>CM068371.1:265747392-267155071 GCA_034769895.1 Magicicada septendecula
CAAATTACTGAAGCACTGTAAAACCTAGCTAATTCGGACGAGACTAACTCGGAAGTCTCTTTATATCAGACTAAACTTTCACCTCATTAATTCCAGACCGCTGTCTAAATTTGTGAATATTATTTGATACCAGCTATTTAGGAAGCTTAAAACCTTAATTTTGTTACGTTTAACATTTTTATTCTACTCGAACGACAAAAAACAATATGGTAGTATTTGTTATTTTTAAGCTGCAATTAATTTTTATTAATTAAATTAAATTTTTATTAATTGAATAAAACATTTAATTAAGATTTTTTATTTCTAAGTTATGTTGCGTTATTAGCATATGTTTATATATAGGCCTAAGTGACTACTTTTTTATGCCAATTTTTTTGTTAGTTGTAGGCCTAAGTGATGTTTATGTTTATGATAACAGAAGTAATGTTCATAGACTTTAGTGAGGTTTCCTTCCGATTTTTATTATAATCACGTAGTAGCGTTTCAACCGTAATTCGGATTTAAAAATTTTAAAGTATTCGGTTTTATGCTGTTTTTAAACTTTGGCACAATTTATGTTTTGGTGAGATTTGTATTACCATATCTTGTATTGTTTATCTATATTAAAGACTCACACAAATTCGGAATGGATATCTGCCTGTGTTTATCCGACGAATTAACCTGGGGTTACTCTATGTAAGGGATTAGTGGTGACCATTACTTTGTATTTATTAAAACTATGATCTTATTAAAACTTATTTTAATTATTCGTTGTAAATTTCGTATAGCAGGTAAAACTAACTACTAAATAAGACGTGCGTCATCTATGATAATAATTTGGTCTGCATTCGCAGTGTTCGAATAAATCTTCACGTAGGAAGTATAGAATGCAACGAGCTCAATTTATGACGAAGAATTACCACGTGGTGGTAACTACTGTTTTGGTTGATGTATACTATATCGTTCTGTGAATCCGGTATGCACAAACGCGATTATTTGCGGTTACGTTTATTAGAATAAGAAATACAATATTTTAGAAGATGAACTGACTTTCTTTTCCTCAGCAATGACGACTTTGAACAGCGTCACAACTGGCGGTTATATACATTGATTTTAAATTAAAAATAAAGAGTATTACACAATTTGCGGTTAAGTTTTGTATGCGAATAATTTTTACTGCCTCCTCACTAGTGCAACGGTAGAACTATACTCTTTTTGCAGTTTAACGTAGTGAATTTTGTTGGAATATAAACAGTATAGTGGGTCGTGTTCTGTCGCCTGTCTGTGTAATGAGGTCGTTGTATTTATACTTCATGAGACATCAAATGTCATGTGACCCTATCTTTCCTATTGCATTATATCTCAGTGCCCTTTTGTTTTAATACGAAAGGAATTTTCTGTGCCCGAACGACAGGCATTATAATCTGAATTCATTAGCCGAGTTACAGCTAAAACGTTATGCAATCATAAACAATATGAATGATTAAAACTCTTTAGAGATTATTGGCATAGGTACTTTTAGGGAAAATCACAAGACTATTAATGAAATAAATTAATAAATACAAGTTAATCAGTGAGGTTTTAAAAAATAATTAAGAACAAGCGATAATGTATGTTATAATTTGAAGCAACTTCAGTTTCCACTGTAATTTTGTCTGCTTGGTTTACACGAAGATTGACACACGGGTGATTCATGTCATATCCGGTTACCTGAAGTATACAGACTTTTCTCAAATCGTTGGGTTATAAAAAGTTGTGGAAGCTCTAAAACAAATATTTAATTTAGTGTTTACTATAAGTTGATAGACTCAGTAAGATACGAGTTTCTGACCAGATAAAGTCTTAACTTTATTCTTGGAGTGAAAAAGAAAATGAAGACGAGGGAGTAATGAAATAGAAGGAGAACAACAAGGCGATGACGACGACGACGATGATGATGATGATTATAATGGTGGTGGTGGTGGTTTTGGTGGTGGTGACGGTGATGATGTTGATAATGATGTTTACTTTAAAACTGGAACATCCATCGTTTACAATTTTTTCTGTACGTATATCTATTGATGTCCTCTAGTTACCATTCTAAACAAGGTTTCATGTCCTTCTATCTTATTAATTCAAGTTTTTATTTAAGCAACAAACGGAGTTCATTGTATCAATTAAAGTATAGGTCATAATATAATATAATAACAGTTTTTGTCATATAATGTCTGTTTTTAACTATTTTGCCAAAACATCCATTTTACACGCTTTTTGTAACAATTTCTCAATATATTCTAGCGCGTTACCTGCAGTCATTACTAGTTGAAAACCTCCACGTAAACCATTTAATGCGTCTGACATTCTAGCTGTTGTTATAGTTATTCCATGTTGCCATACTTGATTCTAACTATATTGGAACTTCCTACACTCATGCCAAGTAATTACATAGAAATATTACTAACCAATTCAAAATTTATTCGAGCACTGCAAATACAGACAAAATTATTGTCATAGAAGATGCACGTCTTTTTTAGTAGTTAGTTCTATCTGATATACGAAATTTACCACGAAAAATTAAAATAAGTTTTAATAAGATCATAGTTTTAATAAGTAAAAAGTAATGGTAGCTTAAGACAATGTATCCCGGTAGAATTAAGACAACGTAACCAAGATGTAACCAAGACAAAACCAATTACTTCTTGGTTGAATTCCAATTTACTTCTCAAAGGAACTTTATATATATTTCTTACATTTCACTCATTACATATATTTCGAGGATATTTCTGTTATATTTTCATTGGGTCGTTTGTATAGTTGTAACCTCTACAACCGATGTTCTCTTTCTTCAACTTCTATCTAATACTACTTTTATTTCTAAATCACGCTTTTTGTGTTTTTCGCCTTTCGTTTAGTTAATTACTTTGTCCATTACAGTATAAATAATTAACAACAGGTTCTATTGCTTTTCGCCTTTCGTTTAGTTAATTACTTTGTCCATTACAGTATAAATAAATAACAAGTTCTATATCTTTCTTACTGCGGATTCTTTTAAACACTTGTCATCGACTTTAATTATGTTTTCTTATATATGTCTGCCATAAGATGTATAATTGTTAAGGGATTTAAAAAACATGCACGTTTATACCGGTCTACCAAATTCTTAATATTTTCTTAGAGACTCCAATTTCCGTACAAAACCTTCCACTAAAAATTGTGATGCATTTATTCATCCGATAAGAGCATTTTAAATTATCTTCTAGCAGTCACATATATGGATAATTGTTTGGTTCTATTTTATCATCTTCCTTGATAACTGTTAAGGTTCCGCATTACATTTCTTCAAATAGTAGGTACGCGTTGGTGCTTAAACTCAATAATTTGCCAAGTCTCTGTTAATTTCTCACCGTAGAATTTATCTGTTATTTACACATCTCAACATGAATAATTATACCTGGATACCATGTATGCAATCTGACGGTCTAACGTAATCTTCACTTGAAGAGAACTATCACCTTTGGAGACGAACTTTCTACCTTAACATTGCAACTATTTTCATAACAAATTAATCTTCTACACTTAAGCAATTTGCCTTCTAACCTATGTTTATTGGAAGTAGTTACGTTCTGTCTGTTAGAGAGTGAATGATACAGCCGAGTCTGTCTCCAGTTTGTCCGCCTTATGTGCAATTTCTGCATAGTAATTGTGTTATTAAGTTTTAAATAGTATGCGCACGAGTAACTCCGTAACATCGCAATTAGGGTTTAGTTAGCACTATACGTACACTTTGCCCACTGCACACAACCTGAAGCTCTGTTGTAATTACTGAGTACTGTGATCGTGCTTGGTCTCATCAAAGTTGTCGTCAGACAAGGCATTTTGTCACCGACCTTGACAATTTTAGATGAACGGTAAGCAGGGACTGTTTCTGTAACCTACACGCTACACGGTCTGTGAGCTACTGAATAATTTGCCTTCACTAATAATCCATGTTTTTATTAAGTAACGGCCGATATTAAAAAGAATATTATTGTACGTTGAACTGCGATTTAAAATGAAGCCAACGCCATAATTGTAAGCGCGTTTTAAAATTAAACTAAGATAATTATGGCTGTAATGGAAAATGAACACTTCTAAAAAAAGACATTAATCGAGAGACGTATTAAAATAGATATTATAAGTGTACAGGCTGTTATTAAAACAATTTAATTCAAGTCCTACAGAGAAAAAGTGATGCACTCAGTATTGATTCAAAAATATTTATACACTTAAATTATTCTTACTTTACTTTTTGAAAGTTAAATGTTTTTTACACTAAATCATACAACAACAAATTTGAAGTAATTCCGTAATGTACCATATGTTCTCATGTCAAATATCTCTTGTTTATTATATCTGAAGGTAAGTTACTCCCACAAATTAACCCCAAAATATAAAAGGCAAGACACCTTAGACAAATAGTTTAAACTGACGGCCAGGAAGAAAAGTTAATCTTAACTCACTGGAACCAAAGATGTATAAACTTGTGGTATGACATGTTTATCTACAATATACTTGAATTAGTTGCAATCCTTTTTAATGCCAGTAATAAGGATTTTCTTCAGCTCGCTATTTTATAGAATAATTTTAAATGGTTTAGGCAAAATTAGTTTCTAGTTTTCCAAGGAACTAAAACTATATTATATTATTTATTATAATATAATTGATGCATATTATATAAGCTTGATTGCTACAATAGTTTCAGTATTTATCAGGTTCTGGTGGCTAAAACTTCTTATTGGAAATCTTGGTGTACGACTGTACTGTAGGCCTACACCTATGACTTTTGTATTCAATTAATCGCAATACGTTTGTATTTATATCTTTAAATTTTCTCCAAAGTCACTGTATACAAACATACCAATTTTGTATGATATTCAAACAATTTTTATAAAACTAAACACAACTAGAAAAATCGCAGTTAGTCGTTGTGTTTAATTACAGTTAATGATAAACCAACAATAAGTTGGGAAAAAATGGGTAATAATTTTGATAAAAAATCGCAAAAATTCAATGTGGGATATCAAATTAGTGAGAGTTTTAACAAAAATCTGAATGTAGTGACAGTTTCAAAAATGTCAAAATGTTTTGACCAATGGTATCAAAAATTTGAAATATTGTAAAATATAGCCAGCCGGGCGTCAGACTAAAGAGACTGTTTGGAATTTTGAGCGATTGTTGAATGATTTCTCTACAATTGTTATTTAACTGAACAAAAACCAGTAGGTTAATCGGTATTTTGGTTCTGCATATAAGCAAGCTTACTACTGTAGGTATTAAGGATTGATTAAGTTATACATTTTGGTGAAATTAATTCAAAATTAATATTTAAGTTATAATTTTAAAATTCGCACTACCTCGTGTGTGTGTGTGTGTGTGTGTGTGTGTGTGTGTGTGTGTGTGTGTGTGTGTGTGTGTGTGTGTGTGTGTTTTAGTAAAAGTCAGCATTATCTTTTAATTTCGATGAGATACAAATTTTTGCTGTAATGTTAAAAAATCTGTTTTAAACAAAAAATATTATTAATTTAAAAATGAGAACAAGCTCCGCCTCCAAGAAAAAACGAGGAGATATAGAAGCGCAACATGATCTCAACTTTAAATATAAAAGATTAAATAAAACACAAAAAATAAAATATAAAGAAAAAGTGGAAAACGGAGGAATAAAACCTATAAAGATTTGAATGGGTGGCGGGAAAAAGAGAACACATTAAATAAAAATAATTGCAAGCAAAATAAAAACACCTTAGTGTGATAACAGAAAATTCATTTATGTTACTCAGCATGTCATATGTTTTAGATAAAATCACGACCCAATTTACAGGCTCTTAAATATATACAAACAAAGGCAAATAAAATAAGAGAAAGAAACCTAAAAAATAAATTTTGTATATCAATTATAAACTAAAACACAATTGAGTAAAATAATTCACAAAAAATTCATAATATCAAGGAAGTTTTCGTGTAAGTTTAAAACAGGCGTAATACAGATACTTCTCAGGAATTTACTAATCGTGTCATTTCTTTCTAGTAGATGATGGTTGATGAAATTTTAGAAAATGCTATTCAACAAAGTAATTAAAGTAAAATAAATCAAGTAACATTTTCTCTTTGATCTTTTACTTAACATTATTGTTTACATAATGTATTTTACCTAAGTTTAGTCCCAAGTTACTATATCAATGAAACGTTAATTTTTCCTGTACGCACTAAATTTTGATGGCCGATATGAGAAGTCGTTAGAACTTAATTTAGAGTTCATTAAAATCACATATATAAACTACATAAGCAATTTTTGTACCAAAAAATATACCAATCACTATTGTAGTTTGAATATTGTACCTGAATGTAAACTTTATATATTTGTCAGTGGGACTTACATTTTCTTAGTGGACAAAAGTATTTCCTTATTCAGCGCTGACGATCTATGCATTATCATTATTTAATAGAAACAATTATACTGAACATGATATCCCAATATAATGAATGCATATTATAGAAGCTTGATTACTACAATAGTTTCAGTATTTATCAGGTTTTGGTGGCTAAAACTTCTTATTGGAAATCTTTGTGTACTACTGTACTGTGCAATTATGACTTTTTGTACTCAATTAATCGCAATACATTAGTACAGTAACATACAGTGAATATGTCAGTGTCAAATTAATTAAGTGACAAAAAAAATAAGTCCACTTAAATGTACAATTAATTAATTATTATCTCAGACCTACCGAAATATTTATAACTGAATTTGACTTAATCGTTGTACCCACTTAGATACGAATAGGCCTAATAGAGCACTTCACACACTACATTATTTAATGGAAAGAAACAATGGGATTATGATAAACATATATGTACGGTTAAGTTCATGGTATCAAAAAGCTGAGTCTTCATTACAATGATTCAAATTATGGTTAAGCATGTATTTTGATAATTTCCATAGAATTGAACACAAAAGTTGTTAAACGTAGAAAATAATTGTATTTCTTCTGAAAATGTCAATTCCTCGTAAAATATGTACAAAAAGTGTTTATAAAGAAAACGCTAATTTCACATAAAGGAAAACTGAATACTCACTAAGCTTATAGTGTTTTGAATATATTTCCTGGAATGTTTTTATCCAGACTTACGTTATAAATATATTTGCTTATCAAAATGAACTAAATGTGTACACAACATGAGAGTTTCTCTGGATTCTGATATCTGGTGCTTTGAGGGAAGCCTACATGTGATCAAATCTTGATGTGGATTCTGTTTTTATAAAAGCCGAAATATAGTTAATTGAAGCCATTTAGTCAAAACTAAGTTGAATGTTACAGTCCAAGAAACAGTACAACGACTGTACCCGTCATGTGGACTGAAAGTTCCAGAGACAAACAGACAAACGTGTGGCGCGACCCAACATGTGTATATGTAGCATTTGTGTGTACAAACATTTGCACTCCCTACTAAAGCTACAGCTATATTATATTCTCGTGTTTACAGTACATGTAAGGCACCAGCGAGAGTATAAATTAATTAATTGTGACCTCTGTGTGTACGTGGGTACGGCTGTGACCCGGACAGGGCGTACAGGTAACGTTAACACCCAGCCGCGTTAGTGGCGAACAACGATACCAGGCTGTCAAGACGTGTTTTATCGCTTCACCTGAGCCCAGAGGGATGAAACTCATTCATCAGAATAGACACGAAACTCCAATAACGTAAAGAATTAGAAAGTATTCTTGATATGCGTATTCATTTTTTGTACAAAGTCGTTACTCTGCATATACAGAAAGTTGAAATCAGAGTATTTATTGTTTAAACAGGAGCAGGTCTTATTAATTCTGTAACATAGTACTCCACATTATAAACTAAAATTTCAAAATACTGTTAATTTTATAATAATGTTATTTTTGTAGTTCTTTTCATAAACTGGAACATAGTCATTTCATTTCGGGCTTCACAGTAGAAAGTTACAAGTGATACTCTCTTAAAGTGTTCCCATTTCAGAGCAGTGCCTTTTTTATTACAAAGTATACATTGGAGTGATGTATACACGCAGATTTCCTGTAGATTTTTGACACGGCCAGTAATTACTCTGAATGTTGCTACTGTTTATACCTTGAATTTCTTGCAACTGCTTTCTTGGGACATAGGCCTACTAGCTTATTTACACTCTTCAGTTGGAGAAATTCTGAGCATTCCTACCGAAACGTAGGAATTTTTTCAGGTATTTTTTACAAAACGTTTAATTGTTTTTTAATAACAGGTAATACAGTCACACTAACAGCCATTACTATGTGGTATAAGTATTACCCGTGAATTGGTGATTCACATCTAATGAGTGGTAGGAAATCTGTCAGAAGAGTGATAATAAGAACGCTTTTTTGTTTCATCTTAATTAAAACAAATATACTATAATAAGTTAACATTATATAAGTCAATGAAGTAAAAATGAATTGAAAATACTCTTGTCGTCAAAGTGATCCGGAGACAGCACTAAGTTAAAATGTACTTAGCTAAGAAGTGTGATTCGTTTACAGACTTTTATAGGCATATAGGTTGTATGACAATGAGAATGGTTTTTTGCAAAGTAAATTTATGAAAGTTTTATTTAGTGTCTATGTTGGAAACAATTCTAGAGCACTACAAAAAAGTTTTTGTAAAGTCTAAGTTCAATGATATCATTAAATATGATGAATGAATACTGTGTATTGACTTGATAATGCCATTGTTTTTATATTAACCATACTGGAATTGAAGTAGTTTAAAAAGGGCGTGAGGTTTCGACGAACAAGAAAACGAATACAAAAATTTTAATATAGAAAAATTTTGAATTTATCTTTCAGCTTTCCGTTCTGTGAAACTGTATGAGTTTCTTATAATAATGCATTACTTAGAATACCCGTGCTCCCGTGATTCTTTGTAACGCATAAGCTGTATAAAGAATACAGCCATTACATTCACAAAGTATTACATATACTGAACCTGCGTTCTGATTTTTTTTATTTACACGATATCGTAAGTTAGCAGTCAATACTAATAGAGGGGTACAAGTACTTCCAGATTTTCCTTGTGCTATTAAAATATGAAACTCACCTCTGCTGCTCTTCCTATAAAACATTCTCTCTCGAGACCTATCAACTTGTCTAATAAATTCTATGCCTTTTCTACCTTGTAATTTGTTATATGAAGCGTTCTTTCTCCTGTCCGGCTATATGAAAAAATTCCTTCAAAACTGCTACTCTACTTGGAGCACAATGGACACGAGATATTTAATAAAATTTCTAAGATACCTATATTCCACCATTGTAATCCTCTTATATGACAACAAAATTACTCTGTTCCGGAGCACACAAAAATTTAATTTGATGGAATCTTTCACGGGACCATAAAATGCAAGGATTATGTGGTCTTTTGAGAAAGGTTTTGTTACAAATAGCCGTTTAAATCAATATAGATTACAGATATGTTATTGTGTATCAGTACCTACTTAAAAAACTGCTATCTTTAAATATCTGAAACTGAAGGGGGGTTCATTTTAAATAATTTTAAACTGAAACAAATAATTACGGCTGGTTCACTTATATTTAATTTTTATTATTTAAATAATATTTATTTATAAATTTGTTACGTTTTTTCAAAATTAACTGAACTAGCAGTCCAATTACTTTATATTTTATGATATTTATTAGTAATAACTGCAAGGAAATTTCATGTTATATGTAAAGGTTGAAGATATTATCATATAAAAATGACCTCAGCCGCGCGTTGACATTTTAAATAGAATAAAACACACTTATGCATACACAATATGAAGGTCCGATAAGCCGGTTGCCTTATATAGGCTTACTCACAAATTTATGCATGTAACTGGTGTGCGTACCTCTCGTGCATGCCACCATTTCTGTTTTAAATGTAAATGATGTTATTTTCACATGCAAACTGAACGTAGTGCTTTCACTACAACAAGTATGTCTGATATTTAAAAATTTATACACAAACACTGTAAAAGTTATTGTCGTAAAAACAAAGATAAAACCTTTGTTACTTTAGTTTCTTGCAGTGTTTTAATATTATTTTACGAGAATTTATTACTTCTGCAAGTACGAATTAACTTGAATTAGTATATATAAAAACCTACGCACATTGCGCTGAACAGTTTGGAACATCAGAGGTTTCATAGAGACATCACAGTGAAACCTCTGAACACACAGAACGTTCTGTGAAAAGTGCGTCAGGTTGTTATTTATGCTAATTCAAATTAAAATATACTTGCAGAAGTAATCTATTCTTGAAAAATGATATTAAATATAGGCCTGTATCTATTTCGAAATCAGCACTAGTCTAAAATAAATTTTAATAATAGCATTTTATAGATATAGTGCTTTAAATGGCTATAACTGGGACTACATATAGCTCTGGACAATTAAGCCTACATAATTTTAACAGACTGATGGCAAAGTTAAACTCGCTGAGACTGTCGTGTCTATATTTGATACCGTCTAAAACACTTCATACAACAGACAATGCATATTGTAGTTCTCCTTGCAAGCGACATTTTGCTACATCCTTGTTAATACCTATTAAAAGGCTGTCTGTAGATTCCTTGTCAATATTTTCTTTGTAGTGAGAATTTATTATAATTAAAACACTTTCATTCTTGGTCAGTTAACTTAAATAAATTCATGGGATGACAAATTTGTAATTTGAATTTTTGTTTAATCGTGTAAACAGTAACATGTGTATGTAACATTTTAAAGTATATTTATATCAGTTTGTTTTTTAAGTCTAATGCGTCTTGGTGTTGTTTCATACACAGAGGTTTCCTAATATATGAATAATTTTACTATGCATTATTATCTAAAAAGAACCAAGAGAACGAAAATTATATACATTAATAGTAAAATGAAAATAATCTTATTTATAATACTTAGACTTTCAAGTTCTTGCAAACCAGGAACGCACTGGTGTTACGAGCTGTTCTATAGGTTACGCGCGCATATGCTTACAACTTATAAATAGAGATTGGGAACTTCAGAAGAGCCAACATGGCCAACTATCAAAAGACTTACGCTTTCCAAACGAAAAACCGCTACAGTACTTTTTCAGCAAACCCACAAACTCGAATATAAGATACCATTCTACAGTCACTTGCTGAGTTAACGGAACTTTCGATTTTATGACTCGCGCCACACTCACATGCTCATTTAAATCCTTACAAACCAAAATTGTGTAGTCTACGTTATTTTGCTTTCGGTGTGAATACTACCGAACTTTCAAGAATGGGGCTGCACAATATTACAAAGTGGTTTAAAAGTCGTTTGCCCTGAATTTTGCTTATAAAGAATATTTATAATAACACGTAATAATTTACACAGAACTATAGAATATCACGATGTCTCCTTGCATGGGTATAGAAAGGTATTCACAGCAAACAAGTTGCTTTTAAGCCGGCTTGTATACTTGAGTTTGAATTTTTCTTCTTAGTACGATTCGTTTTCAGTGAAATGGACACATTAACCTATAAAGTGTAAAACAATTTTGCAATTACAGTTGGTATATACTAAAATTGACTAGGTCAGTTCGTTAGTATATTTTGTATGCGGTATAAATGAGTAATTGATGTTACCAATATTTTAGGCAGTGTATTAAATAGTTAAATCAAATAGTTCGATTTTCAGTTGGTTTTTATCTAAAAAATACAATGTCACGTCATCAGTTTCAGTATCTGCAACAATAAGTGCTGGTTTCGGTTATAAAAAATCGAATCAACGTCTTAAACACTACATTGTTGAAGGTCCAGTATGTAAAATAAGATTATATAAATATCACACAAAAGTCGAAGTACTGCGTGTAAATTTGAAAATAAATTCAATAGAACTAATTTAAAAATTGATGTCAAAACGAGTGAGTAACCATCATAAGCAGTGAACATAATATTCGTAAAATCTGTATTACTGAAACACGCAGTTCAGTCTCCTCCGACTCGATGGTATGTCTTTGTCGCATAACTAAGTATTCCTGTTCACGCATAGCCTTTGTTGCTACTATGTGTCTCTATGATTGATCCAACACGCACGCATTCTCCCTCTTATGTGTGTGTGTGTGTGTGTGTGTGTGTGTACGTTCCTCTTATTCTCTATTCCTCACTGCTATAGAGAGGAACATTACAACACGTTCAATATATTCATGTCAAATATGTATATCTTACACTAAGATACATAACCTATACGATTCTTCCAGTCATATTAATTTGAAGACTAAAGAAAATTTTAGCTATACCGCCGCTTAATTAAATTTTTCGTACCACGTGTATGGAGAAAGAATTAGAGAAATAAAATATACACTACATATTTTTCTCAAGAACCCAGAGATCTTTGTATTGAATGTCCTAAAGAACAGACTCATAAGAAGTTAGTTATATAAACAATTAATGACTTTTCTGTTATACGTCTCTAGTTTTGTGGGACTGCATTGTCACTAAAAAAAGAAAATACGAGTAAAACAGATACTATTAAATATAAACTTTCTGGGGGTGTGAAGTTGATCTTGCAGCCTTACCTCCGAGGTCAACTGACGAAGAACAAGGGGTTACATGTTGGTACAGCTTATTAAGATTAACGTAAATTTAACTTTAAATTAAATAAAAATTTAAATGACTCATTGCTTGTGACACACACACACATGTAAATCTCAAAATCTCATTAAATTCGTAAACTTTCGGGAGGGATGCGTCCTTATGGAATTCTCATCACGTGAACAAAACAATTCTCTAGCGGGTAACAAAACAAACGAAATGATAGGAACTCCGAAATAGGGCTAGAGCTAAATATAGAAAGTTTATAAGTGAAAACAAATAGTTATCAGCGGCAGTGATTTCACCTCGCTCATTCAATTATGTCCACAAGACGACTGCTAAAAAGGTGTTTAGAATATTGGACAAAACTAGAAGACGTTTTGGGCTGACCAGCAGGTCTAGGCCTACTGGAGGGATCAAGTTGTGAATTCGTGAGCAGCGACTCTGTGTAACACCGTAACGGATGAAGATCCAAAACACGCATGGATCTCTACTACTACGCGGGGTTTAGTGGCAGTTACGTCCATCTTCACTTGTCTAGTAGAGCGCTTACCTATTCCCACATCGTAATTCACCATTTACGCAAACATTATTACAGCATTCATCATTAAATGCCTAGCAACGTGAAGCATTTCGTGTACACAGCAGTCAGCCGTGAAACCCTTTCGTCCCATAATTAACAAAACCCCTGTCCTCACGGCGTCGAAAACGCTTTAAAATTCACTTTTGCACAGTGCTCACGAGTATATAGGCTATGAGCAGCGGCGGCTAATTCTATTTCACATCATTTCACAGCGTGGTTACTGCAAATTGCCTGCATTAAAGCGTAATACGTCAGCGGGTTACAGAATCTATACTTTGAACGCACTATTAGTGACAGCTAAAATTAAAAATTTGGTTACGCAAAAATACAAAAAATTCTTGCATCTCAAAGTCTGATTCATTTATTTATTTATTGTTACTTTCATACTTTATGTATTAATTTAAAGAATAAAAAAACAAAACCGGTACCAAGGGAATGTATTATTTTTCATATTGAATAACATTGCTAACAATCGCTCACATTTCTAACACTCAGTTTCCAACTGGTTTCAATTGTAAGTTATAAAATATTATGAGTCACGCAAATCGGTGTTTATAAATAATACAGTAAAGTAACCTTAAAATTTCATGACAATAAGGAGTTAATTTTAGGATAAATTTTACATCTGTAAAAATTTAGTTAATAAATCCGGTTTTTTCGTTGTGCGTGCACTCAATGCTGTGTTAGAGAACAAATATACAAACTCTGTATTTTACCTGCACGTTTAATTTAGCTGCAGACAGAAGCGTACCGTAGCGTGTTTCAAGTGTGTATACGCGTGTGGGTGTGTGTGAGTTTGTGTTTGCACATATCGACTCGTATCATTTGTGTGCTGCACCAAAACCCTCGAGTAATATCGTATTATCAAAGCACTTGGGCTTACTTCAATATTAGTCCCAAGACAACTGTTTAACAGTCGCCGATTCCCAAGTAATAAAATTTAATATAAACTCCCAGTTCCCATTTTAATCTCTGGAACTATATTTACATTATTCCTTTCTGGGAATGTCAAACGACGGGGATGCTCGTTCAGTGATAAAGACGGACATTATGTTTCAAAAAGTTGCCGATCACCTGCGGTTATGGTTTTGAGCGAACGTTTACTGTTAAGTACACTGTGTTACATTTTCAAAAACGTCTCTTAACAATAGCTGCTTATACTGTACTGAAAGTATCGTAGAAACAACTGATCGAACCGATTAAGTCGTAAAGCTCGCGTCCCAAACTTAAAACACTCCGTCGATGCCCCGGCAGCCATATTATGGTAGTTACTTTTTGCAGATCCTGAATCTTTTGAGTCTATGGAAGTTAGTAAAAGCCGTAATGATAAAGTGTACTACTGATCTCTCTACTGTCTTCGTGGTGTGTGCGTCAGGTTGCTTAATTATTATTGACTCTATTCTATTTCAGTGGAACAAAAAGAATCCGTCTGTACATTGTTATTAAAAAAAAATAAATAAATAAATATTTTAATACTAATCTCTCTGGAGTTCAAGTCTCAAAACTCTGTTAGAACTCTAATAAAAATATTTCTGAATATTCACCCTGAGAACTGAAAATTGATTACTTTTTACTACTCAACGCTAAAGGTTAATCATTGCCAACAGGCCGTGCCCGCTGTGGGATATTCCCTTCTCCCACACTGAACACGGAACTGGGTTGTTCCACATAGCTTATTGTTTTTTCATAAAACGGATTTCTTCGTAAAACGGATTTATTCACAAAACGATACTTCGACAAGTGAAACGCTTAAATACAAAATTACATCCTACCGGAGTACGGGTTAGATATACGACTCTCTGCGCGCATGTGTGTGTTTTACAAAATGTTACCAAAATTAATCAACATATTAATTATTAGACTTTGAAATATTTCTGTATTGTCCGAAAAGCCCCTTGTCCCACGCCAGCCTACAAACTAGGATACAAGAGATACGAACTTTATGTTGAATACAACAATACACTAAGTAGAGTTCACATAGCAAAGATCTTGCATTTTCTTTTTAACTCGTGATATTCTATTCTCCCGCGATTGTGAATAACCAATTCACAATACTAATTATTATCAAAATATTAATTTATTTTTTATATCTTATACATAATGAAGAGTTAATAATAAGCGTTAGCGTTCCATGAGTGCTAAACTACTCCAAGTAACATGAAATCGAGAAGTTAGTGACAAATTTTACCAGAAG
Source organism: Magicicada septendecula (assembly GCA_034769895.1). NCBI lineage: Eukaryota > Metazoa > Arthropoda > Insecta > Hemiptera > Cicadidae > Magicicada > Magicicada septendecula. Next base: position 265,762,726 of record CM068371.1, read on the forward strand.
TCAATATTAAACATATATATATATATATATATATATGTTATATATATAAACATAAAACGGATCTTTACAGCTGTCGCCGTTCCTCCGTCCCCAACTTCCATTGTAACCTATCGTAGCATGTAAGTTCTTCTAAATTTCTTGCAACCATTGCTTCCGCTACGTCATCTCGCCAACTCCTCCGTGGACGTCCTCTTTTCCTCCTCACCGGCGGTACCCATTCCAATATTTTGCGGGGCCATCTGTCATCTTCCAATCTCTTCACGTGCCCAAACCAAGTCAATTGTCTCCTTTCTATCTCATCTATTATTGTCATGTCAATATTCATCTCAGCTCTAATAGTCTCATTTCTAACCCTGTCTAATTTTGATCTTCTACAACTCCTCCTGAAGAAGTCCATTTCCGCTGCCATCAGTTTTTTTCTTATTTACGTTTGAAACGTTCCAAACTTCTGCTCCATAAAGGATTACTCTTCGCACCATCCTATTATAAATATGTTTCTTTGTATTTCTGGTTATACTTCTTCCCCATAGAAGCGAATTCAGCGTACTTATAACGGTTCGCCCCTTGTTAACACGTTCTTAAATTGCATCTTTGCTGCTTCCCTGTTTGTTGAAAATAACGCCTAAGTATTTACTTTTTTCAACACCTCTTATCATTGTCCACAATATTAAACATAACTTATTAAAAAATAAATCGTTATGAGCATAACAAGCAATACAAATTGGTGATACATCGAAATTTCATTACAAGAATAATAAAAAAATAAACAAATATTGATTTAAATAAAACAATTTGAGTCCTAACAATCGACTAGTGTACACTTCCTAGTTAACTGAATTCCTATATTGCCATAAGTTAATTATGTCGTAGTACGTGGAAGGCAGTAATATTTTTTAAATGTCCGAGGCGAAATTTGTGTTATTAATTATAATGTGGCCACAAGACGTTATGTAAAAAAGAAAATAGTCAAAAGAAAATATGAAAAATAAGAAGCTAAAGATAAAGAATAAAGTAGTACAACACTTTTCCACCTTCGTATTTAACTTGTAATATTTATATTTGACTTTAAAAACAGAAGTTACAAAATCTCTGCTACATAGATTCCTGTTTACAGGATAATATATTATTTTTAGTTAATTATTATTTATTAATTTTGTAGAGTGTGAGCCACTATATGTTCTGAACGAAACCGATTGTTTTTATTTACTGTAATAACAATATTAATTTATTAAATTGTATTCAATCAAAATATAAAATCCGATAATTACAAAGGACAAATATAAATTAAAGAAACTCCACTTTGTAAATAAAATTTATTAGATTTTTCAGTCCGCAAAATTAGAGGAAGTTATTCATTCCAAGTTCTTGAATCGATACAGAAATTTGTAAATTTTATTTTAAACTTAGCATGCAGCTTTTGAGTTACTCAAAGTGCCAATAAACCACTTGGGGAGTGTTACTTTAATCTATTTGTTACGGTGTAAAGTTAGTTTTTAATTTTCTGTTATTACTTAAGTTTACGATTCTACTTTAGAAAGTGCGAATTGAACCATTTAGCTTGTGTTCAATTCTTTAATATTTCTTAAGTCGTCCGGTAGTATTTATTCAGTGTCCCTTTGCTGCTGCCCTAGTTCTACAAGTACAATATATCCGCCAAATGGTGTGTCTAATAAATTTCTTACTTTTAAGCAGTTTGAACTAAATGCTCGTTTCATACAGCAAAACACTTTTCCATTGTGCAAACGCTTTGCCCGCATTTCATATGCCCTCATATTTCTTAAGAACACCTGTTTTAATTATTTACTTAATAGTTTTAAACACTTTTATCGAAAGTTAAAACAGAGCTAAAACAACAAATTTTATTGAAGATGAAACAAAAGTTATAATTAAACTGTCCGTAGATGAGCTGCCGAAATATTCAATAGCATTTAAAACTATCACAAATTAACCTTCTTAAATTTTATGTTGTCACATATATTTACATTAAACTAGCTACCTTAATTCTCACATCATTGAAAACCTGAGTGTTTCAGTATTGGAATACGATGGAATTTTCATTAAAACACGATTAAATCATCAAGAAACTTCATCTACATCTATTACAATAATAATTGTAATTTGTTAATTAAAATATTGCGTTTACACGTTCTGTCTTAATTCGTTAAAATATAAAGTTTCAAGAAATTGTATTATAAGACCAAAAATCTGTGTGTGCGTGTGTGTGTGTGTGTGTGTGTGTGTAGTAAGTTATGTTATTAAATTCTGATGTATCCTGTTTGCTGCTTTCTAACAACAACTAAGAATCGGAAACGAATAAGTTTTTTATTCATAGAAATTTCAAAGTTTCTAGTCATCTCCTAACTAGATCATAGTTCTCAAAGAAAATTAAATATATCAAGCAAGCGCTAAATGGATACTTCAATTTACTCAGACAATCTGTCCTTAATTTATGAATTTAATTTTACTGTACAAAATAGGACCAGATAAATATTTACTTTAATCTGAACATGTTGCTGACCTACAGAAATGTTATCAAACCTATTGTCTGTTATAACTGTGTAGTGTCTTCTTAAAATTAATACGATTGACGCGGCAATGGATGTTGCAAACTAATGCAATATATCTTTATCTTTATCTTTTTTACCTGCGACGTAGTTTAAGAGTCAAGCAGACTGCCGGCTTGAACCTTACGGCATACAAGGCCCATTAGTGTGGCCAGGACTACGCTTTAGCCCCCCATTATCATCTCAGGGTCGGACACTATACTCATTTACGCTGGCTAGTTGACCTAGGAGCTGAAAAATTTATTGCTGTCCATAGCTTTTCATATTGCTGTCTGAGACATGAACACAGGACCTCTAGTTAGTAGCCAATCACCGTACCCACTCATATGTTAAATGCCTACCTAATTCTGAACTGATAAATGGAAATTTTATTACGTACAGTTCTGTATATGTGTAAAGCTATTACGACTGGAAATTTCTTTAAATATAAAGATTACTTCTGTACTTCGTGGGAACATAAGGCAAACTTCACGACGCGTAGAAAGATCCATCAAACAAACTACGAAATCTGCTTATTTATTGAATTACCAAAACCAATAAGAAAAATGAACGAAACAAACATAAACCAATTATCTTGAAGTACGCCTATAATTAAAGTGTAAATAACTGAAAATATTCACTTGAGGCAATAAAGTTAGATGAGCTCTATGAAATGAAATTACTTTGTAAAAGAAAGGAAACGAGTAAAGAAATATACAGTGGCTCATAAAAAGCAATTAAAGGAAAGGTTTAATTAAAGTGTTCGTGCTATGAAATAAATTCTAATTCTTTGTACCTAGAGTAAGGTTACTTTGCGGAAATAGAAGAAAAATAATGCGTTATGCCTTTTTAATACGTTTAATAGTTAATACTATTTTGTATTAAATGTAAAAATTAACAAATAGTGTATGAAGCCACATACACACATAAGCATATTAGACACTTTTCCCAAAATTTATTAGAGGTTTACTTTAATTTTATTGTAATCATTAACAGCCTGCAGGAAACAATATTATTATTCATTTTGTTAATTAATTATTAGTGTATGAAAATCAAAAGATATCTAATTAACCGTACTTAAACATCAGAAGCTAATTGTTGTATTGCAACAAATATCTGCATAAAATGAAGTATAGAGAACATTTTCCCGGCTTAATATAGAAATAAGGAGGAACCAGCAAGTGTTATAATTGAATATCCAATAAATCAATAATCGATATATCGCTGGTGGAAAATCGTAATTGCGTATTGGATACAACAATATTCCTACAATATCCCAGAGGTCTTGTTCGCATGACTGCTTTCTGATATCCGGATAAAGATATCAGCTAAAGTGGATCTCAGTTCTGCAATCAGATCACGACTACGCACGGCAGACGTAAGGTACCTCCAAATGATTTTTATTTCGTAATAATTTTCTTTACGACACACCGTCGTTCGTTTTTCCTAATCTATAAGTTCTCAAATTTATTAAAGTTGAATAACTAGTTTTATAATATTATATTTAAGGGTTTTTTCTGTAAGTAAACATATTTTCTCAACGAAGTTAATTTTACGATACATCAATTACTTTTGGGAATTTCAGCAATTACATTGTAAAGATATACGTTGATGGTAAACAGATGGCTACAGCATAGCATATCTGTTAAATTAAGCTAACCAAACAATTACGAAAAAATAAAAAGTAATTAGTAAAATAAATCACTTTACTTAATTACTAAAACTACTTAGTAAAGTAAAAATAAATTTTATTATGAAGTGCCTAGATTACTATGTACGCAGAAAAATTAATTAAAATACAGTAGGACCTTGATAATCCGGCACAGTCGGGACCGAGAGCGTGCCGGATTATCAAATTTTCTGGACTATCAAGGTGTTTAGATTAAATATGATAAAACAAGGGATAACGGTACAGTACACTTGTTATTGCGCAGTTACATGGGTAAATTTATTATTTAAATTACATAGGACCATGTTCAATTACAACAGTAAATATTTTCTTAAAAATTAAACATTTAAAACAAAATCAATAATTTGTCCATGTTAGGGTGAGTGTTAGTGATTTTCCATGGAGGTCGATGCCACGTTGGTTGTCGTACTTGATTTGCTAAAAAAATTATATCAACTTGTCTTTTGTTGTTAGATCTTTTGTTTAAAAAGTCATTGTGGATTATATGAAGATTCATAACTTCAGCCATGCTGTAATGTTTATTTTTTTTTGTCTCCACAAATTTTACAAAAGTGTGTATCACGTCAGTTGCCTCGCACCAAGTAACATTATTTGATGCACTACCCTCTTCTTCCTACTCAGTTTCCACTTCTTGAACTGTTTGATGATTTAACACACTTTGAATGATCGTTTCATCATTTATCTCCTCCACAGTAGGTTCGTCCTTGTCAACATCTAGCCAGTCAAACACTTCATCATCAGACATTTTTGACAATGACGAGCAGCCTTCTGCAGCATTTTTAACAGTCTCCAGCAACTGACTTTCAGGATCGTCTAGGTCATCTAGTTCATTATGTTCACTAAGGGGATTGTTCATCACAGCTGGCCATAACTCTCTCCATGCTTTTATTAACGTATCATTTTTTACTTCTTGCCAAGCAACAGCAGTTGCAAAAATAGCATCTTTCATGTTAAAAGTTGATTGAAAGTCTTTTACACTACAGTCCGAGTTTATGAGTCCTTGAATAAATTAAACCCTGTATTTGCACTTAAAAGTTCTGACTTACTCCTTCATCCTTAGGCTGAATCAAACGGCTAACGTTTGGAGGGAGGTATTTCACTGTTATATTTGCTTACTTTAACTCACTAGCGGAGGATGGGCTCTACAATTTGTGCCGGTGGTCTACGAACCGGCGATTATATACGAAAAATAGATTACGTTATATTATATATTTATTATATTAATTAAATAAAATTAAATAACGCGAAATTGTTTAGTTGTTTCTGTGTTTAACGGAACGACGAAATTTAGTTCGCCGTGGTACATGCCACGCGATCTGGTGTTCGCCTTGAAACGCAAGTTTGGTATTGCGTAGTTCCACTGGTTTTAGGCTGTCTTGCGTCAACGTTCACCTTGCCAACATCTCGTGTCTCTTCGACAGAGCGAAGAAGTCTTTTTTAAAATAATTCTATCACCCCGGATGGGTAGATAAACTCGCACAGAACTGCGGTAAGTTACTCCAGCTCATATATTATGCGTTTTATAAAAAATAAAATGTGATTTTCAATATAGTAAGTGTGAAAGAAAGTTGATAATTTTTACACCGCGTGGCGTACATCTAAAGTATTCTATATCCAAGCTACTAAATTGTTTAAACCCTTATGAAATAACGACTATCGTAATTAAGAGACAATATTTGCCTGTATCACTGTAGAGCTATAAAATCCTGCAATTTTGGCTGATGTAATAGTTTTCAAATGTAGTAACACGTGCTAGTGCACAAGTAGACAGGTTACAGTGTGTCAAACTGTCAAACGTTTGCCCACATAGGCATAATCAAATACTTAAAAATTATATGTTGGTTTTGGGGGAGTCTAAGTTTTAACTAAAACGAACGAAGTTTAAAGAGTTAAGAGTAGGCCGGTTCAAATTGGTTATATACGGGTTCTACCCAGTGTGCATGGTGCATTATAGAGTTAGAATAAGTGTTGGGACAGTCCTAATTATTTATGTATGCGCAGGGCTCCCGGTCTTAGACGTGGACGCGGCACAAGATGAACATCTCCGCCTGAACGGTCACCAAAGGCTCTCGACTTCGCCTGCCGAAGGGGATAGCAAGATGACCACGTCAAACCAACACCACAGGCACTGGAAGTAGGAACTCAAACACCACCAGGTGACCTCAAACCATTATTATTATTTTATTTTGATCTACACAGACACCTGGATTTCATAAAACTTGTGGGGTGGGAGTGACACACTATCATATTTCTTTATATTCAAACGTTTTAGTTGGGCCCCAGTTTAACTGGGCAGAATTGTGCGCAGATTTTGGGGGAATTTCATTTATTATGTACTAACTTTATATTAAGTGTGAGCCCGGAGGCTGGCATGTATTCGTAGCTTCTTACAATTTATTCACTTATTTTTTTCTTTCTCGTTTGAGGTAAAACGGGGTGGTTCAAGTATTAGGGGACTGGTATTTCAAATATGTAAGGGGGGCTTCCGTTGGTGGCAGGATGAACCCCACCGGCTGGTAGGGTTCAGCTATATTCCTGTCAGGTTAGTTCAGATAATCACGGTCATTTCACATAGTTAAATTACGTTTTTGGGGTTATGTAAGGGTAATAAGCTTCTGATTCAGTAACAGTCCGGCCCCTGTTTAATCGTGTGTAGGCAGCTTTGTATGCAGACATAGGCATGCTCCAGGCTTAGGAACATGTCGGTTCCCGGGCCAATTAAATTTTCTTAAAAGGGTTATATAGCCTACTAGTATGTCACCTCACAGTTGCAAAAGTTCTTTAAATGTATTATTGTCAATTTAGTTTTCTTAAAATGTTACATAACGTAGCAGGTCATATAATTATTGTAAATTTTTAAACGCTATCGCTAAACTATGTTTCTTCCTAAAATTTTATAAATTCTTATCTCACCAAATTCACAAATACAGTTCAGGTCACGGAAAGATTGTAGCTTACCTTCTTTCCTATTTATTATTGTCAGTTATAATTTTTCTGACTTATTGATTATAATTTTTACCAAGTTTAAGAGCACTTTAAAGTTGTATCTGGCATTTTAGCTAGTTCAGATTCGTGGGAGCACTAGTGATATATATATATACATATTCGGATGTCTGTAGAGGTAGGGTGGTTGAATTTCCAGTTAATTAGTAATTATTTCTTTTAGATGGGGGCGATACATGTATGTCGAGGAAATGTATATAGGCGGGTGGCTATGCTTTAAAATTATAAGGGTGTCAGTTATGGATATAGTGATATTGAAAATGTGGATGTGATAGAGATATGTATTTATATATTATATGTGTGTTTATGGCAATTATGTATGTGTTACTTTTGTGGGTTATGTACGGGGAAGATTTATACAAAAAAATTTGCATTTATAAAAACAAAAAGAAAACATATTGTTACCTTATATGCTATTTATGTGATTTATGTATGTGTACTTTTGTGGGTTATACACGGGGAATATTTATACAAAAAAAATTAGCATTTATAAAAACAAAAAGAAAACGTATTGTCACCTTATATGCTATTTAACACAATACTCAATAAATGCTATTGTTGGTTATAACAGAGAGTTTAATTGCAAGTCCCGTCTCACTGGACCCAGCACATTTTGGCTTCTCTAGGCCTTTGGCCTAGTTTTAAATAACTAATGGCCCCTCTTAAAAAAAAAAAAAAAAATTTTTATTTTTTTTTAATAAAGCATAAAAATTCTAAAGAGGGGTTACAATTGGTAGCAGAGCGTGGTTATATCTAGGGTTAAAGCCTTGGGTCCTTTGGGTGTGACGGGGCTTGCGAACTCAGAAAACATTCGGGATAGAATGGACTTATAATATTTACAAGAAGTCAATGTATACACAGGTATTTTGTTATGTTTGATGTCTGATCAGCTATATGGAGTTATAACTGTCAGGCTGTTGTTAATTGTGTTATTTGTAAACTTGGTGTCGCCACGTGCTGTAAAATTTTGGGGGGAATTCTTTTTGAAACTTGAATTACCGCAGATCTGGGGCGAGGTGTTGGGAAATGGATTTCGCGTTGTACTTTTCAAATAATATTGACGGCGTTTATAGGTATGCGGTATGGCCCAATCGGCAGTCGGTCTCGTCCGAGGTACGGTAGCCGAAGTTAGTGATATGAATTTTGGGATTTCGTTGTTGTTCGTTAGTCGGTAAATATTTGTTCCTTGTGAAATGCGATGTCGTGATAGATGTTAGGTGTGTCGTTGAGTATGTCGTGTGTTAGTGTAAATGTTGCGTTTCTTCTTCTGTGGTGTTGTCGAGAGCTAGTTCAGGATAGTGGCCGCGTCCTCGCAACGCTAGGGGGCCCGCAGTCTGCTTGAAGGAAGAGTTAGTACTCAAGTTTTTCCGTTCTTGTTTAATTGTCTATTCTTGTCGTGTATTGTGTTTCCGTGGGCCGACTGTGAAGCTCGAGGATGAGCGTCTTGGATCTGGATTTGTTCCTTCGGGACGAGTTAGAATTTGAGTTACGAGCCCGGGGTAGAAACCTGAAGGGGACGGTTACCGTGTTGAGGAAGCAGCTACGAGAGGCAATGTCCGTGGGCGGCATGGTCTCAGCGGTCGATATTGCGGATAAAGATCGGGAGTTGGAACGGTGTGTAGACAAGTGGGAGGAGTTGCAGGAATTATCCCGATGTGTTGACAATTTGGAGGAGGGGCCGGGTTCCTCCAGGGGCGTCCGGCGAATTCGGCAGCGCCTAAATCATTTAAACCTGCGACTCCAGAATCTCGACCAGCAATGGGGCACTCTTGAGCAAGCTCACGATATCAAGAGCTTAATCGAACAGGTCACATCGACCCTGCAGGGGTCACCATGCAGTGGACCACCCACGCCTGAGGCAGCTCCTGCATCCGAGGTCTCAGCTCTAGAGTGCTCTCGCGAGCCTGCCGTAAGTGCCCCGGTTTTCTCCGGTATGGTGGCGGCTTCATATCACAAGCTGCCCAATCCACTATCTCAGATCATCCAGCAGTTGCCGTTCGTGGACGGGCTGGATGTGGATAAGCTATTGCCGTTCTTTAGAATTGTGTTCCAGTTGGGAGATTTTCCGGGTATGTCGGATCGTACTATCCTCGAGCTTGTTTATCCGTATTGTCGCGGCCCCATGGCTGAGAGGGTGGCTGGCGTAATGCGGCGTAGTGGTGGAGTTGCAGAGTTCCACCGGGAGGTGTTGGAGGCGTTCGTGCCCGGGAGGCTTATGCAACAATTACGTCACCCAACACTTCTCCGCGTGCAGTCTAGGGGAGAGAGTCTTGCCCAATTCGTGCGCAGCATTAGGGACGTAGCGCGGACACTGGGTCTGGGCTTGTCGGAGGAGGAAGTTGTACAAAATATTCTTGACGGCGTCTCCTCACAAGATAGATTGCGGCTAGTATTTGCCGAGCGCCCGCGTCGGTTTGTGGACTTAGACAAACTGTGCGTCATGTCCAAGGCCATTCAGACGAGCGATGAGGCTAGGGGAGACAGGAGTGGGAAATATTCAATATCTCAGAGAGCAGAAGGACGCAGCGAACCTTTTCGCCCCCGACAGGCCCAGTCAGTTCGAGATCGCGAGCGATGGGGAAACATAATTTGCTATAATTGTAATCGGCCGGGTCACGTGGCTCAATCATGCCCCCGGAGGCGTACGCGTCCAGCACCTCCATCGCCGGGACCCTCCCCAAAAAACTAGGCAGACAGGGGAAGATATGTCGGAGGATGTATTCCCCTCGCACTGAATCTTTTCGGTTTCCTACTACCTCCAGGCAATCGATAGGACCCAACTCTTCTGACATCAAGGTCCTGTCTACTATCCCGCAACACATTTCAGTATGCCCCTTTCTGTCGCTCGAGGTAAAAGGGGGTCAGCTCAGAGCGTTAGTTGACTCCGGTTCAGCCCGATCCATCATCTCATCTCGAGTATGCGCGGACCTTGAGAAGCAGGGCTTAATAAAGCGGTCGGATCTGTCGTCAGTGGTAGGCTGGACTGCATCTCGGGAAATCTTGCCCATCTCCAGATGATTTCCTTCAAATTCAAGATGGCGGTTTTTCCTGGGTGTGGAATTTTCTGGTTTCTCCTGCTCTGGGAGTGGATTGTATCATTGGTGCAGATTTCATCGCTAAAAGTGGTCTCGTGTTGGACATCCAAGGGCACCAATGTTATTTTAAGTTTAATCGGGGAGTTCTTATTCCGTTCCTTGGGTACCAGGGAGCTAAGGGAGGTATCCAAGAGGTAGCTTGTCCTGATTCTGCACGAGATCATCTCACTCCATCCCAGCAGAGATGGCCTTAGACCAATTGTGTGAGGAATTTCCCTCAATGTTAACTCCTTCCTTGGGACTCGCACATCTGCTGGAGTACAAAATTCGCCTTACAGACTCCAAGATAGTAAGGTCACACCCTTACAAATTCGCACCTCCGAAGATGGCCGTCCTGAGAGAGAAGGTTCAAGAGTTATTAGAACAAGGGATGATTGAACCTTCTCATTCCATCTATGCTAGTCCAGCGTTTTTGGTACCCAAGCCTGGGGGTAAACACGCATGGTCATAGACTATCGGAAATTGAATGCGAATATTGAGGTGGATTCCGTTCCCCTCTCAGACTTACATTCGGCCTTCGATTGGTTCAGTGGGGCCAGGTATTTCACCGTGATCGATCTCAATGCGGCTTATCACCAGATTCCCTCGGCAAAGGAGAGTAGACCGTACACGGCATTTTGTCTACCGTGGAACTTGTACCAATATACAAGGGTCCCCATGGGTTTGGCTGTGGGAGCCCAGACACTCACTCGTCTTCTCGATACCGTTTTTCACGACGTGAAATTTCAGTTCGTGTTCAATTACTTGGACGACTTGCTTGTATATAGTAAAACGTTCGAGGAACATCTGTGCCATCTGCGCGAAGTGATGTGTCGCTTAAGAAGTTCTGGCCTCTCTGTCAAGCCTGAAAAGGTTCGTTTTGCCCAGGAAAGTATTTCTTTCTTGGGGCATTTGGTTTCACATCAGGGTGTTACTGTCGACCCCGAGAGGACACAGGGCATCCGTGACTTCCCCCTCCCAGGGATGCGAAGGGAATAGCGAGATTCGTGGGAATGGTCAACTTCTATCGCAGATTCATTCCTAATATCGCGGAAATTGCCGCACCCTTGAACGAGCTGAGGAAAAAGGGGGCAAAATTTACATGGGGCGGTAGTCAACAGAAGGCTTTTGACACCCAAAAGGAAGCCATTATCTCCCCACTGGTGTTACGGATGCCCGATTTTTTAAAACCCTTTATTTTACAGACGGACGCGAGTTCGGTTGCGCTCGGGGCGGTTCTGTTCCAAGTCGTTGATGATGCTAGGCAGCCTGTGGCTTTTATTTCCCGAACGTTGACCCAGCAAGAAGGAAAATCATCAGTCTATGAGCTAGAGTGTTTAGCTGTTGTGTACGCTCTAGACAAGTTCAGGCGTTTTCTGGAACATGCTGAGTTCCTGCTCGAGACCGATAATCAGGCTCTCTCTTGGCTTCTTGCTCATCCCCGGCAACTGGGTAAGATTGGTAGATGGGTGGTCAAGATCTCATCCTTCAAGTTCAAGGTGCAACACATTATGGGAACTCAAAATGTGGTTGCAGATGCTTTGTCACGCATGTTTTCCCAGCCCAGTGAAGCCCAATCTGAGCAACCTTGTTCCGTTCTGCTAGACTTTCCGTTAGCCTTCACTGATGTGTTACCCCATCAGTTGAACGACGAAGAGCTGGGTCCGATTATCCAGAAAATCAAGGAGGGTAACGTACAGGCCCCATACTTCTTGTCCAAGGGCGTCCTGTGTTGTAGAGAAAGAAAGGGACGTGCCCCTAAGATCGTGCTGCCTAGCAAGCTAGTGCCCATGGTCTTCAGCTATTATCATAATTCCCCAGTAGGAGGTCACAAGGGAATTTCGAAGACCATTTCCAGCATTAGGAGACATTTCATCTGGAAGGGCATGGATAGGGACATCGCAACGAGGGTTAAGAGTTGTCATCTGTGTGGTTTGAGCAAGCCTGCCCAGAACACTCAGCTAGGGTTGTTGTCATCGGACGTGGCGAGCAGACCGATGGAAAAGATATTCACAGACTACGTGGGACCACTCCCGCGTAGCAAGTCAGGTAATTCTTACCTGCTTCTTTGTGTGGATGCTTTTTCGAAGTTTGCCTGGCATTGCCCCTACGGCAGGCAACGGCTCGTTTAACCATAAGCGCGCTCCAGAATCACATATTTCAGCATTTCGGTCTTCCGACCATCATTGTCTCTGACAATGGCACCCAGTTCATTTCGGGTGAGTTCCGGCGGATGCGTTTCGCCAGTGGGATCAAACATGTAACCACTTCTCCTTATTACCCACAGCCGTCCCATGCGGAGAGATTCAATAGGAATCTCAGGACCGCACTCATTGCTTATCATCCTGAGCAACAGACAACCTGGGACCAGAATCTGAAGTGGTTACAGCTAAGCCTTTAATACGGCCCTACATGATAGTCATCAGGCCGTTCCCTTTGAAATCATGTTTGGATTCTCGCCCGCACTCCCGTTGACTAGCTTGTGGAACATTGAGGATCTTCTACCACGGGAGCCAGATAATGGAACAGCAGAGAGGTGGAAGGAGGCTCGGAAGAATTTGCTGCGAGCGCACGAGCGGGTCCGTCGACGATATAATCAGGGGCGAATTCCTAACCCCTTCCGGATAGGGGACTGGGTCTATTGCCAGAGCCACCCACTCAGCTCAGCCGCTGATAAACGGTCCGCTATTTTTGTTATCGCTGATCGGGGCCATATCGCATCCTAGGGTTTGCGTCACCGCTCACTGCTAGGCCTGGCGAACCGGGTGGCGATGCGAAAGAGATTGTGACCCATATCTCGAAATTGAAGCTCTGTCGGATGGGGTAAACCGGCTGCTAGAAAAAGGGGGGTGAGATTTGGTGGTCTCCATGTATGTAGGGATTGTGATCATTCTAAGGAGGTGTGCTCTGGGGGTGTGCAAGAAAATGGTATTGTAACGGGTAGATGTTCCCCACAGTCCCAGTGGTGTACGTCTACTTCAGGGACGCGCCCCTGCCTGCGCGAGCCTTGGTTCTCTCCATTCGTCCTTATTTCCGGAGGGAGCCATGTCCTTACCTGTAGTCCCACTTCTTGACCTTTCAATGATCCTGCCCTTTCCATCTTCCCTTTTTTCCTAACCCTCCCCTGAGAAAAAAAAATTATAAAAGTGATAAAAAGGAGTTAGTGGAGTGAAACCTACCGTGTCGACGAGGCCGGTTGTGGACCTGGTTGACACGGTATGTTTCGGCAATGCCCTTGGAGAACACATGTATTAGGTTATAGGAATATATATACATCTGTAAATGAAATTATTGTGTCGTGGAAACCACTCCCCCTCTCCCTTGGTCCTGTGGGATGTAAGGGGTAATTATGTGACCATGTTGTTATTTGGTTTTTGGGGTTAACCCCCGTGTAATTATAGGGCATGTGACCCTGTTAAGGTAGCGTCAGTGCCCCAGCATATGTGGTCAAGCCTCAGGAGGTCAGAACTCAGGGAGCTCCCGAACTTTCCTTTCTTCTTTTCTTCTCTATCCCTTCTTGCTGTGGGTTGGCCCTGATCAGGTCGGCGCGCAGTGCCAGCACACTTACACACTACACGTCTTCTTTCAGCTCTTTCGTCTTCCTTCTGAGCCTCTGTTCTCCTGGGAGCGAGGACTGGTCCGAACACTGATGGATACCAGTGCTTTAGAAAACAACATAGGGGTACACTGCAAGGTACCCCCTGTCTAAGTGTGGGGCAACTAGGTTGCCCTTTTGGGCTGGGGGTGTGCCGGTGGTCTACGAACCGGCGATTATATACGAAAAATAAATTACGTTATATTATATATTTATTATATTAATTAAATAAAATTAAATAACGCGAAATTGTTTAGTTGTTTCTGTGTTTAACGGAACGACGAAATTTAGTTCGCCGTGGTACATGCCACGCGATCTGGTGTTCGCCTTGAAACGCAAGTTTGGTATTGCGTAGTTCCACTGGTTTTAGGCTGTCTTGCTTCACCGGTCACCTTGCCAACATCTCGTGTCTCTTCGACAGAGCGAAGAAGTCTTTTTGAAAATAATTCTATCCCCCCGGATGGGCAGATAAACTCGCACAGAACTGCGGTAAGTTACTCTAGCTCATATATTATGCGTTTCATAAAAAATAAAATGTGATTTTCAATATAGTAAGTGTGAATGAAAGTTGATAATTTTTACACCGCGTGGCGTACATCTAAAGTATTCTATATCCAAGCTACTAAATTGTTTAAACCCTTATGAAATAACTACTATCGTAATTAAGAGACAATATTTGCCTGTATCACTGTAGAGCTATAAAATCCTGCAATTTTGGCTGATGTAATAGTTTTCAAATGTAGTAACACGTGCTAGTGCACAAGTAGACAGGTTACAGTGTGTCAAACTTTTTCCCACATAGGCATAATCAAATACTTAAAATTTACATGTTGGTTTTGGGGGAGTCTAAGTTTTAACTAAAACGAACGGAGTTTAAAGAGTTAAGAGTAGGCCGGTTCAAATTGGTTATATACGGGTTCTACCCAGTGTGCGTGGTGCATTATAGAGTGAGAATAAGTGTTGGGACAGTCCTCTAATTATTTATGTATGCGCAGGGATCCCGGTTTTAGACGTGGACGCCGGCACAGGATGAACATCTCCGCCTGAACGGTCACCAAAGGCTCTCGACTTCGCCTGCCGAAGGGGATAGCAAGATGACCACGTCAAACCAACACCACAGGCACTGGAAGCAGGAACTCAAACACCACCAGGTGACCTCAAACCATTATTATTATTTTATTTTGATCTACACAGACACCTGGATTTCATAAAACTCGTGGGGTAGGAGTGACACACTATCATATTTCTTTTATATTCAAATTTCATTTATTATGTACTAACTTTGTATTAAGTGTGAGCCCGGAGGCTGGCATGTATTCGTAGCTTCTTACAATTTATTCACTTATTTTTTTTCTTTCTCGTTTGAGGTAAAAGGGGGTGGTTCAAGTATTGGGGACTGGTATTTCAAATATGTAAGGGGGGCTTCCGTTGGTGACAGGATGAACCTCACCGGCTGGTAGGGTTCAGCTATATTCCTGTCAGGTTAGTTCAGATAATTACGGTCATTTCACATAGTTAAATTACGTTTTTGGGGTTATGTAAGGGTAATAAGCTTCTGATTCAGTAACATTCCGGCCCCTGTTTAATCCTCTGTAGGCAGCTTTGTATGCAGACATAGGCATGCTCCAGGCTTAGGAACACGTCGGATCCCGGGCCAATTAAATTTTCTTAAAAGGGTTATATAGCCTACCAGTATGTCACCTCACAATTGCAAAAGTTCTTTAAATGTATTATTGTCAATTTAGTTTTCTTAAAATGTTACATAACGTATCAGGTCATATAATTATTGTAAATTTTTAAACTCTATCGCTAAACTATGTTTCATCCTAAAATTTTATAAATTCTTATCTCACCAAATTCACAAATACAGTTCAGGTCACGGAAAGATTGTAGCTTACCTTCTTTCCTATTTATTATTGTCAGTTATAATTTTTCTGACTTATTGATTATAATTTTCACCAAGTTTAAGAGCACTTTAATGTTGTATCTGGCATTTTAGCTAGTTCAGATTCGTGGGAGCACTAGTGATATATATATATACATATTCGGATGTCTGTAGAGGTAGGGTGGTTGAATTTCCAGTTAATTAGTAATTATTTCTTTTAGATGGGGGCGATACATGTATGTCGAGGAAATGTATATAGGCGGGTGGCTATGCTTTAAAATTATAAGGGTGTCGGTTATGGATATAGTGATATTGAAAATGTGGATGTGATAGAGATATGTATTTATATATTATATGTGTGTTTATGGCAATTATGTATGTGTTACTTTTGTGGGTTATGTACGGGGAAGATTTATACAAAAAAATTTGCATTTATAAAAACAAAAAGAAAACATATTGTTACCTTATATGCTATTTATGTGATTTATGTATGTGTACTTTTGTGGGTTATATACGGGGAAGATTTATACAAAAAAATTAGCATTATAAAAACAAAAAGAAAACATATTGTCACCTTATATGCTATTTAACACAATACTCAATAAATGCTATTGTTGGTTATAACAGAGAGTTTAATTGCAAGTCCCGTCTCACTGGACCCAGCGCATTTTGGCTTCTCTAGGCCTTTGGCCTAGTTTTAAATAACTAGTGGCCCCTCTTCAAAAAAAAATAAATACATTTTTTTTAATAAAGCATAAAAATTCTAATGTTCTAATGAGGGGTTACAAATTATCTACTAATAGAACAGCCTGTGTGTTTTCAGGCAAAACAAGTTTTTTGAAGTTTTGTTTAACTCCAGGGACAAACTGTTCAAAAAACCAATTCTTAAAGAGCTGAGCGTCCATCCAAAAGTAACTTTAAATTTATTTGCTGCAGCCTCATCAGCAGATTTATACTCCCCTGAAAACTCTAATTTGCGTATCCCATGACGAGTTTTAAAGTTGTGCAACCAACCTCGTGAAAATTCACAGTCTCCTTCTTTTACGTTCAAATCACTGCTAAACTGTTTGGCTTTTTCAATTACCATTAGACCTGTTATAGGATTTCCTTCAGAATGTTTTGCTGAGAACCAGGTGTACAATTGCAACCAGGTGCATTATCCAACTGGTCAAGCTTAGGCTTTTTTAATGTTTGACAATTGTCAGTAGCTTTTTTGTATCTGCTTCAGCCAAAAGTTTTTAAGTTTTTCTTATTGTTTTTTTATATCATATATGGTTGAGGATCCAATATTAAATTCTTCCATAATTACGTTCCCGTTTTCTCCCTTTCCTAATCTATTTATAATGTCAAGTTTTTGTTAGATTGCCAAAGTCACATGTTTTCTTTTATTAGAAGCACTGGTGTGCAGTAGCGCGATAATTTTACTTTATAGGTTGGCTAATCTGCTCTTTACTTTTTGTTGTAATCTGATTATTCATGTCGGTGCTCTGTACAGTACGTCTCAAACGATTGTAAGCGGCGGTCGGCTCGCCCGCAGCCTCACTGCCATATTTTTCTTGTCGCGACATTCAATGTAGGCCAACACACTTTACTTATGGCCCATTAAGCCCGTTATTAATGTAATTTAAAATTTTTTATACGTTGTATATACATCATGCTTATTAGCCAACCTGTCATTCAAAACAACTGCTAACTACATATTTAATGTACTTTTGAATTTCAAATAAATGAATTGAATACAGTCCACTCGCTTCATCATTTCTGCATCCTGGCGAATCATCTAAGTACAAATTTTCACATTCAACATTCTTCTTACTAAACATTTTTTGGTCACTCCGGACCTGGATTTTCGATGTATCATTCCTAATTAATATTTTTCTGCCACTATTTCTGGCCATCACGGGCGAATTAGCATATCAGCTGATACGACCGTGGCGTGATTTCCATCGGCATTTCGCTCGTCACCTTTGAGCCTCCTGACAACATCATCGCAAGAGCCTGCTAGCTACAGTGCTTCACACAAGGCGGTCATCTCTCCGAGCTGTGTTTGCCATCTTCTCCAAGGCGTCGACGCTGCAGGACATCGCCTACAAGGTATCACCTCAATAACAGCATAACAAGGTGCATACAATGGCTGAAGAAGGCCTCAAAGTGTTAACCAGAAAGAGAGGCGGCTTAAAGTCCGCAATAGTGCGAATACAATCAGCCGTAAATAACTTTGATATAAATTCCAGCAAAAAACATTTTTTAACAGTAAGGCTAGAAAGTCTGAAAAGTTTGGCATCGAAGTACGACGAGGTGCAGTCTGAAATAGAACTTATTTGTAAAGACATAAGCGCGGCTCAAGAAGACCGAGTTGAGGTCGAAGAAATGCTATATTCGACTGAAGCAAATATTTTGCAATTACTTGATACATTTAATGTTCAGACTGTACCTCCCGTATTATCGACCCACATGCAATTAAAACCAATAAGTTTGCCCTGCTTCTCAGGCAACATATTGGGATGGCAGCATTTTCATTCAATTTTTACGGACTTGGTGCATACAAGATCCGATTTAACGCCAGTGCAGAAGTTACATTATTTACATTCTTCTTTAAAAAATGAACCTTTAGATTTAATTAAGTCACTACCTATCTGTAAGGAAAATTATTCAATAGCGTTGAGTTTTCTGTCCGAAAGGTATGACAAGTTAATACTAGCAAAATACTATGTTCAAAATTTACTTCAAGTCAAGTCGACAATTAAGGACTCTGTCCAAAGTTTGGCAGATTTCACAAACACCATAACGTCTTCCGTTAATTCACTGGCGGCAATGCAACTGTCAGTGAATTCATTTGAATTTATTATTATACAATTATTATCAACTAAACTCGACCCTACTACTTTTAAACTATGGATGGAGTCAATAGACCCTGACAATTTACCTAACTTTCAAGATTTCACTCATTTTTTAAACTCACGTAGACAGCTGTTAGAAAATACACTGCCTATCGAAGCCGGACAGCAACTCAACAAGCCGATTTTAAGACTTAACAATAAATATGATAAATATAAATCAAGAAACACTGCTGGCAGTACTACATTTAAGAGTTATCACTCAGCGGCAAGCAATTATTCATGTTTGTGTTGTAAATCTAATCACCCGCTTTACATATGCGATAAATTTCGTGCATTAAGCACCGCTGAGCGGGGACAATTTGCATCAAGTCACAAATGTTGTACCAATTGTCTTAGATCAGATCATCTTGTATCTAACTGTAAGAATAAGAAGGTGTGTAAAATCTGTTCAAAACGACACCACACATTGTTGCACGCGAACAACGTGCCGAAATCAATAGCTGCCAGCAGTAGTAACTATTGTTCGGTCAAATTACAATCCACGAACAATGTTCTTTTATCAACAGCAGTTGTATTTGTCATTGACCAGGCTGGCAACAAGCATAGGGCAAGAGTCCTTTTAGACGCCGGGTCACAAATAAATTTTTGCACAAAATCATTTGCAAGGAAATTACGGCTTAATTTAACTAAATCCAACATACCAATTACGGGTATAAACAATACAGCGTGTTACGCCACTAATCTTGCGTCTATACGCATTATTTCTCGTTATCAGAGATATAGCTTCGAGGCGAAATGTGCTATCTTATCTACGTTAACCCACAATCTGCCGGCACGATCGTTTGACATAAATCAATTCCACATTCCGAGCAACATTTTTCTGGCTGACCCAAATTTCAACATATCGTCGCAAATCGACATACTCTTAGGGGCACAATTTTACCTGGACTTAATTTTAGCTAATAAATACATACGCGGCCCTAATTTTCCCATCATTCAGGAAACAAAGCTAGGCTACATTTTGGCTGGCAATTTACTCAAACACTGTCGCAACGAGGGTCCTGCTGTTTCGTTCCTAGCTAGGAACAACGACAGTCAAATTCTGCAGTCTCTTGAAAGATTCTGGGAAGCAGAAACTATCCCTGACAACACCCCTGATAACGAGTCAGCCTGTGAAGAGCATTTCGTGCGCTCTACCCAGCGCAACCACGAGGATAGGTTCGTGGTTTCACTCCCATTTAAGCCCGATAATCTCCAGTTGGGGGAATCTTACACCAATGCTGAAGCAAGATTCTTGAACTTAGAGCGTCGATTTAGGCGTGATGCTAAGCTCGCGCGCGATTACGCAGACTTTATTAACGAATATAAGGATCTTGGACACATGACGCTTATCGATAATTGCGCTATCAATTCAGGAGCGTCAAATACTTACTATCTGCCTCACCATGCCGTATTTAAACAGTCTAGCTTGACCACAAAACTGCGCGTCGTTTTTGATGGTTCGTCCAAGACTACCAATGGCCTTTCTCACAATGACATATTGTTGGTAGGCCCGAATGTTCAACAAGACCTTTTTTCCATTCTTTTACGTTTCCGCATGCATAAATATGTTCTTATCGCCGACATCGAGAAGATGTATCGACAAATTCGCGTAGCTGAAGGGGATTGTCACTATCAACGTATTCTGTGGCGTGATTCTCCTCTCGAACCATTTTAACACTTTGCATTGCGAACGGTAACCTACGGCACGGCTAGTGCTTCGTTTTTGGCCACTCGCTGTCTTATACAAATTGGTAGGGACCATCAAGCTTCCTTTCCTGATGCGGCGTTAGCTATAACGAATGATTTCTATGTTGACGATCTGATTACCGGTTCGGACACCATCTCTGATCTGACCAAGCTGAAATCTGATCTAGGTGCGTTATTAAGTCAATATGGTTTCACGTTGCATAAATGGGCATCTAATGAACCCAGAGTGGTCGCAAATCATGACAATTTATCACGCCCCTTAAACAAACAGGACAATGTGCGTACCCTGGGCATTCTCTGGAATAATACTGCCGATTCATTTCTGTTCGACATTAAATCATTCCCAGTTGAATCAAGCATCTCCAAGAGGAGAATTCTTTCGATTATTGCAGGCATATACGATCCTCTTGGACTGATCGGTCCCGTTGTCTTTTTGTACAAACAGTTTATGCAGCAACTCTGGCTTTGCAAGCTTGGTTGGGATGAACCGATCTCCGGCCAATCACGTTCGGATTGGCATTCTTTGTGCGACAAATTGGGTCTGATTAGCAAAACTGTGGTCCCACGGTCTATTCGTTGTAAGCTTGAGGCAAGTACAGTTGAATTACATGGTTTTTCGGATGCTTCTGAAAGGGCGTTTGGGTGTTGTATTTATGTCAGTCATTTATCAAGATTCATCGGCCTCCTGTCATCTCCTCTGTTCTAAATCTCGCGTAGCTCCCTTACGACAGGTGTCATTACCTCGCATCGAACTCTGCGCTTGCTTGTTGTTATCGCGACTCGTATTTAAGGTCGTTCCTGCTCTTTATTCGTTCATTGATGGTGTTCATTTGTATTCTGACTGTATGGTGTCTCTTTACTGGATTCATGCCCAGTCTACGAGGTGGAAAACATACGTCGCTAATCGTGTTGCTGAAATTCAGCGTCTTACGCAAACTTATAATTGGCATCACATCGATTCTAGACACAATCCTGCTGATATTATCTCCAAGGGGTGTCTCCCTGACGTTTTGCGTGATTGTTCGCTTTGGTGGCACGGTCCCACTTGTTTGTCTCAATCGTCAGAGTCCAATCCTTTTCCACCCTTTTTACCTTCTAATCCGTCGTCTTCTGAAGTCACTGCGGAAGAGAAAAATACCCATAACGATTATCTTCTAAAACTTCCGGGCTGAAAGGCCGTGGTCGATTGCTTAAAATACTGCTAAACGTTTCGGCCGCACCACCGGTGGCCATCTTCAGTAGCAAAAAATTGTGTTCGAATAGATGACACGCCGAACACGTCTCCCAATGAACTGGGAACAAGCAACAGTGAGTTACGGCTACGAAGCCTCTATTTATAGCTTTTTGGCCGCTTCAGGTGTATCGCGCGGACCAATGAGAAGCCAGCTCGTCATACTCGATTCTGATTGGCCATGGAAAATAAACCATGCCAGACACTATTTAAGGAGATGCTTTCACCTCGGCGGTTCAAGGGGGAGTCTACCTAGAGCATTTGCCAGGGTAGGCTGTGTCCAATTTTGCTCTGCAATATTTCGCGTAAATAAGCGGAAATATTCAGTTTTCAACATTTTAATCACCATCATCACATTCAGCATCATCTACTCTACAAGATTCTTTAGTAATTCAGTGCAAATCAGTTTTTATTTAGCTAGTGCGGGAGTTTTTGTATCCGTGTGCTGTGCGGTCTGTGTAGTGTTCAATTGTGCCTGTGGATAGTTTTCAGTGTCTGGTGATCCCTCAATCCTAGACCTGCGTAGACGTTCATTTCGGCTTGTCCGAAATGGCGTCGAATACGCCACCGAATCCTCTGCCGGCGCCGCTTGTTTCCTTAATGGAAACATGCTCAACCGGCTTCCGTACCACTCCACTTCCTCACGACAGTGAAAGTGATAGTGAAAGTGATCATAGTGCGGTAGATATGTGCAGTGTTGGGTCGGGGGACGGACAGTTCTCGCTTGTGGAGGGCAAATCTGCCAAACGCAAGCGAAAACTGGCCCAAACTCCGCCGCCCGCCTCAGCTGCAGATCTGCCATCTAATCATGGTAACAGCGGCACTCAGCGCGTGCAACGTGAGTATCCAGCTACCACCCAAACTGTGTCTCCTCCTCGCATTCCTCCTATTGTAATTCCTGATAATAGGAATTATTCTGAACTTTTACGTTCCATATCCCGAGCTCTCCCATCGGTCAAGGTCGAGGCGAGGTGCCAAGGCGCCTCGCTAAAGCTGGCGACCGCTACCATCCCAGACTTCCGCTCTGTTCAGTCATTCCTGACAGAGCGTAAGATTTCTTTTCACACATTTGCCCTCCCGTCAGAGCGAGAAATCAAGGTCGTTCTGTCGGGAATTCCATCCTTTACTGAACCTGATGCCATCAGGCAGGAACTTGTTGCGCTCGGCTATGCGCCGACCGCGGTAAGCGTCCTGCATGTTGGCAAAGGTGATGACCGCCGTCCTGTCAACAGCTTTCTTTGTAAATTACTGAAAGTAGGCCCCTTCGAGGAGATTTACACTCTCCAGAATCTTCTGCACCTACGGGTGCAAGTCCGCACATTTGACCCGCGGCCCGGCTCCTCGCAGTGTTTTAACTGCCAGAGGTTCGGCCACAGCAGTCTTTTTTGTCATCAGCCCCCGCGTTGCGTGCGTTGTGCTGAACCTCATCGTGGCTGTGATAAGCCTACGACGGGGTACACAGCTAAATGCTGTAACTGCAAAGGAGCCCATCCGGCTAATTACCGAGGCTGCCCTAACTTTATCGCTGCCATGAAACCGCAGCGACCTCCTGTGCGCCCTGGCGCGCAGGCAGGCCGTGTAGCTGGTCCTGGCCCTAACCGGCGAGCGGCTTTCCCGCCTCTCACCGGTTCATCTGCCCAGGTCCCGGCAGCAACTCCGGTTGCTTCCGGTGCCGCTGTCTCGCCTGCAGTCGTCGCTTCGGCGCCGCCTGCAGCGGCCTCAATCCCGGCGCCTACCGGAGCGCCCGCACCTTCCTACGCGACCATGGCCGCTAAATCAGCCCCGCCTCCAGCCCGATCGGGCAAATCTAAGCGCTCTCGTCGTCGCCGGAACTCCGCCGGCCGACCTACATCGTCACAGGTTCCACCTGTACCCTCTCCGCGGGCTCGACCCGCCCCCAGTCATCGACCTCAACCTCCCAGCGAGCAGTCTACAGCTCAGTCCACCAGCCCAGCGCCATCTGCTACCCCTGTCGAGGCCAGTCAGGCTTGTCCTCCTGAATCCCGGGAATCTTCCCGGGCTTCGGCGGATCCCCTGACTGCCTGGGCAGATAATCTTGTTGCATCCATCAGGACTGCTCGCGACACGACCACTGTGCTTGCCCTGGT
Organism: Magicicada septendecula; assembly: GCA_034769895.1. Lineage (NCBI taxonomy): Eukaryota > Metazoa > Arthropoda > Insecta > Hemiptera > Cicadidae > Magicicada > Magicicada septendecula. The sequence goes on from CM068371.1 coordinate 265,786,444, forward strand.
GTTCCAATCCTTAGCTGCCCTCTTTCCTCTACTTCCCCTAAATGGCTAATAGCCTGAGGATCGTTGCGTGGAACGCCTTCGGGCTACTCCCCAGGCGATCTGAACTGATGACTTTTGTAACGGAGTATGATGTTGATATCATACTTCTTTCCGAGACTCATCTGGCTCATTACCACTCGTTTTCCCTTCCTGCCTATGCCTGTTATCGTCAGGATCGTCCCCTACGGCCTCGCTGTCCCCCCTCGGGGGGCACAGCTGTTTTAGTCCACAGGCGGATATCCCACAGGCTTTTGCCTCCTCTAGATACATCTATTATTGAAGGCTGCGCGGTGGCGGTGGACGCCGGCGGATCGGAGCTGCGCGTTGTTTCTGCGTACCTCCGGCCTGGCCGGCGAACTCCGCCACCGCCCGAGGAGTGGGACGCCCTCCTCGACCACCCCCTCTCAACCATTGTAGCCGGCGACTTAAACGCCAAACACCCTTCATGGAACAGCCGCGTTGTCAACGCCTATGGAAATTCTCTGTTCCGGTTCGTCTCTGGCGACCCGGCACTTAATGTCATCGGCCCTGAAGACCCTACCTACTTCCCCTTTCACGGCCATCGGCCGGACGTTCTTGACATAGTAGTTGTCAAGAACGTTGCCCGCAACATCGAGGTCTCGTCTGTGTCGGACCTTTCGTCCGATCACAATCCCCTTGTTATAACTGTTCGAGAGCTGTCGGCGTCACCCCGACTTCCCGCTCAGATTGTTAGGAGAGTCAACTGGCGATCCTATCATGACGAGCTCTCTCGAAGGTTACCATCTCTCCCGGCGGACCCAATCGTCACTCGTGACGATCTGGATCTCCGCGCCACAAATCTTCAGGAATTGGTCCAAGGTGTCATGGATCGACACACCTACGCACTCGAGGTGAATCATCGTAAATCGGCCTTACCTGCGGAAGTACTCCACGCCATCTGGCTACGGCGCCAGCTCCGCCGCAGATGGCAAAGAACCCGTGACCCAGTCGTTAAGCGACGATTTCAACAACAGTCCCTTTACGTTCAGCAGCTCCTGCGGGACGTAAACTCTGATCGATGGGACTCATACCTTGAGTCTCTTGAAGTCGACCACGCCTCCGTCTGGAGAGCGGTGAGTAGACTGACCCGCGAGAAGAGAACTCGCAACCCACTGGAAACCCCGAACGGGGTTGTGTCTTCATCAGAAGGCAAGGCTGAGGTCTTCGCCGACTGCATGGAGTCGCAATTTACCGTTCATCGAGGCGTTTCGGACCCTGCCCACTCGGCAGAAGTCCGGGACTTCCTATCTGGTTATTTTTCTCGCCCTCCCGCTGGCCCAGACCTCCCGTTCGACAGAGACGAACTCGTTTCGTCTGTCTGTCGACTAAACCGCCGTCGCGCCCCCGGTCCTGACCGGATCGGGGCCGCTGCATTACAATATCTCCCGGCCTCAGGCGTTGACCTCGTTCTCGAGCTGTTCAACTCTTGTCTCCGGCTACAGTACTTTCCCCGCCTGTGGAAAAATGCCAACATCGTTATGGTTCCTAAACCCCGCAAGCCGCGCATGCTTCCTGAAAGCTATCGGCCAATATCTCTCTTGCCAGTTATCTCGAAGGTGTTCGAGCGGCTCCTGCTGGCCCGCATCTCGCCATTGTTGGATAATTTTATCCGCAACGAACAGTTCGGGTTTCGCAGAGAGCACTCGACCACGCTTCAACTAGTCCGCGTGGTAACGCAACTCTCTGACGCCACCAACAGGCGAGCGGCTACGGCCGCCGCACTGCTGGACGTGAGCAAGGCCTTCGACAAAGTCTGGCACGAAGGTCTTCTCTTCAAACTTGCTAGCTCCCCCTTACCATCGTCCATAGTGTTTTTCCTCCGGTCGTATCTCAGCGACCGAACCTTCAGGGTTAGCGTCGACGGAACCTGCTCTGCAGTTCGTCCTGTCGCCGCTGGCGTACCCCAGGGATCTGTCCTCGGCCCCGTTCTGTACCTCGTGTACACGAACGACCTGCCTGTTTTGCCCGGAGTCACGTTGTCTTTGTTCGCTGACGATGCAATGTATCATTACAGCTCTGTGTCCCCGCGTTTTGCGAGTACACAGTTGCAGCGTCAGTTGGACCAGCTTCCGGACTGGCTACGGAAATGGCGGGTGACGATCAACACGGAGAAATCCGAGGCGATCTGTTTCACTCGTAAGTCCATCTCCCGATGCCAGCCCCTCTCCCTTGAAGGGAGGCCTATCGCCTACAAAGAGTCGGTGAAGTATCTAGGCGTTCGGCTAGATCGCCGCCTATGCTTCAACGCCCACGTGACGGACACCCTTGCCAAGGCTCGCGGCGTCCGAGCCAAACTTTACCCATACTTCGCGTGCCGCAGCCCCCTGGCGCTGCGCACGAAAGTTACCCTCTATCTGTTGTTTCTCCGGTCTGTACTGACCTATGCGGCACCTGTATGGTGGTCACTTGCCTCCGCCACCAACAGGCGTAGGCTGGAAAGTTTCCAATCCAGAACCCTCCGTTCCTTGTCGGGATCTCCTTGGTTTGTTAGAAACAGTGTAATTCGAGGAGGTCTACGAGTTCCTGCTCTCTCAGCCTTTGTCTGGTCATTAGCTGCGACTCTCTTTGCCGCAGCTGAGACCTCTTCCTTCCCTTACCTCAGAACCATCAGCACCACGCAACCACCTCCCCCTGTCCGGGTCAAACGCCCTCGGGCGATTCTCGATGACCCGCCGTAAGTTTAAGTAACCTGCTTAAACCTCAATTTGAATACTTACCATCTGCCCATGCCCCAGAATTTACCTGCTAAGCTGTTTCCTTCCTCCCTTCCTAGTATGCCGACAACGCTGAATGCTGCTGCTACGCGCTATCACTGGCACGGAGGCTCTCTGCCTCGCGGGGAGCGACCGACGCCTCAAGGCGTCTGCACGCGGGACTGGGAACGGGTGACATCTGTCATCTGAACCCGTTCATGCGGCAGTGCCCACTGATTGCAAATATTTTTAAAATAAATAAAAATTAAAACCTTTCTCCCCCGCCTTCTCAGTTAACTGGTTGGCGGTTGTCCATTCCTGATATTAGGCACCAGTCGAAGAACCAGACCTATGTATATCCACAGGCAGCCATTGAGCTCGACTCAGATGCTGCAGTCATGCACCGGGTGCAAAGACGCCCCGCTACTACAATGCTACATGCTACATCGGCGGTTCATAGTTCGGTTCGTCGTCGTTGGCAACTGTTCGTTCGATCAACTGTTCTCTCTCCAGCTGGAGTTTTCGCTGCTATCAGCCACTGCCCTGCTGCCTGCTGCTTCGCCGCTGGACAGCCAACATCTTGGCCCGCTTGCTGCCTTTGTCAACAAGAAGACAGAAGACCACAACTCAGCTGGCTGGTGAATTGAGTAGCCAGCACAAGCACAGCTGAGTGCGTCGGACCTTCTAAGGGCCACCAGCCAAGTGACCCTTTTCAGGACCACCACCTTGCCGCTGAAGAGGAAGCCAATAGCCTGCCAGAGCTTAAGGTTGCGCAGCGCATCTTGCCCGCTGACGCTCAGGCTCTTAGGTAGCGCTGCCTAGGACGATCCTTGCGAGCCCCCACCAGTGGTAAGCGAGCTTGGATATCGCCTAGGTAAAGAGGCCGGTGGACACCTCTCTTGGTAAGGAGAGGTATCTAACGAAGCCGGTCATTTGCCCAGCTCGTAGTAAGCCTGAGCGTTCCAGAAGTCCCGCAAGCTATCCGGCTCGGGCCGGACCCTAGGTCCCTGGTTACCGCCGGAGGCAGCCTGGCTGCCTCTGGTCGGCGAACCTCCCGCTCGATGGCGGAAATGCCCGCTCCGGGCGCGTCATCGAGCTCGCAGTCGCTCGCCACTGCCCCGCCCCACACGAGCGACTCGCCGTGTTCTCCGCTTATGGATGCGGACCAAGTCGATCCCCGGTCGGTTCCGCTGCCCGGTGACGAGACCGACGCTTTCGTGGCGGTTGGGCCACGGGGGCGCCCGGTTAAGAAACCGAGGCGGAACCGATCGTCCTCAACCTCTTCCTCGGCGTCCGCCATGGAAGTTGTCCCCGCCGATGGCGAATCCGGCCCGGGGCCGACTGCGTCCGGCGGTGCCCAAGCACCGTCGGCCGCTGTTCGCATCCCGCCCGTTTACGTTCATGGCGTGAACAACGTCACCGGTTTTTACCGGCGATTGATAGTGGCTCCCGGACTTTCCCCGGCCAACGTTGACCTGAAGCTCCTTGGGGGCGATACAGTCAAGATCGTTGTCCGCGGAATGGACGTGTACCGCAGTGTCTTGGCGTACGTGGAATCCCAGCAATTCCAGTACCATACCTTCTCGCCTAAACACGTGAAGCCTCTGTCGCTTGTCCTCAGAGGCTTGGACGTGGAATCCCCTCTAGAGGAAATACTCGATGAGCTGCGCGAGCTGGGCTATCCTGTTCGCGCGGTCCATCGGGTGTTTACTCCTGCCGGACCAAGGCGTCCAATTCCTCTGGTCCGCATCCTGGTGGAGAATAGCGAGGCAGGCACTAGCCTACTCTCACTTACGCGGCTTTTTGGTTTCCGCGTAAAAGTGGAACGAAGCCGCGCTCCCGGGGTTCTGCCTCAGTGTCACAGGTGCCAACGCTTCGGGCACCACTCTGACTCTTGTTCCAACGCTCCGGCGTGCGTGAGGTGTTCTCTCCCTCACGCCTCCAAACTTTGTGATGCACCTGCATTCAAAAGATGCATCAACTGCGGCGGGAGTCACCCCGCCAACTACCGGGCATGTCCGGTGTTTCAGCAGGAGCTCGAGCGGCGAAAGCCAAAAGGGCGCCTGCCACCACCGAGGCATCCGGTAGCTGGTTCAAGACCTGCAACCGAGCAGCCAGGCCCTGCGCCTCCTGCTACGGCTGCCGTGTCTTCCGCCCCAGTCACTACCAGGCAACAAAAACGCTCTAAAGGGCCGAAGCAAACACCTGCAGCACAGGCAACCCCAACTCAGGCTCCTTCACAGGCCCCTGTCCCGCCTCTGGCGAAAAAGCGCCGTAACCTCGTGGCATCTAAAAGTGAGACCGCCCAGCCACAAGAAAACATCTCGGTTGTGGAGCCTGAGACTTCTCAATCCCCCCCAGCAACGGAGAATCCTGCCCCTGCTTTAGAAGCAGCCTCGCCTGACCTCCCGCCCCCGCGGTTTCCCAACGCAGGCAAAAAGAAGCGGCATAGAAAGCCCCGTGGCGCTAGATCCCGGGCTCCTGCCAACCCGGCCGCACAGTCCAGACAGCCTGCACAGCGCGCGAAGTCCGACGCAATCGCATCTGTCCCTCTTCCTAGCACCTCCGCTAGAGGTGCTACACCTGGCCCCAAGAAACCCCTGGCGCCCCCAATCCCCCGATTGATAAGCCTCGGCGCTCTTATGCGCACGCAGTCTCCGGGCAATCTGCCTCAAGAACCGTTCCTGACGACTACCAGGTCGTCAAAGACTTCCTTGCTGAGTTCGACCTCAGCAAAGTCGCCCAGACCTTCAGGTCCATCCGCTCCCGCTTGGAGACTGCCGACATAACTGAGAGATTCATGCTCTTGGTGGAAGCCGCCACTTGTGTAGGTCTTCTATGAGTCGGGTCCTCAAACGAGATCTCTCGATTCTTTCCTGGAACGCCAACGGGTTGTCCAACAAGATCCAGGAACTCCAAGAATTACTGGCCCGACTCAAACCCGATGTAGTACTTCTCAATGAGACCCACTTGACTCCTGCGAGTCGGTTACGACTGGCCAACTATGTGTGCTATCGAAACGACAGACCGGGCACTGCTGGTGGCGGTACTGCCGTCGCGGTGAGGCTCACTCTCGAGCATCACCGAGTCGTCTTGCCTGCAATGACTCACCTCGAAGGCACCGCTGTGGAGTTGTTAAACACTCTAGGCGGTGTACAGATGGTAGCGGCGTATAAACCGCCGCAAAAAGAGCTCCTTCACCCCGATCTAGCTGTCGCGTTCGATGCACACAGGAGGGTCATCATGGCCGGCGATCTGAACTGTAAACATCGCGATTGGAACAGTCGCTTGACTGCCCCAAACGGGAAACGTTTACGCAGGTTTGCCGATTCTCGCAGGATACAAGTGATTGGGCCTACCCAACCTACGTTCTACCCCTCACAACGCAACGCGGCTCCCGATGTCTTGGACATAGCGGTGATTCAAGGAATTGACTGTCCGGTCCATGTGTCCGCGCTAACGGAACTATCGTCCGATCATCTCCCCATCCTGATACACGTCGCTACCCAGCACGTCGTACGCAGAGATGTCCGGAAGGTGGTAGAATGGGATCGCTATGGCCCGGCGTTAAGTCGCCGATTGCCAGACGCGGGACCACTCGAAACCTTCCGCCAAGTCGACGAGGCAGTTGCCGCGTTTGACGAGGCAGTCGTATCTGCGATCGACGCATCTTCCAGAATGAAGCCTGGCGTCACGCCCCACTGGCAGCGGATCCCAGAGGAGACGAGTGCTCTCGCTTGCGAGAGAAATCGCCTCCGGAGACGCTGGCAGCGGACCCGTGATCCGGCCGACAAGGCAGCGTACAACCGGGCGACCGGCATTTTACGTCGTGAAATGCAGGCCTACCGGAGACGCTGTTGGGAACTCGCCGTGGCCCAGGCAGGGGACGGATCGGACGAAAGTAGCCCTTACCGGATACCTTCGGCGTTGGTAGGGAAGAGGCGCCGGCCTCGCATCCCGGCCATTGCTGGACCTTTCGGTCAAATCCTGGCTCGCCCGGAGGCGAAGGCCGAGTACTTGGGCGCGTGTTTTGAGCGACAGTTCTCACCTAACCCGCCCATGGACTGGGACTTCGACGAAGAAGTCGAGAACGAAGTGGAAGACTTTCTGTCTCTTCCGATCACTACGGAGCCCGAACCCATTACTAGGGAAGAGGTCACAGATCGGCTCGTTGAACTCGTGCCAAGAAAAGCTCCTGGCCCGGACGGCGTCTCGAACGCCGCTCTTACTCGACTCCCGGAGCGAGGAGTACTTTTCTTGGTCGCGCTGTTCAACGCGTGTCTTAGACTGGCCTATTTTCCCCAGAAATGGCGTAAGGCGACGGTTATAGTGATCCCGAAGCAGGGAAAGGACGCTTCCCGTCCCGGCAACCTCCGGCCAATTAGTCTACTGTCAGCCACGTCAAAGGTCCTCGAACGTCTCGTACAACGGAGAGTACTAGATCATCTACGAAATTTCGATGTACTGGTCCCCGAACAGTTCGGCTTCCGTGTGGGGCATTCCACCACTCATCAACTGATGAGACTGGTGGAATACATCACGGACGCCGGGTGTCGGAAAGAGCAGACTGTCGCCTGTTTCCTAGATGTGGAAAAGGCCTTTGATAGTGTCTGGCACGACGGGCTCTTGTTCAAGCTCCGGGAAATCCAGCTCCCAGATTGCTACCTTCGCTTGATTGCTAGCTTTCTGACGGAGAGGACTTTCTGCGTGCGAATAGACGACCACGTCTCTTCCGAGAGACGTATCACAGCCGGGGTACCTCAAGGTAGCGTGCTAGGGCCTCTCCTGTTCTCCGTGTATGTCAACGACGCACCCAGAGAGCCTGGAGTCCAGATGGCTTTGTTTGCCGACGACACGGCGGTCTATACCGCCGGTCGGAACGCAGACTTTGCTATCCCACGACTTCAGCGCGCACTCGATGCGTATTCGACGTGGACGGAAAGCTGGAAAGTTGCCGTCAACGAAACCAAGAGCTCCGCGGTGCTATTCACAAAGCGCCGGAAAGAACCACGAGGCCGAGTGAGACCCGGTAGAACGTACCTGCCCTGGTCGAGGGAAGTTAAGTACCTCGGTGTCCACCTTGATCGTCGGCTCACCTGGCGTACCCACGCTGAGACGATGCGAAGGAAAGCGTCCGCTCGTCTCGCGCAACTGTTTCCGATACTTGCCAACAAGGCTATGACCCGCAAGCTGGGTAAGTTGATTGTCAACGCGTATCTGTTGCCGATCATTACCTACGCTCTTCCCGTCTGGGGTTACCTCGCAACCGTTCATAAAAGAAGGTTGCAAAGCGTTCTCGATAGAGGGCTTCGGCTAGCGGCCAAAGTCCCCTATCGGTTTTCTTCTCGTCTCCTGAGAAGAGGACTCGGTGTCCGCTCCTTGGATGACACCGCAAGGCGACTTACACGTAAATTTTACGTCCGAGCTGCGAGGACCCAGACAAACCCTCTCATAGCTGGCCTTGGCAAGTACCGAATACGTCCAGGTGAATCTTGGAAACGGCCTCGACAAATACTGTACTAGTCGACCTAGTACGAGCATGTCGTTGTAACGACCAATAAAAATTAAATAATCAATATTCCGTCTGGACAGGACCACTAGGCAGGAGCCCCTCATAGGAGGCTCGGTACTAGGATACCATTGGGTCGTCTCACGACGCGCAACCCAACAGCTCTGACCACTCGGCGGTTCATAGCGACGGACGCATTCTTATGAATATGGATGGACTCCAGATGCAGGCGAGTGAAGTAACCCCGGACAGAAGACAACACGCGGGCTTCATCAAACATCACCCGGTGATCGTCGTGGGACCAAGCGTGTTCAGCAACTGCGGACTTTTCCGGCTGGCCCAGGCGGCAGTATCTCCGATGTTCAGAGAGGCGCGTCCTACGCTTCGTGGTGCCTATGTAGACCTGGCCACACGTACAAGGAATACTGTACACCCCGCACGACGAGAGTGGATCCCTGGCGTCTTTCACCGGTCGCAGGAACTGTTGGATCTTTTTGGTTGGCTTAAAGATCGTCCTGACGCCCCGCTTACTCAGCAACCTGCCGATGCGGTCAGTCACGCCACGGATGTAGTGCAACATCGGAGATACTGCCGCCTGGGCCAGCCGGAAAAGTCCGCAGTTGCTGAACACGCTTGGTCCCACGACGATCACCGGGTGATGTTTGATGAAGCCCGCGTGTTGTCTTCTGTCCGGGGTTACTTCACTCGCCTGCATCTGGAGTCCATCCATATTCATAAGAATGCGTCCGTCGCTATGAACCGCCGAAGCTTGTAGCTTCATAGTAGCGGGGCGTCTTTGCACCCGGTGCATGACTGCAGCATCTGGGTCGAGCCCAATGGCTGCCTGTGGATACACCTAGTCCTGGTTCATTCGACTGGTGCCTAAAAACAGGAATGGACAACCGCCAACCAGTTAACTGAGAAGGCGGGGGAGAAAGGTTAACAATTTTTATTTATTTTAAAATTGCAGCAATCAGTGGGCACTGCCGCAAGGACGAGTTCAGGTGACAGATGTCGCCCGTTCCCAGTCCCGCGTGCAGACGCCGTGAGGCGTCGGTCGCTCCCCGCGAGGCAGAGAGCCTCCGTGCCAGTGATAGCGCGTAGCAGCGGCATTCAGCGCGGTCGGCATACTAGGAAGGGAGGAAGGAAACAGCTTATCAGGTAAATTCTGGGGCATGGGCAGATAGTGAGTATGCAAAGTAGGTGAGGTTTAATTTTACTTAAACTTATGGCGGGTCATCGAGAATCGCCCGAGGGCGTTTGACCCGGACAGGGGGAGGTGGTTGCGTGGTGCTGATGGTCCTGAGGTAAGGGAAGGAAGAGGTCTCAGCTGCGGCAAAGAGAGTCGCAGCTAATGACCAGACAAAGGCTGAGAGAGCAGGAACTCGTAGACCTCCTCGAATTACACTGTTTCGAACAAACCAAGGAGATCCCGACAAGGAACGGAGGGTTCTGGATTGGAAACTTTCCAGCCTACGCCTGTTGGTGGCGGAGGCAAGTGACCACCAAACAGGTGCCGCATAGGTCAGTACAGACCGGAGAAACAACAGATAGAGGGTAACTTTCGTGCGCAGCGCCAGGGGGCTGCGGCACGCGAGGTATGGGTAAAGTTTGGCTCGGACGCCGCGAGCCTTGGCAAGGGTGTCCGTTACGTGGGCGTTGAAGCAAAGGCGACGATCTAGCGGAACGCCTAGATACTTCACCGACTCTTTGTAGGCGATAGGTCTCCCTTCCAGGGAGAGGGGCTGGCATCGGGAGATGGACTTACGAGTGAAACAGATCGCCTCGGATTTCTCCGTATTGATCGTCACCCGCCATTTCCGTAGCCAGTCCGGAAGCTGGTCCAACTGACGCTGCAACTGTGCACTCGCAAAACGCGGGGACACAGAGCTGTAATGATACATTGCATCGTCAGCGAACAAAGACAACGTGACTCCGGGCAATACAGGCAGGTCGTTCGTGTACACGAGGTACAGAACGGGGCCGAGGACAGATCCCTGAGGTACGCCGGCGGCGACAGGACGAACTGCAGAGCAGGTTCCGTCGACGCTCACCCTGAAGGTTCGGTCGCTGAGATACGACCGGAGGAAAAACACTATGGACGATGGTAAGGGGGAGTTAGCGAGTTTGAAGAGAAGACCTTCGTGCCTGAACCGCCGAGGTGAAAGCATCTCCTTAAATAGTGTCTGGCATGGTTTATTTTCCATGGCCAATCAGAATCGAGTATGACGAGCTGGCTTCTCATTGGTCCGCGCGATACACCTGAAGCGGCCAAAAAGCTATAAATAGAGGCTTCGTAGCCGTAACTCACTGTTGCTTGTTCCCAGTTCATTGGGAGACGTGTTCGGCGTGTCATCTATTCGAACACAATTTTTTGCTACTGAAGATGGCCACCGGTGGTGCGGCCGAAACGTTTAGCAGTATTTTAAGCAATCGACCACGGCCTTTCAGCCCGGAAGTTTTAGAAGATAATCGTAATGACAACGGCCGTGAAAGCCTACGTACTAACATACCCATAACCTTTCTCTAATGTCTACCCTGGCTATCGACCCTTCTATGGACTTTTCCTCGTTGCATCGTCTAACGCGCGTATACGCTTACTGTTTTCGGTTCATCAGAAATATTAGACTCTCAAGTGCTGACAAATTTACGGGCGATCTTACCCCTGTCGAAATTCATCATGCTCTCAATTTCTTCATAAAACAATCTCAGTCGATCCACTTCGCAGCCGAAATTAATTGTCTTCGTAACGGATCTTCTGTTTCCATTAGGAGTAACTTGGCTTCTCTCGACCCATTTCTTGATGATTCTGGAGTGATACGCGTGGGCGGGCGATTACAGCAGTCGCAATTACCTTACGACGCTAAACATGCTATTGTCTTACCCCCATCGGCGCATATTACTCGCCTCATCATTGAACACGAACACATTCGTTTACTTCACGCTGGTGCTCAACTCGTGCATCACTCACTGCGTCAACGTTGGTGGATTGTTAATGCCAGGATAGTCATTCGCTCCATCATTCGAAAATGTGTCAAGTGTCTCAGATTTAGTGCCAAACAGCAGGTTCAGAGGCTTGGTATTTTACCATCTCCTAGAGTCACTCCTTCAAGGCCGTTTCTATTCTGCGCGGTTGATTATGGTGGTCCCTTCATGATCCGTCATGGCGGGCAGAAATCCAGAACTCTTTCTAAGGCATACGTGTCTTTGTTTATTTGCTTAGCGACTAGGGCCATTCACTTGGAATTGGTTTCCGACCTTACTGCCAGTGCGTTTATAGCTGCATTACGTCGTTTCATGGCCCGCAGGGGCATACACAGTCAATTATACTCCGATAATGGCACAAACTTTAGGAAGGCCCGCAATATCTTACATGATCTCTACAACCTTTGGCATAATAAGGATGCCATCTCATCGCTCAAGTCATTCACGTCCTCTCAGGGGATATCATGGTCATTTATTCCGCCCTCGTCACCTCATTTCGGTGGCCTTTGGGAGAGCGGCATAAAGAGTTTGAAGTTTCATCTGCGCCGCGTGGTAGGCAAATCTATACTCACCTTCGAGGAGTTTACGACAGTTTTGTCTCAGATAGAGGCAAGTCTGAACTCTCGACCTTTATTTGCCATCTCTTCGGATGTAAATGATCCTGTGCCACTCACACCTGGCCATTTTTTGATTTGCGCACCATTAACGGCGATACCGGACCCAGACTTATCTCATATTCCTATCTCTCGTCTTGGGCGTTGACAACTTCTTCAGAAGTTTGTCCAAGGCATTTGGAAGGCATGGTCTCGCGACTATTTACACCAGTTGCAACAGCGTCACAAATGGAAATTCGCTAAGGATAATGTTTCTATTGGGGACCTAGTTTTACTTATTGAGGATAATCTACCTCCATTAGCCTGGAAATTTGGTGTAATTACCGCCACATTTCCCGGCCCAGATAACTTAATTCGAGTCGTAGACATTCGCATACCAAATGGTGTTTTGCGGAGACCAGTACATAAGTTATGTCTGTTGCCAGCGCGGGACGAGATTTGACAAGATTATTATGATCATTTAGCACAATGCTATTTTACTCAGCCATTGGCTTATTACTTATTATGACCATTTGGTCAACTTAATTGTGATGCATTATCACAACATTTTCATATCAATTTTGCGCCATTGCGTGCTTCTATAATCATCATAGTTTTATGGTGGTATATTACTATTTTGTATTTGTATGTTAATATTTTGCGTGGCATACTATGTCCTACACATTCACATTTTGATGTTTTGGGTATGTGTCATGTTTTTGGTGGTATTATTTATAAAAATTTGTTATATAATATTTGCATGTCTTGCAGTTGCGCAACCATGCATGCATTTTTTACACAGTTGTTAATATGTGTGATTTATTGTTCTGTGAATATCTTTTCGATTGTTCAACTCATGTACTACGTTTGTAATCACAGTATCGTATTTGTTACTTATGCCATTGCGATTATTCATATTGTAATTAACTAAATTGTTGTTTATTATATTCATTATATAACTTGCGTTTATGTAAAACATATCGTTTTTTGCGTCTACTGCATGTAACCATGCCACGTCTAGATTTATTTTATATTGTATGATTATATTGTATTTATATTTTATGATTAAGCATTGCACAATTATTATTTCTGTTTAAATTATGACATACATGTCATCATATATGTGCTTGCATTCAGTCAGCTATCTACAGCTTGTTCTTACACAACTACATATTGTAAGTTCCTGAAACTTCAGGAACAGCATGACTTGGTCAATACATGACGCCATGCTAAATCTACGCTTAAACATGTAATTTGTGGCAATTTTGTTCATGTAAATAATTCTCTGTACAGGTCTACTGGCCTCAACTATTTCACGGTAACCATCTATGACATGCATAGGGTTACAAACTATCGGGCCATCATGTGATGAGCTTCCGATTATACATTATTAAGCATTGTCTAATTATGTATTTTTCATGTTTCATAACGTTCGATATTGTACACATACAATATATGACGGCAATACTTGCCAACGCATACATTTTGTTCATGTTTGAAATCAGTTGTTCGCCAACCTTGGCTTACAAACGCTTATCTTTAAGGCTTATCTTATTCATGCTTATCGCTAAACCATTAACGTACAGCTGTTATTTAATATTATAACTCAAGGTTCAACTCAGCCTTGAAACTAACTTTCATTATTAAGAACACTGTATGTTATAAACTAAGTTACAAAAATGTATAATAATTTGCTAAAAAGGTGGTAAAAATCGATTGATTTTGACGGGCAGCTTATGTGCAGTAGCGCGATAATTTTACTTTATAGGTTGGCTAATCTGCTCTTTACTTTTTGTTGTAATCTGATTTTTCATGTCGGTGCTCTGTACAGTACGTCTCAAACGCTTGTAAGCGGCGGTCGGCTCGCCCGCAGCCTCACTGCCATATTTTTCTTGTCGCGACATTCAATGTAGGCCTTAGGCCAACACACTTTACTTATGGCCCATTAGGCCCGTTATTAATGTAATTTAAAATTTTTTATACGTTGTATATACATCATGCTTATTAGCCAACCTGTCATTCAAAACAACTGCTAACTACATATTTAATGTACATTTGAATTTCAAATAAATGAATTGAATACAGTCCACTCGCTTCATCATTTCTGCATCCTGGCGAATCATCTAAGTACAAATTTTCACATTCAACATTCTTCTTACTAAACAACTGGATTCTGGTTTTTGTGTTCAGAAAACATTGTGATAAAAACTGTGAAGCAACAACTTAAAACTGAACTCCACTGAACAAAAACAGAACAACGTAACTGTAGCGGAGTTCATTAATACTGTAACTCAAATATGGTACGGGACGCACTGTGTAAACACAAGAAGCAGACACTCATCATGACTAACCAATACGAAATGGTGCCAATGACGCGTACAGTAGTCAGCTTACAAACTCTGCCGAGAGTTCCTAATTGTGTCAAGGACAACTGAGCATTTTCGAAGAAACACGATCGCGCCAATAGCAGCAGAGACGTTAAAAATGCATTCCAGTGTGGCTGAATATGCCAAATTATGTCATCCTACTGAAACATCTGAGAGACCACAAACGCCACCTGAATTAGCGTCAGCAATTTAGTCAAACATTGCGATATTTTCAAATCGGTTGCTGTTGATAAAAAGTGCCGGACTATAGAGGATTCCGGACTATCAAGTTCCGGATTATCAAGGCCTTACTGTAGTATGAAAATTTAATTAATATCTACTTACTCCTCTTGAAAAGATGAGCAATTATTGAAAAATGTCGGTATGGCACCGTATGTATTTGTGAAAACATGTTTGTTTGTATAAATTATACTTTACTTGATCCGTATGGTCCGTAAGTTGTATACTGCATGCCATGATGATATACTAGTATACATAATACCATAATACTTAAGACTGTTTTATATCTGTGTCTTTTTTGTTTAGTAGAACTATAGGCCAATTAGCTTAAATCTAATTATACTGGAACATTGTGTATTTAAGATCTGTTCTATGACAACAGTTTAACTAAAAGTATGAGAGTATAATTAGTTTTATCATAGTCTTCTTTTTAGACACACACACACACACACACACACACACACACACACACACACACACACACACAAAGTGCCACTTTATATATCATTCTACTGAATACTAACTAACGCATCTGTTTGAAATGAGCCTATCGTAACTCGTCTCCTCTATTACCAAAATCTGTATCTCTTAAGCACGTTACCTTCTTCTATAGATTGCACATTTAACAACTTTACAAATACAACATTTATCTGTATATTAATGTTAATTTGGTATTAATTTAAAGTTGTGTAAGGATTTACGGTAACCATTACATATAAACAACTTAAATTGTACTTCTAAAAGAAGCAAAATTCCGTGCTTCAATTTAATAAAGAGCGTCGAAGAACAATGACGCTTAGAGCAGATACATCCATAGTTTGCAATATATTCACCTTTAGGATGGTGATAGAAAAAAGAATGAATGAAATGTATCTACACTACATGGATTCAACGATCTGAGGAAAACGTATGACGCAGTGCCGACAAGTTGACTACAGAAAATATTTTATCTACAGGGACAAATGTCAGTAACTCGGGATTGGTATGTAGACAATACTACTGGGGTCGGATTGAGCGAAACAGTCATTTGCTTAAAACGTGCAGACAACGATCTGGGACAAGGGCGGCATTTGGTTTTTACTATCTCCAAAACACAGTTAGACAAACTTCAGAAATAAAAAAGCAGTGTAGTTAACTATGTTTTATTGTTTTATTATATATTACCATTAATATTTTAAATGTTAGGATTGTACCAGCTATCAAGCACTGACTATAGCGGAATAAAGATATTCTGCTTAAATATCAATATAGCTAAACTAAACCCTAGAACTTGACGATGAGTGAAAAGCCAGTGGGAACTCAGACAGGAAAGGACAGACTTAACTTGACGTCACCAGAATGCAATATTCGAGAGAAACAAGTTCAGAGAAACAGAAAGTAGGTTGAGAAAGGAAAGACGTTATCAGACTAATGCATGTTCTAATGTGCAACAAAAACATAACAAAGAAATTTTAATGATGAAGTGTTTGCGAGGACCGGTCAGAAAAGTATAACACAAATTTTAAATTATTAGTGTCGATGTTTCGCCAATATTTTATTGTCACCACCAGGATCTGTGTACGTGTGGACACAATACCTGTGTTCTTCTATAATTATTTACAAATACGATTAAGGGATTATTGCAATATCAAGATTTTAAATTCTAATACATTTTTAATTATGGTCTTGAATAGGCCTATTATAATTTTGTCTCTCTGTGTATGGAATGTAATTATCTTAATGATGTAATATAAACTGTCACAACTCCCTCACGTATGAACACGCGCGAGGCCGAGCACACATACACAAACACGTTCACTCAATTAGTTGATCTTGTTGTGTTTGACATTTTCTCTTGTACCCATACACAGGTCCTTATGATGACAATAAATACTGTCGAAACGTCAATACAAATAATTTAAAATTTGTATTATACTTTTTTGACTGATTCTCGCAAACCCTTGATCTATGGTCACTACGAAAGTAAGGATTCATAACAAAGGAAACAACAAGGACAGTGTAATATTCCACAATGTGTACATAAAAGTTTTAGATGTATCTTAAAGAAATCGGAGAGACTGGCCACGCTGTTCGTGACGATTTTTGAAGAAAACACTTTTAATTGGCACTACAAGGAATACAACGAGAAATAGCATTCGATCATTAGGAAACAGTTTTTAAAGTTAGGGATCATGCCCTGATTGGAAGATACGAAAGTGACCGAAGTGAAGACTTAGCTGGGTACATCATGAAAACCCAGTATAATCTACACTGTTTATAATTATCTCGTTTAAAATTAACTCATTTATAATTACCAAAAACGCGACGGACACTCCTTACGCTTATCTTCATGGTAATTATTGACCGTGGTGCATTGTAATTGTATAGGTCTACTTATATATTATGTCAAATCCTCAATGTCTGGCACCTACAGTTCTACCCAAATGCCCGCTAGGATAAAATGTTTACTTATTATTGTGTTGTTATTGTCATTTGTATATAATCAACACTTCATGAAACACTAATGAGATATGTAACAAACGTTTGATGTGAACTTTGTATAAAATAAAAAAAAATCATTAGTTGACATGATAAACTAATAAAATAAATTATTATTTAATTTGCACACTTGTAGCTTAATTAGGACAAGACAATCAAAAAATATTCTGTTAGGATATTTATATAAATAAATTTCACCATTGAATACAATACGTTCCCCCTTTTAATTTCTCTCCCTTGTGTACACACGAGCGCGCACTCACACTCCTCTGCGAGGGAAGATATTACAATATTGTAAATAGAGGTCTGTGGAATAACTTCCACAGTGGTGCATCTACATTCATTATAGTCCTGCATTCAAACTGATATCCGGCGACTTATTAAAGTTATTTTCATCGAAATTAAAGCTGACTGACTCATATTCCCACCCGGTACTTAGTTAATTAAATCTCATAAGACGTTATGATTCACTACACAAGGGGTCGCAACTCTCTTAACATCTTCTTTGTATTTATTTTGCATTTTAGATATTTAAGAAAGTGTTGTGGTATTTATGCAAACATATTCAAATTATACTTCGCAGTCATCAAAACCATAATTTATATACGATGCATGTCATAGGTTATAACATGGGTTATACGTATTCTCATCGTATGAGTACAGTAGTCACCTCCCTCCATTTTCAGAAGTAATTATATTTCAGATTAGAAGACATAAAAATCAAACCAATCCATTCATTTGTATTGCCTTATAAAACAGAGCTGTCATTAACTATGAAAAAAAAACATTTAGAAATGTATAATTTGTATTTGGATATGTGAGTCTGGGAAAGTGCGAAGAGAGGGGAAGGGACCAGAGACGAGCACGGATAAAATAAAAAATTCGACAATTTCGATAGAAGATGGTTAAATACATTAAGGAATTTTATACTTAGTTATAAGCAATAAGAAAAGAGCTTCTTAGAAATTATAGAGATTATTAGGAAGTTACGAGAAATAAAAGAAATATTAGGGCCAGTAAAGTGGGAATGCCCAAAACAGTGATTACTCCATTAATAACATAAGCAATGAAGATAATAACCTAAACTACTGTATGGTTCTGAAACTTTGGTCATAAAAAAAAAAAGATGAACAGAGGATACAAACAGCTGAAATAAAATTTCTGAGATCAGTTAAAAGGTGTAATAGAGGAGATCATATACGAAATGAGGACATAAGAAGTGATTTAGATATTTTTGCAGTAAATGAAAAGATTAAAGAATACAGAAGAAAATGGATTCAACACACAGATACAATGGAAGAAATTATAACACCGAAGGTAGCGAAAGATTACAAACCTAGAGGCAGAAGAAAGTTGGTAGGCCTAAGAAAATGTGGACTGTGGAATAGGAACAGGCCGCTAAAGCCTAAAACCTTACGAAGATGATGATGAAGATAATATGTCACTCCAAAACAGAAGAAAAAGGTTGAAAACATTCGAGTGAAAAACGAAAAGGAGGGAATGCGGTTTGACGAGGATAGAAGATGGAGTATGTAGAAAGTTATCAAATAGGGAGGCTGAAGAGAAATTACAGGAAGAGCACACAGTGAGGATAATTAAGGTACAGCGAATGAGGTGGCATGAATATGTGTATAGACAAGCGATCTTAAAAACGAATACAAAATGAAAACCACGGGGTAAGAGACAGAGAGGAAGAACAAAGATGATGTTTAGAATCAGACCATAGAGGACATCAAGAAGGTGAGCGTGAAGGGATTGATGACGACGACGATAATGATAATAATTATGATGATGAAGATGATGATGGTGATGTAAATGACGATGACGAAGACGACGACGATAACTTTTGTGAAATGATAACGTGATACAATGCTGGAAGTACTATCAACTGTTTGTTTCAAAATGTTGCCTAACTTAACAAACACATTAAATATTTTGATTAGCAAATAAAACCAATTGGATATTATATCTCCGATTCAATAAAACCTTAGCAATGAAAAATAGTAAAATGTCTAAAAACGGTGACTTACATTGGATACAATTCTGGTTTTTATATACTTTATTACGGTCTCTTAAATACTGAACTGAGGAACACATTTTCCGCCAGCCGTGTTTGTTGAAATTATTAAAAGATCAGTAACTTATGTTACACTACATACAGATTCAGTTACCGCTAACGTAAGGTTACGAAACAGTAACTGAGTTGCCTAAAATTCAAATTAACTTTAGATACACGCTTATACCGATGTCTGATCAGTTTAACCGTTACCCTACTTAGCACAGAAGCGATTACGATAATCCATTTGAACAAAATCGGCTTAACAAAAAAAAAACTAAACGTAGTATTTTGATCGTTTAATTAAAAGAAGAAATAAACTAGAGGTGTTTCACTACATTAAACCCTGATAACAAAAGACAGCGATTAGCTGAAATAGCTCCGCACAAGTTAAAATCGTGTTCCGTTTATCTGTACCTAGTTTCTTTTTAATCTGCAAATCTCGTACCCAATTAAAGTTTTTCACTTTTAATCTCAAAGTTAGAAGCAGAGAATTTTATGTGGCTACTGTGTTCTGTACGCTCGCAGGTTTATAGTTTTGTTCTTCACCAAACGCGTTACATAGTTTCAGTAACGATCTGTCCATGAGTACATTCAGATTACAAGCCTATCATCATCAGTGTATCAAATATGTCCAACAGCATGATGGCATTGTTTTCGACTCCTCTTATTCTCCCTCCCTTATTCTCATTACACACACACACACACACACACACACACACACACTCACTCACACACTCACTCACTCACTCACTCAGAACATCTTCATTCTCTCACTTCATTAGTTCGTTGTCTTCACTGTGTCTAGTCGTTCCCTCTGAACGACTAAAATATGACGAAAAGTTGGACTAGTATTTTGAACCACATTTCATTTAAAGTTTTGTGCGTGGTATCGCAAGTCAAATATGGTGCAGAATGAAGAATCCTAAAATTAAGTGAATGCTGAAGCCAATTACTTGAATGCAATCCTGTCTTTACATATGCTGTAAAATTCTGGTGTTGCACAAGAGAGGGAACAGAAAAACGTACGAAACGATGGCATTCACGAGGATATGAAAATTGCTTTGGTAGATGACAAGACTCGCCGAGTTACGAATAACATCAAAAGTACCTACATGTACATGGGATATCCGGTTTCCAAACAACATCCAACTTGTGCTGAACACAGAAAAAGGATTATAGTTATTTTAAGAGTAATGTGCGAATGGACTGCTTAAGACAAAATTATTGAACTTTACGGAATACGCCATAGAAAGCCCATCCTGCGCACTATGAAATATGCTCGAGAGATAAACTGATAAATAGGCTTAGCCCAGTTTTAGTAATAAGTAACAATAAATATAATTTTGGTTTCTCTTAGGTACATAAATTAACATTTGGAGTATTCTCATAAGCACAAGATCATTGGCACAAATTCATAAAAATTCTTTCGAGCAATTTTTATATTAAATAACTGCGCCACATATTCCATTACTTTTCAGTTGAATTCGCATTGATCACATAGACTAATTGGGAAGACAATAACACAAAGGCTCAAAAATGTATAACGTAAATTCATAGCATATGAAAAATATCTATGTATGTGTGGTGATGTTTCATTATTTATAGCGTATTCGCTTTGAATTAAAATAAAAACGATTTCAGTAGAGTTCGTATTCTACAAACAAATGGGACGTTTTTTTAAAGTAGAATCCTGCGCATGATTTGATTTAAATGGCTTGGAAATTATTTTCAAACAGATTAACTGTCTGAGCGCTGAAATCTCCAAACAATTAACGCTAATAGCTTTGGTGTGTGGAACGAAAGCCTATCACAGTGTTTACGCTTGGGAACACAGAAATGTGATGAGACATGAAGAGGTTTGACAGACCGCATGTTGCACTGACCAATTGTACAGTCCTATCTATCACTACCCCATTTCTGTTACTAACTCGTCAAACACACGCACACAATGTGGCTCAACCGGTTATCGTCAACAGGTGAACAAACATTTTATTGTATAAAGTCGTTTACACTAATCAGCCATTATTCTCATTAACAACGTAAATTGTGTTCATATACAGTCCGTTAAACGGATATATTTGTACCAGGCACTGTGTGTGTGTAGTATAGCATGTTTACAACAAATGTTCATTATTTTTATTAGTATAAAAAAGTGTTTGAATATAATCGTATTTCTAGTTAATGCGTATGATATCTGTAAAACGGTTTTTAACTACATATTTGAAATTCATTATGAATACACTTTATTATTATTACAGAATATTACAATGAAAAGCATTTACATTATTACAGAATATATTATACCTTTCCCATATCTGTTGAAATTATTCGTTCAATATTCCCATATCTTGTCTTTCTCCGTTCTTTTATTCTCGCACATGTGCGCCCTCCACACACATACACACACACATGAAGAACATACATACTCTTTTTACACTTCTGTACTCAGGACGCAGTGCTTTTTCTGAATCAAAGAAAGCTGGCTGTGTATTTTTTTTTTAGTGAGGTTGTTTTGTCACAATGCTAGGAAAAGCTCAGAAAAAATACTTGAAATATTGATACTAAAGTAGGGTATATACAGCGCCAAAGGACTGTCATTCTTTATAAGATTTAGATACGCTCGGAGTGTGTGCACCGGCTGTAGTGAAACGATTTTGTAGCATTACAACTGCAATTTTTTCTGGAAAATCTTGCCGTACAGAACACTACGCGCGTGAACACAAACACACATACATCCCTCTCCCCTCTCACTCACTCTCTCTCTCTCTCTCTCTCTCTCTCTCTCTCTCTCTCTCTCTCTCTCTCTCTCTCTCTCTCTCTCTCTCTCTCTTTCTCTCTTACACAAGATTTTCTTCGAACATAGACTGTATATTTCTTAAAAAATAAAGATTTCTGTAAACGTTTTAAAATTTGATAAGCCTTTCTAAATAATTCATGTCAAAAATATGAACAACCTTACACCCTTATTTAGTTTTCAGCCTTATTGTAGAATAAGTCAAAAGTGCAGTCTGCCGATATCAGTAAATAATTTGTGCTAATCCCGTTCATAATCATGGTGCGATTACAATTTCGTGATAATTTATAAGTGTCATGACGTCCTATTTATATCGGTGTAGTACAATTTCGAAAGTATTCCAATCCGATCTAATCCAATTCTAAGATATGAAAATGCTAGATCAGATGTAGATCATAATGCTAGATCATGACATTCTGTCATAGTGCTCATTATTAAACTAGGTCACATTTTATCAATATGCTTGTTAATGAACTCACGAGTTAAAAAAAATTAAAATAACTTATTTAAAGAAAATCCGACGGCGCTACGCTAATTTTACAACTGCTCTGTTACAAGACTTCTTAAACAAAGTTGTGGTGTGCGAGTAAGCTCCGACATTAAATAAATTCCAAAACATAGTGTGAAGCAGCAATATCGGAATTATAGTTGTCAAAATTGTCATATTTTTTAGAAAACAAATGACATTCTACGAACTAGTTGGGTTATCCGTCGGAGAACTAGGGTTGTTCGCAGTAGTGACCTGTAAGGTTGTTGTGAATCAAGGGAAAGTACAACAATAAATTTTCCTTGTAGGGACATACGTTACATGGATGTGATCAAATACAAGTAATTAGTCTCCTATTATGATGTATGAGAAATTCTAAATTAATTGTAAACAATACAGTATTTTCTAATAACAGATGACATACATAAATACATAACGTCTTTACGATGCATATTAGCAGAATATTTTATAAGTTGTAAAGTGTGTAAAGAAAGTTCAACTTTTACTTAGCGGCTTATGAAGTCAGAAGAATTGAATTTATAATTTTATTAAAAAAGGGTGACATTTTTAGGATGTAGAGCAGAAACAAATAGTTTTGTAGTTGTTTAAAAAAGGGATCTTAATGTGATTTAAAATTTTTTTAAATAAAATAAATTAGTTACAGAACAATGACGATTACATTGATAAAGTACGTACAGAAAATTAGCTGCTTATACCGGCACACATACTATCCATTCATTTATGTTAGAAAACGCTGAGAATATCAATATCAGAATAAAGATATTTAGGCACCATAGGCACAGGAAACCCTAAATTAATAACTTTATGGGAATATTCACATAATATTGAAAACTGCAATTTTATGAGAAGACAGGCTGAAGTAACTTTTGAAGTTCTGTGTTTGGTATAAATAATAGAAAAGGAGAAATTACGGAATTTTTTTAGATGAATAATATTCGTTGACGGGTAACGTGTATGTAGATAACGTGTGGTGTCATACACTCGTATACGAGAAATCGATAATTTGATAATACCATAAATAGCTACCTTACGTAAACGAAACCTTACCTTGAACCAGAACTGCATTCTGCCAAAAACGTCAAGTATGTCTGGAAAGGACTACAAGCCCATCAAAATGCGATATATAATGTTTAGTCCCAAACAAGTAAACATCAGTAACTAAAGAAACTGATGGAATTCAATCAGCGGCTTGAATCGTGGAATAATTGGTTGTCACTTCAGGAGTATTACTTGTCAAGGAACTCAATGCAAGAAGTAGTAGTCAAAATACATAGAAGAAATGTTCACTTTACAGAGAAACGAATAATTAGACAGCAGCTGTAAAACCGTTTTAAAGGTCAACTATGTCTAACACAAAACAATACCATCGATGCAAGGCAGCTAATAATCTGGGGAATCTGAAAACGTAGTCTTGTAGAAGGACGTACGTTATATTAGGCCCTATTAAAATTGTACAAGCATGAGAAGAGATATAAACAGGTGTTAACAAAAACTGAGATATTTATTGAAATAAGTCTGATGAATGAAAACGACGGACTTAGGACTTTTGTTAATCTGAAAATGACATTTTCAAAATCCGTGAAATATTATTGCAGGAAAAGAGAAATTCAAAGGCTAAAAATTAATGATGACGTGAAATTATTAATTCCCATGGATCAAACTGATGTGCGGGTTCTTTAAAGAAGGGACGCATGTTTACGAACATAAAATTGTACGAATTACAAGAATAGATAAGGAATAAATATATCGCGCAGGAAGAAGGTGTGGTATTGTAACACATAAAAGTACTTCAAAAATAATAATAAACTATTAGAATAATATTTAATCCGTTTGTTTTTTTCAGTATTTAATTGACTGCAGGCTTGCAGCTAACGTTGCCGAGTTACAACGAAATGTATGTTCTGCAAATATATTTTCATTTTAGTTTCTGTAAAACTTTAAATCAAACCATAAGCGATACCGAAACAGGTATAAAACGTTAGAATACTTTATTCGGAAAATACTTATTTGTGACATGGAAACTTGGTCGTGAATTACATTAAACGTGTTACATAATACTGTATACGAACACAGATTCGTACGCATTACCATCGCCATGGCAACAGACTTAACAGTGACGTCAGAATATTATTAAAACTTCAATTGTGCGCACTCACCCATACGCGTACACAAACACAATACGCGTAAACACGGGAAAGTAGTGAGGTGACTTAGGAGCGGCTGAATTTTAATTTATCTTCATATATCAAATTTTATCTTTAAATTGTCGAATTTAAAATAAGGACAAGCTTAACAATTATTTACTGATAAGCAGATACTTAAAAAAGTATTTTCTAAGTACACGTGACTTCACTTCGTACTTAAATATTTTACAATCAAATTTTGTTTATTCACAAGTACACGTGCATATATTTAAGTTGTCCCCCATAAAAAACTCTCTTAAAAGACAGTTTAATAAATAACAACTGTTATGAAATACTCGTTCATTTGTTAATAAATAATAAATTTCAACCGAGGGGCTCCAGAGTAGCTTCAATTGTATATAGTGAAGAAGTCTAACTTGCTTAATATCATGTCTAAATTACCACTTCTAAATAAAAACTCTTAATCATTTCTGTCGGAAAGCCTATTATTAAAGTTTTTAATCTGCATATGAGATATTGCTGGCAAAAAATACTGTGATGTATTCACAGTTCAACTCTTTGAGACCTAATAGCTGCGGATTTATCTGAACACCACAATAACGTTTCAAATGATCTCTTACAAAAACTGAGTTAATTTAATTTGAAAGGTTTTCCAACAACAATTTGAATTTTCTAAGAACCAGCAGATTCTCAGAAAAAAGTAAAGTCTTAACGCCTTTGCTTGTCTACTGACTTACTAAACAAAATTAACTATAGTCACCTGTATCGTAAGGACCAGACATCGAAAACTTTTTACAGTATCATATATTTTTCAAGCACATGCATACTTCGTACAATTTTCCACGTGCCTGTTTTATCTAAACGAATGTGACAAGCGATATTCTGGCGAGGCGCATGAAGTTAGACGTGAAATTTATCTTTTTTTTATTGGAGCCAAATTCACGTGGCATATAATATACTGAAGACAAGTTATCAAGCATTTGACACTTCTGCGAATATAAGTTACCCTGCACCGAATTAACAAGAATTTTAAAATCGGTGATGTTGCAGAAACTTCATAAATAAATAACCTATGATGTTACAGCAACCTGATAGATAAATAAATAAACGAATTTTAATCTTCTGAAACAATTATTAAACACATAATTTAAGGGAGCGTAATACTCACATCAAACCTGTATTTATAAATAACATAAGCGACCACACGATATTTCAATAAAGCCATAAATTACATATTTAATCACCTGCACCATAATCGGCAGACAAATTACATTTATTAAAACCAATGTGGTGTAGAGACCGATTTCCACATTTTACTTCCACTTATGCTAATACGGACGATTGCTTATAAACTTATATAATAGTGGTTCTTTATTGTACGTTAGCGCCGAAATAGTTTAGAAGTATCAGCAAGGGTAAGCTGACAGACTGAGCCTTACGACATACAAGAAGGCATTATGACAGTACTTTGGTTTAGTCACCTTTATTTTTACAGGATGCTGCCCGAGATATATACTCATGTTCACAGGTCGAAATCTGCACCTTTATTTTAAGGTACTGCTCGAGGTCATATACACCAATTTCTGAATATCTTACTTGACTATACTTTAACACACAAATCTAAAAATAAATCGTTCTCTGTAAAAGTTGAAAGAAGAAGTGCTCAAAAAATTCTGAAGAGGAAAATAAAATTTCTTTATTCATTTTAATATTTCTTATTAATTCACACGGTATAATGATGAAAGCGTTTAAAAAAAAGGTACGTTCCCTTCAAAATCAGACAAAATATTGATGACCAAATCGGAAATCCAGAATAAGATATTTTAAGTAAATGGTCGCGTATTGCTAGTCTCAAATCGCAGAAATTCAACAAAGTTTTTGTAGCGACTCACGGCGCGTTACGAATGACGAGACAATAATATGCACGACGTAAACTACCACGTTTTAATGCTACTTTCCAGGCCTCGGCATCCGAAAGTTTTGAATGACTTATGGGGACTTAATTCTAAGTATGTGCTGCCACTTCCTGTCACGCATAAGCTTCTTACAGCTTACTCTTAAATCCTTACTCTGCATGTCTTCTTTCCTTACCCTCTTACCTCTCCCTCCTTTTGTTCGATTCTTTTTACTTGCGAGTAAAAATAATGTAACCCAACTGTTGCAGTGCACGAGACTTACACAAAAACTGAGTACCACAAGGATCGCAAAAATGAAAACCAAACTTGGAGCAAGTGTTTGCTTTAGTTAACTGCGACAGTGCACTTGTTGTGAACTTAATTTCTACCCTGGTTGTTTTGTAAATGTGTCTTATTCAACTATTGCATGGCGAATTTTATAATGAACACTTATAGCTTGCTTGCCACAGCAACGTACAGCAAAAAATATGTCAGGAACAGTGCTTACGGCAAGTAAACCATTGACTCGTTTTATATACTGAACTAGTTACAAAATTGCGTTATAAAAGAAAATAGAACGTTAAAAAACAGCTACAACCATGTTTTTCCTATCAGGTGAAATGTGCAGGGGAAGTTACAGAACTGGACGTGGGAGGAGGTGGTGTAAGCGCGCGCACGCGAAGTAGATAGACAGGCACGAGCAGGAAGAAGAGTGGAGAGGAGGAAAATTTAATTTACAGCGTGGAACGTAATACAGTAGCAGCATATAGCCAAGTGACGGAAAGGTTTTACCAACTTATAATGACCAAGAGAGCTCTCATCTAACAGATCCAGACTACTTTTGTTAACATTGAATTAAACTTGGGTTTTTTACAGCACGACTTTGTCATCAATTTTATATTTTTTTGTAAATACTTTTTTTTCAGTTTTAAGTGTGTAAGCGAGTGCACCTCTTTTGATGCACATCGTATAAGTACATGTTCGAATTTATTACACTTCGTTTACTATATCAGTAGTTTCACACACACAAAAGCAAACACGGAGTTATACAAAAACCGAGGGAATGGAAGAGAACTCACGTTGTTTTACACTAACATTAAATTAATAATAAAATTATGAGCAAAAAAATTAACGCTCAAAACAAACACTCGAAAAATATTTTGTGCGTCTAGAAATATCGTAATTCGACTAGATTCCACAGTAGGCCTACTCGAAAATATTTAGCTGACTGTATGATATTATGAAATGACAGGTGATGGTTAAGTATACATTTCGACATTAAAATAAATGCATTAATAACTGTTAATACGTATAGTGTTAATAAATTAGTGTTTGTTGTTAGCACAATAATATTTATGCAGTTAGTGGTTCTACAACGCTTATGAAAATCGTTTTTCCTGTACCACTGTATATAAAAGTATATTACATATAAAAATTAATATTTTTGAAATCACACTTTTATAACGTATTTGTTTTTGCCACATACGAAAATTATGCTTCAGTAAATAACTTCAATATGATTTGGCAGATTATCTAACAAATTTTCTACTAAGACTTTCTGGCAGATACATTTTTTAACAAGTGAACATGTAATTTCTGTCTATGTTGAAAAATTTTCTAGACGCTTTCTAAAATTAAAGGAAGGCTGTCCAGTCATTAAGTCCAAGATACATACGATCTGAATCCAATATTTCTATTCATCATCATCTTCGACAAGCAAAACCAAAACTGATTAGTTTTGGGTGCCAAGTAGACAGACTAGAGCAGGTCACTCCATCGCTTTCGACATCCCACACAACTTCGGCCTTTTGGCTTACAATTCAGTAGTTTTATAGTTCAGTAATTCAGCAGGCTTATTGCCCAGTGGTTTAGAGATGCGATAGTCATCCATTTGCTTAAGATGTTCCAACTATTTTAGTTATCGTGGGCAATCGTACTGAGTATACTCATAATATTCAGTTCCTGCCGTATACCTGCATTTCTTCTACGATCTTGAAGCGTATATCCTGCCACGTGCCTGAAAAATCTCATTTCCGCCGCCTGTCATTTCTATTCTGATATGAAACAGGTGTTACCAGTTTGTAATCTTATTCTGTGGCCACATGTATACAATATGGCAGCTTAGTAGTGTTAACCTGCCTGCCACAAGGTGCAGCACACAAAGTGCAAGGTGTGTACGACACATTATTTACACAATACGACTGAACATGTTTCTCGAGATACGTAAGACCGAAGGAATATACGGCCAACAAGGAAGGAAGGAAATACGAAAACCAGTAAATAACTCGAGATTTGATCAACATACTTCTTAAGGGAACATACACTTGGCCCCGTATGTGACTATTTTTACCTTTTTCTTAGAAGAGTGTATCAGCTTGTTTTTTTCAGTTAAGCTTGTACACTATTACATAATAAAATCTTTAGTTTAAAACAATTTGTAATGTACTAACAATTTTTTAAATCTTCTTAAAAAAAATACTATTCATATTTTTCTTGAATATTTTACAAGGTAATTTAACTATTTAAGTCCATTTAGACAGTTTATATGCAGAAAAGATACCTGTATTATATTATCAGGTATTGTATTATATCTCTTATAATACCTGAGAAAAAACTACATGTCGCTGGATAAAGGAATTTCTGGAAAACGAAGGAAACCTGAACGCCTACAACTGATTATGATTGTTTTTACCTTCTAGTACAATCCTTGCCCACATGATGGTTCTTGGCCTTCTTATTCTTCAAAATGGTCTTCTAATCTGTTCTACATGTTTGTGTTTCCGTATCTTCTACTACAGCTCTTTGTGACCTTTTACAGCTCCCGCTATTCGTCTACCATCTAGGTTCTTCGTCATATTCGTAACGTTTTTCCATGTCTCAGGCCAATTTCTTTTAATAGCATCCATTTACATCCATGTGGGCATCATTAAACAATGTCACAGCTTAATAAACACTAAATTCTAACCAAAGTTCTTTTCAGGACGGAGGCCCATAAAGCATTATTCAGGGCTCCGTTTACGTTCTGGTCCTGCCGTGGAGACATGTTTCGAATAATTCTGGCTTGGCAAGGTCTTGAAAGATAGGTCTGATAAAGCACGTGATATTTCCAGTCAAATTAAAGGTATTGTACGATCACAAGTTCTTTTGGAAGCTTAGCAAAGGTTCAACTTGCATCACGTTTATTAGCCTCTTAGACACCACGCACGATTTTGTGCTGTTCGTTAGATGACATGTCATGAAATAATTGCGCCTGTTTCTTTGTTTATGTTTTGACAGATTCATTATTATTTCCTAATTTTAGGATTACAGCGTCATTTAATCGATTTCTACGTGACAGCATAGTACTATCAGGATGCTTTTAGTCTTGATTTTTAGAGTTCTTAATCTTGTACACGTCTTTTTCACATGGCCTATACATTCGACTTTTTTAACTTGTAGGTCAGGTCCATATAATTATCTATTTTAGTGTCTCCATCATCAAGTAATTTGTGTACCAAACTGTTACATGCATTAACATAATTTATACATAATTTATATTTTTCAACAGTTCCTATATAAATGGTATGTAGAAGATAAAATTTACACGGACCATAAGTAAGACAAAATTGTTTGAAGTACTTCGCATTAAAAGTCCTGTGAGTACACTAGTCCTGTAGTCCTGTTTACAGGACTAGTGTTAAAGTTGAATCGGAATCAACGTCGAAAGAACACATTATTAATTTCCGCTAGACGTAGACACTCTAATTAACAGAACCACAAAATTGAAATCAAGGAAATATTTTATTCATACTTCAAAGAGCATTTAATAAGATGCTGAAAGTTGCGTACTCTTTTGTGTAAATAAATAATCTCAGACTTGTGAACATTATCAAAGCGTAGTTCAGACATGAGTAATGTTTCTTATCTATTCCAGACTTGGGTACAAATATTATGGTATTGCAAAGAAAAATGTTAAAAACTTTAAAAATTATGACTGTGAAAGATGAATGCCAAGCCAATTCCGTTACTGTATGTTTGCACAAAGATGCAAAATGTTTGATCTGTTTCTTAGAACAGTTAGTGACAAAAGATTCCTGATTTCAAAAATTTATAAATAAAAGGTTTCTGAGAGACTTGAAGTTTTAGACTAACGGTTATAACAATGTCTTGACAAAAGATCAATATCTCATTTCTTCTTTATATAAAATAAAAAAAGAATCCTGAGAGACTTCTAAAGTTGCTGGAAGGTTGAAAATGTTTACCTAACACTAAAGAAGTTATTTTTAAACTATTTATTAATTACCCTCTCACCGATTTTCTACTTACTTGAAGCAATAAAGGAACAATGGAGTTATTTGCTAAAAAAAATTATAACTTAGTGTTAAATATGTAATTACTGTAAAGATATTTTTGGTTTTCATTAAGTAAAAATCCCGCTTTGTTTGAAATTCCCTTTTAGATGCATTTATTACATTTATTTCCCTACGATACATTGTTCCCGTAATCTGACAGAACAAGTTCATTGACAAGAACATATGCGGTATACATTTCCCACACTCACCAATTGATTACCGGTAGGTATTGTTATGGGGAACGGACACTGTAATGTTTATGGCCTAGGGTCATGAAATGACTTCAACACTCGATGCGGTATGCGTATGGCCGATTTTAAGTGTTCCATAACTCAAACATAAGATACGTAGATTATATTGTATGCGCCAAATCATGTTGTATTATATGTATTGAGCCTAACACTTGCGATTATGACTAAATTGATAAGTGTATATTTAGCAATGTTCATTAGACCCAACTAAGCCAGAACAACTCGTGAAAAGGATCATTGAACTACACAAGGAAGACCACTGAACTAGACGGATGCACAATATGCACATACTTTAATAAAAAGGAGCGTACAGTATGTTTATTCGTACAGAGATATAAAACATGTTTATACTATGTTATATAAACATGTAACATATTAGTACAGTGTATATATTATGCTTATTATTACAAATATATTACAGAACATGCTACTTGTTTCTCGGCTATTCCAGCGGAGCCCTGCTATAATGTTGTGTGGGTATGTGATCTCAATATGCGTTAGCTAGACTGTTCCAGACTTCGCCAGCCGCGTTTACTGTGTCAAGGCCGCAGTCAATTAAGCTCTAGTGCTTTCCTTTATTATGACGCGTGTTATGGACTATTCTGGAACACTTGTACTTTCTATTTAAACGACAGCTGCGCTTAGCAGTCAGTTTTAGTGGCGATTTATTCCAATGCGGTTCGAAGTATTGTGGCAAAGTGTTACGTGTTTTATAATTGTGCAGGACTCTGTTAGTTGACATTTGTAATGCATGTAAACAATTTTTACTTGATTTGTTGTAAGAGACTATTTTGTTAATTACAATCTCTTTAATTGTGATAATTAAAGCTGGTGATTAGTGACTTGATTGGTGTCTTGTATTTTGTTTTCCACTGTACCACACGACGATCAGTACACCGTCGTAACAATATATTGCAACAAAACACAGGATGATGATCTAGAATAAGTATATCAGAGCATGGATGACGGACACTAGCATGTTTTAAATTGATTTATGCAATTTTTGTCAATTACTGTAGCTATAAGTTTTGTATTTAGCGATGGATAAGGACATGTGTTATACAAAATTCTTTGTAAATTTTTGCTCTATAATGCCATGTACTTTGTTTGTGAATATGTGCGCGCGTTCGCGGGTGGTGAACCTTCGTGTTATATCTTCCGCGTTTGTTATCCGATCGTCATGAGACTTGGACAGTGAATTATTTACGAAAATAGCTACATTTTCTATATACTCTGTTGTTCTCAGCTATTTTCTAAATGTGGTTTTTTAGTAATTGAAAACTCAACTTTTCACGCTTATCAATTGAAGAGTAATAAAATTTCTAGATAAAATCTGAGCAGGCATTCGCCTGCAACTCGTCTATCTTTTGTCCAATCTACCACGTAGGCAGTTGATTGACCAATCAGAAGCCCCTAAATTCAGTCAGATCCGTCGGTGGTCATGTGTACTTCGAGGCAGTTCATCGGAAGCCGTTGCATAGTGAACGTGTATTCTTCGTCAAGAGTTTTTCTTGTTCGAACTGGTTTAATCTAGAGCATCTATAAGTTTTGGGACCCTTTTCGAGTTTGTCGATTAGAACCAAGAGGGTGCACTACCAATTATAATATATTAAGTGATGTTACGTGTTAGTGGAAGATTTTCCGCTTAGGGAGATTTATCTACCGTGATAAATCCTTATTAACGCGGAACACTTCAAGAATAGCCGGAAGATGTAAGTAATATACACCGGTTTTAAAGAATATCGCTCATTATCACCCGAGTATCAATAATTAATTAATAATAACCAATTGCGAGCGAGTAATCAATCGATTCGGAAAGTGTCAAATTTGTGTATAAAAGCTGCATCAGTGTTATCACCTGTTCGGCGAACCCCAGCGCAGAGAGAGAGAGAGTGAGTGAGAGAGGAGAGCGGCGATCATTGCAGAGAAGAGCGTAACAGCTGCGGAGCGAGTGACGTCACGCCGAGTGTAAAGGAATTCTACATTTCAAGTAAAACTTACCAAAACTGAACTATATAAACTCTTTGATAACAAATAAAATACAATACATGACATTTTGTTTAAATTAAATATACCATATAAATAATTATTTTACTTGTGTGATAAATAAATCATTTTTCTACACCTCCAATATAGAATTGTCCGTAATTTATACACACATAATTATCCTATGCGAAAATATTTATTTGTATCGTCGCAATATATATATTTATTTATTTAATATTTATATGATTTTACCTCAAGATGTATTTTCCTTATTTGAACATGTTTCGGGACGGTTTGTTTTCCCATCCTCAGCCTTAATAGTTTTGAGTCTTGTGAAGTACAACAACCAACCAACACACAAGTACTTACATTAATTTATTGTTTATTGTTTATTTACATTAATTTACATTATTTACATTAATTTACATTACATTGTTTATTGTTTAATTAATTTACTTACAAACCTCTGATGATACTGATATTTTTCAGTGAAACGTGCGTCAGGTGTTAAAAAGAATATACGAAAGTATACTACTTGCAGAAGAAACAAATTGAATGACATCACAAAATATATATAAGTGTATACGCATATATTATTATTTTTCTGTTGGTTACATTGATGGCAAATAGAAAGAAATCATCGGAAGAGGAAACCATGAAAAAATTATGTTAAAGTGGAAAATTGGAAAATTAATTGTATATATTAATTTTGTTTTATAATATTCCTTTTGTACAACATTTTCCTAAATAATTGTTGTAACTACTTTAACGCTGAAAGCTTAAAAAATCGCACAATTCTAAACACCTTAGAGTAGTAGAGCATTCAGTTTGTTATATAAGAAAATATCAATAACAGTAATTTAAGGTTTAACATGACATAGGTCTACTGTTCACTGAACAAAACTGAAAGCTTGTTTTTTGAATTTCCCTTCCAATTTTGGTCTTAAATGTTTTCTTACAATATTATAATTTGTTAACTTTAGAAAAAAGAGACGAACTGTTCTAATGTAAATTTATTTTTATTTTTAGTCGCTGGCCTTATTTAATTGCAAATTCTAAAAGATTTGAAAGACGCATATACGTATTTGGTTCCACATTGTCTTCTAGGAATATATATGTTTATAATTTTGAGACGCTAATCTATTAATTTCATGTTGAAAATTGTAAAGTGGATTTTTAACGTTAATAAAATGGACTATTTGTTCATAAACTGTAAAATTTACTTTAGTAAGTGTGGGTTTTAACTCAATATATTATGGGTTGTAGCCAGTGCAAACAGGAAAGCCATAAACAAAACAAAAATTGTATATGAAATTCAATGAATTCGGCAACTTTTCATTTATTTATACTGCGCATATATAAAAAAATATAGCAAGTATTTACATTGTGAGAGTTTTACGTTTGAACAGAAGGTAGATGGCCGCGAGCGGAAACGGGAAACATGCTAAGTAAGGCATTTATCATGTATTTATTTAGTACATTAAGTACTACCAAACGTGTAGGGCATGAGAATATTTGCGCTACTACTGTACTGTAACCACTACGGTGTTGACATTACACTCAGCAAATCTTGTTTGTTTTACAGAGAAAATTATGTGAAGGTGATTATTTGAGGAG
This sequence comes from Magicicada septendecula, assembly GCA_034769895.1. Classification (NCBI taxonomy): domain Eukaryota; kingdom Metazoa; phylum Arthropoda; class Insecta; order Hemiptera; family Cicadidae; genus Magicicada; species Magicicada septendecula. The sequence goes on from CM068371.1 coordinate 265,820,953, forward strand.
AAATTTCAGGTACCAGTAATCTGGCAAAACGCGAGTAATTGATAACAGTGTTGTAGCATGAATAAAAATTTGAAAGAATGAGACTCAAGCGATAGAAGCGATAAAGAAAGCAAAGAGTACAAGTAAGGATGCGGAGTTCCAACTTTTAATTTCCGCATCTGAAGAGAACCATCCCCCTCGCTATCTACAGCATACAACGTACGGATAGAGAGTGGGTGGCCTGCACGGAATCTGTACGGCGCATTCTTTCCAAACGAATGAACTAACGTGCGGGGATAGAATTCTACCTAGAGGCTAATATTTTTCTCTTGGAGAACTGAACGTGATATAAGGTGTTTTTTTTTTGTGAGAAAAGACGGGGATGGGTTTTTGTTTCCTGAGGAATTGTTTTCGGTGGTATCCTATTAATACGTTTCGTGGCCATTCAACTGTGGATGAATTCACGTTAAGAAAGGTAGTTGGATTTTATTAGTAGAGAATCCTCCCGTGGGTTGGGTTAGACTCGAATGATTTTACTTAAGGCTATGTACAGGATTCAAAAAAGTCATCTTCAATGTTAACGAATGTTTAGATTGAGTAGAACGTAGTAGCAACTGAATCAGAAAGCTTTTAAACACGACTTTCAAGATCGTGACTTAAATAAAGAATCACCTGTATATGTTGCGCGAGCTCACATGTGTGTGGTCTTGTGTGTGTGGGGGGGGGGGTGCTCATGCAATTGTTGTTGCGCAGAGACATCGAGACTTCGAAAGTTATTTTGTTAATTTAAAGACGAGGAAACAGTTATGATAAATATTTAATACGACATTCATACCGTATCACGTAGGAAGTTGTTTACTGTAAATACACATTCTACTCTAACAACAGTATAACTAAAACATTTACTGTTATTTTTATTGTTATTACTGTTATTATTATTTTATTATTACTGTTATTTTTGTTTTATTTCATATGCCTTATAATGATTTATTACGTTCATTAATATACACTGACTTTATAAAAGATTTTAGGTTTCAAATCTTCTTTTATTATGTTTATGATTTTTTCGTCTGTTTGTTTATTGTAAAAAATAATTTTGTATTTTATTCGTATTAATAAGAAGGCCTTGACTCAGTCATGGATTGTCGCGCCGCTGAAGAAGAATAAGAAGAAGATTCGTATTCATACTTTCGCAATTTCCTCCCTGTATAAAATTAGAGCTCTCGCATTCTCTCCTCCTCTCTCTTTCTCTCTTTGTTAAGTCTCTGTTTAGTTTCACACACACACCACTAACGGACATTGAAAGTTTACTATTTACGTAGAAAAGGCTCATGTTTTCATATTTTTACACGAACATTGTATAAATAATCAATCATATAAAACCACTACCAAATAATGTTTCATAAGCAAAAAAATTACTTCAAAATAACTCACCTATCTTTCTTTCTGGTTACTATAAAACTACCAGCAACTGATCCTCCCATAGAATGTTTTCTGTCGTTAATCAGTTTTGTTGATTATAGGCCTATATAGGGATATACAACCATCTGACACTGTTTTCTAATTGAAAGTTTTTACACTGTCTTGCACAAGTTCGTTTGGTTCCGATTCGAAAGGTAAACATTCTAATCAAGTAAGATTTACACACGCGCGCGTGTGTGACCTCTGTCGTTTTGAACAGCCTGGATTGTTGGGAGTCGATTTTATTTTTTTAATTCAACAATGGTCGGACATTCTGCGCAATGTTAATGCCATCGTAATCTCATGTACTCTACATTATCCATTATGTAATGTAGAGTTTTGGATTATAATATAACGAGAGTTTTCAGTTGCTATGGGTCTGTTGATCTGATATCCTGACTTCTGTTCCGTACGTAATTATATCTTCAGTTGTTGTCATAATTCTGTTTAAATATACATACATTCGTGGTTTTTAGAATTCGGCAACTTTAAACTTCGCTACATTAATACTGCTTCCATGTGATATTGTTTCAAATATTTCTTGTCTTTACTGCATAAAGGATATGTAGGGGCCTATAGGTCAAATTTAACGAAACATAAATAAGAAAATATTATTGTTTGAGGCACTTTGCATTATAATAACAAAGTAACTTATATACAGTTTAAGTGAACGAGAATGGTGTCAAAGGTGTAACCGAGTCAGTGTCGTAATGGGGACGTGTCATCGCTAATCCCAAACCACGTTTTGTAGCGTTCTTGGTTCTCTTTATACACGTTCCTCTACTTAAACATATTTAGTCTACATTATTCTCAAGCACCATGTATTTTATCATTATATCATTGACTGTCAATCCCTATGTTTCTTACTCTTCCACAATATCTACCATATACTTTCACCTTCTTTATCTTTGTCCAAGATCACGTGATAGTCTGAAAATAACGGGGTACATAACTTTTCTCATCCCCAGCACCTATCCTGATATTCTATTCACCGATCCATTGTTTAAATTAGTAGTTAAGTATATCTTAAATAAACTTGAAGCTAAGCAAACTTGACGAAATTTTTCAGTTGTTTCAAACAATTGGTAGCCTATCATCTGCGTCCGTTCTTATTGCAACAGGTTATGCTATCGTAAAAGAATGTACAGCAACTTGTTCAGCAGCACCGAATCATAAGCGTTTTGCAGATTTATGAAACCGAAATGCGTATATAGATTTCGTTAAGATCTTTTCTGAGATCTGTCCAAAGCAAAAAATACTATACCTGTCACCACGAAATACACCCTGCTATTTCATTCCGTCTATCTGTTATTTAATTATGTTCTCTAAAGTTCAGTTTCAATAAAATTTATGGCTTATTTTAAATTCGTTGAATTGAATTCAGCACGCTTATCCCACGATAGCTGAAACAGTCTTACAGGATGCTTCTCTTGTAAGTTTGGTAATACAGACAGCTTTCCATTCTGCAGGCATCAGATAGAGATTAAGAGAAAAATTAAAGGAATACATCAGTAATGTATAGCCTTCATTTATCCAACCGTAGTTAATCAGTTCTATAGTAAGCCTCCTGGGCCATCAGGTCTTCATTTTTTCAAAGGTTTACTACTGGTTTGACCTCTCCAGGGCTGTCCCATATTTTCGTAACAATAACAATGATAGTTGGTCGTTTCCGTGATCAGTAAAGTACGGCCTGTCTCTGACAACGTCTCCCGATGGCTCTATCACCCACGGATATCAGGTAAATAGGAGCAGTCTCCTCGATGCTGGTTAGTAAAAAATATCAGTGTTCACCATACCTCACTGAGTCAAGCACCGCCAGATGACCGTCGATATACCACAGTGCTGTCCCGATTTCACATTTGTAGCTTCACTAGACCTAACAAGCGGTGTACACTGACCTGTAGAATAGCATCCACACAGTTATGTAACTTGATTTTGCTATTATTTCCATGTCTTACTATGTTAATTATTTGCTCCGTTACCTTCTGAAAAGCTAAGGAGCAAATTCACTACAATGTCGTATGAATAATAAGTATAAATAGGCTACATTAATTTGCCTAAACAGTGTTAACTGACTATTAAATATATTTTTTTGGAAATTTGTATCGTTTATAGCCACCAACGGAACCTTTTCGTGCCTGCTGAGTGAACTGATTTAATGTGCGATGCGACATGATATTATTTGATGCATCATCATATTTTTTTATAAACATAATTATTTTAGTCTATTTTAATTATTTTTATTTGTTTGTTAATTTACTGAATTTTTTAAAATGCTTTTTTAACATTGTAATTCGTAACAAGTTACGAAGATTTGCTTATCAAGTGATCAAAAAATGTCCATTGTAAACATCGAAGAAACTGCTTCTCGCTGGTTTTATTGAATAAAAAATTGTGTCTCCTGTTTATAAATATTTCACTAACATATAAAAAATAATATTAATTGATGACTCGTTGGGCACTTGGTGAAACATATTAGTACAAAGGCTTTTTTAAAATATAAACACTTGGTACGTTTCACAGGTTTCAACGTAAAAACTGTGAAACGTACCAAGTGTTTATATATTGTTAGACGACGTTTTAGCCGTGTATAATTAAATTTAAGATGCAATAAAACCTTGGTTGTTAATAAAAAACTTTTACTCTAAGTGTATCTGTTGATATTTATGTTGCGTGTTTATTCCTCGTTTTGTTTAAATTTATTAAAATATAATTTTTATATCTGAATGACTCTTCCTTATTTATTAATTCGAAGATTGACTGAAGAGAATTATTCAGTCCGTCTGTTCTAATTTGAATGTAACGGTTGGATTGTCCCAAAATAAATTCTCAACGTCTACATTCGATCTTCATCTTAACCCTATTCGTAGAGATTAATTTTTGTTTTGTTATTTTGTATTTTCTAATGTTCTTGCGGCTCACAGACCTCTTCTGGATCTCCGTGAATAGACAACGAATCCTGATTGTACCTTACATTCAAGGAATAAAACACATGGATATGATTTTTATAATTTTAATATTTAATCTTTTCAAAATTAATTCAGTTTAGGAAAATTGTCATTTTCGAGATACACGCTAGCAACAATCGATTCTTAATCTCAGGGTCAATAGTAAAAATGAATTAAATGTATAAAGTGTGAATTCTTTTGGCTGATACGAAAGGTTCCATTAATTATTAACAAACAATATAGAGTACATTACAATATAATCTTAATACTTATGATCTAATGTGATATTATAAATAATTGTGAATGTGATTAAAATGGCTGGCAATATTTCGTTTCGTTAGGTGCGCATTGCATGCCGGTTATGACATGACGTCATAAACATGGCCGCCTCGTGGTCGGTGAATGTGTGTGAAATCGTTCCCAATGTATTTTAAATAAATATGTTCATTTTGTATTCACGACTTCTTATATACTGTTTTTTTCTTTTCTTTATAAAACGTCCATCAGTGATTAATTGTGGTGTGAGTTATTGGTGTTACTAGTGATTGTTCATGTTGGATTACTAAAGTTGTTTGGTTAAAATATTTGTAGAATACGTTACAATTCTTAGTTATTTTTAGTTAGGCTTCTTCTTGTTAATCACTTGATATTTTCTTATTTTTCTTACTGGTAGTCGTTCATATTTGGTTACATGACTTTTGTTAATAATTTCATTATTTTTCTGATTTTTGTTTATAATTTATTCTTCTAATTTTGGTTCCTGGTTTTAAAATTTGTTACATAATATTTTTCTGCGAACACTCCTCAACCGTATTCAATGGTAGTTAACAATCAAGTGTCTAATTTCTTCTTTTTGTCATAGAAACTGACCAAAATCTCCTGGATTCTGATTGGCCCATCAGGTACAGTTCAAATGTTATATGACCAAGACCCCTTAATTACATTACATTTTATAATTTGCCTTTAACTTATTATTTTATCATTATACAATAATAGTTAATACAATATTTATGTGGTTAATAAGAATAAAATTACAAATCATTTGGTACTAAACATGTCCTGGTTTAGTCCTGTATAATTTAGTATTTAGTGGATTTTCCAGACATCTTATTACACAATTTATAATGGTGGATGACAGTTAACTATGACCCCTTGATATAACATTATTTTACATTGATTTGCTGGTAACATGAAACTTTTATAATATAAAACAAAACTCTTAATGATACTCCTTATATTAACAATTATAATTTACTGTCTTCACTAATTGTACACTGTTAAACAATTGTTTGTGTGATAAATCCTACATCACTACTGTCAATCATGATTGACCACTTCTTAATCTGAATAACAGCACACTTTTCAACTGTAGTTTAAGTGGCTATTATTATTAGGCCACCTTTTCTGTGTTTATTATCACTTAGAGCACTATAAGGGGTTGTGTCCTTTTTCCACTTTAGTTTATAATAAGACAGCTTTTATTGGCCTATTATACCTATAGTTCACACACATTTTACATTATGAAATGGTTGTACTCTTTATTGTTTCATTAGGTTTATTTATTGAATATTGATTATAGTTCTTTATTTTATTTTTATTGGTTTACTGCCCTATCCTACTGGGTAAAGTCTGGTTATATTGTGTTAGTCATAGTCAGGTCAATGGTTGGTGTTGTTGAGTTAAAGTTGGTTCATTCATTATCTTCCAAATTTGATGGTTTCTGTTTATTAGTTGTTGATCATTGTTTTTGGTTCCATCCTTGAATAGGGTTCCAGCGATTTCATTTATAATTATTCTTACAGCGTTCTGTTTCGTAACAATATTAAACAAAAAAATTATATAAAAATAAGACAGATAATTAAAAGCTTAACCGTCGAAGCATTACGGAGATAGAGAAAAAATGGCTACAATATTGAGAGTTAAAAAGTGAAGGAGGGCGAATAATATAGACCTAAGTAAAGATATGAATGCAAATAATATAAGTAAAGGTAGGAAAAGATACTATGTTAGAAGACACTGTAAGAAGCATAAGAATAAAGTAACGCATAAATTAAATAAAGTTCAAGCAGAATTTTAAGAATACAATACTTCTTCTCGTGCTGGTAGAACTGTGTTGTTCAGGGAGTTTTTAAAGTCAAAGAGAGCCTTTATTAAAGTGTTGTTCTTGGTACGTGCCCGGCATTTGAAATATTTCACACTGTGTGTAATTTGTTATTTGGCCATGATATGAAAGTACACTGCTATCTTGGCCGACGTTACACTCGCCCACCCCACTGGCGTAACAAAAAAGCCTATAAACTTTTGATGTTCCTACAGCAAAGTTATCTACGTAAAATATATGTGCGCTACAATGGATGAAATATTTACTAATTTCTATTTTTGTACGGCACTACATCTGTTGTTACAGCGCCACTTTCGTTAATTATGTTCAAAGAAATACACTCGCCAGCGGATACAAAAACAGACGTGTCAGCTGCGAAAAAAATACGTGTTTAATGTAGATCCTTTTAACATATTTAATTAATTAAACTTAGTTAATTCATCTGTTCAGATCTACATATTAAAGTGTACGGTCTTTTTGTCGTTTTCGAATACACTAGTGATATATTATTAACACGTACAGACAATGTTTCATTTCATCGTTTTCTAGCAGCTAATGTAGTTACACTTCAAAAAGCATTGTAATGCACTATTTTTCTTACAAATATCTCTTTGTTCAATCTCTGGAAACCGGAGGTAAACTTATCACAATTGCCCATTATTATTCTTACCTAGAAAATTCTGCTATACCTATCCACAAACTTCAGTGTATTTCTGCATTAACAAAATCGTGATACAGTACTAATTACTTCGAGTGCTTAAATTTTATTTATAAAATAAACAAACTAATAGCATTGAAAAACTCGCACTGTAAAAACAGGAATAAGCTACAATCCGAAATGAGTCGCATGTTATTAGAAATAATGTAGAATTCACCCTCCCGATTGTAGAAGGAATAGTGAGTCAGAAGGTGCGTGGTTACGGCGGGCTTCCATTGGGTCTCGATCGGAGCACACGAAGTATTTTCTATTCCAAACAAAATGTGACCTATAATGTAATATACAACTTATACTGTGTAACATCACAAAATGTTCCATAATAATAATAAACACCCGAAGGGTGAATAATACTAAAATAACTATAAATGAGTAACCTGGAAGAATGTAACAGTAAAAATAATGAACCAATAAAGAATGAAAGGAGGGAAGAAATTCAAGTGAACAGTGGTAAATCCACTATCTCCATAAAATGACACTACAACATAAATAAACAGAATGACAAAGACCAAATGACAAGACAAGTTTCCCACATAAACTGTTAAGTGAGCGCAATAAAACCGTAGATGAATAAAATCAAATAAAATAAGTAAGACAAGAAATTACATGAATAATGTTTGTATCATGTATTATAAATAGAAACAGCACATTAGCTGACCCATGTCAAAGTAATGATTTGAAAAAGACAAATATAAAGAACGATACTGTGATTAATCATAAACTGTAAAAGAAAATAAGAAAACCAAATAATATGTGTTATCATAAATTAAGAATAACAATCAATGTAACCACTGAATGTGTTTAGGTAACATCATAAGTAGATAAAATATGTAAAGGAATGTCATAATAGTCAAGGAACAAAACATTGTAAAGGAATGATAACAAACTCAGAATGACCAAATTAAGTCATGAAAATAAGAATCAGATAGAAACCCTACTAAGCATAGGGGAGTAAAATAATGATAATGCCAAAAAGAATGTAAAGCACCACTACTTGGGTGATGTTATAAGAATAAAAGATAAGAAAGACATGTTGAAGTAAAAATAGTAAAATATGGAATTTTGTGATAAACAATCCACAAGTATAGGCTAATAATTAATATTGTTCAGCTGGATACAGCATTTACATATAATAAGGTGTTCCTTTTAATCAAATAATCATGTTCAAATTAGAAATTAAGAATAATTAAGCGAATATTAAGAAAACGTTATTAGTCAGATCTGCAACATTTAGCAGACGACGAATGTAAACAATGCATTAGTTAGTTTAGAATAAAGAAATTTTAATGAAAACTATGACCAAACTGGCATCAAGCCATGTCTAAATAAAGAGAAATAAACAAGCTTTACAATGATAGTAATAGAACCTGAATTGTAATTGTGATAACTGAGTTATAAATGTTAGCATCATAAATTTAGTGAATTTCGAATAAATACAATGAAATAATAACAATAGCGACAATGACGCTCCGAATACAAATATGTAATGTTTATAAATAGAATTACGTCAAGATGACATTATTTTCAACCAATCACGGACTACTTTAGAAACCCGCCGACACTGCCTAGCGGACTTCTAAAAAAACTATATAAACGATCGCAATTGTAAACAGAGAGGCATTTTCTCTCTTTGCACTCAATCAACAACTAATCCAGACCGATTTATCATCCAAAATTCAATAATCAACAAGAAGGAAGAAGTATAATTAAATATCAGTGCATCGATAATAGTAGTGATACTTTTACTAGAAGTGCGTGTTAAAGAACGAGGTTAAGTGTCAAACATAACCAAGGAAATAATCAGTCAAGAAGAAAATAAAATCGTTTATGTGCGAAATAAAGTCAAGTGTAACCACGATTAATGTATCAGATCGTGAGGAGTGGTAATAAATAATCATTGAGATTAATAACCAGGGAGTACGGTGCATATATTTACATTGTTTACGAGTAAGCTATTAGCAGTATAATATAATACACCTGTATACTGACGCAAGAAACAATAATACAATAAGTACTGAACACTGTTTTAAATTTATTTAAAGGAATTATAATATTCCGACATAAGATTTCATATATTAACGTTATCATAACTAACCTAAGATTGGTAAAAATTGAACGAACTTTTCGTTTATTAATTTCAATAACTCAAGATGTCTAGCCTAATAATCTAATATTTGTAACAGCATTGTAAAGTAAGGCAGTGGCGTTCTATTCTGTAAATTAAAAGAAGTCACCCTTGAGAAAGCTAATAATTATAAATAATCAAACGATTAAGACTAGAGTCTTCATTGCAAACAGTCTGAGTTAGAAAAAGTTGAAAGCCGGATGATCTGTAATCCGTTTGTTGTAATAAACTGAATGTATTTAATTGAATCAATTATAGAGTGAGCAATAAACTAATTAATTTTAAAGTAACAACTATTGTCAACAATTATTTAAAAAGTGAATAATTAATCTTTATTACTAGTTAATGAGTTGCAATTTCAAGGTAAACAATCAGTTAAGTTGGCTATAATTCGAACAAGCGAACCGCCAACATTTAGAGTCAATTAAACAGAAAAAAGGGAACTTAACTCCTGATACTGATATAATCACTCAATCAATTATTAAATCAAAATCAATCAAAATTAAACATTCGATTAATCAAAAGAATTCTTTTTTATGGGACATTTCTCACGAAATCCCATATGGCGCCCAAGTAAAATTTATAAGTGCTCACTGAAACATTAACAGTACTATTATACTGTTTGATAAAAAACTTGACAGTTTATTAATCTGAGACCGACTGAACGTCTAGTACAACATCAAAGGTACGTGAAGGTTTAACTTATATAAAATAACTTTGTCTAAACTATACACTGACTTACACAGACGACACAATTCAACAGGAGTGTGAACGAACGTCAAGAGGTCTACGAAACTGTTTACATTCAAACAACGGATCTACAACCAAATAATTACTCAAATATAAATAAACAAGAACATCAACATTGAATTAAACAATTAATTAAATAAAATAGAAATCGTTAAAGAATTAAAAGTTATAACTGTTATCACCACTACCAGAATTCAGTTTTTGTTGGTCCATTACTATGCTTGTCTTTTGTCCTACAAATACACAAATCATTTCTGCAACTTCTAGGATAATTTAACAAGTGAATATTATAGACAGAAATGCATTTTAATATAGATCTGGAAAAATACTTCGATTTTGTTTAACGGATCATCTTAACTGAACATCTGAACAAAAATAGATATTTCAGTCTTATTCAATTTTAATTTGTTAGAAACCTGAGCAAAGACTCTGAAAACGATTCAAACAAAACTCGGAAATGAACACAAGAAAAGAAGAGACCAATTGATTGTTATCCTTTGGGATAAGAAAATTACAATTTCTTCATATTGCACTATCTGTAACTAAACTTTACTTCTGCTATTACGCTATCTTGCTTTTACAGTAAGTTAACACACATCTGAACAGTAGACAAAGCGACAGGTACGATATAATCTATTTGCCCAAAGGAATACTTTCTCTGCTGTAATTCTCACGGCCACTGGCCTATATTTCATGACTACAGTATCTGCTACCAGACGGCTAAACTTGCTCTCAGAGTTAAAAAAGCCTTTTCTCAATATATCGTTATAAGATTTAAATATTCACAATATTTTAAATAATGACAAGTTTTGATTCAAGTTTTTAATTATTAGTCCTTTGCTGCTCCAGATTTTTCGAATTTATAATTTGTCTGTTGCTTTAGCAATTCTCTATATCTTCAACAACAAAATACGTGGATGGGATACTTCTTATCAGACATAATATGACTGCCTCAATAAACTTTAAGGTGTAAAAGGATGTAAAAAATGTTAACAGATGAATAAAAATACAGATTCATATTAAGTAATTTAACGTTCTACTATCTAGGATTTTGGGACGAAAGGAATATTTTCAATTTTTTTCGAACACGTTTTGTCATTTTATATATTAATTTTGTTAAACAACTCCAAAAAACTGTTAGTAATGAACGAAATAAACGTAAAGTTTACTCGTTTTTTGGGTCCTTATAAAGTAGATTTGCGATAACAAGGGGACATGATATATCAGAATACTCACAAAACATATTACGCAAATAACACAACAAATTTTATGCATAGCACAATTATTATTAGCAATAAATTTTAACTAGTCACATTGTAAACCACTTTGAGGGAAAAGGCGAACAACAAGTGTGAAAAAAACTGAATCTTGAGCTGAGTACATTATTAATAAAAGCTTTCGGAATAAAAAGAGCAGGGGTTTGTAATAAAGCATGAAACTGCAATATAGAGAGAGTCTTTGATCGTTTTGTCAGTAGAACATTAAGAACCAGCCTTCAACAGGTCCTCTAGAGGTTGCAACGCTATCGACAGCTAAACACGCCTCCTGCAAGTGAAGGAAGAAATCACACGCTACACTGAACTGCATCAAAGGATACTGAAATTCTTCCCCCAATAGCACAGACTTCGATTTACTGCTAGAGATGAAATCAGACACGTGTATATTACAAGTGACACATCAAGTCGATGCGTAAGGCTTAACCACACATGGCCTTACACCACAATATACGATAACGGATTCCGCTAACAGAAAATCACATCTAATATTTAAATCTGTATCTTGAATTGGAATCATCAAAAGTGAAAAATTTTTCCAAAAGATATAATTGATAACGTTTCTTAATTTTTAATGCTGTATTGCTATGTTATCTAATATTGTTTATTCTGCTGTAATTATTGTTGTTTCTTACATTTAACCTATCAAACACTTTCTGTTTTCCATGGAGTAGTTGTTATTACTTTCCTTCGTACATAGCTAAATTGTGGTCGCACTGCTTCAGAAAATATTTAAATGCGTTCCTCTTATTCGGCAACTCTACTAAGGCTTCATCTATCTATCTGTCTATCCATTGCAAGTCTTCTACAGCTATTGCCAACTTTCCATACCGCACACCAGAGGCGGTATGTACAAATCGTAGCGTTGCAAGCCTCTTTATTCCATCTTCTCTTACCACAATTTTTGGTAAACACCATTTACGTCCTGTAAGTGGAATCCAGTCTAACAACTTTTTTGGACTATCAGGTATGTGTACTACGTGGCCGTACCATAGTATGCGTTTTGAATTTACAGTGTCTACAATTGCCTTGTCAATATGAAGTTGCCGCCTGATATTCTCATTTCTAATGTACTGGGACCTAGACACCTCACAATACCCTCACCAGAAGTCATTTTCCAATTTTTGTAGCCTTCGGGATTTTCTTTACGTTTCAGACCAACAGATGACTATAATTTCTAATGTGGCACAGTATACCATCTCCTTTATTTCTGGGTATTTTCCAACTCGAACGAACAGAATTCAACTCCCCTATCACAATGTTCCCTTGTTTTATTTTAGAACTGATATCTTCTTCACTTCTGCCATCTTTTGATAATTTCATTTCAAATACGCTACTTTCATAATGTACTGTAATACTGGTTCCTTCACCTCCAGTAACCATCTTTTCGGGGTTTTTCAAAATGTTAAGGCCTCAAGACCCAAGGATCCATTCCTCATGGCGTTTTCGGATCATGTAATCAATGCTACACGGCTCGTCCAAAGCATTATCTTGATTAGCCACGAACAAAAGCGTGTAGATCGTCATTTAATAAAATCTCCATTTCACGACGACTTGTTTTCTATTTTCTTAAGATCTCGGTCATACAAAGTTTGGATGAAGCAGGTGCTAAGGAACAGACTTGCATTCAACCTTTTGTTGCTGCAAAACATTTGGAGCCTTATCTATTCTCAAATGAAAATGTTCGTGCACACAAAAATTCATGAACCTATGTTTGTTTATTGCTACTGTATAGAGTAGAATAACTAAATCAGTTGCTAGAAAAAAGGTTTCTCACTCAGCGACAATGCAGGGGCCATATTTTCATCACGTTCTGTCGCTACTGTAAAATAAACAGATAACTGACAGTTAATATCACGTTTGAGATTAAGATAGCGACCAGAGTACTTCGATTGTCGAAAAAACGGCATTAAGTAGCACTTTCATTGATATATTCGTTCTTCTATGATAACACAGATTACCGATTCTTAATATCCGGACTAAAGGTGCCATAAAAGTCAGATTTTACGTAACGTCCCCTTTATATTTCTTCCAATATAAAATGAAGTTAGCGTCATACAACGCATCTTCATTGCTTCAAATCCTTCATACCTATCCTTATTCCAATGCAAAATATTTTAAGGCACGGACTCTATTCAACGTTAGAAATGAAATGAAATGCCTTCTAAAATATGCAATGAGATAAAGGCATTTTACTAAAGTTCTTCTCCTAGAAACGTAATCTTTTTTAAAATATTTATTAAGATTCTTCATTATTTATTAACACCAACTTTAATTAATGATTTTACATAATTCTAACTTTATAGGATATTAACTTATCATAAGATGATAAGGATCTTAAGGTACATTATTATAAGATATTAAATATTGTAGCATGACAGATTATCCAAATTGTTCTAATTTAAAAAATAATCATGTATAAAATAAAAATAAAACGACATCAAGGAAAACTACTATAAAAATTAATCAAGGACCACAGTGAAGTGAAATCATAGTTCGAAGAGATAAAATAAATTAAAACCAACCATACAATATATAAGAAATTATAGAAAAATAATGATAGGCCAATGTATAAAGTAATTATACTCAGGTAGTATAGGAGCAGGTCAGGAAATGCCCAGGATAAACAAACCTCTATAATTAAAAGAATGACTATTGGAAAAACAACCACATGTAATAAAATTAGAAACCCCCAAAAAAGATGAAATAAATAAGAAAAGTACAATGCAATAGAATAAGAGTAAATGTAAAGTATGTGTAAGTAAAGGTTCTAGATATAAATTTAAAAATATACCAGTGCAATTTAATTTTATAATGAAAAGCAAATCCTGATGATCTCATATAAGTGATATTCTTTATCATACAATACCAGACAAAATGACAAAAAATAATATAAAAGTATGCAATAAATAGTGAAGTGAACAAGAGGAAATCCCCAAACTAAAACCCAAAAACAGCAAAAGACTGATTAAAAATTAATTTTAAGGAATAATTTAAATGAAGAAAGAACAGTTGTGTTTTGTTTATATTAACAGTTCATTGAACTCAAGGCTCGAATGTTTGAGATTGAGTATAATTTTTTTATTTGTTATAGAATATTTATTATGTTTTAATGATATTAATTAATAATAAACCTTACTGTAATTAAATAAGGGTAATTTAGTTTAGTGTTATAAGAATTGTAGGTAAGAGAGGGTATTAGCAAGCTGGAATAAAAATAAACATTGTAAATGAACTAACATAAAATCTAGGCCAAATGGTAAATCTCACCAACCTTGTAATTAGTAAATAGGTAAATTAAATTAATTAAATTCATAAAAATTATATAATGTAAATTAATCACTGTGTATTATAACTGTAACAATACATTGTAAAGGTATTGAAGGAATGTAGAAAATATTATTAGAAAAAAAGGCAAGTGTAATAATACTGGAATCTATGAGAAAAGCCTAAATTAAAGATAATATTTAATTTAGTTAACCAAATCATAAAATTACAAAGAGTTAAAGAAAAATAACCATTTTAATTCAATCAGTGATCTTGTTCAATGTTGATTAGAATCTAACAGAAATTGTAAACCATTTAATGTGATAGGAAGTACAGTTAAGGCCTACATCCAAATATACAATAAATATGACTTTTTGAGGTAGAAAATACTATAAAGTATATCATGTTTGATATTAAATAACGCAGAATTAAATAAGGAAATTGGATATGTAATTAGTATTTAATAAAAATAATTAATAGTAAAAATGTAATTAATCATATAATGTAAAAGTCAATTATTTAGGCGGAAATGCCATCTGGTTAAAACGATGTAGATTTAATATTAAATCGGCCAGGACCTATTGTATGGAGAAGAAAGGGAGTTAGTTGATTGTTACACGTTGAGACGTACACTTCGAAACGATCTCAGACAAATGAATTCATTAAAAAAGAGAGAAGATAATTTTTGGATATAACTAAACCTATAAAAAATAACCCAGAGAAATTGAAAAATATGATTAATCAACACTGAGTTAACCTGGAATCTGAAAAATATGATTAATCAACACTGAGTTAACCTGGAATCAATCAAATTAATCTATTTATGAAGATTTGAAGTCTTCATCCAGATAATAGATCTATATAAACGTGAATTCAAAATTTTATCGACACAGAATTGGACATTGTAAAACCTCACAACCATTGGAACAAGAACACTTTTGAACACTGATTGCCGTGCCGAACAACTGACCACTAATCCCGAATAATTACACTGTGATGAAGAGGAATTAATCACTACTGCTTGGAAGAGGAACACACCAATAACCACATTTATTTGAAGGAGTTATGCAGTGAAGACGCCTCGTACATAGACAGCACGTGGGCAGCCATTTTGGACTACTCGCAGAATCCTCTGCGGTGAAGTCAGAACATCATACTGAGTTTGGGTTCGAGAAATCTAATTCATTAACATTTATATCTCAAATAATATTTTTATTTTTTATAATTAAGAAGTTTTTTCTGTAAGTGTTGTACTTTTCAGCTTACCCCTTTCTCTGACTATTATAATAACAGCTAAAAGAACCTGTAATTTAACTTTGATAATTTATATAATGAAATCAATCGCCCTGAGATATTAGTTTTTGAACTGTTGATTAGCTAATCGATTCAAAACCGATTAGTCTCTATAATGTTAATAAATCCATTGAATATTAGAATTTTGAGTTTTATTTATTGGTAAAAATATAGATAGAAGAATTTTAGATCATATTTGACAACTGGACTCCAAGAAAAGAATAAAATAACATCATTAAAGGAGTACAATCAGTGAATAACGGAAAACCGCTAATCGATCATTACATGATATAATCTAGTTAACGCAGAAAAACAATTCTTGTTATTCTAAAGTAAATTATTAATTAAATTAATAATTAAAGGAAATAAAAATAAATAAATATATAAGAAACAATTATTAAATAATTAAATAAATAAATAAAATGTAATTTTTGTATTTTCAAACAAAATTATTTATTATCAATTTTTGTAACCCCGAAAAACTTATTTTGTTACAATATGAGTGGCACTGTTACCATTAGACATATTTTGTGGAAATACCCTCGCTGCGCATCGTAACGGCTTTCATTCAAACTAGTATATTCTCGATCACTAGTATGTTGTTGGTAGACTGTAACCGCGTTTGTACAGTTAGAAGGGCGTCATCTGCCATCCAGCACTCACAACAAAATGTATTATTGTGTTCACAAAGCCGCCCTTTAACGACGACTAATCTACTTTAGATCATACAAACTAGTCGACCACGTTATCGAGTTCGGAGATGACGATAATGAAGGCATTATGTAATTCTTCTCTGAGCCACATAAACTTCATATTCCAATTAACTGGCACACAGGTTCAACAGTGTTCCGAAGAGAGCAATAAACTGGATTACGAGCAAACAATTTACGAGCAAACGACAATAGTATTCCGATTCCTATCACGTCATGATAATTAATTTACTGTTATAACTGATATTCAGTACCGTAACGAATGTTGCCTCACATGCGCCAATCTTTGGTCTACCAATATAGTGTGGAGGATGAACTGTTTTCTAACGTAAAACTGATTGTATTAATTATAACACTTTCTTAAAATTGATATTACTTTACTGACAACAAACGCTTCGCCTTACCTAACGTGAGTAATAAACTGAAACCATTCTACCATCTTAGATGACAACCACTGAACTTGCTGCATCACCCAAAACTGTTTGGTGTTAGCAAGAGTCACACCAATAAAACGTGGCTGTCGCCTGCAAAGTCTCGTTATTAAAACTTCCAACCTCACAGGCTTATGATTGAGTGTACAGATGATCGTTACGTGTTATTGGAGCACATCTGTAATTGATTCTGTGGAGGAAATGTTCTGATTTAAAAGAATTTAACTAACCTTACGGTTCCTGTATAAAGATAATTATACATGTTGTAACGTACCAAATTAGCAGTTACATAAAATAACTATCTAATACGTCAAATAAAAGGATATCATGAAAATATTTCATCGAGCATAAAAGAAGGAACAGGAGAATATAAAAAAAATGTGTGTATCTACGAATGAATAATATTGAAACAACCCAACGAAGAAGAAGGAAGAGTAATAAGGATATCATCGAGTATAACAAAGAGAGAGAAAATACCAACGAGCCAATATAATACGTTAGCATCCAGGCCCAATAGATCCAAAATAGTGAGGGGATATGCCGAAAATAATTATTAACATAAGAAGGAGACGAATCAAGTACAATCACAATGGTGATAAAACAAACGAATTTGTTTATTAGTGTGAAATAATATGGGACAATGACTACCATAACCATGAATAAAATATGGAAGAGTATGACAATATTAAGGGAACATGGATTATTAAAAATAATGTGTAACCAAGGAGAACACCGACAGTGAGAAACAACTAACCAGAAGAAGAAAAGAAGAAGAAGAGGAAAAGAAATGTACCATGAAGAATGAAGATTATGTATGAACAGTACAAGACATCGACATTCACAAGATATACAAGCAATTAAAATCAATATAGTGACCAGAACAAGTATAATGATTATTCGAATACCAATAACAAAGAAACCAGTGTTGAGCATCAATAAGTGATCACGAACAATGACAGTGAATACTTAATATAAGTGTAACAACATGGTACACCATATGATAACCATTTTACCCCAAGTAAACAGCACAAACAATACCAGTGAAAACGTTTATAACGGGAGAAAGGTGATTAACCATTATAAGTGAAAGAATCCACGATTAACTAGTGAAATGCACAGACAATTAGTGTAACAAGTTTAATCAAGATTGTAAAATCACATAGATAATCAGTAAGACCACCAAAAAATATGAGACAGAACAGTAAATTAATTGTTCATAGGGATTAATAATAAAAGCTTTGCAAGCCTTGATATGAAATGTGCCTGAATGCCATAGCAAGACAGGACAAAATGTAAATGAATACCAGAACAGATAGTAGCAAATAAGCTAATTTGTTGAGTATAAACCAATCAATGTTCCAAAGACTAGGTACAACCCACCAAAATATGTAACATAATTAGACTAAGAATACCAGTATTATTGTTTCAACAAATAGTGTAAAAATGTGTATAACTTAATAATAAACCATTGTAGTAGAATGCCATAATGAGATGGCAATAGTTGAGTTAAATACTGCATAAAAGTATGTAGCACATTGTTGTCAGACAACTGACACATAACCTCACAAGAGTTGAACCTATAACATAAAATCATGTACATTAGTTAAACCAAGCAATTATCCACAATTGTTTCAAATAGAGACTAAATAAGAATAAAAATGCAAACCAATGAACACCATCTGTACTGAAGGACACAGCAAATGAATCAGATTGAATACAATATCATAAAGTTAAATAGACAGAACCCCAATGTGACAAGAGAGTTAGTCAAAAAACCTTATCAAAACTTATCAAAAGAGTGTGACAAATGTTACCAGTAGTTAAGAGAAATGTCTAATACTGCTATGAGAACACCTCACAAATGTAATACTAGTAGTTTAATAATTGAAATATTATAAACTAACTAACTGCAATCATAGAACCAGATGTAAATAACCACCATACTATAACTTAGAGAGCTTTCAGATAACAAAAAGTTAATGAATACATTGAACCAACAATGTACAATTGTACACTATTTTAATTACTAACAATATATCCCTTGTGTACTAAAATAACTAAATAAGTGACAAAATGGAGAGATGAGAACAGAAAGTATTTTGATCATACTATATGTGTATACAAAATAACATTTTTAGTAAAATAAAGTATGAACAAATGTAAGTAAATATACCTATTAGTGTTATGATGTCAGAAATATGTAGTAGAATAAGGAATAATGGCGTTACAAGTAAATGTAAACAATCGAACATAATTGGTATAGACGCCATTAACAGATTTTGTTTAAACTATAAATATAACCATTTTATGTACTAACATGAAGGAGAAATGGACTCAAAATGCTTAGTAATAAGTATTAAAGTGTAATTATAACGAAACATGGTGAAAAAGACTTATTTGCATTAAGAACCACCATATGAGTTTTCAAGATGATCAAGTGAATTAATAATGAACGGAATTAGTGCTTGTTTAGACTTAAAATAAAGCCACAAGTGTCCGCGATTTAATGCCACTACCCAAATGACGCTATGACAAAAAATAAGAAACTTATGACCATTATAAGTTTTCCAATCATTTTTGAGTATCCATGTATACGTCAGAGATAATCTCGAACCCACGCTTAGAGACGCTAAAAATTAAAAGTTTTATTTTACCAGAGTGTTTTGGGGTTGAGAG
Source organism: Magicicada septendecula (assembly GCA_034769895.1). Classification (NCBI taxonomy): domain Eukaryota; kingdom Metazoa; phylum Arthropoda; class Insecta; order Hemiptera; family Cicadidae; genus Magicicada; species Magicicada septendecula. The sequence goes on from CM068371.1 coordinate 265,840,683, forward strand.
TATGACCTTTTGAACCAATCAAATAGCTTAAAATGACCAGACGAAAAGAGACGCTTTAGCGAAATGTTACAATCGTTCCACAACACTCACGGCGAGAGGTCTATGTCAAAGTCAGCAAGATATTTTTTGAAATGTGCGCGTCACCAACAGTAATACACAAACAGACATTAACCTATACTAAACACCACATTACCGAGTGTCAAGTGAATTAAGTGAATAGTGAATTAACATGACCAGTGTATAATAAGGGTCATGTTCAGTGTATATAACCAGGGAGTACAATATTTTAATAATTTTAAAGAAAATGATAAAAGGAATAATTCTCGTTGACGAACGAGAGTTATTGTTTTGACTGCACTAGTCAAGTAACGCTTGAGTGTTTTAATGAGTAATGATGGACAATTATCAGAATTTAATAAACAAATTGTAGCACAATCTAATGACTATAATTAATTAAAAAATAATTATTTTATATTTAAAGAATAATTGAGAACGGCGGAATTAAACTTAGATACCGCTCATAGTATGTGAATATAGTCGCTTACTTGACTATAACTTTTCAATTAATAAATAATTTTCTTGTGCGAATATTTTCATGACTGATAATTACACATCATATGAATTATAAATAAAGTGTTTGTAACTATATTATTAAGAATCTTACAGATAACATTACTTATTATAAATAATCACTTACTTGTTCCTAGGCAAACTAACCTAGAACCGAAGCATAAATTTTTGTCACAAAGAAACAATTCTGTTCTTCAATGATTTTTACGAAATGAAAGCAATAATAAGAGTTTTTTTCTTTAGATTTTTTCTCTTTCCAGTACATGGTTCTGATAACTAATGAATTAATAATAATATTTTAACAGTGTAACGTTCAAAGCACGTGTTGACCTTAGCTTCTCTAGACTTTTGCATAACATACGATAGTACGATATTATCGACTATCGTATCAAGATTAATAATTTCAAATTTTTGTTCTTTTTCATAATCGTAGATAAGTAAACATTGTTATTCAAAACCACATCTTTGTATCTGGTATCATGTGTCTTCAAAGAATTCACGCAAATTGGTAATATAATTAACTAAAGTGAACCTAACCTCGTTCACAATACTATCGTACATGACAACAGTGTTACCAGCCTTGAGTTGTAGAGATCTCAATATTTATTTAATTTGTTGTTCTTTATGAAGATGTCATATTAATTGTTTTAAAAGAGTTTTAATGAATTTAAACATTGTCAATAAATCCTCAGTTTATTATCAGTGGACACAGAGTTTTAATTTCTATAAAATAGAAGCAACAGTTTATTTTTTGTTTAGAAACAATTATCTCATAAGGTGGCGGTAATATTTGAATTACTGATATTTTTCAACTTACAATTGAATATTTGAATTATTTTATTTTTTATGTGCATTTTTTCGATATTCAAAAGGAATATCTATGTATGTCAAGTGTGTTTACAGTAAGAGAAGTCGCCACCGAGAAGAGTGAAGTTATCCACGGATGGTAAGTGGGGAGGTAAAAATCAGTGAACTAATAGCGAGTCTAATACTCTTTTAAACCACAAACTTTAAACTACAACAGTAACTTACAATTTTAATAATCAATTATAATAATAATAATAATAATACTCAATATAAAACGTTGAGAATTGTTACAATGTAAACAATTTTATTTCATTTTTAAGTATACTGTATTTGATGCCAATATTTTTTTTGAATTTTCTATATAGACCTATTTACATTATCTTTTCTTTAAAGCAAATCTTCTATTAAATCCTTTGTTTCGAGTGTTTTCATAAGTTGCGAAAATGCGTTTTTGGGAGGAGAACACCAAAATAAGTTAGGTGGAGAGGAAGAGTAACGACGAAATATTGAATGGACTTAAGGAGACAACGCTGTAGGCAGCCTATTAGGAGAGCAACGTCTTTGGGGCATATACTTTGGCATAACACTTTATGCAAAACTTTCTGAAGGAAAGATGTCGGATAGGAGACTACAGACGGCCTAGTTTGTCGAAATAGGGAAATGTGATCAGTCAGGTGTGAAACATGATACTGCGGGAAACAGGGATATATGCGACTAGGGTAAAACAAGCAGGGTATAAACAGAGGAGTGAGATATGCGTATTAAACCGCCCTAACTGTCCCACTCTGCTAAAAATAAATAGTACGAGTTATGTCATTTCATTATCCTTTTAGAATAGGCCTAAATATTATTTGAGCAATAATAATTAGCTGTATGTATGTTGTTAGGAGACGTGGCCATAGTATTTATCAAATTCTAATTTGATTGAACTCCCTCCCGAAATAAATCCATCATACTACCATGAAAACAAGTCGGAAGTATAATTACTGGAAGCAATAGGCAACATTAAAAACGAAAAGAAAAATAGTTGTACAAAAAGCATTTATGGAAAGAAAAATTCGTCATCAAGCAAGCTCATGCGTATAGAGGTAAGAAAAACCCTTGCGCTGATCACTGCAAAAAGATTGGAGAAGGCCGTCGGGAAGTAGTAGAAGTACGAATATTGGGAAAATTGTAATGAACTGATTCGAATGAACGAAAACATATTTATTAGAGAAAAAACTTTATTACAGAAACAACTTTACAAGAGAAAGCGAATAACTTTAAAAGTAAAATCCAAAAATTTATATCATAGGGCGTTATAAATTTAAGAACGAATATTCTTGAAGACAAAATCTTTCTGTCGAAAGGACAATTAAGATTTAGGAAAAGACGTGACGATAAGAATGATTTATGAGAGTTACCCTCAAATGAACAGAAAGAACAAAAATTATTTGTAATGACAAAGCGTAGATGATGATTTTTGTGATAGTGATAACGATAATATAGTTACGACATCACAGAACATTCTACGTGTTTGTCGAATTTGCCAGAAGGATCTCGCTCTACTGTGCGTGGCGTACGTGCTTGTAGACGCATTTGCGAGAGTCTTCTCGATGCCGCCAGCCGTGCGGACTGTGTCAACGCCGCAGTTAATTACGTAGTTCGTACGGACGCTAAGACGCAATTAGGAATCGTCTAGATTTTCGGCGGCTATAAATACATGGCGGCAGCGGCCTTTCAGTATTAGTGCGATATATTGACAGCGCGGTTCGAGAGTTATTGTCGGGCGAAATTACTGTGCGCGTTCCAGTAGTTATTAGTTAAAGTGTTGTGTTTTATAATCGGACGGTAATTGTAATACAATTGTGATTAATTTTAGTGGAAATCTTACTGCGTGTGAACAATTTTTATTTGATTTGTTGTAGAGACTGTGTTGTTAATTACGAACTGTTAACTGTGGAAATTAAAGCTGGTAATTAGTGACTTAATTGGTGTCTTGTACTAATTTTGTTTGCACTGTACCTACGACGATCGAGTAGACCGTCGTAACAATATTATAATAAGTATTTATAATCAGTTACACAAGAAAATTTCAAACACAACTCCATTTTATTAAAAAATATAACTATTGCACGCGATAATATGGAATAACTTTTAAACATAGATTTAAGTCTACAACTATATTAATAGGCCTACTGTTTGTTATAATTTTATTCTTAAATTAAATATTCCAGTAAGTGCTCGATAATTTGATTCATTCACAGTTTGCTACATCATTAAATTCTATTCTAGACACAAGTATACCGCGTTGTTCAAGTCTTTTCACAGTCACAGAAATTTACTTGGTTTATCAAGTTATAAAAATGAAATTATAAGACATTAAAATAATTCAGCCACTAGTAATGGAGGTAGCCGCAACCATCTTAGCCAGCCCCGGTGGACAGACTGAGTGAATTTAGAGTGGCCGGTGTATCAATTATTCCGGGTGACCGCATTTCCACACTTTCGCGTGTACCCTACTGTCTCTCTAACAAGCATCCTCTTTCCCCTTAAACAAACACTGCGATCCAACCTCTGTGGGACACACAGACACACACACACTGCACGCGTGTACGTTGTATTGACCGACCACATTGTTATCTTTATACAAGTTCGCTGTGGGTGGACAGGTTTGTATTCCCTGTGGAAATACAAAACATGGGATAACGCGTACAAACGCGCGCTCGTACACAACATACACAACACATTAGAGAAATGTATATTTATTTATGAGATTAAGTGGAACAATGTAAACGTTATATATATTCCAAGTCAGGTATCCTGTCGTCTATATAACATGTTATTAGATAAATACACGCAGTCGTATACAAATACGTATAGGCCTATATTTGCCGGTCCCGCAAAACATAAGAGCTGGAAAACTAACGTTATAGAAATTATTAATAAAAAAGCAGGGAAAACAATATTATCACTGAAAAGAACGTCGAATTTTGTCCATTCGGGTTGTTGTAAAATCTCTCTCTCTCTCTCTCTCTCTCTCTCTCTCTCTCTCTCTCTCTCTCTCTCTCTCTCTCTCTCTCTCTCTCTCTCTCTCTCTCTCTCTCTCTCTCTCTCTCTCTCTCTGACATACTCAGTTTCTTTATACCTATCAGACAAGTGGGTATACCGTTAGCTAACAGTCTAGAAGTGATGTAATGAAGAGATATGCATGGTACTAGTACCACCTCTCGTAAACTAGTTACGTGATACAAAAAGAGCCATTATTATCACTAAATTTCATGAACGTAATTTGTGTCATAAGATATTTATTATTTTTGAAAAGTCAATTTTCACTGAAAAAAAATTGTATACATTTTCCAATAGTAGTAGTCTGTCACTAGCATTTACAGTAAATATAAAATAATTTTACGGACGTTATGTAACAATAATTTTCCAAAGAGGTAAGTAACTTCTAGGAATGAAACAGTGATTGCATCGGCTGTAACGTGGACATAAAACTAGTTTGTCAGCGTACAGAAAATAGCAGCTGATAATACTTTTGGAACGTGTGAAGAAAAATAGGAATTCAGTAAATATACTTCCAAGAGGATACAAGAATAAAGTTTATGTTGTCAAATTAATTTAAATCTACTCCCTGGCCTTGTAGATTGTTGGAATCCTTTACGTTGTTGTTAACCAGTTGAATTATCATAACTTTAAAAACTGAGGCTATAGTCTCTTAAAACATATACTATTATTAGTGTTGTAATACTCTTGGTATTAAGAATAAAGTTAGTTTTAAATTTTACTTCCATATTCCTTAAGGAATGGAAGTATGGTGATGGCAAAAAAAAATCGTGTTCGAGATTATTGCAGATTCTGATTGTACTACACTCAAAACATGAAAAAAAGTCGTTTTCCGAAAAGTGTCTGTGTGTCTGTCTGTCTATCTGTCTGTCTGTGTGTCTGTGTGTAGATTTTTTTTCTATGGCAAACGATAACTGCCGCAAATTCAAACAGAATCAAATAATTTTTTGCATACAGCCCTGATTTGTAGAGTACTCATTACCTATCGTTTTTGGTGAAGATCGGTTGAGGGAAAGGGGTAGTTTACCTGCAACGGTTTTTTTTTTTGTCAAGGGAATTTTTTTTTTTTTTTTGGCAAACGATAACAGCCGCAAATTCAAACAGAATCAAATAATGTTTCGCATACAGCCCTGAATTGTAGAGTTCTCAAGACTTATTGTTTTTGGTGAAGATCGGTTAACGGAAAGGGGTAGTTTACCTGTAACGTTTTATGTTTTAACAAGGGTATTTCCTATGGCAAACGATAACAGCCGCAAATTCAAACAGAATCAAAAGATTATTAGCATACAGCCCTAAATTGTAGAGTTCTCAAGACCTATTGTTTTTGGTGAAGATCGGTTAAGGGAAAGGGGTAGTTTACCAACAACGTTTTTTTAACAAGGGTATTTTCTATGGCAAACGATAACAGCCGCAAATTCAAACAGAATCAAATAATTTTCTGCATACAGCCCTGATTTGTAGAGTACTCAAGACCTATTGTTTGTGGTAAAGATCGGTTGAGGGGAAGGGGTAGTTTACCTGCAACGTTTTTTATCAGGCGTATTTTCTATGGCAAACGATAATAGCCGCAAATTCAAACAGAATGAAATAATTTTTTGCATACGACAGTGAATTGTAGAGAACTCAAGGCCTTTAGATTTTGGTGAAGATCGGTTAAGGGGAAGGGGTAGTTTACCTGCAACATTTTACGTTTTAACAAGAGTAAAGTACTTGAAAATTCATTTAAATTTTTCAAACAACGGTAATTGTTGAAAATAAAATAATTTTGTTGCCAGGCAATAAAATTATAATTTTTCATTTTAATGTAAATTATGTTTGAGTTAATATCTTTATATATACAGTGGAACTTGGTTATTACGGCCTCGGCTGTTACGTCAACTCGGGTGTAGAGTTATTTTGTCATAAGTCCAGTCAAACTGATATCTTTAACATTATAAAAATTCCCGGTTTTAACGTCACTAAATATTGTACTACTCTGTTATAGCGTCAAATATTTCTCAGATATTTTACTCTAAATTTCATATAAACGTATATATGTGCGCGCGCGCGCGCTAGCCCATGGCTACAGACATACATTGTATGCAAGCGATAAGCACTGTAACAGGACTACCGGCGCCAGCCGTTTTACGTGCTCCAACGGATGCCTAGATCGATTTAAGGCCCGACACTCGATTTCCTTTGCAAAAATTTGTGGTGAGGCAAAATGCGTAGATCTGAACGTTACAGGCGATTGGGTGCGTAACACTTGGCCAGAAATTAGACGATCATATAAAGATGAAGACATCTTTAATGGACATGAAGCCGGAATTTTTTATAAATTAACTCCAGATAAGACTTTCAAATTTAAAAATGAAAAGTGCGTTGGTGGGAAGCTCTCTAAACAAAGAGTTACAGTTTTTGTTTGTGCGAACATGACGGGAACCGAAAAAAGGAAACTTAGTTATCGGGAAAAATTTGCATCCTAGATGTTTTAAAAACATCAAAAAAGTTCCTGTAACTTACACTGCCAACATAAAAGCGTGGACGACTTCTAGTATTTTTGAAGATGACTTCTGTACGTGTGTATGTCACTGAACTCCTCCATGTATAAAATAATATATCGTTCGTGGCAGGTAAGCATATCTCAGTTATGTAATGTTTACGTTTCCATTTTATTATTATGCCTACAGCAATAAAAATGCAGGTAAGACACACACACACACACACACACACACACACACACACACACAATTCACGTTATTTCTGGCCTCACTCATGTTTATTTTCTTACATTTGCACGCTTTTTAAATGGAAAGTGCCGAAACCCACACCAACACAACGCGTGCAAGCCGAAAAAATGGACATCAATTTGCTTCCTGTGGATCGCTGGGCAATGTAACTGCACGTGTTTACAGAGGAACGATTCATAGACAGACTTTTCGTCTTTAGGGAATGAACCCTCTGCAAGATGCTGAGGGTCCATGAGTGACTTCAGAGCGCTCCTTCTTTTTCGCGTGTTTGGTCTGTGAAACATACACTGTAGATTCGCAGCTTTACTCTAAGCAACGCTCAATAGGAAATGTTGAAAATTTTTGTCCACACTGTACCCTCATTCACACTAATCCTGCTCTGATGTTTTAATTACGGACATCATAATATTAAAACTTTGGAAACTTGAGCACTACTTAATGGAGATCAATCATTAACTTATACAAGCCATTAATTTTATGCATATATTTTATATATATGTGTACAACGTTATCGGCAACAAAGAAGTAGTTTTTGTTAAAATTCCTTCCCGGGATATTTGGCCGTAGTCCAATGTTTTCTACAAAACCAGATGTTTCGGCAATGCCGTCGACTTCCATCATCAGTGAAAATCGAGTGCGATAACGTGAGGTGGTATACGTTAGCGACCACAGTACTGTGGTTAAGGCTGAAGCAGTAAGTAGAAAGAAGTAGTTTCTATGGTAATATTTCATTTCGAAAATGATTTTAAATATAAATCTTATAATATGGGAGTCATGTATGGTTCTCCATACCGATATTTTATTTCCATATTCCTTAAGGAATGGAAGTATGGTGATGGCAAAAAAAATCGTGTTCGAGATTATTGCAGATTCTGATTGTACTACACTCAAAACATGAAAAAAAGTCGTTTTCCGAAAAGTGTCTGTGTGTGTGTGTGTCTGTCTGTCTGTGTGTCTGTAGATTTTTTTTCTATGGCAAACGATAACTGCCGCAAATTCAAACAGAATCAAATAATGTTTTGCATACAGCCCTGAATTGTAGAGTTCTCAAGATCTATTCTTTTTGGTGAAGATCGGTTAAGGGAAAGGGGTAGTTTACCTGTAACGTTTTATGTTTTAACAAGGGTATTTCCTATGGAAATCGATAACAGCCGCAAATTCAAACAGAATCAAAAGATTATTTGCATACAGCCCTAAATTGTAGAGTTCTCAAGACATATTGTTTTTGGTGAAGATCGGTTGAGGGAAAGGGGTAGTTTACCTGCAACGTTTTTTTAACAAGGGTATTTTCTATGGTAAACGATAACAGCCGCAAATTCAAACAGAATCAAATAATGTTTTGCATACAGCCCTGATTTGTAGAGTACTCAAGACCTACTGTTTTTGGTGAAGATCGGTTAAGGGGAAGGGGTAGTTTACCTGCAATGTTTTTTTATCAAGCGTATTTTCTATGGCAAACGATAACAGCCGCAAATTCAAACAGAATCAAATAATTTTTTGCATACGTCCCTGGATTGCAGAGGTCTCAAGGACTTTCGATTTTGATGAAGATCGGTTAAGGGGAAGGGGTAGTTTACCTGCAACCTTTTACGTTTTAACAAGAGTAAAGTACTTGAAAATTTATTTAAACTTTTTGAAACAATGGTAATTGTTAAAAATAAAATAATTTTGTTGCCAGGCAATAAAATTAAAATTTTTTCATTTTAATGTAATATAATATTTTTCATTTAATACGGCAATAAAAAGGCAGGTAAGACAAAAACACACACACACACACACACACACACACACACACACACATACACACACACACACACACACACACACACAATTCACGTTATTTCTGGCCTCACTCATGTTTATTTTCTTACGTTTGCACGCTTTTTAAATGGAAAGTGCCGAAACCCACACCAACATAACGCGTGGAAGCCGAAAAAATGGACATCAATTTGCTTACTGGCGAAGCTAGTAGTTAATGAATGGGTAGGCAAAAATCTTATCTTAAATTTTTTTTAAGGAATCACTAAAAGGACGGTGGGTCAAATCGGACGCTGAGGTAGAGTTTGCTGTAACCGAATGGTTCCACAAACAGCCGTAAGAATTTTACTAGCAGGGAATCTACAGGTTAGCGCAACAGTGGAACTCATGTCTTAATGTTATTGGAGACTTCTTTTAAAATCGTTGAATAAAAAATGCTTTACAGCTCTATACGTGTGTCTATTGAACAATCCTTGTATTAGTCATACACAATAATACAACTGATTGAACTTCAAATTTTTAAACTTGATTAGTTTCTATATATATGTTTAATGTTACAAATAATTCAAATAACAATCTTGATCATCTGTTAGTTCAGCGGAATAACAGTGACACTTTTAATAACCGCATAAAATAAACACTTAGAAACAACACAGGCGCTTTAACTTAACTGTTTGGACCACAGAAGTGAGGCATGCCTCAACGCTCTATGTGTACAGCGCGGGACAATCCCCCCTCCCTACACTTCCCTATCACACCACTACATTGCTTACATACGATGTATACAAAAAACGCTGAGGCAAGTTCAGGTTGCCTCATTCGCTTTAAACGAACTATGCCGAATCTCACCTGTCGCCATCTAGCGGTCGCTCAATAAAGCACGTTTCGGTTGAATAAATTTGACAGTCGCAGTAACAATGTATAATCTTTACGTTATGTAGTTCATACGTATTTATAATTTTTATTCTACAGAATTTGTTAGGGTAGGCATTGCCTCAATTGCCTCCATGTAACTTCGCCACTGATATATATGTGTACAACGTTATCGGCAACAAAGAAGTAGTTTTTGTTAAAATTCCTTCCCGGGATATTTGGCCGTAGTCCAATGTTTTCTAAAAAACCAGACATTTCGGCAATGCCATCGACTTCCATCATCAGTGAAAATCGAGTGCGATAACGTGAGATGGTATACATTAGTGACCACAGTACTGTGGTTAAGGCTGAAGCAGTAAGTAGAAAGAAGTAGTTTCTATGGTAATATTTCATTTCGAAAATGATTTTAAATATAAATCTTAGAATATGGAAGTCATGTATGGTTCTCCATACCGATATTTACTTTAACTGTACAAACGTCAAGCAGCGTAGGGGAACGTACTGAACCCCCTCGCAACTGGCAACGGGCATATGCTTCCCCTCTCCGGATTCTGTGTTAACGGACCCATGTAGTAGTAAGTTATTATTACACATTTATACTTACAAATATATCTTGGTGTAAAGAAATGTTTATATTTCATATTAACGTTTCCTTTCCCGTAAACATAAAAAAACTCTACGTTCTGATCTTAGAGTTTTGTGCTTAAAGTTTAATTTCAACAACAATTCCTTTTTCAAATTCTGTTATTGGAAAACGCAAAACATAGAAATGATTGCTTTATACTTTTTAAAAGGAAGCCTACTTTATATTTTATTTTAGAAGGATAGCTGTTTTAATTTGTCTTCGCTTTTCAAAATATGCTTACCTTGACCACAATCCAAAATTATATTGTAGAATACACGCAGTATTGTTGTATTGTATACAAACACGGTACAATACAGAAATGTATTTTAGAACTCCTATTGCAACACAGTGCCATCTAAATTTTGAGACTTCGCTTTGAGCCTCTGAGTGTCAATTCAAACAACATATATGTTATAGAATTATCAAAAATAAGTAAATATTATATTGTATAACTATATAAATTATAATATTTATATTGCATAAATATTACAATTCATAACTAAAATTGTTCACTACGTTATATTGATTATTTACTATTTTTAGTAGCGGTATTAAAATACAATTTCACACGTAAAAAGTAGACCTGTAAATTGTAATTTATAAAGTAAAGTAAAACCCAAAAGTCTTATAATAACTACGTTATATATTCAGAAATACGACTTAGACAGAACGCAGCTCACGTTATCTACTCCAAGTAACTTTTATTTTTTAGGGTACCCCTGATTGGGGGACAGCTTTAAAATGGGCACTTACCCAGGGCGGAAGATTTTGGGCGTTATCAAATTGGAGGTTAGTAAAATACAATATATCGAGCGTAGTTGTGAAATTTAAGTCATTTACATAAGCGTGATTTTTGTTGCTGAAAATGGATATAACCTGTGCCCTTACGGTGCAACCTGAGAGCTTGGCAAAGGTGTCGTTGTGGAAGCCTTCGAACAATAGTTTGTTCAGAGTGATCTTCAAAAATAATTATTTAGAAATTTATTGCAAATTTTGTATTTAATATTTAACTCTTAAATTAGTAGTGGCCGTCAATCAATTAATGTTTAGCTGTGAAAGGTTTACCGAGGATCGTTCAATCAGTACCTATAGACACAATTTTTACAATACTTATGTCGACGCTTTGATAATACTTATTGTCGTCTATACCTAAGGCTTTCACGGCCGGCCTCAACTGTATTAGAATATAATTTACTTGTATCCAGGCAAATTATACCGTGGTCTACTCCTGCCGCTATGAACAGACATTTCGGCCTCTCCTCTGGACACCATCTTCAGTGTAAGAACGATTCGATAACCGATTCGATAACCGATTCGATAATCTTTCACCTCAGTATACTGTCGTTACAGGCGAAGACCGTGTCAGTTATCGAATCGTTCTTACACTGAAGACGGCCTCCGGAAGAGAGGCCGAAACGTTTGTTCATAGCGCCAAGAGTTGACCACGGCCTAATAGTCCGGAGACAAGTCAATTGTATTTATTTTCACCATTTTGTCTATACTTATTGACCGATCCTCGTTAACATGCGATGTTTAACACTAACTTCGTCCGTTTTCCTTAAATTAATGTAAATTAGATTAGGTGTACACAGTTATTCTGTGTATACATCAAAACAATGCAAACACACACACACACACACACACACACACACACACACACACACACACACACACACACACACACACACACACAGGGCGGGAGAGTGGCGTAAAAATTAAATAGTCTTCACCTTCCAATACATGCAAAAGGAGAAGCATTTTTTATAGCTCTGGGGCGTCTGGACACCTAAATACAGGCCTGAGCGTACAGCCAGAGGCGGACCTACCCGGGGGGTGCAAGAGGTGCACGGCACGCGGGCACCGGGTCCAGGAGGGCGCCGAAGCCTTAAGTAGGAAATGCACTCTAATTAATTTAGGTTAATTTTTGTTTAGGTACAACTTAGATACGTATAACAAATCAGGCATGACGTTTTACTGCAAAATCAATTTCTACTTTCGAAATTACTGCAAAATCAAGCGTCAGTGATTATGCCAACAGCGTCCCCGCAATTTAGGTGATAGCGCCCCCACTTACAATCACCCTATAATTAAATTTGCGACTCTGAAAACCATGCCTCCCCCCCACACACCCACCAACACCACTTGCAATTACGTGGTCTGCGGGTCTCAATCGACGCCCTAAATCAACCTTATATATGGAGAAAAATTATATTGAATAATTACCATACTATATAGCAATGTAGGCCCAGACTAGAAAAATAATAAATAGCGAGTTAAGGGCATCACAAACCCTGCATATCGACAATTCACAATTTCTAACTTTTGTTTTGCCTTTACAAAAATCGGGTTTTGTTACGACCTCGGCAGTCATTCAAAGATTACCCATGGAAAATGTCAAACTGATCGGTTGAGTAGTTTTTGAGATTTGTTGTCACTAAATAACTGATAAAAACAATTTTCGTGAAAAAAAGTCTTGAAAACTATTCAACCGATCAGTTTGAAATTTGACATGCGTAATGTTTGAATGATTGACGAGGTTGTACTAAAGCCCGATTTTCGAAAAATCAGTTTTTTTTATTAGGGGTAGAAGATTTGGTGCCTTTTACCGGGGCAAAAAATTGTTCCCATAATGAAAACTTGAGCGCTACGATGCAGAAGGCGTGTTATAAGGTGCATGTGCGCTCAAAAACAGTAATACACTGTCTTTCTTGGATTTCGTTGTCCATGACGTGTCCGTTACTTAACTAAATATCACTATAATATTGACGACTCGGAACACTAAGTTTTTTATAAGTAAAAACGAAAAGTTTTACCTTACAGCCTAAACCGGCTTTCACCTATGGAAGGCTTCATCAGAGGCTGTCGTAAGTAGCGCTGTTCGTCTTGTTGTTGGCGACGAGATAGTTTTTCGAAAGATCGAAGCTGTGTGTGTGTGGTGAGATGTGTTCGAATAATGCGTGCGATTTGAATTGTGTCTGTTCGTTTAGGATGTCGTTTTTATTTGTTTTTGTGTGTTTGTATATTTCTAATTGTTCTAGAGCGTCTAGTTTTCGGCCTTTTGTGTGTACGTGTAGTATGTTCATGTTATTGTCGATGTTTTTATATGTGTGGTTTGCTTCAATGAGGTGGTTTGCGAAGGTAGATTCTGTAGTGGTGTGGAGTGCTTTTGTGTGTTCAATGTATCTCTGTTTGAAGCTACGTCCTGTCTGGCCTATGTAGAATTTATTGCAATTTGAACAATTTAGCTTATATACACCAGGTAGATCGAATTTGTTTTGTGCTTTGGGCCATTTTTAAAAAGGTTAGAACATCAACAAAAGCAACAAAGGGGGGACAGGAAAAAATATAGAGGTAAACCAATATCAAGGCAGAATTCATAATAGGCTGTGTGCCTAAACGTAACGAAGGAGAAAAAGGAGAAGAGGTGGAGGGGGATGAGGAGGAGGAGGAGAAGCAGAAAAGAAGAAGAAGACGAAGAAGAAGAATTGCAAAACAGGCTAAATATCAGAAACGAAAATTTGATTGGTCGTTGTCACGCATGAATCATGCAACTTGAAGAACGTTTTACAATCTATGTATTCAATTCTGTATGGGACAGCTACACAACCTATTCCAGTTATTGATTAACGTTTTGCTTTAAAAGAAATATTTAAATACATACTTTTAATTACTTACTTTACAGCCTTACGTACAGACTAACGTATGACTTTTAGAAAACATTATTTTTAAATGAACCCACTACCGTTATTTTCAATCAGAGAAGTAATAAGTAATCTCTAAAGGAACGGTCGTTGCATGCAAAATATCGCTGATATGCAGTGCAGTGACGCAGCTGTGTGAGATTTGGTTCCATGGGGCCCGTTCAGGAAAATAATTCACTTCACCTAGGCTTTCTGCATGCGATCACATAGTCTAATGAATTTTATAGTTCACCTTCTACACTGTCTGTAGCTCAACTCTATATTGATCCTAACACTAAGTTCGTATCATCCAGGTCTTAAGGCAGGAGTGCGGGGCAGCCTCTACTGTCATATCATCGATATAAAATATCGGTATGGAGAACCATACATGACTTCCATATTCTAAGATTTATATTTAAAATCATTTTCAGACAAACAGCCAGGCTGTGTCTTACCTGCCTTTTTATTGCTGTATTAAATGAAAAATATTATATTACATTAAAATGAAAAAATTATAATTTTATTGCCTGGCAACAAAATTATTTTATTTTTAACAATTACCATTGTTTCAAAAAGTTTAAATACATTTTCAAGTACTTTACTCTTGTTAAAACGTAAAAGGTTGCTGGTAAACTACCCCTTCTCCTTAAGCGATCTTCACCAAAATCGAAAGTCATTGAGACCTATACAATTCAGGGACGTATGCAAAAAATTATTTGATTCTGTTTGAATTTGCGGCTGTTACCGTTCGTCATAGAAAATACGCTTGATAAAAAAACGTTGCTGGTAAACTACCCCTTTCCCTTAACCGATCTTCACCAAAACCAACAGGTCTTGAGTACTCTACAAGTCAGGGCTGTATGCAAAACATTATTTGATTCTGTTTGAATTTGCGGCTGTTATCGTTTGCCATAGAAAATACGCTTGATAAAACAACGCTGCAGGTAAACTACCCCTTTCCCTTAACCGATCTTCACCAAAAATAATAGGTCTTGAGAACTCTGCAATTTAGGGCTGTATACAAATAATCTTTTGATTCTGTTTGAATTTGCGGCTGTTATCGTTTGCCATAGGAAATACCCTTGTTAAAACATAAAACGTTACAGGTAAACTACCCCTTTCCCTTAACCGATCTTCACCAAAAACCATAGGTCTTGAGAACTCTACAATTCAGGGCTGTATACGAAACATTATTTGATTCTGTTTGAATTTGCGGCTGTTATCGTTTGCCAAAAAAAAAAAAGTCCCTTGATAAAAAAAACCGTTGCAGGTAAACTACCCCTTTCCCTCAACCGATCTTCACCAAAAACAATAGGCCGTGAGTACTCTATAAATCAGGGCTGTATGCAAAAAATTATTTGATTCTGTTTGAATTTGCGGCAGTTATCGTTTGCCATAGAAAAAAAAAATCTGCAGACAGACACACACACACACACACAGACACTTTTCGGAAAACGACTTTTTTTCATGTTTTGAGTGTAGTAGAATCAGAATCTGCAATAATCACGAACACGATTTTTTTTGCCATCACCATACTTCCATTCCTTAAGGAATATGAAAGTAAAATTAATATTACAGTTCAATTTCTTATGTATTTATTCACTTTTAAGCAGATAAGATGTTAACAAGTAAATTTTATAACGTAATGAAAACACAAAGTATCACACAGATCTGAAAAAGAAAGAGTTTGTATCTACTTTCATGTTGTCATGTAATACTAATTGCTGAAGATCTAGTATCCTACTATCCTTAATAGAAATCTATCTTAGTAGTAGTAGTAGTAGTAGTAGTAGTAGTAGTAGTAGTAGTAGTAGTAGTAGTAGTAGTAGTAGTAGCAGCAGCAGCAGTAGCAGTGGTAGCACTAGCGGTAGTGGCAGTATCAGCAGTACTAGTAGTAGTAGTAGTAGTAGTAGTAGTAGTAGCAGTGGTAGGACTAGCGGTAGTGGCAGTATCAGCAGTACTAGTAGTAATAGTGATAGTAGTAGTAGCAGTAGTAGTAGTAGTAGCAGCAGTGGTAGGACTAGCGGTAGTCGCAGCAGTACTAGTAGTAGTAGCAGTAGCAGTAGAAGTAGCAGCAGTAGTAGTAGTAGTAGTAGTAGTAGTAGTAGTAGTGGTAGCACTAGCGGTAGTGGCAGCAGTACTAGTAGTAGTATCAGTAGCAATAGAAGTAGCGTCAGCAGCAGCAGCAGTAGTAGTAGTAGTAGTAGTAGTAGTAGTAGTAGTAGTAGTAGTAGTAGTAGTAGTAGCAGCAGCAGCAGTACTAGTAGTAATAGCATTAGTAGTAGTAGTAGAAGCAGTAGCAGTAGCAGCAGCAGCAGCAGCAGTAGTAGTAGTAGTAGTAGTAGTAGTAGTAGTAGTAGTAGTAGTAGTAGTAGTAGCAGAAGCAGTAGCAGTAGCAGTAGTAGTAGTAGTAGTAGTAGTAGTAGTAGTAGTAGTAGCAGTAGTAGTAGTAGCAGTAGTAGTAGTAGCAGTAGCAGCAGCGGCGTCAGCAGTAGCAGTACATTTAAGTATAGGATATATTTATTATTTATACTGAAATTACCTCAAGATATTTTATTTTCCTAACTAGGAACAAGTTTCGAGAGTTATTGTGCTCTGATCCTCAGCCTTCGCGATTCTGCGTCTAGTGAAGTACCTATGTGTTGGTCTGTCGTCATTGTGATCTTCTGTTGGTTTCTGGTATCTCAAAGTGGTATTTTTGTGTGTGATTGTGGTGTATGTAATAGTATTTTCGATGTTTAGTGCTTTGAAAATTGTGTCTCGTTTTGTATTGATTTGTACTTGTTCGGGTATTAGTTTGTTTTGTGTTTTATGTTTGTATATTTGTAAATTTTCCCAAATTTTCATTATGGTCCCTTTGTGTGGTATGTGTTTTATTAGTGTCATATTGGTTATGTCTGGGAATTCATGTCCTGTGTTTATTGCATGTGTGGCTAAATTGGATTTATATATTTCTGGTATTTTGTATGCTTTTAGATGTTCAAAAGCATATACAAAAAACCAGAAATATATAAATCCAATTTAGTCACACATGCAATAATCAAGGACATGAATTCCAGGACATAACCAATATGACACTAATAAGACACATACCACACAAAGGGACCATAATGAACATTTGGGAAAATTTAAAAATATACAAACATAAAACACAAAACAAACTAATACCCGAACAAATACAAATCAATACAAAACAAGACACAATTTTCAAAGCACTCAACATCGAAAATACACAAAATACTATTACATACACCACAATCACACACAAAAATAGCACTTTGAGATACCTGAAACCAACAGAAGACCACAATGACGACAGACCAACACATAGGTACTTCACTAGACGCAGAATCGCGAAGGCTGAGGATGAGAGCACAATAGCTCTCGAAACATGTTCCTAGTTAGGAAAATAAAATATCTTGAGGTAATTTCAGTATAAATAATAAATATATTATATAAATCAAAAAGTTTAAATTAAGTATAGGAATATTATTAATTCTTAGTGAATTAATGAAGTTATGTTATTCGTTGTTACTGATATTACTTAACCCGACTTACTTACTGTCAGAACTACAGAGCCTAATGAGAAGTTGAAAAGAGTCATTAAATGGGATACCGTCAACCTAATGTAATGTAATAGCTCTTTCGCTGCAATTATTTAGCATCACCGTAACTCAATATTCTCTTGTAACTTTAAAATAATTATTAATTTTCAGCATTTTCTTTTACAGACACGAATTAATGACTTACTTGCTTTACTTTTAATGAGTAACCGAAGTGTATCACCTTTCGCATTTAGTCGGTGTTGACCTCTAATTTATAAGGAACGAACAGGCAAGTAGCTAACAGCCACGTGGCATGGGTTAATTAAAAGTGTGCAAAAGCGCGTGCACAAGGAAATGACGAAGCACAGATATGACATTTTTCTTCTAGGCAACAAGATGATGACATTCTTTTCTAATTTTATGAAGCATTGCTTATTACGGAATGTATAATGTTTAATCAACACTAGGTTCGCACATTCTGCTTAAGTTACATGAAGTTTTCAACTATTCGTACACACCACTTGATTAATCGTATGACCTCACCTGGCAGTAGATTCAATCCTGTTCCTGTTAGACTACTGATTTCTTTTAAACATAAAAGAGAGTTTGCAGATATAGGAGATGAAGACGAATTTTATTCAATTAGGACTGTGATAACTTTTTTTACAGATTTTTAACATTTCTAGTATAATCCGGTACTAATTTCGGTAACCAATTACCATGTTGAACTTATATTTATATTACCTTGTGACGTAGCTGAGTTTTTATGAGTTTTTTGACATAATTAAATATAAAAATTTAACACTCGGTTGAGTTCTACAAATGTTTTATCAGAGCTGACAATTTTTAAACAATTTCGGCAGCTTCAGACGATTCGTTTGAACTGAAGAAACGGTAGGTATGGAACACAGCATGTTAATGTGGGAAGGGTGGAGGTACAGTAGTCTTGTATATGACTGAGGGGGGGATTAAAAAAAGAAATAATTTTTCGAGATATAAAACTCGAATTAGTGTCAGCCACTTCAAACTTCCAACCAAGTCAACCAATGATACTTTCAGTTCAGTTCCATAGCTTATAGTGAGGGCGTACCTGTGGCTCCTTAATATCCCTTTAAATTCGTAAGATCTGCGTGTCTCATCTCAAAGGAGAGAATATTAACTGTAACAAACAACTAAGTTGTACTTTGCAACATTTATTGATGTGTTTTATACGTGGCTTTTTTCAGACCAGTAGTTAGATATGTTTGTAAATTATATTAACTAATTGTGTTTATATATGCAGTTCCCAATGGAAATTGAACAAAAAAACTTCTGAGTTTTCCAGAAAAATCATTTTTTAGAAAAGAAAATTTAAAATGTAAAACTTACGAACGACTACCTTTCAAAATACGGTTATCCATGAGCATTCTAAACAGTTATACAACAAAAAATTCAGCCCTTTTCATTCTACGATGCATAGACTTCTAACCACACCGTAGTCTGCAAAATATTTCAGCAAGAATAAAATGTAATAAATGATAGATCCATCAATACTTGCCATCAAACTAAACAATCTGACAAATCGATTTTGATAAACAGAAACAAGAATTGCCAAATCAGTTTCTATTTAGGCGATTAACTGCATATAGAATCAAGGTAAACTGTGTAAGTTTGTTAACAATATAAACAATTTATATATTCAATTGTTTTCGGTGAACAACAAAGAAACCCCAAATATCCTAGACAGTACTGGAGTATAGTATATGAAATCATGTTTAATAACTGTGATCACATCTACTTCGGTCAAACTGTACCGTCAGTTAAAAAAAAAGAACGGCTGCTTGGACACAACAAAGCTATCATAAATAAATAATACGACAAAAGTTTTGCTGTTTTGCGGAAAATTTCATAATAGCAAATCATATGCTAGAACAGGGGTCTCCAAACTTTTTCACTTGAGGGCAGAATTGAAAAATCTTGGAAGTCACGCGGGCCAACACACACACACACACACACACATATATATATTGTAAACCTACTTTTTTAATTTTACGAAATAATGAAGTCAATAAAATAGTATTTAAATAAAAATTAAGCAGACTATCAAAAGAAAACAAATTCATTTATTCAAAATAATGTAAATTAAAGTAAGGAAAAAATAACGTTCAAAGATATTTCTTTTGTATTATTTTTTGGCTTTCTTATGTACGTATGGGATGTGTGAAGTTGCTTCTGACATATAATGTCAGTCCATTTTGGGTCAAATTTTGATGCTCCTATCACTAGAATGGATTTCGAGTGTTCGTCTGACAAGTTAGCCATGTACCTTGATTTTACAAAGTTCACTTTTGAAAACGTTTGTTCGCTGATATAGATCGATCCATACCATATCTTGCCGAGCGCACTGGGGGAATAGGAATCTTCGCTTTAGGTTGATGCGAGTGAAAAGCGTGATCCATTCAAGGCAGAAAGATGAACAAGCACATTAACCACGTAAATATTTTAAACTTGTACAAAATATTATAACATTTTACTGAACGTATTTATTGTTTAGTTATTTAGTAAAATGTTATAATATTTGAATATTTTGACGATCTATTTAAAAACTGCACGGAGCATCGGCCGGGTTGCAGCGGGCCGGATCCGGCCCGCGGGCCGTAGTTTGGAGATCCCTGTGCTAGAACAAGACAACGTACAATTATTACACCCTAGTAATAAAGGTAACTTCTCAATATGCTAGAGATAATAGAGGCCAAGAAAGAAGAAATAAAAATGGAAAACAGCAGTAGCAAACATTCTCATTTACACTATCACTATTAATTCAACCCATACTTTAAATACTCTTCTGTCAGTTGTACATATTTATAATAAATAAATATAAGAACTCAAGGACGAATGGCTATCCAAGATTGAAGTATGTTTGTGTTCCTTAAATTATGCAGGTGTTTTAGCAGAAAGTGAGGAGACTGTAATAGACTTGTGGAAGCAGTAAGAATAAAAGAAGGAGTGGTTGGTATATGATCAACAATTCTGAGACAAGTTGTGAAATACACAAAGCAAAGCCCATTGCCTGGTGTATGTCACACTTAGTGGCAGAGAGATCCTTTGGATATGTGGGAGGTTCAATGACTTGGTATGCAAGCTGTGTCAAAGTGTATGATAGTGTACAAGGTTAGGTTATTAACTGGTCACAGTGTGAATATTTCATAAACACCATGAAATGCACAGTGTGTGCAATTATCAACAGTGGCTGATAAACTTTAAGAAAGAGGAGACTTATTTACGATATTTTTAAATTAATCTGTAGAGAAAGGTAGTAAATATTAAATAAGTAGGCAAAGTGACTAAGTATGATGCATCCCACTAAGTAACAGAAAGAATATATCATGAAACGTATTGGGGAAGTAAAGCTACTTGGCTTGACCATATTCTGAGGAGGAAGACTGTTCGAAAAATGAAAGGAAGAGCAACTCTTTGCTCTGGTCGTCAATAATTGAAATGAATAATCAACATTTGCATCAGAGTTTTGGCAAATAACAAAAAAAAATAAAGAAAAATTGGCAATTGTTGAAATGGGTCGTTTGAGAAGATCTACCGGATATCCCGGTCGCACCATGTAAGAAATGAAGTAATAAGAGAGCGAGCAAATGTCAAAGGAAGTACATATTAATATAGCGTGGTATGAACACTTACAAAGAACGAGCAACGAGAAATGGCCTAGAAGGATACTAGAATATCATCCGCTTAATCCGCGAAAAGAGGTAGGCCTTGAAGAACTTGATGACAGGTTGTGGAGGAGGATATGAGGAGCGGGAATTTACAAGAGACTGACATTTGAGAGCAGAGACTACTGGCGGAAGAGATGCGACTAATGTCATAGGATTCCCGTAACACAAATACGCGCGCGTTATAAATTAACATTATTCATAAAATGTTTTATTAGGTATTGCATTATATTATATGTTTTGCGTGCGTGTGTGTGTACACAAACACAAAATTTAACTTTATAGATTTAAAAGCTCACTGTAAATTGTTTGTATTTATACATAATTGTACTTTATTTTCTTCCAAATGTAAAAGGACAGATTCAACCTTTGTTCGCCAATTGCTTACCTGGGGCTTTCCAATCTACCACTTAGTCGTATACTATACCACACCCACACCCCCTCTAACATAACTATGTTCCATACCTGCCGTTCCATCAGTTCAAATGTAACATCGGAAGTGACCGTAATTGCTGAAACAATTGTCAAGACTAATAAAACACGTAGAACGCAACCAAGTGTTTATTTATTAGATTTAAATATTTTAAACATGTTCTACCAGGTGCCAAGCTATCAGTGCAATTCCTTAGACACTATTATTTACTAATGTTACAAAATTGGACCTGGCGTATACCGTCGCAGTATCGTAAATTTCACTGTCCATTCCACGATGTCAAATGAAACAGAAGATCACTAACTGTGCCGATACAAATGTGTCATATATATCTGTAGAGAACATAAGGTGCTTAAGATACACAAAACATTTGCGATTGATTTAAATTTTTAATTATGTAAATAAAGTGTCTTTGTTTGGTAAACCAGATATTTCTGTTTTTGTTTCCTTTCTTACACTTTTTGTAATTTGAAATGTATAAACGTTGACAGACTTAACTTTCATCCGTGATTTATCAGTGGCACTTTAATTTGCATCCTATAAAATAAATGTAATCGGATACTAATGATCATCCTGTGATCCTTTTATTTCTAACATGTATGCAGAATATCGCTCTCAATATTAATAATTATATTATGGCTGTCATTTGCATCATTTATATTATCTTTCTTTAACATATATCTGGAGTAGTCTATTGAGACGTTTGCAATCAACTGTTGTCTTTCACAGTAGAAAAGTCGTCCACGGGTCTCCTGTAACTTATAGTGAAATTATTCAGGAGTTAGTAAAAATGGTTAACATGTTTCACAGATAATTATATCAAAATAGTCAAGGATGAATTAACGTATATGTGGTAGTCTAGAATCTCCTCAGAATTATAGATATTAAATTACAAACAAACAAAAATTTTCACACTAGTTAATTGTTTTTGGAGTGTGAATGACTATAAAAATATTATGTTTTATGCATTATTAGAGTAAAAGCAGCTGCAGTTGACTTTGGCAACATCCCAATAATATAAATTGCTCGTAGATGGTAGACGTTTATCGTTACGATACGGTTATTAACAATGAATTGTAAGAATTTGTTTTAGACATAAAGAAGTTCCAAAATCGTCAATCACTTTCCATTCTTTCATGCATAAACCAAAACTTAGAATATTCCGCCAATCAAGTCAGTTAGATTACATATATTACTTTTATTTATTATTAAATAATTGTAGATATTATTATTATTATTATTATTGTAGGTAGATACAAATATATATACTTCCTACAAATATCAACACGAGACCAACATATAACATAAAAAACTTTAGTAAAATATCGGTATGGAGAACCATACATGACTTCCATGTCCTAAAATTTATATTTAAAATCATTTAAATATTAATTAAATAAGTGGATGCTTGAGTTCTGAAGAAATTGCGTATCAGCTAAAATGGTACCACCATGTCAGGTGGATTAAGACTATCCTCAACCTTCGTGAGGAAGGACTGTACTTTTGGATAAAATGTCTATAGGTCGAACGAAGAGCTAGCTAAAGGTAGCTGCGATCTGATTCCTGTAATGAAATCGGACTCCCGCTGCGAGTGGCTGAGGGATGTCTATAGTGTTATCAAAGTTTTTCCTGTCAATACTATACTAGTCATTTTTCTTTTTTAAAATCGAGTCTTGATTTCTTTCTTTCCATTTGTCTTCTGATTTCCTGAACGACTATTCTGTTCACCCGTATAATTATAAATTTCTCAGCAAAACATTTCTTCCTTAATACGTTTGTGTCTTCTGTTTAACACCCACCATTCTGATCCATGTCAAAACGCTATATTCCACACAGGCTATTAAATAACTAGCCATCAGGGAGGTCAAAATATTTTCTAGGAGGGGCAAACAATTTTCCAAAGGAGAAAAATATTTATATACTTTTTCGTACACACACACATGCACATATTAGTTTATAATTCTCATAGCATAATAGAAGTAAGTACACAGATTGTATTATTTGCTTTAATACAACAACACTGCCCAGCGAACCACAGGAAGCAAATCGATGTCCATCTTTTCGGCTTGCACCCGTTGTGTTGGTGTGGGTTTCGGCACTTTCCATTTAAAAAGCGTGCAAACATAAGAAAATAAACATGATTGTGGCCAGAAATAACGCGAATTTTGTGTGTGTGTGGTAACAAGACCCCTTCCGGCCTTTTTATTGCGGAAATCACAATAATAAAACTTTGGAAAAGTAAACATTACATAATTGAGATACGCTTGCCTGCCAGGAACGATATATTTTCACTCATACGTGAATTAAATTAAAATGAAAAATATAGAATTTTGTTAAAGTGAAATGAAATGTTTCCATAGAAACTGCTTCTTTGTTGTCAATAACGTAGTACACATATAAAACTCATAAAAATTTACCTCCTCCATCATCAACTACCATTTTAATTTGTTTTGTGACAATTATTATAAATAGAAGAATTTCGACGAAACCGAAACATCGAAGCATAATAACGTTTTTAGGCTTTTTAAATGTATAATGTCCATAAACTAAATGTAATGTTTATATGTAATGTTTGAAACGCGCGAATTTTCTCATTTTCAGTTGTATTTGATGAGAAGGGAGTATTCATCAAGAATTCATTAAATTCTTCACGATCCCTGTCTTCGCGTTGTCGTTGACGCAGGCGTCGATGCACTGTGACCAAATTTATTTATTACTAACATCATCTGGAGTATTACTTTTTTCGATGACGTTACACATTTTGCATCACGCATTTTGTGGAAAACATTATCATGTTTTCTATATAACTATATAACAAATATTTACTATATAAGTTAACAAATATATTTACTATATAACAAACATTATTATGTTAAAAACGACAGAGACCGAAGATTTCTAGACTGTGGGGAATCGAAAGTGTGGAAGCGTTACATTTTTTGATGCATCACGCATTTTGTGGAATGACCCCCAGCCTAAAAACATTATCATGTTAAAAAATATCGGTATGGAGAACCATACATGACTTCCATGTTCTAAGATTTATATTTAAAATCATTTACGAAATGAAATGTTTCCATAGAAACTACTTCTTTCCACTTATTGCTTCAGCCTTAACCACAGTGCTGTGGTCAGTAACGTATACCACCACACGTTATCGCACTCGATTTTCACTGATGATGGTAGTCGACGGCACTGCCTAAACGTCTGGTTTTGGAGAAAACATTGGACTACGGCCAAACAGCCCGGGAAGGAATTTTAACAACAAACTACTACTTTGTTGCCGATAACGTAGTACACATATAAAAATTATCCCCTCCCACTTCAACTATAATTTTCATTTATAGAAAATTACCCCCACCCCGTTCAACTAGCATCTTCATTCATAGATATTTCATCTACGTTTCCAAAGTGGATTATTAAGATCTTCTTATCAGGATACTTTATTTATCAAAATTAAGTACTTTACTCTTGTTACAACAAAAAATCTTTCAGGTAAACTGCCCTTTCCTCGTAACCGATCTACACCAAAATCAACAGGCCTTGAGTATTCTACAACTCAGGCACATATGTAAAAAAGTATTTGATTCTGTTTGAATTTACGTCAGTTATCGTTCGTCATGAAAAAATGTCTCTTGTTACAACATAAAATGTTGCAGGTAAACTACCCCTTTCCCTTAACCGATCTTCACCAAAATCAAAAAGCCTTGAGTACTCTACAATATAGGTATGTATGCAAAAACTTATTTCATTATGTTTGATTTTACGGCAGTTATCGTTCGTTATAATGAAATTATCCTTGTTGTCACATAAAACGTTGCAGGTAAACTATACCTTTCTCTTAACTGATCTTCACCAAAATCGATAGTCCTCTACAATTCAGGGACGCATGCAAAAAATTATTTGATTCTGTTTGAATGTGCGGCAGTTATCGTTCGTCATAGAAACAATTACTGTTGTTAAAACATTAAAAGTGGCCGGTAAACTACTCCTTTCCCTTAACCGATCTTCACCAAAATCAATAGGCCATGAGTCCTCAACAACTCAGGCACATACGTAAAAAATTATTTGATTCTGTTTGAATTTACGGCAGTTATCGTTCTGCATGGAAAACGTTCTCTTGTTGCAACATAAAATGTGGCAGGTAAACTACCCCTTTCCCTTAACCGATCTTCACCAAAATCAACAGGCCTTCAGTCTTTTACAATTGATGAACGTATGCAAAAAAATATTTGATTCTGTTTGAATGTGCGGCAGTTATCGTTCGTCAAAAAAATTATCGTTATTAAAACATACAATGTTGCTGGTAAACTACCTCTTTCCCTAAACCGATCTTCAACAAAAACAATAGGTCTTGAGAACTCAACAATTCAGGGCTGTATGCAAAACATTATTTGATTCTGTTTGAATTTGTGGCTGCTATCGTTTGCCATAAAAAAATTACCATTGATTAAAAAAAAAGTTACCGGTAAACTACCCCTATCCCTTAACCGATCTTCGCCGAAAACAATAGGTCTTGAGTACTCTACAAATCAGGGCTGTATGCAAAAAATTATTTGATTCTGTTTGAATTTTGCGGCTGTTATCGTTGGTCATATAAAAAAATCTATAGATTCACACACATAGACACACAGACAGATACACACACACAGACACTTTTCGAAAAATGACTTTTCCATGTTTTGAGTGTAGTAAAATCGGAATCTCCAATAATCTCGAACACGATTTTTTTTGCCATCACCATATTTCCATTTCCTTAAAGAACATGGAAGTAAAATTACCCCTTCCCCCCTTCAACTACCCTTTACATTTATAGATATTTCATCTAACTTTCTACAGTGGATTATGACCTTCTTTTCAGGATATTTTATTTATCAAAATTAAGCACTTTACTCTTGTTAAAACGTAAAACGTTGCTGGTAAATTACCCCTTTCCCTTAACAGATCTTCACCCAAACCTATAGGCCTTGAGTCCTACACAATTCAGGACTGTATGCAAAAAATTATTTGATTCTGTTTGAATTTTCGGCTGTTATAGTTTGCCAAAGAAAATTTTTACACACAGGCACACACACACACTTTTCGAAAAATGACTTTTTTTCATGTTGTGATGCTAGTAGAATCAGAATCTGCCGTTATCTATAACACGATTTTTTTCGCCATGACCATACTTCCATTTTCTTTTGGAACGAGGAATTAAAATAATCCTGAATGTAACCGGCTGTCAGTAGGCAATGTCATAAAGCGGATAAAGTAAACTTTATATGAACATGACAAACACAACACGTTGGGCTGTATAAATCATATAAATCTCAGGCGATAAACTTGATATGCGTAGAACTAACATCGCGCTCTTTCCAGAAGATACAAATACACATCAATTCTATGTAAGCCTATATATGTGCCTGCGTGCTGCATTGTGAGTTACTATCTAGATTACAACAAAAGTAACTATAAGTTTAGAAATTAATGAAATCACATTTGTAATTTGTAAAGGCTAAAAAATGTACACGTAAATGGCTTCTTATTACCTGAATCCGGAGATTTGTAGGGGGGAATTTTTTGACAGCCATACAAAATCTCAAGTAATCCGAATTCCGCATTCTCAAATACAACCTCTATTTATGTAAAAAACGTAAATTTGTATACAATACCACAAAAAATCCTGTTACAGCTTTGGGGGCTTGTCATTCTGTGAACCATTTAAAAGTTTTTCAAATGTATGGTTTTTTGCAAGAGACGCCAAATTATTCTTTTTCCACTTTTTTTAGTTAATGGATATTTCATAAAATTTCTCCTTCTGCTTCTGTTTAATAATTAGGTTAGTTAGACGCTTCAAATTCTCATTTCGTCCTAAACCTCTTAAATATATTTCAGCACAAACTAGCTACAAATCAACAGATCAAATAAACATAAAATATAATAAATGCAACATAGCTTCTTAGTCTTAGATATACATATAATGCAATGTTGTCTAACAAACTATATCATTCATTCGTTCAAATGATTGAGTTCTGAATGCTGAACTCTCAAAGAAAAAACAAACTTGTTTCAACAAAGAAAACAAAACTCGCTTTGCAAGGGTAGTTCAGCTGGCAAGTAAAATTTCAACTGGCTGAAAATTTGGGGTCTGACAGAAGTGTAATATTTTCGTAAATAATAACAACCATTTGAACTGGAATGCCACAAATTTTCAATCAAATAATTGAGAGGATAATATTGCCTTGGGAAAGAACAGGCGAAAAATAACGAAAGAGGCAAATATTTCTAATGAAAAATAACGAAGGGCACCTTGTGTTTTAAAAGCTATGTTCTTAAGTACTGAGTGCTTTCTACAATACCTTGTGAGTTAAAAACAACGAAATGAAGACAAGATCTATACAACAACTGCATGCTACACAGGCGAACATGCTATTTAAACCAAGTACGTAGAGAGCCTGAATAGTTGACTGCACTTATATAATTAGGAAAATAAAATGATATTCGACAGGACCCACAATTGGTTAGACGAGAACAAGGCAAATGGTCACGAAGATTCGTAGATTTTAGATATTCGAGATAGATATCATTGTAGATTGATTCGTATATATCAAGGGACTACGACAATAAGCCTGACAGGATGGAAGAAATGTCTGTTTAAGGTCTGTTTATTGTGATCTGGAAAAACTTTTCCCGAAGTCAAAGACGGATTTGACGAATTCAGAAAAAACGCCGGAGGAAACGAATTTTTAAGGAGAAAATGCCGTAAAAATGTATACTAACTTTCTGACACAGAAATATATTAAAATGTGTTAAATTTGTTTCATTTCATTATAAGGAATTCACTATAAAAGCTCAGATAAAAATTATAGATATAAGTGAATATACTGTGTACGCGTGTGTGCGCTCGTGCAGAAACGTTCTCGTTGTGTACGGTCAAAAAGTAATTGCTGAAAGTAATTGTCTGAGGATATATAATTATCAGAATTTCTATTATTATCGATGATTCCAGTGGTAATTGCTAGCGACATAATCTCCCCTGATACCGTTTGTCACGTGACTGGGGATTTATGCGTAAGTTATAAAGCTCGCTAAAGAATACACCTTTAGTTTTCACAATTAGGTTACTTAACTGAATCTGTGAAAGCTTTCATTGGAATGCTAATCCCTCTACATTTATCGGCCTCACAATTACAGTATATGTAACACTACTGTCTGTAGATGTTTTATAAAGCTCTAATTAAATTATTTCTTTGAAAGCGTTAATAAGCTACTGTGTTTAACAGTATGACGCGTAACTGCAGTACGCATTACTGAAGTGTAGAATTCACGAAGAGTGAGCAGTAGCTCAGAGGCTATTGATATCAGCGTTTGACGACACCAATCTGAGTTATAATTTTCACCACAGAACGATTTTCTCAGCACAAGCGGCCTTTGAAACTTTTTTTTTGTACAAGCGTTGTGGTAAAGAAGTTGCGCATAACTTGTTTTGTAAGTTGTAAGTTTTGCCGTTGCGTGAGTTTCCTTTCCAACTATTTGTGCAGAGTTGCGGATTTTCTAGTACACGTTTCTTTGACACATCAATTTCCTTTGTAAACAAAATTCTTTCTTGCCTCTTATTTGTCCGGTCAAATCGTTATATAAGTTTCTACCCTGTTCGCTTTGCAAAGAATTTCTGTTATTCCCCTTCAATGTAGCCTACCCGTTACTGTGAATAAATACAGATTTCACTTACATAGTAACGCGTTGGGGGCGTGAAAATGTTCGAATAAAGCTTTTTCACAAAACTAAGGCTAGTGATATTATACAATTTTCCTCAATTACTATCGTGGCAATGTAATACCGTTGTTACTGTGCTTGCACTTCATCTTTTGTACATACATTTCCAGAACTAAATTGACTAAGATACAATTTTTTACGTTATAATGGTTTGTTTAGAGTTACATTATTATTATGATACAACTGACAAAGGTATCGCCTACAAAATGAGATACCATCATTTGCGACAGGAATTAACGTGATTTTTCATCCACTGTACTTACGTGGCGAGAACAGACTACGATTTATTTTGGCGTGTGTATGTGTGTGTGACACATATACTTTTTTGACCGATCTCAGAAATTTTTTTTCCGATTTTTAATCTGCCTCATACCCTTTTCTCTCGGCGATAACTACTCAGAAAGGGCCATCTTCGAGGGATTATCTACCGTAATACACATTCTTATATTCTCATTTTATGTTCTGCGCCTAGTATGTACAGGTTGTCTACAAATATAAATACAGGCTTTTTATAAAATTGCCCACTGCTGTCTATTATAACCTGATCGACTGCTAATGTTGAGACAATCTCATTCTCACACTAAGTTGAATTGTGTTTCCCATTTCCTTACAAACTGTAAACAATAAGTCGCTAACATTTGTTTCAACAGTTAAAAATAAATTTCCTTTAAATTTTACAACGCATTTCTACATTCTTGTAAATCAGGCTGTTGCCCCCGATTCAATTTTAAAAAGACACTTGCAAACGTACTTCTGGTACGTGCTGCTCTATCGAAACACATTACG
Organism: Magicicada septendecula; assembly: GCA_034769895.1. Taxonomy (NCBI): domain Eukaryota; kingdom Metazoa; phylum Arthropoda; class Insecta; order Hemiptera; family Cicadidae; genus Magicicada; species Magicicada septendecula. The sequence goes on from CM068371.1 coordinate 265,870,999, forward strand.
TTGCTGGTTGGTGTTACCACGCGCTAAACAAAATACGGGGGTAATTTATTTCATTATGCGCGGTGGCGATACTCTGGATGGGAGGTTGTAGAGTGAGTTCCTGGTGGGATATTCACATATTCTAAATGTACAGTGTAGCACAACGAAGTTTTTGCCTTATTCTACAATTTAAGATCACATAGGAAAAGAAGTGGAAAAGCCATCTGGAAGAAGTAAAGTAAACTTAAATAAAAGTAACAGAAAGAAGTAATCACCATAATAAATAAAATGCTTTAATAGAACTAGAAGACATCTCGATTCAAAGAAATTAAAAACATTCAATTTAGAGCAAAATGTGTTAAAAACAAATAGTGTGAGTATCATCCCAGTAAAATAATTAGTATACCCAGTAAGATACGGAGTAGTAAGGAGTAACAGCCCAGAACAAATAAACTAAAATGAAAATTCTCAAGATACGGAGTAGTAAGGAGTAACAGCCCAGAACAAATAAATTAAAATGAAAATTCTCAAGATACGGAGTAGTAAGGAGTAACAGCCCAGAACAAATAAATTAAAATGAAAATTCTCAAGATACGGAGTAGTAAGGAGTAACAGCCCAGAACAAATAAATTAAAATGAAAATTCTCAAGATACGGAGTAGTAAGGAATACCAGCCTAGAACAAATGAATTAAAATGAAATAATCTCAAGATACCCAAAAACCCTACTTTAAAGACAGAACACTCTATAGCAGCAAACCACATAAATGAAAGAACCTAAACTATATTAGCTATACCAACTTAGAAAAACAACTATCCAAGTAAGAGAATCCAATACAAAATAATCAGAGATAATGTAAACTTAGTTATAAATAAAATAGTGTGTGATTGAGGGGAACACCCCAAACCAGTTTTAAAAGGACAACAAAAGACAAATATTAGGATAAGGTTTTAATGTGTTTGTTTATCTAATTATTATGTTTTATTATTTTATGTGTATACAATACAGACCATGTTGATAGTAGGAGATACTAGATGTTAGTATGTAAGTGTTTATTGTATTTGAATAATGTTAATTAATGACATAATTTTGTGAAGTAAGGAAAGGCAAAATAATAATTCAAACGACCTACAAATAGTGAATCAGAAAATATAAAATTAATAATGTGAATCGATAATACATTGATAGGAAAATTAAAAATTTATAACCGAGACAAATTCAACTTTGACCCTGTAAATCAAATCAGAGAATGTAAATTAATAGAACCTAGACCAAATTGATATAAATTATCCCATTCAGAATACAATTACATTATCATAATTATAACAATAACCTATAATAGTGATTAAAAGAATCAGAGTGTAAAATTGACTTAAATGGTGACAGTACAAGATAATGCAATAATCAGTAAAGCAAGTACTAGTAAAATACAAATAAATTGTTAAATGTTTAGAATAATAGCCAGGTAGAAAAAGTAAATTACAAGGGTTTAATTAGTAATGGTATTTGAGGAAAATTGTAACACAAAACATATTGTAAACCATTTTATGGGTAATTATGTGAATCAGAATAAGGCCTAGAGTTAAATTTCAAGGAATGTAATTCAGAAGCTTAATTCAAACCAAAATAGGTCAAATTTAGTATTAACTTGTATAAAATAAAAGCAGGAATATTGTTATATAATTAGAATTACATAAAAGTACTAAACAAATAATTTATAGCCAATTAAATATAAAAAATGTCATATATTTCTATAAAATTGAATTATTAATTATGAAACAGCTGATAATGAACAATGAGAAATGAGACCAAAATCTTACAGAATTTTCTATATGAAGAAACAAATATAGCTTAGTTGTTTGTTAAAAGCCAAGCAGAACAGATGTGTCTGAGTATATTTAAAAAGACAATTGAAGGAAATTTTTAACTAACACCAACCGAGATATATTGTGGAATTATAAATGAATACAGAATAGACAATAAAGTTACGAATACAATTAAAACAGTCGTGGAAATTACACAGTTAAATTAAACAACACTGAATCGAGCTATCACTACGTATGGACACGACCGAAAAATAAATTTAACCTCAGACAACCAGCAACTGATTGAAAGGCACCATTTGACACAACACACCTATTACCAAACAAAAATCAAGTGGAGGAATAAAACTACACACTACAACTCGTGGATATTCCAATAGCGGGATCACAGAAGAGGAATTAACCAACTGATACGTTTATTTGAAGGAAAATCTCGTAGCTTGATTTACGTCGCAGAACAACTCATGAAGGCGGCCATCTTGTAATTCCCAGTCGCACGAGTCTAACGAACGAGGACGTGGTGACGTCAGAGCAATCAGCTGGTTCGAATCTCAATTTTTCTATACACTATACTTTATTATTTTGTTTGTTAATGAATAAGTTTTTATATTTGTAAGTATTGAATTCTCTTGCCTTTCCTGACTATTTCTACAGTTCAAAGAATCCTTATAATATAATAATTTAATTTGAATAATTTTGTGTATGTAATAATCGACCCTGAATCTAGTCTCGACTCCAACTTGAATTAGTCGACGCAAGTCAAATAATTACTTTGGACATAATAAACATAATTATTGTTTTAAAACATTGTTTTATTGATTAGTTGAAACTAATTTAAAATACATTAATTATTAAATACTAAACGAGAACTTATGAGGGAAAGGAACGAGCAGAAGAAGAAATAAAGATACTGAATCGGCCGCTACATGCAATCGATTTGGCCACGACAATCCATTTAACGCGGAGAAACAAGTAATTCTTCATCAGAGCATACACAGTTATTAATCAGTATTTTTATTAACCGAACATTAACAATAAAGCAATAAAAACGATTGAAGTAATTACAAATTTAAATTAATTATTTATACAAAATAACAAATAAATCAATAATAAAAATTTTATTAACCAATTATTATATATTTATTTGTAAATAAAACTAAAATAACTTCGTTTTATTACAACAGCTTAGGTTAATTTACATAATACAACCTATGCACATATGCACATATGTGTGTGACCTATACACATAGGAGGAATAAGATTCCGTTCTATTTGTTCCGTTCTAGGTATCAAATTCTGGATTATATAAGGCATTAGGAATATGAACATAACAAACAAAACATTTACGGATAGACATTTACGCGATACTAGAAACCTGTTTATTTATTCATTCATGTGTGTGTGTGTGTTTATCAGTTAGGGGACACTATGTCATTACACCAGGATCTCTTATCCTATCTTATATCCTCGTGTCAGGACATCCGAGGGCATCTTTTTGTCGGCGTTTTTCATGGAAATATTCATTTTTGCCAATTTTCGCTAATTACCCATTTCGGTGTCAGAACTATTTTAGGTGTTTTCTTCAACTTTTTTTCCAATTATTATTTTTTTTAAATTGTTTGTTTTGTGTTTTGTTATTTGGTCTTTTACGTCAGCAAATCGTAGTTTAATCCAACACTAATGTTCCGAGTGTTTTAAATCCAGTGATTATTTCTTGGTTTCTCATTCTATTCAAAACAATTTCTGAATATTTAAATCCATCTTCCTTTTTCAAATTTAAATTGTTGTCTATAAGGCACTTACGTGTGATTCGGTTTTCAAATCTAGGCATTCTGTTTTATTCTAGAAATATTTCTAGCCTAAATTTCGTGTATGGCGTTCTTGATTTTTGTAACATCATTTCCAAACCGTAGACCGTAGTCTTGGAATATTACTACCTGGTCATCGGCAATGTTAACGAAAGTAAGCTTATGCGTAGACGTGTGCCGTCAATCGGTATCCTACTCCTTTGCACTACAAATTTGTTGTTAAAAAAGTGATGTTCCAAATTAATATTACTAATCCAGAAACTGAATCACAATAGCAAGCTCACGTATTCATTTTGTGCCGTATATTAGACTGATAACAAACGGAGACGTTTCTAGTCGGATACTGACAGCAACAAATGTCATGCTTTACTTTTACAGCTTAAACTTTTATTTAAATGGTTAATACAATTAAGCATGCACTCAGAGGAATGGTTGAAAGTACATTCTAGTAAGCTTACTCTATCTTGTGATCTCAAATGGGATCCTTGATCGTTGAGTGTCACCTTTTTACGAGTCGTAAGAGCATCATAACCCCTGGCCTTTGTTAACAGCCAAAGTAATTATTTTTTTAATTGCCAACAAGGATTACTAAAAAATTATTTTTAATGACGCAGAATTTTGAAATGTGTAAACATAGTGAATTAAATAACACTGCTGAAGAGTAGAAATAAAAACGAATTTGGCCGTAAGGATTGATGGTTATAACAACCTGTTACATGTAAACCATTGCGTACGCTTAAGTTATATTGAAAATAAACAGTGGAAGTTAGAAGTATATCAGTTCTCTCACTGTTTATAATTCTGGAAGCGAATGCAACTTTTGGACTTGAATATTATGTGTGTGTGTGTATACATCTATGTATTCAGAATTCAGATTCATTCGACTATGTAAGTGCTTTTCCATAGTTCCCTATTATATTGTGATTACACGAGTGTATTGCATGAATTCATTTTAATTTATTGCAGTAACTTTATAATTCAATAATACCAATTCTTTACACTGAGAGAAGTGAGATCTAGGGGACTACAAATCAACTGTTTACTTGACTCTCAGCGGCGCTTATCTGCAGAATAAATGCGAATTGAAAATTTTTAGTCTACTCCTATGTATTTTTTTTCACATTTTTAATTAAATTTAAACTTTTCTAATGTATAAAGTGCGTTTTTGTAAGCCTACACGATTAAGAATGTTAGCGATTCCTTAGTACTTTATGCAAATAGAAACACAAACTACAACATTATTATAATTATCGAACACACAGAAATAAAGTAGCATAAAGTAAATATAACATACCTAGTATTTCAACGGTATGAGTAATCTCGCGTGGCTGCAACGTGGCAATCTGACACACGTAGTTGCCGGCGTCATTGGTCTGCACGTCTCGGATCTCGAGGTTGTAGCCGTCTACAAGACGGAATCTGTCGTCAGGTGTAACTTTTATGTTTCCAGCTGTCAGTATCGCAATGCCTCGCTTCCACGCCAACAAATAGTTTCCTGTCAAACAACAAAAGCATTCGTAAGTAAAAGTTTGTGTACATTTACACACATATCCAGTAATACGTTAAGGTCGATAATTCTGGTGAGGAATACGAAGGTCGCCTTCCAGAAATACTCCGTCTGTTTAGGATTTCTATCCATAAATATGAAAACCATGTTCTCAAGTCCACGAAATAGACAACATGCGTGGCTTGTACGTCATTCTGTCTTCTGGGTACAAACAAGATAGGCAATGATGAATACAAGTTGCCGATCTAGTATTTTCTACTACGCAATTATTCTCGGCGTATGACCCAGAAAATGACAGATTTTTCTTGATACTCGGTGGGGTATTAATGTAAGCGGCCGAGTTTGATTTTAGATCTGCGGTATTGTTGTGCGTTATCGGGGTTTTGTTATTGTGACTTGTCAATTACTGTGTATCTGTAACTGGCGGCTTGTATTAATAAGTGGCATTTATTCTGCATTATGTTACTGTGTGTTGGTCGATCTTAAGTCTAAAGAATTGCTGTATATGAGTGTCTTTGTTTATGATTAAAGTTGTATTTAGTGATTACACCTGGCGTCAATTATTCTGTTTCCACTTCTCAAACATGACAATCTCTGCGACCGTCGTAACACTAGTGCCAGAACTGGGTAACCTTTAATAATTGTAGAAACAGAGGACACTTCGTAGGAGAATTTAGTATGCGTGGTATCTGATTTAGAAGAACGGATGCCAGTCACCCAGTCAGTCACGGATGGATCCTTGCGACCGACATACTAACAATACTAACTCCTTACGAAGGTGTAGGAAAAATCTCAAAATCCCCGCTCTTCACCAATACCGGTGGTATCAATGAGCTGAACATGCAGCCCAAACACAGCCAAATCTAAGTGCACCCACCTCTTAATGACGTTAAACAAATAATGCGAAGATGGAAAATTCGGGATAAGATGGCCAACGGTAGTTGGCTGAACTGCCTTCCAATCTGTACTTCTAAGTATGTGCACTATTAGGTCCTACCTTCAGAGGAATTTGCTTGAATGAACTACACTGTTTCGAACTGAGAGAGGAGTCCAACAAGACGAAATTGTTAAGAGGAACATTGGAGTATTGCCTTAAAACTCTCAACTGGAATAATATGGAGATTACCTGCGTAAAGAATTAATATCGGCTATGTAGATTTGGAAGATTCTGAGATGTATGCAAAAATAATTAAATATTATGTTTGAAGCGAAAAGTATTTGATTACTACCTAACACAAATATACTGTATATACGGTTGGTATATATTGTACTAGTTAAGGACTTATATCAAATTAACGACTTTATTTAACTTGTATAGGTAACGTCTATATACTAAAATTGACTTGCAAATTAAATACTGTCTGATGCACTAAAAAGCAAGATCACACGCTATAGGTATCGAAGAATGTCCAGTTAAGTTATTATATTCTCTGTATTATACTGTTTCATATTGCTTAGCTTTATAACGTCTCATAACGTCTTTATGAATTACTCTTACATATACTAAATTAGCATATTCTGTTAAACATTCACAAGAGAATTATAAACTTACATTTGGAATGCCATCGTACTTGTTATTAAATATAATAATACTCCAACTTTGTTGTATCACCAACATTATCAATGCCAAAAAGAATACGGGCCGTTTGGACTTGATAATGGTGGTGATACCAATAGTCCTTGTTCAGCAACAATGTGGCACAATTATGGAATGATAAAAACTGCTAACACGCAAAGCCTCACTACGATATTATAATGTTTGTGGAACCCTTTAATTTTTACCAAAATATAATTGTAATTTTTAATTTATTAGCTACCAAATAATATAAAACTGTTTGTAATTTTTTTCCCTAAATTATATAAACGATATACATATCGTATTCGTTTTAAACTATAAATTTAATATCGTGCAAAACAACAGTAAACAATGGCTTCTTCAAAACAGGAACAAAAAAGTAAAATTTATAACTTTTCTTAATTGAAAACTGCATCAATGCACAGCGTGGGTTTTATGTTTTAAATAAATGGGATAATGGCGGGATGTATTCTGCTGTGAATGGCATTCTTTATTATCAGTTCTCAAGCACTTTGTCTTCGCTTTGCGGCGACACCCTCTATCAAACGAACTAGTAGCCAACGTTTATTGCCGCCGACGGGTCATTGTCTCCTACCGTTTTATGTACGACGACGGAAATGGACATATTTCCTTCGCGCCTTAACGTAAATAAAAACGGAGCCTCCCGTAAAATGTCCTTGGGCTGATAACACGTAAATGAAACCTATAAATAAAACATTTACGCTCACGTAACACTTTTTTGGACACACAACATCGAAGAAAAAATATCTGGAAAATGATATTCCCGACGTCATACAGATATTTTTATAATTTAATACTGAAGTGACAGTGCCTTTCAAAAGACAATTTTTGAGGTAGAAATATAAACGCCTAGATATCTGTGAACTGCTACTGACAGAGCCACAACATTTGTATACACTTGTTCTGCATGACGAGTAATAACCATCCATCATTATTTTATATTTCGTTCACGCTATGCATAACACAATTATTTTGTTAATTCCAGTCCTTAGTGTTACACTTATGCTTAGTGTTAAAACAAAGTACCTACATGTCAGTAACTATTATCATCATCGCTTCAACAAATCAATGGCCTACTCCGAATCAGTCTTTCAGTTTCATCAGTCTCCTCTCCCAAACGTCTTTCTAAGAGTGTTGCGAGTACATAACTATCGAAAACACCTTGGAAGACTTCTTTTAAATATCTTGTGACCCCATAAAAATGATAAATATGTATATCGACTATACTAATAGGCTAGTAGATCTGGTTATCTAGCATAAATGAGGTTTGATCAATAAGTTTGTGAAAATTTTGAATTTCCACTCTTAGAAATAATCGGTTAAAAAATATTATATGAGTCTTTCGTGAACATGCTTGTGACAGTCGCCGAAATTTTCTAATCACACTGGATGCATAGATTATATTTAGCAGCAACTTGAGTATTAATTGAGTATTTATATTTAGTATTAATTGACCTTTTTATTACTCTAAAATGCAAAGGTTTTGAACAAAATTTTCTGTAAGTATTGAGACGCTCTAACATTATGAAAATATTGCAGAAGGGTTTAGGTGACTCTAGTATGAGAAATAAGCGGTTTACAGATTTGTGTAAATTGCTCCAAGGCTGTTGTGAAGATGATGTAGTGAGATGATGGTGGTGTTAGGTATTTGTGTTACGTTTCATGACTTCTTACCATTAATAAAGAGTAGCCGGCTTAAGATAATGCAGAATGGTATTTCAGCACATTACATCGCTCTTGTGCAGTTGTTTGTGAAAATGACCAGATTTATGCAAGGATAATTTATGAAACTCCATCACGATAATGTACGTGCTGACGCATCACTATTACTTCCAGAATTTTTGGTCATATACAATTTATTCACCAGATATGGCCCCATGTTACTTTTACGCTGGCCAAGAGCGCGAAAAGAAACCACTGAAACCTTTCGCGACCGTTGAAGATATAAATAAATCTCCACAAAGTACCCATTCCTAGAAATGTATTGAAGTGAATATACTAGAAGTTGGCATGAGTGCGTTATATCATTTCGCTATTATTTTGAATGGTGCCCATTGGATATCATAATAAATTCATAACTTTGAAACTACTATAATTACAAAATATTACACCATTAAACATTTAAATCAAACTTAATATGTGCGGTACCACCAAAAATCTTGAGATTGAATGGACTGGAGAACACAGAAAACGTAATGGTGGCGCTTGTGGCAGACAGTCAGCATTACGGTTGAAGATCAAGTACCTACTCACTCCCGTAGGAATGCCGTCTGACGAGCCAGACCATTACGGAGGTGTCACAAGCAACGTAACTATGTCTTTATCGTATTTCATTCAGTCTAAAATGTTATGTTGTTTTCTCTTTTATATAATGTCCCAACGTATTTTTATTGTCAGATGCTAATCAATTCACAACTATCGTAGTTTGAAAGCTGTCTGCCATACTGAGCTAAGGATTGTGACAAACAGGTAGAAAAGGCAAAAGGGAGATTCGTAAGAATGGGCGAGGCATGATTACTGATAGTGGATTTGAAACTGTTGTTGGGTATACCAAGAAACCTGTAGAACCCTAAAAATCATGAAGAAACATAAAGAAATCTGCCATTTACAGAGTTCATTTCATTGCCCATATGTGGTAACATTTATTACCACACATTGAAATACCCTTTCAAAAACATACAAACAAAGAATAAAAATATGAAAGCACAAAGAAGAGTTTTATATTTTCTGTATGGCCCGGGTTCACCCATTATTTACCTCTCTTAGTCTGCTTACTTGCAGGTAACATTAACTGGAAATATCTAAAAGAATTCACAAGTCACTTTTAAACTGGAATGTAACTGCCTTTCTCTTTTTAAAGCGCTTGTACGAGTTTCAGTTTGAAAAGTTCGCGGAGCGATATCTGTAGCTTAGTGGTAAAACTAAAATTTTTCGTGTGCTGCAAGATTTGTATTTTATGTGAACTCCTGTTAATTTCCAAATCTATCAATTTAGTCATTGTTTAGATGTTGTTTTAAATGCGTGTTCTGAAAAACGGACAAAATCAAACATCCTGGTGTGATTCTTTGTTAAAAATTGCTTAGCGCCAGCGGAAATTCAGAACGAAATTGTAACTGTGTCAGGAGATGCTGCGACTTCAAAACCAACGGTTTGTAAATAGGCACTTGAGTTTAAACGTGGTCGTACGAGCATTGAAGATGACCCCCCCCCCTGAACTGGACGCCCAAAAAATGCAGCAACTCCATATGTAGCAGCCATCTTGCACAACGCTTTTTCACACAAAGTTCTTGAGTTAAAGTTATGATACTCATATGAGATGCCTATGATTTCAGCAACACCATCCACTGCTCAATCTGCGGTCTTCCAATACACTATGAAATGTTTTCAATAATGTCATTTTTAGTTGCACTTTTTTAACATTCACTGCCGGGACTGTCTTCAGTGCTTGTACGACCACGGTTAAACTCGAGTGTGTCCCACTTACCGTTGTTTCTGGAAGCGCAGCATCTCCTAACACATTTACAATTTTGTTTTGATTTTCTATTGGCGCTAAAACGTTTTTAACAGAAAATTCTTCACAAAACGATGTTTGATTTTGTACATTTTAAAAACGCGTGTGACAGGAAACTTTCAAACAGCTGGTAAAAAGTGAATAAATTGACAGATATATCTGGAAATTAACAGGTGTTCACGCGAAATATACGTCTTGCAGTACACGAAAGATTTTAGTTCTACCACTGAGCTAAAGAGGTCGCTCCGCGACCTTTTCAACTGACCCTCGTATGTACGACGAACAAAACGAATCACTTCATACGCACACCGCGTTTTATAGCTAAAACGCTGGGAACATAACTAAACATTTTACGAATTTTTTTATTTGTATTGTTACTGCCTGTATTCAAACTTAGTTCGTTTTAGTGGGAGGTAGTTGTTATTGCATTATTAAGGGGCTTTTCAGTATTGACGTTTCAATTAAGTTATTATTATTTTAGATCGAAGATGACAGAACACTAAACCCCTCTACTGGAGAAAGAAAGACTCAAATATAAAATGATCGTTTACTAAACTTGTGTTTACCTGTTTCGAATTCCAACATCCGAATTATATTTTATAACAATACTCACAAACTGTAGCTTTCACTTTCATTACTGTATACGTTTCTATTTTACACTTATTTTTTCCTAAGAGCAGGAAGACTAAATGTTACGGGAGTGACAATGTTTTTATCATCGTCTTATTCCTGTAATTCAGTCTGCAATTATATAAGTTACCAAATTCAAAAATATTAGTTCATATAGCAAAATAAGTAAATATAAATAGTTTTAATTGAATATTTCTTCACTTTTACTGCACGTTGTTTTAAAAAAGCATGACTTATTTTAAATTTAGTTTTATTTTGGCAGTTTTAAGATGTGTCGAAGTGAAAATTTTGTAAATACATAAAACTTTAATTATTTTATTTAAAAATAAAAATAAAGTTAAATATAAAAATTTATGCAACATGACATTTCCGTGCGTCATGTTAGCAAAATCATAAAAAAATTTAAGTAATCAACTTATTACTAATTATAAAGTAATTTGTTATTTCTAAACAATTAGAATATAGTTTGTTGTAGAATAAGGCCAGTGACACTGAGACACAAATGTATTAACTAATGTCTTCTATACACAAATGAGACATAAACATAGATAATATTTCTACCATTTTGAGTAATATTTTTTTAAGGAAGTCAGAAAATACTGAAAAAAATTATGAAGTTACAATCTCTTGATCTTCGCAATATGTAGAATGATAGTTTAAAAATGTATTTAACCAAACTGTTGCTGAAGCAAAATAGTCAAAGTTATGGAATAGGCCGACATTATATTCTTTGACTAAGCCACTGCCTGTTAATATTAATTTTATTGCGACAACAAATGCTGTTCTTTTTTATACCCAACAGGTACTCATAATTTTTTTTGCGTTAGTTAATTTTCACTAACATGGAGGACAATGAAAATTATTGGCAGTAAAAAATTGAACTCAATATAGTTTCGCTTAAATTTTCCAGGATTCCACAAATGAAAGAGGAAGCCTTGGAGGTGTAACACTATAAGAAATATACGATGAGAGCAATGAGTAACCGGCGCGCGCGCGCGCGCGTGTGTGTGTGTTAAGGAGGAACGCATGGTTGCGCTTCCTCTTGCATGCAATAGAATGGATTAAAAATGTTTGTTTACCTTATAACACACAACGAAGCACATATGCTTTCATATGGTAATAGGAATTGAAAGTTTATAATTATTACATCTACATTTAAATTCGTCTCAAAAATAAATATTTTAATGTACTCGTATTGTAATGATACTCGTATTAAATAGTTTAATAACTTCAACATAAATTTTACAACATACCTATGCATTTCACAAATGACATCTCTCTGAAAAATAATGAATGTTTCAATATATTTAAATTGCAGAAAGAAATTTCGTAATGTTGACTGTGAGGAAGAAACAGTAAAAATTGTATTTAATCTGTGTCAATTTTCGATAAGCGTCTTTCAAGTTATTTCAATTCGTTAAGATTATCTCGTTTAGGAAGCGTGAAAATTATTTATCGCAGCGACTGTATCAGCACGAAGTCGGCAACTTGGACGTTCAAGACAAAATACGTTACAGCACAAATTAAGAGTTCGGTAAAGCTCTAAAATTGTTCGCCGTTAGTTAGTGAAGCCACTAATTTTGTTCCCACCGCGCGCTCCTGTACCCCGGCACTTCACTGTGGTTAATTTTGCTCAACTTATCATTCACGTACAGGCAGGCATTCTGAGTACTAAGTTTCTTGTACAGCTTTATAAGGTCTGACAAGTTTATATCAAATAATTTAGTAACAACAAACTATTAGTTAGGTTTTGCAGTTATAAGGGTAATATCTCTCCTCTTCTTCGACTTTCTCACTCTCTGCCATCAACTCACTACTTTCCTTCAATCTGACAGTGGCTCATCTACTGATTTCTTCAATCATCCAACTCCTCAAATTTTCTATAAACAGTACTGTAATGAACCCCTATGTTACAAACTTTTAGATTACAGTTTAATTTGATTTTTTCTTTATTTCGTTGGACATCATTTTGTTCGAACACCAACGATTTCTAGGTCGAGATGATGTAACCAATGTTATCGGTTATGAACAGAATATTATAATATTATCTTTATGAACAGATTCTACCTTACAGAACTAATACTCATTACTGTTTTCATCCATGGAAAACTCCATGTAGTACTGGGGTTAATGGGAAAGATGCAGCCTGTTTCTTTTCTAAGATTCTTTCTTTCCGTCTGATGATCTTTTTCTTTACTTCAGGTTCCGGGCATTCACGCGTGTACGGTACCTTGTGCTCAGTCTACCATATTTTTTATTCCCCTACATTTATAATTCACTAATCTAAGATGCGGTCGTCGGCTCTTTCCATTCTATCAACGTGTTCTTTACATTTCCTTTAGTTTAATTTAATCTCTCATTGATGGAAAAATATTTAGTTTATATCTATATCCTCGAACTGCTTTCATAGAGTGGTATGCATCATATCGTTCGATTCTTGAGTTCATACACACTGCTCATTTGTTAACGTTACTGTCCACATTCAACTCCCACATGGGCAAGGCTTGGAACTGAAATAATTTTATAGAACATCAGTTGCGTGTCTTTCCTGTTTTATTTTTAAAAGCTTTACTTATCGTCCTACATAGACTTGCAAATCAATTAACCTACAGTTCACACAGTCTTGCAAATGTATTAACCTTGACGTCCTTATGTTTTGCAAATATGTTATTGAATGTAGATTTCCTTCTGTAGATACCATTTCTTCAAGACAGGACTACTAGGCTATCCGCATAAACTATGACTTTGAGCAGTATTGCTCAACTAACCAAAATTTCTGTCGCTCTGTCTCTTATTAATACACGTCCGCATTAATGACAACATAATCCACTTTTGCTCGATTTATCCTCTTATTAACACAATAAATCTATAAATTTTATTATTAGTAATACATGTCAGTTCTTATACTTACGATCAAACCCCTTTATAGAACACACACACACACACACACATTTATAACAACACAAGTCTGAACGCAATCGAAACACCAAACTAAAATTATATCAGTAATTTATAGTTCACTTATTTTTGTGTACTACATCAACACATATGGGTTTCCTTTAATGCGTAAATATATACGTATAATTAATAGTAGACTTCCTCATATGCAAATTACAAAACTTTTTAATGCAAGCACCTATAAATCTTAATTTTATATTAATTATAAACAATATAAAAACATTAAAGCCGTTAAATGGACAACCCACGGTTTTTCAGAAGTGTAACATAACGTAACAACAGTGTTTACCCAACAGAGAATTAAATTTTTAAGTAAATATGAACATATTATATACCGAAGATCAAATATTAAGGGAATTAAGAATACAGTCTTGTATACATATTCTCGTAAAACAATACATTAACATGTTGCATTTAGTAACCAAACCAGAACCATTTAAATCGTCTAATACAAATTTAGTAATGTAACAGATGTCTAGGCTCAAGGGATACCCACATTAACATTTGAGGACTTAATGTGCAAAGTTTATTCAATATAGTCCCCGTTAAAATGACCATTTGTTCGCGTGTGTGTGGCAGTTTCAAGGGTACTGGAAACGTACAGGTGGTATCTTTTGTCGGAAGAAATGTTTACTACAATTAAAATTGTCTCTAAACTATCATTCACTGTCGTTCACAATTCACTATTTCTACATAATAATGAACGTGCAGTATACAATCGTATCCTGCATCATAAAACAAAATGAGAAGAAAACTTGTCAGTGTGTTTCAGTGTATGAATTTTGCCAGAGAGGAACACGCTGAAATACTTTACTTAACAGAATACAAATAAACATTATATCTGGCCAGAAAACTTTGAACCATAAGGTAGCTTCTATATCACTTTCGATACCCACATAAAAACAAAAAAGTCACCACGAAATGTGTCACCGGTTTGGTTTCGTTATTTTGCAGGTATAATTTATATTCGGTATCAATTTGTAGGCAAGTATGCGAATTTTTGTTGGTTTTTGTAACTTTTGTAATTTTTGTAAGTAAGACTTTGATTTCATTTTTAACATAAAATTAATTTAATTTTGTAAGTATTGTTTGATTACATCTTGCTTGTTTTTTCGCTATACGGTATATTTCCCTATTGAATATTGTGCCTTAAGACGGTTCAGATGTGTTTTACAGCAGAGAAAGCATAGAAACGCCAGATGATAATCTTTTTTCTTCTCTTAGAGGAATTTGTTTTCCTTTTTGATGATAAGGACAAACGAACACAGAAATAATCTGCGCATACTACATGGTGATGTCTGGCAGACAACAGATGAACACATTTGAAACAGAAGAGTCAAAGTCGACGATAAAGAATGCTGATGTTATTATAAACGAATCTATTCCAGTATCAGTAATGGTAACTGATGTTAGGATTAGCGGGAAGAGGGATTGTTGGGTTCCAAAAATTTTTGTTCAGTTTCATTTTATGTGCATGTAAAAAGGATTAACCGTGACTAGAGTCGCTCCCTTTATCCAATATCCATTACGTTTTGTTCAGCAGGTCTCCATATTATTTCCTGCAGCCAAGTGTATCCAATTGAATGTTCAAAAATACTAAATCAATATTTTTATTTGATGATGTCATACATAACGTCAGCTGATATATTCAGAATACCATATTTGTGATCTAGTTATAGTTTATTATTTCATAACTATATAATTGCTCCCCTTTCCGTAAAAGTTTTGTTGGATTCCTTCTATTCACAGAATGTATCACAATACACATGAGACTATTCAAACGGATACGGTACTGAATCCTTTTAATCGTGTTTGATGTGCTAGTACTTATAACAAAACTAACGACAGTTGACAATCGACAGGAGGTTCGAATAGCAAAATACACAGCCAGAATATTTTGAAACACCTGTAATTAGCCCACTGTGTAAACACGATTTCTTAATACAGTGTAACAGATTATAGAAAACAGTGATACCCAGTCATCAATTTTTAGCAACACTGGCTTTCTGTCGATAATGTTTATAATTACTGAAATGACAAACTAATCCTTTATCTTATTCTTTACAACGCTACTACCCTTCAACGTTTCAATCAGCAGCGCTTTCCGTTTCTCTTCTTTTCCTCCTCGCGTTACCACAACGCTTTCAACAAAATCTGTCACACAGAAGGTATGCGAGTGCCCGCATGTGTGTGTGTATGCGGTGTTTCGAAGAGGAGATAAACAATATGGTTTTTATAGTCATGTTGCTGAGTTTCGTGTGGCCATTATGATGTTATAAATGTTCCTATATGGACTACGTGCAGAGTGGATTTCTCTCCTACATTGACCTATCAGCCGTGGATAAAGTTTACGACTACAATAAATCAAATCAATAAATTTTGGGAACCGACCAAACAAACAAAACATATCCCGAGAGATTCAGCTCTACCATACACCGTTTTCTCCTTCCCATACTACTTTCCTTACTCACTCTCTCTTACCTTCTATATCCCATTCTCTGGATCTCCTCCTCTCTCAGTTTCCTTGCTTGTAAAATCATCCATAAAACAATGATATTGCTCCTTCCGAAACACTTCATTGCTTATGTTCAGCAGTAACAGTAACTCTGTGTCCCTCAGTTTAATTTCCGCCATTGGTTTAATTAACTACGTATTTAGCTACGTAATAAATTTTCTATTATTTAACATTGTTGGAGTAACTGAGTCACCGATATACACGAAACATGCTTCTCTTCCGCTTCACAACGTTGTCAAGTTAGTATAATTGTCGATTTCTAATATGTTAAATATTTGTAATTAATTTTTTAATGTCGGATCGTCGCTAGGACTGCATCAGTGTTAACAGAAATAACATTGTACGCCGTTTCTTGCTAGTTTTTTCAAATACATTATTCATCGAGTCCAACGATTTAAGTTCACATCGGAGTTGAGCTATATTATCATACATATTCAGTCAAGACTTACATTTTACTACCTACTATACTTTTTGATAGTAACTATCAACATCAGTGAAACTAAAATTTACTAAACTTCAAGAAATAAAGAAACGTTATCACTATCTTCCACGAACATATAGAAATGTTAACATTTTTCAGTTTTTGTATTCTTAAAATATTATTACGAAGACAACTTCTCAACTTCTCGTAGAATTATACATCACAGAGGGACAGAGTCTATCCCGTCAGATTCCGCTTAGTTTCTGTCGGTAGTCAATTATTTATACCGAAATAAGCAGATGCATTTGCAGGAGTGTGATTAACAGAAATAATTGTAAATTAAATATAAGATAATAAGCAAAGCAATTTTTAATAGCTTTCTTTAATAAGACACAATACTGTACATATTAGTCTCACACGTGTTATGCATGTTCTCTTATAATGCGACTTCTGATCGTAGAAATAAATATCATAGAAATTTCTACTGATAACAATGCCACCTTACTGACACGATTGTAACGTCAACGTTCGTCTAAGGTAGAAAGGTTCGGAATGTGGTTATGGCGAAGAATGGTCAAGGTGAAATATACCGACAGAGTGAGAAACGGTGAAGAATTGACTAGATTAGAAAAGGAAAGAAAAGTGCTGAAAGTAATGTGAAAGTAAAAAAAAATCTTGTTTGGGGCACATTTATCGTAGAAACTGTCTGGAGCTAAGGGTCATGGAGGGAACATCAGAAGGAAAGACAGAACGGGGAAGATGAAAATTTGGAATACTTGATGACATCAGGAACGGAAAGAGCTATAGACAAATGAAGACAGATGCACCAAACCGTGAAAAACGGAGAACTGGATTGTCAAATCCGTTGTAATACAGTCTTACTAAAAAAAGATAAAATCAATTGTGAAAGTAATTGTGAAGATTGCAAACTTGCTTTGCAAAAGTTGAAAGCTGAAGAACACTGTCATGTAACACCTTAAAGTTTCGTAAATAGCAACATTTTTTATTTACTTATTGTAAACAGTATGTAAACTTTTTCACAAAATTAACACACGATATTCAAGGACAAGAATACAAATTTAGTCTGTCTTGTTGAAAAATAAGATAGATAACATCGTCTATACTACTTTTATTGAGGTATTGGAAGGCGTACTCACCTTAGGTGACACTTACTTCTATCATTAGACTCTTAACACTCGAACGTCTAACGGGTAAAAGTGTATAAAAAGTGGTACAGACAACGTCACGTATTCAGTTTTTTGGCCATGGAGAAAAAGCACTGAATCTCTGCGTCCAAAATAAATCAAATAATTTCTATTTTACACATCTACTAAAACATGTTTAGGAAAAGCGTTCTTTTCTCGTTTAACAAATTAATAACATTTATGTTCTTTTCATTTCTCTATTGGAAAGCTTCCGAATACATTTAATGCCTCAAAGATATGTTATGTCTTCTTACGTCTAATTACTTTGCTTTCGCCCAGTAGGAAAATGTTGCATTAGCTTCACTGAGAAGACTGCAAGACTGTTAAGGGGTTCGACAAACTGCGTCATTGACTATGCTTAACTAATTAAAGTTTAGTAATGGCAGAATATAATTACGGTCGATTCTCATTCCGAAAACATGAGAAATTCCGCTGTAATTAGGTTTTCTATAATTAATTAGCTAACTGAAGCCAGGGAAGAGAATGGCTTGTGTACAACCGGTAAACGCGCACGGCCACTAACGTACACCCACCTACATACACCGTTAAAAAAAAGTAGAAATTTTGTCTGACGGAGTATAAAATAGCAGATCACGCATAGAGGTGAACGTTTAAAGTTTCATTATTCTTCAGTTCCTCGAAAGAGTAATTAGACAATAGTACCTTAACTCTTAGGTGCACAGCTGTTTTCTAGGAAAAATCATGTGTACATTCCATTTGTAATATAATAATTCAGGGAGGTCGAGACAACCAGAGTGTTATTAGTAGTGGCCGTACGGCGAAGAGTAAGAAATTGGAAGCAGCGTGTGTGTTGTATGATGAATGTCGACGGGGAGTCCAAATGTGTACACTACAGTACAAGAGTGAAGAGCGCCGGAGCGGGGTGCCGAGAAACAGCTAACTTTTACTTGAAGAAAACTTATTCATCCGTCACTTGGTATTCTGTTAAACATGCTGTGCAGAGTGTTTTATCATGTTATGTAATTTCGTTATATTGTACTTTCACTCCACACCCTCTCTTATTCAAAACCCCGCTGCTTGCACCTCCTAGGCGAAACTTGTTAAATTGTATTTTGAAACAGTCTTCAGTGAATTAATATTACTACAAAAAAGAGATAAATATTTCATTCGCTAGTCTAGAAGGGAGAGAATATTGCTTAATAAAATCCCTTTTGTTCATAGAACAAATCAAGTACGTTTTATGTACAAAATCGGAATTTGCGACCTTCGAATATTTATGTTAGACTTTGAGAAACACAATAGCGGCCATGAATTCAACCGTAACGCCAGATTATTATGAACTTCACAAAGCTCGGTTGAGATTTTTGTTTCAGATGTGGCGACCACGGTTAAAATGTAAACAGGAACCACGGTGTGTATCTCAATCGATACAAATGCTTCCTATAGTCCGCTGACAGGACAAATTTTAATTTTCAGAATATTGCAAGTGTCACACTGCAGTTTAGTAGGCCTAATGCTGCTGCTCATGCATTAGAACTGCTAATTGATTTCAGTCACGAAATAATTGCAGCCTTCAATGTCATTGTCATATGTTGAGAAAGACTTGTACCAACTTTCAGAATGTAGCGTATTTCTATATTATAAAAAGCAGTGACTTGTAGTGACTAAAATCCTTTAGTGACTTCTGCATTAGAATGCGAACACAATTGAAAACAAAACCTACAAACACAAACGTTATTTATGCCTAAATCTTTTATTTCATTTACTTAATGTCGTAAATAAACATTTTACATTATAATTTCCCAATATCAAAACTCACTTTTAATTATGGTCCAAACTTTAAAGAAAAAACGAAGAAAATTAACTTATCAAAATGAAACTAAGTAGATATAGTCCTCCTAATTTGTGAGGCGATTGAAAGCCTGTTTTGAACATTTTTAAATGAGGCTGTTATAGTGTAAACCAAGAGAAAATCTAACTAACAATGTGTATGACTCACGAGTCGATAAAACATAGTCTAAAAGTGGTATCATCTACGATTAACATGAGAAAGGCAATATACGCACATGCTATTACAGGTTAATAAAACAAGAGAAAATAGCAAAATGTGACTGAAAAGCTAAAATAATATAAACAATATTTAAAGGAAAGCTCCAAGTTACAGGTCTCATAGCTTAAGTCACTTTCCGACTAAGTCAAACTCACCTTGGCAAATAGAAACATCCGATAAAATTGTGAAACAACAGTATCGTTTTCGTCTAGTAGCAAACTTTTATTTTGGTGGAAGCATACACAGTCAGGCGTGACGGACGTAATCCATTGTGCCGATAGTATCATTTGCAATTTCGATGAGTACAGTACCCTTGACTAATTACTTTTTAACCAAAATTGTCAGTTTGGTATCACAGCAAATCGTCGGCATTTCCTGTAAATTGCTCTACGCTGAGAATGAAAACTATAGAATGTATTTAATATATGGAATTGGAAACTGAAAATAAAATTATTAGTCTTTCGAAAATTAAATTTACTTTCTTCAAAACGTGTAGGTGTTTTGAACAAGTAACCCAAGTAAACGTGTAGGCGTTACTCAAATATTAAGTAACCAGAACATTAACATACAAATCAAATAAATTGTATGATTTTTTGAGCATCATAAACAGTACCCGATTGTTTCTTATTTTTCGTTCCATGGGCTGATTATTTTTCATACTGATTCTCATAGCTTTAAATATGTTTTCATTTTTTAAGTCTCTGAAAATCTGTACGATTTTACCTGTAACACTGCTTAATTTCTTATTTGTACACTTTTGTTGAAAACTGCCAACTTAAGCACACGATAATACAGTTACAAGCTTTTCATGAAACTTCAATGAAACGATAAAACCAGTTTGAATGAAATGAGTACAGTCCAGACACCAACTATCTAATGGACATTTTGAAATGAATGGTACGGTGACCGGGCTGTCCGTCCGTCAATTTCGATAAAACTGGATTCGAAGCGTTGTTTTATTCTTACTCGTTGTCTGTGCCACGCATGTTGGAAAAGTTCTATAAGCACTCCTGTTAATTAACAAACACACTATGCATACTGCACTCTCCACTTTTCCAATACGGACAAAACATTTCGATCCGTACGCCCGTCGGAGCCTAAACTGTCATTCGCACACTGTCATCAGAATTTACTAACCCCTTCACAGATCGCTCAGTATTGGCAGACGCAGATTCAAAACCGGTGTCGAAAACGTTTCAAAAGAAAGATTTCAGCACTCAAAAAATGTAATTTACGTAGATACTTCATATCGCTCAACGTAATATTAGACCGTGGCTAAAAGCAACAATTTCAAACGTATTTACGAAACATGATAGAGACAAAATTATTTAAAAATAAAATCGTTGGACACTAAACTAACATGGTAACAATAAATTTCTAAAAATAAATTTCATAAAATCGCATAATCGCGATTTTTCCATAATTATTTAACAATTTAAGGAACTAGGTGGATTCATCTGCTTAGTAATTGAAGAATTTTATTGTTTTCGTCGGCAATTTAATGAAAAACCCATGTAGATAGTTTCTAATGCCAAGAACATTTCACAAATCCGATATTCACTTACAAACACATTCTTAAGACTGAAAAGTATCGCAATGTATATAAGTTAAAGGGAATTTATCTTCCAAAATACATTGACAATTGTGTATTAATTAATGTATGATACAATAGACTTAAGTGATTAAGGCGCCCCTTGAATAAAAATAATAATTTTAAATACTAAGCGACGTACTCAGAAAAGGTCAATTTATTTCAAGACTAAAAAAGCAGCAATGATGAGCGCTGTCACTATATATCTTCTTCTTTTTTCCTCCTCCTCCTTATTCTTCTTCTTATTCTTTTATTTCTCTATATTTTTATTTTCTGATACCCCATACATATGGCATCTGATTCAAAAACCGTATAGCAAATTTGCAAATATAAGACATTTCGACTTCATGACTTTCTGAAATTAAACTCCAATTATTTTTTGTGAATTGGGCGCAAATTATAAATTTTATATTTAATATACCAGCCCTATTTTACATTTACATTTACCAATTCAGTCGTTATCTTGTCAGTAACTGTACCAAATAATGCATGCAGTAATTAAATAAACATAGGCCTAATCATAGTTTAATACTTGAATTGAGTAACTGTACGGGACCAATAGCATTTGGAAATAAAACGGCCCTTTCAGATATATCAGAAATACGAGGGTCATTCAATAAGTAACAGACAAACAATTGTAGAAAAGAAATTAATTTTAGCAGCTGATTGAAACTTTCAGGAGTGTTACTTGGCAATGTCGTTGTGAGTTTTGATCAGCTGTTCAATAATATATTGCATAAACATAACCAATACAGTTTTATTTACGATGGCGTGTCCTCTTGACGACAGTACTTTCGAAGAACAGCGTTCTGTTATAAGATTTTTGGATTTGGAACCACTATAACTACTAATTTGGATTCACTATTTTGAACCTGAGTCAAAGCGACAAAGCATGGAGTGGAAGCATCCCAGTTCACCCGCCAAAAAGAAATTCAAAACCCAGCCATCGGCTGGTAAGGTGATGTTAACCATCTTTTGGAGCTCCCAAGGCCCAATTTTCTGTAATTACCTACAAGACCAGCGTACCATCAATAGTCAGTACTATTCTGACATGATTGTGAACAAAGTTAATCCTGCATTGAAGAAGAAATATCCGGGATGGCAGAAGAAAGGTGT
Source organism: Magicicada septendecula (assembly GCA_034769895.1). Lineage (NCBI taxonomy): Eukaryota > Metazoa > Arthropoda > Insecta > Hemiptera > Cicadidae > Magicicada > Magicicada septendecula. The sequence continues at coordinate 265,893,670 of CM068371.1, forward strand.
AATTCTTCTTCACGATAATTCCCGCCCACACACGGCAAAACTGACGCTCGAAACAACAAAAACAGTAGGTTGGGAGATCCTGCCTCATCCCCCTTATAGCTCTGACCTTGCCCCATCTGACTTTTTCTTGTTTGGCCCACTCAAGGAGACTTTGCGTGGTGTCAAGTTCAACAGCAATGAAGAAGTGAAGGAAAAAGTCCAAAACTGGCTTGGACATCAAGGTAAAGAATTCTTAAAGAGATGGGACAAGTGCATAGACGTTGCTGGGGATTACGTTGAAAAGTAAAAAAAATTTTTTTGATTGAATAAAAAAGTTTTGCTCCACAGCTGTTTGTTTGTTTACTTATTGAATGACCCTCGTATATCTATGATATTATGTGTTCTCACCATGACATAAACTATATAAAAACTATAAAGTCCGGGATAAAGCAAAATAAGTTAACTTGCGATAAAGTACCCTTCATCAGGTAGATGACACATACTTCCTTTCCTTTTAAGTAATAATTGACGAAAATACGTGTAAAACAGGAAAACCTCCATGCACTTTTATTCTCTACTTAATACAGTTGGAGGTCAATTTATATAATACGGTCAGATAACACTATTTTACGCTAACATAAAAGGAAAAAAAATTGTTCTGTAGTTAAAATGTACAATAACGTTGTGTATTTAAATATTTATACAGTATTTGATACAACGAATCGTTTAAAATATACAATTTTCTTCCAGCTTAAGTAAACAGTATTTAATGTTTATTGTATATTTTTCATTTATCAAATTTTTACACACATCTATATCTAGATGATGGGCTATATGTATCTAATAACAAAAATACAAATGCAGATAACATACTAAAACAAATCAATAAAATACACCAAAAAATACAATTCACAGAAGAAATAGAAAAACATAACAAAATCAAGTATTTAGACATAACATCACAAGAAACAATAACCATCTACAAAATCAACACTACATGTGTACAATATACAGAAAACCAACATCCACTAACATCATTATACCTAACCATTCTGACAACCCACCACAACATAAAATACCAGCTTTCTGTTCACTATTTAACAGAATGTACAAAATACCCATAAACAAATAAAGAAATATAATTTACCAAATTGCTTATAAAAATGGATACAATAAAAATACTATAAACAAAATAGAAAATAAAATCAAATATAAAATAAAAACTGAACAATTAATAAATGATCAAAATGAACAACACATAAATAAAAACAATAATAAAAATGGGCCACATTCACATACATAAATAATAAAATGACAAAGCTAACAAAACTATTTAAAAAAGCAGACATTAAAATAGCATACAAAACTAATAAAAATAATTTACAAAAACGAAATAACCCACACAACATAGATGATACAACAAACAATGGTATACACAAAATTGAATGCCAAGATTGCAATAAATGTTACATAGGACGAACAAAAAAACAACTGAAAAAACGTTATTGAACGTCTAAACGCATACAAAAAAAAACATATATATACATATAAATCTAATTTGGCCACACATGCAATAAACACAGGCCATGAATGCCTAGACATAACCAACATGACACTAATAAAACACATAACACACAAAGGCACCATAATGAACATATATGGAACAATTTACAAATATACAAACACAAAACACCCGAATAAATACAAATCAATATAAAACATGACACAATTTTCAAAGCACTCAACATCGAAATACACAAAAAGCTAATACATACACCACAATCACACACAATAATAACCAAAAACCAACAGGAAACCTTAACAACAACCACCCAAAACACAAGTACTCCACAAGATTCAAAATTACGAAGGCTGAGGATGGGAACAGTAAGTTTCCCGAAACATGTTCCACATAAGGACAACAAAATAATCTTGAGGTAAAGTAATTTTATATATATATATATTTTTTTTTACTCACGCGCGCGTGCTTGTATGTACTTGTGTGTTTATAAATATAAAAGCATAATTACTTTCTTCTACAAATACAAAATTGTTTTCTCTTATCCACGTTTCAAGAAATTACATTTGAAAACATTAATAAATATTCAATTTGTTTTTCGAATTAATTATTTTGGAAACGCTACGACAGTCTACATAATTTAATTGAAATACAAAAAGACAGTAATGAATGAAGAAGATTATCGTAATAAATGAAGAATGAATGAAATATGCATGGAGATTCTCATAATGATTTTTGTTGGAATCTTAGACCTCTTCTCTGCTGACGAGCTGAAAAATGTTGAAACGTGTTAGTTCCAATTAAAAAATAAAACACACACAAATTTTTTATTACATTTTCAAAAAATGTTATGTTTACGTGCCAATGCGACGATTGAGTCACAAAGATGATCTTAAGGCTACTACTTTTTCATAAATACATAAATACTACATTTTAAGGCCGTAAGTGGACTACTCCGTTAATAAATGTTTATGGAGATCAATAAGTGGGTGATGATAAGAAAATTAAAACGAAGCAGAATGTTTTTAATGAAGCATAATATCCTTATTTGAAAACGTATTTCACGTACTGCAGTGGTGTACATATCAGTTAAAAAATGTAATATTTTTATGACTAGAAACTAATATGTACCTTAATTTTCAAATATATTCGAAATGTTTACGTAGGTAATTTCTTTCCTGAAACGGAATAACAAAAAGCGTGTTAGAAAATAATACAAGCAACTTATCTCAAACTGTTACAACTTATTTATAAATTATAATTCTGTTTCAATCATTGTTATTTTGTAGGAAAATTTATATTTTCTCCCCCTTACATTTGCTCTTGTTGTGGTGTATAATACCGACGCTTGTTATAACGGGGCGGCCCCAAACCATACATGTCTCATCCCTGTGCTGTGGTTCACCTGATGACTATATTCGCGGTTCTATCCATCATGCCTGACGGGCGGGTCTCATCAAACCCTTCTTTAACTCAAAACCTCCACTTCAACCCTCTTTACTGAAATATACTCACCACTAATGGATGTTGGTGCTGACAGTCATTACAATAAAAATATAATTATATTTAATGATACACGGTTTTCGTATCGTGTCCAGTGTAATAGTTGTATTAAGAAAATAGATTTTCCAAATAACGTTACCGGTACAATATCATATGTAGTAGCACCAGCTGTGATAAAAATACTAATTAGACGAAAGAATATAACTTATTCATAAAATATAATTCACGATAGCATTCTTCGTGACATTTTATTAAAAGTCCATACATTTTACATACATTTTATACTGAGTATGCACCTATAAACTGAAATTTACTATTACTGCCGTGAAATAATCTGCGATAGTAACAATGAATTTTGCAAGTAATTCGATATTTTATTTAATACCATATATATATATATATATATATATATATATATATATATATATATATTTAGTCACTTTCTGCTACAGTCCGTTTCTTGATGTATATAATACATTTAATATTTATAATTAAATTTACCTCAAGATGTTATTTTTTTCCTTTTTTGGAACATGTTTCGGGTACTATCTTGTACTCATCCTCAGCCTTCCGGTTTTTTTGTCTGGTGAAGTACATATGTGTTGTTGGTTGACTATTATTACTGTGGCTTCCTGTTGGCTTCTGGTATTTCAAATTGGTTTTATTGTGTGTGATTGTGGTTTATGTGTTAGTTTTTTGTGTATTTTCAATGTTGAGTGCTTTGAATATTGTGTCATGTTTTGTATTGATTTGTATTTGTTCAGGTATTAGTTTGTTTTCTGTTTTATGTTTGTATATATGTAAATTTTCCCAAATGTTCATTATGGTGCCTTTGTGTGGTATATGTTTTATTAGTGTTACATTGGTTATGTCTGGGAATTCATGTCCTGTGTTTATATATATAAACCGGTGTTTGTCATACTGTAGTGTGACAATCTAAATAAATCCTGTAGACAACGCAAGCTGAAAATCAGCTGATTAGACATGATGAGATCTCGCACTTATATGGCATAAAAAATACGGAGATATCCCTGTATTTATGCCTTAGGTGCTGCCAATGTGACTTAAAACTGGTAAAATGTGCCCCATAGATATACTTTCTGAGCTGCAACTTTCACTTCACGCAACTTACAAAATAAAATTTCTCCGTCTGTACTAGTATAATTTTGCCAGCAATGCAAACCTCGTTCTTGCACGCTGTCATAGGTCTTTATCGTATACCTTTATAAAATGAAAATCGAAAGGCTATAGCGAAACAGCCGTATAGTTCCAATAAAAATTTAAAGAAATTTTTACGAAACCGAAACATCGAAGCATGATAATGTTTTTAGGCTTTTGAAAAGTATAATGTGCATATAACAAATATTTACTATATATAACAAATATATTTACTATATAACAAACATTATCATGTTAAAACGACAGACCGAAGATTTCTAGACTGTGGGGAATCGAAAGTGTGGAAACGTTACATTTTTCGATGACGTTACATCTTTGTGGAATGACCCCCAGCCTATACACATTATCATGTTAAAACAGTAACTTTAATTTGTAGCTGCATGAGAATCCAAACGCTATAGACGTTTCTATGCTGTCTAGAGACTGGTAGATTGTCCAACCAACATCTAAGAAAATCTAACAACTTATTACGTTTTGCGCAAGCTGGCAGGCAGTTGTAGTTCTGTGTTTGGGTAATGCGAATGGAAGAGAAAAAGCGTGTTAATAATTGTAAATCATTGTGGTCGGATAGTAATAATTGCTGACTTGTGTTGCTTAACGGGAGTGTAAATTAGGTTACAGTTATTTTTTGTTACATTAGTGTATGGTGGACAATCATAAACTTGAAGAATTGTTGTACAGACCTGCGAATGTTTTTGCTTTTTGGAAACTCATATTAAGGTTGTCAGTAACGATTCTCGGGCGATCAATTATTTTATTACGCTGTTCCAATGAACGATACATGGTCACACGGTACGTCGTAACAATATGTTGTAACATAAACCATAAGTAAAACACTGAAATTTAGTAAAACATAAACAACAACTAATCAATATGACTAAAAGATGCTTTTATAAAAGTTTTAATATGGGGATCCTTAGGTGCATGAGCACGTCCCAGGAAGTAGGCTTAGCCGTGACACCGGGCAGCTGAAACAAATCCAAAGCAAGCTTGGAGGGTTAGGAGACATCCCCACCACCAAGCTATGAGTGCTGAGGGCCAATAACTCGAACACCCGAGATAACTCTATTTGAAGTAAGCAAAGGAATAAAATCGGACTGGATTTTAGGGCTCCGACTTGGGGAGGGCACAGGGATATGAGACACTGTACTTGAAATGTTCGAGCCTTATTAGGCAACACTCAGAGGATGGAAGGGGATAGACTTTCAAAACAACTGTATGAGGCAAGAATTACTGGGAGAAGATCCAGAGGCCGGAGAAGAGTGACTTGGAGGACAATGTGAGATGTTCTCTGCAGTGGCTGGGAGTGCAGTGGAATGAGGCCAAGGCTCTAGCCATGCAAAGACCACGGTGACGAGACCATTGCTCAACATCTACACCTTGCGGTAGAAGAAAATTGGAATAATAAGAAGAAGAATACGTTTTAAACGCAAGTAATTGTTAAAATATGCATTTAAATGATTTTATGTGACAAGTCATAAAATATCCAAACCAGAGCTTTATATTTAATTAAACATTTTATATTAGTTAATATTTTTATTTTGTCTTAGAAACCAAATTTCCTTCTTTCTTATGTTTAACAGATATGCATTCTCAGTGTTTTGTAATTTTCCTGTATGCTGAGTAAATTTTTACATTCCAGAACGACACGCTGTAATAAACTGTTACGTTTCCTGTCACCCACATCGGCGCTAAAACACACACACACACACACACACACACACACACACACACACACACATACATATACAGAAAATCGTGACAAAACAGAAATCACATAATTAAAATATCAATTTACTTCTAAATCAGAACTAACCGCACAAACTGTAACATGTATTAAACTGAACCAATACACATAATTGATTGCTTTATCACAGGCGATCCACACAAACACACGCGCGCGCGCGCGCCCCCCCCTGTACGGGGAACATACAGGTATATCCATATGTATGTACGTAAGTTAATTATTTTAGTTATTAAATATCAATTTTAATTTTGAATCTAACAATTTATCCCGCCGACTGTGTCGTTGTGAATGAAGCATTTCAATTAAATTGAAATACATTTAATTAAAAGGCTACGCACTGAACTGATTTAACGGGCAAGCCATTAAGGTCAATGTTGGGAGAAATCCAAGTGTAATTTAATGGAAAAACTACATTGTTTACGTTGTAATTTAATGTGAATTTTACACTGTGGTTTCGCTTATTGTTAGTTGGAAACTTAGTTCAATCGAAAAAATTATTATGTTAGTCTTTCAGTGAAATATTTTGGCGTAGTACCAATTACTTTGTCCAAAAGTGACACTAAATAATGTCACTATTAGCAGAGGATACATTTGTTTTAATACAGATTATTAATACAAGTATTAATAAACACGCACTCCGAATACAGAGCAATATGCTTATGTTTGAAAACGAATTCTTCTTATTTCTTTTACATCAACAATTAGTTATTCTTATTTAAGAACATCAACTTACTAGCATATAGCCATCCCACTGTGGGTGGCGTTGAAGTGCATATATTCTTCATATGAGCCTCTGCCGATGGACCTTTACTAGAAAATGAATACTTTTGAAACTTAAAATTAGCGACATAGCAATCATCATCATCATCTTCACAACACGGCATACGCAAGGTGCTGTCTGTTCCGACTTAAAAGCTCCTCCAGCCATTTCTTCTTCGGTCTACCCACACACCTGTGTCCAAGAGATTTGTATGTCTAGACTTGTTTGGCCAATCTGTAGTCTAACATTCTTTCAACGTGTTCTTTCCACCAATGTTTGTAATCTTTTAATTTTTCATTCAAGTTAAAAACTTGCAACTCTTCTCTTAGAACCTCATTCTTTATACGGTCGAATTTAGACCACCTTTTTACTCCTCTTAAGAACGTCATTTTCGAGACTTGTATTTTACTGTCTTGTTTCTTCGTTGTTGTCGGTAATTCTCACCCATAGAGCAGTACAGGAACTGCTATAACTTTGTAAACTGTAATTTTGTATTTCGATGTACCTTGTTTCTTAAAATACGGTTGACTGTCCCACAGATCGTCTGGAACTTTCTTAACTTAACATCAATATCATAATTCCTACCACAGCCTATTAACTATCATTTCCCAAATACATAAACAGGCTCACCTGTTCTAGAATTTGACCATTAATCATTATTTTTGTTCTTATTGGTTCCTTGCCTCGACATGTCGTTACCTTTCTATTTATAGTGGAGATTTTCATATTGTATGGTTTGCATATCTGATAATGGTTATAAACAGCTTTTTGTGACGCAGATTCTGTATTTTGAATTACAAGCAAGTCGTCAGCAAACAACAGCACATTCAAATATCTGTATCGTGAAATCCCTATACCAGGGTTCACTAGATCCTTCCATTTCCTTACTAGATTGTCAATATAAATGTTAAAAAGAGTAGATGATATACTACACCCTTGTCTAACGCCTTGACTGACATATATTTGTTGAGGTAGGCCTACCCCAGTAATATTTGACATAGTAATTTTCCCATTAATTTGCCTTTAATTTTACATGTCTTGAAATATTTTACAGTAAATGTCTTTTAGAGATTCCATAATGAATGAAACACTTGACACATGATCACACATTATGTGCTACGTCTTCAAACCAGTTCAATCGTCTTGGTCCTTCTTTCAGCACCGTCATTAGACAGTTGGCAATGAGCTGAACGGCTACTCTCGAGCCTACTTCTTTGATGTACTCTCGTTGGATTTTCATCGATGAAACAGCTGATTTTACGTCATTATTATTTTCCATACCTTTGACAACTTGATAACTTCTATTACTTTTCATGTTGCAGGTAGAGCTCTCAATATAAATTCCTCACTTGTTAGATTTGTTTGCTTTGCTATGCATTTTTACTTTATCTGCTTCAGAGTCTTACCTAGGATAATGGATTCTGTTTTTTTATTGAGATTAAGAGGAAACCTAATCTTGTTAGCTACTTGATTTGGTATTATCAGCATGAATTCCGTACTTTAACGAATTTACTGTAAAATACAACTTCTTTACAAAATGGCTGCGACGGATTATATAGGCTACATGAGAATCTAAATGACGGACTTTTACTTGTACATTATAATACAATGTATAATACTATATAGTAAATATAGTAATATGTTATAATTTAAAATATTAATTGTATAGTATACATGCTTGTATCAGTATATTTACCCTGAAAACGGTTGCCAATTGTTTGGTTAACCATAACGTCGCTTCTTTAATTCTTCCGTGATAGCAAAAGTCCGTCATTTAAATTCTAACGTAAAATTAAAATCTTAGTTTGCAAATTTCTTCGCCCTTTTGTGTTAAATAATCTCAGCAATGGATCACATAATAATACGTCTTCTTCTTACTCCACTAACATTTTCTATTTGGAATTGTCATCCAGATGTTGTCTTGAGTAACTAACTGCTGAACCTTTCATGAATCTTATATATCGACCCTGTATTTCATAACTAATATATTATTTTTCATGCTGGTTATCTGGTTCCGTCCACTTACTAGCACTTGCGTAAAAGTATGTAGTATTTTACGCAGTTAAGATATTATGAAAACTCAAAGGGATAAGCAAGAAGGAGAGAGGGGACGTGACAGTCAGCAATAGTGGCGTCGTGCGGGTAGAGGAGTCGTTGGTAAACAAGTGACAATGTTTGTCAACTTTTTGTATATTTTGGTTTATTTTACCTGCCCTGAATTATTCCTTTTCAGGTTTTTCCAAACCAGTTTCGCCCATGTCAGAAAGTGTCATTTTTAAGAGAAAGCTGGTTAATAATCAAATATTTATAACGTCTTCTGAAGATCAATCATCTTTAATTTTACCTCAGTTTACCAGTGCATAAGCAGTGTATGATACAGTAAGTCGTACATATAAATTGAACTAATTAATTAATTAAAAACAGTCTGATTTGTAGGCCGAATCAACAGTGTCAGTAATATATATGTCAGACAAATGAACATTTAAAATTAGAAAATCTCAGTTTAATTATGTAAACAGGCAAATGCAGAGCTCCCGCAACCAAAACATTTTTTTTTTACCGAAATCCTAAAATTATGTCATTTGTAAACATTAGAAACCATGGACAGTTTGTTAAGAAATTGTCTCCTCTGACCATTCCGTATTTCGGTATTCTTCATACCGTATAGCCTATGATATCGAAGTGATTTACCCTAATCTGTTTGCAGAGAGGTATATTAACTTATGGGTTTTTATAATATATATTTCCGTTAAAAGGTTACCAATTAGTAGAAAAATACACTTATAATCACTATACCTAAACATGTGATTATGATAGTGCATATTATTGAAATCAGGTATACGTTTTACGTAATCTAAGTCATGTATTATGTTAACACAGAATCAGGCCTAACTATAACGTATGGTTGTATAATTTACGTCAAACGTGTAATAATCAGATAAAATTTTAGTATAGTTTATGCACTTATACACGTATTCACACATACACATACGTACATAATTATCACAGAAACGTTTTAATTTGTATATTAAAAAAAAAGCATTTACTGTATGAATTTTGATTTAATAGCCTATATTCGAGTCGGATATTGGGAACGGAAAGGAACAAATATCTGATGAGCGTCAAGCCTGTCAGAACTGCTAAAGTTCTGCACGGTGATGACATTTGACGTAGATGTTTTTGACATTATTTTCACTGGATGAATTGTTATCTCAAAAAATATGTTTAGTTGTTTTCTAGTAGAAGCAAAACTCCTCCTAAATAATGAAGACTTTTGTTGACTGAAACGTAAGCATTGCAAAGCGAACGGAAGACAGATGTGTAGACAGAGACAGATAGAAGTAAAAACGGAATAAAACAAAAAAGTCATTTCCCTCGTAAATGGTGACATTGAGTTGATTCGCGGTGTTTTGTTTTGTGAGCTTTCAATAGATAAACTGCACTGCCACATCTATTTTGTACATATAAAAAAAAAGAAACGTTGCCATGTTTTTCCATTACAGGTTGTCAACCGTTGTTGGGACCCTCTTCTCTGTCGCCTCCCAGCTACCGTCCCAATGCGTCCCCGTACTTCTCAACACTTCGTCCCGTGTTTCCCCATTCCACCCTGTGCCGTCTAAATTAAACTTCTACACCACACACGAGTTGGGAATTGATTTAAATATCACAACGGTTTTGAGGTCAGTTTTTTCGGACTTGTGTAAACGTACGAACTCAAAAAGAAGGAATTTAAACAAAATTAAAAAGAGATTTAAATACTCAGTGAGACAAATTAGTTAAACATAGATTATGGAGGAACCAAACCGAAATATAGTTACAGCCTAATTTGTATTGTAAGCTTGTCAATGTTATTAAAATGATTATTAACTGGGCTGTTCGGCCGTGGTCGGTCGCTATTTACTAGCGACATCTTCGGCAACGTTGCAAATCCCACCCTCGGGGGGTCTTCATCAGGCCGCAAAAAGCGACAGACGAGTTGTTCTTAACCGAAAAAGCTGTCTGGTATCGTTCGGGCAAGATCCGCCGCACTTACTTTCCTAACACCCTGTCGTTTTTTGCGGCCTGAAGAAGATCCCCGAGGGTGGGATTCGAAACGTTGCCGACCATGTCGCTAGTAAGTGGCAGCCGACTGCGGCTTAACAGGCAGTTCATAATCAATTTAATAATATAGTCATAGCCAATATTTGTAGATATCAATATTGTTAAAGAAAATCATGTTTTCTGGAACTCAAACATGAAACCAGATTAGTTTGAAAAAATCGTAAATCAAAAATGTACGCACCTTCTCAGAGTTTGTTATATTCTGTTACAGTTCGCTGTATTTCATTATGGTTTATGATAATCTGCATTTCCCTTATGAATATAATTCGTTACTTTCTCCTGGAATCACTACAACTGTAATAACTAATACGTAAGTTTTACTTAGTCTGCTATATAAAAACTTTTATAAACACACACACACACCTGCCTTCTAAGTGTACATATCCATTATTTTATACATTTTGTTGGTATAAACATTAATTTTACATAGTGTCTCGTACACAATAAATAACTTTTTTAGAGTCAGTTTTAACTAACTTTTTAATTGCATCATGCTTTTAATTCAAACAATGAGCTTACAAATAAATTAATGTACTAAGCTGGATTCCTGTTTGATGTTTTTCAACTATGGGTGACATAATTGTTTCGCTTACTACACGGTAGAGTGTCTGGTAATCTCAGTTCGCACCACAACTGCAAGAAATCATTTGGCAGCGGCCACGTTTTTGCTGTCTTTGGCAAAATTCCCACAATACCATTTGCGACTCTATACCGTCTGATTACACAAACCACCTTTTCCTGGATTCCGTTCTTATTACTCGTCATGAATCATTGGATATCAATTGTCGTACATGCATTTACGAAGCTACTTGACAAAAGGACTTACCCTTTCTTCATTTCTATGTCGGATAAAAAGTATCAGCCTAAAGAAAAATATCAGAGATTTCAGGTAGATATCATATAGACGCAAATAAAATCAACAGCTGGTTAATTACAGGCATTGAAGTGCCCATTTTCATGTCTAATTCAAAATGATCATATATAGTCACTGTCACACACATGTTAAAAGAATATATAATATCGTTACTTCTTTAGTCCTTTGTGCGACGAGCATATAAAATAAAATTCAGTTGCATGAAGGGTAATATGATTTTAAAGGTAAGGAATCAAACTTCATTTATAATTTAAAAAATATGTAATAGACATTAAATATACCGATACGGGTACTTCATCATGTGCCAGTTGAATGAGTTGTATCAGTTTTGAATCAGTTGGAGATTAAATTAGTTGAGAATTAAGTGATAAAACATATGCTACCAAGAAGTATAGAATTGTTTGCTTTAAATTAAACTACTTTCATAAATAATAAGGTTTAAGATATCCCAAAGTAGGCACGACGCCTAGATAGTTCGGCAACAGCTCATTTTCAAGACAAAATCCAAATTAGTCACACTGGAGGGTATACTTGTAATTTCCTTATTTTAGACGAAACCTAGATACGGTCTAAAGTTATAATTTAATGCGCTTAATATAATAAGTTTATTATATCACCTAATACAGAATAAAAATACGAATTCTCATTCAGTTGCTTTATTTATGACAACAAGTGATTGAACAAAATGTCCACCATTGGAACATACAAAAGGGAGATGGCCGTTACAACAACAAAAAATCATGCATCACAAATGGCGCAAAGATCAAGTTGAACCTAAAGTAAACGTGTTTTAGAACAACTGAATTATGCACCTAATTCTAATCTTTACGTAAAAGTTAAATTAACAAGTCGATTGATCTGGTAACCATCAAAAATGAAGCAACAATCAATTACATTCAAGGAAGTATTAATTGTCCTATCAATCAATCCGTGTTCTTCACATTTTTTTGGCTCTGTGCATGAAACTAAATACTGTACTGCCAGATATAAACTGACAGTCTAAATATAAGACTGGTAACTTGATATGTCCATTCTAATGTAAGTGTATACAGACAACGAGCCTACAATTATTCACGTTTAGAGTGAATCGCTTTTTAATGTAATGTGTACGAGTTCAAGCTCGATTAGCTGAAATATGGTAGTTCACTTCAACAGTGAGAGACGGTGTATATATAATTAATACATGCTTGCGTACGGAACGCAGACGCGTCGTGGCAGGGCGTACAGTGTGTGTATAGTGGAATTAAGTGGAGTCAATGTCGGGGAATTAACCAACCCTATACCTCGTCTGTAATTACTTATCAGGATTATTCCTACCAATCAATCACTCTTGCTCGACCTATTGAACGGCTGCGTACCGACAATGGATTGTGCGATTTGCTTCCCAACCCTCTGGAGTAACGCCAGTCAATACGTTAAGTGATATGTTGCGTGTACTACTTTGTGCGTGTGCGTGCGTGCGCGTGTGTGTGTGTGTGTGTGTGTGTGTGTGTGTGTGTGTGTGTGTGTGTGTGTGTGTGTGTGTGTGTGTGTGTGTGTGTGTGTGTGTGTGTGTGTGTGTGTGTGTGTGTGTGTGTGTGTGTGTGTGTGCATTTGAGAGCCGCTTTGTCACGCCTAGCTTTGCTCTCTGTTTTGAGAACGGATCCCCTTCGGTATCACCATAGTCACCTAACCCTAGCCAGTATTGCTACAAAACAACCGTTACATTATCCGACAATTACTAAGGATACACTAAAACAATAGTAACAAAGGGTAAAATAAATAAGACAAAAGTACAAAATATCTTAAATCTTGTAATATTTATTTAATTAAGACCTGGACTTATGACTCGGTGAAGTTCGAAATGTCCCTTTAAATATAATAATGTTGTCAATATAAATTGACAAATTAAGCAGCCAAAAGATCAAAAGGAGGAATTTTTGTTTGTTGTTTCCTCATGGCTACTTTTTGCCACACATTTAATTAGGAAATGGATGAATATTTCAGGTTTCAAAAGTGCAACTTACAAAAGTCTCATTGTAAGGTATACGGTAAATTCTTTATAATTGGTATGACTGCCTTCGTTATATTACAACGTCCTCATCATTCTTATTTATGTATTTTATTTATTTATTTTTACGCCATCCAGTGCATTGAGTGAGAGTCTTCATTTAAAAAAAGAGGACTTCATTGTAAATACATAGTTTACTTATACGGAGTACGGAATTCATTCTTACGTTACATTTTTTTTTTAAATCGTATTTACGTCTAATTAATGTTCTCTTGCACTTACTTTTGCATAGCTTTTTTTACATTACATTATCATTTTGACGCAACATTGAAAACACTGCTCTGAAATCATCACTAAACCTTTCCTACCTTAACAATTTGTATCTAGTGTCCAGGATGTAGTGTATTACATGTAAACAAAAATGTGAAGAATAAACCAAAGGCCATTACTTTTTGCAATGGAGTGAGTACCTTTCTGTTTACATTGGTTTCAAAAATGTTTTACTAACACCAAAGTTGTTTTCATAATTAAGCTACTCCGACAATTGTAGTAAGAAATAATGTAACTACAAAATCTGGTACTGAAAACTATAAACTTGAAAGATGTTAGAATTTAATACTAAAGTTCAGAAGGCACTACAGTTTAAAGTGTGAAAATAACAATTGAAAGAAAAGCATGAAATAGAGAATTACACAGAAAGGTCAAAGAGGTTGCAAAAGATGTCCTGTTGGCCAATGAAAACCATTTTATGTAGTTGTAAAAACAAAACAAGTTCTAAATTTGCAGACAATGAAACCTTGCAGGGAGAAGCAGAAAGATATCTTGTAACAAACCTATCTTGAGGGTCTTTACGAAAACGAGATCGTAATCCTAATTATTAAGAAATTAACGCTAGTAAAGGACCGTCAGTACGAAAACCGTTACAAACATAACGAGTGTCAAGGCTGTTTGACAAAACAGAAAGTTCCCAAACTACAAGTATAAATGAGATAGCCAAACATTTAAAAAATGTTTTAAAGTTAATCAGTAGCAACACCTTGTAGTCAGTCAATAGTAATTAATAACCTTGTAAAGGTAAAGAACAAACTCTAGATCACCGTAAAAAGTGGAATAAGTTATCACGCCAAACTATCGTATAAGCACACAAATAATTACGGAAATAATTTCTAGTCGAATTACAGTAAAATGTGCAAAATATTGTACTCTTTGACTCGCTTTGGAAACTAGGACGGACGTACTTAGCGTAAACGTTCAATTGCCACCATCCAACGGTATCAAGAGGTTACGAAGGTCAAGTGGTTCGTCAATGTTTATTTCGTTTATTATCACACAGCCTTTGTTCGCAGTGAACACGAAAACTTGATTAAGATACTTATTAAATTTGATGTAGAAGAAAAAGTTGTTCAAACTGCTGTAAATCTACATATTACAAATAAGAAAGATACCATAAGGACTGAAAATGTAAATAGCTAGAGAAATCCTGTGCGCTGAGGATGTAATCGTTTCTGAGTAATTCTGAAAACCGTGCGATCTGTTGTCAATAGCATATGCTATGCGAAAGAAGAATATTAATAGCAAAAAACCAAAGTACAAGTTAAACAAATAATTAAAATAATAACTGATTAGCATGAACAGGAGAACAGAACATTATTCCGTGCTAGCCAGTTCAGTTCATTATAACCTAATTAGCTTAATTTGTAAAATAATTTTAATAGTTGTAACTATAAACGTTTTGTAACCTAATGCTGCCTCCTAATGCAAAACGTGGGCACGTAAAGAAAGGAGAACTTGTCAAAACCTCAGTCTTTCGGAATGAGTAGTAAGAAATATATAGAAATACATAGACAGAAGCATTATAAAAGATAAGAATTGTGAAAAATCACAAGCGCATGCATGACTAATGGCAGAATAAATACCCCTTACTTTGATCATCTACCGAGGCACAAGTCGATTATGGTGGTCTACAGAACAGTTATAAAACAAAATTCATGAATGATAACATCAAGAAATGGTTCAAAAAAGACAGTGGTACTGTTTTAAATAACGCACAGGACTGAGAGCAGGTCGTTATAATAGTCTCTAGCCTCATTACAGATGCTGCTTATGGGAGGTGGAGGGAACTGCGAAAAAGTTAAGATTGAAAATCAAATCTAATGACTAATCAGCCTTCTGATTGCTACGCTCTTAGGATTAGCTATTATTGTGACGCATGTAGGCTCGAAGGTACCGAGCACTCTCACACGTTTCACGTTTCTTTGTGATTTAACGTTAGTGTACTAATTACTTTTGCTATTTTAATAACAAAATAACTGAAATTGCAGCAGGCCGTGAACGCTACGAAAGAATTGCAGAGAAAAAGAAAGACGTGCAGCAAAGTTTGTGCACCTATCGAACAGAGCAACCTAGTTTCCTGTCTGTGTCTTTGTCTATTAACCACCTCGCTCCGCTGCTTCGAAACTCTATTAGATAATGCGAAATAGTTCGCAGACTGAGCCACCCCCTCGGTCATACACTGATGAATGTGCCCTACATAAAATGGAATAAGTCACAATTCTTTCTCACAGAGCGGATAACGTTGGCCGTTTCAGATGCGATATGCTCGTAACTCATAGAAAAATCCTCTGTGACCATTCCGCTTCCATTGTGTATCAATCACTGCAGCAGGTCATTACTGAGTAATTTTTGCGAGGTAGAAACTTAATACTGCATCAAATGTAATACAGGGCAGAACTGAAGGAAGGCAACGCATCACTGTCTATGTCAGATAAATTTCATAAGAAAAAGAGATTACAAATCAGTTTGTGATGAAGCCCCGCATGTTACAAACGTACACATAAAACGTTGCTACTCGTGATAGTTTTGCAAACTGATTTTAATACATTCTCGCGTTATCATTAATAACACAGACTCGCTATCATTAAAAAGTCCACGTCACAAATATACGCGTATTATACCGTTAATTCAAACTTACATTACTTTTATCGACAAGCAGTTGGTGAACATAAAGGTATACTAACATTTTGACCATTATGAAGCCACATAGGAAAAATCGTACACAACACAAAATCTGATAAGCTTTCCGTTTTCGTCGATATACTATGCTGGGTCTGCATGCAGAAATGTTCTTTTTTCTCTGAAGACGTTTTTGCGTCATTGAGGATCAGAACGGTTCAATTTTGTGGATACCATTAAACAGACAGGAGGAAAGAACGCTCATGTATCATCGAAGAAGTTTTTAAATTACTACGTTCATGTCAAAAACGGATGAAAGAGACAAGGAGGCAAGTTGGCTGCCACACATGATCTTTATAAATAATACTGACAGTGTATTGTCTAGTAATTATTCCTTCAACAACACAAAGGCTACGGTAATTGAAAATTTATTTTTGACTTGGTATTCACAACTTTTCATACCGAGTTTATAAGTGTTCAACCTGTCTGTTTTGGTGTAGAACAGACACGTAAACAACTTTACAACAAAGGAAATCTTTTATGTTGGGTACAAAATGGGTATATTATAGATAGTCTACCGAGAAAGAAAGGAAGGACACGTTACATGAAATTCTTATTAAGAAAAATTGAAAGAACAGTGAACGCAACATTGTATGTTACTGGTGCATTGACGAAGCACATCTACTGTAGATATCGAAAATCATCCATTTTAAAGAAAAGTGCTAAAAACGTCTTTAGTACAAGCCCCATTTATAATTATCAAATGATTAAAAAGGGTAAATACCAACCTTGGTGCAAAACGAAGAACAATTTAAATTGTATTATTGGAAGTTGTATGAACCTATAACACACACTCTCTCTCTCTCTCTCTCTCTCTCTCTCTCTCTCTCTCTCTCTCTCTCACTCCCTCTCTCTCTCGTTGCCTCGTTGCGTCTTCGTACCCAGAATCAATTGCTTTTTGTCTTGACAGATCTGCATATCAATATAGAGTTCTCTACCTCGACTCTTCAACTACCATCTACGTTTTGGTCTACCATGTCTCCTCTTTCGTTTTGGGATCCATTTTTAAATGCTCTTTATCCATCTGACCTCCGATTAACTGGCCAACCCATACCACTTGCCGTCTTTCAATTTCTCCAACAATGCTTCTTCCTACTTCCATCTCTCGTCTTATAATAATGTTTCTTCTTCTCTTCAGTTGCGAATCCCGAGCTTCTCCGCCAGAAATCCATTTCTGTGAATAGGAACTTGCTCCGACTCAATATTTAAATCCCAAACTTCTGCTCCATATGGCATTATGGCCTGCAGTGGATTTTTTTACTGCGTTCCTTTAACCTCTATGTGTTTTGCTTTTAGCACTTACTTTTGTACTGCACGGAAGGAATGAATAAACGTGGAGAAGAAACGCCTAATATAGTGCTTTAGATAGATGTAATAAGTTATTTACACAAGATTAAAACAAAACGTCACGTTAATGAATGTGTGCAAGATTTAATTATACGAGAAAGAAACACTTGTCTTTCACATAAAACAAAATTTGGAAAAATGTTCTTTCTGTCTGCCTGTGTTGTATGTCTGTGTTTGTCTGTGTCTGCCTGTCTATCTCCACACACACACACACACACACACACGCACGCACACACATTTCACGTAGAATGGTTAGGTTCCACTTGGTAATTTAATTCGTGTACTTCAGTGTCACTGAATACTCAGTCGCAGCTGAACAGTGTTCTGAACATCTTCACAGCCACTGATTGGTTATTTCAGAAATTTTATCCCAACCGTAAATTGATAGGCTACCTATTCTTGCAC
The DNA here is from genome assembly GCA_034769895.1 of Magicicada septendecula. Taxonomy (NCBI): domain Eukaryota; kingdom Metazoa; phylum Arthropoda; class Insecta; order Hemiptera; family Cicadidae; genus Magicicada; species Magicicada septendecula. Next base: position 265,912,086 of record CM068371.1, read on the forward strand.
TAATTACCAAGCAAAAATAACATAAAAGTAAGTATTAAATTACCTTTACTTTAATAAGATATGTTACGTGAACGATTAATTAAAGAATACTAGGCCTATACTTTATTTCCAAGAATTTATGTTAAATATTCTGAACAGAACACTTCAGTAATGCATAAAATAATGACTGGGGTTCATTAATACATATCACTTAACTCGATAAAGTTAGTATTTTAGAAACTTTGTACTTTACGTCACTTGCGCTTTTTTAGTGATTGGTGTACTTCACCTGTTGTAATCTGCAATGTCAACGAAAATTTTTTAATACTACGAAAATGCATTATTTTTAAATGATTATTGTAGGTGATTTTGAAGTAACAGAAAGTTTTAACTGTATTGGAAAATTTGGAGCTTATTAATTTCATATTTTGTACTTTAATTTTAGTTGTTTATCTGTTAATTTGTTTAATATTAGGTGTTTAAAATTTGTTGTTTTTATGTTCTTGGTTTGTTACTTTTAAGATTATAAACTGACATTAAACGTTTGCTTTTAAGATAAAAGTATGCTAGTAACTGTTAGAGAAAAAACCGTTTTTACCACAGATTCAAAATATCGTGTACAAGTTTAATTTTTTTTTTTAATTTAACAGGGGAAAAGTTTTTAGTTTATGTAACTGTCTTCCAATTTTCATATTTTCACTCAAGGTGTTTAAAGAATAAAGTAATATTCATTCAAAAATAGTATAATAACTGCACTATAATGATTATAATAATAAACATACTATTTCTTAAACAAAACCTCCATATTTATTTGCTAATGTGGGCGGGTGATACATTTGTTTTTTTATAATTGGAGTTTTTTTTTGTAAATCGTCGTAAGTAATAGAATAACAAGCCAAACTAACATATATAACCTTTTCATTATATTATAGTCTCCAAGTCACGTGTATAAGTGTTTAATTGTAATATCTGTGAGCACTTGGGTACTCACCGTCTTGTAACTTCAATATTCTTCAATAACTACGCGTTTCAAGGATAAATCCTCATTATCAGATTATATAAAAACACCAATCCTTCTGGAGTATGCGTCAAAAAATCTAAAAATTGTACAAAACACCACAGTATATATGTCATTTAAGAACACATTATTGTAGCACTTCACGCCGCGTCGCGACCTGGTGCTACTCGATCGCGTGTAGTGGTGCGCACCAGGTCGCGACACGGCGTGAAGTGCTACAATAATGTGTTCTTAAATGACATACATACTGTAATCTTTGGTTTTATATAACCTAATGGTGAGGATTTTTTTCTTGAAACGCGTAGTTATTGAAAGTTTAAAAGACGTCACAAGACGGTGAGTAACCAAATGTTTACAAATATTACAATTAAATACCAACATAAACTTTCAAATGTTTACGCTTATTGTCCTGTAAAAAGTATGGTCTGTTCCTTTGTCACACTCTTTGTTTTTTTTTTTGTTTTTTTTTTAGGGTAAAGGGGAACAACCGCAATGAAAATGATTGTTAGCGTACTTGTTATTAGTTAATGCCAATGTACATCTAATTAAGATTATTTTGGCAATAGTAAAAACTGTTGAGCGGCAAGTAAACAAACTGATTCATCCAGCCATACAGGCGTATATCTAGTAATGTATAAAAACCTAATAGCTAGTAAGAAGTTCTTTCTTCACTGTTACGTTAATGAATTTAGTTTACAGCACCAGTATTTGTAAAGTAAGAAATAAAAAAAATAAAAAATCTGTTTCAAACGAACAATCCAACTTGGCGTCTGGTATGTGGTATAGTGAACAACGGCGTACTCCACAATTTGCGACTATTCTTCTTCGCGTTATCGTAATACTATGCAACACGGCAGAAACACCTGATAACATTCATTCCGCCCGTTTCATTCAATATAGCGGAGTGCACGGTATCTCACCTGCACCTGCCACAGGCGGCATACGTCGTTCTTGTCACACGTCGCTGCCTGTCTCTCTCTCTCTCTCTTTCCCCATCCCGTCCTTATCAAACATTCGTTTGTCATTTGGCCCTTCATTCGTTTCCGTTTTTCATAAACCAGGATGCGAGGGATTTTGGGAAAAGATAAAGCACGATATATATTTTACACGAAATACTCGATAAATATACATACGTATTTTCCTACGATCTATACTTACGCACAATTTTTTTTTAGAACACGCTAAAGTGTAAAGCGAAATTATATGTTTCGCTGTATTCCTTTAAAATGAGAATCATTCTGCACTATTTTCAAAAAGAAAATTATCAAATTTTTGTTTGTATATATCCTGAAACGTAATCCTGACTTTTTATTATTTGATAATGTAGTATTTTCTGAACCACTTTTCAATACTCAAGAGGCGGTAATTCTCTTCAAAAATACTATTAAAAGTAAAGTTCTGCTCAAACAAAGAATCACATTGCCATAAAATGAAAAGTGGTAATTGCAATGTGGCGTAGTATTTCTACCAGTCATAGGGCTATATAATTCTTTCAACGAGATGAATTATTCACAGAAGAAAACAATTGTTGATCACTGATTTTCTAAACCTCTTTAAAGACTAAATCATAAGCCTAACTAAAGCCCACGTGGCACCCGCTACGATAAAGGGGCATCATGTTTTACGGGGATGACTTGAGCTAGATGGAGATGCGATCAAAGCTAGCGACACCATCGCTGTGAATATAATTTACGCCCGAACAGAGTCCAACTACACTTACTTCTACAGTGAAGATGAAAGAGAGGCAGCGGCTTAACTGTTCACACAATTGTAAAAATGCAGGAGAACGTATTCCACCTCTGACAAGAATTAAAATGCAGATGAAAGTACATTTGTGGTTGACGTTTACTCTCCTTTCTTCTCTCTCTGGTCATCACTCCAAGATGTTGGTAAAAATGAATACAGCAAATTCAATTACGATGTTTCAAAAAAAGTAAAGTTATTTGTAAAATATAAAGGAATCATTATTACCTATGATTTCTATACTATTCTGAGAGAAAGACTAAGTCTAAAGCAGTAAGACAGTTTGATGATACACAAGTACAAAACGATGAATTGTATTAAGCACTCGAGTGTGCGTTACAGTATACTTAAAAGTATTATCTGTATAATTACATTGTAAAATTCATCTGATTCCAACAAACGAGGCGCTTACAATCTGGCAAGATGCTAGAATAATAGCTACCGATTTTAGAATACAAAACGTTCCACGAAAACTGGCAATATCTTTCGTTATTCACAAGGAACAACTGAATGACAAAAATAAAATCTAAGAAATTTGTAAAGCCAGTCAGCATTGTACTCTATTAGGCCTAAATAAGAATAAACCCAAAATTAAATTATGTATGTAAAAATTAAATCATGTAAAAACTCTGTGATTTAAATGTTTGTACCTTAATTAGGTTCTGTTAGGAATAAAAAGAAAAAATAAATAGTAATGGTGGAATGAGGATGTAAAGAGAAATAATTTTCTAAGCGAAGTTTGAGATTATAAGAAAATAAGTATTTAAAATTGTAGGGAACAACCATTTGGCCTATGCAAATGCATGACAACGATTAAGAAGAAGTAAGAGTAATGGGAACAAATCTGTGGGATAGAGAATTAGAGGAAAGAAAAGCAGTTTAGGCAGAGTAGACGGATAGAGTAAGACTGAGACCGTTTTCGAGGATGAAGGAGATTAACAGAGAGGAAGTGAGCGCCCCATAACAGGGTTAATACTTGCTTAGGTCAGCGACGCTAATTTCCTGTTGTCATTTCATAAATTGTATTTCAAGACGCAGAGACATAAAGTAATTCCAATTTATTACCGAAGGTTTAATCCATTTACGTCTTTGTTGGCCTTAATGGCGTCGTGTAAAACAGTTATTGTAGCTAAGGTGCAATTTATCTAAATAAACACGTCAAAAATAATCAGTTACTCGGCGCCACTAATGCGCATCGTGTCATTTAAATCGACACAACAATGCCAAATCAACGTGATACGGTAAGCTGTAAATTGCATCGTCACTTCCGGCACAAGGACAGGTGGGTAAATCAGTTTTCTACTGAAAAGGTTATTTAAAATATACGAGTGTTTGCACATATTGCATTAGCTTTTGTTATCGAACATTTGTATGTCATGTAATGGAAAACCATTAGGTTTATAATATGCTGGAAAAACTTTCTGAGTCATAAACACATATACTATAACATTATTACTGATGAAATAATAACCTGAATTTGAAAAATCACATAAATTATATTAAAACTGTAAGCAAAGCCAAAAAACTTCGATATATTATACTATTACGAATCTGAATTACGATCTGTATATTTTTACAAGACCAACCTTACTCGAAGTCAGAAGTTAACATTTGATCTGCTCAAGTTAATCCTGACAGCAGTAGGTATACAGGGTGCTGTTATTTATATTACTTTTAAAGATTTGCTTTTAAAACGTTTATAAAGTGTGTTAGAAGTACATCCACGACTCCGTTCGTACATGAATTATTGCTGGAATCAAAAGTAGAAAACAGTAAAACGTCCGATTTGAAAGTATCATGTAGGCCTATACATAACTACCGCTACGTAAAATGTGCATATATTATAGAACAAATTAAGATGTTAAATATAATAATATATTTTGATAAACATACCTTTTGTCACATCTCTCTATTAAGCATTTGTCTACTTTATCAACTGTCTTTTTTGTCTGGTTTCACTCTACCTTTTTAATAGCTTCAACTCTCTTATGTTTTTTTAATAAGTGCCTTTGTTAAGATTATAATGCTGTTTAAATTACTTAATTTTTATAAGTTCTAACATCAGAGTAGGTGAAGTTTTGTTAACCAAATTAGGTCTGTATTGAGTAATAGAACTGCAGCTTTCTTTATGTCCCTTATTTTCATTAAGGTTAATCGACTTTAAACCAAAACCATTCTAAGCATGTTTCGGTAAGAACATACATCTCATAATAGTTTTTCGACCCAACGGATTGTTGTACTAAACACTTTCAAAATGTTGGCTTTTGGAATGGAAACTAGACCTATTTAGTACTCAACAGCAGGCTTGTGGAATGCAAAATATGTTTCATTTTACTTCCTGTCTCATACCATTCTTGGAATCAACGTTGACTCATATTGTCGTTCCTCTTTAAGTTATTCACTTAACTTTGCTTCATATTAACGTAAACTACATGTTAGCTACACATTCGTTTATATAGTTATTAGCTAAACTAATGTTTCCACGGATCTGCACATCTTCATGAACGACTAATATATAAACTCTAAAACTGGAAATACTGAATTTTAGACCCTAACAATTAAAAAAGCTGTGTACTTGACCAATAGCAAATATAAAACTTTTGCAAGCCAGCAAAAAAAAAATAAAATAAAAGGGGTTTGATCAAGACATGACACCTTAATTGAAACTAGTTTACCGGAAACGAAATAAAATCAAACACAGGAAAACTGTACTATGAGTATAAAAAGTGCAGATTTCGATTACAGCCACATTAGACACGGAAATTAATGTTAAGGATCTGGACGGGTGATTACTAACAGTAATAGCCTAGGTATCCAGCTGAGTGTCGACAGGCGAGCAATCCCACCTTTGTTATCCTACTGGTAACCGATATTGCACCCGGTATGGTTTAATTATTGCATGTCGCTGTGTTTAGCGGGTTAATCATGTTGCAAAACAGTTTGCATTTTATTGCCATGCAACAGTATAATTCGCGCTGCAGGAAAATGTTTAGCGCACATGAATATTTAATCAAGAATGATGGAAATGTTTATTACGATCATGTCATCGGTGTAGGTCAACCTGCCCATCTGTCGTTCGCTAAACTTGTGACCGACTTTGCTGTTCCTAGTGTCAATTCACTGTACCACTAGTGACACGATGACGGCGTACGGTACAAACAGTGTTATGTTATACAACTTTGAATTCACATGATTTAATTTCACATATAATATACAGGACAATAAATTTCAGAACCTGTTTACAAAGTTAATACAAGTCAACTGTTTCTTCCGTAGGTCCGTATTGTTAGAAGGTATCTCACGGTTCGTGACCATCCTTCTTATTATAACAGACTTGCAGGTTTTTGAGTTACATAAATTACTCTCGAAAATTCAAAGCATATTACAATTTAGTTTCGACGTTCTTAGTAGATGAAGACGAACTCTGTCTATCCAAATTGAATTTTGCCATCCATACTCTTCAGTTCTCATCACAGGCCTGGATAGACGAAGACGGCATACTCAGGTTCACAATTCTTTTAACTGGTTGTACAGTATTTTATTCTTAAGAATTATTGGATGTTGGTTTGTTTGTGTCAATTATTGTTTTTTTTTTTTTAATCTATGGCGTTCCTGAAACCCGGTGCAGCAATGAAACACCTTCAACAAAAATTCACGTAGGCCTAAAAGTGTTGCACAACATTTACGATTTTAGCGATGCAATAAATATTTAGAAACTTTGAAATAAGTACGCCTACCGTATTAAATGGTGAGGTGAGTAAAGACGAATACAAGTTTGGGTGATGGAACAGTGAGAAATAATATGTAACTTCTCACACACAGAGCTGCTAAACCTATGATACAATTTAAATAAACTCAAGCTGAATACATATAGACCTATGTATAAAATTGAAGTATTGAAGTATACCTGAGAGTCAGTGAGCGTTCCTGAACAAGCGGTATATATGTACTTGTATATACGTGTGTGTGCGCGCGTGCGCGTGAACGTGTAATCTATCGGAGAATGTAATAGGCTTGCAAATGTATTTAAACAAAGGTTATATGTAGTGTAAATTGGATATAGCGATGTACAAAGCACTTGAGAAGTAGATCAGTAGTGAAAGAGCAGATGAAGCCCAACAGCAGAAATTGGAATAGAAATCCAATTGGTAGATACACAAACATAACACGTAAACCAGTGGGAACCAAGAGAAAGAAGATTGATGTGAGAAACAGAAAGAACAAACAAAGTGCGAATGAGAGAGTAGCATAGTACAGTTCTTTTAGGAAGACGGGAAGAAGTAAAGTGAGTTTTAAAAGCGATTAAACTGCATGCAGTTGGTATAAACTGATTAAAATTGATTTGTTTCCTACAGTGTACTCTTCTAGTCTCATTTAACTTACTTTCTGTGACATCTGTAGCACTGAATGCATAAAATAAATTGGTATTCAAATATTAAAGCATTAAGGAAACAGTTTTTCATGCAAGCTTTGACGCTAATGGGCCAGGCCATTAAAATGCATTATTTATTGGTTTGAGTTGGTAGACTGAAGCGCTTTTTCCTGCTGCTATTAAGGCGTCCGTATGTTCCAAATTTTTTTGTTTACTTCATTCTGCTATTTCTTCCGGCGAATGTACCTAATTTTAAAATCTATAACGAAATATACACAATTAGTTAAATATTATAATTCCTATATTTATAATCAAGTTATATTACTTCCAGTAAGAGTACGGTTTAAATACTGACTGTATTCTGAAAATGTAACGTTAATGTATTAGAATTATAGTCGTATGTAGTATTCTTTACATAAAGTACGACAGTAGTATGAACTAATAAATCGCCAGGAAAATCTGAATAGCACATAGAATAGATAAAGTGGAGGAACGTAGACTTAGTGCATTATTCTACTGAAAATTATAATAAATACAAACAATAGAGGAGGAAAGAGGTGTTCAATGGAACTGCCTAAGTACCGAACGTTATACATTTCCGTAACATTAGTCATAGGATCATGAGGAAAACAAGTTTTAGGTTTTGCAATTACAGAGATAGTTTACCTTTACTGACGTCGAAGATTGGAAAGAAACATAAAAAAAAAGTTTTAAAAAAAGTTAAACTTTTATGCAATAATGTACCTAATTTTACCAAGAATGAGAATTACGAATGACAATGTAAAATCGGCCAAGCATATTTACTCAGCAAGTCACAAAATACAAAATGATCATACTTTCAGAATACAGTATGTACGGTTTTTCAGGAAGTTTCCACCACACTTCACAGGCATATTCTTCTCTTTAAAAAACTTAAAGATATTTACTTAATAATAGGTCTAGAAACGATGGTATTTTGCTTATGGCCAATCATAGATTTTGGATTTATTTGACTTCAAAGGTAACACAATATGGTACTGTACCTATGCGAATCAAATGAATGACACAAAAGCATTGACTATGACATAACTTGGGTTTCAGAGCCTTATATGCCGTTTACGAAAAAATCATTAAAATTTCATTTTTTTACTTTTTCGTAGGAAACCACTATTAAATCCATCAATATGGATCAGATCCCCCCTCAAACTGGTATAGACTTTAATACTAAACGATTTGGTGTAAATAACATAGTGGGGCAATGGCAAAATGATAACACTTATTGAAAATAATACCGGAATATGCTGGTTTCTGCCATCGTCATGTCGGAAAAATTTTCTAAAACTTGCCAACTGACGGAACTTCAGGTAATACATACCAGACAGATAATACATAATACGCACGTAAAATCCTTTTGCATAGGCCTACTCATATTTTCAAAAACATTATCTAAGTTTAAGGGTTACATAATTTATAGTTGGAAACAATATTGAAAATAACTTTTCACTTTAAGCTTAAATGTTATTTTATTTTTGTGAGAAGGCTAAGACTCTTGAGTATTTTAATTACGATCGTCAAATAATTATGATCAATTTATTTTGAATAATGAAAGGGAATATAAGCATGCGAGTACTTTGTATTCATTTGATATTCGTTGTTAACATGTGTTCGTTGTTCAGGACAAGTATTACCACTATTCGTCTCTCAAAACTGACAGTTATTCTCTGTGAATGCATTAAGTGTTACAGCCTTTACAAGTACCCATAGTATTATATTACTCAGTATTACACAAACGCACAATTGTGTTATTATACTCTGTAGTGGATTTACGTAATGAATACGATACTGGTTTGTAAAACCGAAACGTGCTTGTGTAATTAATTGATACACAGTGCTCTTCATTAAGTAAGTACCACCTGACTGACTTTTCCATAATCTGGCGGTATTATTACTTCATGTATTGTTTAATGCGTTGTCGAAAATACAGTAAGTTGTTGCTGCGCCACTCGAAACTGCTTGAAAAGCGGGTCTGTTTTCTTACAACGGAGATTCACTTATAAAATACATTGTTATAAACATACTTAAATACTCTTTTGTAAAAAGTGAATATTACAATACGGTTTTATAACAAAATTTTTTCCTGGAATACCAAGAACTAAAATTAATATCCTTTAGAGTAAATATTAGAATTCTTTTCTTGTATAATGTAAATGAAAGTTAGGAAAACTAATACATGTCATCATATGGCTAATTTCAAACTAAATATTGACAAATTACGTATCTTTGACCTAAAAATGTTATCAAAGACTGCAGAAAGAGGAAATGGAAACGATGGAGGGAAAGAGTGCGGGGCGGGAGGCAGACAGGTAGAAATCTAATTTAAAAATGAACATTTGTACACAATGAAGTCTAAAAGACAGACATTAGAAACAGAAAACAAGTAAATAGATATAAGGAACACAATACAAACACGTATTTGCAGCTTATAATTCAATTAGGAGGGATCACAACCCAATACAAATATTTATTTCAGTACGGTATCAAATTGTGTAAAGCTATATTCTAATAGCCAACGAACTAAACATGAGCTGATAATATAGGACATATTTCCGCTAACTTGTTTAAACATAATACTTTGTTGAACTCGGAATGCGACTTGCAAATAGGTGTACACTCATTAAATGGAATCTGCAGGAATTTTGGATTACCGATATCCACATTGAACGCTAAGGTGTTCATGACGCTGATCCCATCTGAGCAAAAATTGTTTTAGATGGTACTGTTATGGATGAGATCAGACATTTTGAATCTCCGGTCGATATTTGAACGTGTTTTATATTGAAGGCAATGACGTGATAAACACGCGACATACGTTCAACCATGAGTGTGGATCCACCAGAAAACTCAACGAGTATAGGAACACGCCTAAATTTCTACAAGGTGATGATGATCTTGTATGGCGATGACACCCCAAGGTGATATCCAAAGCCAGTTGTATTCAATCGGCCGAAATGAGTTTTCTCAACCATATGGCAGGGTATCGTTTCTAAGATCGTAGAAGAAATGCATAGCCTATATAAGCCAGTAACTGAATATTATGAGTATACTCATAGGATTACCCAATATCGGCTGAAATGGTTAGAACATCTTAACCGAATGGATGGCTGCCGCATCCCTAAACAACTATGGAATTACTAGGCGAAAGGACGGAGAGGTGTGGGACGTCAGAAGAAGTGTTGGCGTGATCAGCTCCAGTCTATCTGCTTGGGACCGGAACAACGGATTTTTGGTTTAACCTTACTGAAGAAGACGATGATGATAATGAGCACGGCGTTAGTAGGGTTACGTTAAATGCATTAAAATCGATAAAAGTAACTGATATGTAACGGGCGTTCGAATTTCGGCTCAGAGACTCACGAAGACTTGGATGTTCAACTCCAACAATTAGTAGGCGGCACGTTCGACTGTCTCGACCTTGAGCCGCATTCGTGACACAGAACGACGATTGAACATATCACCATAAATAGGTATTTGATTACAAAATTGTAATTTGGAAGTTCTCATTAATGCCGCCGAACTTTCCTTGTCGGTAAGAATCTGAAATCAATATTGGTCACGTACTTTTGTCTTCCTCCTGTAACTGACAAGTAGTGTTGTCAGACACCTTTATCGATTACAAAGAATTCACATTACAAATTATCACTACATGAATAAGCCTACATAAGTTCAACCATGTATGCGGTCCGTCAGGAGAAATCAGCGAGTAAAGAAACACGCCTAAAATTCTACAAGGTGATGACCATGCCCACACTTCTCTATGGGTCTGGGAATTGGAATTTAACGAAATCCGAGGCCAGTTGTATTCAGTCGCCCGAAATGAATTTTCTCAGCCACGTGACAGGGTACTGTCTCCAAGATCGTAGAAGAAATGTAGATATTCGGCAGTAACTGAATATAATGGATAGGCTACGTTCGATAGGATTACCCAGTATCGGCAAATATGATTAGAACATATTAACCGAATTGATGGTTCCTGCATCCCCAAACAACTGCGAATTATCAGCCGAAAGGAAGGAGAGGTGTAGGGCGTCCGAAGAAGCGCTGGAGTGACCAGCACTAGTCTCTCTGCGCTTGGGACCGGATCAAACCATTTTTATTATAACCCTTGTAAAAGATGACGGTGATAATACTTCGTATGATCGTATAAGCTATAAGTTATGTTTACGGGGAAGGGAGAGACAGGAACTAAAAAAGATTTCACCAACTTTGTCACTACTTATTGCCACACTGTGACGAGGCCTTTCGGTGTCTCCACCATCTGCAGACCTTAAACGACAGGGCAAGAACAAAGTATTTAGCAGTGTGGCAATAAGTAGTGACAAAGTTGGTGTTAAGATGGCTGCTAATAAAACTAACAAAACTGGTAAAAAAGACGTTCAAAGCAAAGCAAATCTGAATACTACTATGACCAGTGAATTGATAAAATAAGAGTTATGTCTTAGCTTAAAGAAATTCGAGGCTAGAAAATTCATAGAGTTTGTTTAATTAAACATTTTAAACAAACGTTGTTTTAACTCAGGAACGATGCGACTGTCCCGAGCGTAGGTAACCACGACAACAGGATATACTCAGTCGATTCACCATTGACGTTTATTTAGTAGCACAAAAATTAACACTGAAAAACTATGAAAAACAAATTTACATTATAAAATCTCTTGTTAATTCACAGATCGAGTTCTGTCCCTCTCAGCGTACAATTTCTGTTAAGTTCACATGTTTCAAACAATAACCGTCAAACGGTATCTGATAGGCGTGTTACACATGATAGCACATAACGAATGACGTATTGTCCACGCCGTGAATATCAGTGATAGAGAAGGAAGGAATGATATAGTAGGGGTGGCGATCGGGGTCTAGTTTGAGGGGGAGAGGGAAGAGAATGAAATTTTTTCGTGACCAAACCATTACACGCAAATAGTAGAGTTTATCAAGATAGGTGACCTCTCAGCAAAAGTAATACCCTAACATTCGGTCATTTTATTTCTCTTTTACCTCCACGTGTGCTTATATCGTTATAGAACACAAATCGTTATATTTTATCTGAAGTATTAAAATATAGGCGCACTAACTTTTTATAAATATTTAACTTCCTTAGAAAATCGATAAAAAAGGAAAAACGAACACGTTCACATCGATTACAATTGATTGACTTAAGGAAACATATTGACAACATACGGATTCGAATTAAATGAACTCCACGAAACGGTGCGTGTGGCATGTAAGGAAAAAGTTTAATTCATTACTCTTGTGGGAAAACATTGAAACGTTTCAAACAGTTGTGGACTTTAGACATTACCGCCTTGTTTTTTGTTTGTTTTTTTCGTGGACGTGTTAAAATATGAGAACATAAAACTTTATTACGTGACAACAAAACTCACATAGTCAAGTTTTATTTCAAACAGAATTTTAAACAGTATAATTAAAACTTGTATGGTCGCGGGAGCAATTGGCTAGTACAGCACATAAACTAGAATACGGTATGTAGGGTAAATGTTTGCGATGTATAGTACAAAATACTACAGTTAATTTATGTTATGTTATTAAACAAACCAAATAATATCAACCTATATAATATCAACTTATATATTGTTTGAATATATTGTTGAATATTGTTTATTTTCCAAACTGATAAACGTACCAAGAAATGTAATTTGCTTGTGACAGTTACAAGTACATGCACATTAACTCGTAAGTTATACTCTGAAAGCGGCAACATGTATAAACAGTTAAATTCTTTGACAATATGCATAAAACGGAATTTATTAATTTTTTTTTAAATAATACACAGTGTAAATTAACAGTACCAACATTAAAAAGATGCACTTTGTCGCAAAAAATATTAGATATCTGTTAATCATTTTAAAAGGAAGCTGATCTTAGCTTCTAATTTCAATTATGGAACAAGTAAAGGATGATTTTATGAACGAACGGTTCAGAATCTTTGCCTACGTCACCCTCATCGATTTCTACATCTAGTTGTGTGTTTCACCAACAGAGCGTGTTAGTAAAGCGTCTTGTGACGTCGAACAAAAATGACAACGTCGAAAATAAAAATCCTTAAAGTAACGTTGTAGTTTTTATACACCTATATGTTTATTATTACAAAGCTTGCCATTTCAAAATTCAGTATAAAACGTAGGTGTATCTCAATGTAATTCAGTATCTAATTAAATAAATTGGATTTTAATGAAGTGTTTAATTTAGTAGTTCATTCACTATAACGCACTGTTAAGTCGGGTACTCAATTAAATTAATCGATATAATATGATTCAGTCTCAATTACAACAAAATATTGTTACAAAAATTATTAAATTTATTTTACAGTTAATAAAGTGTTAGTACTACTATAAAATACAACCAATAAATTCCGAGCTACATGGAAGCGAAAACCAATTACACAAAGTTATGATTGTTTGTCACTGAAATGTTGTGTGTTACAGCAGGTAATGTACATGGATATTCCTTTCTTGGGGTTTACTTTTATTTATTTTTGTAGTAATGGAGATTTTCCATGGATATTGTTGTTATCGGCGTCTCGCACAACCTGGAGGACCAGGGTGTGATTACAGATTATGCTTCTCTTAGATGGGCTGCTTACTCTAAAGCTAAAGAGCCCCGCCTGCCCATTTCTAAGAAGAAAAATGAGAAGCGGAAGGGAAAGAAACATCGAAGACTCTAGTAGCGTCAAGGTCGAAAAAACAAGAGTCCGTCAAGACAGATCAGTCAGGTAAGATTAAAGAAAGTATCTCACCCACGACAAGTTCAAGCAAAGCGAGAATCTAGCTACGGTACGTCGGGGATGCTAAACACGTATTCCTGATGTGACAACCCACCTACAGCGAAATCCATCAACTAACATAGCGAGGCCGGTTCAGCATTACATTGCAAAGGATGGCAAAGTACAAGACAAGTGAACCGTGTGGGGCCGGAACGGGCGTTAGAACCTAATCCTCGGAGTAGATGCTGATGTACAAGGCGTGTATACCTACGTGTAGATGTAGAAATTTCTCTACCTTGATTTCCCGCGTTACTAAAAAACATATTTTTTACAAAAACAGCATGAGCAATATCAGAAGGAGCATGAATGCAAGGAAATGCAGACAGTTTGTACTTCAAGATCATATTCATTTTGTAGGCACCTTTTTTATAAACTAGTTCATTTATGCATTAGATGAAGCGTCACCGAACTAAGGCGTTTATGATGACGACAATGATGTCGACGATGAAATATATATGCCTACTTTAAATGATTATGTTTTCAAGGGCTGAGGGAAGAGATAATTAAAAACAAGATAGTTTAAAAGATAAGGCGAGTCTCGTAAAGGCGGAGTTGTTAATTCTTTCAATGGATGAATAGAAGAAAATTAATATTTACTGTACGCGGAGTGACAAAGGATCAGCATCCAGAGTAAGCTCGTAGGTTAAAGTAACATGTATCGTCATAAATAATTTACTAGTGTTTTAGTAAGGTTTTGACTATTTTTATTTTTAGTTATATATATTATTTTATTATTATACATAGTTCTCGCGTTTTTTTTTGACTCGCATCACTGAACTTAGAATATCGAATTTTTTATTCATCTGGGCCAGATACACATAACACAAACAATAGCTTTGAGTCAGAAGGATGGCGTTCTTTCCAGTTCTTACTTTGTTAGATTTACACGTTCTCAATTTTAAGAATTCTAAAAATGTTTTTCAAACAATTAAAAAGAACTGTAAAATTTTCAAAATTTATCCTTTGGTATTAAATAAATTCATATTTGCTTTCAAGAGTGATTGCAATAATCTACAGCTGTGGTCGGGAAAGTATGGGCCTCGGGCCAAACCCGCCCTTTCAGTCGATTCTACTCGGACGACGAGTTAATCATTTTTCGGTTTTAATATGTCAAAAACAAATTTACCACGACACATTTGCATGACGGTACATTCAGCTTTTGTCTACAAAAAATTATTCAAATACAGACACATTAATCCGTCGACCGTAATCTCGTTGCCTCGCACAGAGATGTCGGCACACAACCGTGAAATCGTATCAATGTTTGTAAGAAATTTTCAAAGATGATATACTTAAATTGTCAATACATATCAGGCTGACAGATATTTTCCAGTCGTTTTTTTTTTTTGATAGGGTGCACAAAGTTGCAACCTGGAATAAGAGAAATATTATTCCTCCCGGAAAAATAACTTCATACATTTTATTAGTAGCCTAACTCAATTTGTGCTTATTCCTAATTATTACTGCTAATTACACTCATTATATAATATTTTTAATAAAATGGAATTAATTAATTAAATTATAATCATTATACATGTATAATAATTTAATTCATTTAATTTTTGGGCCTAACATTAGTTTATAAAATAATTTACTTAATATAGCCCTAAAGGTATTTTGAATTTCTTAATAAATGATTTTGAAAAAAAAATGTTTTTCTAAGTACCTATATACAGACTGAATTCTAATATGCCTCTTGGCCCACTAAGTAAATAGCTGGTCCCTTATGCAAATATTTCAGACCACTGGTCTGCTGTTAACTAAATACTTTAAAAAAGTAACTTGTTCTTTTGGTAAACTGTTTCTATTTGAGGTCAAACGCAAGTTGTGTAACTCATCACGATACACTTAGTTATATAACAACCTTTAGTTTTTGTCACTTTATGTGTCGCGAAGACTTTTCAGATGTGTAATCTAAACCTTCCGAATACTTATTTTGTAGCTAGATTAGGTTAGTAAAGATTAGCATACAGAATCAGACGAACAAAGGTAATTTGATAAATTAAGCTAAATATGAAGTAAAATGATGTCAATGTTAAAATGTCAAATAAACAGTGTATGTGTTTCCTGTAAACAGTAAATGAACGTGTGAAGTGAATAGACACAATTAATACAAATTTAAGAACAGTAACGAAAAGTGAAGAGAATTCTGGAATCTAAAATACGTCATACACAATCATACATTTCAGAATTGTCACTGTTGCACACCACTGTAGAAAAATTATTCCGTTAGAGCTTTCAAGCTTCACAGCTCATCGTCAGATCGAAAAAAGTATACAACAACATACAACAAAACGTATGATTTTTCCAATCTGACGATGAGCTGTGAACCTTGAAAGCGCTAATCGGAATAACTTTTCTATAGTGGTGTGCAACAGTGATAATTCTGTTTGTGTTTATAACCACTAACACAATTTTGTTAATTAAAAATCATACATTTTTTATGTTATTGTTGTTGTTTTGTAGTTGTAACGTTACATACGTTAAATACATGAAACCACAGAAAAAACTGATGTTACACCTTACTAAAAAAACACGGTTAAAAGCGGAAGTTAATTGAACAACATTGCAATGCACGAAACTGCTTGTGACACAACAAAAAGCCGCCGATTATATTTTCATTTTTCATTTATTTCTCCCTATAAATGTTAAAATGTTTTACTTATAACTGTTTCCAATTAAGATATTGTTTCCGTTAAGAAAATTATATCAATTTAAAACGGATAACAGTAGCGTGATCTTTCTTTTTACAAAAAAGTTTATTTAAAAATCATTTTTATTTTTTCAACAACATATTAATTTTTACTGCAAATATTTTCATACAGCATCAAACGTGCCAGATTGTTGTCATTTTAGGTGTTCCGGTTACATGTTAAGGATTATCCTAGTTTTTTTGGAACCCGATTGTCCTCCCACTTCATTTTAGCAGTTGGCAGCTAACTTCAGCCATATACCGTGTTAACAGTGTTACTATCCAAATCCTATTGTGTCTAAGAATGAGGACACAATAAGGAATTAAACTTTTGCAATTAAACTAATAAGTCACTGTGATATAGTAACCGAACATTCGTTCTGTTCAATTAAGGTAATCTGGAGTAAAAGTACAGATATATGACTTACATTTGTAATATGAGATAAATATAGTCAAATTAATTTATCTGTAGAAACGTAGCTAAGGCTATGTTGGTTGTGTGTTGTATTGGTATTGACATAACGTTTACTGCTGAAGACAGAATACTGAAATTGCAATAGGTGCAGCCATTTTGCTCTATGTCGGTGCTTTATGTTGTCTCGATACCTGCCTCATAATTGGAATCAGCTGTTCCCCTACACTACATCGAATTATCTACTTTGTGTAAATTTTACAGAATTACCAGTGGTGGTGTAATAATTGTATTTACGGCTAAACAGTATAGTTAAACGAATTTAATCTTTATTTTCATTAGGAGTGCGGTCTATGTCGCTTGGTCGCAAGGAACTTTATCATAAATAACGGTCATTTTAATGTTACTTCCTGTGCGTGTTACCGACATTCGTAATATAAATCACACAGTTTATTTTCGTGGTATCTGGCATTCTTTCTTTCCGTGTAATTAAAACCGTACTTAATTAATACAGTGTACGCGTGTCAAATCCAGTACCAATGAACACGAAGTCAAGCAAACAACGTAATGGCCGGGGATAACGTATTTAGTATACTTCTCTTAAAAAAAACTGTAACATTTATAATATCTGGCAAATGTTAAACTTACGCCACATTAACATTCAGCGTAGAAAACGTACTAAATTTTTGTCGAGCAAAGTTATGACATTTGAATTTTATTTTTATAATTCACAGCGAGTGAACGTGTAAGAGGAGTAATTATATTCGCGTCGTACGTGTAAGTACACGGAGAATTTTAAAACATTTAAAAAACTATAAACTTTGAAGATATAACACAATTTGTATGCACGATAAAAGCGTCTAATGTATGTGTTGTGCATATTTATTGCAAACAAGGGACGAAAGGAGTCGGGGCATAATCACATAATACGGTCTGAGGAAACGTAACAACGTGAATACGTCGGAGATAGCAGAGTTCGCTACAAACGTAGCTCACAGTTAGAGCTGACTTGCGAATACAGGCCGACTCCGTTACTGACAAATTTTTGGCTTAGCGTTGTGACTCCGCTCAGGGTTTAGGTTAGTGCTGTGAATAATATTTACCATGGACCAATGATTCAGCTTCATTTTTGAGTATCTTGATTTTCCGGCCACAACACACCGTATCGTTTTAATGCGAATATGTACGTTCAATAAATGTATTTCGTACTATGCCTGTTGCATTGTTCACACATTACGAGAAATCCGATTGCGGTAATTGAGATCTTATCTGTAGTAAGTTAGTGATAAAAGTGTTGTTGCTTGTACAATTTATTTTTGGAGAGCTGAGTAAAAATTATTCCCATTAGCTGAAAATCTGTAGCCTACTTCTGGGCAATCAATTAATTATCAGCTAATGGCAGTTGCAATAACATGAACATAAATGTATCCGACACAAAATTTGATTTGACACATTCGACATAAAAAACTGATATGTATCAATTACTGAAGCTATAGAAAGGTTAGAAGTATTCGATTAATTAAAATACACACATATACATCCAGCGCATGCTGGTCAGTAGAAATCTGATTTTAAGTAAATACCTTTTAATTGCAGCAAAATAGCTTTAAAATATTTTTCTATTTTTAATTATACTTGTTTGAACAACTTAATTCGTCAGTTGTGTATCAGGAGCAGAATACAGGGGTTCCAGAACGAATGACTGATAAAGGAAATACTACTACTAATGCAAATGAGAGACTATACCAATTACCAATATATCTTACTGTGTCCAATCTTACCAATCACCAATGTATCTTACTGTGTCCAATCTTACCAATCACCAATCAGGTCTGTCTCTCCTTGTCCGTTGTACCATATTTTTTATGGCGATCTGTCACTTGGCATCGTTCTTACGTGCCTGTACCAATTTGAACTCTCACTATCAACTGTAACCAGCTATTATTGTTACTCCAGTCGTTCTCTAATCGTCTCACGTTTGTCTTTATTATTTAATAGCACCTGCTACTCCTTAAGACCATTTCCATTAGTTACAGTTTCTCCTGATTTTTCTTGAGACCTGTGACGCCTCTGGTCAGTATTGTGTAATACTTCCTGCTGGCAGTACTAAAGATTTTCTTTTATTCAAAACCCATACTCAACACTATTGAAACATATTCATTAGTACTCAGTATAACACGTCAATAACTGTAATAAATGCGCCCTTATTAGTATCCACGTCTCTAGTGGATTGGCTCAAATGAGTCAACGATCTTACAATTTTTCTTGTGCTGAAAGTGCAATGTAATAGGCCTATGCCTGTCGAAAAATTATCAACTTTACGACATTATTACTGTTTATGTCATTATTAGATATATTTCATTAGAAATAATTGGAAACGGCGAATGACGAAAACGGTAAACCCGGGGTTATAGTACTATATCCACAGCGTTAAGATAAATATATGGGACAGCAGGCAGCGAGGAGTGAAATAAGACAGCGCTGCGCCGAGAAACGAAACCAATTTCACAAAGATTAACAATAATGAACTGGATTAAAGTGATATATAAAGTAAATTTTAATCTCAGAGTTGTCAAGCTGACAAAGATTGCGACAGCGACGTTGATGTATCTCCCTGTTAGTTGTTGTAATCAATTTGTTTAATTTGTTGGTCTCGCAAAGTGTATACTACAGCAAATACGTCAAACACACGTGCACTCGCAATACCGCACGCGCACAAGTTCTGTAACAGTAAAACACGGGTATAACGCAGAAAGGATAGAACGCTCGCCATCCATTCAGCCTCCTCTCTCAAACTTTCTCGTGCATGGAAAATTGTTTTCAGGGTTTATCTTTTAATTGGTTTTGGATTGGAAAGCAAGCGCCGCTCGGGTACTATACGCCGTTGAAGAAAAACAGAGGGGTCAGAAAGAGCGAGAGGGGAAAGCGAATACTTGTACGTGTGAGAGAGCGAAAGAGATTCTGGTCAAATAGGGCGCTCGAAGGGTGTTGAGAGACAGTGAAAGAGAAAGAGAGGCAAGAACGAAAAGGCACAGGAGGTTGATAGAGAGTAAGAGAGTGAGAGTTATATACAGAAAGGAGAATGAGGGAGAGATACTCGCAATCTAGATGTGAAACTTAGTGGTATAGTCATAAAATGAATGTTTTTGCTCAGAGATGGAGGGCGCCTGCTCACCTTACTTACACTTAGTATACATATCAAAACACTTTACATGCTACGCCTCTTATTATCCAAGACAAAAAATGTAGCGTGCAAGCGGCGCTTTCTTTTTCATAAATCGTTTCTTTTATATGTATAAAAAAAACACCGAAAACCTCTTATGTTACCGTGACACGCACCTTGTTCTCGATTTGTTAGAACAGCGAAATAATTATTTGTACAAAAATCTTCATGTAAACGTGAATACATTATGAAGTACATACATTACGTACTCGTGCATAATTTTATAAAACCTTGTACTCGTTCCGTTCAAGTAGCCTTCGCTTTAAACGTCGTTAACTGTCTGTTTTAACAGTGTATCTAGCATCACATAATGCGTACGCTTCACAACACTCTAAAATCTAGAGTGTCTTAATATAACATGTTTTCTGTAATTTAATTAAATTCATTGAAACGTTTTACACCACTGTTTGTACAGTGCGTGTTATACTGCTTACTTGTGCTAACTTTATAAAATATCACCATCTGAGTAAAAAGGCATATTTTATTTGAAAAAATTTGTACTAATAGTGTGAAAGTAACACTTTTGTAAGTTGATTTTTATGATAATGGGAAAAGTACACATACTTATAGTCTAACGGTAATACATAATTTACGATTTCCTTTCTTAAGATGAATCTGTCGGGCTCTAAACGAGACCATGAATACAATTCAAATGATGTAGAGGAAAGAATGTTTGAAGTCGGAAGTAAAATACTGCTTACTCGTAAATGTAACTTTCTAAGTCATTAGAAAGTTTTTATTATTATATTATGTTAAGTTATTATTACGATAATTTTAAAATGACCCAAAGTGTACACATGGACATGTAGATCTACGAATAACGAACTTCAGCGGAGACTGTTGTAACGTAACGTAACTGAATGTAAGACTTGACAATGTCTTAAAATATTCTAAGACGATGTTTTTATTTAGGGGCAGCTGAATAAAATGCTATAGGAAGCTTTAATTTATTCGCCCTGAATCAGGCGAATTGGAAGTTCACAACCGAGTAAGAAAGAAGACGTGAAGTGCTGGAGAAGAAGGCTATTGATCACTGGCAGAGTACACAAGAATGAACTACAAACTGAGCATTAAAAATTTTCTGCAACTGGAGTAGTGAAATTGATTCCCAAGTATTTTGGATTTTGGTTCAGAAAGATAGTAATATATACATATATATATATGTTTCATTAACAACCTAGAGGTGAGACCTTTGCAACATCAGTGAAACCTTATCTACTAAACTTTGAGGAATGTTAGAGTGACATATAAAATATTTCATGCCTTCTTTACGTTTTTCAGTATACTTCTTTTCCGACATTCAACGTTTGTTAATGCGAAGAAATTGATGATTTGTTACCAATTTGTTTTAACGTTACGTTTATTGATTACAATAATAACCAAAATGCAACAAAGTGTAACGTATATTATGCTACGAGTCTGTGCATGTGTTTGTTCAGTCCCTTTTTTAGCGTATTAATTAATAAATATTATTTAAAATAGTGTCAAGGTACACATCTTACTTGATACATGCTTTAACCATTACACTGACGTTCATCCCCAGGCATGATGATCCACTGTTTGGTGAAGTGTTTGCGCTTTGGTTGAATACTGGAGTTGGGTAGTATTTATGGTGCTTTAGTATCAGACAAGAGTATACAAGATCCTAAAACGACCATTTACAACTGTGTGTATGCAAACATGAAGCACAAAACAAGTTAACACCAGAACAAATTTAAATCAAAATTGAATACCACACAAGTTTTATAAGTTGAATAACGGACATGATCACAAACCAACCAATCCAAACACAACTCGGCAACCAACAGATCCCTGTTGCTATCAGCTGGCAGTAATAATCAATCAAAACGCACATTGTTCAGCAACGTATAGATGTCTGAAGATTAACATACAATTTTACATAACACGTCCTGTAATATCTTTCAAGTAAGGAAACCATATCTTGACAATAATTTTAAGTGATATTCATATATGTTATACAACTGTATACATCTAATATAGGCCGATTTTAATTTTTTATTCCGAGTGACATTAAACAAGAAAAGGTAAAAAGATAAAAATTACAACCTGCCGTAGTTATAAAGGAGACAAGACGGTGTCAACCTACCGCAAGTTACAGTACCGTATCCTGGTGTTAACACGCAGTATATACGATGATGATGATGATGGCCTATGTATACCACATAATATATAAATACTTTACAGTATTTAATAACTTCATTACATTTTTAAGTAGTAGTTGATTAAGCTTAAAATAGGAGTACTTAAAATTTGTTCACCAAAATAAATTGTAATATGGTGAATGTTGCCAATTTCGTAGAACTTAATTTTAAATTTTATTTCTTGCTGTTTTTAGAACATCAATTTCTTGACAAGAAATAACTACGGGGAGAAGCGACGCTGGATATTTACAACGGCCCCGCGGTGACCGACCGTTTCATTTATTCCGTTGAGAAAATTGTATTTCTCCTCCGCTTTGTTTTTATAATAGGAGAAAGACGCACACTAAACTACCCTCACTCCTCTTCTCACGTCGTATACAGTACGCCCGCCTACTACAGTTATTCTGAATTTCCTAATTTCCTTGTCCGCCACGTTTGTCCCTTCGTCCCCGTCAAGTTACTACTGAGACTTTGTCAAACAAAGGCCTATTTTTCCGATTCAGTTGGCACGCTATCTTGTCTAAGTGTACAAATAGTATTTGCTCTGAAAACATTTACCATGACGTAAAGAAGAAGTTTTCTTCAAAATGGTTATTAGCAGGTCTCCTAATAGCACGTAATGAAATAGTAAGTGTAATGATATTTTTCAGCCTAGTGAACGAACGATGGCATGTTTCATTTATTCTGAGACTTTAACAGTTACCAACTTTGCTAGCAGCGGGTCTAAATACATTGATTGATATTTGGAATCGTTTTGAAAATATGAAATATTTCTACCCATATATATGATCCGAGTAGTTGCTAATATATATGTGCGTGTGCGTGTGTGTGTGTGTGTGTGTGTGTGCGCGCGCGCGTGGAGAGGGAGTGAGAGAGAGGGGTGAGGGAGCGGGTGGGAGGACGCTCTTTCAATGTACGCAATGTACAATGTAAACTTACTTCGCTTCTGCACAGCTGTTCCTCACACGTCGACGGTACACTTTCCTCTTCTCACGTTTTCTTCCCTATAGCGATATCTATTTATCTGCATGAGCTAGATACCTAAGCAAACAGAGAACGTCGACAGTGCATGGAACACCTGACTTGTATGAATAGCACAAAGAGTTTCAAACTGAAATCTTTTCTGATGATTAATGTTCAGCAAGTTGTAAGGCTCTCGCCGGCTACGTTGCTTGTTTCTCACTTTACACTCCCCCCCCCCAAAAAAAAAAAACTGAAATATTACAGAAGTAACTTAGCAGTGACAAATGGTGACAAATACGCATTTCATTAACAGAGAATGAAACTAACATTTAACCCTCCTTTTTCTAGACATTCTGTGTAGGAAAAATTACATAGTTTGTATGTGGTAAAGTTTGATTAGTATTTAGTGATTGGTATAATTAGTTTTTAATATGGTAACGTTTAAATGGTATTTTTGTGGTTATGTGTCGTTATGTGTGGTTATGTGTAGGTAAATAATCCAAGAACGCGACTGATGGATTTAATTTAACTATTGCCTTTGGAGTATTGCCATACGTATTGGGTTACTCTGTTAACAACTTATTTCGACTTGTTCATTTATGGTCATCGTCGACACAAACAAAGAGGTCGACACGTCATTCTAGTGTCTGATAGTTTCAAGATAAGCAACAGTTGTTTCTAAGAACCTTTAAATGCGTACTTTCTCTTATCTAAGGGGAGAGGTAGGTGAGATCGCCGTGTAAGTAAAATTGAAATCACCATAAGCGGTTGGAGGAAATCCATGAAACACAAGCCCTGACTGTAGTAAATCAGTGTCGAACCTCAACGCGGTCTGTACACTCCCAATTCAAAACAATAGGGTGAAATTTCTAACGGAAATTATTCGATCATTTGAGTGCAGTACTTCAAATATAGATATGAAAGTGATTCAGTGATTATATTCAGCGACAACAGTGTTGAAGTAACGCTGAAGCCGGCTTATGGAGTTGTGGTCAGTTTCCGTGTTGCCCCGAGTAGTTGCTAGAAGTCAAAAAACAGAACGAGGTCCAGTACACAGCCGATGATAAAGACACCTGTCGTGAAACTTTTACTATCGCTAAAGTTTCAAAAGAATTTCCTATAGTTAAAATAATGCAGCACATTACGTTTGAAGTGTACTTTACTTACGTAACTTAAACCCGCTCTACACACCTTCTCCTAGAGTGTACACTAACTATGATTATGATTATGCTGTTAATACTGTTACGTGACGTGCGTATTTGGACGTTCAAGTGAAATATCATATTGACATTAAAAACGGTAAGACAATAAAAGGATTTGTTAATCAATTGTATCCAACTTACAACCGAATATTACATTAATTCTTCTTGGCATACGGTCAACCAGTATTTCAATGCGCATCGCTCTCAGTCACCAAAAATAATGCAACAATGATTTTATACCATTAAATTTAATAAATCGTAGATATAAATAAGCATTTTTACAACATACGTTACGCGACCAACTCCATTAATAACGTGTAAATTTAATTTCGGTGTTACTAGAATATACGTTATTGACATATTGCTATTTACCGTATATAACGCATCATACTACTGTTGACATTAGTAGTTGTGTGAAAGCAACTATTTTCTTACACTTACGTTTTTCGCCGTCACTGGACTATGATACAATTGCAGCACGTTATTTTTTGCCTTATAATTATAAAATTCTCAGTATTATGTTATTTATTTACAATTTCTGTATACCTACTTGCGCTCGCAAAAAAAATATCTTGGTTTTCATGGAGGTCGGTGAAAATACGGCTGTGATTTTTCTTCCAAGTTGACCCTGTCTTTGTCCGTATTATGAAATCAAATGTAAGCAATTTCAACCTTACTGAATACATTATTCTTTAATCAAGACGAACATTGCTGTCAAGCATTTTATTTTATAGTCGAATGAGGACAAATTCAGATGGTGTTTTGTCTAATTTGATCTTATATTATTACCAAAATAACAGTTTTGAAATTTTACTAATAATTCAATTGTACGGCGTGTATTTTACTACGATGACTCAATCCCTAGAAACACTAAATTTAACATTTACCTAGAAAACAAATTTATTAAAGAGTAATTAAATAATGTTAATGTTATTAATCAAACAAATTGGACTTTTACTTCATAAAATTACAAGAAAATAATGGTTCCACTTTATAAGAGATTCCTCACAGCAGAGTCAGTAATATTCTACACTTGGTGCCATAAAATTAAACCAAATCGTTTGTTTTATTCTTTCAAATTTAGTTATATTTGTGTAAAAATTTATTTATATCAAATAAAAGTGCTTAGTGTTTGCCAATATATCGTCCCAAAAAAAGAACACGTAATTAAGGACAGGAATGTTAAAAAACGGTTTTTGTGTATGTCGTTTATTAACCAATATTAAAAGCATTTAGTATTACTAAATTTCAAAAAATGTGTCTACGTGCATAATACAACATTAAGTTTTAATATTTCCACATTGGCGGAAATATTAATAATTTTATTTTTAATTTGACAAGAATGTACTATTCAATTAGAGCTCTAATAAAAGATTAATGAATTTCCCCCTAATATATTCAACGACAATGATTGAGAGAGCGTTACTGCTGCCTCCAAAAACATCTGCCATAGTTAGTGCGAACTGCGTATCCATTATACGCATATGGGTAATTAATAAAATCCAGCGGTGTGTAAATGATAAATGCTAACGATAAGTATGGAAACATGTTTCTCTCATATTAACACGCGTATGTTTAACGCTATCACATGCGTACGAACGCTATAATTAACTTAATTCTATTCAACGCAAAATACACAATGTCAAAATACGGTCGTGCGCTAAGTTCTCATTGCGTTAAATTCGATATGTGTACGTGAAGCGGAGAGAAAGACATCGTTTCGTCGACTCCACCGCTTCTCGAAATAAATTAGAATTTTGAGTTTATCTATACGTGTACACATTTTATGTGTCTAAATTATTTTTGTTTCCCCTTATTTTCGTGAAACAGACCAGACTATGTGTAATAAAGTGTTTCTCACAACGCCAATAAAACTTCATGTTTATAAACACACAAAGCTTTTACACAACATTTCTCGCCCCTAAATAAGTATTTCCACATCCAAGCAGACGCTGCCACAAAGGTACACGGAGAAAACGTTTTGATTGTATTTTTTTTACTTTTCCTAACTATATACACCGCGACGATCGATAAACATTCGTAAAGCATCTGTTTTTTGCAGTCATCTAGTGATAACAGTTTAGTTTCGATAAAATATTCTTTGAAGGGTTAAAACTTGTGGGTGTTTAACGGGCGATAAAACATAACCGACACAGCGGCTGAAAGGAAAGCCGAGGAATATTGTTTACCTATTTCTGTGCTCGTTTTCTGTTTATGGTTTATAAACTAAAACTCGAAACCGTAATACGCAACACATAACAGACATGAAAAGAGGCCAATCTTATAGTAAATATTATATATATATTATATAATAAGTATATATTATAGTAATATTAAGTTTTAGTTGCGTTTTGTAGGGACACGAAGTATTTTCTTGGGTAAGACCAATAGAACAGGCAGATTTGTGTGTGTGTGTGTGGAGAGAGAGAGAGAGAGAGAGAGAGAGAGAGAGAGAGAGAGAGAGAGAGAGAGAGAGAGAGAGAGAGAGAGAGAGAGAGAGAGAGAGATCTTTTCCTAATATTAATGTTGTAGGCCTTTTGTATGTTTTTAAGTTAAGTTAACATTTTGAATATCTAAAAACTGTGTTTTTACTTATACAGTGTTTGACCGAATTAGACCTGTAAATATGCTGCTTTAAAGACACATTGCGGTGTTGAAGGAATCTACCGAGTAGCTTTTTCCTTTCTGCCGTATGTAAAATTGACCGCAATCTGAACATTCTATTTTGTATATTCCATTTTTATCGTGATCGTTGAATTTGTGTGTGTGTGTGTGTGTGTGTGTGTGTGTGTGTGTGTGTGTGTGTGTGTGTGTGTGTGTGTGTGTGTGTGTGTGTGTGTGTGTGTGTGTGTGTGTGTGTGTGTGTGTGTGTGTGTGTGTGTGTGTGTGTGTGTGTGTGTGTGTGTGTGTGTGTGTGTGTGTGTGTGTGTGTGTGTGTGTGTGTGTGTGTGTGTGTGTGTGTGTGTGTGTGTGTGTGTGTGTGTGTGTGTGTGTGTGTGTGTGTGTGTGTGTGTGTGTGTGTGTGTGTGTGTGTGTGTGTGTGTGTGTTCATCTAGACAGACTAAATTAAGTGAATTTAAAGATTTGTAGGTCACGAGGTAATATGAGATTTAAGATTTATCCTACACTAAACTTATAGAGGTTTAAAAAAAAAACACGTTGTTTGACAGTTATCTCTCACATACGTGGACAGTTAACTGCAGAATTCAAAATATCAGTTGTGAAGAGAGCACAGCGCAAGAGAACCCTAATCATTCAATCTGTTATTTTTGGAGAGTTTTAGGTAAAACAGTGGACACAGAGATATTAAACATAATAGACAGAATATATTTTTAAAAACTTTGTTTTTGTTTTATTCGTCATTGTTTCGTGGGGATACAATTGAAATAAAAAGATGATTAATGGAGGGAAAACATAATGTTATCACGTCATGCGTCATTTGAAGACGTGAAAACTGACGGTAGGGTCGTGAGCTGCGAAAAGAGTGTGTAAGATATTTGGCCAATTTTTAGCGGAACATACAGTGATGATTTCACTCCCAGGACGTACGTGA
Source organism: Magicicada septendecula (assembly GCA_034769895.1). Taxonomy (NCBI): domain Eukaryota; kingdom Metazoa; phylum Arthropoda; class Insecta; order Hemiptera; family Cicadidae; genus Magicicada; species Magicicada septendecula. Next base: position 265,940,219 of record CM068371.1, read on the forward strand.
AAGTTGAAGATGTAGCTCTTAGAATGAATCTCTCCTCCCGGAAAGATAGGTAAAGACAAACCATAATAAAAAATTTTTTTTTTAAATTATTTTGAATTATATTCTGCAGTGACTTATGAATAAATAATAATGGAGACCATAATGACACAGAAGGTACAAATTTTTCGCAGAAACATAAAAAAGTTTACTAGGAATAAGGAAGGAGAAACCAAAACAAATGGGACATTCAGCCACATTAGAATAGTTGCAGCATTTATTACTCGATTAAGAAAGTAAAATGGATAGACGAGAAGCCGGCAGACTGAACGGAACCTTAGGTTTCCAAATGTTATGTTAAGATACGTAGAGATACTTCGATAACAAACCGTTTTTAAAATGCAGGGGTGATCTATTTAAGTAATTACGCTTCAGAACTTAGCTTGTGTATAGTTGTGTATATAAATAACTTTATACTTACTGGACACTGATGACAATGTGTTCCTTTACCCGATAGGTGTGCTTATGATGGAAAACTAGCGGGAAGTTTTTGGGGAAGGTTAAATTCTCGCCAAAATTTCCCACTTAACTAACAATTGTAAAATAGTGTCATTTTACTGCCCTTTTAAGGTAAGTCTAAATATTATTTACAGTAAGCAATAATAATGAATATTGTGTACCTACAGAGATGTTGTTAGGAGATGGGTGGACATTATATTTATCTCCACCACATTTTCAAACTCTCCCCGAAAATGAAATTCTACCTATGATGTTGACGACTATACTTCTTTTAGAATCGTTACGCTTGTAGAAGAATGTGTTTTGATTAAAGCGTAGAGTGTTATAAATGGTAAAACTTTATACAAGTTTGAAGTGGAACAGATCTTTTCTAATTACAAGTAAGAAAACTGCAGCATTGAAAAAGATCATTAAATAAGTTCAGATCAATGTCTAAGCTCACACAGACATTTTTTATTCTTTTATGACTACAGGAAACCACAGGTATACATTAAAAAATCTAGTGAAGTTGAAGGAAACAAAAGACTGTCTCAAAGTGAAATCACATAATTTACGTCTGCTACAATCCAGAGTATATCGAGAACTCAGACATACGTTTTTGATTCGTCCTTTACTTTCTTAATCTTTGTTTTACATTAAAAGCAACGTCTGACCTGTATTTTGTGTTAAAAATGTATAACCGCTTTCACAATTGAAGACAGGAGGATAAATGGTTAGTGAAGCGCTGACAAAGATATAATATTTACAGTGCACTCACAGAGATTAAAAACAAAGGTTTAACTGCGAGAAAACAGGCGCGCGTATAACACTGTCCATTAGTTTGTAAAGAAAGGATGTATCCTGTTACAGCAAAGATTGTCCTAGTGGACATAACTAATTTTCTTCAACATAAAGTTTTTTTTTTTAATTACAATCAAATTGAACTCTTAAAGATAAGTCAAACGAGACCTAATTTGAAGTACGTGCCTAATTTTTCTCTGTTCCAGTTACCAAACGTAGCAAGGGCTAAAAATATTTTTCTTAATTATTTTTGTAACAGATTATTGGTGGTAGTTGATACAAAGTATATTTTTTATTTAAACTACTGATCATATTCATGTTTCCTTAAGTATTTTGTAAACACTATGTAACCTGTACATTAGGTAGGAGTTGAGAACACACGTTACTGACTAATGGGCTCTACACAGGTGTCGTTGGATATGTACGGGGCAGAGATAAATACGAGTAGCGCGTGATCTGAAAGTTAAGAGACGAAGCAACAAAGTGGATAAGTAAATACGTTTGATGTTTGAAGCGAAACATAAAAAGTAGTGACTAACTTAAATCGATTACACCATAAGTCAGTTAACCCATGTAATCCAGAAACTCGTTAACGGAAATCCAAGTCGTCAAGTTAGTCGACACGCAATAGGCAGCAATTAATTTGGTTACATGTGTTGATATCTACGAGGTTTTGTAGAACTTTATTTCATATGATTTCATTACAATAATCCATTCTAACTCTTAAGTCAGCTATACATTTACTTACATGTGGAACTGTAAGTCGGGGTCATATTCGTCGCGGTTTTCCGAACATTTTCTCCTTTTCATGTGAGAGGGCAATGTCTGACGAAAATTTTATTAGTGCAAATGCAGAATAGTATCAGTCCTTAAATATCACTTAGCAACACTGACTTTAAAAAGCCTATTAGTTCGGATAGGCATTACACACGGTTAGTCAATTGAAAGTTTCTAGTCAGTTCTGTGTTTAACACATGAAATTTTGCGTCAGTGCCAGTTTAAAGTAGAGTCAGTTTATTTATTATTAGCGTCTACGCGCAAGCGTTTTCTGACTTATTTACTGATGCGTCAGAAAAAATCATTGAAAAAGGAAAAACTTTATTGTGAAGCTGAAAACTCAGAAAGATCTTAAGAATAGGAAAAAAGAAAATTATTAACATCGTTTAAAAAAATGCAAATCTATTTATTTTTCCGTTGATTTTTTCCGATTAGTGGGGTTTTTAAATTAATGTACGTCTTTCCTATTTTTGTATTTATTTTTTATTATTAATAAATATTAAGCCTATTTTGTAAATTAAAAATTAGGTTTTTCAAACTAAAACGTCATTTTGAAAATCACTTTTGATCGTTCAACAACATAATAATTTTCTTACGAATAACGTACTAATGACAAATAATGTGTGTCGAGGTTTTTGTTGTTTTATATATACAGGTTCCATGTCCGGGATTGTCCTTGTTTTTAAACCCAATTGTTCTACGAGTATATTTTATTAGATGGCAAGCCAAATATACACTTCATAGAATAAACACTTCTTATTTATCGTAAGATTTTAACTTTATTTAAAATCCTCTATATTTAGATATATGAATATCTCTGCAGATATGGTAAATGTGAAGATCTGTCAAATCTGAAGATTTGAATTAACAAGGTCTGTTATACACACCACAAAAACTGTACCCTCATCATATTAACTTCACTAAACTTCATTCAAATTCAGCAGCCTTCATATAACTTCAGCAACGTGCAAACACAATAATTTGAAGAACAGCAGATCCCACGAACACTGAACGAGTTGTTACTCCATTTCAGTTTTCTATGGTAACGGTTGTACGTTGCAATAACAAGGGTCGACCTAAGTTTACAATTATTCTCAGTAAATATTGAGCGCCGTTCTGTTTACGGACGGAAGTGCCAGCAGAAACTTGTTAATTATCGCGGGACCAGAACAATACACTGTATTAAAATTTTGGATTCTGTTATTGTGTGAAAAGTTCCCTATCTGCAAATTTTAATTACTTTTTTCTGTATTGAATTCTTACCAGCGTTCGCGTGTATTCCTGCACAACCCCTTGCAAGCGGCTAGAGTTTTAAAAATTAATTATTTTCTCTTAATGTTCTCAAGCTTATGAAAGCGAAGGCGATGGATGACAATAGCTGTACGTATCCGCTGCTCCAATCGTCAGCCTAAGTGAGATTTACCCGCTTCTTATTTCGTCCGTTGCTGTTTTATGACAGAGTATAATATTTGTATCAAAATTTAAAACGAAAGTTTTATAACTTAAATCTAAAAGCACTACTAAATTAATTTTTAGTACAGAAATCAAATTTTTATTATTTAAGTGACAACAATATATTGACTTTTTTTGCCTGTTTGTACCTTCAGTTTCAAATTTTTATGCCATACTGTTAAAACATCACTAACCGTTTAAAAAATTAAAGAAATTTCGACGAAACCGAAACATCGAAGCATGATAATGTTTTTAGGCTTTTGACACGTATAATGTGCATAATAACAAATATTTACTGTATAACAAATATATTTACTATATAACAAACATTATGACGTTAAAACGACAGAGACCGAAGATTTCTAGACTGTGGGGAATCGAAAGTGTGGAAGCGTTACATTTTTCGATGGCGTTACATTTTTGTGGAATGACCCCCAGCCTAAAAACATTATCATGTTAAAATTACCATAACACCGTACTCTGTTGTTTAGTAATATTAATAATAATAATAACAATAACTATCACAATGGCTGCCCACTCGGAATACAAAGTAGATATAATGGTCGCTCAATAATTTTAACGTTAAAACATTAACGACAATTTGTTTGTACTAAAAGATAATTTCTTTAATTATTAAGTAATGTATTCTCGCTTATTTATTTAAGAAACCAGATTTTAACTTAACTTTTACTTGAAAAACTCTGATTCTAAAACGTAGGTACATGGACCTACTAATCATATAAATTTTTTTGGTAAAACTATATCTGTTTAAGAGTAGGTATTACAACCGTGATCTGAATATTTATAAAGTCGTTTAATTATGTCCGGTGCATTTATTCCCTTTTCTATTGATACAGTATTAAAAATGAATAGTTCTGTGTAACACAGTTGCTAGTTGTGTCAAACTATGCTTCGTCTCTGGGGAGCTCATGTAAAGCTGACGAACAAATTATTATTTTTAATTAAGTAGCAATTCTTCAGGACTTTGGGACTTTGGACTGCCAGGTTTATGGATAATAACATTATTGCAAAATAAGTATAACTTCATCACAGATTATACAATTTTGGTCAACGTATAGGCTACTGCTGAACTATTGTCCAGAAAAAGTATTGGCTACGAAATCAACTTATGATTCGTATGTTGTCTGTTGTTTACAAAACAAGTAGTCAACTTTAAAGAAAAAGCCAGTCACCCTGTCCATAATTGTTTGGAATATCCGTTGATATAATGTGAAATGTATTACAAGCTAAATCATCATCGTCATCATCTCATGATGTGATTTAAATAGCAAACGAGCAAAACACTCCCTTATAGCAGTGTTTCCCAAACTGTGTGCCGCGAACCCCGGCTGTGTGTGCTGCGAAATTTTGGAAAAACAATAAAAATATAAAATAAAATGTCTAACTCGGCGAAAGTAAAAATCAAAAAGTTGTTTGTTTAATTATTTAATAGTCCTGTCTTGAACAGTAAATGTAGTCCTGATAAATTTGCATTACTGATGGAAAAGTCCACTGACATAACTGGGAAACCACAAGTAACACTGGGGTAAGTAAGATTCATTATTATGTTATATTACGCTGCAGAGTGATTTTAAAGACATCGCGGAAAGGTACTAATGGAGAGGAGGGATCGGTGTGTAGGGGCAGATAGTGTGCCGTGGCTTCTGCCTATTTATTTGTAGTGTGCCGAGGGCTAAAAATGTTTTGGAAACGCTGCCTTATGGGGTAGGACAGGTTCAAGGTCACAGTGTCAGTTGGGTCATACCTCCCGTACATTACAGATCACGTTTGATAATATTCAATTTGTTTACTACTATCAACACTCATACACTCGAAAGTAAGACAAATTGTTTCACTCACTAACGTCACACACTTCAACTCGCGCAGTAACAGAAGGCTCAAGATCGCAGTGATAGGAGGTTCAGGTGGAGTACGTTGTAACAGAAAAGTAATTAAACCCGCGTTTGTTTATAAGGATAATGTATAGAATGTTGTTCTATCTTAAACAACAGTAAGGCCGAGCAGGGTTGTCCTCTGTTGGTGTCATTTGTATTTTGCATGATGGAAAGAATGGCTTGTAAAAATAATTCCTTGTTTGCTGTTAAACAAGGCGGTGTAAAAAGTATCAAAGTTTTGTTTGTAATACATTTAGCTATGGCTTATGGATAAGCCCATAACTGCTGTAACAACACATGTGCGACCACCAACGACCCACTTTTATTAATATACACCAATGGAGACTTCTAATTTTCCTGTGGAATTATTATTTGATTAAGTCTGTAGAAAAAGTCTTCTTAGATAATTAAAACGTGTCTGAACGGTTTACTGAATATATAAGCATTTAAGTAAAATAACAAAACATAAATGTATGTAAAACAAACACTTCATTTTATATACAGTAAACAAAGATCGCGTCAAGAATAGATGTTAATATTTTACGTAGCCAAGATTAGTATGTTCAAACTGGAAAACGGCATAGAACTTCAAGAGATGTGACTAAAGTTAAAGCGTTGATCCAGTAAATATATCCTTGTCTTTGGAAAAAAACACGACTACTTACAAAATTGCAAACAAAAATATTGCATTGCGGAAACTGAATAGTATGATAAGTTTGAGACAGACACGAAGGTAAAAAGTCAATTAGGTAAAAGATGAGTATGTAAGAATAGCTGTAAGCGTGTCTCCAATTGCTCAACGTATTTAATCCAAAGATGTGACAATCTCTTCTAAAAACCGCATAAAACCTGATACAGTTGAAATTAGGCAAATGAAAGCAAATTGCATTTGTTAGTAATACAGAAAATGTATTTCGTTTTATATAGACTATTATCTGCTCTTATATTATTTTTCAATCTAAAGGAAATAATTTATTTTGGTTGACAATGTTACGTTTTGTTTACATGGGACTAAATGTCTGTTGTTCACTTAGTAAGTTCAGTAAAAACTGACCTCTGTAGCCTATATGCATCTTCCCCATATATTAGTATTATGACCCAAGTAAATCATCGTTCTAGTAGCCTTTAGTTTTAAAAAGTAAGACTGAAGAAATGATTTATTAACAAAAATGTATTCACAATAAAATATGCTAAAGAAGCGTGGCATAAAAGAATAATAAAATATTATAAATAAATGATGTACTAGCACTTTGAAAAAAGTGTATAAATATAACTGCCTAAACACGACACAACAGTCTGTTTACATTCGTTCGCAGGTGGTTGTATTCTGTGTTCACGCGCGTCTGTTCATACACGTTCGCGGGTCTTGTGATCTGTGTTCCCGCGCCACTGATGCTGTCCATCATCGGTGTGGACGAAACGTCTCGTAAAAAACATGGAAAACAACCCGGTAAACTGTAGTAACATAAACATCGGCCGCGAAAGCTTACATTCAATTATTATCAGAAGGCTTTGATCGGAATATTAACATGTTCAAATTTACTTAACGTTGCTACTACTAAAACACCTGTGGATGGCTTTAAAATTGCAGTATAAATTAAACTAATTTATTAAATACCAAGTTAGTCCTACCGGCGATTCATTTATTGCAAATTATTTACTAGAATTTCTTCGTTCAGTACAGTACAAGCTGGGAATGAACAGACTAGAACTAAGGAAAATTCTTGTAAGTGGATTCAAGAATATGAACATCGTTTATCGCAACACCATTCTAAACATTTATCTTTCCTTAAAGATATTTATCTTTCCAAGTATTATTCTTTGTTTTTGAACACCATTCTGTAGGTAAGCTCTACCGTTTACTTTTGTAAAGAGAATTATTACCTCATTCTCTTCGTCTTTCCAGTTATACCCAGGCTGGTATTTCTATCACTACAACTAAAAAAAAGTAAAACTACTGCAACTATGCATCATTCATGTTAAAACCTGGAAAACAGAAATTTATTTTATGTATGACTTCACATCTGTACCGCTGTGTGAAAATTGCTGGGGATGCAAAAACTTTAATTAATTTTTTCTGCCAAACATTGCAGTTTTTTGTAATTTAGTCTGTAGTTTTGCGTAACTGAGTTATTGTGAATGAGGTTTTACACGCCGTTTTAAATCACGAACAATAAATAAATAATCTTTTCTTTATCAGCCTCGATATCGATTCATCCGTTCTAATATTGCACACTTGGTATTAGAGGAATATATTCCTATCTCTCACAGACTTCCCTACACTTAGCGATAATCTGTCATTTTTCTTCGGCATCCTGAGTTACTGTAGGCATCCGGCCTAGCCGAAACGGCTCACGGAAAGAGGATAGGAGCAAAGCTTATACGTTATTCATTAGTATATTGTTAAGCAATTAGGAACGTTCTCGATCAATGGAGTGTGTCCTTCTACGCTTTTCTCGGATAGCCCAGGAGATGCGTGTTTCTGCCAAAGCCACACTAAAGTACCCTCTAGAGTTTTCGAGTGGTTGTTAGGGACGCATATTATGGAACCTTGCAGGCTATAAATAGGGGACAGCTGCCGCTTAGTTTCAGTTTACGTCGGACGATTTACCAAGTGCGTTTCAAGGGGTCATTAATGAAAAGCGATTATTGTGAAGGACTCTATTATTTGACATTATTATTGCGTGTGGACAAATTTAATTTGAATTATTGTACGAGTATAATCTTGTTGAATAACCTTTTTGATTACAAACTGTTCAAACTGTTATTCGTGATTAATTAAAGCTGGTGATTAGCAACTTCATTGGTGTGTGTATTTTGTTTTCCACTGTACCGTACAACGATCAGTGAGACCGTAGTAACAATATTTTTATATCTTACACTTAAAAGAGAAATTAATAATTCGTTCCTTCAATTCAAATATATTTCCTGGTTAAATTATTCTTCCAGTAAGTATTTTTCCTATTATTATTCCCAGAACAACATTCTCAAAATTACTACCTCAAGTATTAAAGTCAAATATTTTCCTTCGTTTGTCTCACATTCTTTCAACCTACAATATAAAACAGCACATGTCAAAGTGTCTCCTTATTTCCCTTCTCCTCCTCCTTCTTCTTCTGTCTTATTTTTCTTCTGCATTTTGATTTATGAGACACTCCTGTTCTCAAACAACGTTATTATTCTACTCGTATTAGCTTGCAACTCATTCATAGTCTTCTGTTTCTTCTTTTAGTTTTTGGAAGATATTAATCTGCTGTCCTCATTCAGTCCATATGAACATGATCGTTCCAGACTGTTTCCCGTTATATCCCGTTATGTCTGTTTTTCCTCTCGTCTCGAATGTTCATTATCGTTATTCTGCCTTGACCTTGTGTGTTGGACAATACCTTTCTTCTGTTGACGTTCAATACCGCTCCCTTCGAGAATATCGTAGTGCCAGTTTCTTAAATAAATATGAATTTTATTTGAAGCCGTATACGTAAAATTTAAACAGACGTGCTCTACAGTGCACATTTGAAACATCTTAATTCGGATACTTAGCACGGTAACTTACTATGATGTTACTGGATATTCACAGAATACAGGAAAATAATCATAAGCCTTTCACGTCATTCTCAATGTTTTTAAAACAATAAAGGTTCTGTATAATTGTGAATGAAAGTACCCAACTTATCTGAATTAAATATATAGTTAACTATAAATCGCCTTTAAGTTATTACGTGTATCTGGTAATGTTTGTTGTCGTGAATTGACTCTTTATGAAAGATGGGACGAGAAGACGAGTATCGCAGTCACAAGCTTGTGACAACATTATCAATAAACCAATAAGCATGAAAATGATATAATGTCTCGTTTTCCAATCCATTCCAACCGAGCACAGATCTCGTCCGACATTTTCCGGATGTACCCGATACGAATAAAAACAAACGGCATTCTGACACACTTTCATGAAATTTGTAACCTTGTAAACACCAAAAATTTCTATTCATCCAGCGATTAGCTCCAAGAAAAAAATCATTTAATCCTACACTCTATCGTTATGCAAAGTTAGTTTACTGTATATAAAAACACTTTAGTTCTATAGTTATTAATTGTATACGACACAACAATAAATAATAACTTGAGAGGAAAATTTTATACCCAGAATACGTTGGACATTTATTAGAACTGCGTGACTAATGGCTGTATATCACGTTATATCGATATTTTTATAGTTTTTGTGTGAGTACTTGGGTTAACCTGTTTATACATTCGAACTTATATACAGTAAGCTGTTATAAATTTAAAATTCTGTTTCAGTGTAACAACCGATCGTTTAAAATTTCTTAGCAATATCGTTGAAACATACACCTTTTTACCTAAGTGCTTCAGAGGCATTTATGGATTATACGGTAACATTTAATGAGGCACTAATCAAAACGCATCATTGTCATCTCTTATGACTTTGCTCAATAACGTATAACCTTGAACAAATAACCAACGGACACTGACTGCTTTTACAGTGGTCTTGACAGTTTTTCCTAACCTGTGTCTGACAAGTGTAAACAGTGACTGGATAGCAGTAATTATATGGACACAGTCTACATTATTTTGTGTCATCTCTGCAGAGAATACTGTCCGAAATAGAACATCTCATAACAAAATTCATAAAATTCACTAATTCTAGGATCAAAACCATAAGAATGATACAAGTTCTTTTAATTCGTAGAGAATTTAAATAAAGAGTTTGTTGGTTTCTTTCTTACTTTTGTTCTTGTTTTCCTACTTGCCCTCTTATTGGATATATTGACACCACACAAGGAATCCTAATAAATAAGCAATCATACAAAATAAGGAGAAAGTCCACCGCATGTGCGCGAATAAGTGGGCCCACGTACCATCATAGAGTTTACTGTGCTATAGTCTAAGAGATCCATCGCCATATTTTACTCAGATTAATTATATAAATCAGTATGCCCTATATTTATAATCTTTATTTGTCCCTACAGTACAAAGTATTATATTTAAAAATCCTGTTAATGAAAATATGTATTTACATTAATAATGTACAATCTATATTTTTAGTATTTCCCATACACTGACTTAAAGGTACCGAAATCACAAAATATCAGGCCCCACGTTGGAATTTTCCCCGTCTGTGGGAATTAGATAATCTTCGTACTAGATTTTTAGTTAATCTTAATGAGTGCAAACAGATTATTTTAAGGCGTGAACAAAATAAATTTCAAGAATACTCAAATACTGTACGTTATAAAGTTTTTAGTACGCACTAAATTTACATGAACAGCTGCAATTATACGTTGACATCTATCAGTGTAAGAATTATGACTGGATCTGACGGTTGGAAAATTACTTTGCCGGTACCTTAACGGGCCACGAGACTTCGTAAGTGCAATACGATTCCTTCCACCTCGTATCTCTTCACTTTCTGCCTCCACTTGACGTAGACAAGCTCTAAGTGAGATACAGGACTTTAACCCGTTTCACGTTAATTGAATATAACATTTTTTAAAAATGTTACAATTTCTTTTTATAATCGTGAAATAATAAGGATATTTCATAGGATTAAGTTGGCTACGGTGTATTCCCTTATTGTGGAAAGTACAGGCAGAGAATTTCTTTTCTCCTAAATGTAATACTGTGTCCTTATAAAAGCTTCACGACATCTCACAGCGTTCATAATGTAAATGATGCTACTCCCCTAATAACGTTGTGTAAGTTGGGAGCTGCATTAGAGGGCTAAACTTCTCGCTCTCATATACATACCGTATTCACCCACGCGCTACTAAGTACAGCCCGCCCGGGTAAGCGCATTTGTCAGCACTATAAGAGTGTATTTCGCGCTGTTTCACGTGTTGCAATTTTTATACACGTATTAACCTAAATACTCACTACTCCTGCTAATTGGCAAGGTAAACACGGCGTCCTTTAAACCTGAGTACAGATAGTGTTAGTTGTTCCATTAACTCCAAGGCCAACCTAATGTAATTACTTTCTCACAAATTACTAACTTGTTACACAATTTAGCAGCAACTTACTTTCTTAGCTTTCCCAACGGTTAATACAAACTTAACGTAGTTACGCGTATAAATGTTAGAGATAATAATGTAAATTCAATAGATCTGTTTACTGCTTTATACACAGAAAGTAACTGAAAATATTAGATTTAAAATAAAACACTAAAATAAAAATTTGCACTTCTAAGTTCTGATTTGACAACACGAACGTCCCCCCCCCCCACAACACATACCCAGTATAATTAATGGTGTCATTTCAATTAAAGCCTAATTTTGTTTCGTTTATAAAATAAAGACTTATTAATAGTGTCTTTTAACAATAAAAGTACTTTACTGTCCCCTAATAGAGTTATCACGCAGAGGAAAGCTTTTTAACGTTTGCGCACGCGCCATTCACTATTCCCAATAACAAAAACGTTCAGTGCCTAGCCTATCACGTGAAGTTGAAACTGTTGTTTATGCAATTATTTTTCTTGACGATTTACACTGAACTAATGTTGATCAGCTTTTCGTTGGAAAAAATCAGCACCCGTACGTACAGATTCATATTACGGGTCCAAGTAGGCCTACACGACAGGCTTACAAGACATACAAGACAGCGTGGTCAGTACTACGCTTCAGCCGCCCAGTATTAGTCCAGGATGTGTCAAGTACTAATTTCCATGGAGTGAGTCGACACGGGGTTAAAACATGCCTTGATTTAATGTGAGGTCGCTCCAAGTCACCAGCTAAGAGCTATAACCAATGGTATAGTAAGTCCACCTTAGCTTTCACAATACTTTTTATACATGGAACAAGAATCATTTAATTATTACATAATTCAAACGATGTCATTTATCAAATTCATGTAGCCGTTAACTTAAGTCTAAGAGATACGTTATGTTTGCTGCGATGGCTTGAGAACACATGAGTCTAAAAACTAAATCTAAAAACTTATGAGTTTATATGGAAAAAGTTAATTCGTTGCACAACTTAAGAGAGACGTTCTTGTCCCATCGTAGCCGAGTCGTGTGCACATAAACGAACTATATATTGAACTTAAAAAGTGTGAATACGTTAGTAGAGTTTACGTTTTTTCTAACACATGTTGAAACTTTGCAACGGATCATGCACAACTTAAGAAGAGATCCGGAGGACATCCGGAGTATGGATACCTCGCTAACACACAACTTATTTTTAAAGACTTAATAGGTATACTATTTTTATTAATAGTATGCATATAGCTATTTTGTCATTAAATTGAATTTTCAAGAATTTTGGAAAGGAAATATGCACAGCGAAGACCTAGGTTACGGCTTTTTAAGAAACCCATTCCACACAGGGAAAAGTATTGTTGTTTGCACTGTTCTGAAACAAGTCAATAACGTTGGGATATATTATTTCTTCTAACATTATATCTGATATGGTTAAGAAGCCGCATACATTTAACCATATTTGTGGCCCCATCATGAGAACTCTAAAATCATACAGTAAAGAAAAACAAGGAGTACAAGGTTCCCTTCCCATTCTTCATTATGGGTCTGGAAAGCAGATGTTGACAAAAGGTCAAGTCAGTCGTATTCAAGTGGCTGAAATAAGATACTGTACCTCAGGGAAGGTCACAGAAGGAATACCGAGATATGGCATTAACTTCATGTTATGTGTACATTAAACAGGATTAGCCAGATCGGCTAAACTGATTCAAACATCTCAACCGAATGGATGCTTTGCTTGCTTTATCTACTTATCTCCGGATCATGTCAACCTTGGTTTAATCCGTGGAGCTAATGATGGTGTTGACTAATTTTTTATATTTATTTGTTGGTAAAGTATGGAGGTTTATAAAATGCGAAATAATATGTTAATGGATATGGTCAGAAAGTGTAAAATCAAATTAAATTAATCCTGTCCTACAACTGTCGTCATCATTGATAAAAATATTCTACCGGAATGCAAACATCTCATACACTCATAGTTACATTTACAAATCGGATACCGTATGTAGGACACCATTTTAACAATTTTCTTGGCGGAGTTTTATTTTGTGAAAAAAGCAAAGCTCATGTTGTACAAGAAAGGCATGTAAATTTTCTACCCGAGTAAGAATTTTAATAATAGTTATAGTAATGCAGAAAAAGTCCAATAAAAATAACGTTCTCTTTGTTTCTCCAGAGAAAAAGTGGAAAGAAAAATTGTACAAGGCTTTACACGAACGATAAATCTTTTTAGAAATATAGACTGCCATGAAAACTTGAGACGTAATTTGAATTTTAAAATATGTATATGTGCTCTGCGCAGAATTGCTCCACTGCCACAATATAACTGCGGAATTATAGTGGTAATATATATTGAAATTTTCGTTGATTTACGAAATAAAGATAAATCGCTGATTCTGCAGAGACCGTTTTACGCTAAATAACGAGCAACTCAGGACGCGTTTTATGAAAAGGGCCAAATGTACCTAATAATGCTACAGGCACTAGTACGGTTACTTGTATTATTAATTATTAATTAACGTAAATCAATTACTTTCTGAAATACTTGTAACTTTTAAAGAATAGTATTATTATCTTGTTATAGTTATCTAATTATATTGCGCAATTGTAAACGTAACTGTACATATATAATATGTGTGTACAACTGAGTGAACGGAACATACAGTTACACATGTATACGTACAAGTATATTCTTAACCACCTCTCTTTGATTTTATATATTAAATGTAACTGACGTAATTTTTTTTTAATTGAATATAAGTGGTTTACAATCTACTCAGCAAGAATAATAAGTAATAATACTGATTGAAAAGTTACATCCAGGAGTGAAGTACCTCCGTTAGAAACAAGTGTTGTGGCAAATACATTTCATAAGTGACTATTGTCTTGAAATAGCCACTACAAGCTATTAAAAATCTGTCCATTAAGGTTTGAAACGTTTCAGTAATACGCACTTCCACGCTTCACCGCTAGACTGAAGCTCCTTGGCGAGGACGGACGATCTTTCAACTCGTCGGTGTAATTGGTACTCCGTCCCATTATCTCTTCTAAGACTGAAGGCATTCGTAGATCTCTCTGAATTACATGGTTGGACATAAACTATACGTTGTTTGTCATGGCTGTCAGTAGTTTGTTCTGGAAGCGCTGGAATATTCCAAGGTTGGAGTTGTTGGTAGTTTTTAACAGCTGTTCGCCGTAAGGCTAGACGGATTTAAGGAGAGCTTTATAAATTAACAATATGTTCTGCATTGTGGCCTGGGACTTCGTGCCAATCGACCAGGACAGTTTTTAAATTATATTCCAAATTGTTTCGGCTTCATCAAAAATGTGTTTGCTGTGCGAGTAGTTGGTTGATGTTCAGGTCCAGGTACTTCCCCTCGTTCACCTCCGCCAGTATGCAACCGTTAAAAGAAACACGTAGGCAATCACTGTTTTATAATAAATGTCACATGGGCTGATTTGGCTGTTTGGCCAAAATTTTCAATTTTTTTTAGCCAGAAATCTGTTACATCCAAACGGTGGACCGCTAGTATTGCCGTATCGCCAGCAAATATTGTTACTTACGTGTTTCTAATTGTTGGCAAATCGGCTGCATACAAAAGGTATAGCATTGGTCACAGTACACTTCCTTGGAGTACTCAGATTTTATTTGGAACAAGTCTGTATATGAATTCAGATGTTGTATGCGTAAAAATACATTAAATATAAAAGAGCATCGTGAAGCAAGAGAACAATAATAATTGTTAATCTGAGAGCAGACGTTCTTTAACAGTCTTTCTGTAATATCTTATTTCACTTCGTAGATGATTACGTATTCATATACGTATAGGGTCGTATCGTTTGATATCTCTCATGGATCGAATAAAAACACCAGACACTATGAAATTACAAAGCTAGAGAAAGAGAAACATGAAGCAGTAAACGGTTGTAGAACAGTGGTTTCAAATTACCTCTATTATACTTTAAAAGCCTTGTAACACTATCGACTTTGTAACGATTATTATCGAACGTTTTTACTAACAAGGGCACAACATCCACAGCGCTCTTCAGGATATCACGATACTGTTAGGCGGCCACAAGTAAACCGCTTACAGTGATGAATATCAAAGTTACCGAAAAGAAGAACAAAAAAGCTTCATAGATAGTTCCTTAAGATAGTCAAAATAATATATAGGCCTAAATACAAGCGCGCGTTCTGAAACACACACTTACACGAAAATCCCAGGTTTAAGTTTTTGGCACAACAAGCATTGTATTTCCGAAGTTTAACATTTATTTGTTTGTGTTGGTGACACACGCGCGCGCGAGCATGTATGTATATATATATATATATATATATATATATATATTGGATAATTTCTTTATTAGTAAATCTTTGAGTTTCTTGCAGGCTTAGTATACTATCAAATTGTAATTACTGCTGCAAGTAGATTGTGTTATTGTCATCGTTTTAATTTCATCGTGGCATACATGTCGTCAAACGTTTAACAAATTTTGGGGTTTCAATTGATTGGAGTGGTCGCATTTGTCAATCACATTTCAATATCCATTTTTCTGCAGTGCGACATGATTAATGCATCATTATATCGTACATTATAAATCATTTTTAATGAGTACGTATATGTCATTTACGATTGAGATATCGATCACGGTGGCCGTGATAGTACAGGTCCAACACAAGTATGAATAATCGCCCGCAATTTTCAGCTGCCTAATTAACCAAAGGCAAAGCAGCATAGCCAGAGGACATTCCAATGATATTGCGGTAAAACGACAGCAACTCAGGAGACGAATGAAGTGTTGACATCCTCAAATATGACCCGGCATCATCGTGTATCCTCCCGATTCTTCGATATCACGGAAGTGTAAAACTAATTATTTCATTCATATTGTATAAAGGAAAATTTTTTAACGACATTTTTATTAACTTTAAACACTTAGATTCACGTGAACTGTTAAAAGACTTTCAAAACTAATATTTCACATTTTGTAAAATGGATTCAGCAGTCTTTGGAAAGATCATTTTAGTTAAATTGAGAATCATATTAACTATACTAAACAATTTTGATCAATTACTGCATACTCAAAGAGCTATAATTCAAGTTTGAGTCGTAGTAGAACTCAATTTATTTCAAGTTTATGAATAAAATAATGTTGTATGAAATATATATATATATATAGCCTATATATATATATACACACACACACACACACACAAGTCAATTCCAAGTGAAAGTAATTACATACAAATGACACAGAAGTACACAATATACGATCAAATCTCAAACCTTCGGTGATACAAAAAAACTAGAAGGAAGAGACTTTCAGCATTCATCGATCAGAAACAACAAAATATATTGACAATAGAGACTGTCTGTAATTCTGTTGTATACTTCGTTTCCCTGGTCAGTCTGTTTGGTTTTCTGACCGACACGAAGCAGTCAAAAGCAATCAGAAACACAATCTAACTAGAATACACTACAGTACTAGCCTGTGTCGTTTAATAGCTTTGTGATGTCTCGCACGTTGTCGACCTGGATTTATGAGACGACTGTAAATCCCTCTCGCGATTGCTACCCCTCACACCGTTTCGTTTGAAAAACACTACATTTTAGCGCATATAACTTTCTGCAGCCTCAATTATAGTATCACTGGTCTGCTCAGAGCGTATTTTATTTACAGTTTTGGAAGTTGAAACAGAATAAATAATTTCTTTGCATACGGAGTGAGAGACAAATGTACTGAATGACTCGGAAGCATACGTTTATGACTTATGTCTCTTGTAGGCTTTACATAATAGATTACTACCTTTAGAAAGTAAAGTTATTTTATAAACAAGAATTTTTGTGTGTTGACCAAAATACGTAGCTGGAAAAATATGTATCCTGCTGATACGTGAATTAATTTTTTATTAATTCATATGCACGAGTTAATTAATACTTATTTGTACTCAAGTTAATTTATGGTACGTCGCAACTTAGAACAAAAAATTTAATTGTTCTGTCTTAAAAACTACCGACTTTTTCAATAGATTGTATTCGCAGAGTTTTATACCAAGAAACGTGGTTTACATAGTGTGTAGGAACATTCGGGACAAACGGCTCACTTATCTTTTAATTATCGTCTAAATATTAAAAGTTAGAAGAGAACATCGCTAATCACGTTCTAGGATGTCAGGTCAGAAGCGTGCTATCCTAGAGGGAGGACATCAAATGTTAGGCCTAATACAGTTGACTGAAATTCAGGTTCAATGATAAGCCAATGAAAGCGTGTTTGCTTCCGTCATCTTATCGCTCTACTCTGAAACAATTCAAGTTCATAAAATATCGTTAATGATTACATAACTCATGTGATATGAAGAAACATTTTGCATGTTACTGTCGGACGAATATACAGACAGTTCACGTGGAGTTGCACGAGTCCTTATTGCTGATATTCGTACAGGCGCGGTCCTGGTTCTACTACCCTTACCTGAAACATCAACTTCCTTACTCTCCTAAATTGGTTCAACGTCGTTTAGTCCCATGTGTCACCAAATGTTTTCCGAAAAAACAAATGTTTTTCGAGGAGTCACCACTTCCTCACTACATCAAGATGTAAAAAATAGTAAATACTTCAGTCTCCACCTACACGAGCGCGCCTGCGTGTTTGTGATGTACAGAAGTATATCTTCCACATTAAGCGCACAAGAACACATACAAGGTGACACCAATGGAGGTTGAATGACCTCTACAGGGAATGATCCCTGTAGTGGATTTTAAATAAAGAAAGACGGTAACAGGAAAATTGTTTCGTTTTTACATGACGGGGCCTGAACAAAAAGAAAAAAAAACGTCAATACACATGAATATGAACACACGCTTGCTACTGATGAATTGTTAACTTTCCTTGGTAAGTGAGCACAAGTAGACCTGCCGTGAGATCTCTTCTGCTACCTTTTCGATAATGTCACCAAAGATACCTAAAAAAAAAACACTTTTTACATAATATACGAATCTACTGTCACTTCGTCTCCTTCACTTCCGGGCTGGAAAAAGACAGCCACTAATACATTTGGCCTAGTTCATGAGTTCATGGACAAATTTATTTAAAGGGTTTGACGTAAAGGATTGATAACCTTGTAGTATTTCCAACACTATTCATTATTGTTTATATTAATATGGTCTTGTAAAATTGAAGGGATTCATTCACTCTATAATTACGTTCTTCCTTTAAGAATGCTGTCAATGCTGTCATCTTTTAAATGAGTTTTTGTTACGATTGTTAAGTTGTAGACATGAAAAAAAGGAATCTACTTTACTATTCTATTGTACTATTTCCACTTCTCCTCAATCCACTCATATACTTTTTCCTCCTTTAATTTCATCCATGTACTCCTGTCTCTGAAAACTTCAGAGATTTGAATACATAGGGGGCACGATAAATAGAACGTTGGGAAATAAAACGCGTAAGGAGACAAGATTAAAGTTATATAAAACCATGGTTGTCCCAATTCTGACGTACGGCAGTGAGACCTGGGTTCCTTCAAAGCTAGATAGATCAAAGATTCAGGCAGCTGAAATGCCCTTTCTGAGAAGAGTCAAGGGCTGTACAAGATTAGATAGAATACGTAATGACGACGTCCGGAATGCGCTAATTCCCTTTATCATGGTGGTGAACCAATTTGAATGGCGTATCAGGTGACCAATCAAACTGCTTCCGCTTTTCGCAATGGTTTTGCTCAGAATCCTTCTTTCATCCAGTCTCCTCAATACCTTATAACTAGTCACTCTTTCTTCCACGGTATTCTTAACTGCTCTCTCCAGTACCTCCTCTCCAAAGCTTGCTCCTTTCCAGTTTCCTCAGGGTCAAGGTTTCTGAGCCATATATGCGTATGTTACAATTGAAACTTTTAACTAATTTCACCCTGGTTCCTATGGACGTGTTCTGAACGCCAAAAGAGATCTTTTGCTTTCGGAATTTAGCTCATAATGTAATTAGCATTTGGTGGTATAGTGAGAGAATTATCACAATTAAAATTAAAGCAAGGCCATAAGATATGGTAGTAGATCAGGTTTATGGTATGCAAATTAAAAATTACCCAGGAGAACGGCTAGAGATTGTATACGAGCAAATTCAGGAAGTTCTAATAGAAGCTGAAAACAGGGCTAATCTTATTATTCTAAGTAACTGAAATACAGTGGCTGGAGAGGACAAAGAATAGTATTGTATCGGGATATGGAGTTGTAATGATGAATGTGAGGGGGTCTAAAGGTACAGACGTTTGCAAAGTGCATAACCACACCATTGCCTACACCCACTCCCAGCAACCCAAAAGAAGATAATTCTACCGTACTATTTATTATTTGTATGTTACACCATCACGTTTCAGGACCTATCAATCTGAATTGAGTCTGATTCTGTCTTTGTAAGTCTCAAACTTACGGGCGATATCCGCTGCAAAATATAACAAGGGAAAATGGCGATAGAGCAGCTGAATTCCGTGCTTTGGAGTGGAAAAATATCAATAAAAACAAAAAGTTTATTTAATCTGTCATTTTAGAAATTATAGTCGTATATGGTACTGAAACTTGAGACGTAAATCAAAGAAACTCCCGAAGGCAGTGGAAACGGACTACTAGAAACGGTCTTGTGGGTGTCCAGGCTCAAGTGCACTAGAAATGCCTACGTCGGGAGTCAAATTCGTGTTGACAAAACTATTTTAGATACCATAAATACGAAGCGCCTCGTATGGTAAAGCCACGTGGAACGGCTGCCTGACGATCGATGGCACAAAACGTAATTAATTTGGTTTTCAGCTAGATTTCAGAAACGGGTTAAACCAGCAGATCGTGGAAGAATAACATACACGAGGAAAAAGAGGCTTCCAAGGATGTGATTAGAACAAGAGAATTCTCTGGTGTGAAGGATGCAAGAGACAGCAATAGCTCTATCGCAAATGGACGGATGGACTAAACAGAAATAAATATATAAATGCCTTTACTCGAGTAGCAACGAGAAAAGAGTTCACTAAAGCGAACTAAGAATGACAAAGTAATTGACTAGAAGTGAAAAGAGAATATTCCTTATTGTTTAAAAATGGGACAAATATTAGCTTCGTACAACAACAAATAGGGACTAATTTGGGATAGGACAGATGAATAAAAAAAGAATGGGGTAGCCAGAGTTAACGTGCATAAATATAAATGAGAGCAACAATAGGAGGTGGATAATAAAAACTGGCTGCAAAATTATTAAACTTGAAAGGAAGTTGAAGACGTCTAACGGATAATGATGAAACTAACAGACGAAGAAGGAGAAAGTGTGTATGGTTAGCCTACTTATCGATCTGTTCGAATGCTATTAATTTGTTAAAAGGAGTTTAACGTGTGGTTTCAAATGGCTCCATGTATATAATTGGTAGTACATTTTTCATAGCGTAGAGACAACACAGTATAAATAAAACACCGCACATAAAGGGGTAATTTAATTTAAAAGCAAAAACTTGCGGCCAAAGTAATATGTCCCGCGCGAAAAAAAATAAAAAGGAAACAAACAAGAGGAAATATTACGTAACCGAAGTAAATAGCCGATATTATTAGTGCTTTATTATTTAGAAGCTTGCGTGCTTACGTGGGGCGCGACGTAGCAACCGACGTTCAGGTAAAATTATTAATGGCACAATGTCGGTGTACATTTTTCATAGTCAACAGTTAGGGTGTAGTCGGCCGGCAGAACATCAGTCATGTAGACAAACGACAATGTTGTGTTATTGCAAGGCGTTTGTTTGTTCTGGACGCTCATAATGCACAGTTTACTGTTATGCTTTTGTAATTGTTGCAATATACAAACACAAGAACGCACACACAACACACACAAGCCTGAAGAATAAGTGTACACAGTTGAAAAATAGGGGCAACCGTGTCCGCATCTAAATTGTTTCTTTTTCTATAACATAGTAAAAGACACTGTTCACGAAACAAATGTTACTACTGAACACACAATAAATGTGTTCCCTGTGCTTGCAGAATACGAAACACATGACACGTTTCTACCTTTTAATACTGTTCAGCCACCCTTCTTTACAGCACACGTTATTTTGAATGTAAGCCTATGTTTGTTTCTATGTTGGCCAGGTGATATCCACTTTATTGTTTTGATAACTTACATACCGAAAATCAATAAGAAGAAGTGTGAAATCAATCAGATGCGAGTTTTGAAATTCTGATTACCAATTTATGTTTTTTTTTGTTTTTGTTTTTTTGAAGTACAAATCACTCCGTACTTTTTTTGGCACATACAATCATGCACTAGATGCAAAGTCTGGATACAAACAACACGAATATTTTCAGATTCTAGAAATATGTTTTCAGGTTTCTACGTATCGCCGTCTGGAAAATGTATAGGTATCAACAGCAGAAATTGATCCTTTTGAAATCCAACAAAGATCACTCTGTAGCTGCTCAAATATGATCTTCTCATTTCCGTCAAGTACCTACGATGAAATGATTTGTTTACGTTTATGTGTAAATTAGAAAAAAGTATTGTTTGTAACCACAATTTGGCTATAACATGTGTTAGGTACAGTCTTCAGCGACAAGAGTGGGCACATGGCGCACACAATGTGGTGGTGGTGGTGATGATGATGATGGCGGTGATTGTGATGATGTGGTGGCGGACTTGGTGACGTTGGTAGTTGTTTTGCTGGTAACAGTAATGATTGTAACAGTGATGTCAGAATTCTTTCTCACGATAGGTCAGACCAAAAATATTTATAAAACAGCAACGACAATTTGTAAACGAACTCAGATAATCAAAATACTGAGAGTGAAACATTAGAATAATCTTTGAAAATTGGGGTTTAGTTAAAAAGAAGGGGGTAGAAAATAAATGAATTTAAGTTTACAGTGATTCTTACTATATTCTAAAATACATTTATGTTCTTCTCATTAACTCATGACATCAAACATGTTTTACTTATAGCACCTAGTTATTATTAATTAATGTCTTGAATATAAAGTAATTAGTAGAAACCTATACTCACTGCAATTAAACAATTATTATACGTTTAAAGCAGCTTGGGTATAATCTCAAACCAATTTGCCAAATAGGAGCTCAGTGATTTTTCCGTTAAATTCTCTGGTAAATGATTATGTCCTTAAGTGTAGTGCAGACAGTTACTAAGTAATGTGAACATACTGAGAGCCCTACTAACGGTCGGTTTCATTAACAATTTAAAGGCTCGTTAGAACACTTAATGATGGTTAAATATTCATTGGGCGTGCTTCTTCAACTCTCCCTTCCATTCTCTTCTACTCACGCCTCCTAATACTAAAATCTTCTTCTTATATGATCACATTAGTTAGCTACCCCATCACTAGCTGTACCCTCTTAATGGCTGTTTTTCTGTACTTCCTTATTATCAACAGGCACTGGTTTTTTCCTAACACTCTGTTCTCTCGCATTCTGACTACGACTGTAAAATGAAACGCAGTATAACATTTCTCCCTTTTCCGCTTCATATTCTGTCTGTCTGTCTCTCTTTCTCTATCTCTCTCCACCATCTTCCTCTGTATTATATGATACGCACACACCGTCCAAACAACGAACACATATAAATTTAAAATCCGTAACATTCATTTCACTTTTCGCAACGTTAACTTAAAAATATTAACAGTCCTTGATACAGCTCCATGTCTAAATAGCACTATTAAATGCGTCTACTTCTTTAATCTCGTGATTTCGTAATTTCTCTCAAACCTACTTTTCTTCGGGGATAAGAAACAAATTCTTTCCCCTCAGTCTTCAAAAAATTGTTGAATAAATTAATATTGACTTGGTATCTTAGTGTAAAGTACTGGTTCATTTAATGTAAAAGTCAGATTAATGTAAAATATAGTGTTAATGAATACACCTTCCTGGCAGGAAGGTCATTATACTTTACGGTTCTTCTTCTTCTTCTTCTTCTTCTACTTCTTCTTCTTCTTCTTCTTCTTCTTCTTTAAGGACTAGGTTATATAAACTTGTTTCGGCACCCACCTCATCCTCGGACGAACCACGACTCTTCTACCAATGGCTTATAGTTCACTGCCGCTTTCGGCAATCGATCCTGTGTGATCTTTTGCAAATGATCCCACCATCTTCTGTAAGCTGTAATAATTTAATTTATGTCCTCCACTTCGAGTTCTGCTCAGATATCCTTATTCCTTATTCTGTCTTGCAATGGATAGTTTAAAGTACTTCGAAGAAACTGCATTTCAGCACACTGAATCATGCCGCATTCCTTCACTGTCATGACCCACGCTTCACTGGCATATGTCAATTTGGGTATTGCAATTGTCTTATAAAACTTATCCTTGTGCTGTGTCTTGTTTTATTTCTAAGATTTCTATGAACCGTTCCACAAATATTCCTAAATTTCTTTATTTCTCTTTTATATCATATTTAGGCTCATAGCTTACTGCACATCCAAGATATTTAAAACGGCTCACTTGTTCTAAAGAGCTGTTGTTTATAACTACCTATCTTAGTCCACTGGATATTTACCTTTAAAGCCCATGGCTTTAATCTTTTTAATTGAAAGTGTCATTAAGTACTCTCTTCCTACATCTTGTACTTGAAACATAACTCTTTGTAAATCGTCCTCATTTTTGTGAATGGTAACTATGTCATCTGCGTATAGCAGGGAACCAATAGAGATTGATTTGTTGGCATTCCCGACCATGCTCTCAACATGTCGTCAGTATATATATTTCCTTTCGTTTTAAGTATAAAAACTTTACGCTAAAAAGAACAATTTTAAACTTACGTAACTGGTTTTTTGTATTTTCTCTTCATCACTGCTATCGTCTCTTTGGATCGTCTCGTACGTTCCTCCTTACATACGTTGGTCCCGTCTGGTTTCCGTTTACTTCGTAAAATTTTCCTTCTAAATTTTAGATTGTAGTTACATACAATTTGTTAATGTTTACGTATGCACATATAAAACGTAAAAGGCACTTATCTGGTTTTTCAACACCCACAGAGTGATGTAAGGGCAACCGTTGCTTTTTAAAAATAATAGTTCGTTATTGAATTGAATATTTTTCTGTTCATAGCACATCCTACTAAAAATATTTTATTTAATTTTCTAAATGAATTATATAAATGAGTGATTATATATATTCATGATTATATTTCGTCCTAATTATTTAACATTTTCCGGCTTCTCATGTCTTAATAAATTGAAAATATTTAATGAAACATATTAGTATTCAAGGTTGCTTATGCACCCATTTACGCGCAGCTACAAGGATCCGGGAGACTGAAAATTTAGTTAGTTTTACAGTCGTCAGTGGTTTTCCACTTCCTACTTCTCTATAAGTACTGTATACGTTTTATAGGTACGACGATGACATTACACATAATGAAGTTTGTACAAACCAGTTTGTGTTAGCATACATAAGTTAAGTCACATTATTTAGTTTTTAACTCACCAAAAGAATAGTATATCTGTAGCTAGGCATGTATAAGCAATTATTGTTATTTCAGCTTTCAATACCAAAACCTATATATATGAAAATTATTATAAACCATATTTTACAAACCACTATGACAAATACGTGGAGTTACAAGAATCTACTCCTTTTCAACGTGTAATGCCTTAAAGATTATCGTTTATCACTCATAACACCTCAAATAAATTTTTTTCCATATTTATCTCGTTCTTTCGAAACAATTGATTTAGGTAGATGAGTTTCACTAATTTAGGAATACAAATAAGCTTAAATTTTAAGTTTGTTAAAATAATACATTATTCATAGTTTTGTTGTTACGCCTAATTGGATTTTGTCTTGACATGAATTTATGACACAAAATTTTAAATGAAAATAGATTACGTCTGACAATACTTTCTACAAATAGATTACTGTACACAATAAAAATTTTACTCCCTCGCGAGGGTTAGTAAGTAAAAAACTACATCTTTTATTACGGAACAAACAATACAAGTGGTGAAGTTGAAGTGCTCCGTGTATCATGTTTTTATGGCTAACAGCTGACACAGGGAACTTTATATATCTTTGTACTTGTCGTAGATAAACGATGAATTACTTCCTTTTTTCTGAAAACGTGTATAACTGTACTATCCGACATGAAAACATTAGAAATACTTCATCAGCTAAATGGTGGCGGCGATGGTGGGCATATATAGAGTGCCATTTAAAACGTAGCGCACGCGCGCGCTCACACACACACACGTTTGTACTTACTACATTGAGCACACCAGTCTTTGCCGGTCCACAAAGTTTTCACTAATATTCCCCACGAGATTCGCAGTAAACTTTAACAACTTTTTGCTTGTTATTAAAAGCGAATGCGAAACTCTATTTACTTAACTGTTTCCTGTGTAGTCGTTAAGTAAAGTTAAGCGTTTGGATTTTAATTTGGCCTGTTAGACTGAAGTCGTGTCAACACAATAATTTGTCTTCCTATTTTGTAGTGAAAAATTAAACGATTCTTTGATATCCTGCCTGAATTAAAGTGATATGACTTTGTTCTTTAGTTGAAGTTGCGTAAGTTTAAGTTTTAGTTCAAGTATTTAACTAAGTTAAAGATTGATAATTTCTTTTCACGTTGGCTTCATAATGTGTTAGGTATGTTTTAGCTCAATGCGACACCCAAGATATAAAGCATCTACATGATCACTTTAATCACATATATGTGCTTCTAGTATGAACTGTGAGATTCGAAAGGTCATCTCGAATTTCGTTCAGTAGAATAGATACGAAATATTCCTAGTGATAAAAGAAGTTATTAGAATGCTTAAGTAAGGCATGTGTAGTAAGCGTGTATCCTTTCTAGAAAATGGCGTTTGTGCGACAGAATACTACAGTTTTGCCTGTCCAATTTATTGCCGACCTTCATCTCCCTAGTTCTCTCTTAATCCACCTGCCGATTGTAAGCCCCTTTTACAAGCTCAACCAACAAGTGCAGTCACAGATCACCTTCCAGCAGATATCTGCTAGCAATACTGAATGCGAAAATGTAAAAGAAAATGACTTTGACGAATGGATTAAAACGGAAATGAGTCAAGTATTTGGAACAATTATTGTGGAACAAGTACTGTTTGAGTCAAGCAAGCAAAGATATTCCTCAAATTTGTTTAATGTTTTGACGAATGCTATGAAAGCCGTGACGGTACAGACAAGTGTTAGTACTGTAGGTCAGAATTTTCCCTGTGCGTTTGGAATTTTCGTTTTATGGTACCATTGCAAAATCTTTGTAGAAGCTTCAATTATAAATAAAATAAATCTAAGTAAAAGCAAAAATTTGGTTTCGTCTTTCAAGAGAGTCTTTCAACTGCCACTCACAGGTATGAAAGGTATAATTTATTTTAAATTATTGTTTAATTCATTCTTATATGTTTTTCGTTATGTTTGTAAGACTTGTGATGACATTTTAATCGTAGTTAAGTATATTTTGCCAATATCTTGTTTTAAAGCGTTTTATTATAAGTAGCTGTATGTCCTTTAGCTTTTGAGGCGGATCTCAGATTCCAGGAAACGAAAATGTTACCACGGAAACAGACCGATCACAGGATTCACCCATCGCTTGGGAGTTTTAAAGATTTAATCTAAAATAGTCACAAGGTACCTAGAATGACGTGCAACTGCGCAGAAAAATAACAAAAGCTATACGAACGTGATTTTTGTCAATTGGGGCTTGAAAGCGTTTAGTTGTTTCTTTACAATAATGGTCTACTTTGTTGAAGAACAAAATTTGAAAGCAAGCTCAGTAACAACTATGGAATGGTAAAGCAGACTGGTGAAAATCTAGTGAAGGAGAGCACATTGTAATTGCAAGAGACGGCGTTAGAATTGGCTTCATTCCCCTTATTAGGAATAAGATATTACTATCAATTTACATAATACGAGTAAGTGGGAACGTAACGCTGAATGCGAATGTATAATTGTTACGATACGCTACAGACCTATGAATAACCAATGTGATCCTCAGACACACTGTAATAAGCTGTTTTCCCAGCTCAGTCGGTTTAACTCATACGAGTACATTTATTATAAAGTCTGAAATAAATTCATATGAAAAATTCCTAGCATGGGCGCCAGGTGTCCACAAAAACAGATTTTTACCATTACGTTCTCACATTTTATAAACTAGGACATGCTATTCAAAATTACGTCTAAAACCGACCACGGCATAACAGCCTGGTTTTTAGACGTAATTTTGAATATATTGACACCGGCCGTGCGAGCTTCAGACAAAAGTTAGGACACGCTATTTTGTTGGTCGATTATGCTACTTACTCAACTGAAAAAAAAAAAAAAAAAAAAAAAAAAAGTGTAATCCCACTATACTATCACACTTCGTTAATGGTGACTATTCTACTTATTCAATTCAAATAGGCCTAAATATACGTTAATATTTATAACATTCTAATTTCATTATTGCAGATTTGTTAATAGTTAACCGCATACTACGTATGCACGAGATAATTTTTCTTGTAGAAAACAAATTTATAATAAAAAAATATTAATTTACATGTACATAAATATGTTCGCATACGCATACGTGCTCATTTATTTTATAAGCCAAGGAGGTGTAAGTGTGCGCCGGCAGCGTAGCAGCGCCACACGCTAGCCACTACGCCACAACCGCTCCTGTACCTCACAAGTCTCTTCTGGTTGTAGACGGAGAGGCCGTATCAAATGCAGCAGACATCCGATAAATACTGATACAAAGCTGTCAAAGTATTTAGTAATTTATATTGTTAGACTTAAATAGAAACTTTTGTTATTATAGAATAATTTCTGCCAAATTAATAATAACGTGTACTTAATAATAATAGTAGTAGTAGTAGTAGTAGTAGTAGTAGTAGTAGTAGTAGTAGTAGTAGTAGTAGTAGTAGTAGCAGCAGCAGCAGCAGCAGCAGCAGCAGCAGCAGCAGCAGTAGTAGTAGTAGTAGTAGTAGTAGTAGTAGTAGTAGTAGTAGTAGTAGTAGTAGTAGTAGTAGCGTATTGTAGGCCTAAGTGTTACTTTATTACTTTAAAGCTAAAATTATTTCCTGGCCTTCCTTTATACAAATTTGAATTATACGTGTCCCTTTACGTTTACATTTTATACCAACGGAATAGTTGCATATTTATCATTTACTGACTAAGCCCAGATTAAAACCTGCTGTTAATTATGACGTTCAGAGAACGACAAAAAAAGAGTAAAGGGCGCTAGTAATTAGAAATTGCATTGTGGTTTAGCAGAACCACGTGGTTTTTTGGTATAACACTACTTCAGTATGAGCCGTTGCTTTAATCTGCTCGAAGGTAATATGACGCTTCGTTCGTTTGTGTACCGCTGTGGCTCCGCGTTTTCCCTTTAACTACATTAATGAGGTGCACAAGCAGGTAGGCGGCGACGTAAGGTTGCCAACCGCCACTAGTACTCCAGTTAACATATTCGGGTTAGCGTGGTTAATTAATACAGTCAAAAACTCATTTAAGAAGAGCAGTGTCAAAAGTAGTTTACATATTTATTTGCATCTCACTGGGTTACAGGAAAATTTAGAAAATTGAAAAGTTAAAGGTAACAAATTAAAAAGTATTATGAAATTTAAAATAATTAAAACTCTTAAGTAACCAATGTAAAGAACTGTAAATAAAGAACGTATCTGAACTGTTTCAATCGAGGCCTATTATGTTAATTTAGAAAAACTGTATCATTTATCAACAATTTCCTGACGTCATTTTATCACACACACACACACACAGGTCTTTTTTCTCTTCCTCTTCTTCACTGGTTCACATGTTTTTCGTTAAACTTTAGTTCTTCCAGACCTTTCTATTCCATTTAAGTATCTCATTTACTTGAATATTGTCCTTATGAGACGAATACGAGCATAAATATAAAGGTTACATGGAAGCTCTGTTAAGTGGAATGAGACGAAAAGGAGAAGGAAGATGAATATACTAAAGAAATATGGCTAAGGCACCCTTGACAGGCGCCAAGGACGATACATTTCACTGAAATTTCTAATGTCTTGGGAGGTTTGATCGCCCTTAAACCCATACGACACTCGATTGAAGTAAGAAGACATAAGCACCTAAATGATGAATAGTATATTTTCTGCAATATCATTATTTTTTAACTGGTGTTTGAATACGATTTTAAGCAGTATCGTAAAATTATAAGTGACAAGGAGTATATAAGTCAAGAGTCATGGACAGGAACCTATTTGGTTATGTCAAGCATAGCTAAAGGAAAATGGCTAAAGGTACCCTTGACAAGCGCCAATGACGAACATTCACCCACCTGAATACAGATTGAAGCAGTGACGTAACTAGGAGCTCTTCTAAACTGTCTCCAACGTACACCAGTCTGTCTACGTGTTATGTAAGTACAAAGCATACCACATTATAAATTTTACAGAAACTTAACAATTTTTGTAGGGCTGTACTATCTAGAACAGAAGATATTCTATTCAGCTGCACTGATTGACAGGTATACCACAATGAAATTTGATTTGCCCCTATCATCGATACTCATACCGCAACCATTCCTGACGCTTAATACTGTTTTAATTATTCAGATTCTTATAGAATATTATTTAAAATTGAGAATATTTTTTTATTTGCCCAGCTGATACACTTCTCGTTGGCGGTTATAAGAGAAGCCACTTAAAGTTCATTATTAGCTAATCACGTATTCCCCATAATTATTGTTATACCTTCTATATTAATGTTTTTTATGACCTTACGGAACTGGTAAGGAGTTTGTAAAGTACGACCGACGATCTCTGTTTTCAGAGTTCCTTGAAAAGTCAAATCTTCACAGGTTTATTACGTCTGACATCTGTGACTCTTAGATTGAAGAATTAAATGCAAGAAGTAGCTGTTCTTCTTCTTTAGATGGTTAGATTTCCAGTAACATCTCATTGAAAATAACTACGCGTCTCACAAAATGAAATCCCTTGGTTGAGTTCTCATAGTATCAAGACATTTGTACCGTGTTCCATCTGTGGAATCCGCATAATTTTGTAGTAGCAAATATTTCAAAATTTTTCTTCATGCATTAAAGTTCCAAGACTATAAACAAAAATAAATCACAGGAAGTGTACCACTGTCGCTCCATAATTTTTAACAACCTATTGGTTTTCAACACAATGGTTGTATTTATTTGCTGAGGCGTCCCAGCGATTGAAGACTAAAGGTGTGATTTTCAAACGGCTCTGTGTACATGACATCTCGTGGCTACATTTGAAGAACTTATTCACTGACGATATATTCATAATAAAATGAAACCCCCATAAAATGAACTCTGAGGTAGCTCATATTGTTGCGAAACTCTTTTACTGTGATTGAATCAAAATACTGCTTAATGATTCTTGTAGTATAAGAGATGCTATTGAGGGGTCGGAGGGTATCGCTAGGATTGCTGTGTCATCGGCGTAGGTAGGAACAGTGGTTTCACTTGCTGACGGTAAGTCCGAGGTGAACAGGAGGTAGAGCAGAGGACCCAGGACACTACCCTGCGGAACACCTGACCCCACTGGTAATAGAGGAGAAGTAGCATCCGAGTACTTGACTTGAAGCGCTCTGTCCACTAAGAAGGAATGTAGAATACGGTAACAATTATGTGGCAGAATTTTCTTTATTTTGTATAAGAGTCCAAAATGCCAGACTTTGTCAAATTCCTGGGAAACGTCGAGAAACACACCTGAGCAGAACATCTTCGATTCCAACGATTTATTGATAACATTTGTTAGTCTGTGTATTTGATCTACCGTAGAGTTCTTTTCTCGGAAGTCAAATTCATGATCCGGAATTAAGTTCTTTTCTACAATTGTTGGCATAAGTCGTTTTACAAACAGCTTCTCAAAGATCTTACCAAGTATCGGTAGAAGGTTTATGGGTCGATAAGAAAAGGGTTCTTGAGGGTTTTTACCAGGTTTTAAGACCATGATTACTTGAGCCGATTTCCAGAGAAGAGGAAAGTATTCAAGTCTGAGTATGGCGTTGAAAATGTATGTTATTAGTATAATGCCTTTGTGAGGCAGCTCCTTTAGAATTTTCCCCGATGACAAATCAATGCTGGGAGCCTTTATATTTTTCAAATTATACAGGATTATTTCCTTGATTTCGTTAACCTTAAAAGGCTTAACAGGTAGAGTCAGTCGGAGCGGGGAGTGTAAATATCTTGGTACTTCTTCATCGAAAGAGACGTTCTTGCTGGCTTCAAGTTGAAAAACGTTGACCAAATGTTCGGCAAAAGTCTGGGATTTCTCTGTATTGCTTCGCGCCCAGCTACCATCTGGTTTATGTATTGGTGGTATTTGTAATAGTGGCCTTTTTAATCGTTTCGTGGCCTTCTACAAGAAATAATCAGTACTCCAACAATCGTTTTAGTTTTCTGGCCGCGGAATTCCACTTTCTTTTATCATCCGGATGATGAGTATGCTGCCAAATTCGTCGCAATCTACGCTTCTCAGCTAATTTCTTTCGCACAATCAGAGGAAGGTTTAAGTGCTTACTCTTCGCTGTATGGCAAGGTGTAGCTTCCCAGGCTGATTTTTGAAAAGTATTGGTGAGATAATTTACAGCTCCATCCAATTCAGCAGGCGTGTGGAGAGGAAGTTCTAGCGAGATATTATCATTTATAAGCTCTCTAAAGTAGTCCCAGTCAGTATTACGATTTGTGATATATACGATATGATATGATACGATATATGCATAATAAAATGAAACCCCATAAAATGAACTCTGAGTTAGCTCATATTGTTGCGAAACTCTTTTACTGTGATTGAATCAAAATTTCAGTCACATTACAGGATGTTTGAAGAATCTAAAGCATTCTTGTTATTTTGCATTACAACAACATTTCCAATATAGTAAACATAAACCAGTATTGCTTCACGTAGTCATTAAAAAATTAATTAGCATTGAAAACATAATGGAGGCATAAAAGTGCATACACTTACCTGGATTATCAACATCACAAGGCAGAACAACGGTATCTTTAGTGACTATGCGGAAGGTCCGTCCGAGCGTGGTGAAGTTTGGTAGGTCAGTGGCTTCCACTTGTTGTCCGCTGTTGTACTCTGGTTGCGATGCCGCGGCAGCTATTGCTTCACCTAAAATTCGAAAAGAAACTCATTTAGATCACATGTAGCAGCATGTAGGCTAATTTATAATCTACAACAAATAATAAGTGTTGAAGACTGATCTTCAAGGAACTAACTCTAATGCCGGTGTCAATACCGGAGTCCGGTAGAGAATAACGGAATACCGTACGTACTGGATCGTTTGTATTGTGAGAACCCGAAAGAAAGATAATTTACTGGAAAAGGCGGGTTTGAAATCTTTAACTAACCATAATTGTTAGTATTTATTACTAACAGTAATTATTACTGTATTCGTTCCAAGTTACTTCCTATATTTCGAGGTTCAACTGTTGTTTAATTCTGAGGACGTGTTTCCGTTTTAGTAATTTAAAACAATTTCTTTCAGCAACAATACTTTACATAGTCCAAGCATGCGGCATTGGAACAACAGTAAAACAGTTATCTATAAGTGCAGATACAACCAAGTAAATGATAAAGAAAATCAGGCCTTAGCATAAAAAATTATAGTATTCTTTACGAAAGGTAGACACGAAAAAATTACAAAAAGCAAAGTCATAATTATTTTTATTTCATCTGAATATTCCTATCTTATCTGTTTAGAGAGAGACGAAAGAGAAGTAGGCGAGGTAGTAATCATAACAAAGAAATTCAGAAGTAAGTAAACGAAAATTAATATGTCACAGTAGCAGAGATAAAGAAGAACATAATGTAAATTTAAAAATGCATATTATTGTAAAATCTGTTTGACGGTGACATTAAACACGTGTGTAATTAAATACTTACGTGTGTAATAAATATTTGCCTGATGGTAAAAGTGAAAAAGCAAACAGAGAAACTATTCTAAGTTATATACTTCTGGCCTATCTGTTCCGTAAACTTCAATATATTGTGTGTGCGCGGGACACGGTCAAAGCCGCAGTAAACTAATACATTGCCAGGAACTAATAGTCTAAAAGGTCTCAACATTTTGTAATTACACTTTTCGCTCTGGATTATTTACAAATAGTGTTAAAATTACTATACGTGCTGCTTACTTTTGTATACAGAATACACGCTTACTATTAACTTTTGTTGTACCTGAGTTGTGACCGAAGAAGAACACTCTAGATGTGTCATGGGTGATTCTATTAAGTCTCACTGACAGATACATGTTCTTCACGTCTAACGCTACTAGATACTACTAGTCACGAAATTTTTGTACCTTATTACAGTATATATAAATAAAATACTCTCGCGAGGTTGGTTGCTTTAAGCTCCATTAAAATCTATTCTGTCGGCGCCAAAAGATGTGTGTGAAAAATACTTTATTTCATAACACTTAAGCTAAAGCTTTCATAAATAGTTAGCTAATGCTTCTTAGAAAGCGTTTTGTAGTTTTCGTCGTTAATCGAAATTAACAAGCCTGTTTAAGTAGTAATGCTTGTTAAATAAATCACTTATTTTGTACACTGTACCTGTTGTTGTTAGTTGCTTACGTCACTAATAAAAATGGTTTTTGCGCCACTATTTTCGCTATTTACTTTACGGCTATTACAATGTTATCAAGTCACTAGTAATCCACAACACTAACAAGGTCTATTTTAGGCTACTAGTCTCAGACTAACCAAAAAAAAGAGAGTTCAGGTGCCTACTGTTGTCGTCAATAGTCTAAAAAACGTATTTCATAATTATCCAATCATTTATTAGAATTGTAGTTTCAAGGTCGTTCCAACAAGTATAAGAAAGCAAGGAAAAAGAGGGTAAAGTAATAATTTCCACTAACACGGATAAAGTAGTTTTTGAAAGCTAACAAGCTTTCCAAGATTCACGAGATAGTGCAGGAGCGGTTAACGAAACACAGGGAAATGGGACGATCAAAATTTCAATGCCAATTTACCGGTAATGCCCTGCCACTCAGTGTACTGGAATTTATTTCATAACCGTTTCGGTCCTGCTGAATTATAAACTAAGTTCTTGTACGCATCAAAAAATTTTCTGAAAATCATGACAAAACCTACGACAAACTAAAAGTGTTTAATTAACTACTACTCACGCAATTTAATAATATGATATCAAGTATTAATAAAGCGACTGTAACACCCTATGTTGACACAAAGTGCTGCGAGGGTGGATGCCTTCGGTTAATATACTATAAAATTGTCTCTAATATCGAGCACGCAAGATATACAACATCAAAGCGCCGTACGCGTGTAAACAGAACGTTGATATTTTTATATCAAGTGTATTATTTACGTTTGACTGATCAAAACGATGTTCACTATAATTTTATATCACGCACACACCGACCCGCACACGTAGGCCTACACACGTACAACCACAAAGCAACGCAAATACCTGTAGTTGTGAAAAATTACTCTTTAATCGGAAGCACCATAACGGAAGGTGTTTGATTTTTATGGTCAATGTTAATCGAATCTGGTAATTTGTTTTTTATTTGATGAAACAATGTACATTAGGAATGATTTTAGAATCTTTTTTACTTTAATACTTGTCACTCCATGTCAACGAGCAATAGTCCTAAAAGAAAAATAGGAAAGTTAATACCTTGCATCGACCTCTAAAAACAGAGTTTTCACAAATGAATTTAATTATCTTTACTAATTAATATAAATATAATTATCGCATACGTATCCTTAAATATTACACTACTGTTTTGTTATAATATTAATGTAATTACTAATACTAATAAAAAAAAAGAATAAGAATAATACGTATAAAGTTTAGTCTAATTGTATTGCTGATGCTGTCGCACTTTTGATTGGCGAAAGGTTTATCAGCAACAATTTTATACTAAATATGAAATTTTTCGAAATTTCCTGATTCTTTGGATCTGCAATTTCAAAATTAAGTAACTGGTGTTTAATAGCGAAAAAGAAAGGTGAAAAGTCTACTCTGCAATCATTCGAAACAAAATCATAAATCTGCAGCAACGGTTGTCACACGTTTCTATAACAAGGAGAAATTATTTTCCGTCGAAATAAATTCCTCTTAAACAAACTACATCAGTACTGAACTCCGTTCAAAAAAAAAAAACACAATTCAAATTTTAACCGAGGTACATTGTAATTTGGTGTAGTTCCTCGTATACTAAAACCGTGCCTCGGACTGCACACGCTAGTGAAATATGAGGAATGAATTTCATGATTTGAGAAATTCGCTGATTTGGCGAAACGTGTATCTGTTTTCCGTAGTACATTCACCCTCGCAAATTCCCCCAACTTCCGAGTAATTCACAGGCAATGATTTTGACTGCAGTGAAACAACGTTCATATGTGAGCAATAATGTTAGTTACGTTTCCGGAAGTGTGGTATACCTACTGCCACTCCTCCGGTTCTGACAAGTCCCGCTTGAATACAAATGTAATTTGAAGTATCTTACTCTTCTTCAATTTTCATTATGTTTCTGACAGCAGTATGTTTTATCGCTGTTTCACAACCACACTTCAGCAAATTTAACGAAAATATACACGATACTCTTCTGCTGCTAATGGTGTGTGTGTGTGTGTGTGTGTGTGTGTGTGTGTGTGTGTGTGTGTGCGCGCGCGCGCGTATGTGGTTACTCTGTCTTCGTTAGTGATTTAAGAAAAACTCCACGAATGCGACTTGTAATTTAGTACAGTACCCTTCTACGTCTGTGACAGAATATCTTATTTTTGTCCTTCTGGTGATGTAGATTCCATGGACTTTCCTTATGCTGAATGATAACACACAGAAAAGACGCTAAGAATATATTTGCGGTATTCGTAGACCTGACGTCGTTGAACGTACCATTTTTATATTTATTAACTGTTTTTGCACAAGTAGACATCAGTGGGAGGTGGTGCCGCATCGCGACGATGGATTGATTCATCAGAATAGTGGAGCTTAGTCCAAGAAGTACCGATTAATTAATTACCTTAAATGTACGAAAAGACTTTCTTTATTTCTTTCAGTAGTTATAGGTGAGTCGGAAAAAATGCATCAATAAACGCGTTCCTCTCTACTGTATTAACATGTAGGCCTACTTAAGAGTAGCGTGTCCTAAGCAGTGAACCATTTGCACACGCTGTTCATGGTATATGATACGAAGAAGCCAAATGTCATTTCAAATTGTAATTACCGTTTTTAGTGACTTAACTGCCGTTTTACTTGACGAATTTTACTTACAATAATTTTAGTTCTAGTTCTGAATTATGACACTCAATATGAATGTCATTTTTAAATACAAAATCTTGTTTCAAGTATGATTCAAAACAGGGTAAAAGAGTTTTTATCAACAAGCGTTCTCCACGCAGAGATAGTCGATTACCTAATTCTTTAGAGAAAATCTGTGATTCACTCAATTTCAATTCGGCCTCCTTCAAAGCTGGTTAGCACGCCATTGCCAATTTTAATCAATACTGATGAGAGAACTGCATTCGCTTGGCACATGCCTGCATTGAATTCATACAATTTGAGTTCACGCCACAAAGTTTGTGCAGTCCGTTGTTTATAAATTTGTGCAGCTCGATTTGTCGTATGGAGGGAATGTAATCACACACACACACACACACACACACACACACACACACACACACACACACACACACACACACACACACACACACACACACACACACACACACACACACACACACACACACACATTGTATGACGTCACAGCACTAAACACTAGATGCACTGCCTGGTCGTAACCCCACTCGCTGATAGCAGACCACTCGACTATATGCGCCCCACTCCATGGTCGTCACCAGAATTTATTTTACTGGTTCAGCTCATACCGAACCTAAAGTTCGATAACCAACGTACACGAGTTACTGTTTACTTGATGCTTTGTTGGGATACTAAGTACAGTGGATTTTCTCTAGAAGTATCTCATGTAATAAAAACTCGAATATTCATAACGGTACCTTCTACTTCCTAGAAAAAGAGTCGTAAGTAATACACTCAACTTCTTATATTACAAACGTATGGTCGAATTTTACATATTTTAGCTTTTACGATACAGTATAATTATTCTTTAT
Source organism: Magicicada septendecula (assembly GCA_034769895.1). Lineage (NCBI taxonomy): Eukaryota > Metazoa > Arthropoda > Insecta > Hemiptera > Cicadidae > Magicicada > Magicicada septendecula. The sequence continues at coordinate 265,977,704 of CM068371.1, forward strand.
TATCCTTTGTGTATAGGATCAGATAAATGATAAGATACTACATAGATTATTCCTGTATTTTTGTAAGGCATGCTTTTAAAGGCGTATTACCGAGATCTGTTCAATATATTTTTGGTTCTTAATAAGTGTTCTTGGTTATAACGTTTCGCACATTCGTGGAATGTTTTTGCAGTACTGAATTATCATCAATTTCCTTAGATGTAAACTACATTTTATAAATACACATGAGTGTACAAACATTCACAATTCGAGAAATACTATAGGAATGTCAATATTTTTTATTTGATACTTATGTCAGAATAACTATTAGACTTTTAACGAAAGGAGCATTTAAGGACAAACTCAAGTCTCCTTTGTTATTCAAAACTTTATTTATGAGTAAGTCTTCATTTTGAAGACATGACAGTCACATTTGGAAATGTGTACAATATTAATAACAACTAGAATCTGTGTACGTATTATAGCTAACATACAATGCGTTAACAGCTAAAAGTCAAATCATATTTATATTTACTTTTTCCGATTGTAAACTGTTAGAAAATTAAAATGGAAAGTGAATCTTTTTTCTGATAAAACTTTTACATAAAATTAATTTGTTCATTTCTCAACGTGTAACGGACGGTTTTAACTTTAGGTTCTCAAAGGCAAGAACCTATTAATTTTTTAATTTTCGGTTTTTAATGACAAATGTAATTTTTTAACACTAATACGAACAGAATCAAGTAAAGAACATCTGCGTATGGATAAAGGTTTACCCTACAAGTAGTCTGCAGTACAGTACTCGACGAATATGTTCAGTTTTAAATAATAAATAAAACGATAAAACAGCAGTAGTTTATATGTCAGTAATAGTAACACAAAAATAATTAGAATTTATCTTTCAGCAATCATTCAGTTTGATATCATACCACTGGTCGGAGACATTAAACATATATTACCACTGTCACCGTTTATTCTGAATAGCTGAGAAGTTCTGTGAAACGGGAAGAAACGCAATTCGAAATCCAACGGTTTTACATTATACAACAATTGTTAGACTGTAACTGAATGCGTGGTTAGTCGTACGTGTAGGAAATTGGTATTTGAAATATTATCAACGGGTAACATTTATATGACAAAATGTATTTCAGCAAAGTCTATCACAGTATTGTGAAACGACTGGTTTTCCAACAACGCAACTGAAATAATGTTTCGCTGTGTATTATTCTGCCTTCTGTTATTTTAGCATTTTGAATTCCACAAGAAGGAAATAATAAAATTAATATTACTGTTGAAAAATTAATTCTTTAATAATAAAAGAAAATTATTTTATGCACAAAAAATGGCTTCCTTTATTCAATGAAATATATTTGCATCGAGTTATTTTGCTTTTCACTCTTCAACCTGGCTGCTTTAATGTGTCGGTAAAATTTGACTTGACGTGATATACTGTACATCTAATTAGATCAAACTGGCTGGGCTTGTGATGTGTTTAGACGTAACGTTGGCAGACAGCAAAGCAAAAAAAATAGCATCGCTCACTTTTTACAAAGAACAATTTTACCATACGGGTTTATTGTGCTTTGAAGTAAGTGTGTTAATGTTAACATTGCAAACAACAATTGAGAGTTTTTACTACTTTCCAGTAACTTATATATTACACCGCGTTACGCCATATTATAAAGCTCACCCCGCATACCTTATTTCTAATAAAACGTAAATTCTTTTATAAATATACAGGAAAACGTAAATATAAACATGAAAACAAACAAACATTGAAATAGCACTACATGCTCAATAAAATTTGGTTTTGTGACCTAAAATATCAGTAAATTCTGAAACTAAAAATATTAGTTTAACGAAGGTTTAGTACTGGATCAAGTCTACGATTGTGTCTGTAGTAGATTATGTTTGAGTTCCGTAATTAATTAATTAATATTTCGACGTAAAGATCGGTGTTCTTACAGTAATGAAAACTCGCGGATAGAACTTCAGCAATAAGACAGTCTATAATTGTTTACAATTATAAATATATTGCTTTATATGTGAGCATGGTTTCCAAGCAAACATTTTGTGAATAATTATTTTTGATAAATAATATTCTTAGATATTTATTGTAAACTATTTTAAATATTATTCGACTAAAGTCTATTGTGGGCCTGAGAAAGAGTGTAACAATCCAGCGGCATTCTGTTGTTGGGTGAATTCAGAAAACTAAAAATTGCAAGATAAAAATAAAACGTTTCGTATCCACTCTAATTAAGCTGAGCGAATTGTCCTTTTACGCAGATTTATCCATCGTACACAACAAATACTACGGACCCGGAGAAGAGTGGAAGTTGGCGAGGATCGGGAGTTACCCGGAGAAGATTGGAAGTGTAGCTAGCTCCTAATCTGTTGGAGTAAAAGTAGACAGAATGATGATAAAGTTGCACCTCGTCCGAATGCATCATGACGCATTAACACACCTTAGTTTTAGTAACTTAATAAAAGTAATTCTGGTATATACTTGTACATTTTAAAGGAAAATAGAGAGCAGGGTGAGCGAGAGAAAGGTGGGGAACACAGACAGGTAACAGACAGACAGAAAGTAGTAAAATATTACGTGTCCACACACATTACTTTAGAAGATAGATTACTTTACATGTATGTTTCAGCTGCAAACTCTTTCATCATTTTACCCCTTAAGTCTACCACAAGCACACTTCGTGTACCCTTACTTCAGTGAACACCGTGCTGTGCATCCGTAAACATCATTAATGAGTTTACTGGTCTCGATCTGCCCTCCAAGTTGTCACTGCACGTCCAGAAGGATCATTAATCCATGTCACCTTACATGAAATGTGAATTGCCTTTTCTAGTTAAAATTGGTGTGAGCTGGTGTGTTATTGATTCACTCACATCAACTGATGCCGACGTTGAGTGCAGTCGTACAGTACAGTTTCTTTTGACTCCGTGGTTTTGTTATCCAAAAGGTTTTCATATTAAGAGACTTGAAATATTACGTACGCGACGTAGGCCTATGAAATATCTTCACCTTAATTACGAAGTCGAATACGAAACAGACATCGTAAAATCTGCACAACTTTATAGGTTATAATAAGTCAATATTTTTATTAGGTGAGATAACATAATAAACACAATTCGCAGGTCATACTAACTTTGTATAATGAAATAATTTCTGATATCAGTAACTCAAAACTGCTAACAAGTATTCGGGATTCGTATCTCGGATACAATTCATTCACCTGAGTACCACTAAACACACACTGACCGCACGTACAACTATGCACAGGAAGCTATGCACAGGAATGTTGCTATGAATCTGTTGAGATTATCGCGACTAGCGAGTCTGTGAACAAAGCACATGGTAGCTGCAACTTCTCCAGAACAATTCAGTAAGGATAATTCACAACACGTAGACGTCTGTTGGTGTTAGAACGGTTTGTGAGTTGAGAGTACAATAGTAATTACGATTCGTACAGCGTTATCGGTCCAGACAATACGTATTCAGGACGAGCTGCTAATTTTGAGAAAAATTTCATAAGAAGTGTGACTCCGTGACTACTTTCACGTACATGTTTATCCACAATACGTCTTTCTCAGATGGCTGGTATTTGTCGTACGTGATGTAACTCATTTTTTCATACTAATTCACTTATTGCTTCATAGGATTCGAATGTAACGGAAACAATTGTCGATATTTTTCTTTCTGTGAATCTTAAATAACATTAATATTAGTGCATTACTACCCATTCACCAGAAGTATACGACAGAACGTAACCGAAACACTAAGACTTTATTCTGCAGATTACATTTTCGTTTGTTTCAATGTGGGCGACGTGAAGTGGTATCATGATTGAATTTATCACATTGGCGATTATCCTGTACATGAGTATAAGTACGAGATCCTGTATAGGGCTTGAACAAGTGACAAATACGTGTCAGGAGTGCGGAACTGAAGCTTCAACGCTGGAATACACTAGCGAGTATGGAAATAGCACTTTCTTTCCTAACCTGTTACTGTAAGTGTATGGAATTTCTTACATCGCAAACGTAGTCATTAATATATATGACCTCGACTTTTTCAACAATAATTGGTGAAGTACAGAATACTCTGAGGTTAGTAACACAATTTATGCAACTTACTGGTCAAAATTTGATGAATATTTATGCCCTTTAGTACTTACCAACACAAAAGAGCCTCCTGGTTTCTTATGTATTCGAACCGCATAAACTACAGCTGTGAAAAATTACATAAGCAACTACCCTTCATCTGTAGGCTCATCTCGTCCTTCGGTGAATAACATATTACATACAAACAAAGACCAGACGTACACAGCCAAGCAAAAATATATTTTATTTATCGATACAATCCGTGGTTCGTAACTGATACGTTTATTGTCACTTTCAAAAAAAACATAACGCTATTCTGAATTCCATTCTACAACTTCTACTACTACTACACATATCTCAAGCCGCATTACAACGAACTTACAATTCTTACAAAAATCAGATGTAGATTTTCTTTCCCTACGTATTATTAGAAAATAAGGAGAGGTTACTAATGCTAGGTTTACTATTAGAAAATAGAGGGAGGTTGGTACTGATCAGAGATCTTACGTAGGAAGGGGAGGGGAGTGTTATTAATGTACAAGGTCCATAAAGAAATCTGCCGAAGAAGTGCCAGGATTTTAATCTAGCACAAGATAGTGTTATTATGATCTGTGTCGTGATCGCAATCCTGTAACTGCAAATCAGGGTCTCTGATCAGGGTGAGAGTGTCCTCAGGAGATTATGGTATACAGGCGGCTGCATATCGACTGATGTCCTGCAGGGAGACCTTACATCTTCATCACTAGTGGTGAGAAATAAGGCCACAAGAAGAGGACTGAAACTAATAACTAAATTAGTGAAAGTAATTTCCGTTGTAAATATGCCTTATTCTTAGTTACAATGATGCTTCAACCTTTTAACATGAAAACAACCGTTAATAATAACACCGATAATAATAATAATAATAATAATAACAACAAGTGATTAAACTAAAACTTCACACTTATACCTGATGGCGGCAGATTAGACTTATCGAGAGCGCTTTCGATATGTTGACGTCTACAGTCACTAGAGCGTACGATGAAAAGATAAAGAATTAAATGTACATTCGCGTGCGTATTCATACCGCAAGGTAACAGGTTATAGCCTAGACCAGACTTGCAGAAAAGAAAGCTCAATTAGTGAAATTTCATACATTTATTGTCATTTTCTTTTACACACAATTATATCAAAATGTTCTTTCGTTATTTCAAACAATTATTGAATTTTCAATGTTCAAAATCTTCTTTGAAAATATACTTTAAATAAATGTTCTCTTTATTTAAATAGTGCTGTAAATTTTAACTGTTCAAAGTCTTCTCTAAACAAAATTATATTTAAAATAAATGTTCTTTTTACTTTACACAATGAAATAAATTTTTTTGTGGGTTCAAAAGTTCTTTCTTTTCCGATTTAAAGCTTTATACTTTGACAACAAATTTATTTAAATTTGGCTTCCCTGTTCTGTTGTCTTCGTTATCCTCCCGGTCGACGATCTCGATCCGGCCTCCAGCGATCCGTCATCTTGGTTTCACGTTCCAGCAACCGCCTCCAGGAACTGCCTTGCTCTAGGTGTCCGTTTCCAGTCGCCACGATCAGAAAAACGAAGCTCAGGAACGGTAGCCGACCATCTCGTACTCCGTATTTGTTCCCTGCCGACACTCGCTGCTATTTCGACTCCACGGGCCCCAAGGACTGCCCACCGCTACTGCTTTCGCTGAGTGCTGTATGAAAACTCTAAGAGAGTTAGATGAAGACTGCCTACTGCTTTTATAATCTTGCTCAATGCATGCAGCAGCGCTGCAGAATGACGTCACCGCCGATATGCGCGTAGGCGTATTTTCTATATATTCTATGATATTCTGGACTGGCCACGTGTTCGCTGACTTCCTTATTCTTGAATTTTCTAGAACAATGCTTTATTACATATGAATAAAATTCCATAACCTTCTATTTGCTACCCACACTCCACAACACTTCACTCACATATTAAACTATATCTTCATAGTCTTTACATTGCCTTATTACTAATTTATCCTATTAATTTTAATTTTTAATAATATTATTTTACTTCCAAACATTCTTCTATCGTCCTGGACACCCATAACAGCTGATAATAATTATGCTCCACATTCACAGTGTAACCGCCTGTGAGGGCTTTCGATACGTTGACTCTACAGTCACTAGAGCGTACGATGAAAAGGTAAAAAATTAAATGTACATTCGCGTGCGTATTCATACATAATTACCTGTACATGGTTATGAGTAGCATCTGAAAAATGAAGTAGTCAATTCCTGTATTCATGTGAAGTATCAATTTATTGACGTTTGAGGAATTAAAAAATTCGAACCATAATCACCATGCAAAAACTCTAAGTGCCTTTTGTGAATACCTCATTCCTGTGCATGTTAATTATGGCACAGTAAATGATGTACCACTTCATTAAGGAAGATAATAGCATGCGGACCACCAACTTGCGTTCAACCCGACGCATCATTTTCAGCGTTATACCGGGCGGTGCACAAACACAAAAGAAAGAAAACTTTTTTTTTCACTCTACTGTAATTATCTTAACTACATCACACAGAAAACACGTCTTATAATCTACAAACGAAAAGAGAGAAGAAGACATAAAATTATTTACTCTGCTGCAAAACGACTGTCATATTATAAACACACTAGAGGATAAAACACGCACACATTATAGTTGGTCATGGCTAGAGATATTCTGGTAATGGTACAAAAGTAAAAGCGAGAATTGAAGATTCTCATTAGGAAAACGAGATATACGGAACGACGGAGGAACACGAATTATGTAGATGCAAAGAGAAGCAGAAGACGAGGGGGTACGTAGACGGAGATGGAGTGAGTGACTAAGTGAGAGGAGCTCGGCACGTTATGATGAGGGGGAGACAAAAATTCACGCAAGACCGAGTTGAAAGAAAAGATAAAAGAATTTCAAATAAAGGGAAATATTAGAGCACACTAAGGTAGGGACAAAGGAAATATCTCTGCAAGCATTGTTTCAATTGTTTTTCCCACCTGTAAATAGAACAAAGCAACGATAACAAGAGACTGGTGTGAGAAAAGCGTAACATGGAAATGAAAATGTTAGTGACTGCATGAAAAAAATTCCCTTTGAATTACTGAAACGAGTTGTGGTGTGCCGTCATTATGGAATATTGAAAAATTGAGAACTGTTGATTCTTTTTCTTAGAAGGGTATAAATACGCATACGGATAGTAGGCGTGTAAACGTTGGGTAAATCGTAACAGTAAAAACATTTATGTACCAAGTGTTGCTTCACACATTACCCACCGTTTACTAAGTATATGTGCCTTCCCCATACAATGTGTCAGTTGTAGAACATTTTAACATATAACATACCACAATAGTATATATTGGTTCACACATAACGCTATTGATTAAAAATGGTACCGTTATTTCTCATAATGCCTTTAATAGATTCACATTCCTAAGGATAAATTTCAGTGCTGGAACTTCCCCGATGTAGGTTACGAAGATAAAAGACAAATGCGTTTAAACAATTATTCGTGTCTGTTGGGTGAAACGTACACAAAACTGTTTGTTGTAGTCTTAAAAAAGTTCGACAAATCCGATGCTCAGTTTCGACGGTGCAACAGCGAGAAAGCTCTCTAATTAGGTTAGCGAATGCATTAGACTGTAATTCTCAAATCAGGTTAAAGGCTGTTAAATAAGTTAAAGCCCACGTTTAATGTTTATCCACATAAAGTCTGCTCACAAAGCAACACTCTTTTGTACGTTCAAACACTTTCGTAGAAGCGTTTCTCTTCTATCAAATGAGCTGACACGCGGGCGATATACTTTTATAATGGTAGTTCCTTCTTTATCTGATGTTCAGACGCATAATGTTTGCTGAGGTTGAATATTTTTGCAATAATATAATTTTTTGTTAATAAACTGCAATTTATCAAATGTGAAAATAAAGTTATTGAGGAGTCTCCCAGCTCGTCTTGCGATAGAGAAATCAGATTCATTAGTTGATGATGGCAGCATTCAATTTAGTTGCTGCCGACAGAGAAAACCAAAGCTTTGACTACTTTTGTAATCATTTTTTAAGCCATATTAAACGCAGTAGAAAAATAAATTGCATGATGAATGTCAGACTGTTCAGTAAAGTGCTGCACTTCGCCCTGATCAGCGTGTTACCAGCATCGCATGGCACAAACAACTTACAGAATGTCTGCGAACAAGCAAGTTGATTGTTTTGTATTGTACCTAAGACATTTAATTTACTTGTTGTTTTATCAATTTTAAGTTTTAAATAAGTACTTCTACATTATTGCTTCAAGAGTTCCTTAAAGAGTTAAAAAGTTTTCATTGCCATTTACATTCGATAAAAAGTCGTACGCTCACTTTGTTCGATAATAACTGAGTCGTACATTCACTTTACAGAATGATTGTATAACGATGATATATCGGTTGTTGAAAAGACAAAACTTAAAATTATTGTGGTTAGGTCAAATAAACTTAGTAGCACGGTACCATAGACTGGAAGGTAACTGTAGATATTTCATGACTGCAAGAGAAAGATTGCAGGAGTGTTCGTTGAACGATGAGCGTGTAAAGACAGGTCTTCAGGAAAATTGTGCTTAAAGCCTTCGGTCACTGTCTTTCGTGGCTTACTTTCGACTAGCAATCGCAAATAAAAATACGACTGTCGAATGGCTATGTTAAATTACCGAATGGTACGCTGCCACAAGGTACCTCTATAGAAAGCCTTGGGAAACTGGTTGCCAATTGGTCTGTAACTTAGAATCCCTTACGTTGGATCAGTTGCCACAGTGGCATTCTTTTGAAGCGATTTAATCATAAAACTGTAAGATGAGGATAAAACTGAACGGTGAACGCAAATTGTAACCTTCTGTCTAAAAGCTACCACTAATCGAATAGGCCTACTATGTGCCTGGTGGGTACAGAGATTTCACACCCAAATAATGGATTTTAACGTAGAATTCACAGGTCACAAATAAAGACACTTAATGTCAGATTTTGACAATAGAGAAAATAAAACATTCTGATGATTGGCAGAGAACTATCCCTTTACTAACAACTACCTTCATCTAAAGACTTCTAACTTGCAATCGAGATAGGTTAATCACTCAAACAGAATTATATTCCTTGAATTATCATAACAGACAAGTTCCAGATATAACATATGGCTTAAAATGTGATTCCCTGACAGACCAAAACTGGAACACACATGAATATTTGCTACATCGCTTTCGACGAGACTGCTCTAAACTCCTAGTCTCCTAGTATGTACCAAAAATGACATGTGTACTCTGTGTTTTCGATTACACACACTGGCTGGCAAACATTCTTGCAGACCAGAAAGCTTTTGCAAAGATTTTATGAAACAAAACAACCTAAACTATTTGATATGAAAGACATTTGGAATTATATATCAGTTCGATACTGATATTTAGTATCTTTCTATGTAGGGTGTGTTTGTATAGTAGTCTGAAAAAGAAAATAGTATTTAAATTCATAATTACTGAAAGAGAAACTGACATAAAATGGATGCAAGCTGTGAATTGGATTTAAACGAGTCGCAAACACGAATTCATATTTTTATAGTACTTTATAAATAGAAAATAAATGTGACTGCAACCGAAATTCAGTCTCAACAAAGCACAAGAGATTATGTTAAACTTAATGTTGTCCCAAGTGGGTTGAAGAGGAAAATAACAAACCGTAACCAGAGTGAAGGTTTTGCGAAGTGTCATGCGGTTGAACTCGTCGCGCACCGCACCTACAACATTTAAATTCACCAAGTTATAACCATTTCTAAGAAAAACGTTTTTCCTGTATTCTTCGTAGAATATATAATATGTGTTATTGTCATCATATATGTTTATTGTTGTTTATCTGAAATACAAAACAGAAACAATATTAAACTTACAACGTAAGGGTGCAGAGTGTAATGTTCTTTAACAATTTAATGTATAATAATGTATTGCCATAACTTACAACTAGAAAGTTATAAAAAACTGGTAAAGTTTATATGATAGCGTTTAATAATGAGAATAACGTCTAACCTATTAAAATATATATTAGCATTTAATAACGTATAATAGAGCGTCCCAAATCGGTTACGGGAGAATGGTTTGACTTCAAATTACTAAATAAAGTTATTTCCATTTAATAAATAAACACCTGGTTCAGTTCTATAGGTATTTACGATACCGCAGTGTCTGTGAAACTTAACTAAGCGTAAAAATTATTAAATTTTAATATTATTAAGGTGCTCTTCCACCTGTCTAGCTACCATTCGATAAGCGTTAAAATGGGATTAAACTACATAATGGGACATTGCAGAAAACGATCATGGTTCGTTTTCAAGTAGGGTATAGAGTGTTCCACAAACATAACTGCTATAGTTCGATTTTTAAATGTGACACAAGGCATGAGTACATATTTTGAAAAAACTTTGAAATTTTAAAGTAAAACTAAACTAGATAGAATAGATGAAAAATTCTAGTGGTTTACAGTTTTTTCAGAGTGTACCGTATTAATTAACGTAAAACAGGAAAACATTAGAAATAAATAAAAATACCGTCATTCCTCATGTTTGGGACACTCACTTGATTCACCGATCTTTAGAGTGTTTTTATTTAAGAACCTTAAGGAGTGTTCGTATTTCAAAACGTTTTTGTGGTAGTCACTCCTTAAACCTCGTTTACTGCAACTGATGAAGCGCTGTCAATAATGTCAAGTCGGATACGATAATGGTGACGTCCCCGATCTGCCGGTGTTTGGTTCCAGCAAGTCAAGTTGGCCTACATGTATATTGTAACGACGGTCTACTGATCGTCGTATGGCACAGTGGAAAACAAAATACAAGACACCACTTACGTCACTAATCACCAGCTTTAATTATCACAATTTACAGTTTGCAATGAACAAGATAGTCTGTTACAACAAATCAAACAAACATTGTTCACACGCAATAAAAATGTTTACTAATGTAAAACACAATTGTATTACAATTGTCCTGCACAATTATAAAACACATAACGCTTTGCCACAATATTATGAACCGCACTAATAACCACTTGAACGCACAGAGTAATCGCCCGACAATAACTCGCAACTCAAGCTGACTGAGCGTCGCTGAGTACTTGTATTTATACCCCGCCGAAAATCCAGAACATTCCACATACTACGCATTAGCTCTACACTACGACGTAATTAATTGCGGCCCTGACACAGTCCGCGCGGCTGGCGGCGTCTAAAAAAGTCTCGCGAATTCTTGTTGAAATCACGTACGCATACAACATTAAACCCGGATTTTTCTGGAACATTCGAGAAACACGTAGATTGTTCTGTAATGTCGTAACAATATTAAACATAAACAGTGTACGGACTTAATTATTACCTGAAAAATTGCCTACACTTTTCATTCGTTTCTTTATTTGTGTGATCATTCTTCATGAATGTAATCTTACCCTTCGCTTAGCCTATAGGCCTATGTTAAACTTCCTGCTGATCTGTTAATAGCATTGTTTTGCAGTTATCAGATAACTACACGATATTACGCTATTTCTTGTGTAACTCACATGTACACTGCACATGACATAATCCATAGGGTCCCTGGTGTAGCTGGTACACGATGCAGGCAATGTACTAAACATCTGAGTAGACGTGAAGAACATATAACATGTGAAATTAATGTAGGCCTACATCTTAAAACATGCATTGAGCAATTATTCTATATTTGATTTTAAGTAATATAGGCTAGTAAGTAGCGCCAGTTCTATCAACGCAAACTTATCTGTTGTGTGAGGTAAAATTTTGGAACGTTTAGAAACAGATTTCGCATTGCCATTGAAATTACTCGTACTATGGACAGTTTTAATGGTGTTTAAGTTTTTATCGAACTTAAAGGAAATTTTCAAATATTGTGTTGTCGTGAGTTGTCGAAAAGGAAACTGTACAATGTACGTGTTTGAAATAGGCAGGTAAAGAGTCATTATTTGTTCCCAAGACATTGATATAAGTTAACCACAATTTTATTAATAGGTGACAAATGCTTTGGAATGTGCACACCAAATTCTAGCTACTGAAAGTGACTGCTGCGGGAGCGAGCAAGAAGTTTAAGTCAATCGAACACAGCCGGATAGAGAAGAACCTTTTAAAAATCATAATTTTATACACGAAAGTTACAATTGTTTTCGTATCTCTCCTTCCTTCACAAAATCATTACCTGTGAACAAAAGTGTGAGAGTCTCAAGAATTTTGTCGTGTTGATGAACGTCATTGTCAGAGGAGAGACAGCAAAATGGAAGCTGGACTGAAACTGGTAGCGAACAAAAAAGCCGATTAGTCTTCTGACCTATACGCCATAAGGTATACTCGGTTGCAAGCATCGCGAATATAAAAAAGGTTAATAACGGTGTGATCAAGGTTAACTTCATGAAAATACAGAAGAATTGCTAAAGCAGATTGGGTACCAACAACCGTGACGTAAACATTTTTACGTAAAAAGAACCGTTTTTAATATGCGACAGATGAAGCGTGTAGATCCACGAGAAGAAACTTGCCGTAGATGAACCAAAAATATAATATCAAACTTTTATACAGCACAAAGAGGTCTGTATAACAATGTTCACATGATTGTTACAGAAGAAACTATTGTTAAAAACACACGTAACCGCTTTCAAACATTATTCCAGTGCGGCATCCTAAAAATAACCTTAGTTTCTCCTATAAAATAATTTCTCAGAGAACTGACGTTTAGTCTCTTAAATGTCTTCAACGCGTCACCTATTTTACAACTTATCAGCTATCTTAAAGTATTGCGAAACTCCAGTTTTTAAGTTCACAATTAGGTTTCACTGACAGACCTGCTTCTTCTTAAGCTTTCACGGCCGGCGTTAATATTGTTGAAATTGCTCCTATTAGCCCAGCCTACAGTTGTTGACACGTTCCGGCCCAACCATCGTAAGGCAATGTCTGCCTCGTCACCCAGTGATGGGGTAGAGGCTGTGGTAGGGGATGAATTGGCGGACAACATGCGAATTGTTTCAGGCACTGATGATGGCCTCCGGAAATGGGGCCGAAACGTTTGTCAAAAACAACAGTGGACCACGGAATAGCAGCCCGGCTAACAGTAACTAGATCTGCTTTTGCTTCTGTTTTCATTTAGTAGAATTCTTATAATCACAATCATATCATATTCTTTTATACAGAAGAATTATTCATAAATGAAGCATTTTCTGTATTTACAATATTGTTTTACATTGACTAATCTGTAATAAACACAGAAATAAAAAAATTTACACATTTTCATAATCATAATTCTAATAAAACTATATTTAAAAAAACGTCACCGAACAGTTCCCCCTGAGTTCATAGCTGGCATGAGACAAGTGTTTGAATCTAGATGAAGTCTGGTGAATCTGGACATTTAGTTATGTGGCAGTCACAAAGTTAGAGCCCGAAGTAGTCTAATCTTACAAAAAACTATAGCCTAATCGTATGTACTATACGATTGCTTTAATGCTTATTCACAGATGAAATTTAAGAGAACATATAAAGAGATTTGGATAGCCATAGGATGTAAGAGTAAAGTTAATTGTACACTTTGTGAAACGTCTTTATCTCGAGTTGCCAATGTCATTTGGCCCGTAAATACGTGATTCTATTCCTGATAGTTTATTCAATTTATGGAACGCAGTTGTGCATGAGGAAGGCTGAGAAACACACATGGTCTGGTCTTGAAATTAATAGTTTTTAAGTGTTTGTAACTGACTTCTGTCATTCGGTGCTGGTTTTATGCCGCTCAGACAGATAAAAATTTTCCCTTCACGATACATAAAATCACTGAACCTTGTCGATTCAAGTCATTTTCTCTGAAATCTGTCGGAACATAAAAATCTAACTTTCGCTGAACTCTATGGCTTTAGATATTGTCGCCTTATTCGGTCTAGTGAAAATGTTTAGTGTTCTTGAGTGGAACACTTTCTGTGGCGACATTAGGCTATACTACACATATCAAACTCGCCATAAAATCAATACCAAGTGCTCGAGCTTCTGTAGTATTAAACTTTATATACTTCATAACAATATTATAAAGTTGGATAATTATAAATAAAGGTAATATAATAACAACAACAATATAATAATAATAATAATATTTTAAATATCCAAAAACGCACTGCGGAAAACAGAGATGGATTGCTCTTCTCAGTATAATGGCGGATGGCAGGTTGCTCAAAGCAATGCAAAGCTATATGAAGAAAGAAGTATATGAAGTCCTAGGGAGCATTAGCCTATACCTTGATGGAAGAATAAGCTAAAATAATAATAATCTGGTAGAACGTTACTACCAGTCCTACATACAACGACGTCTACTATTACTACTAAGACTACTACTACGACTACTACTACTACTACTACTACTACTACTACTACTACTACTACTACTACTACTACTACTACTACTACTGTACTATAAACATATGATCATCAACTCTGTTTGTTATTTATGTTATTGTTCTTATTCTCCCTATCCTCTCCTTTCTTCTTGTAGAAGGTCTCTACTATCTTACTACTAACAGTGTCCTACAAGTTTTCACTCCATCCTTAGATATCCGAATTCTTCTCCTTCTAGACGTCTTTTCAATCTTCAGTCTGTTCTGATCCATCTTGGTCAAACGTCTTCTGGTCACCCTAATCACAACCATTAAAACTTTCATAGCCGGAGTCAATTTCGGGCTGTTGAGCCGTGATCCTCTTCGTAAAACACCAGCCATTTGAAATGCAGCAGCGGCAGTCGACTTCAGTAATCTTCTGTTCACAACACTGCCCCCGGAAGATAATTTTATTGAAATTAGTAGCAATCGTGTTCTTTCTGTTGTCCATTCCATTATATCAGTTACTTCCTGAATCTCTTCTTTAAAAGATGAATTTTAATTTAACTGACAGACTTTTACTATCACAGAAAAATATATAAATGGCATGTTTCGAACACCCAAACAATCAGCAGCCGTCTTCAGGCTGAAGAAATGAATAATAAAATTTTATTAGCCAGTAATAGAGAGTCAACAAAGTAAAGAAGATAAACTTCACACAATGTATAATCAAAAGATAAAATAATCCAATGAATACTTGCTGCGAATACACCACCAAGGCCATCAAGGTGTGCTAGTGTTCGTGCGCTTTGTTCTTGAATTTTTGAGAGTATTGTGTGTGTGTTCATAGCAAGTATTCATTTGAGTTATTTTATCTTTTTAGTATAGGCTATATTATATAAATTTTTGTTATTATTATTTTGTTTATTCTCTATTATTATTTTCTTTGCGAGTATTAGTATATAATTAGCCTGAAGACGGGGGCCGATTGTTTGGGAGGCCGAAACGCCGCATTTATATTTTTTCTGTAAAAGTCCGTCAGTTAAATTCAAATTCAAATGCTTCAAATATCTTTTATGTTCTCATTGCGGTCCTGTCACATCTTCGTTTACCCACAATTCTTCTTAGAATTCCCATATATGTCACTAGCATTTTTTTTTTATTGTTTTCTAGATTTCTTATCAATCCTCTGTTCTACAAGCGGATTTATCATGTCTTATTGTTCTCACTTGAATTATAGCTTTGGCGTCCTTTCTAAGATATTTATTATCTATACAAAGTTATTCATGCAACCGGATGATCTGTTAGTTTTCATGACTTCCACATTCACTTCTCTTGCTAGGTATCCACACCTAGTTATCAATGCACATATATATCAAAATTTCCTTAATTATTCAATTATTACATTAACCATCAACATTTGTACAGTGCAGGTTCTGCGCAGTTGCTTTGTTTTAATCTGACTGTTGAATTTTCACGTTGAGAACTTCACACACATTATTGAAAGTAAGTAAAGTTTTAAATGTTTTGGTGACACACTAGTATTTGTAAGTTAATAGCACTGTGTTTCGAACATCAGTCTTTATAAGTGATCTTCATTTTCAACTGTTAGAAGGTCAGGTAAAAGATGCAAATACAGTTTGAGTAAATGGAAAAATAGGACCGTCTAGGCCTATTTATTTTTCTGTGGTGCTTTCCATCCATTCGGGGTTAACAGCAACTTTGAATTTTGGTTTTATAATACCCGTTCTCGTCGTCTGCGCATATTCGTCATGTCTGTATACGCATATTGCATTGTGGTAATGTTTGTTCCTACCCTCCATTAATTAACGTTCCGACTGTAACGACGAAAGTAACAAGAGTTTGAGATTAACTCAAAGCCGTAGTCATCACGAGTGATTATCTCTGCTGACGTCATTAATGATTGACCGTGCAATGTTATTAACCGTAAATTATTCAGGTAATTAGGCGATAACTTTGTGTGTGCCCTCTGTCGCGCGCAGGTGTACACACGTTTCACGTAACGCACAAGCTTTGTTGTGACTAAATCCAAACACTGCCGACTAAACCGCACTGTGTGCAAACAGAGACTGACCTAATCACTTGTGTTTGTTGGCGGTGAAATAATAGCAAACTACCGCTCCGCCACACTGCCGCTTCCCCAATCCACTTACGCCCCTTTTAGACACTCATCACCTACTCTTTTTCTGTACGTCACTAATGTCTGCCAACCGCTTTACGTTGCTTTCTTTCCTAATTCGAATTTGTCTTTGTCTACGAATTACTGAGAACAAGCTTCTAAATACGCGTACAGTGTCAGCTTTCTAACAGAACGCAAAACCCAGGCTTGGCAAAAAATAATATTTATCCATCAAAAATTGTAATGATAATAATTGCAATTTTAATAAAAAATAAGTTAAAAGTAAACATTAACTATAAATAAACGGATAAACGATGGTTAATGGTACATTATCTAAACAAGTTTTTAGTAGAAACTAACAGGTTGAAGAAATTTAGTACGGTCAAATATAAGTTAGATAAGACTAAACAGTCAAAACAGCATTTATTTAAAAAAATACCCAAACTAGAAGAATAAGACGATAATTATAAGCAACAGTTGCTTATAACGATATGTTATTAACAAAATTGACGATTTTTCCTTTCTAGTTTAAAGGTGTGTGAACCACTTACGATGTGTTCCACTGGGATTCTTTTTGGAGAGACATACTGTCGGGGTAGGCTAATAGAGGTTTTAATAAACTGGTATCGTACGACGAGGATGCAGTTATCCAGACAGTGTGAAGTGTTCAAAACAACTATACAAAAAATGTTCACAGTAAAGCGCAAAACATTAACAGAAAATAAAAAACAATAAGGAATCAAGACGACAACAGTACATTTTATCTTCTTGCCCCCTCAATAAAGGTGTTGGTTTGAGGCCATATTCGGCAATTATCAAATCATAATCTACTTTAAATTTTGTGTACAGATTAAATTTATTTTAATAGTCCAAGCCCAAGATTGTACTCTAGCATTTCTTCCATCAGTGTTTCCTTCTATAAAAAAACCTAAAGTAGTTACACGTAGCAATTTAGAATACAAATAACCATAGTAGATTAAAGCATTTTAGTAAAAATAATAATTAAGAGTATTACGATTATTACATTAATATATTCCTTGTATTTTTATATATAGTATTTGTATTTATATCAACATCATATAATAATAATTATTATTACACACACACGCGCGCGCGCGCGCGCACGCACATATTTATAAAACTAATAATTACAACACGTTACTTATGTTCTAAACACGTACTACAGGTAAATCGACCTTCATTGGGACTCGGCTTCTTATTGTATGTTATTATTACTGGGGAGCTAACACTAATATAATAGGTTATTGTTGACTGAATATCAGCTAAGATAGATTCGTAAAGAATTTGTTCGTGTCCCTTTTTCAAAAAAAAACCACAACAACAACAAATGTAGTTAGAGAAAATTAATGGCAAAAATATATGTACCTTAAAGGATGATAAAAATTAAAAGTGGGAGAAGTGTAAGAGCATTAACGAAGCTTTATTACTATGTTAAATGAAGCTGTGATCATCTTATTGGTTTTGTAGACGAACGATATCGTTCGAACGCGGCGGTATGTTTCCGTACTTGTCGACTGTACGTAGAGTGGATCGACTCGTCGACTTCAGTTGTTAACATGGACATGGACGTTAACATTTTTAGTCTTTCTTATGACGCAGTTACCAACCTCACAATCAGTTTTCAACCTTCTGCAAGTCAGAGACAATTTGGCACTATAATAGTACTCACACTACCACCAAATGTGACGAAATATAAAACATAGGCTACTCGTTCTACTAATTGAATATGTATTTCACATATAGCAGCTAATAGTAATATACATGGACAGAAAAGACGTGTCCACTTTCGGCTTAACTCATTGGACCTGTTCCATTTCACCAACGTTTCAATGGACTTTCCACACTACGACTTCACGCAGTCTTGCAGTGGCGCAGCCTTCTTAATATGAGGTTCAAATCCATTCTGGTCAGATGTTTATCCCAATTCGCATTATATTTCATACATTTTCTCTGCTGATGGATGTTTACTATAAGGAGAAGTGATTAATAAAAACTTATTCTATTTACTTAGTAGAAAACAAATTTTAGTAATATTTTCATAATTTAGCAATAATTCTCTCCACTTTTATTATTTCCTCTAACTAAGCCTCTTTTCTTCAGTCGACGAAACTTTAAAAGACCGCACTTTTGTTTTGCGTAAATTACATTGAAAGTAAGGAACATGTGTATCTATAAAATGAAAAGCTCTTGTTAATTTTATAACAAAACCATAACCTTTTAAATCAGTTACGATTAAGTACTATTTCTGTAATCTAGAACATTGTAAAACTGGAGATATATAAATGTATTCTTTGAAGAGGAAATTCAGAGGTGGTTAGCGAACAGTTCAAATTCTGGTCAGCTTCCTTTCGGAAGGGTTGTGGACAGTATTATCAGACTCTAGCTAGAGCAGTACAATAACGAGATAGCCTACGCTTAATATTACTCGTTACTTGGTGTGCGACGTCGGACCCACGACAAATTTACAGTGCGCTGCGTAAGCTGGTTACCGTACAAATTGCCACAGGCAAATTACAAGTGAATTTAAGCGCAACAGACCAAAGTTATGTAATGGACTACAACTATATCTGATTAACGTGTACAGAACTAGACCTCGAAAATAAGCGTCCGCTCGCATAAACACGCGCGCGCGCACCCCCCCACCACACACCCATACATATAGTGTCTTCGAACAACTTTGCGCAGACACGCAGCATTACACTTTCTGTCATTAAACTTTCAAAAAAGTTACTATCTCGAAAATGTTATCCTATTTGCCTCCTAAATGTGTGCATATCGTTTGGCACTCATCTAAAGTATTATATTATTTGTGGTGTAATAGTGAAGAAGTGTTCTCACAGCTGTGTCCATTGCCAATATTGTTTCTTTGTCCGGTGAAGTAGGTACTTGTGTTTTTTCCGATAATAATGGGGATGAATGATGGACACGTCCGTTTTAGTTTAGTAAACGATTTTTGTGTACATTTTTGATTTACGATTTTTTCAAACTAATCTGGTTTCATGTTTGAGTTCCAGAAAACATGATTTTCTTTAACAATATTGATATCTACAAATATTATTGGTATACGTCAACAGGCTATGACTATATTATTAAATTGATTATGAACTGCCTGTTAAGCCGCAGTCGGCTGCCACTTACTACCGACATGGTCGGCAACATTTCGAATCCCACCCTCGGGGATCTTCTTCAGGCCGCAAAAAACGACAGGGTGTTAGGAAAATAAGTGCGGCGGATCTTGCCCGAACGATACCAGACAGCTTTTTCGGTTAACAACAACTCGTCTGTCGCTTTTTGCGGCCTGATGAAGACCCCCGAGGGTGGGATTTGCAACGTTGCCGAAGATGTCGCTAGTAAATAGCGACCGACCACGGCCGAACAGCCCAGTTAATAATCAATTTAATAACATTGACAAGCTTACAATACAAATTAGGCTGTAACTATATTTCCGTTTGGTTCCACCATAATCTATGTTTAACTAATTTGTCTCACTGAGTATTTAAATCTCTTTTTAATTTTGTTTAAATTCCTTCTTTTTGAGTTCGTACGTTTACACAAGTCCGAAAAAAACGGACCTCAAAACCGTTGTGATATTTAAATCAATTCCCAACTCGTGTGTGGTGTAGAAGTTTAATTTAGACGCCACAGGGTGGAATGGGGAAACACGGGACGAAGTGTTGAGAAGTACGGGGACGCACTGGGACGGTAGCTGGGAGGCGACAGAAAAGAGGGTCCCAACAACGGTTGACAACCTGTAATGGAAAAACATGGCAACGTTTCTTTTTTTTTATATGTACAAAATAGATGTGGCAGTGCAGTTTATCTATTGAAAGCTCACAAAACAAAACACCGCGAATCAACTCAATGTCACCATTTACGAGGGAAATGACTTTTTTGTTTTATTCCGTTTTTATTTCTATCTGTCTCTGTCTACACATCTGTCTTCCGTTCGCTTTGCAATGCTTACGTTTCAGCCAACAAAAGTCTTCATTATTTAGGAGGAGTTTTGCTTCTACTAGAAAACAACTAAATATATTTTTTGAGATAACAATTCATCCAGTGAAAATAATGTCAAAAACATCTACGTAAAATGTCATCACCGTGCAGAACTTTAGCAGTTCTGACAGGCTTGACGCTCATCAGATATTTGTTCCTTTCCGTTCCCAATATCCGACTCGAATATAGGCTATAAAATCAGAATTCATACACTAAATGCTTTTTTTTAATATAAAAATTAAAACGTTTCTGTGATAATTATGTACGTATGTGTATGTGTGAATATGTGTATAAGTGCATAAACTGTACAAAACTTTTATCTGATTATTACACGTTTGACGTAAATTATACAACCATATATTATAGTTATGCCTGATTCTGTGTTAACATAATACATGACTTAGATTACGTAAAACGTATACCTGATTTCAATAATATGGACTATCATAATCACATGTTTAGGCATAGTGATTATATGTGTATTTTTCTACTAATTGGTAACCGTTTAACGGAAATATATATTATAAAAACCCATAAGTTTATATACCTTTCTGCAAACAGATTAGGGTAAATCACTTCGATATCATAGGCTATATGGTATGAAGAATACCGAAATACGGAATGGTCAGAGGAGACAATTTCTTAACAAACTGTCCACGGTTTCTAAACAAATGACATAATTTTAGGATTTCGGTAAAAAAAAAAAATGTTTTGGTTGCGGGAGCTCTGCATTTAGCTGTTTACATAATTAAAAGGAGATTTTCTAATTTTAAATGTTCATTTGTCTGCCATATATATTACTGACACTGTTGATTCGGCCTACAAATCAGACTGCTTTTAATTAATTAATTAGTTCAATTTATATGTACGACTTACTGTATCATACACTGTTTATGCACTGGTAAACTGAGGTAAAATTAAAGATGATTGATCTTCAGAAGACGTTATAAATATTTGATTATTAACCAGCTTTCTCTTAAAAATGACACTTTCTGACATGGGCGAAACTGGTTTGGAAAAACCTGAAAAGGAATAATTCAGGGCAGGTAAAATAAACCAAAATATACAAAAAGTTGACAAAGATTGTCACTTGTTTACAAACGACTCCTCTACCCGCACGACGCCACTTTTGCTGACTGTCACGTCCCCTCTCTCCTTCTTGCTTATCCCTTCCATAAAACTACTCATCTTAATTCACCTTAAAAATTTTTTTCTACTAGAAAATTTTTTCTTCGAACGTAGGAATGTGTGTGTGTGCGTGGAACAGGTAGCTGGCAGGTAGTGATTGTAAATAATGAAGTGTTCATTCCGGACAATCACCAGTCACGTTTTCAAAGACCTACCGCAGTGTTGGACGACACCAAAGTCTGTCAGAAGAAATAACACGGTATGAAAATTGAAACAAGAAGGACATTGTGTGGTCAGGGAGAAACCTTGTACACAGTCCCATCAACAACTCAATACTGAGTGTGTGCCACGCTTGTTATAACAATAAAAGGTGAAATGTTCAAAGAAACGTCTTGGGACCATTATTGACTCGACTCGCTTGTACCGTCCAATTGTTGCGCTGCTATGCTTTAATTGGTGTGAACAACACAGATATCTCATTGTTGAACGAGAGTATCTAGTGGCTGACGACAAGTTACCATTATCCATCGAAAAACATACATCCAGAAAAAACAAACACTCATATCAGAGAATTTCCTTTGAGCTAACCGAAAGACACTAATGCAGAGACTTCGAGGGACGCCACACTTCTCCCTAATTTTTTAGGTAAAAATTTTGTTAAACGAAGTATTAACAATACATTTGTATTTTTTGTTGATATTTGTATTTTAAACAGCACTGAATATTTAAACTTACTTAATCATTAGCTTTTCTACCTTTCGTGTAAAGCTATGTTGGAGTTGAGTCGTCTGAGGTCGTCTTTTTCCACATATCCCTCCATTTCTTTCTATCTCCTGGGAACTCCTTTATTTTCTCCCATTTTACTACTCTTCTTTCTGCAGCTGTGCGGACTTCATCCTTCCAGAGCTTTCTCGGTCGTCCTCTCTTTCTTTTACCTGTTTCTCTGGATTCAAACACTTGCTTTACCAGTCTTTCCTCCCCCATCCTCATTACATGTCCTAGCCATGTAAGTTGTGCTTGTTCTACTGTTATTGCTACAGGAACAATATCTAACTTTTCCTAAATATTTCATTTCGAATTCTATCTTTTTTTGTCTTCTCTTCTATTTTTTGAAGAAACCTCATTTCAATACTAGTTAGCTTGCTTTTTATTCTCTCATTTGTTGTCCATGTTTCGCTTCCGTAAGTTCATACTGGCTTGATGATTTTTCTGACTATTTCTGTTTTTATCCTAATGGGTATTTCTTTTTTACCCAGGAAACTTGATTTAATACTATTGAATAATCTTCCTGTTTTCACTATTCTTTCATTTATTTCTTCCTCTAAATTTCCTTTGCTGTTAATCACTACTCCCAGATATTTATAACTTCTACTTGTTCTAAATATTTTCCATCAAGTTCTATACTGTGTTTCTCTTCTGAATTCCCTATTACCATAGTTTTAGTCTTCTGTATCTTCATGTTTTTCTTTCTAAGTTCTTCTTTAAATATCTTTATGTTATTCTGTAACTATTTTTCTGTTTCTCCTATAATTATTAAATCTTCTGCTTAGCATAATTCTGTAATTGTTATTATCTTCATATTCCAGTATCCTATTCTATATTTACTCATATTTTCTTTACATTTTTTGACAACATCATCCAACACCCGGCTGAATAGCAGGAGGCTTAAAATACACCCCTGCCTTACACCTATTTTGCTGGTGAAAGTTTTTGATGCCTCGTTTCTGACTCTTACGTAATTGACGGTGTTTTCGTATAGGCTTTTTATGCCCTCAATAAGCT
Organism: Magicicada septendecula; assembly: GCA_034769895.1. Lineage (NCBI taxonomy): Eukaryota > Metazoa > Arthropoda > Insecta > Hemiptera > Cicadidae > Magicicada > Magicicada septendecula. Next base: position 266,001,243 of record CM068371.1, read on the forward strand.
GTTGTTCTACTCCCTTCCTCTTCAATATGTTCCATACGTCCTTCCTTCGTATACTATCGAACGCCTTCTCCATGTCCACGAAACATGCATGTATTTGTCTTCCCACTTTGGCAGCTTTCTCACATAATTGTCTTACTATGAAGATTTGGTCCACTGTTCCTCTCTTTTTTCTGAACCCACTTTGGCTTTCTTCTAAGGTGTGCTCTACTTTTTTCCTTAACCTGCTTTCTAGAATCCTCCCGTACAGTTTTCCTACCGTGCTTCCTAAAGTAATGTCTCTATAATTAGAACATTCTTTACTTCTCCCTTTTTGTATATAGGCGCAATAATTCCTATTTGCCAGTCGACTGGGACCTTCCTTTCTTTCAATGCTTGGTTAAAAATGTTTAGGAGTTCCTCCTTTCTTTCTATGTTTGCGTATTTAATCATTTCTGTTGTTATTCCATTGTGTACGATTATCAAATGTAGGCCTATAGCTTTCTGGTGAAACCCGCATTAGTTTGGATGGCTTTATCAATCGACAGATAACGATTTGTTCTGAAGAGACCAGACTTCCTTGTGGGGAAACCACCATGTAACAATATGGTATACAGGGTCTGCAAACGGCATATTGGACCCTTATTTTGTTGAGGGTGTTCATGAATATCCTGTTACTGTGAATCTGTTTCTGTTTAGTGATCAAATATCACACCATTTCTGTGGGGATGTGAGAAAACTCTGCCGTGCAAGAAACCGGCCACTTTGGGCGCAATGTTTCCAGCAGGATGGGGTAGATTGCCAAATAACAAGATAACAAGGGACTCGCTTCATTGCCTCAAACTGATTTTTGAAACCGGATAATTTTACTGCAACAGACTTCCCATATCTTTCTCATGAACCTGATTTTACACCATTTGATCCCTAAATTTGAAGTATGCTAAAGGAAACCATTTTCGAAAGAACCCACCGTCAACCTACAGTGAATTACGTAAAAAGATTGTGACATGCGAAAAAGTTCACTTTAGGGACATGTTTGAGTAGGCCTACGAGTACGAGCGCTGCCTGAACGTAACGCAGAGCACACCGAACATATTCTGTTTCTTATACAACGTGAGAAGTGCCTTCCATACATGGCTATGGTTTGTATTATTTATGTCAAATAAAACTCCGTTATAAAACACACTTTCAGTACAGCCTGTTTTTGGCGCATCCTGACGCAATGTAATGGAGTAGTAACATTTAAAGAAAAGTGTATATATTTAAGCAATAATTAGAATATATAAACAGATTATAAATAGCTAGTCTCATACAAAATTTAGTTAAGTTTAGTATAAAGTTTCTAACTGCTTACACTGTAGTTACAAACAATAAAGATGTTGCTTTCTTTCATGAAAATGCACAACCATAATTTATTCCTAATGCCTAACACATACTGAAACACAAATAAAAATACAAAAAAAGTAAAATGAAAATCATACCCTTTAATAAAAATGGTCAGTTAATATGTATTATAAACGCATGTAAGAGTGCTTCTCTTGAACTAACCGAAGAACATTAATGTGCAAAATTGCCGATGGGCAATTTTGATTTCACTACATGTACATGATATGTGTAAAAATTGTATTTTAATTACTTTCTTCACAATAAAATAGTTTATTCCTTCCGTAATATAGTAATTTACAATAACGGTGGTGATTATGGTGATGAGTATTCTGAGAATGCGGGTATGTTTGTGGATGTGTGGAGGTGAAAGAGGGCGGAGATAGGGAGGGTTAGTATAAACGTTTGTATTTTAATAAATACGTCTTCCTAATTAATAGCGAGAGAACCTCAAAAGATGATTTCAAGGGTATAATAATGCATCGCAATTGAAGGGTCGGTAATTGGATTGCACTTGTGTTATTTTACCTACGCTGCCTTGATGTAGGGAACAAACTAGGAATAATCTGTCTATTGAGCAGTCTTTTCAATAGAACCTAATCTATATTAAATGCCAATTAAATCTTTGCAACCGATAAATTATAAAATTTGTTTCAACGTCACAGTGACCTACAGTCGAAATTGTTAGAATTCATCACATTTAATTCATTCACTACTAGCTAACCAAATTAAATAATTTGTCACTGTTCACAAGATTCCGTATCCGTCAAATTGATGATTGTGTGGTACAAGGAACAAAAATATATCGACAAATTATTTCGTTACCTTTCTTCCCACAGAAGTTTATTTTACTCTACTGTTCTACACAGCCCCGAAATAAACCATCCCCCCACAACACGCGCAGCCGTCAGACACGTACCGACTTCGTAGACATTGTGTTTTTTTATACACCCTTTGTGTTACATACAGAGGCTTAACTAAATTACACGCGCCGGTTCAAAAGTTTATCTCCTTTCGGGTGGATATAAAAAGAGGATATAACAACCGCCCGAAAGGTGTTATATTCTTTCGTTGGATATAACAATTCCGAAAGGTGTACCCGAGGTATACAAAAGATACAACATGTAGCCTACCAATGTAATCAGAATTTAAAGTCACCAACACAAAGAAGATCGTTAAGATAAGAAATCTGTAAGAGTGTTGTTCGTGCGTGTGTTCGCAGGCGTGACTAAGCGTCATATCCAGTAATGTGTGTGTGTGTGTGTGTGTGTGTGTGTGTGTGTGTGTGTGTGTGTGTGTGTTTGCACGCGCTACAAGTGAGCGTCACACAGTAAAGCCGCTTTACGATAGAACAGGCTCTCGTAAAACTCAACTGCCCAGCAGAACGATTTCAGATATTTTCTATGTTGAACATTTTTCCTTCTCGGCTTAACGCTGTAGCGGCTCGATCTGGTGTGTCGCAGTGTTCATACTTTCTGCACAAATTGTTTAGCTCTGATTCGTTACGTTTACATCCCGATTATTACGTAAAGGTTGAGACATTGTAATTTTGTGCCTCGGTTTGTCCCCTAATTTATGTGAATTACATAACATTGATAGTAAGAAGACAGTGATGTTGATTAGCGACTTCAGTAGACTATATTGTTCAACATCGTATTGGTAGTTGTGCTGTGGTGATTCAGCTAAACTTGCGGTAGGAGTTCAATATACCTTTCTGCTGAACCGGCGGTAGGAGTTCAATATACCTTCCTGCTACACCGGCGGTAGGAGTTCAGTATACCTTTATATTATAATTAGAAGGCATACTTAAATTTGGAGACACCTATTTGTTGTACTTGATTTCATCACTCCAGCTCTTCGGCAGGTTGGCTGAACGGTACGTTTAATATGTAGGCCTACATATTAAAAAAAACCTGTCGTACATGATTTACACACTTTGTCTAAATGTGTGCGCGCGTTTGAAGTGTCAATACAGCTGATACTTTTTCATTTATTTCGTTTCTCCTAAGTGCATTTTTGCGCAAGTTACTGGTTATTTGAAAACAGCAAGATGCAGTAAAATAGCGAAAAAGTCAGTAATTTTCAATAAGTACCTGGCATAGATTTTATTGAACCGTGTCCCGTATATGTTTCCCAGTATGCGTAAGATATCACAGCGTCCGTACTGCGCTGCTTCTTGATGATACTGAGACGCAACAAACAGTAAATAACCACGTAGTTGTGAGTTAACAAAAACGCCCATGCTAACCACAGCACGTCAGAACCAAGTAGAGCGAAATTGCAACACCTGCGTCGGGGCAAAACTGGAACCGAACAAACAACCGCGATAATATTAATAATAATAATAACAGAACAACAACCAACACCTGTTTATTTTAAAGCCAACGTAACGTTTTTATCAGCTCGAGATTAACGCCAGTAATTCTGTATTGACAATGTGGTTTCAGCTTTGTGGTCGGTCGCAATAAAAGACGCGATTATCGAGTTTTTCATTGATTTCCATTACACGAATTGTACGAGCGCAACAGTTACACAATAAACCTTAAAGCGAATTTGCTGACGGAGTTTTCAATTAAAGTGAAATTCAAAACACACCCACAGGTATGCGCGAATGTGGAGAAAGGGAGCGCATATCTAATGTAATGGAAATATTAATGCACTTTTCCTCATTAACGAGGAAAAGGCTAGCTAACAAGTGCAAATGACATCATAACCATAACGAATTGAGAAAGAAATCGAGTCATTAAAAAACAAAAAGCATAGAATTCAGTTTATTGTTCTGTATGTTGATATTTGTTAATTTGTCGTAACCTAAATCGTGAAGGTGATATTGACTTAATCCACTAATTATATAGAATGATTATAATTGACATAATTGTATAGAATGATAATTCTATAATTCGCGTAGCTTCTTTGTGCGTGTGTGTGTGTGGGGGGGGGGGCATGCGCATAGCGTTTTCCCATAAAGAGCATTTAATTCTTTAATGTCAGTTTCAACGAAAAAATAAAATCACTGTTCGTATAGTACTGGCATTGTCTAACCGCTGATCAGAAACTGAGGCCGTCTCTATAGCCAGCGAACTTATCTACTTGTGACATCAGTCGGTTCGTCGGACAGTGCTATTCCTCAATTCCCTGGAGAGAACCCGAAAGTCGAATTTCCGAACTGGCAACATACCAAAAAGCTGTGGACGTCTGTAAGGAAGTCGTGTCCAGTATTTAGTTGAAACATTATAACAGTAACTTCCACAAGATAAGCAATCCGGTGCGCCCCAGTGTGGTTGTCTTCCCGTGTGCTTAAGACCTGTTTTTATATCTCGTACACGTTGTTACATTGCTTTAAATGCCATTTAAAAGGAACGATTCTCGAATCCTCAGAAAGGAAACTATATATTATGTTGTACGATTCAAAGTATGAATATTACATACATTTTGAGTGTAGATTTTAAGCGAATACATTTTCTTACTGTAAAACAAAAAATATTTAAACGTAAATGACATAATATTTTTATAAACGTGTCACAAGATTTTGTGATTCTGTTAGTAGCGAGGGAGGCAGTGGAAAGCATCACACTTTAGTAATAATGCATTTTTAGTTGTTTAACAAGATAGTTTTATATATATATATATATATTGTGACGGCAGCGGTATGCGAAAATCTGCTCTCCGGTACCAGCGGTGGACACAGCGAGCCAATCCAACAACGTGCTCGGAGCGAGCCAACCAGCGATCCCGGTTAGTCAATAAAACCCGGGCCGGAAGAAAATTTTGCGCACTCTTCATCGCCACGCCATCGAACGCACTTCATCTCCTCTCCTCTCTCGGACGACATCGGGGCGGAGTCAGCCGGAAGGAACAGCCGAAGAATAGAACCGCCGCCGTTCTTGCGTCTTCGCACTCCCGTTCCGCGCCAGCGATGGATTTCGCTGGGCCGGCAGCCGACTCTACAACCGGTACCGAAAGAAGAGGAGGACTGCAGTACGCCACGATCAGCGGGCGCAGCCGCCGAACACCTCAGCGCGGCACGACCAACATCACAGTTCTCGCCACTCGGTCCTTTTTAGGGCCACCAAAATAACTAGAGTGTACGATTGGCGCCATTTGTCATGCGGCAAGCCTTTTGTCCGGTGACAAGTGGCGCCCAACGTGGGGCAGCGATCGTCTTGCGGATGCAAGATCCAGCCACGCCAGCGAGCTACCAGCCGGCACACCAATCAACATGGCGCCCAACAGACACCTCCACAACATCTGGAGAAGAGCAGTAGGCTGGCTACCGGAGAGCATTCAAGACCCGGTGGAGTTGTGACGGCAGCGGTATGCGAAAATCTGCTCTCCGGTACCAGCGGTGGACACAGCGAGCCAATCCAACAACGTGCTCGGAGCGAGCCAACCAGCGATCCCGGTTAGTCAATAAAACCCGGGCCGGAAGAAAATTTTGCGCACTCTTCATCGCCACGCCATCGAACGCACTTCATCTCCTCTCCTCTCTCGGACGACATCGGGGCGGAGTCAGCCGGAAGGAACAGCCGAAGAATAGAACCGCCGCCGTTCTTGCGTCTTCGCACTCCCGTTCCGCGCCAGCGATGGATTTCGCTGGGCCGGCAGCCGACTCTACAACCGGTGCCGAAAGAAGAGGAGGACTGCAGTACGCCACGATCAGCGGGCGCAGCCGCCGAACACCTCAGCGCGGCACGACCAACATCACAGTTCTCGCCACTCGGTCCTTTTTAGGGCCACCAAAATAACTAGAGTGTACGATTGGCGCCATTTGTCATGCGGCAAGCCTTTTGTCCGGTGACAAGATATATATATGACTCATATCATATACCAAACTTCATATATCATATATGTCATAGCACAACATAATCTGAAAATATATAACTCTGGTTTAGATGAAAATGGTTTAATACTGCTTACTGTTGAACTATGGAAAATCATAACTACAATAATACTTGATATTACCGTATCTGATTCAAATCCCATTCCTCTCTACAAAATAATGCCTTTTTATGTAGCTTATATATAGTTCCTCATATCCCAGCACGTAGCTAAGGACGTATTACGTTAACTTGTAGTCTATGTTAATTCGCAAAAATACTGCATTTCTTTTCTTAGATTACACTTTATTTTCACCATGTTAGAAAATGTGAGTACATTAACATATATTTATTAAACATTTAAAATAGAATAAAAAACAACGGTTTAAATAAAAATATAATTAATTTTTGAAGTTAGCGTAGTCTTACTAAGCTTCAGTTAACCTTCATTACTCTAAGTACTCAAATTTCCACAAACTGAGTCGACCTGTGGAAACGCCAAACAAACTGTCTATCTAAATGTTAATCCTAAAATTACACGGAATATGAAGCAAAGTAATTTTGATCGCGACTATCGTTCAACAAAGTTCTTTCGTTAAATTAAGAAGGTATTGGAAAATTCAAATAAGGGAGAGTTCACATTTCGGCGCAGTGTTTTCTCACAGCAGCGTCTACTAGGCTTTCATACAATAGATCAAAAGCAATAATACACCGCCTCGTGGGTTCCTTGCGTCAACGCTGGAACACCTCCAAACCGCAAGCAAATATACACCGCCCTCTTAAACGTTAATATATTTTTTTCCTTTTTCAGTAAGTCGGCTATTTATGTTGTTCACACAAAAGCTACTTGTCAAATACAACACCATCATCTCAGTACTTGTTCACTGCTATCATGATAATATGACATTAATAAGTGTAAATTGTATTGTATACTTCATGTTTAAAAACTGAAGTCATGTTTTAATTTAGAAAATGAATACCGACTGCATGAATACCTAATAATCGTATTTTATGACATTATGGAGTTAATACCGCATTACGATTTAGACGTATACAAGTAGGCCTGTACTGTTTTACGTTGTTAATAACGTTTCTCAAATGTTAAGGTTTTAGGACGTTAACTGTACTCTTTAGGCCTATACGAAAATGTAGTCGGCTCTATGATTAAGTACAGTCCGCTTGTTCACTCGTGGAGCTAGTTGGTCCCACCTAATATTTTCACGCCTCACGTTTTGACTTCCCTAAATGTCGGTTTGCCTTCAGAAACGGTGAATGGTGGTAGAAAGACTATTTTTGAAAGACCTAACTAACTGTAAATTAAGTTTCCGGTTTAACTACCCACGTAAACAACTCGGTTTACTTCCTGTATTTTAAATTAATTTTCAGTTACATCAAATGTTTAGCACTCAGAGATTAAGCAGGCTATGAAGTGTAGTGAACATGTAGGTCTACAACTTTTAAATTCATTGATATTTTTTTAATTTTACTGCCTAGTAATACTCCATTTTTCGTTTAATTCGACGATTCGCTTCTGCACTTACGAAAGTTTTGTATGTTTTTAATTTAACTGATCAAATGAATACAACACTTAACGGCGATCACAGACCTGTAGTGATCGAAACGTTGTGTGCCTTAAAATGTAACTACATTTAACGTCTATCACAGCACTGTGAGCAACTATAATGTAAAAAACGATAATAATAAAAATTAGGTTTTGATATTCTGAAACTGTTTTACGTTTTAAAAAGTAGAGGCAGAAATCTTGGATAAAAACAAAACCTTTCCTTAATCTGTGCAGGAGGACAAATTAAATGATGTTTATAGTGAAAAATGTTTACGTACGCTCTGTTTTTGGAAACAAATATACCGTTTCCATCTCTTTATATTGTACCAAGGGAAAATGCTTCGATTGCAATTCTATTAAAATAAAAACCAGCATTAACGGAGAAAAACCTTGTCCTCGGCCCCAACTAATTTATAGATATAATTTCCTTTCGTTGAAAAAAAAATGCTGAAAATCTCAAATCGCATTAGCAACCCATCCCTCTCACAAAGCTGCCGTCATAACTACCCCATTATACCTAACCAATCATAACTCTTGGTTCACAGAAATAACCACTAAGTGTCTTTTTTCTCTCTCACCGCTTAGGGTGGTAAAGTATATGACATAAACACTTAAAAATGAATATAGGAGAGGTATAAAGAATTTATATTTTACTTAGTTGAAAACTGGTACGTTTAGGATGGCACAGAAAGGAAATGGCAGAAGGGAGCGAAAGGGTATGTGGGAGAATATTTATCAAACTTCCAGCTCCCTACTGCGGTTTCAAGTTATTTATTGATTGCTACCCTCTCGCTCTTTCTCTCTCTCATCGTCACTATCTTTCCTTCTTTTTCCTATTGCATTCTACTTTTAACTCCAACAGCCTTACTCCATTCGTCCGACTACTCATCTGTCTGTTTTATTGTCTACCTCTTCCTACCATGTTCTGCAGCTCAGATTTAGTTTCTGGGTGGATTCGATTTTAATGAGATTGTATAAAAAATATAAAGAGGAAACAATCCGTTTTAAGTGTGTACGGCTGCATTTCTGTAACGCAAAGAATATTCCGTTGTCATTTCCGCAAACCTCTTTAATCATAAAAAAATAAATATATCCACAAACCGCTCCCCAAACGGAACTCTCTTTTCTCCTTAACAACACTCGTGTTTCTACTACCACAAAGCGTAACTGTCTCTAATATTCAGTTCAATTTGTACTCCACAGTAAATAAATTTAAAATGACATTTCTCCTTTTCTTCTGTATATATATATATATATATATATATATATATCTGGAAATGAAACATCCCCAGTATTAATGGTCTTGCCGCAATAAACTTAAAATATATTCTAACTTGCAGACAGACAGTGTATCAACTTATATTACAGTCGAAGCTTTTGAGACTTGTTATTTGGTTAAAAATATCTCGGTCGTATGGAAACTGTTTACCAGTAAACTAAATGTACCAATAGTTTATTACAGGTTTTGTTAACAATACAACAGTGAACGTGATCGAAGGTTAAAAAACGACTAATTTTGGTCAAATTTTCCATGTTTTTAGTGGAGAAAATGACTATTGAACGTCAGTACCCTCCACAATTAAAACATTATGAATTTAAAATATTGTTACGACGGTCTACTTGATCGACATAGGTACAGTGGAAACAAAATACACTACACCAATTAAGTCACTAATTACCAGCTTTAATTTTCACAGTTAAACAGTTCGTAATTAACAACACAGTCTCTACAACAAATCAAATAAAAATTGTTCACACGCAATAAATGTCGACTAATATTAAACACAATTGTATTACAATTATACTGCCCGATTATAAAATGCAACACTTCACTAATAACCACTTGAACCTACACAGTAATATCGCCGGATAATAACTGGAACCACAATGTAAATATATCGCGACTATAACTGAACTGAACGTCGTTGAGTACTGGTATTGTATTTATACCGGCCCAGATTACTAGATTATTCCATAATGCGTGTTAGCGCCAGTGTGTGCGACGCAATTACTTGTAGCCTAGACACAGTTCGCCCGGCTTCTGGCAGAGTCTACCAAATGCGTCGACAAGCACGTACGCACACACGTTACATTCCGGATTCCTCTGGAACATTCGATAAACACGTAGATTGTTCTGTGATGTCATAACACTGTCCCCTTCTTAAGCCTGTTCGTCTCGAACTAGCAAACCGTCTCTGAAGTAATACTTAGCAAGGCGATTTAGGTGGACGACCTTGATCTTTCGCTGTCCTTCCTGTTGAATCCGATAAACAACATCGTTGATTCTTTTTTTGACAATATAGGGTTCTTCCCAGTTAATTTGCAACTTAGGTGAGCGACCACGACGGCGCTTTGGGTTGAACAACCAGACCTGATCTCCTCCTTGGAAACCCACACTATTGCTGCGAATGTCATACCGAGCTTCCATTTTATCACTGGCAATCTTCAGCCGTCCTCTTATCGAGCGAATCATTTCTCGCAGGTGGTTTACTAATTGCAAGAAATAGTTCTGTGGCTCTTGGGACTGAGTCTCAGGTGATCCGAACATCAAGTCCCCAGGAAGACGAATCTCTCGCTCAAACACCAATTTTGCTGGAGTCATGCCGGTTGTGTCGTGTACTAATGATCTATATGCCATGAGGAATAGTGGTATGCGTTCGTCCCAGTCTGTTTGGTTCTCGTCAACAAACTTCGAAATATGTCCTCAAGTGTCCTATTGAATCTCTCAACCATCCCGTCCGACTGAGGATGCAGTGGCGTTACCCTGGTCTTTCGAATTCCGAGTAGACGGCATAATTCTTTAAACACTCCTGATTCGAAATTTCTCCCTTGATCCGTATGGATTTCCATAGTGGCTCCATAACGGCAACAGAAGTTGTGAACTAACTGCTTTGCCACAGTGGTAACCTCCTGATTTGGTATTGCGTAGGCTTCCACCCACTTAGTAAAGTAGTCATCTAAAACCATGATGTACCGATTTCCAACGTCAGTAACTGGGAATGGTCCAGCAATGTCTATGGGAATTCTCTCGAAAGGCATTCCAACGTTATACTGTCTCATTTTTCCCCTGCTTCTGGTTTGTGGGTCTTTGCTTGCAGCACATATTTCACACGTCCGAACCCATTCCTCTACGTCGTGGCGAAGATGAAGCCAATAGAATCGCTTCTGTATTTTGTAAAGGGTTTTGTTAACGCCAAGATGGCCTCCAGATGTTCCATCATGCATCTCCTACAAAAAAGACTGCACTTTACTTCGGAGAACTATCCACTGCATGACCACGTATCGTCCATTTGCACTTTCCCAAGCCCTTTTCAGCAATCCGTTTTCTAAGGTGAGAGATTCGCATTGTGCCCAGTAGCCCTTCAGCACTTCGGAACCATGGCAGATATCTTGCTAATCCGGGCGACGACCTTCCTCATTTGCTGTCAAGATCGGTCCAATGTCTTCGTCAGTCATCTGTTCTTGTCGACAGTCTTGTGTTGTCCAGCCGTCTGCCAGGAAATCTACAGTGATGGCTTCAACATGTTTGCATGAGTTTTGTTCTTCCTTTCTGTGGCAATGTCGGCAGTCTTCCGGGCACGGTCTTCGTGATAAGCCATCTGCATTACCATGCAGGCGCCCCCGTCGATGTTATACCTTCAAGTTGTACTCTTGCAGACGTTAAAGCCACCTTGCCAACTGTTCTTCCGGATTTTTAAATCTCAAGAACCATGCAAGCGCGACATGGTCGGTACGTAGTGAAAACTCTCTTCCATAGAGGTATTTATGGAAGTGCTCCAACGCTCGGACGATTGCCAGCAACTCCCTTTGTAACGCAATAATTTCTCTCCGGTTTAGAAAGTGTCTTGCTGTAATACGCCATTACTTGTTCTTCACCGTTTTGCATTTGAGACAAAACTGCTCCTAGACCAGTACTGCTTGCGTCTTTGTCCACAGTGTACTTCTCTTCGGAAGCTGGGAAAGCGAGAATTGGCTGCGTGCATAATGTAATTTTCGAAATCCTAATTGCTTGATCACACTCTCTCGACCACTGGAAGTTTCGTTTATTTTCCGTTAGCTCATGTAGTGGTTTGGCAATAGTAGCGAAGCCTATCACAAAACGTCTGTAATATGAGCTTAACCCCAGGAACTCCGAACTTCGTGTTTACTCTTCGGCACTGGCCAGTCTCTTACGGTGTCCACTTTATTAGGATCCATGCTAACACCCGCTGCCGAAACCAGATGGCCCAGATACTGTACTTCCTTCTGGAAAAGAGAACACTTCTTCGGGCTCAGCTTCAGTTGGGCACCGTGAATTCTAGTTAGAACCTCCTTAAGGTTTCCAAATGGTCTTCGAAAGTCCCGATGACTATGACATCGTCTAAATAAACAAGGCAAATTTTCCAGGTCAGGCCTCGGAGTACCAGGTCCATCAATCTTTCAAATATTGCCGGTGCATTACAGAGTCCAAATGGAATGACGTTAAATTGGAATAAGCCATTTGGGGTCGAGAAATCGGTCTTATTCTTGAATTCTGGATGAAGACCCACTTGCCAATATCCACTCTTCAGGTCCAATGTGGAAAACCACTGTGCTCCGGACAACATGTCAAGTGTATCGTCAACGAGGTAATGGATAGCAGTCTTTCTTTGTAACGTCATTTAACCTCCGGTAGTCTACGCAGAAACGCAATCCACCATCCTTCTTCGCTACCAGCACTACAGGAGAAGACCAAGCACTTGACGAAGGTTCGATTACTCCCTCTGTCAACATGTCCTGTACTAACCGAGACATTTCCTTTGCTTAAATAACGGAGCCCTTCGAGGAGGTTGGCGTATCTGTGTTGTGTCCCCGGTATTGATGCGATGTTGCACAAAAGAGGTTCTTCCGACAGACTGTCCCCGAACTGTAAATCAATCTTTGAATTCATGTAAAAACTGTCTGAGTTCTTTTACCTCACCACTTGAGAGGTCGTTAGAAGAACTGTTCAATAATTCCTGCAATTTCTCTGGTAATTTGGAAGTATCCGAAGCACTGGATCTTCGTTGCGTCATTCCGGCTACCCAGGCCACAGGAGTCAATTTGCCTAGGAGCGTATTGCTTTGTAAAGTAACAGCTTGATCCAAAATATTCGCCACTGTAATAGGTTTCCGGTTTCCGATTTCCGGTTTCGTCAGGTTTTACTAAGCTTCTGGCAATTAGTATGCCCGGTGTACTGACTACCTGGGGGTCGAATATAGAGCCCTGGTTGCCCCTAGCATCTACCTCGGTTCTAACCATGATGAGCTTTTCGGAGTTTGGCGGAAACAGTTACGGCCACTTGGTTTATAACGTCCATAGATTTTTCTGATGTCGTTAGCATTACCTCTTCTCCTCCGATTCTCAAGACATTGTTTTTGAAGTCGACTATAAATCCGTATGCGTTCATAACGTCCACACCAAGAATTGCTTCATCCACAATGTCTGCAACCAGTACTTGATGATTAAACTCAAGTCGACCGAGGCGTAGGCGTATCTCCACTTTTCCAAACACTTTTACAGGCCGTCCAGTAGCTGTTCGCAATCTGCAAGAGCACCAGATTGGCTTAAGATCTTTCACCACGTCGGGCCGCACAATTGAAACTGTTGCACCTGTGTCAACTGTAATCGATGTTGGCCTTTCTTGAACGAATCCGGTAACCACCAAGCTCCCGCTGTTTTTCTTAAGTGTAGAAATTGCGTAATGTCTAGGGGCTTCGTTCCTATAGTTAGTCAGCACACGCCCCGTTGTACCGACTATTGCTCGTTTCCCTGCTGCTGAATTCTAACCCGACAATCTCGTTGTAGATGTCCAGGTTTCCCACATCTATAACACTTTGATCTTCCATCTTTCTTATTTTATTTTGTGGCGCCGACCGTCGAGTCTCTGTTCCTTGTTCTTCCTCCTCATCGTCTGTACCGTCGCGATCTTTTAGCGCGCACTTTATGACTTGTCCAACCACACGCTGCTATGGTGGCCTCAAATTGCAAAGCTAACTGGTGTCTTGCCATTCGTAACACTTGCTGCAGTACTTTATCTCGGACACCGGCAGTAAATGTCTGCTTCGCAAAACTCGTTCAAAAATCTTCTGGCACTTCAGGATAGGCCAGTCTAATGGTCTGTCGATACTTGCTTCAAACTCTTGAAGACTCTTCCCGGAATGCTGTTTCCTTGCTCTCAACTGGGTCCATTACACATCTCGCAAATGTTTATCGCCATACCGTAATTCTAGAGCTTTTATCAACTCGGCATAGATGTTCTGGCTGTCAGGTGACACTTTCTGTAGTAATTCTGCCGCGGGTCCTTTTAATGCAAGAACGAGTGAGACTGCCTTGTCTTTCTCTGTCCAATTATTTGCGCATGCAGCAGCTTCAAATTGGCGGAGGTACGTTGCACATTGACTGCTTCCGTCAAAAGTTGGAGCTTTGACATAAACTGTGCCTACTGCAGGCAAAGTGACTTTTTCTATTAACTTATTTTCTGCGTCTTTCTCTGTGTTTATTATTGGTCCAGTCTGTTCAAAATTTGTTTTGTTTGAATCTTCATGAACTGTTTAACTTCAATTTTAATTTGTTCTCTTATGTTTGTTTGCCATTGAGATTTCTACTGCAGATATTTTATTTGGCACAGATTCTTCTGTGACAGATATTTGTGTAGACATCGATTCTTCAACAATCGAAACAGATTTTTCTACTTCAGCTATTTTTAATGTCATTGATTCTTGTACCTCCGATATTTTAGTAACTTGCTTATTAAGCTCTCCTCGTAGGAGACCCAATTCTGCGGTGCTGTGTTCTTGCATCAGTTTCTGCTCCTGTATTAATGCTTTGATGTATTCTGTTTTACGCTTCCGTTCCTCTGCCTCCTGCTTACATTTTTCATCCTGTTGTTTTTCTGCTTCTTCCGCCTCCTGTCTGCGTTTCTCATCCTGTCGTTTTTCTGATTCTTCCTGTGTCTGCCGCCGCAGTGTTTGTAAAGCTTCCATCATCTGACTGGCATCCATGTTTACCGATTAATTATGAATTACGCTCGTCTTGTATAAAGTGTCCACGGTTTCCACTGTTAACCGTTCTATCCCGCTTCTGACACCACTGTTACGACGGTCTACTTGATCGTCATAGGTACAGTGGAAACAAAATACACTACACCAATTAAGTCACTAATTACCAGCTTTAATTTTCACAGTTAAACAGTTCGTAATTAACAACACAGTATCTACAACAAATCAAATAAAAATTGTTCACACGCAATAAATGTCGACCAATATTAAACACAATTGTATTAAAATTATACTGCCCGATTATAAAACGTAACACTTCATTAATAACCACTTGAACGTACACAGTAATATCACCGGATAACAACTGGAACCGCAATGTAAATATATCGCGACTATAACTGAACTGAACGTCGTTGAGTACTGGTATTGTATTTATACCGGCCCAGATTACTAGATTATTCCATAATGCGTGTTAGCGCCAGTGTGTGCGACGCAATTACTTGTGGCATTGACACAGTTCGCCCGGCTTCTGGCAGAGTCTACCAAATGCGTCGACAAGCACGTACGCACACACGTTACATTCCGGATCCCTCTGGATCATTCGATAAACACGTAGATTGTTCTGTGATGTCGTAACAATATAACTCTTTAATACATGAGCAATCGCTTGACTAAATTGATATAAGATGGGGAAAAACAGAAATTAAAGGGAAAGTAAACGAGAGAGATACGAAAATAATATTTTCATGCACAAAGGACTCGGTGAAGATTCATGTTTAAAAGATTATATTGAAGATAAGTGAAACTTTTATGTGAGTTCATTTAATAAGTAAGCCTTATTTGTATATATGTATATCTTGTTTGGAATCATTGAATAATTGCTTACAGATTTTTATAACACAAGGAGAGGAAAGTGCAAGAGCACAATCTAATCGAATACAAGACCAAAGGAAATTGGACAGTAAGGAAAAAGTATGAGAAGAGTTTGTATAGAAAAATAAAAATAAACAGGGACAGATAAAAACTTATAGTGACTGCTAAAGTCATCAAGATGGAGATTATCCTCTGTAGTCTGAAGCATGTCAAAGTAAAGCTGAAATAATAATGACAGAGGAAAATAAGTTAATGCAGAGGTGGATGAAACACTCTTAAGAAATTTTTAACAGAGCCAGGGAAGATATTCAGATTAAGGAGGAGAAAATAAACTGCATAAATTATCACTTTGTGACAAAGACAAATGAGACGAAAACAAAATAATGCAGAAATAATGCAAAAACGTAATTATAACTATTCAAAGGGAAAACTGACAATCAAGAGAAGATTACATCGAAAATGTTATAAACCTTAGAAGACTAGGTCGTAAAGATGCGGAGCATGGTGTTTTCTAAAAAGCTCACGTTGATTATGAAATAAGTGTAATAGTAGCCTACGCAATTAAAATAGATAACAATAGGGTGCAGAATATAAACTATAAGGAGAGTCTAAGGTGTTAAAAAAGGGCATCTGCAGGTGTGAGAGAAAGCGTTAAAGAACAAAATATGATGATAAGACAATATCATAGGAATAGAAAAAGAAAAAAGGATATCAGCATAGTAATAAACCAAGAAAGAGTACAACAAATTAACGTAAAAACTGTTAACACTTGACAAACAGGGAAAGAGAGAGAGAGAGAGAGAGAGAGAGAGAGAGAGAGAGAGAGAGAGAGAGAGAGAGAGAGAGAGAGAGAGAGAGAGAGAGAGAGAGAGAGAGAGAGAGGCGTTAAAGTGAATTTGCAGCACTCAGAATATAGGGTAATATAATTAAACGTCTTAATCCCATACATAAAGTTCAATTAAGGTTCCCATACTTATACATTTTTTATGACCATACGTAGGCTATGCTCACTTTATGTTAACTTCTAGTTTAAAATGTGTAAGTAACAAGTACGTCATATTCTTACTTCTCATTGCGTCATAAGATTGATAGCATGAAACAGTGGATAAAATTCATTAAATCTACATTATTCAAAGTCAAAACATCATCCCATTCACTCCTGAAATTTATTTTTTTAATTACAGATGTGGCATATCTTGAATTCGTTGAAAAACATGTCAACACTTTATTCATAAATTATAAATAATTAATTAAGCTATAAATAATATCATGCGTGACAGTTAAAGTATTCAGGAACAGGCTCCCTGCCGGTTCTAACGTAGTGCCGCTGCTTTCCTGCTACGTGCTAGCTCGGAATATATTATTCAGTAGGCTCATTTTTATTTTTGTTATTATGACTACCCATATGTTCCCAATTTTTATTGGAAATTCTCTTTCACGTAGAGTTAACTTTATAAGAAGCCAGTCTTTTCCTTTTTGAGCAAAAATATTTCATCGCGATATAACATGCAACGACAGACAATGCATTACCGTCTACGCAGTATTTCGTTTACGCAGGTAATTTGGTTGTAGGTAAGCAAACTTGATTATCGCCAGCTGTAGGGCGCCTAAATATTTATTCAAGTCCGTTGTTAACATATACACATGCGCGCGCCGCGGAACGTATTTACATTCATATATATTATGCACCCCTTATCGTAACCTTTGATTTCACAACTGCCAACGTGGCGCCAGACATCTGCAGAAGTAAGTCTCGACCAGTCACATTCGATATCTGGGGACGTATTATCTTTTCTATTTTCTTTCCGTATTCCACGAATCATGTATAGAATATGTTTTCTACTGGAAAACAACGCTAATTCCTGTTCAGTTTCTGCTGCTCCAATTTGTTTGTGATTTACGGAATACCGTTTAATCTTTAACAAAGATAAACCTCTAAAGCTCTCAAATATATGTTTTCAATAGTTCACTTCAATATACAAAGGTTGCAAAGAACATAATGATAAGAATAAGTAACTTTCATTGTATGAGGGAAATATAATATGCACTGTAAAAACAAATCATAAACTGGATACAACCAAACTTAAATGTATAACTCCGCTCTCGTCATGTCTTAGCAAGTTATTCTTATACACGTAGGCCTCCGTAGTGTTCATTTCTCATTTGTTTACGTTTTCGTCTTATATGCGCGTTACTGAAGGTAGCCCTGCGTTCGTCTTTTAAATGCAGCATTGTAATTGTTTGTTAACGATTTATACATACAAACAAATGTCCGTTATTACTGTATAAAAGGTTGTGTTCTGATTGCGTATAGCCCAAATTTCGTACATGCCAAAATTTTTCCAGATTGCTAACAGTTATAATTTATTTTAAACTTCGTGACTACCACCCAAATATTCAATGTACAGATTGTGAACAAAAAACAACTCGCCATTTGGATTGTGGGCGAGGAGAAACAAAGAATTATTTCAGTTCGTTTGTTACATTTTTGTTAGTTTTAATCGCTTTCTTGACTTCTGATATATCTAATAAAACAATTTTTTTACCTTTATCAAGGTTATGCAGTAATATGTTTCTTGTATCTAAAAAGTGGTTGTTTTAAGCAATGATCTGTGAAACCTGTATTATTTAAAATCGCTTGCTTATGTTGCGAAATGCGATGTTTCAGAGGACGGCCACATTGTCCAATATAAACGACATCACGTTCTGCTCAATATACTTGATTAATTCCATTTTTTCCAGTATGTTAGATTTTTTTTATTCTTTACCAGTAATGAGAAAAGATTAGGTTTATTTACTGACATCATGTTAAGACAACGCTTTTGTAACCGATTATTAATCCTATCCGATATATACGGAATGTAAAATATCGGTATGGAGAAACATACATGACTTCCATATTCTAAGATTTATATTTAAAATCATTTTCAGCCAAACAGCCAGGCTGTGTCTTACCTGCCTTTTTATTGCTGTATTAAATGAAAAATATTATATTACATTAAAATGAAAAAATTATAATTTTATTGCCTGGCAACAAAATTATTTTATTTTTAACAATTACCATTGTTTCAAAAAGTTTAAATAAATTTTCAAGTACTTTACTCTTGTTAAAACGTAAAAGGTTGCTGGTAAACTACGCCTTCCCCTTAACCGATCTTCACCAAAATCGAAAGTCATTGAGACCTCTACAATTCAGGGACGTATGCAAAAAATTATTTGATTATGTTTGAATTTGCGGCTGTTACCGTTCGTCATAGAAAATACGCTTGATAAAAAAACGTTGCAGGTAAACTACCCCTTCCCCTTAACCGAGCTTCAACAAAAACAATAGGTCCTGAGCACTCTACAAATCAGGGCTGCATGCAAAACATTATTTGATTCTGTTTGAATTTGCGCTGTTATCGTTTGCCATAGAAAATACCCTTGATAAAAAAACGCTGCAGGTAAACTACCCCTTTCCCTTAACCGATCTTCACCAAAAACAATAGGTCTTGAGAACTCTGCAATTTAGGGCTGTATACAAATAATCTTTTGATTCTGTTTGAATTTGCGGCTGTTATCGTTTGCCATAGGAAATACCCTTGTTAAAACATAAAACGTTACAGGTAAACTACCCCTTTCCCTTAACCGATCTTCACCAAAAACCATAGGTCTTGAGAACTCTACAATTCAGGGCTGCATACGAAACATTATTTGATTCTGTTTGAATTTGCGGCTGTTATCGTTTGCCAAAAAAAAAAAATTTCCCTTGATAAAAAAAAACCGTTGCAAGTAAACTACCCCTTTCCCTCAACCGATCTTCACCAAAAACAACAGGTCGTGAGTACTCTACAAATCAGGGCTGTATGCACAAAATTATTTGATTCTGTTTGAATTTGCGGCAGTTATCGTTTGCCATAGAAAAAAATACGCTTGATAAAAAAACGTTGCAGGTAAACTACCCCTTCCCCTTAACCGATCTTCACCAAAAACAATAGGTCTTGAGTACTCTACAAATCAGGGCTGTATGCAAAACATTATTTGATTCTGTTTGAATTTGCGGCTATTATCGTTTGCCATAGAAAATACCCTTGTTAAAAAAACGTTGCAGGTAAACTACCCCTCTCCCTCAACCGATCTTCACCAAAAACAATGGGTCTTGAGAACTCTACAATTTAGTGCTGTATGCAAATAATCGTTTGATTCTGTTTGAATTTTCGGCTGTTATCGTTTGCCATAGGAAATACCCTTGTTAAGACATAAAACGTTACAGGTAAACTACCCCTTTCCCTTAACCGATCTTCACCAAAAACAATAGGTCTTGAGAACTCTACAATTCGGGGCTGTATACGAAACATTATTTAATTCTGTTTGAATTTGCGGCTGTTATCGTTTGCCAAACAAACAAAATTACCCTTGCTAAAAAAAAACCGTTGCAGGTAAACTACCCCCTTCCCTCAACCGATCTTCACCAAAAACAATAGGTCGCGAGTACTCTACAAATCAGGGCTGCATGCAAAAAATTATTTGATTCTGTTTGAATTTGCGGCAGTTATCGTTTGCCATAGAAAAAAAATCTACAGACACATAGATAGACAGACAGACACACAGACACACAGACAGACACACACACAGACACTTTTCGGAAAACGACTTTTTTTCATGTTTTGAGTGTAGTAGAATCAGAATCTGCAATAATCTCGAACACGATTTTTTTTGCCATCACCATACTTCCAATTCCTTAAGGAATATGGAAGTAAAAAATACATTGCTCTAAACAGTTCCTGAAACTCATGCGTTATGACCAAAACGAGAAGAAAGCACAATGCTGATCACTTTTTTCTGCCAAGCAGAAGTGATTTTATAAGACAAGAAAACGCCAAAGTGTTGGTACAGCGAAACAAGGCAGACAAAGAGAAGTGTACGAACAACAATATAGGGACATAAAATTACAAAAAGACAAGATAAAAACAGGCCGCGGTCAACAAAACGCACAATGAAAAAACACACATTTGTCAGAACCGTCGACAATGGCATGTTTGTAACTTGTTGTTCTTTGTTGCGTGAATTCTTTCTTTTTCACCGTAGTCCTAGTAAGTAGGCTACATTTTGTTTTCTTTATACTAACAGAATTCCTGACTGTTACCTGTCTTAGTGATAAGCCTCAAATATATTTACTGTCTTTTCACACTTCACACGTTTTCGCGTTTCAGATTTGGTTATTTATCAGCACATAATTTGCAAGTACACTCACAGTAATTCTGTATCGAAGACTTAGTTTTCCTTTTAAAAGTATACATGTGTATTATAGAAACAGAATTCCTTTACAGAATATCAGATATCCAACGCTGAATTGAGTTTTACATAAACGAGTTGACTACCAAGGTTAACGTGCTTACTACATTCAGTTATCTGTTAAGTTATCGCCGACTGGTAACACAAATTGTTACGTAAATATCGACTCCAGACAAAATAAACCGATGGCAGTTTTATTGACTTATTTTATCCAGATCACACTTAATACTACAAACCTTATCGCTCCACTACGCACTATTAATGTTAAACAATAAGTAGTTAAAGTCACTAAATTTAGATAATCGCAGATAAACCATTAAAAACTTAAAATTTCTAAAGTCTGAAGTTAATAAGGAACGAATTAAAAAGCTACTAGAATTAGAAATTGACGCTTTTATAAGATGCTGCCAAACATGAAACGAATGCATAGCCTACGTCAGTTGTCAAGACAAAAATTAAGGTTCTAAAACATAGTCATTGTTATTATATATAATAAACAAAAGACTATTATATCAGAATATCATAATATCTCTAATAATTAACATATGGCCACCTCAGAAGAACGTAGGTAACAAAGCATCAGATGATACATTTCATTAAATACTTCTAGGAAGAAGATGATGATGATGCAGACCAAGGCAAAATACTAACAATGGCGAGCAGAGATATAACTAATGAAGACGCACAAAATAAGAAAACTTAACGTACGGGATGAGGGTAGCGGTAAACGCTTTATGGCACGCGGAGTAAACATTATATTTGACACACCCTCATTATTTTTTTCGTAATTCTTTTGAAAAATTTGTGCTAATTTAATAAATCTGTTTAACAAGAACTTACTTTGATTTAATTTCGCATGTAATGGTTAGTGAATGTTGCAGAAGTTGATTTAGTACGGGAATTAAGAATTGTGTATTTTATTTGTGTATATTGTTATTGTCTATTTTCCTTATTTTATTTTTGTTTACTTTCCTCAACGGAGACTTAAAGTTCATCCCCCCTCATACAAATTCAAATACATATATTGTGATAAAAATAGAAAAAAGATTACAAAATAAAAATCATTAATGTCGCCTTACGTTTTGGACGCCAATTTGTATTATCACTTATTACAAATAATCTTATGATGATACAAAATTAAGAGTAGTTAGTTTCTTTACGGTTCAATATTATTGACTTTATTCTATTAATTGTTAATTCATTAATCTTGGTATAAAATCAGTTTGCTAATTTTAATTATAAACTATACCGGTTGGTTTGGTTTGTAATTATAATGGAATGGTTCCCTGTTGCTCGCTGGTATGAAACTAGATTGCTCTGATTTTCTTTTATTTGTTTATTAGTCATCGTGATATTAAAAGTTTGTACTGATTGTTATTCGAAAGTTTATTTAATTTAGTCTCTTTACCTTATTAGAGTTCACTGACCTAGTTAAATCCTTTAAAAAGCACGTGTGGTTCCATAATAGGTACTGCCAACTTATTCTTCTGGAGTTGATGTAAACACTAGTGTTCATAAATTGCAAATAAAATGTTAATTATTGAAAATGATAATTCATACTCCATTAATTACATTCACTTTTCTTTTAATTTCGTTTAGAATTCTACTCTATTCTTCTGATATAAAAATGAATAACATTTCTTGTAATAATAATAGGCCAGGCTTGTTTAAATTATAGCTCAACAGTTGGTAGCATGAGTTCAGATTTTCAGAGATATAGGCTACTGTTTACGTTAGTAAAATATAACCTTTTGGGTTGTTTTGACTACAATAGTTAACAAAAAATGCCTTTTTGAAGAACAAAACATTACAATACCAAAATTAATTATAATATTATAAAACAATAACTAAAATCTAACGTGAGGAACAGTTCGTATATTGGACAGAGTCCGCTTTTGAGGTTAATCACTGGTTGCTAGGTTATTCACGTTTAAATATGAAGTTGTCTTGATTATTCATCTCTTCTTTCACAGCACTAACACTTATCTAAAAATGAACTTTTTCTTGTGAAACTTACTGTTTTTTGGTTTTAACACAACACAACTGAACAATACGAAATATATAAACACCACACAACACAACCAAACAACATACTTCACGATCAATTACAATATAAATCACATACACTTTTTGACACAATTTTACAAAAAACAAACATCAAGTTGAATCCCCGCGCCAATCCCCTTCCTCCACACACCACCCCCACTACACCTTCCACACAACAACCGTTACGAAATGATGGCAGTCTGAATCAAAGCTGAAGAAGGCGGATACGTACGCCGAAACGCGTCCAACCAAAAACAGTAAGTTTCACAAGAAAAAGTTCATTTTTAGATAAGTGTTAAATATGAAGTACAACGAATTAATAGTTAACCACCAAATAATTATAATAGTGTTAGTGTTTCTATACTGTGATGGTATGAAAATTAGTTCACAAGTGTATATAACAGTTACCGTGGTATAGTGATACTTAAATATTAAGTTGGGTTATACATTTTTTAGATGCACTCTATACTTTCCTTTTCTTTATAGATTTAATATAATTCACTTTTATTATTTATCACTTTAAATATAAAAAACTTCACAACACTTGATGTTCACTGTTAGGTTACGTCCCCGCTTGAAGGTTAGATTGCCTTTTGTTTACACTTCACCTAACCTCACTCGGGTTAGAGACTTTGGGGACAAGACTATTTACACTTTGCGTTGGAGGCTATTTACATTTTCCGTGTCACAGAGAAGGTGTTCTTTACTGTATGATTACCGGCGAACGACTAACTCCTTGGCGGTGCATTATGGGTTGATTCACCTGACAGGTAAAAGATTCTGATTGGTGGAATTTACCAAGCATTCCGTTTTTAATCACAAAAATTCCGTTTTATGGTTTGATGCTCACCAACAGACGCCAACCTAAGCGCCCCTTTTTTGATCAAATATATTAAAAAATCTCAAAATTGACATATCTTCCTTATGCTACTGAATATAACAAAGATATTACCACCATTAAAATGCATTTTTATGCTGATCGTTTTGAGATCTCTTAAGCCATATTTCTGTCCAGTAATAACAAAAATAACGTTTTTAACTGATGGCCTATTCTAACATTTTTGTTTAAAACTAGTCCTTTTTAATCAACTAAACGCTATGCAACTCACTGTCTGTGGCTTAAGTAAATGTCTTTATACAATTGACATGTTTCGGGACACTTGTCCCATCCTCAGAATATTTAAAAAAGTCTCTTCATACCATCATATGATGGCACAGTTGTCAATATATTAAAAATATTAAAATCCACATAACACAAAACACAATGTTGTGTGCGTACTTAGCGTACTTGTGTTACTTAACTCTAATACAATTCAACAGTTATTAATTGTTCTTTATTAATCACATGAACTTTTACTATATCTCTTATAATCCAATACAATCTTTATTCCTTGTAATGTTCATTACTAACTTACACAGTAGATGTATTTTATTTGTCAAAGTTGATTTGCTATTAGTTACATTATGAATGGTCCATTATTAACACCTTTGATTACTAATAACGTACTCTACTAATATACATTATCTATGAATCTATATAGTATTATTCCTCATGTTTTATTTATACAAATTGATTTCTTTTTTCCTACCTAGTATATGTAGGCTTTTGGTGTAACATTAGTTTCTTACTATTTATATTATTATTTGGTTCATAACCAAGAATAGTTATGTACATTGTCTTATCTATTATTCAGTTAATTGGTTATACTTTCTATTATGACATTCTTTACATTACTATCTTCTTTATATTCTTCTCTTTCTTTAACATATAACAATGGTTCTTAACCTAACCTACATTGTAACATGTTCATACAAAATAAAAACTGTTATTATACACTTATCTTATAATAATTATTCTCTGAATTGTCTATGTGATTTCACTCACACTCAGGTAGAATTATTCTCTAGTTTATTGTTTGGTTTTATTTAATTTTTATCTAGTTTATATTCACCTTCTTAATTGGTAATCCAGTTAGGTTCTGCTGAACAGGCTTTCACCTATTTTGTGCCATATTTCTTATTCATTCTACTGCAGTTACTGGTTACAAAGTTCCAGATAGTCGTATATGGTATCATGGTTTTATTATTTTGTTTTACAATGATCTTAAATTTATGGTTAAACATATATATATATCTCATTATATGAGTTAATTACTTAATTATTGTTTTGTCCTTCATTATTTTACTAATGCAGTTTTTTATATTAAGGTATATTCATTATGTCGAGGGAAACATCACGTTACAATATGTTATGTACACTTGTGTTACAAAGTTACCTGCAAATATGTATTTCTTTTAATTTCTTGTGTACATTTCATTGAAACTTTCTTTTAGTCGTCAGATTTCATATTTTCGTATTTTAACATTGTCAAAACAAATATTAATCTACTCTGACGATGCTGAACAAAACGATTCAATAAAATGCATAATAAAAAATATACCAATATTTTCATGATAAATTTATATTATGATAAAATTAAAATACAAGATACAATCAAAAATTATTATGTGTGTGTGTGTGTGGGGGGGTAGATAAACTGGTAGTCACTAGTACGCACTCGTTAGTTCTATGAGTTTCTATGTTCCTTTCAGAATAATGCTACTACGGGTATGCGTAACAGTAAACCATCCGTTATGGATTGTCATTCGTCACCACATATTTATAGGCCATTAGGCATCAGATCGTTATTGTAACATACGCTGGAAGTTAACAGTTATTTTATTTCGTTCCGTACGTTGCCGTGACAACAGTATTTTGTAGCTTTACGCGCGTTAGGCCTAACATCTATCTTGTCGGCTAATTTTAAGTTGTAAGAGCAGCGATTAAAACCGAAAAAATGGTTTGACATTATGCTTAAAAACCTTTATGAACTATGTTTGCTTCTTCACATCTTGTCAGCTCGTTTGCAACAGTTCTTATTTACAAATTGTAAACTGTAATATGTTTACCAAAATTCTTAAGATATAAAAGCTAGTATTACAATTAAGAGATCTCTATTTATTAACATTTATGTCCAGTTATACAGTCATTATATACGTTACTAAATTTTTATTTGTCACGCCACTTTGAGGCCATGAAACGACGCGAAACGTCAGAAACTGATGAGAAAATTGTGTGGTACGCGAGAGCGTTTGTCAGAATTTTTTAAACCCTATGATGTCAGCATAAAATAATTACTAAGAAAAATTACTTTTAGGTATAAATAAATATAAAATCGATATACAAATTTAAAAAAATTACTAAATTTAAAAACAATGTACTACCAAAGTAAGTGAAGGCTGTACATTTATTTTTGGGTACATTTTAAATATTGTCTACACGTTAATGTACAATGTAGAGTCAACGCGTTACCTCCTGTTTTTTTTTTTTGAAAACTTTCGCCCAAACATAACTAGTATATAAAGGCCTTAAATTATTGCATTTTTAAAATTGTATGTGTTAGTTTAGTCTACCAGATGACATAGGCTATTGAAACAAATTTCCATTATTCATTAAAGCAAAGTTATAAAGCTATACTTCCGGCTGATCGATTTTATTCTCTGAAAATTTCAATTAACTTTACTATATTCATTCTCTATCCACTTACATCACATACACACATGCGTTTTTTGCTATTTGCGAGTTTGCGATTGTGTGTGTGTGTGTGTGTGTGTGCGCGCGCGCGCGCGTCTGCGAGTTTGCAATTTTCGAACAACAATTAAAGTCGTTTTTCGCATCCTAGCTTCCAAACTTTACGATCTTTCCAGTCATCATTCTTCAGACACAAATGTTACTTTTTTGTAAAGAAGAAATTTATGTTTGTCTTTTCTATAGACGAGACAAATTCATAATGAAAATGAAAGTCGCTACGTCTTCATAGCCACTGTATCAAACAGAGCGGAAAAGAGTAGCCTAAATCTGATTTAGTGTGAGCGCGTTTCCTGTTAGATGTACATTTCTAATGTGCAACTTGTGCGATAAGTCATCCGGCGTAAGCGACGCCAACCGCGATTAATTAAAAACTCATAAATTTCAAATTAAAACGTAAGTTGGCGCCGCTTGTTCCTTTGAGTAATGCAAGTGTTCCTCCAAGTTAAAGCCGACACCGCAACACCGAACTGTAAATTGTTAGGTTATGCTTCGGTGTAATTAATGAAGGCAAGAGGTACGGTAAGTTAGTATAATCGTAAGTCGCCTCTGCTCCGAACAGCAGTCGTACTTGCTAATGTTGTTATTATTCCGAATGGGTTCAGGCGTCGGCAATGAATTACGGCTGCGGGTAGCGCACCGTTGATTGGGCAAACTCTGTGTACCTTGTTGATAGCCCCTACCTGAAATGTCCTATTAAACTTGAAATGGTGGTAACGCCAAACGTTAATGCGATATTCCTGCTTCTAGGCCTTCATTTGAATAACTCCCACACCTAACCAACTAGCACAAGTTCTTGGATACGAACAAGACAACATTTAATTACTTTTTTTTATGAAACGAATGTACTTTGTGCCCTATGTGCGCGTGAATGAGACAAGCACATATACATCGCGTTTTGCGATTAGTGTAATTGTTTTCCTTGTTTTATGTAACTCGATACATTTATTTTTCATAACTTTTAATTTAAGATTATATCAATACGCAATATATTAATTATAGAATTTTTTATGAAGACGTACCATCACAACGGTGTTCTTTCATTAGCTCAGTGGTATAAAATTACTATTATCCTATCTTAACTAATTCCATTTTCCTCGGCAGCGAAGTCTGTCTGTGAACGGAAATTCAACAGGGATATTAAATCTGAGACAGCACTGACAAAACAGATTAATTGAAAAAGAATAAAGACACAAAGTCATGGATAACTGGAAAGAGCAAACATCTGTCTTTTATCTGGAACCTGATTTACTGTGTTCTTAAGCAAGAACTTTTAAGGAAAGACTGAATGTTTCTGAGATATTACAAGACAAATTGGGAAGTCTGAAGCAAAGTAGGTAAGTGTTTATAAGTTTTATATGTAGTAAAGTTAGGGGAAATGGTTACAGTGAAAATTGTAAAAAAGTTGCGGAGTAGGTTTTAAAGTAAACTGGGGATTTTGTTAAGAGAAAGACGACCGGAACGATATGAAGACTTCAAAATATGACCACCCAAAAATTCCACGAATTGCAGTGCAAGAAGAAGAAGGAGGAGGAGGTGCTGTAGGAAAGGAAGAGACGGAAGTTATAGGAACATGGAGTAAAACCAATGGACAAAAGATGGCGTAAAATCGGATACAACTGACCTTCCAATCACACCTACAGTATACTACGTTTTAAACTATTGCCATTACGTTACATAAAGTACAGGCCAAGTATCCTAGTGGGATAAGGAAAGGGCAAAGTCAAAGGAGTTGAGTCCGCATTTAAAATGACGCCACAGGCTGTCTCTTTCACGGATCGTAGTTCCGGGAGGAGAGTACATTACCGGAAACTGAATAGCAATCGCAAAAGGTTTATCATTATCGAGAATATCGTTAATCGAAAAGCGAAATTGTAGGCCTATATTACATTACGACACTAACGGAATATAATACCATAACCACAACATTTAATCGGTGCAAAGGGGATTATAGTTGTAACGTCAATCTTTCCCCGAAGTTTTCATTACACGTACAATCAAAAGAGGACGGTCTTTGTCTGTTAAAACACCCGCTCAAGTGTCTCAAAAGTTAAGACATTAAGTTATACCTAGTGTGAAATCATAACACTTAAGAAAACAGTTGAAGCTATATTACGTCTTTATGAGACAATCGAAACATGATTGCAGTTAACTCATACAGAACTGGAAAATATGTAACAGACACATAAATAAAGGTAAAGGTTTCTTTTATATGTTGTGTAAGGTAAAATATGTAACCGTTCTGATTATCAATTGGAAACCATCATAATTCTTCAGTATTCAAGAAATCTGATAAGTAAAGTGTAAATAATCCTGGCCGTATTACGCCCAGCTACTCTGTCATCGCAACTGCTTCATACGCCCAGGCGAGCGCACAAAACTTATTTACTTTCTTCTTACTTTATTCCAGTACTGAAGATTTATGTCATTCTTAACAACAAACGTGAATGTTTTATGTACTGTATAAATCTTACCTCGCGCTATAAAACAGTCGTAGTTGGTTTATGGTAAATACATCAGAACTTACTCTCTGCACATAGCCCTTGTGTTATATGTATTAACATTACTGGTCTTGTTCGTCTAAAAAAAATAAATTACTAAGACCTTAGTTAGTAAGTGCCTACTTAAACTAGGAATGTCACAGAACTCTCCACAATTTGTAAAATAATCATCACAGTAGTAATAACTGGGGAAACACCAGACATAGTAGCATGAGACGACTTAAGCACAGTGACTTAAGGAGGAAACAGCATGGAAAATTTATTATTACAGTGTTCCAACAGACAAAAATTTGTTTTAGCAGACAACAATTTTTCTGCTAGCCACCTGTTAGTTTTGAAGTGTCCAGACTCCGTTTTCAAGTGACGAAAAATAATTCAAGTTGCAGTGCTTGCAATCCAAAATCAAAACACTTACGAAAATTTTACAAAAAAATGGCAAAGTTTTTACACCTTTCTCGAAATTCAGAGTTGTCTGTAACTTCTCAGAAATCGATATTTCGTCTGCATGATTCTAAATAAACGTCTACATGCCAATTAAACCCATGTACATTTAAATATTTACCTAAACTTGCGATATGTTTCAGAAATTAAAAAACTAACAACGTGGAAACATGAAACAAAAGTTTTCAAGACAGCTGAAATCTTTAGGGAGAGAATCTAGGATCTTTGTAGGATTCCTACAAAAATAAAATTTAAAAGTTGTAAGAAAAGACGTAATAACAACTGTGAGTCAAGCGTGAGATAGTCATGATGACGATGATGATGACGATAGTGACGATAATAATAATAATAATATGATGTACTTACAGATAATACAAAAAAAGTATTGGAAAATATTGGAGAATTCATAATAATAA
The DNA here is from genome assembly GCA_034769895.1 of Magicicada septendecula. NCBI lineage: Eukaryota > Metazoa > Arthropoda > Insecta > Hemiptera > Cicadidae > Magicicada > Magicicada septendecula. The sequence goes on from CM068371.1 coordinate 266,031,160, forward strand.
ATGTATCCAATGGACTGGATATGATGAAGTAGGCAGTTGGGAATCGGGGGACATACTATGCTCTTTATGTTGGTAAGAACATTGCTATGTGCTAGCTAAGCTTTATCTTTTGTCTGTAACATCTTTTCTACGTTTCCTTTGCATCAGTCATCAGAGATGTGAAAACGAAAGTTACAAACTTAGATTGTATACCTCAATGATTTTCTTCACACACAAAACTTTCCAATTTGTTTAATCCATATTTTAACAACTTGAGAATGTAAAGAAGGAAGAATTCGAAATTTAGATTCTTAACGAACAAGTAAAGAAGATATAAACCAATCGATAGTATTCTTCTCTCTTCTGGCCAGAGTTTCATTATACTTAGTGAGTTTTGGAGCAATATATCAATATAATTCTTGTTGTATATTAGGAACATAGGTTAGAATCAATAATTAATTCAATTTTCGTAATTAAAATAATTAAGACTCTTTCTTATTCTTTTGTTTCTGTTTTATCTTTTCTTTTCCTCTTCATAATATATTACGAAATAGTATCTTCAAAGGCGTATCGTTTACTTCGCCTTCATTCACTTTACCATTCATTCGGTTTAAGGCGTTTTAAATATAACGATTGATCATTTTTATAATTACTGTGGCTATGTCCTTTTATACTACAGTGTTTTCAAACGCGAACTTCATTCTATATGCTCTATTACGTTCTTCGTTTGACTTACAACATTCACAACTTCATGTAGAGTCTTATCAATGGAGTGCTACAATCTGAACTTTTTGTTGTTTTTTCGTTACTCACGTTTGCTTAAATAGTAAATGTGGTGGGGGAGGAGTGTGGAAGGTATATTATTGGTTTTTGTGGATAACGTGTGACATTTGGCCCTTACATATTTTATGAAGTTGTTTCGCAAGTGTCTTTAAAATTAACTACATCTTCTTTAGTAGATAAAAATGGTATTTTATAGATATTAATTGAAAATCGCTACATTGTTCTAATATAATATTATTCATTACTATTCATATAAGATTACGAACGAGAATTGAGTACCCGGTGGGTTATACAAGATTAAACACTCTTAAATGCGTCGTTATAAATTTTCTAGTTGACATAGTTCTCACACTTACGACTTAATTTAGCGTACGGGTAATGCTCCTTTAGGCTATATCTGATTATTTAGGGTGCAACATTGTTCCACACGGCTGAATGTTTTTATGGTTCTACCACAGGCTAGTTTGATCTCGTTACACGTGTAACAGTAGCACAGTAATAGCTTGAGCTCAGCATCAGAGTTGCAGTATTTGCCGGTGACGAATGTTTACTTAGGCCAACCTGCATACGTTCCTGTTATGTTTGTGTACCCTGTCATGATCATAAATACCAGTCACCTGTTTAATTCTGTCGTATGATTTTGTAACCCATAATTCTAATATCAAGTTTGAAAATTATTATTTCTGAATTGTTACGAAACACTCGCTCAGCTCCTGCTAATCAACAAAAATACTAAATGAGAGAGAACCTGCTAGAAGACAAAATGAAACTTAATTAAGGGCACAGTTAAGACTAAGTAGTGCGGCTACGTGTCTCTTTAGTTTTTGTTGAATTGTAGGTTGAAATACTAGCACTGGATAGGGTTGATTAAACGATTAAATGATTAAAAAAACTGTTGATGCAAAGAATTATACAAACACTCTTTCAGTTAGATGAAGAAAGTTGTTAGATATCAATACAATTTTTATCTTGAGCTGCAGAAATTTCTTCTACTTGAAATCTTGACTATCTGGACTAAATAAGACTGCGGTAAGTGGACAACATATGAATAGCCGTTAATCATTCTTGGCACATGGTGTATTTCACAAAATTTATAAAAATTTGTTGACATACTTTTAGTCAAAATTTTATATAATCACTGATCAACACTTTCAGTAATTTTTTGTACTAACTACAAACGGTAGCAATTATTTATCCTAACAGAAAATCATACAAAGTGCAAACTATATAAATTGTCAACTACATAATAAATTCTTCAACATCTGACTCTGGAAACTTGTCTACAATATTTTAAGGAGAAGCAACGAATGTTGTCTGTAGTCGGTCGTGAAGAAATCGTAAATAACAATTAATATTTACGTTTTCATCACTTTACCGTTCTACTGTTTATTAAACGAGGCTTAGGTTAAGTTAGTGAATTCTTCTTTTCAGAAGAAGCAACTGCAAACAGACAGAAAAGCCACTGTCCCTTTCAATTTTATACACAGTAAATATTCCAGATGGATTGCAGGCAGAGTCACAAAGGAAGCACTCTTGTGCGCGCGCGCGCGCACATACACACACAGGCGAGCACCTCTTGGAAACCCGATTATTATAATATAAAATTATCATGAACGTAATTTTTTATGTTGTTATCATGCTTCTAGTTCCTACTAAATATTAAGCAATTGTGCGCTGATTTTCGCAAAATTATGAAAATATACTATGAGTAGTATAGTACCGTTCTTTTAAATGACTATTACCATTTTTTAATAGAAACTTTTATGATATAACGAGTTGTTTGAACACAAAATGTTAAAAATCTAAATGATACTTACATTACGTCTACTGGTTATATAAATTATAATTGCTCTATTGTCGTGAATTATAAAAATTACGTGGTACTACTATGAAGGCGCGTACTGGGTTGGCAGTAGACGAAATCTCGAGGTATGAGTGAGTACGTCTTGGCTGGGTAGAATACGAGTTGTAAGTTAATGCCTGTGTTTATTTATATTTATATATTCACAGAAATTGTGAGTAGTTCAAAACGTCGCTAGTGGTGTTTACATTTTCCTGAGTATTCGTGTGTACACGTGCGCGCCTACTAGTTTCGTGGACTCACGCTACGCACACTCGCGTGTGTCTGTTTGGAAAGGCGGAGTGTATGAATACGCATAACATACATTAAATGCATACAGATAAGCTCTTACACGCACGAGCCCCCACACACACACACACACACACACACACACATACTGAGGGAACGTCAACTCCTGCTAGCAAGGCGGTGGCTGGAAACTAGTGAAATCTCATGCGTGGAACTGAAATCATTAAACCCAAGGTCGTAGTCGGGACCACTTGCTGAGAGCAAAATTAACAAACAGCAGGAACACAACGAAGCTTACTGACCGCAAGCGAACACCATATTATGAATAGGTTTACTCAATGAGTGTGGCTTATTGACAAAATTTATTATGTTTTGACATACGACCATTTTTTAACCAGCGAAAGAACTGTTTTTCGAGCGGACCACAAACTGTTATTTGTAATTGATACTTGATATGTTAACATCGGAGTCGATAACCGCCGATTTATAACGTGTTTGATCATCTTGTTTAGGATCTACGGATTATTTTATAATATTTCTTTTTATTTAAAGTTTGAATATGCTTACATAATGAAAGCGTGTCAAACTTTAATTGACAAACAGATTTCATACAGTGGATTATGAAGTTAATATAGTTTTGGGTTGACTAGGGCTACAGAACTTCACGTAGAGCTTATATAAAAATTCATGAGTCAATAAAATAGTCATGGAATAAATGAAACACACTTAAGTAAGTAACGATACTTCGTGTGAAATGTGCTGCTGAATATTTGTTGCAGTTGAAATTATTCTATAACACAACAAAATCAAAGAAAGATTTTAGTTAGGCATTCCACATTTTGTTACAGCTTTGTTCGCAAGAAGCTTTAACGGGTGATAGACTACTCAGAAAATCCGACAGTAAATTCACATCACCATATTGTTGTAATAAGAAATCATGAATTCTTAAGGTGTAAAGCCCCCATATGACGTTACCCACTTAGGCCTATCAGGTGCAAATATACAGTGAGTGGCAACTAGCAGCTTAGAACGCCGTGCTTTTTTATTCGTATGAAGACTCAATAACGAATACTATAAGGTAGAGTATGGTCTACAGTGGTTAACTGAATATTGTTTGGAGTATGATAACTGAATTATTGCACTGGTGTTGATAATGATTTAAAACATCCTCTTGCTAAGGTATACTATTTTGTGTTATATTTCTTTACCACGAACACAGATATAACGGCGAAACAATAGTAGAACATCGACACAGACCTAATTCACATTGCACGACACAGTAGAAGTAGAATCATTGCCTGTAAGTAAGCAACATTTACACGTCGCCTTATGGACGAAGATTGATTGTAAAAATAAAGATGTGCATACAAAAATGAGTACAAGCAATTCAAGACAGTTCAGGTGACATATTACTAGGGACTGACCTTATTGCTTAACGATTGTCAGTAGTAATGAAATACGTTTTTATTTTTAAGATACCACTTTCACCTAATTGAATTCTTGGTGACAAGTCAAACTGGACATTGACTTTTCCCAAAACAGAAATAAATTCTTCTACTTCTTCTCCTCTTCAAGGATTAGGTTATATAAACCTGTTCCGGCACCAATCTCATTCTCGGACAACCCACGTTTCTTTTACCAATGGCTTTATAGTTCATTACCGCTTTCGGCAGAAAGAAATGGTCAGAGGAAAATTACAAACACGAAATACGTATGTGGTATATACATATATCAACGTTAATGCCTAATGATTAACTTATCACAGTACAAAGTATCCGCTTATGACTTTCTCAAATGTAATTGTTTCTTCAGTGTTATTTCCACCCGAGCGTTCAGGAAATGAGTAATTTATAATTGAAAAGAATGGAATCGTGGAATCTTTGATCAATCTCCCTTGCACATTATAATTCATTGATAATGTCAACTGAAAGAAAATTTCAAAATAACCTTTTTGATTCCTACTTTAAACTACAGGTAATTATTTCATCATCATTTCGAAGATGAACTAGGTTTTGACATTTTGTAGTTGTCAAATTAGATTAGTTTATTTAACAGTTTAAAAGTATTCAATATTATATTAAGAAATACTTCAGTATCATTCTAACCAGGTACGCCAGTTAAAGTAGTGTACTAGGAAGGACGGAAGAAAGGGGCGGTAGAAAGAAACAGAGAGAATTTTGAATTTTATATTTGTTCAGAAACTCGGAGCGATGAAAAATTTTATAGTTTAAATAAGGCTGCGTTCTAAATCGATGCTAACGACTAACGGAAGGCATTAAGGAAACTAACAGCCATAAAAATGAATACATGTGTCTACAGTGTTGACGTTTACTGTAGCAGAATCGGTAGTTTGCCGACTATATTGTGCACTGGCGGTCGTGTATTTGTGCTTTACAGCGTAATTTTTAATCATAAACATGAGCTTTTAAAAAGATCAGATAAATACGTTATAAAGCATTATTAGTGGAAGAGCACAACGATGTCTCATAAAAATTATAATATGTATATGGAAATTAGTTACGGCACCGTAATGGGTTTAACATTGCAAATTTATGCTGAATAAGCCGTATTCTGTACGTCCCATTTGTAATAACCATTTTACGCAATTAGAAATATTTAAGCAGTAATTTGTATACAATATACCGGCGGTGCGAAAAGCGAAATAAGAAATACAGGGGTAATTTTAGAAAACAGGACTAAAATGTTATTTCCTTTGTTTTGTGATGCAGCTAAAAATGTTGTACTGTACGTCTTCGAGCGTTTCTGTTGTTAATCGAAGGAGAAAGGTTGTGTAGAACCGAGCTTACCGAACATACAGTACAAGTAATAATAACGATAAGGTTTTAAGAATGTTCAGATGGTTTGTATAACATTGTTGTACTAAGTATAAGATGGCAGGGACAGACAGCCAACGCGTTGTGCAGGCTACTGTATACGGACTGACAGTGGAGTGTGATGATAAGCGATCGATTGTCATTGATTGACTGGTGTTATTGTTTGTTGTTAGAGACTTATTAATGACTTGTCAGTGCCTTATTGCAGGCATAATTCATCAGATATTACGAAAGTATTGGAATGTCTTGTGCAATTGGATTTATGTATTTATAAAGAAGAAAAGTGTCTAAGCTTGAACCTTTTTATTAAAACTTGCATTGTCTTGTCACTAGTGTCATTTTTGGAGTTTATCCTAAAGATCAATTTTCCACAAATCAATCACGTTAAAGATGTTTCATTGTAAATCAACAAACGCAATTCTTAATTACGGTACTAACTTTCGTATTTATATATAAACACATTTATAAATTGTAAAGTCATATGTAAAAAGTGCACGCGTGAAAAGGTGAACAAGAATCTATAGGAAAAGAAATGAAGACATCGGACAAGGATTGAACGCAGATGACATAAACGACAAGTAACGCAGAGGACATAAAATAGAAAGTTACAAGGAAAGACTGGGGAAAACTGAGAATTCATATAGAAGGAATACAAAAAAGACATATTATCAAAGCAAATATAGTACAATATAGCAGTAACTACCCCTGAGAAGAAGAAGTATGGGTAGTCCCAGAAAGAATGGACATTATCATATTCGAAAACCACGAAGCCGAAACAGGTGTTTTGCCTAATCCCTGAAGTGTAGAAGAAGAATGATAAAAAAGTAATTTAGTGTAATTTACTCACTAGCTGTTTCACACATTATTGGTGCCTGGTACATGAGGTCCGATGTATTTGTTGTACACATGTTGACATTCAAATATCGTTTTGGTGAAAAGGATTTTCGAACGAATGAGACCAAATAATTTGTGAAAAATTGTTCTGAAGATATTTCAATGCTTTGTAGGCTGGCATTGTAGGCTAGGCTATATTTAATGTAAAAAAGAGAAAATTTATCAATATATTCTCTTAAATTTTGTAAGAGTTACACAAAAAAAATATTCGCGTTGAATAGTTTTTTTTTTGTGTGTAGGCGTGATTTTAAACACAGGTGATGTAACAGAACAAACCTGTCATCCGACTAACACGGACGTGCTAAAAATAATCAGATCTACCACGGGCGTTTCTTATGTTATTAATTAATGTGACAGTGTCGTGATCCCTTGAAGATCTATTTGAAAACATTTTTTGGAAAAAATTGTTTTTTGAACTTCCAAGAAAATATTACTTAATTTTAATTTAAGGTTTTCTAAGTAGTACAGTGTAGACCTAAACGTTTTGCAACTTGAATTGAGTGTATATGCCGTACGCATGTAGGTTACTACGAATTGGAACCACAGTGGCACGAGCGCGCCTATCCATCATTAATAAAAAATTACGCCTATATCCATAACTACGTGACTTTTTAAACAAACTGAAAGTTAAATTTACTCCATTATACTATTTAAAAAAATTTTAATTTGTCTTTAAGAATTAAAATAAACGATTTGTATCCTGAAAACCGACAAGGGGTATAAGTACATTTTAAGTGCGAACTGTATACACACACAGTTCTTGTGAGAAGATTTATTATCTGAATGTATGTGTCCTATCATTATGAGCACACAACGAAAAGTGATCGCTACAATACTACAACGTAGAGTAGGTAAGTGTACGAATAAGCAGAGGTGAATGCGGTGTCAGTGAACACGTGTGCGGGTTCGCTACGAACAGTCCACAAGTGTAATATTTCAGTGTGGCTGCTTTATCGATATGAAAGTGACTTCATATCGGAAGGACGCAATTTATTCAGTTCGCCGGCAGCAAATAAATTTTCCAGTCCAAGTCTACTTTCGCACGCTCGCTAAAGAAAATTGGTGAAACCATTTCCTTCTGTACCGTGTTGCTTTCAGTTCTCATGTAATTTATTTAATTCAAAGGAAAAACTGTTATTTTTATTTTCCTTCGATATAAGGCTACAGTTGTGATGACTTGTGTTTGTTCGGCTCAGCTTCGACACAGACACAGACGTAACGATTCCTAAGCGTACGTATAAAAGCAACGTTAGCGCACACGCCAATTATTGTTATTGTAAATTCCTTTATTCTCGGCGCAAGCGGTTTGAACGTATTTTACAAGCAGACAACAAAATAAATACAGAGGCTATTGTGTACGATGAGTTTTAAGTAATTGTGTGCACGGTTTTTACCATTACGGTTTTCTGTATATTACAAATATATTAGAGTTTTGAAAGTATTCTAGATGAAGTTCTTAAACTGAAAACGATAGTATATATTAAACTGTCTAAGCAGTGTCAAAATACAAAAAAGTAAAAATATTCCTGTAAAAATTTAAAATTATTGTTTATTATTAATATTAAATGTGTACAACCTTCTATACTGTCAACGAAATATTTCTTAACGGTCAATATGGTAATAGAAGGTGTCATTAGAAGTTTCTTAGATCCTAACACAAATTTGTTAAAAAACCCTTATTATAAAATTTCGTTGTAGACAAATCAATAGGCTTTCGTAACGTCAAACCTTAAGTTTTAATGATGAAATGTTCAATTAGAATATATATTAAAGATAGATATGAACGCAAACTAATTTTTACTATAATAGATATTTACCATATATCCGTCGTGCGACTTCGTTTTTCTCGTCTTATTTTGACGCGTTTCGGCAACGAATTGCCATCTTCAGAAATCTTAATCACTCATATGAGATCGTTAAAAAATTAAAATCATTACGGTAAAAGTGCACTTTTACGACATTGGAAACTCACAGACGCGAACATGAAAGTTTATGTTTCTCGCGTGGACTATATCGATCGACTGCTTTCGCGTGGACAATATCGATCAACTGATTCACTGTTTATATAGCCACTGATAAACCTGATTTACCGGCGCCCGTGTGCAAGTATTGCCGTGTCGTACAACATGTTATGTGAAAATGTAAGTTTATCATTCAAGACATAATCACTGTTGATTTTGACGGCTTTATATATTTCGTATTCCTCAAGCGCGTCCATGTATTTTCCTTTCCTGCAGCAATGCAAAGGCTGGAAATTTGTCTCAAAATCACTGTAGTTATGATTACATAGTATCAGGTGCCTGGCAAAATTAGATGTTGTTTTATGTAATTCCCTTCTGGGAAGATGTTCATTATATCTTTCTTCAAATGGTCTGCCTGTTTGGCCTATGTAGAACATGTCGCATGAGCTGCAATTCATCTTGTATACGCCGGTTCTTTTTCTTTCTGGTATACTGTTTTTCCGGCTAAGAAGTCTTTGAATGTTGTTATTTGTACGGAAAGTTACAATTACATGGTGTTTCTTGAGTTCGTTAACTAGAATATTTGGTAAAATGTTTGTGTAATCTGCAGATATGTATTTATTAACCGGAAGTGTGTTATCATTGTTCGACTTTTTTAATTTCTTCTCTTTGTGTTTACTTATTAATTTATCCACTAATGAACTTTTATATCCGTTAGCCGCTGCTATGTGCTTGATGGTATTAACCTCTTCAATGTAGTCTTTTTCACTTAACGGTATAGTTAGCAATCTATGCACAAAACTATTGTAAGCTGCCATTTTATGCGAGGTGGGATGATATGAATCGGCATGAATTGTGATGTCCGTTGTTGTGGCCTTTCTATAGATTTTAAATTGAAGTTTTCCTTCGTTTTTTAAAATGGTTAAATCTAAGAAATTTAATTGATTTTCTTCTTCTATTTCAGATGTGAATTTAATCTTATGGTGTATGCTGTTTATGTGACTATTTAAGTTTTGTATTTGTCTTTTTGTTCCATTAAATATCATAAACGTATCGTCGACGTATCTACAATAAAAAATGATTTTATTCTTGTATAATTTATTCGATATTATGTTCATATTCTCATAATAATTTAAATATATATCAGCTAATAGTCCTGACAGTGGCGAACCCATAGCCAGACCGTCATCTTGTGTAAAAAACCCGTTGTCAAATGTAAAGTAATTTTGTTCCAAGACGACTGTAAGTAGTTTTATAAGTTCGTTGATTTTTTGCATGCTAAGTTGAGCTACTTCCTTTAAATTGTTATTTACAATTTCTATAGTTTCCCTCACGGGGATATTAGTGTACAAATTAGTTACGTCTAACGATACTAATTTATATTGTGGTAGTATTTCTATCTTTTTAAGTTTTTCAACAAACTCATAACTGTTCTTTATACTGTAATTATTTCCTATCCTGTAATTTAACAAAATTACTTTACATTTGACAACGGGTTTTTTACACAAGATGACGGTCTGGCTATGGGTTCGCCACTGTCAGGACTATTAGCTGATATATATTTAAATTATTATGAGAATATGAACATAATATCGAATAAATTATACAAGAATAAAATCATTTTTTATTGTAGATACGTCGACGATACGTTTATGATATTTAATGGAACAAAAAGACTAATACAAAACTTAAATAGTCACATAAACAGCATACACCATAAGATTAAATTCACATCTGAAATAGAAGAAGAAAATCAATTAAATTTCTTAGATTTAACCATTTTAAAAAACGAAGGAAAACTTCAATTTAAAATCTATAGAAAGGCCACAACAACGGACATCACAATTCATGCCGATTCATATCATCCCACCTCGCATAAAATGGCAGCTTACAATAGTTTTGTGCATAGATTGCTAACTATACCGTTAAGTGAAAAAGACTACATTGAAGAGGTTAATACCATCAAGCACATAGCAGCGGCTAACGGATATAAAAGTTCATTAGTGGATAAATTAATAAGTAACCACAAAGAGAAGAAATTAAAAAAGTCGAACAATGATAACACACTTCCGGTTAATAAATACATATCTGCAGATTACACAAACATTTTACCAAATATTCTAGTTAACGAACTCAAGAAACACCATGTAATTGTAACTTTCCGTACAAATAACAACATTCAGAGACTTCTTAGCCGGAAAAACAGTATACCAGAAAGAAAAAGAACCGGCGTATACAAGATGAATTGCAGCTCATGCGACATGTTCTACATAGGCCAAACAGGCAGACCATTTGAAGAAAGATATAACGAACATCTTCCCAGAAGGGAATTACATAAAACAACATCTAATTTTGCCAGGCACCTGATACTATGTAATCATAACTACAGTGATTTTGAGACAAATTTCCAGCCTTTGCATTGCTGCAGGAAAGGAAAATACATGGACGCGCTTGAGGAATACGAAATATATAAAGCCGTCAAAATCAACAGTGATTATGTCTTGAATGATAAACTTACATTTTCACATAACATGTTGTACGACACGGCAATACTTGCACACGGGCGCCGGTAAATCAGGTTTATCAGTGGCTATATAAACAGTGAATCAGTTGATCGATATTGTCCACGCGAAAGCAGTCGATCGATATAGTCCACGCGAGAAACATAAACTTTCATGTTCGCGTCTGTGAGTTTCCAATGTCGTAAAAGTGCACTTTTACCGTAATGATTTTAGTGTTTTTAATTTTTTAACGATCTCATATGAGTGATTAAGATTTCTGAAGATGGCAATTCGTTGCCGAAACGCGTCAAAATAAGACGAGAAAAACGAAGTCGCACGACGGATATATGGTAAATATCTATTATATTAATATAAGCGACTTGGAGACAACTAACCTAAAATGTATTATATTAATTTTTACTGTTTTTACATCGTGTAATTTCTTTACACCCCCATAATCTACTCATTCATAATCGCTAGAAAACAAAAGGCATTCATCTGAACCCTAAACTGATAATAATTCCATAGCTTAAGTAATACAGTACTCGAAGAGATCTTCGTTAATCAGTATGTACTTACCCTTAAAAGTTTCACAATCTGTAATGAAGGAAAACTAATAAAGAAATAAATATCCGTGCAATACAGAGAGTACTATAATAGTATAGTAATTAATAAATAATGCAATAACGACAATTGCTATTGCTTATTATTAGACCTGTTATTAGCAACGACAAAGTCATAGTAATAATAACAGTAATAATAATAATATTGCTATTGTTATTATAGAGTTTTTATTTTTAATATTAGTATAATATGGTGGACAACACGAAAGTGGTGGTGGTGTCACTGCGGGGACAAAATGTAAAGTGAACGCTACAAGAACTATTGGTGTGGTAACGGTGATAGTATTGGTGGTGGTGGTGGTAGTAGTAGTAGTAGTAGTAGTAATAGTAGTAGTAGTAGTAGTAGTAGTAGCAGTAGTAGTAGTGGTAGTAGTAGTAGCAGCAGTAGTAGTAGTAGTAGTAGTAGTAGTAGTAGTAGTAGTAGTAGTAGTAGTAGTAGTAGTAGTAGTAGTAGACGACTATAAACAATAAGTTCAGTAGATTAACGTTACAGAAACATCGTAATCACATTATGAGTTTATGATGATAGTACATGTTTTCTGAGCTGGACAGAGAAAGTAGTCGTGAGCTGATTGTTTTAATCCGACCAAGAATTTGGCAAAATAAATTACAACGTAGTATCAACCAATATTTCGAAAATGTCAGTTTTTTCAGTGTACGGTGACGAGTACTGATAACATTGTCATTCGTGTATTTAGATAACATCTTTTGCTTGGAGCAGATCATTAAAAACGTATTCCGAGCAATCTGAAAAGGCATGTGATGTTTGTAGACGTTTAAGAGACATATAACAACGTAATATTATCTGTCGTCTATTCTGAAATAAAAAGGAGTAAACAAAAATGAAAGGATCTTAGGAAAACATGACCAGCTTAGTAAGACTGAGAAACAAGTTTAGTGATAGATAAAAGTTATAGTATAAGAGTTTAGACTTACATTGCACCAATACACTGCAACAATACATATTATATATAGAATGGAGAAACTGAAAAGTCCACCAATGTGTACTCGTTCCCAATGAAATACTCTGTAGTCATCATTTTGTTGATTCAAAATAACTAGATTAATTTGACAACGCATGAAATTAATATAAATATGTTAAGTGATAAGAATAATTGTTAAGAATAAAGAAGTGCTTGGGACCAATTTATAATATCCACAAAAACAAAACAAAATACTCAGTACCAAGGAACACAGGTAGGAAACAGTAACACTAAGATTATATAGATAGCACAAGTTACATGTAACTCAAAAAAAAAAATGGTTCTAGACCAGAGGAGTTCATTTGTAGGCGATTTAAGCAACTGTTCCATACAGCAGTTAAATTCGATATTCTAGATAAAAGGTATTTTCCGAAATACCAAATTAATATCTACAAAACCATCTTCAGGTATACTACGTGTGCAAAATATGGGCGGTCTGATCGGCCTAAACATATAGTGACATGAGTCCTGCAGGAACAGGTCAAATAGGAGGTGGAAATTAATCCTTTCAATGAAAATTGATAGCGGAGAACAAAATGCACGGGTATATGAGGTTTCCAGTGTAGTCTATCGCATGCGCAAACACTGGAAGCTTCGCTGCGAGAGACGTGAACAGTTACTAAAAAATCACTTATAAATACTAAACAATAACATTTTTAAGAAAACTGTGTTTGTAAGACTGAAAAAGTAACTATTAGTGTAACGAACCTCAACAATAATGTTTTGTGTTGGAAATACTTCGTGTTTGTTGAATTCAAAAGATGTATTTTGAAACCACGATAATTATTTTATGGTGTCCTATCCGTTAAGATAGTTCCTCAGAATAAAGCATTTTTAACATTGCAACCACAAAAAAATGAAAAAATATTGTCCGTGACGATTCAGTAGCCTGTATACAGTCGTGTCTTCTGAGTAACAATTAATTTCATGTACGTATAGACTACCATTTGATCTATTGATTTTGCGTTGTATGCACACGACGAAAGAAACCTCACACGAAACTAAATCCTTCACTATCTAAATGACTTCCTGTGCACCACTCCTCACAAAATGGAGTTTATTTTGAAACTTTGTCCTTTTATTCAGTAAAATTAAAAGCATAGTACTTAGAGGTTCGAATACGTCAACCTGAAACTTACATTAATCTGAGAAGATTTGGTACTGTTGAGCTGTATGTGAAATATCTTTCTTTACTAGATGGGAGATAACAGTAGCGACATCTATCCTGCCGGAATTTTTCAATACAAGGGAGTAGCAGGATACATTTTGTAAGATAAAATGGTACAATTTAAATACACAGTAATAGCAATGATGAAAGATTTAGGAAATTCGGTCAAATAATAAAAGAATTTTAAAATTTTTATGTCTAGTTTGAAAAAAATGTATTGCCTTCTTAAGAAAAACTGTAGACGAGTTAATACGACATCTGAAACACAATGTAAAAACGATTAAAAATTTGTGTCTAGTTTCGACAAAGTTTATTGACGCTTCAAAATTGTCAATGAGTTACTACAGAACTAGTGTCACGACCATTCGTTTCAATATCCTTGAAATAAATTTTGTCGAAACTTCGACACGAACATATTAAAGTAATCTTATTGTTTCATTGTAACTGTCTAAACAACTGACGGAACCTCACTAAATCTCCTTCGTTTATTAATTCATGTTCACCATTTAAAAAAAAAAAATAGTAGCACCATAAAGTTTAATAATTCTGGTATTAAGTGTAATAATAATTAAAGAAAATTCTAGAGCCATCAGTTATCAGTTGGAGAATTTCATTGTAACCAATGGTATCTGAACTATCTGCACATATATAAACAATAACATTAGTCAGAACAAATAAAGGCAAAGGACACTATAACGCAATTTTTTATTTATGCTCGATTGATTTTTATGTCTTACAAACTTGTCTTATATCCTTTCTTTCTTTCTTTCATCTCTCTTTAACGCTCCCATTTCCTCTATAAATCTCTGTTTTCTCTAGCTCGCTTTACACACACACACACACACACACACACACACACACACACACACACACACACACACACACACACACACACACACACACACACGCACGCACACACACACACGCACGCACGCACACACACACACACACACACACACACACACACACACACACACACACACACACACACACACACACACACGGATGCACACATTTTGCGGTGCAGCAGTAGGATAGAAGTGAAAAGAAAAACTTAGAACGAAATGGGTTGGAAAAAACTTCAATAACCGCAACTCTAAAGAAGCCGCAAACATTTTTATTATATGACGTATGAAAAGTTTGTTTTGTGGAAAAGTCAGTGGTTTGGAATATAAGTTAAGAGGACAGTGCGGAGGCTACGTCGAATTGCAAAGTTGCTTAGAAAGAGAAGAGTTGTGTTTGAATGCCAAATACAAAAAAGAAAGCACAAGAATAGAAGAGCGAGCAGGCAACAGCCAGTTTAGTTCTCTGAACCTAACCCTAAAACCTAAACTCCTCAAATATTTTATTATATATTCAACATATTTTAATCAACCTTTTATCCCCTCTTTTCTACCAACAACAAAAGGTAAGTTAAATGCCATTGAGCAAAAAGTTTTGTTAAGTAAACTTAAGAAAATTTGCAATTTAACAACTTTATACACTCCACTTCTGTTCCGTTTATTTATTGGAAGAACATATTGTGAATTGTAAACTACAACTTACTTTGTAATTTAAAAACATATTATCTCTGGAGAAACTGTTCAGAGAAATTACCGAGTTCGTTATTATATCTTTTAGCATGCTTTTGAAACATAATGATTTCATTTAATTGCGAAAAATGTGCAATATTGTTTAACCTTTCTTCACAGGTCAATGACTTTGGAGGTGTTACTCGTAGAGTCGTACACTGCTGCATATTTGACGAACAATCCGCAATAGCTCGAGTTAAATTTCTCATGCTAAATTATACTTTACAGACTTAATGCAGACAAATAAGACCAATGCGAGCGAGCATGTGTGTGTATGTATGTGTCGAATTCAGACGTTCATATGTATAAACAGTCTTAGACAAGTCATCCATTCTACTAATTCACATGTAGGTGTTATAACTAGGAGTGTCACTGACACAAATGGGCGGAGCCTTTGATATTCATAATAATCTATTTACCAATATTTTTACAATCAACCGTTTTTGATCCGTTAGATAAATAGAATCGTAATAATTTATTTATCAATATTCTTACAATCAACAAAATATATAGCCTACACTTGTATGATACACTACACACTTTTTATTGAATACACTACATTATAGTACAATATACTATAACGAGAAAAGGTGTAAAGGTTTTTTTTAATAATAACACTTCTTATCATATTGAATATGGAAAATCATTTAAATTTGTATTAAACAAAAATTTCAAATTACGAATTAAAATTCATCAGTATTATTAGCATAATGTGTTTTCCTCTTTTATGTGTGCTCAGCATACACATAATTATTGTAACAGATACAAATATCCTTAACATAAATATTCATAAATTTTAAACACAAATGTACATTTACATGTAAACATAAACATGAATAAATATGACTTGACATGAAGTATATATGATGTAAAATGTGCTCTCGACTTGCTCAGATATTCTTGTAGAAAAATGCATTTATTTTAAATCATTTCTTTTAATCAGTACTTTACTTTGTGTACGTAAATATCAATCAAATATCAAAGAATTATCAATCAACTATCAAAGTAATAAAATATTATAATACTGAAAAATAATTAAAATTTTGCAAGTTATGTTATGACGTCATTCTTACTTTATAAATGACTCTATGTGTTATTGCAAGTACTGTTATTTGTATCATTTTAATAATTATAAAAAGTACACATTCTCTTACTCTAATTTAACAATATAAAATTTACAATTATTAATATTTACAAAAATTAGTAGACTATATAGTCTCTCATAGTCTCCTTTTATTTTTTTTATATTCTTTCTTTTTAATGTTGTTCATGAACCATGTTGACGAGTAATATGGTTTTGTGTCACCTTATTATTGATGAGGTGATACTCTGGGTACTCCTCGTTATGATCCTGAGTCTTGTATCCTTGTTGTCCTTCGTTGTCATTTGCTCCTCCTCAAAAACGTCGTCTGATCCTCCAGGTCCAGTCCCGATGGCTCCTCTACACCGCTGGGGTATCGACCTTGGACCTATTCCTTCTAATGTTTTCACTCTTGAAAGAGCAACATACGTTAATCCAACCTGAAATTCATTGTCTCCTAAATTAACAATTGCCTTATCTAATGTTATCCCTTGCGATCTATGTATACTGACAGCATATGCTAACTTAAAAGGAAATTGTTTGCGAGTACAAGAAATTTCACTTTTCTTGAAGTACTACTGGTACAATGGGTATTGAATTCTCATACAGATCTAGTCCTGTATATTTTTCGAAAGATACAAGTATACATATGGGCATGTGATCATTATAATTTTCGCATTCAACTGCCGTGTCATAAATAATATCAGTTACTGTCCCAACTGAACCGTTGGCTGGTCCTTTTGTGAACCAAGGACTGAACCGTTAGCTGGTCCTTTTGTGAACCAAGGATTTCTTCTAAGGATAACTCGAGCACCTTTACATAAACGTAATTGGGCAAATAACCCCTGAGCATCGTCATATTTTGCTAGAGAGGCTTCTGGGCAATTATGGATTGCATTGATTAGAGCCACGGGTTGTTTATTGCTTTCTAGTTTTTCATAATTAAAGCGTTCGATTTCAGCAATTTTCGACATTATACAGACACTATCTTTGAAATTGTCCCCGATATTTTTTTACATAATAGCTTTTAGATAAGAGCTGGTAATCTTTTTTAGTGATTGTTCCATTTGCGACTGTATTTAAAGTCTCTCTGAAATTTTTTTGATCATCACCTTGCTGTCTCATAATCTCCGCTAAAGAGAAAACTTTTTTGAACTGTTTATATGAAAGATTCGACTGAATGGTCTGAACATTATTACCAATATTGTAAAGACTCTTGTCACAAACCGGTGGAAGTTGGGACCAATCACCGACTACACACACGCAGAGGCCACCAAAAGGAACAGCTGAAGAACACTGCTTTGCTTGTTTGAGTCGCATATCCACTTTGAAAAACAAATTCAAACCCAACATACTTGCTTCTTCAATAATAACGAACCTCACATCTTTCAATTCTTCTTCAAAATCACGTTTGGATTCACCTTCTAAATCTTTGAAAGTTCCTCCCCTTTTCTTTGAAGTATCTATTCTTAGAGCTGAATGAATAGAGAGAGATATAGAGAGAGGGGGATAAAGAGAGAGAGAGAGAGAAGGTTGGAAGAGTGAGAGAGTGTGAGAGAGAGAAAGAGGGAGGGAGAGAGTGAGTGAGAAAGAGAGCAAGAGAGAGAGTGAGAGGGAGGAGAGGTTGTGAGAATGAGAGGTAGAGGGAGAATGGAAGAGAGGGCGGGTGTGATTGTGGACATGTACATAAATTTACAATATTCTATAGTACTCCGGATAAACAAAGATGGACAAACCATTAAGACAGAAGTGTGTGTAGATGAAAACACTGAATGCCAATTGTGAATTAAAATCTGTTTCTACAAAGAATATGAAAATATTTTTATAAAAGGCCTCAAACTGACCATTGAAAATCGGTTCATTCTATTATTGAAGTCATGTTGCATATAGGCTACGCAGTAAACGGTTTCTTACGACCATAGTCTTAGGGGATCACAATTTATAGCTGCTCGACCACATTATCATTTTGGTTTTCACTCATCACGGCAGCAATGAACATCGATTATTAAAGTTCGAAATTATTCTGAGCAAAAAGAGATTAACAACAGACAGCGAAAATATGTCTGTAGTTAAAAAACGTTGCGGGATTAGTGGTATGGCGTTATCTTGATTATCGCAATCGCAATACGGGGATTACTGAAACAAAAAGCATGTTAGTTCATTTGCCGAACCCGCGCTGATGAGATTATTTCCGACAGTTTATTAACATTTACTACAATCACAGCTTATTACAAACTATTACGCTGTAACAAATAATACTGTTCATCTAAAAGAAACAATTTTTTCATTCATACTATTAGCAGTATTGTCAAAGATATAAAATGTAGGCTGTTTTTTTTAGGCACATTTTATACGTAATATATATAACGGATCTTTACAGCTGTCGCCGTTTCTACGTCCCCAACTTCCATTGTAACCTATCGTAGCATGTAAGTTCTTCTAAATTTCTCGCAACCATTGCTTCCGCTACGTCATCTCGCCAACTCCACCGTGGACGTCCTCTTTTCCTCATCACCGGTGGTATCCATTCCAGTATTTTGCGGGGCCATCTGTCATCTTCCATTCTCTTCACATGCTCAAACCAAGTCAATTGTCTTCTTTCTATTTCATCTATTATTGTCCTGTCAATATTCATCTCGGCTCTAATAGTCTCATTTCTAACCCTGTCTAATTTTGATCTTCTACTAATTCTTGATAAGTCTGTTTCCGCTGCCGTCAGTTTTTTTCTTATTTACGTTGAAACGTTCCAAACTTCTGCTCCATAAAGGATTACACTTTGCACCATGCTATTATAGGCCTATATGTTTCTTTGTATTTTTTGTTATACTTCTTTCCCATAGAAAAGAATTCAGCGTTCTTATAACGGTTCGCCCCTTGTTAACTCGTTCTTGAATTTCATCTTTGCTGCTTCCCTGTTTGTTGAAAATAACGCCTATGTATTTACTTTTTTCAACACCTCTTATCATTGTCCACATCCAATTTTAAGTCCTTAACTTCTTCGTTGCCCACTATCAGGTACTCACATTTTGCCATGTTCATCGTCAAACCAGCTGCGTCATATTCTTCTTTTAACTTTCTGACCATATACTCGAGGTCTTCGTCATCCTCCGCTACCACAATCTGGTCATCGGCAAAATATACAGTGAACAGATTGTCATCTCCTACTGTCAGCTCCATGCTTTTACACTTCTTTGTCCATCTTACTAGAGATCTGTCTAAGTATATTTTAACGAGGGTAGGGGACAAGCAGCATCCTTGTCTTAAATCTTTTGTAGTTTCGAATGGGAGAGTGTGTTTGTTTCCCAATTTGACCCTGGTGATATTTTGTTGATAGTATCTTCTGGTGGCTGCAATCAAATTTGCATTTATGTTCAAATGTTCCATCTCCTTCCATAACTGTGAGATCGGGACGCTATCGTATGCCTTTTCTAAATCTATTAAAGCTATATGCGTTTCTCTATTATGCTGTACTCTCTTCTCAACTGCTATTTTGATTGTAAAGATCTTGTCTACCGTGGCTCGCCCCGCTCTAAAACCTGATTGTTCTTCGGGCTGCTTGGTCTTGATGTCTTCTTCAATTAAGTTTTTCAAAATCCTTGAATATATTCTCCCGATGATCGGGATCACAGCAATCCCTCTGTAATTTCTAGGATCCAACTTTAAACCCTTCTTATGGACTGGTGAGATATACGATTTTCGCCACTCCACTGGCACTTCTTCTCCATTTACGGACATTTTACCAAACATATATTGTTGATACACAAACTATACATTTAGGTTATGAAAGCCAGTTCTGTGAAATAATAAATACGGTGTCCTTAACACAGATACAAGTGAAAAATCTTGAGAATTTGTCTTCAGCTATAAGGTCCTGATAGATCTTCAAATCTTTTTGATTTCATAACTGATGGATTCGGTACTGAACTTAACAATATTTGAAGGAGCGAAACGTGTTCTCAATTTTAACTCCACCGTTTGGCATTTGTCTGTCTGTCTGTCTGTCTATTTATCTATTTGGGGTATGTGTCACGATAACGTTTGAACGCAATAACTTTCGTAACGCTTGGGACGCATGGCTATACTTTTACCCTACGCGGCTGTTGTTTTTGGGATTGATCACCACAAAAACAGTGTGGCGTGAGGCAAAAATGTGAGGCGTCAAAATTGTAAAAAAATTGCAAGAACCCATGCGGGTATTAAATTAAAGGGAACTTATATACAATCTGAATATAGTGTTCATGTTTGGAAAATTTGAAAATTTTTGGACGTCAGGAATCAAAAAGTGGGTGAACATTTTAATAAAATTGCAAAAATCCGTGCAGGGTATCAAATTAAAGAGAATTTTAACTAGCATCTGAATTTAGTGATAAGTTTTGTAAATTTTAAATTTAGGGATGCCAGGGCCCAAAAAATTGATAAAAAATTTGAAAACAATTGTGAAAATCCAGCAGGGCGTAAAAGGAATTTTAGCCTGAATCCAAATTTTTAGTGTTTATTGCATGAGTGTGTACTCTAAAGTTGTTATATTAATAAAGAAATAGTAGAGATATCCATATGGTTATAGTTTTATTCATAATTGAAAACTATTTAAAATAGAAATTTATGTAAGAATAAATGTACTTTGTTACGTTTCGGCCTCACCTCTGGAGGCCATCTTCATTGAAAAACGGTTTTTAATACTACTGACACGGAGTCCGTCAGTAACCACAGCACTCAGGCATAGAATACTAAATAGTGACCAATTTCTGCAGCTCAGGAAGCATAGTAGTTTCTACCTTGTGTTGATCAACAAAATTATCTTCAAATAATAACAGGTGGAGTATTAGAATTAGGCCTACAGATCTTTTGATGAAGTAGTAGCTATCCTGACTTCAAATAATCAACTATTTATTTTAAAATACCCTAAACGACATATTAAAATCCTTTAATGGATTGTCATTATTCCAATGTTGCGCGAGCCTACAAAGAATATTCACAAGCTGCTTACTACAATATTTCAATAGATTTTCTGTTTGTGCAAGGAAGTCTAAGTTTCAGACACAGAAATGAAATAGAAAGAATCCGTAAAGCTTTGATAAGAGCTAACGACATAACAATAATACCTTTCAAGAAAATGAGGCAATTATCGTAAACTCGTGTGTAGGAAATACTCCTCCGTTGTTAGTAGCTATCGTTCTCGTCTCAAGGGGAAGCTTGTTCGAGTTCAGTTGAAGAGCGAACTGTCTCTCTCTCCAATTAACAAAACTAGGGCACTGTTTACATAAAATGTTAATTGTGTCCAGTTTCAAACATAAAATGAAATAGACAAAACCTGACTGTGGATTAAGTTGTTTAGAAATATAGCCCTACTTGTGCAAGTAGTTGTCTGAAAGAAATGTATGAGGTTAGACAATATTTCTTGCATCGACACAAGTATATTTATGAATAATAATAAAAATAAGTGCCATTCAATTTTCATTAAACACGTTGTTTTATATGAAAATAGAAAGAGAATCGAGTGTGCGAATGACGGCTCGACGGTGAAAGCGTGCAAACGTATGAAACTTTCGACACGAGAAACGAGCAGACGAAATGATACTGGTAGCCCTGGAGCAAGTGAAGGTAAGAATCAAGGAAGCCGCCTGCAGCCCACAAACTGTTCCTGACACGGCTCTCATTATCGCGTCCCCCTCCCCTTTTAACCACTTCGGCGGTAGTGCAGTATCAAATTCGTTACTTTCCTTGTTTGTATCCCCCCAAATATTAAATTACATTATATATACAGTTTTATTTTGTGTCTTCAATTGTTAAACTAAGTAGAGACGCTAACGACCACAATGGTTTTTCTAATATGCTTTGGATGTTTACGTGCAGTTACTTCAGTTACTTTGGATACTGCTTAGTAAAACCCATATATTCGGTTCTTTAATTTACTAACGATATTATTGACGTTTGATAGGTCTTTTCATTAGCCTCATTCTGGTACAAGTGTCATCTCGAAACTCCACGTAGAACACAAGTTATTCAATTTAGTATGTTTTTTTATTATTATCCCATAAAATAATTAAATATTCTCGCACGCGCGCACTCACCACACGCCTTTTCACCATTTCGTAACACTAACAGTTTTTTGTACAAAATCTTAAAACTAACAATTTGAACATGTCTCTTATCGACTAACATACAATGTTCAAACCTACATTCTTTACTTCTACAAATTTTCATTTTCCCAGTAATATTTTATATGCATATACACCCCGACTGGGTTAATTTTTTATAATACTTTTTTTTATTAAACACAAATTTATTAAACGCAAAACGAATTTTGTGTGCAAGGAATTTACTTTTTTTTTCTAGCCTCTCAGAATATCCTGTTTCCAGGTTTTTCTAAGTCGAATGAATATGGTACATAAAATTATATACCATAGAAATTATTGCTTACAATATTGAAACTTCTTTTAGTATTTAAGTTAGTTTTTTGTTACAAATTGTTATAAGTAAAAAAATATAGTAAGACGGTGCAGATTAAATTTGTATTTGTTGCACAGGATAACGTAAATGTCGCTTGACAAAGAGAAGACATAAGTTAGTTGATTTAAAATAATAATTTGTCCGCAGTACGGAATGTTTTCTTGTAATACAGATATCACAAAAGCCATAGTTTATATGGCACATTATTGATTATTTCGGGGCAAATATAAATAATTTTGTGGACAGTGGTTAAAATATTCAGTGTCACTGTAATGTGCAATGAAGCATTCAAGGAGAGAATAACTGATCGACGAGCAAACACTGATAAGACTGTACGCTTGACATAAATTATTACGTCAATGGATTTCTTTCTACGAGATGTGATCAGTGACTCTTTGTACTCTAGAACGTTACAAACTCTTAAGCAACTAAACAACTATATTGAACACATGTTCCTGGGTTACACAGTAAAGAGATCCTGTATCACAGAGTAGTCCTATATAAGGCCTATATACCAGTGCTCCAGACTGACTTGAAAGACGTATTAATAAAGACTGAAAACATTTTGAACAGAAAAAACTATAAATAATTTCAATTAACAATAAAAAGACAAATATTTTTTTTTTTTACTTTAAACAATTTTTTTAATGTAATGTCACGTGATATTTGCGTCATTTTCTACTTATGTTTGTCTCTTTAAATTTTAAGTAACGGAGAAGTGTAAAAACTCCAAATCAACTTTAACTGAAAAGCGTGGCAAAAACGAAGTGTGAGATTAAGTAAGGACTTGGAGTTACACTATGAGTGAACTGATAAACTGAATTATGTAGTTTCACTTACAAACAAGACAAAAAATTAAGCAAATCTACTATGAAAATTCGCTTAATGTCGTCACTATATATTATGCATTTGCGACTAATGGGTTTGCTACGGATATAACACTTTTGTGTAAAAAAAAGTTTAACCTTCGCCTCGAAAATTAATGCGGCAGGTGCGTTCCAAAAATGAAATTTTTACTCGTTGGTCACTAACGAGTAGTACCGCATCCGCGGAATTGTGGAAACACAGAAACACAACAATTAACACGCTGTGTGTACATCTACATAAAATGAGCTTGTGTTTCGCTGTGTGCCTTTTGTCTCGGCTCCTCGCTGACACACACATGCTGCAGATTGACTCTCGTGTTATGTGTGGGTGTGGGGTGTGTTGTTTCGAGCTATCACAAAGCAAACACACACACACACACACACACACGCACACACAATGAACGATATATAAAATCGTGACAGAGGAAGACAGCAGCATCATCAGGGAGGGGAGTCCAAGATAAATGAAGTGTGAGCACAGTTACAGCGGCGCAGTGTCAATTTGTCAATCGTGGAAGGACGGAAAGAGTATGGGAGTCCATCGGCATGACGCCAGACACATTATAAACTATGAACTAGAAACGAACGCAAACAACATACATTTATTTTTTTCGTTACAGCAGCTTCATATCAATAACCGTAACAATAGTAGGCCTACTGTTATTAAAATGAAAAAAATGTGTTTAGAGCACTACTAGAATTCGGCTAGGTATAGGAGTTACATGTAACAGCCCATATAATTTTCTGATTATGCCTGCTCCGATTCGTTTGTGTTTTATTTGTTTGGTGGTTTATTAAAAACCCAATAAAACGCATATAATTTTTAGATCCATAAACACTTATTGCCTACTACCTAAACATGCTTATTAAATCTACTGTCGGGGGGGGATAGGCGGTATTTTTCCATCTTAGAAACAAATTTATAATTTTATTTTTAATTATATTCATAAGTGCTCAAATTTTTCTTGTTATATATTTTATATTATATTAATAATAAACCTTTTTACAAGAATATATTTTATTTTGTAAATTACATATGTAATTATGATATTACATATTACCATATTACATATGATAGTAATATTTAGAATTAATATTAGGCAATTACCTGTATTAACTTCCGTCTTGTGACTTCTTTAGTTTTTTCCTTAAAACAACGCGTTTCGAGAATAAATTCTCATCATCAGGTTTTTTAAAAATTATAAAAACATCAAATTCACCCAAAAGGGGTCGTCAACTATTTAAAATACACAAACACAAAAACACCACACATAATTAAACACCGACACAGTCACGGCACAGTCCGATGCGCATCGTCTCGCCGCCAACGACCAACTGTTGCACTTTGTCTTATACGACCGTTATCATTGCCCACTGACCCATCGATATCGATGGCCGTGTTGTACAGCAGATTCGATCGGAACGAAACTTTGTCATTAAGTAGCTGGTCCGTTTGTAACTTAGAAGCCCTGTATATCTCATATTCCTCCACAGCGTTCATGTATGCACCCTTTTTACAATTATGAAGCAGTTTAAAGTTTGTGTGGAAGTCTGAGTACTTATGATTATACAGCATTAAATGCTGAGCGTAACTGGATCTAGTTTTCGAGATATCACTTTTGGGCAGGTGTTCTTTAAAACGTTCGGCTGACGGCCTGCCCGTTTGTCCTATATAGAATTTGTCACAGTCATCGCATTCAAGCTTGTACACTCCAGTTTTCTCTTCAGCCGGGATATGAGTTCTTTGTCCCAAACGTTTTTTGATGTTATTTGTCGTTTTAAAGGCCACTGCTATTTTACGTTTTTTCAGCTCATTCTTTACAATGACTGGTAGTACATTTGTGTACACAGTTACTATAAATTTAGTATCTTCTTTAGATGGGCCGGTTAATCTGCTTTTACTATTGATTTTTACCGAGTGTTTTCTTACAAGCTTGTCTATGATTCCACTGTTATACCCATTAGCGATAGCTATACTTTTGATTATATTAGTCTCTTCCACTCTGTCTTTTTGCTCAAGGGGAATAGCAAGCATTCTATGAACGAACGCGTTGAAGGCTGCCATTTTTTGGGAATATGGATGGTACGAATCAGCATGAATAGTAATATTCGTGGTGGTGGGCTTTCTATAAAAATGATATTCAATGGAACGAGTAGACAAATAGAAAATTTGAAAGGATATATGAACAGCATAAACATGAAAATCCAATTTACCCTAGAAATGGAGAATAATAGCTGCCTGAACTTTCTTGATCTCACTATCAGCAAATATAATGACCGTTTTAG
Organism: Magicicada septendecula; assembly: GCA_034769895.1. NCBI lineage: Eukaryota > Metazoa > Arthropoda > Insecta > Hemiptera > Cicadidae > Magicicada > Magicicada septendecula. The sequence continues at coordinate 266,057,229 of CM068371.1, forward strand.
ATTCAAAATTTATAGAAAGCCCACCACTATCGGGGAAAATAGAGGAATCCGATAAGGAAAATCCGAAATATAATCCGATAGAGGAAAATCCTATCGATTATCGCAGGTATATACGACCCACTCGGACTCGTCGGTCCCGTTGTTTTTCTGTACAAAGTTTATGCAGCAACTCTGGCTGTGCAATCTTGGTTGGGATGAGCCAATCTCCGGGCAATTACACTTGCATTGGCATTCATTAGGCGACAAATTATGTCTGATCGGTAAAATTATTGTCCCACGTTCTATTCGCTGCAAGTCTAAAGCAAAAATAGTTGAATTACATGGGTTTTCGGATGCTTCTGAAAGGGGATATGGGTGTTGTGTTTATATTAGAGTCATTTATCAAGATTCATCGGCCTCTTGTCACCTTCTGTGTTCTAAATCTCGCGTAGCCCCCCTACGACAGGTGTCATTACCTCGCATTGAACTCTGCGCTTGCTTGTTGTTATCGCGACTCTTATTTAAGGTCGCCCCTGCTCTGCATTCCTTTATTAATAGTGTTCACCTGTATTCTGACTCCATGGTGTCCCTTTACTGGATTCATGCCCAGTCTTCCAGGTGGAAGACCTACGTCGCTAATCGTGTTGCCGAGATTCAGCGTCTTACTGAAGCTTACACGTGGCATCACATCAATTCTCAACATAATCCTGCTGACATTATTTCTAGGGGATGTCACCCCGACGTTTTGCGCGATTGTTCGCTTTGGTGGCATGGTCCCGCTTTTTTTTCTCAATCTTCCGTGTCCAATCTTTTTACACCCTTTTTACCTTCTAATCTGTCGTCTCCTGAATCCACTGCGGAGGAGAAACAAACCCCCAAACTTTCTTTAATGTCTACCTTAGCCATTGATCTTTCAAAAGACTTTTCTTCGTTGCACCGTCTGACACGTGTATACGCTTACTGCTTTCGATTCATCAAACATTTTAGACTCTCCAGGGCTGAGAATATTTCGGGCGCTCTTACCCCCGTTGAAATTCATTCCACTCTTAATTTTTTCATAAAACAATCTCAGTCGATCCACTTCGCTGCCGAGATTAATTGTCTTCGTAAAGGGTCTTCTGTCTCTATCAGGAGCAAGTTGTCTTCTCTGGACCCGTTCCTTGATGAGTCTGGCGTAATACGCGTCGGCGGACGATTACAGCAGTCGCAACTACCTTATGACAATAAGCATCCTATTGTCTTGCATCCGTCGGCTCATATTACTCGCCTTATTATTGAACGCGAACACATTCGTCTACTCCACGCTGGTGCTCAACTCGTGCATCACTCACTTCGTCAACGTTGGTGGATCATTAACGCCAAGATAGTCATTCGCTCCATCATTCGTAGATGCGTCAAGTGTCTCAGGTTTAGTGCCAAACATCAGGTTCAGAGGCTTGGTATTTTGCCATCTCCCAGAGTCACTCCTTCGCGGCCGTTTCTATTCTGCGCAGTTGATTATGGTGGTCCCTTCATGATTCGTCATGGCGGGCAGAAATCTAGGACTCTGTCAAAATCGTATGTGTCTTTGTTCATCTGCTTGGCGACCAGGGCCATTCATTTGGAATTGGTCTCAGACCTTACAGCCAACGCGTTTATAGCTGCCTTACGTCGTTCCATGTCCCGTAGGGGCATACCCAGCCAGTTATATTCTGATAATGGCACGAACTTTAGGAAGGCCCGCAACGTTTTGCATGACCTTTACAATATCTGGCATAAAAAAGATGCCACCTCATCAATCCAATCCTTTGCGACTTCTCATGGTATTAAGTGGTCATTTATTCCTCCCTCGTCACCTCATTTTGGTGGTCTTTGGGAGAGCGGTATAAAGAGTTTAAAGTATCATTTTCGCCGCGTGGTAGGCAAGTCTATACTCACCTTCGAGGAGTTTACGACAGTTTTGTCTCAGATAGAGGCATGTCTAAACTCACGTCCATTATTTGCCGTTTCATCGGATGTAAATGATCCGGTGCCACTTACACCTGGCCACTTTTTGATTTGCGCACCATTAACGGCGATACCTGATCCAGACTTATCTCACATTCCCATCTCTCGTCTTGGCCGTTGGCAACTTCTCCAGAAGTTTGTCCAAGTCATTTGGAAGGCTTGGTCTCGCGACTACTTACATCAATTACAGCAACGTCACAAATGGAAATTCGCCAAGGACAACGTTTCCATTGGTGACCTGGTTTTACTGATTGAGGATAACTTACCTCCATTAGCGTGGAAATTTGGTGTAATTACCGCCACATTTCCCGGCCCAGACAACTTAATTAGAGTAGTTGACGTTCGCACGCCTACTGGCACCTATCGCAGACCAATCCATAAGTTATGTTTGGTCCCTACTAGGGACGAACACTAAAAAAAAGGGTTTATTTTTCTTTGTATATACTTGTCAAAAATACATAAATCAGATGTTCAAAGAAGACTTTGTTAGTTATAAGCACCTTTGTTTTTAGCATAAGCTTTAATTTGTATATTTTTGATTCAGAAACTGTTTGTTTTACTCAAGCAAGTGTCAGTTTAGTTAATATGCAAAGCTTTAATTATTATTTTGTATTTTCGTATATGCAACATTTGATTTATGCCTCATGTCTGTGCTTACTATTGTTTTTATGTAAAAATTTTGTTACTCTATGAATTTATTTCTCACAATTGTTCAACACATGTATTACATTTTGTAATTATCTAAACCGATTTCTATTGTATTTATTATGTACAACTTGTATCTATGTAAAACACGTTGTTTTATCCGCATCTATTGTCTATAACCATACGCCACGCCTATATTTTTATATTGTATTTTGGGATCATGTATTGCACAATTATTATTCATGCTTTAATATGACATACATGTCATTACACTTTGTGCTTGCAATCATTCAACTATGCATAGCTTGTTTTCACATAACAATTTATTGTATATTCCTGAAACATCAGGTATAGCATGCATCGTGCAAACTATAAAGCGTCATGCTAAATTTATGTCTTTACATGTATAATTTTATAATAATTTTGTTTGTTCATTGTATTCAATACTATTGTATAGGTTTACTGGCCTTATCTGGTTCAAGATAACCATTATGACTTGCACAAATGTTACAATTTATCGGGCCCATCATGTGATGAGTCATCGATTATTCATCATTAAACATTGTCAAACCATGTATTTTCATGTCTTATATTGTTTAATATTGTATACATACAATATATATTGGCAATACATTGTTAATCTTGCATTTATGCTCATGTATAATCAGGTTGCAAGCCGACTTTGGCCTGCTCAACTCTTATCATCACTCAAGCTTATCTCTAAACAGTTAATGTCATAACTGTTATCTGAGATTTCAAACTCAAGGTTCAATACAACTTATTGAGATTGACTTTATTCTTAAGAACTCTGTATTTTTCTATAATAAGTTACTAAAATGGAATAAAAAATCGTTTGATTTTTGCGGGCAGTTATGGACAGTAATGTGGTAATTTTCGCATTAATAGGTTGGCTAATCTGTACCTTTTCAAATTGTGCTTATCATGTTTTTCAACGTTACAGTTGTCCGAGCTACGGCAGGCGGCAGACGTCATTACATTTGCTCGCTTGTTCTGTCATCATTCATTTTTCTTGTCGTCAGACAATCATTGTAGGCCTTAGGCCACAACATATATTGCATACTTGCAATACGTTAGCAATACATTGCTAATTCTTTTTCATGTAGCTTGAGTGACGCGTACTCGTGCCTCAAGTCTTACGACAATTCATACGACATTCGTCTAGGCCTTAGGCCTTAACATTTTAATCTGAGTGCCGCACATTTGCGCCTCATCTAACATGTAGCGTTCTTAACGACTCTGTTTATCCAAAATTAAAATCTGTTCAGACTTAGCCAATCTCAACACCATGATTTAAGTGTACAACAGAGACTTAAATAAATGTATTATACAGTCCACTATCGTTATTATTCTGCGTCCTGGCAATAGCACCACAAACATCATTCTTCCTAATAGAACATTTTTTGGTACACACGTGCCGACATCAACATTTTTTAGTCCACTCGGACCGGATCTCAACAATCATCACACTAGAAGACTGAAAAGGAGTTGGCCATTAAACTTGACGTATAGTAAAAAGGTTTCCTGGAGATGTCTCGTCACACCAGAAGAGGAGGTATTAACATCTAGTTCATAAGGCAACAGACTTGTTCACTGAAATAATTGTAATTATGATGGTAAAAAACTCAGTATACGCGACGTCTCCAAAATTAATTCTTTAATACAAAATACCTGAATTGAGATATTGAAAATGTTGAAACTTTTAATTTAATTTAATTGTTGACTACGCATTAATTGAAAATATGCACACCAAATACAGAACACTGTTCTTCCTTCCTGACCCGTTCGACTTTGACATTACAGCTGTTTATTACAATTTCTGTGTACTAAGGTTTCCTGTCAGTATCTGAGCTACCTTTCCACGTCTCTTCCGGAACCGACTTCTTCTCACTGCCTTTATTCTAACAGCTTCTGTTATCGAATGACCCGTCATCAGTCTATTACGTATATCGTAACAGTCTTCTTCTACTTCAATGTATTACGCGATGACGGGCATTCCGCTAAATAAGCAATACTGTTCACAAAATTGTTGTGCGTTGTTGTTTTCAAAACATAGTGGTTAGTATTTTTCTTAGTATGTGAATATTTAACAGTGAGTCACAATATTGATTTTCAGTTCACCTTTTCGACTTTACATATTATTAACATTAAATAAATAAATTCATGTAAATGTCGAATTGTACGATTTCAGTGAGACTTTATAAAATTGCCAATTAAAAAAACAGAGTGTAAGACATAATTTTCGTTTACCGACACACACGAAGGCTGTGAAAGAATATTAGTTTCGTTAAATAGGCTATATTCTGGACAATTTAACATACGTAAAAGTAACTAAAAATGTATTGCCATTTATTTCTGATTCACGATTATTCCTATGAGCTCACGTGCTTGCATATACACGAGCACACGAGCATCATCTCGTCCATCCCACTCCGCACGCGCACACACACACACACACATGCACGCATACTTCCATGGACGTGTATACGTGTTTATGAGGACGTGATAATGTTTATGCGTACGCTCGTTAAATGCCTGCGTGTGCGCGCGCGCGCGCGCGCGCGCGCGCGCGTGTGTGTGTGTGTGTGTGTGTGTGTGTGTGTGTGTGATAAAAATATGATTAATACATGGTTACTAATGTAAACTAATTTACCCTGGCAGAATTTGTTAGAATCGCCTTGTCAGGATAACAGATTGCTTTGAATGTTACACAAAAGGAAAATTTTAGCGCCGACAAAAGCGATAATCGTCTCTTTTGACGAACACCAAAGTTGTACACTTGTGAACTTAAAATTTAATGAGTCATTTGAACAAAAGAGACGCCAACAAAAGGTACTACCAGAACTTCATCAAAATTAAAAGGGTGACGACCAATGAAGATTTCATGAAAACAAAAGACAATCTTGCAAAGAATTTTAAATTACTCAGATCGCATTAAAAGTTGCAGTTATTTTTTACAAAACAAGACTTATTAAAAATATCAGTATTACTTTTTACTTTTATGATGAATTATTTATTGTTACGTTTTAGTAATAGCAAGTGTACCCGTATATAAAAGTGAAGCATGCAGTGATAGCAACTCGTTTGTGATTTCAGTAATTTTATAATAATCACATTAAAGTGATGTTAGTTTCTAATTAAAAAAGAGCGAATTAACAATGCAAACAGATACTTAACTATTTTTAGTCTTGTAATATTTCTTGTTAATTTTCCAGACGGTGGATTTTATTTAGTAAGAAATTTAATGAGCAGCTGCTAGGTTAGTCGACGAGCCAGACACAAATAAAGAGGAGGAAAATAAACGAAAAAGAATCTTGTAGATTCTTCTCGGACGAAGAGAAAACGAGATATAATTCAGTATTTTCTATTACTTGAAACATTCCGTTGCACTGCCAGCCCTTAATATTGTAAGATAGCGAGCTCTTGCAACAACATGTTTGCTTTATTATGTCTTCAATACGAATTCAACCCTCTTCCTCGAAATGTAGACTTGCACCCTCTAAATTCAATTCCTTCATATAGATGAGTCGGTATGTGGTATGTTTGAAGACATTTCCCTACCCTCATCATTTATAGCGGCTCTCATTTTGATATCATTCTACTGATTTTACGTAATTTATCTGCGTTCATTTCCTTAGTGGGAGAGGAACAATAATGGCTATTATCGCCCACCGCCTTGTGCCCAACATCATTTCATTGTTAAGTTGCGACGAACCTGCAATAGATTCTTTAACCAAGAAACTTAATGAAATTCTAAAATTTTTTCAGGCGTTGATGAAATTCCCTAACGTCTTTTCCCTTCTCACTGCTGGCAACTTAAGTACATCCTTTGTTAATGGTAGCGTCCGAGGCTTTTCATTTCGCAAGTGTACAGAACTATGCGTGGTAGGCCTACATAGTTTCCACAATGACTGCTGGCACCTCAATTAACATCGCTAATTGCTAGGCTTTTATTCAGCTTTAATAATAACTCTGCTTAACTGCCGTACGAAGTTTTGATATAAGCCTAGCTCTATATCACTTTGAATGTATCGCTCGCTCATGCACGCACGTTCATCCGCGCCCGCGCGCCCACACACACGCACTCATCATGAACACAAAATATGAACTAAAATTTAATATGGAATAGGAGACGTTCTAATACGGTTTATCGAAGTATGAAGAAATGATCTGTATAAATTATAAGTTAATGAATTTTCTGTGAAACAGGTTCCGTTACAGTATGAAATACCAGGGTTTTCACCCTCGTACGTTTATCTACATGTACATTTTTCTGAAATCGTCTTCTTAAGTTTATTTAACATTTTGGAAATTCTGTAAATATTTTAAAGCGAAATTAAAGTGAGCAGTTTATATTAATACTGTCTTCTGTTTATAACTTCACTTAGGCCTATATGTGAGCAAATTCATTGTTGTGAACGTAATATAATAATTAATAATCCCTAAAATATACTTTCTGTTAAATAGGATTATACCTGTTTTGGGAATAAAATTTTGTTTTTTGTATTTAGTTGTCGGTGACGATAAAGTGTCTACATACGTATGAGTACGGAGTTGTTGAATTAGAGCCTCTAATTTAATTGTAATTACTAAATAGTAGTTACAAATAATGCGTAATACAAGATTTATGCTAGCGATAAGATAGAAACAAAATATGAAATAAATACTCAGTTATTATTTCGGAGTAATTACCGTATCGATCTATTGAGATTTAAAATGTTACTAAACTAACAATATTAGTAAACTGTTTTGAGTTTTTGCAACAAAACAACAAAAGATTTTCCTGTATTCTCAATTCATGTAACCGTTTTCGCAAGTGCAGACAAGAAGAATACTTGTTCAGACAGAACTGTTTTGCACAGCACGATTGACTGGCACAGGAAAGAACTGCCAATTATTCCGCAAGACTGCCTCCAAGTTCACTGTAGTGGCGCCAATGGAATTATGAAACGTACTACAGAGACCTATATATCCAGTTGCCCGATCATGACCGTAATACCTTAATTGGCTTTAAATATAGCGGTCATAACTTACAAAAAATCGTGACGCAGAGAGGATAAGGTATTGTTTTATGAAACAAAGACCGTGAAAAAACGACTTATATTGAACGTTTTAAGTGACAAATGATGAACTCAACAACTCTGCTCTCAGTAATTGTTCAACTTAACTGTTTGTTATTTAAACAGAAGAAATAATTGGAGACAATAATTCATTTTTACGAAATTAACAATAATAACGTAAGTATCAATCTCAAAACACTGCGATTTTCAAACAAAAATAAACAAATCCTCTTAGCGTATTATTTTAACCTTTACCCTTATTAATTTGTGAATTCATTGCCGCTAGTTACACTATTGCTACTTGTATTGTTACCAGTTTTACACTGCCAGTGTTGGGGTTGTGCAAACTTTTCATATGAACAGATAAGGGACGTATGGCTGTATATTTTAAATAAAAGGAATAGGGATCAAAGCACATTTCACCAACTTACATAATTTCACGTTTCAATGAACAATTTACAGTAAAGCAAGGTGGCGAGTAAACGCTAATTAATAGAAGTTTATAGTTAACAAAATTAGAATATATTTATTATTTGTGAAATGACAGCGTTTATGTTATTATGATATAACACCATTTAATAACCAAATGGCGTTTGTAACCTAATCATCCTTGAGGTTTGGCAAATTGTAAATTTGCAAGTCATTATTTTTAGCGAATTCCAGACATCTTACGTCGGTACATACATACTGTAACATACAGATAAGTTAAGCTACACTGCTTGTTTAAGTATTCCTTTTTCCCTTTCTTTTCCCATGAAGAATAACAGACCTGTCGACATGTTGCGGATTCGATTACTCCCACTCTTCTTCGATCTTCCAAGATCTGTCCCCATGTAATTATGAACACAATTAGCTTGGGGATCTCGTCATCCGTCATCCTATTCAGGCTGTCCTCCCATACACTTATATTCACAGGTTTTTAAACACCTTTTCGTGACTAGAACAGATTTGAATTTAAAGATACGGAAAAGGCCAAAGGGCGAACACAGAATGCAGTGGGAAGATAATATCATAGATTTGGTAAAAGGAGACGGTATAACATCATGGAAGTGAGGCAGGTAGAAAACATCTAAAGAACGTGAATATAGTATTCAATTACCGTGAAGTGTGAATGGGTACAGAGAAAAAGACGAAGAAGAAAATGGAAGTATTCTAAGCTGCAGTCGAATGTCTTCACTTTACTCTCGGCAACTCGCAGTTTCACAGCTCGCAGGAACTCGAGTTTTATTCCCTGTATACAACTTATGTCCCTTTCCGCCAGTGGTCAGAGGCCGTACCACCGTTTTTGGTTTGTCGCTTTTCATTCTACAGCTGTTCCATGTAGAGGCGTTACTGTTACGGTACTGTTTTATATCATACATTACTCAACTTAATACTGAAAGTATTACTTCCATTTCTTAAAATTCACGTCATGTCAAAGATAATAACAGTGCAAAACGTGTTCAATAGAGTTACTGTTCTAACGGAGTGTGCATTACGAAACAAAAGTTTCGCTAATAATATTTCTAGACTATATCATGCCTGATGCCTGATGCCTAGGTTACAGGCTTTTTGTTATTATGCCTAATCATGTAGGTTATCATGCCTTTTGAAAATGAGTGAAATGAGTTTGTGAATGGAAGCCAGCCTGTCTACTGAATCCTCAACAAGCAACAAGTCATCGGCAGACAATAGAACATTCATAATCCCATTCCAAATCAGAGTTTGAGCTCTGTTGATCTGACACACTACGTCCACTCCCGCAAATGTTGGCGTAGCATATATATTAAAAAGTGTAGACAGACTACAAGAGTCTCTGAATCCTTAAGATTGACTGTGTAATTGTTTTGTTGCTAAAGTTCTAAGCTCTTAAAATAGTTCTTGTGAGTATATACATAACCTTCCGATACGACTACCGTTCGCTTAATATAGGCTACTCAAAAGTAAACTCTGATCAACAAGGTCGAAAACATTCAATAAAAACATAAGTTCTAAGATTGAACTTAAGTCTGGTTTCACCTTGAATCTAATCCATTTAGGATCAACCTCTGTACCTTTCTCAATTTTTATTATTTGAATAGAGAAATTTTCTTTTTCTCGATTAGCGCTTTCAAGCTTCACAGCTTACATAGATCGGAAATATCGAATGTTTCAGATCTTGATGATGAGCTGTGAAGCTTGAAAGCGCTAATCTGAAAAAATACTATAGTGGTGTGCAAAAGTGTTATTTCTGTTTGCGATTATAACCACTAACACAACATTATAACTTTTATTATTTGCCTCTCGATAAGTATTAAGTAAAATTGCCTGTGCAAAAATATAAATAATGAATTATAATGAAAGTGGTATACTTTTTATATTCAAAACCAATTTCAGTGTTTACTAGCTGAAACAGGATTGTTTTTTCACCAGCTCTATATTGCCTTTACTCGAGAATGGCTTTGTGGATTGTGACCACTTTCACAACAAAGAGAAGTACACGGTAATGCATATACTAAAGCTTTCAATCTAGAATGATCTTGTTGCGTTCACAAGCGAGTCACTACAGTAGCCCACCATCGGATTCTCACTCACAGTGTATCCGTGCAAGAACTATTTCACAGAATATCTACATGAACTTTTATAAAAATTAACAACTGTTTGACATATAAAATCCGCCTGATTAAATCCCTATCAATACGCCGTCACGTAGCTGTGAAAGCTACAATCTAATAAAGGCTGCATTTCGTGTAAAGCCAGATGCCATGTTTCTTACTGTTAAGATAAAAATATAAATAAATTTAGTTCCATTAGTACAAAACACATAAATTCTTTTATCCTATATTTTGAAAAAAGCACAAGTTAACAATTAACAAAACTTTTTTAACGGTTTAAACAATGAGGGAATTGAAGATGTTCTTCTATAATGGGTACAGTTAATTTGTGTTAGATACTTTATTTTACTATTAAACCGATTTAGAGCATTCACCAGGGTCGAAGTGGTAGATCTCCTTTATATGACTTGTATTCTTGACATATTACTTGACATTGTACAGAATTAGGCCAACATGAGAATCAGATGTAAACATTACACTGTCAAATCCCTCTCTGTTAATTATATGAAATAAATATAATAATCAATAACCATTTATTGATTAGAAGTCGATTAGATTAGAAATCAATAACGATTCAAATAATCTAAGAAAAAACACTAAGTTTGAGTAATTAAGCGGTCCAATAACAATGGTCAGAAGATATTCAGCCTTTCAACCATAGTCAACTATCCCAAAGCTGATTTGCAGGTTAATCATAGCAGGTAGGAACAAGATAAAAATGCAATAAAGTAATAAAAATCCTATGGAAAGAATGATGGAAGAGGAGAGACGTTTATTGAATTGAGAACCTCTCACGAAACAGCGCTGACTTACGATGAGAGTTTGATCGAGTGTTTAGAGGGAGAGAGAGTCGGCCTACAGCCCATAAATTAAATTTAAGAAAATAGCTTACGTCGATTAAAAAAATGGTAGTAGCAACAAAAAGAAACAAAATTTGCCGAAACATTTTGAATACATGTTAATCTAGTGTCTCGAGTGCTTTTTTAACAAAACGTTCAACCGTTTTTTTTAATGTAAAGTCATTATCTATAATTTTATTTCGTCATTTAAAAATAAGTACTGTGTTTTACTTACATTCAAATACTTTAAATAATATAGTCAAACGAAGTAAAGTATTTAAGAACTATTTGTATAAACGTAAATGTTCTGTAATAAACAATATTATCATTCTGATACTACATTTTAGTGCTATACGTTTATCGTTCTTTCAAACAGAATAATCTACCCTTTGTAATACGTGATTGCTAGAAAAACATTGTGTTCTCGCGGATTATTCGTGGAGCTGCATTAGTCCTGAAGCTCGTCTCTTTTCTCATCCTGGATCGGGAGGTAACTGGGTTCGCATTCATTTATAATTTTCGGACATTAGGTTAATTCCTGCATAAATAGAAAATAATCTCTTACCGCAGTTATATCTGCGTAATTTGCTTTTCCGACTTTGGAATACTATAATTGTAGGTACAATTTTTAACTAAACTTTACCTTAACCTAAGTCAGCTTCCGCTTGTTTACAAGCTTCTTTAGAGGCTATCTCTAGGACCTCTGTCTGTTCACGTGGTGCTCGACACAGCGCCGTTGTTTCAAATGTTCATTAGTGGTTATTACCTCTTTGTTGTACTGTAATGTGTTCAAAAATTATGTACATAAAAAGTATGCGTACTGGCACAACAATTGTATAAATTGTTTTCGTTCGATTAAACTGCATTTTCTGTCGTTCCCACGTTGTTTTATGTTTTACACAAATACATGAACACACAAAACATACACAGAAGCGATATTCTAAACAAAACAGAGTTAACAACAGAAAGCAACACAAACAAACGCAAGAAATGTACAAACACACAAAAACACTGGAAAATGTCATCCTAAACGTCCATGTAAACCCAGTTGAAGTCGTACATATTTCTTTAACACACAAGACGCAGCTAAAATCTACTAACAAATTCAAACAACGACGCCGCATTCCGCAGAATCGCAACAGACAGCGTTCCTAGCGGCAGCCTCTGAGGAAGCAAAACTTGGTTCAATTTAGTAAACTTTCATTAAAAATTATATGTAAAATTATAGCTCAAGTCGGAAGAATTCATTATGTGTTATTTACTCGTTGATACGTACAGTGTCTAACAAAACCCAAGCCATTACGTTGTTAACACATGGAAAGTACTCTATTTCTCATACCTGTATGAATTTCGTCATTGTTCCAAATAAGTTTAACAAATATAAAAGTGACCAAGACGACTACTATAAAATTGAGAAAAAATGTTTCAATACATACAGGTACTATCAGCAACCATAGATTCAATTAGAAGGAGAAATAAAGAATATACAAAAACATACACAGAAGCGATATTCTAAACAAAACAGAGTTAACAACAGGAAGCAACACAAACAAACGCAAGAAATGTACAAACACACAAAAACACTGGAAACTGTCATGCTAAACGATTTAAGGAATTGACTTCAATTATCTCTGAAAAATCGAGTAATATCTGAGAGACTAAAGAAATATATAGCGCGTATATAGTTTACATAACAGTGTACAATGTTAACGTATGTAAAAATGTATAGTGTTTAGTTTGCGTATAATTGAAAAGATTTTTTTGCACATAGGCTACATGTGCATTAGAAAGAATATTGAAGTGACAACGTTACGAAAAGTCCTTTGGCAGAAGTCATCAATTAACAGTAATTCATTGCACTAGAATATATGCCCATTGTGAAAACTTAACCAGTACAAGAGAGGTTTACCACCACTGTCTACTGGTGATATTGGTCCGGATTAATTGACCAGATTAAATGATCTACATATAAAACATATTCATCTGTCCTTCAACACGAAGACAGAATACAGTGAAATTAGCTGACGGTAATAACCTCAACCTCAATAAGTTCTTTTGACGTATATTTTAATAGAGGTATAAGTATTTATACTAGCTTTTACACAGATTAATTACTTTTGCGTTAATCATCGTTTTATTAAATGTTTAATCGAATTATTTAATTTTTTTACACTATAGTATATATGGTATGTACGGAATTACAGATATGTAATAGTCTTCTGTTCATATTGTAACAAATTATATAAATTTGTTTTAATTTGTTTGTGTAAAAAAAAATTTGTTTATTGTTTATTTTTTATTTAATTTTTTTTATTTAAATTAATTAAATATTAAATATTTAATTATGTTCTGTGGTGTTTAGCACTTTTTATTATTTGTTTTAATAGAATTAAGTCCTTTTCTGTATTTTTAAAAATTCCTTCACCAGTTAATAGAATTGTCTCCAAGAACAATCGATATGTGAACTTTTCTTATTTGGAGGTTATCTGGTAAAATTCTGGTTATTTGGTGAAATTCTGGTAGTTAGCTCAATTAAAATTACGTATTATGCTAATTACCTTTTAGGAATAAATAAATAATGTTCAATTTTGTAGTAAATCAGGAATTTTATTAACAAATAGTTATTATATCGACTCTCTATCGATTTATAAATCGATTCTCAGGGTATCAATATTGTACAATTATTTAATATCGGGTTCTTCTAACAGTTATTTCAGAGATAGTCAGAGAAAAAGGGCAAAGTATTAAAAGTATAACATTACAAAATTATATTCACTTAAAAATTAAAATACATATATGTTATTCAATATATAATGTTAAGTAAGATGCTTTCAAACCGTTCTGTTGAATAGACTGTGTCGCGTTGAATTGTGGGAAATCAATGATGGCCGCTGCTCGTCCAGACGTAAGACGAAGTCGCCTCGCTGTTTTTTCTACTAATAAAAGCTGCTTTTCCTACGATTTTTCGTTCCTGTGGCTGCGATTCTTCCTTCTTGTGTTGGTGGAGTGTTCCTTATTGAATGTTAGTGTTCCACTTCGGTAAAATGTGTTGTAAATAGTTATGTTCCACTTTAGTGTCTGGGTCGAGAATTGCACTTTCCGTTTCGTGGTGTTTAATTATTGTTTTAATCGTTTAAATGTTATATTCACTATGTTCTGTTCTTATCTGGTGTTGGTTTAATGTTTGTTGATGTTTGTTTCACTATGTTTGCGTTTAAAATGTATTTTCACAAAACTCGCGTTTTTCGAATCTAGGCTTATAAAACATGCGCCATTAATGTATCAGCAATTAGGTTAAAATTTGCTTAATAGCTCGTCAAGTGTGCTTCACGATCTCTAATAATGAACTAATTTACTTCCTTCGTCTTCGACTAAAGTCTTAGCCAAATAAATATTATTCAATCCATTGTTTCAATATTATTTGCATCCTGTGCATGTGAGAATTTTACATTATATAACTGATTATATTTTTGCTATTATTCGAATTTATTGACTATTAAATACATAATCTTCTTCATCAGTTCATTCTGCTCAATTTGATACCAAATAATGTAGTTTTATTACGTTTTTGATCTAAAATGGTATTTTTACCTCATTTTGAAAATTATAAGAGTTAAGAGTTAATGTTGTAAATTCATTTTGCCAGGATGCTGAAAATAATGATGAGCGAGTGGACTGTTTAAAACATTTATTGAAAGTGAATGTTACAATTTACATTTGAATTGCAAGGTCAGCTAATTCTTGTACGCATTATAAATTGAAAACCACGTTCGGTTAAAAATGTTGTATTGTGAGATGAGGCGCAATTACGCAACACTCGAATCTACATTAGAATGCTGTAGGGACTAAGACCTACATAAATGTCGCGACAATAAAGAAAAATGAAGAAATGACAGACCGAAGCAACAAACGCAATTACGTCTGCTGCCTTCGGACGCACGTAGCACTGTGTCTAGGCCTGTTCGCTAGCGAGCGCGAGGCCGGAGCATGTACAGATTAGCCAACCTTTGACTATGAAATTCCCACATTACTGTCCATAGCTGCCAGCAAAAATCGAACGATTTTTTATAATACATTTTAATAATTTATATTATAAGAAAACACAAGGTACGTTCAACAGTTGAACAGGCCACAGTTGGCTTACAAACTGATTTATACATGAATATAAATGTGTATGAATTAGCAAAAATGTATACAATATAATACAATATAAAACATGAATAATGAATAGTCTGATAATGCTTGGTGACGAATAATCGGTAGCTCATCACATGATGGGTCCGATGCAAATTGCAAATATTTTATGCAAGTCATGATTGACAGTCTAAACCAGTCAAGGCCAGTTGACTTATACATAATAGTATTGAATATAAAATGAATAGACAAAAGTTATTACAAAATTATGCATGTAAAAACATAGATTTAGCATAACGCTGTAATACAATAATTAAATTGTGCATGCTATACCCAACAGTTGCAGGAATGCACAATAAATTGACATGTGAAAAAAGATTATACATTGTTGAATAGTTGCAAGTACATAAGCGTAATGACTTGTATGTCATAATTAAAAGCATGAAAAATAGTATATGTGCAATACGTGATCGCAAAATACAAATACAAAATATGTGTAAAAATATGTGCGTGGCGCATAATCATAGACAGTAAATGCGGGTACAACAATGTGTTTTACATAGATACAAAGTACATGATAAAATACAATAGAAATATGTGTTGCATAATTACAAATACATGGCTACGTGGCATGATAGTATAAGTTACAAGTACAGCAAATGTGTTCATACAAAAATGAAATGCATGTGTTGAACAATTACACGTAACACATAAAATTTATAGTGTAATAAAATAGCAATGCACACATATTAACAAAAAATGTGCAGCAAAGATGCATACATGGTTTGTATAGCTCCAAATCCATCTGAATATTATATAACAAAATTTATGACATAAGAACAAATACTAACCATAGACATGACACACAAATCAAATGTTGTATAAAAGAAAATACAAAAAATAATTGAAGCTTTACATATTATATAAGTCGACTCTTGCAATTTCTGAATTGAAAAGATACAAACTAAAACTTATGGTAAAAATAAAAGTGTTTATAACTAACACAATCTTCTAAAAACATCAACATATGTTTGACGAATACATACATTTAATTTTAAAAGAAAATATCCTCTTTTTTACAGTTCGTCCCTCGCTGGCACCAAAATAACTTATGAATTGGTCTGCGAAAGGTGCCAGTAGGCGTACGAACGTCAACTACTCTGATTAAATTGTCTGGACCGGGAAATGTGGCTGTAATTACCCCAAATTTCCAAGCTAATGGAGGTAAGTTATCCTCGATCAGCAAAACCAGGTCACCAATGGAAACGTTTTCCTTTGCGAATTTCCATTTTTGACGTTGTTGCAGTTGGTATAGGTAGTCGCGAGACCATGATTTCCAAATAGCTTGGACAAACTTCTGGAGAAGTTGCCAACGTCCAAGACGAGAGATGGGAACGTGTGACAAGTCAGGATCGGGTATTGCCGTTAATGGTGCACAAATTAAAAAATGGCCAGGGGTAAGTGCCACTGGATCGTTTACATCCGATGAAACGGCAAATAATGGACGTGAGTTTAGACAGGCCTCTACCTGTGACAAAACCGTAGTAAACTCCTCGAAAGTGAGTATGGACTTGCCGACAACGCGGCGCAAATGATACTTCAAACTTTTTATACCCCTCTCCCAAAGACCACCAAAATGAGGTGACGAGGGAGGAATAAATGACCACTTAATACCATGAGAAGTCGCAAAGGATAGGATTGATGAGGTGGCATCTTTTTTATGCCAGAGATTGTAAAGGTCATGCAAAATGTTGCGGGCCTTCCTAAAGTTCGTGCCATTGTCAGAATATAACTGGCTAGGTATGCTCCTACGGGCCATGAAGCGACGTAAGGCAGCTATAAACGCATTGGCCGTAAGGTCGGAAACCAATTCCAAATGAATGGCCCTGGTGGCTAAGCAAATGAATAAAGACACGTATGATTTGGACAGAGCCCTAGATCTCTGCCCGCCATGACGAATCATGAAGGGACCACCATAATCCACTGCGCAGAATAGAAACGGCCGCGAAGGAGTAACCCTGGGAGATGGCAAAATACCAAGCCTTTGAACTTGATATTTGGTGTTAAATCTGAGACATTTGACGCATCTACGAATGATGGAACGAATGACTATCTTGGCGTTAATGATCCACCAGCGTTGACGAAGTGAATAATGGACAAGTTGAGCACCAGCGTGGAGGAGACGAATATGCTCGCTCTCGATTATAAGGCGAGTGATATGGGCCGACGGATGCAAGACAGTAGGATGCCTATTGTCATAGGGTAGTTGCGACTGGTGTAAGCGTCCGCCGATACGTATGACGCCAAACTCATCAAGAAATGGGTCCAGAGAAGACAGCTTACTCCTAATAGAGACAGAAGCCCCATTACGAAGGCAATTAAGCTCAGCAGCGAAGTGGATCGACTGGGATGCTTTATGCAGAAATTAAGAGTAGAATGAATTTCGGTGGGGGTAAGAGCTCCCGAGATTTTCTCTGCCCTAGAGGGTCTAGTATTTTTGATGAATCGAAAGCAATAAGCGTACACGCGGGTCAGTCGGTGCAACGAGGAAAAGTCCTTTGAGATATCAATAGGTAGGGTAGAAATTAGAGAAAGTTTGAGGGTTTGTTTCTCCTCAACAGAGCATTCAGGAAGCGACACATTAGACGGTGAGAAGGGTGAAAAAAGATTGGGCTCAGAAGATTGAGACAGAAAAGCGGGACCATGCCACTAAAGCGAACAATCGCGCAAAACGTCAGGGTGACATCCTCTAGAAATAATGTCAGCAGGATTATGTTGCGGATTAATATGATGCCATGTGTGGGTTTCAGTGAGACGCTGAATCTCAGCAACCCGATTAGCGACGTAGGTCTTCCACCTGGAAGACTGAGCATGAATCCAATAGAGAGATACCATGGAGTCCGAGTACAGGTGAACGCTATTGATAAAGGAATGGAGAGCAGGGGTGACTTTAAATAGAAGTCGCGATAACAACAAGCAAGCACAGAGTTCAATGCGGGGCAATGACACCTGTCGTAGTGGAGCTACGCGAGATTTGGAACACAAAAGGTGACAAGAAGCCGTTAAATCTTTATAAATAACTCTAACGTAAACACAACATCCATAGCCCTTTTCAGAGGCATCCGCAAAACCATGTAATTCAACTATCTTGGTCTTAGACTTGCTACGTATAGAGCGTGGAACAATAATTTTACCAATTAAATACAACTTATCGCATAATGAACGCCAATACAAATATAATTGCTCAGAAATTGGCTCAGCCCAACCAAGATTGCACAGCCACATGTGCTGCATAAACTGTTTATAAAGAAAAACAATTGGACCAAACGAGTCCCAATGGGTCGTAGATACCCGCTATAATTGACAGGATTTTCCTCATAGAAATGCTTGACTCAACTGGAAATGACTTGATGTCAAACAAGAATGAATCTGTAGAGTTGTTCCAAAGAATGCCCAACGTACGCACATTGCCTTGTTTGTTTAATGGAAGTGATAAATTATTATGCTCAGTGACCACCTTCGGTTCATTTGATGCCCATTTATGTAGAGCAAAGCCATATTGACTCAACAACGTACCTAAGTCAGATTTCAACTTGGTTAGATTAGAAATGGTGTCTGCACCGGTTAACAAATCATCGACATAAAAATCATTGATTAAAGCTGAAGCAGCGTCAGGAAAAGAAACTTCATGATCCTCACCAATCTGAATAAGGCAGCGAGTAGCCAAAAACGAAGCACTAGGAGTACCGTATGTTACAGTTCGCAGCACAAAATGTTTAAACTGTTCAAGCGGAGAATTACGCCACAGAATACGTTGGTAATGACAATCGAAATGTGGGTCAGCAAGGAAAATGTTATCTGGGATACTAAAATGATTTATGTCGAAAAAGATTGTGCTGGAAGTTTATGAGTCAAGGCAGATAAGACCGCACACGGAGCGTTAAAGCTGAACCTTTGATAGCGAGAAACAATACGAATTGATGCCAAATTAGTGGCGCAACATGTCGCATTATTAATACCTGAAATTGGTATATTAGATTTAGTCAAGTTAATTTGCAATTTTTTAGCAAATAATTCAGTACAAAACTTTACTTGTGACCCTGCGTCTAACAAAATTCGAGCAAGTTACCTGTTACCAGCACGGTAGATGACGAACACAACAGCTGTAGACAAAATAACATTGTTTGCTGATTGAAGCATAAATGAACAATAATTACTACTGCTGGCAGAACCTTGTTTGGCACATTATTTATATGCAGCAATGTATGGTGTCGTCTGGAACAGATCTTACATGATTGTTTGACCTTACAATTAGGTGAAAAATGATCTGGTCTTAAACAATTAGTGCAGCATTTATGCTTTAATATAAGTTGCCCTCGTTCCGATATGCTTAATTCGCGAAATTTGTCACACATTTTCTGCCTTGCAGCATGGGCATAAATAATTATTTGAAGTTGAATGATAACCTTTAAGTGCAGTGCTGCCAGCAGAGTTTCGTAATTTATGTTTTTCAGACTTATCATTAAATTTTAAAGTTTGTTTGTTAAGCTGCTGTCCAGCTTCTATTGGTAATGTATTTTCTAATAATTGTCTACGGGCGTTTAAAAACTGTGTAAAGCTCTGAAAGTTAGGAAGATTTTCGGGATCTATAGACTCCTTCCATAATTTAAATGTGGAATGGTCAAGTTTTGCTGACAATAGCTGTACAGTAATGAGTTCAAATGAATCCACTGACAATTGCATAGCTGCCAGCGAATTGACAGAAGACGTTATTGTATTTATAAATTCTGCTAAGCTCTGTACAGAGTCTTTGATTGTAGACTTCACTTCTAGTAAATTTTGAGTGTAATATTTAGCTAATATGAATTTGTTATCATATCTAGCGGACAGCAAACTTAACGATTGAATAGTTCTCATTACAAATAGGCAAGGCCTTAATTAGATCTAATGGCTCATTTTTGAGAGATGAATATAAGTAATGTAGTTTTTGCATTGAAGTTAGGTCAGATCTGGCATGTACCAAGTCCAGAAATATTGAATGAAAGTGCTGCCATTCTAGAATGTTGCCTGTGAAGCAGGGCAAACTTATAGGTTTTAATTGAATATTACTGGTTAATACTTGAGATTCAGTCTGAATGTTGAAAGTTTCTATTAATTGTAAGATGTTAGCTTCGGTTGAATATAAAAGTTCTTCAACCTCGACTCGGTCCTCTTGGGCAGCGTTTATGTCCTTAGAAATTAATTCAATTTCAGACTGTACCTCATCATATTTTACTGCTAAACTCTTTAGACTTTCCAGTCTAACAGTTAAAAAATGTTTAGTGTTACTGTTTTTGTCAAAATTAATTATTGCGGAATTGATTCGCACTATGGCAGACTTTAAGCCGCCTCTCTTTCTAACCAACACTCTTAAGCTTTCTTCCGTCATTTTACGCACCTTTAACTGATGGCGTTGATGCCGTACCTTGTGTGAAATGTCCTGCAGCGTTGAGGCCGTGGAATAGATGGCAGACACTCACGGACTGGATGGATGACTGCTCTCAACTTGGAACTGCTCAATCTGGTGTGTAGGCGTCAACACGTGGATGGTCTTGTAATGGTGTTGTCTATGAGGCTCAATGACGACGACGAAAGAAATGCTGAATAACTCCCGACACGGTCGGATCAGCAAACATACTAAATCGCCCGTGGTGGCCAGAAATTGAAGTGGAAAAAACGATGAGAAGCCGCTCGATATGGTATAAGTTTGAAAGAAGGTAAGAAATGATGAATCCAGGCGCGGAGTGACCAAAAAAATGTTAAGAGTTAATGTTGTAAATTGATTTTGCCAGGATGCTGAAAATAATGATGAGCGAGTGGACTGTAATTTAATACATTTATTGAAAGTGAATGTTACAATTTACATTTGAATTGCAAGGTCAGCTAATTCTTGTACGCATTATAAATTGAAAACCACGTTCGGTTAAAAATGTTGTATTGTGAGATGAGGCGCAATTACGCAACACTCGAATCTACATTAGAATGCTGTAGGGACTAAGGCCTACATAAATGTCGCGACAATAAAGAAAAATGAAGAAATGACAGACCGAAGCAACAAACGCAATTACGTCTGCTGCCTTCGGACGCACGTAGCACTGTGTCTAGGCCTGTTCGCTAGCGAGCGCGAGGCCGGAGCATGTACAGATTAGCCAACCTTTGATTATGAAATTCCCACATTACTGTCCAATAAGTTTTAAAAATCATTTCCTGTCCTTTTCCAAAATGCTGCCATCTTACAAGTTATATTAATGATTGTATTAAATCTCAGATTGTAATAAAAGGTTTATCTTCCCTTAATTTCTTGTAATTAGATTAATTGGTTATGTTTTAAAATATTATACAGTAATATATGACTCCCATCTCTGAATTTTGAGTTTTTACATTTGCATTTTTAACAATAATTCTGGCTATCTTTTTACAAAATCTTTCTTAACTATATTTCCAATTACATGACTTTATGACTGATTTACCTTGTATAAATTCCTTCAGTTTAATTGTTTTTCTGTACTTATTTTATCAATTTTGAGGTTGTTTAGTTTTTAACATTTGGCCTAGATTTCTAACAGTTTTTACATACAAAGTTTTTTTAATAATACATGTTGGTTTATACCCTCTCTGACTTTCTTTGCTATTATGATATTAATTAATATTTTCTTATTTTAACAATAGAACAATAAGTATATTATTTATACTGTAAATACATAACACATAATTCAAATTAACATTGGTCTTTCAAACTCAAACATTTTATACTTAACTATTTTTTGTAATACACAATAAATATATTATAAATACTGAATGTTATTTGATTCTGACCTTTTTAAAACTTGATTATCTCTAATAACTTATTCTACATAAACAAAACATAATTATCATAATCTTATACTATATTTCTTACACTAGGTTCGAATATCAGTTTTTATCTGGTTTTTGTTGGATTTTGGGGTAATGATACCTTGTCACTTCACTTTTTATATATGCCTGCTCTTGTTTTATTTTGGTCATTCCACTGAATGTTGTATAATTAAGAGTGGCAGTTATTTAAAAAACACATGTATTACCTTTTCATGATAATACTTTATTTTACATTATTCATAGACACAATATAAGCACTTCAAAGTTGTAATATTTCACAATTTACTTAGTTTGTGAACTGCAATATTAACACATAAGGTTTATTTATTATAACACAAAAACTTACACTGATCCCCTTTTTATTCTTAGATTTTATTTCTAAATAGTTTTATAGTTTTATTAAAATCAAGAAATCTATTTATAGAAGATAATGAAGGTTTGACTTTTGGCATTATATAATTATTTCACATTGGTTCACTTTCAATTCTACTTTATACACTTTTTGGCTTACAATTATTTTACATGTGTTTTCTACATTTGATAGTTTGTTATACTTTCATTTATTATTATGTTTATTAGTTTCTTTTGGGGTTTGTTTTTTTTATAAGAGCACTCTTTCTTCTTTTGGATGCTGTCTTGTTCTGTTTTTCTTCATTAATTCCTTCTATTCTTCTTGTTTCTTATAAATGTATTTCCTTCATCTTCTTGTGGATCTTGTCTTGTTCTGGGTTTCTTCCTTACCTACTCTTCTTGTTTCTTACAAAATATTTTCTTTTCTTGTTGTGGATTTAGTCATGTTCTGGGTTTCTGCATTACCTACTCCTATCCTACCTGGGTATTACCTTTTTCATATTTAGTTTTCAAATTTATTTTGATGATTCATCACTCATTGTACCATTGGTTTTAAATGAACTTTTGCTTTAATCTATGATTGTACTTCACGGTGGTTCTTAATTAATTCTTTATTTTGCTTTCTCGGATTTAAAAATGTTTTAATTTTATTTTTATGATCATTCTACCATTCAGAAGTATTGGCATTATCTGTCATGCTACAATATTGATGATGTTATTTGTGACAACCAGTAATATTATCACGCGGTATAGCACACCGGTATGTCGTGTTAGCGCATGAGTACTCTCGTGAGGCCAATGTAGCTCAATTTCCCTCAATCTGTTAATATACACAAACTTTGTTTGAATTGAAGAAACTTAATTTAAATAAATTTATTTCTTTAGATCGGATTAAATTATGAAGCCAAATTTTATAAACTTCGTAGCCCTACTGACTAAATTAATATGAGCTACGTTACTTTCTATCGTTATTACAGGTACGTATAGATAGTGAGTATTTTAATGTTAAATTTAAAAAAAATTAAGAGAAATAAAAAATTAGTACTTGCCAATAGCAGCCTTCGCAATTCAGTGATAGCCTTCGCAGTTCAATTAGTGATAGCGGAAATAAAAATTTTAAATAGAAATAAACAACATTCAAGTAGAGTTATAATATTGTTTCAAGTAATGTTACAAATTTTAATGCGTATTCAACAAAATACTCTTGAATATAGTAAAAGGGAGTACTGAAAGGGCTACAGTCATAGGTGATCAATCTTGAAAGTCACTTTCAAAGGCAAATTCGGCACTTTTTACTGTCGTTTGCACTGAAAACGCACCTTTTTACTCGTAAATTCTGAAACAGAAGTATTAAACTTTTCACGTTTATTTGAAACGTCCGTTTAAACGAAATGAATATACCATTAATTTATACCAGTTTTTAATAATACAGCGAAATATCAGCAAAACATTTGGAAGAAGAAAACCATTAAAAGAAATTTATCGAGGTTAAAGTGTCTTTAGCAGGAGCACAGGCCAAGAAAATGTATTCCGTTCCGTCTCTTTTCTCCACAATATTTTTTGATGTAGCAAAAATAATTTGCATAAGGTTAAACAAACATGAGCTGCCGCTTTGAAATTCTACAACACTATATTTTTCACTATCAAAGTAGCGTGTTTTTCGGGCGAGCGAAATTAAACTTCTGGAAATTATAGAACGATGGGAGGTTAGGGGACACTGGATGTGGGCTGCCCTTTGCACCAGGATAAATTAATTAAGGAAATAAATCTATAGTAGCAAGGGAAAGGGATGCTGGCGGAAAATGGAGGTGTGTTCTTTGCAACGTGAATTGTTGCTTGCAGTTGCTTAATCATAGCTTTTAATGCAACATTTACTCTCGTAATAAGCCGCAGTGCAATAGAAGAATATATAGTTTCAAAGTTAATGGTTCTGAAAGAATCGAGGTGACTGGTTGTACAATACGTTTCACTCTTTTTACCTTGAATTACTAGAGTACTAATTTAACTTTGGCAAACCAGATGACCTTATTGATTCCTCACAGTTTAAGTCACAAGTTACCTGCTTGGAGAGCTAACCTGCCCCCATCAAGAATATCCGCTTTAATTCTTGTCTAGCATTTAGAACTCCTATGTGTATTTCATACCTGTTTTGTGTCTGACACTTAAAATTCTGTACGTTGGGTAACGTATGATTCAAATTACACATGCGCGCACTTTATGCACTAAATGTTTAAGTTTAAATTTCTATACTGAGAAAAACAAAATAATATCTTTGAAGTGTTCAGTCTTTTCTATTTTTTTTTGTGTGAACGTACTTCAATTGGAATTTTATTGATTTTGAAAAAACCCGTTTCAACAAACGAAAAAATAAAAACTTCTGGTTAATGTAGGCACAAAATACATAAAAGTATTATATAATATTTATGAGAGGGAATCAGAAAATGTATTTGAATTTATAATCGTTGGAGCCCTGCTTTCATCGGCAAGCAACACGATCGACAGAATTCCGCACCACGCATGTTTCAATAAAACAAATGAATGTTAACATAAATGTAGGTTAACTCAAAATACATCTCTACAAGAAACTTTACCTTCCATTTAAATGTGTTTCCAATTTTATTACTGTTTTAGTATGTCAAAATGTAAAAAAAAATTTTATTGAGTTTGTTCCTTTTTTTACTAATTTTCAAAATAAATCTAACAAGCAAGTGAATCTGTTAGACACCAGTGTAATATTATAAGAAATATGAATTTGGATAAATTTAGATTTTTAAAAGTTAGTTTTTAATTACTGCAAAATATGGAAAAAGTTGGTTCTACTGAGTGACGAACCAGTTACCAGTAATAAAATGTTATTATAATCAAATATGTTTCTTTAAGATGTAATTTGCTTTCTTTTTGTACCAGGTGCCAGAAAAAGCAGGACTCGCATGACTCGAATTTCAAATGGCTGTAGTTCCCCATTGTCTGTAGCAGTAAACAGAAATTTTTTCACGTGCACGTACTCTGTGAAACAGTTCTGATGGATAACAAGCTGGACTCGATTCAATTAAGACAAATCAACTGATGCTCAATCCGTGGATATGTACCATTTAATTTTTTCAGTCTAATTAAACTCATCTCATATTCAAGTAAACACGTGGAAATATCATGTTATGGGCATAACATACTGTAAAAGTTAAGTGATATATGGTCACAGATGTTAATACCAAAATCCAAAATCATTGTGTGTTATAAAAACTTGTTTCCTTTTGTATGGTTATATAAATGCAGTCGTTATTTAAAGGCCATTCATACGTGCGGTTTTCAGTTTATGAGAGCAGATCCAAACGTAGGTGATTACCACCCACTAAACCCATCATTTGACAAATAAACTACCCTGTTCCAGAGAAGAGAGACACTTTAATTATGAATAGTCGACGGTTGGCCTGAAGGAGGAAGAACCCTTCTTGTGTAATCATATAACATGTCATTAATAATGCTTGGACGCACATTAATACGAGCCAACTAATAATTATCACCCAAGTTTACATAATGCGGACATAGCTTTGCTCGTCCCAATAAATCTAATACGTTGCTCCGCGGTAACTAACTACCCTCTACATCTCTTTATATGCAACGCTTCTCTCTCTTCTTAATCTTAATATTCCTGTTCGTCTCCTTTATTTACAAAGTTTCCTCCTCATGTAACTTTATGAAGGCATTCTAATGTAAACTTTAGTAATTCATCCCTGTAAATGTTGTTTTCCTTCCACCATTGCCGACCACAAGAGTAAGCTTTTTCGCACATGAGTTGTTCTACTTCACACAGTGGCAGCGCGCACAAAGCTGTATGACTATACGAAAAAAAGGTCAACCACGGTACATAGGCTGGACTGGACTATTGCTTCCGGACAGCAAAAGAGTAAATAGTCTGTCCAACCTGACTATGAAGCTCCGTGTAAGAGGTCTTAGGGAATTCCTTAATTTCTGCTGTGCCTCGAAAACGTCACTATAATTAACAAAATATAATAAAAATCGATTAATCTATAATATTTACTAAATCTATATTTTGATATTCAACCTGTAGTGTCGATATTTCTATATGTCATTAATAAAAAAGGCCATTTAATTGAACTATTTTTGCTCACGATACATCAGTCGTTTCATTAAGCTAATGACTTAAAACAGTGGATTAAGGAGTGAAATAAAATATTCCGTTACAGAACATACAGTCAAAACAGGATTAAAAGATCGATAATAGAATAGAAGTCTATTATTGTTCAAGACTAACTGAACATTACAAACATTGAGATCAACACGAAATGACGGAAAAGTACATTGACTTACGTTCAGTCATGAAAAGGAGCTTTATGCTTTTATACAGACACTATAAGTTACCTAATTTGAAAATCACAAAAGAGAATGAAACTTTCTGACGAATACGAATGTTTAAACAGAAACGTCTACCAAGTTACATTAAAAAAAACCATAAAAGAGTAATTAAGTGTGAATATCACATAATTTCAAAGACAAATATTGTTATTGGACACAATAGTTTGCTATTATCAGTCCAAATAAAAATACAGCCGTGTGTCTAATTACATTCTTATAATCAAACTGCTCTTATTTAATTTTTTTTATATTGTATAGAGACCTGCAAAGCTGAATGTGCATTTGACTTCAGTAACTTAACATCATTTGTGAATCTTGCACAGAACGGGCTATTTTGAGAACAAACTTTATAAAATTAATGTCAACTTTTGTTAGGATTTAATGTTAGCATAAAAAATTATGTGTATTATGTCTAACTTATATTACTCGTTCATCATAAAAGTTCTCAGTTGGTAGCAACTACTGAGAACTGTAATTTGTAGTGAGATAAAAAGAAATTGAACCAAGTCTATTCTTAAGTTCAGTAAGAGTTAGTGGTAAATTTAAAGCATGATTATAATTTAGATATTCCAGATATATTGTAACTTAAAATAAAGTTGCTTTTATAATAGTGTAACAAGTTTTGAACAAAGTTTTCTATTTATTATTGCAGTTCTGAACAAAATTGTAGTTTCGTATGAAAATATATTTTGTAAGAGAAAAACAAGATGGAAGACAGGAAAGAAAATAACACCAAAGGAAATAAGAGATTTAAGAGAATTTAATGACTACTTCATGTCATCTCAGTGATTTCTCGCGAATACCACTATTGTGGATTCAATTTTCTTTTGTTTGTATTATTTTTTCCGCATTTTTCACCCACAACCAGTTAATGTTCTAATTTTGTAAAACGGTAAGGTAAGAAAAGAATTCATGTAAACTACGCAGTTTGTTTAAAATCGGATTATTTTAAGCAATTCGTCATATCTGAGTATACGTGAGGACAGGAAAATTGGAAAATCGTACTTTCTTTAAAAAATCTTCTTTATTTTTTACAGAGTTATTCTTAATGTTCGAGTAAAAATAGAAGAACAAAATTAAACGAAGGAAATATAAAAATTAATGCTTTTGTATCACCAAAACTTACTGACTAAAAGATCTCTATGACCATGATAACAATTAAATTCTTTTTATGAAGCTACATAGTGGCAATAAAATTTAATAATTTCACTCAAATTCTGCTTATTTTTTGCTGTTTTAGTAGACAATTTTTCGTACGATTCTTATGTAGAAACATGTTTATTCGAAAGCATAAGTTTTAGTTTAAATATTACTAAAACTACTATCCGGGGTCTAATACCGTGGCCTTCCACTTCCTTCTACGTTACGAAAGACGTTGATTCGTACAGACTTTTCAGCCTCACCTCTGAAGCCATCTGTACTGTCAAAAGGACTTAACGCACTGACAAGGTGTCTGTCAGTACAGCACAGTACTGCGACAAAGGCCGAGACGTAAGGCCGAAACGTCTGTACGAGTCAACATCTCTTGTAATGTACAAGAAAATGGAAGACCAGGTTAAGGAACAGATTCAGATTTAAATATGGTTAATGAGTGGATGAATTATTCTTGTTAGTTTCACAAACCTTAAACTAGTGACTTCCTTCTGTGTACAAATTTTCCCATGAGCTTTGACACATGCGACAAAAGCTTCAAAAATATGACTTGTGAGTGTTTCAAATGTCTGCAGGGCTTTACAAGACTGTGAGCATCTTCAGCTAGGGCACAACTTGAAAGTATCACACTCCTGACTACTGTTTAGGACTCCAACATATTTAATATATAGGCCTATGTGAAATAGCCACTTAAGTATGCAATCAGATATGAGGGACGCATTGTTTATATGGTGAAGCCTACGTCATAAACAGTACCAGCAGTCATGATAGAGGAGCCTAAAAACCCGGTGGATTTTTAATACGAAAGGACGACTTTTTAATTAGTTTTTAATATGATAAAAATTGTATAACTGAGAAAATGTATGAACATTATATGTGAGAGGAAAATTAAAATTTGTTAGAACAATCCGTCTACATAGTAATACTGAACATGCATAGAGGCCTACTTCAACCTATTCCTGGTCATGAAACAAATTTTTTGTTCCCAGAAAATCTATATTTTATAACTTTAATTTTAATATTTTATGCTTACCGAGACGTGTATAATGGCCAATAATGCGTAAAGACGAATTATTTATGATTAATATTCTTACATTATTGTTGGTTACTAGTTACAGTAATTTATTAATTTTCATACTCGGAAATAGAAAATTTTAAAGACACAGTTGCTTGGTAAACCCTAAGACCTACGTTATGTATGATTATTACTACAATTAATATGAAATGATACAAATTTTTTTAATTACAATAATTAAAGTGTTATATACAAATTATCAAGTGTTAGTGATTTATTTCTACAGATGTTTCAGCCAAAATACAGCGACTTTATAGGACTACCCCTAAGCTACGTTATTATAAGTACAATCTAAATATTTTAGTTTCTTACCAAATTTTCTTTCAAATACTATTCATATGAAATGCCAATGGGGAGCTTAAAACACAAAATAATAGGAACTTGATGTAATTGGAACAAAATAATTGGAATGTTGGTGTACATATTTGTGATGTCAATTGATGAAACAATAGACATAATAATAAACAAACTTAAAAAACAAAATGAAGACACACAATATATTACTCAAATAAAAAATAGCCTCCAACTAATACCAAAACAAAATTACTTTGAATTCAATAGCAAAATTTATCAACAACAAGAAGGATTGGCAATGGGATCTCCATTATCTAGCATAATAGCAGAAATATTCTTACAAAATATAGGCACAAAAATACAAAATATTATAAATTTTTTTGATCCAAATGGCATTTGGATAAGATATGTAGATGATGGGCTTTATATATCAAGTAACAAAAACACAAATGCAGATAACATATTAAAACAACTCAATAATATACATGCAAAAATACAATTCACAGAAGAAAAAGAAAATCATAACAAAATCAACTATTCAGACATAACCATCACAGGATACAATAACCACCTACAATATGCAATAGCCTATACAGAAAACCAACTTCCACTAACATCATTATACCTAACCATTCTGACCACCCACCACAACATAAAATGGCAGCATTCTATTCACTATTTAACAGAATGTACAAAATACCCCTAAGCAAACAAGAAACAGACAAAGAAAGAAATATAATTTACCAAGTTGCTTATGAAAATGGATATAATAAAAATACTGTAAACAAAATAGAAAATAAAATTAAATATAAAATAAAAACTGAACAATTAAGAGTTAATCAAAATGAACAAAACAAAAATAATAACAACAATAAAAAATGGGCCACATTCACATACATAAATAATAAAATGACAAAGCTAACAAAACTGTTTAAAAACACAGACATTAAAATAGCATAAAAAACTAACAAAAATTATCTACAAAAACTAAATAACCCACACAACAAAGATAATACAGCAACCAATGGTATATACAAAATTGAATGCCAAGATTGCAATAAATGTTACATAGGACAAACAAACAAAAACTGAAAACACGTTATTTTGAACACCTAAACGCATACAAAAAAAAAACAGAAATATACAAATCTAATTTGGCCACACATGCAATAAACACTGGACATGAATTCCCAGACATAACCAACATGACACTAATAAAACACATACCACACAAAGGCACCATAATGAACATTTGGGAAAATTTACAAATATACAAACATAAAACACAAAACAAACTAATACCGGAACAAATACAAATCAATACAAAACATGGCACAATTTTCAAAGCACCCAACATCGAAAATACACGAAATACTAATACATACACCACAATCACACACAATAATACCACTTTAAAATACCAAAGACCAACAAGAAACCACAATAACGACCAGCCAACACACAAATACTTCACCAGACGCAAAATCACGAAGGCTGAGGATGAGAACACAGTGGTTCTCGAAACATGTTCCTAATAAGTAAAAAAAATATCTTGAGGTAATTTCAGTATAAATATTAAATATATATATATATATATATATATATATATATATGTATATATTCATATTACTTTTTATCTACACGTTTTCTGTTGCGCTTATTCAAAGCGACAAGTAGAGGGAGAGAAAACATCAGAAATGATAAAAAAAAACCGGCGACGACGAGTGAGAATCTTTGTATTCTCTTGTTGAAAGCTAAAAGCTGGGACGCGTTAGGGCCGTATAAATCATCAGCAACATTCTCTTTTGCATGATCATACACAACTCGCGCAACCGTCGTCTCTACTTCCCCCCCTCTGTCAGTCTGCCTAACTCTCTCACTCTCTCTGCCCCCTCACTATCTCGCTCTCTCTACACGGCTTCTGACATCAATGAAGCCTTTGGCGATATTTCAATTCCTTCTGCGACGACATATATTTCACTGAGATTTTTTAAAAGTCCTCCGGGCGTTTGAAACAAACAGCAGTCCTGACAAACTGAAAAGTGTTCCACATGAGTCAAATTTATTTATTTAGAAATATATATATATATATATATCGCTTCGATTTTTGATAACGCTTACTATTCTAACGCAATTCACAGCGCAGGCTAGTTTTCGTTATTCCGTGCATTAAGGGATAACTATGACGCAATATGCTATCTCGGCCCAGACATCAGTTTCACTGTCGTCAATATGTAATACAATTACAACAGTACTTGATTAACAATGAATATTCATTGCTCACAGTCACTTAAGTTCTCCAGTTGTTGTTTATACTACTACTGCTGTTTATGATAATAAACGTATACTGTATATTAAATACAAGAATTTTCTTTTATAATTAAGGCAACTTAGGTTTGTAGTTCTTCAACACTTGAACTTGAATATTTGTAAAAGGCAAGCAGCTGTCTCAAGAAAACGGTTACTTGAAATTACAAAATATTTTCAAAATTTTGTAACAGGTAGGAGATCACTTTGACCGACTTTCAGTGGCTGTTCGATAGAAATATGTGTGAACATAAGCTCTATTAACGTTTTCGAGATGCGGTGTCCTCTGGAGAATTTTACAGTTGAATGACAGCGTGAGATGATTAGACTTTTGCTTCCTGAGAATGAAATTTATCTTGTTTTTTCCAGCCTGCCTCCATCAGTTTAAACGAGATCCAAACAATAAAGCACGGAGTGGCTTGTAGTAGTGAAGAAAAACCTTGGTTTGCAGAGAAGTGTCAGTCTTCTTGACGACAACATTCGTCCCCCACTGAATGATTGACACTTGAAGCAGTTGAAGAATTACGCTGGTATAGTCTGCCACACCCTCCTTATAGACCATACCATGCCACAAGAGATTTGCTTTCATCTTTGGTCCTCTCGAGAAAGCGGCATGTGGCGTCAAGTTTCAAAGCAACGCAGATGTAAAGAAAAATGTCTCAGACTGTTTCAAACATCAAGATACAGAATCCATGGAGCAGGCATATTATTTCTGTTGCTTATTACCGTTCCCGATTCGTATTTCTATTTCTTGTTACTGTGTTGTAATTGTCAATTGTAATTAATGTAATTATATCATAATTGTTACTTAGAAGTGAGAGTGTAGAAATTTTAGTTGTATTATTGTCATTTGGCGATAGACACAGGTGTCAGACTGTGTACCAAACAAGCAGATGTTTTGAACATAAAAATAGTTTTAGGAAATTTTCCCAGGGTTTGGTATAGATTTCATCCTCTTTCTCAATAAGCATGACTCTCAAGGAAATAATAATCGTAAACTGTAGTTTATGTGCTGCCAAAGGTTTCTTAAGCCCTTATCTGGACAAGCTGTGGAGAGATCAAAAGCCAATCTGTTAGGACAACAGGAGACAGATTTACGAAAAACATAGGAAACCTGGCGAGACATATAAAATAAGAATTAATGATGGCAAGGCCCAGACAGAACACATAAATGTCGCCATAAAGTTGATATTCTTTTGGGGTTAGTCAAGTAATGGGTCATAAGTGTGAAGACAGGTGTTGAACTCCGTGAGAACTTTAATCTAAAAGAGTAAAACCACACCAAATTGTGGCGTAGGGTCATATGATACAGTCTTTGACGAAATTATTAATAAACTACCCTTACTTCAACTAGTTTTAACCAATCATAGTTAAGGTTTTAGAAGTAAGTGAATGAAACAGTCCCACCACTTTAAATAAGGGTTACAACCCACGAATTGTGTATAAAAAGCCAGCAAATGCTGGAGAAAACAGAGTTGATAGTAAGTGTTCTTAGAGACCTTACGTCTGTCTCACTTTGACTTGTTGTTTGATCTGAGTTAGAAGGTGTTCTAAGAAAGCCTCTCTAGCCAGTGACAGTCAGTATACTTTGTGTTCTTTGTCAATTTTTAAAAAGTAACTAAAGTAGTTACATTAATTTGTTGAGACTAAGTACTAGTAACTGAAGGTACGTTAGAGTAAGTAAAAGTAATTGAATTGTATGAATTAAGTTAACTTCAAGAATTATTATTATAAAGAAAATTGTAAAAGTTTTGTATTTGCGAATCATCAATAAATTTTCTTCAGAGAAGAACGGTTCATATCAATGATTTAAATTCACCTCCGAAGCCACAACAACTAACAGTTGTAGCCTAGCTACCACTCGATAGGTTACAACTGGATTGGTTTTATAATTATCACTGAAGATTAATATAAATATAAAAATGTACTACACATAATGTGTTGAATATGTAAAAAGCGTATCACCATAAATTAGTCATGTTTTTTTTAACTTTGCTGTTACAAATTATTGATATACTGGACAGTAACCGATTTATTCAGTACTATTTCATTGTCCACTCGCCACTTTGTTTGTACTCTGACATTAGCAATTTTACTGAGATCAATTTTGTCTTTCCAAATTGAGACAGCGACATTAGGTCAGCAATTAGCTGCAATCATAAATATAATGTTTATAAATGTTTACATTACGGTTTAAAAAATTATGTCCTTTCCTATTGCATTTAGTGGTTGTTTTTGTACAAGAGCTTACTGTAACATATTCTTCAAATAGAGTACATTACGTTTTTAATGAGCTGGGATTTTTTTCTCTCAGCGGGTGTAAAGTGTTTTCGTAAAGCCGCGCACAGTTTAAGGTTTGTCAATAGATAGGCCAACTAGACTTACACACAGTACAGAAGATGGTCATGGGACACAAAAAGGGACGTCCAGAAAGTAAGAATACAACACTTGTTAAAAATCGAAAAATGAATATATTTTAATGAAATGTACAGGGTATGTGCCAAAATATGTTATCATTTCTCCACATAATCGCCGTTGAGGTCAATGCACTTTTGAAGCCTGGGCACCAGCTTTTGTATACCCTCGTCGTATACCTTCCGCTCCACTCCTGAAGCCACTTTTTCACAGTCTCCATGACCTCCTCATCGTTCGAAAATCGCTGTCCACCCAAGAACTCCTTCAATTTGGTGAAAAGATGGTAATACGAGAGTGCCAGGTCCGGGGAGTAGGGTGGGTGAGTCACAACGTCCCATCCAAACGACACGAGCAGGTCCTGAGTGAGCCGGGCGGTATGGGGTCTGGCGTTGTCATGAAGGAGTGACACACCACCAGTCAGCATTCCCCTCCTTTTGTCTTTGATTTTTTTTCACCTTCTTTAGGGTCTCACAATATGCAGCAGCATTGATGGTGGTCCCTTTGGGCATGAAATCGACCAACAAGATCCCGTTCCGATCCCAAAAGACGGATGCCATGATTTTCCTCTGTGAGACTGTCTTTTTGACTCAGGAGTATAGTGACACACCCACGTCTCGTCCCCGGTCACAACTGAGTCGAGAAAGGATTCACCCTCAGTTTGAAAACGTTCAAGAAATTCGCGTGCGGCCGAAAATTCGCGATTTTCGAATCTCACACCTGCGGTACGTGGAGCAAACGGGGGACGAACTGGTTGACGTGTTAAGCTGCTGCGACGACATTTCGTAACGGACTGAGGCTCTCGATGTCTCATTTTGACCGTTAAGAACCCGTCTACACGTCACGGGTGCCAACTTTGAAAAAAAAATTTCCCTATGTCCTACACAGCCCTTGAATTCTTACTTTCTGGATGTCCCTCGTACTTCATCCTCCGGTAACAAGCTTGTGCGGCTCTTGAAAATGAGCTTACATTGAAATTATTGCTATCAGAACTAACAAAACTGACTGTCATTTTGACGTAAACAGAAGCATATTTCATTAGATTTGTGTACGTGTTAATTAAATTATCTCGGAATTACAATTAAAAGACTTGCTATAAAAACGGGAAAAGTTTAAAAAATAAAAGTACTTAGGTAAGCTTATAAGTGTGTGTGTGTGTGTGTGTGTGTGTGTCCGTTAGCCCCATGTGTTACGTTCTTTGAATTATTACGTGATCCGGATCTTGTGTAGGTTTCATAAATCCGTTCGTTTCCTAGTAACGACACGCTTTGTACAACACCTGATCTGCATTTCTACGTTTAACGTTGTTACATAGTCGTGTATTCCCTTGGCTTTGTTGTGTTAGCAGTACAGCGTCTACGAATAATGACACGGTTATAGAAATCATCGCGTGTAAAGTACGCGCATTGAGTAAGATGTTGAAGCCAGCTGACATGAAAATATGACCCAGATTTCATGTGAAATGCAATAAATTGATGTAATAAATATGCATACGAGTATTAAAACGGCGACGTCGTAGTTTCTGTCACAAGAGGTCGGAAATGTAGACACATTAGCATTCGTGAAGCGTAACAAAGGTAAGTATGTGTGCAGGAGACGCAACAATAACACCTTAACAACAAACGTATCCCTTAGCGTATGTAAAATCGCGGCTGCTCATGGTGTGTCGCGTTATTGAAATGCTTGCGACTATTTCATCGATTTTCTACCTCGTTCTCCGACTAATACAGTCTTATAAACATATCTTGTTTCTTCTGGCAGCTAAAATAAAAAACGACACGACAATAAAGTTCATAGTCTCTTTTTGTATAAACTGTTTGCCTCTTGGATTCTTCTCCATCTGATGCACAATTAATCATAAAAATTATTTGCAAGTATTCAATAGTTGCATTTCACGATTCATGCAACATGAAAATACAGTAAAGTACCTTAGTGCGTGTTAGGTACTGTTTATCTGGTAAAATACTCCCGTGTCTGTTTACAGATATTTTACACGGTGGGTTACAACACCCTGACTGCCCATGAAATCTGATCGCCAATGACGTAGGTTTGTTCCCGAGAGGACAGAACTATTGAAACGAACACGATTTGATGATGGCACTGACGACACCAGTAATAAGAGGTATGTTAAAAAAATAAAATCGAACTGACAATAATGTGACTGAAAAAATTCGCCGCCGTGGCCGTTGCACAAAACCAGTCCCAAGCCTACTCTGAAAGACGGACAGGCCGCTGGTATGGGTTCAGAATATCCCAAAGCGCTTTCGTGATCTTTGTTGATAACAATTTTTGATCCCAAGGGGATTAAATTAAAAGACACTATAAAAAGATTTACCATTAAAGAATAGCATATTTATAGCGATGTAGTTACATTACGAACTATATTATTTGCTTACTCTCATACTCGCTTTAAATTTCATACACTTCCCGTACACCCACATAACTCTACGTCACACATCTTAATCAGAGCAGGAAGATGATACAAAATAACAGCACCCACGGAAGTAATGATAAATTTCCTACAAACCTAAAGGGAAAATTTTTAAGTCAAAACACAAATGCAGCCCTAAAGCTTTCAATAAAAAATTAAGAGACGAACGGTTAAGGAAAGCATTTCGAAATATATTTATTGTGATGGATTAAGGTTATGTAGTCTAATGTCTATCGTACAGCTCCGTTTTCTGAAGAAGCGGTTAATAGCTAGGCGGACATTCCTTGAGAAGCCATTACACAGTGATGAATATTCATAGAGGCCATTCTGGAAACAAGAACATTATCAAAAAAATATTTGTATGTACAGTACATTTAAAAATAGATGGCGTAACTGGAAACTAAAAATAGTAGTAAATGTTTTCTCTTCACTCGAAAAAATAATAAATAAAATATAAAGGAATAGGTTTACTCAGATGTAAATAATCCAAGAGTTTGTGTCTTCGCTCTTCAGGAACACACACCGAAAGATTTTTGTATACGAAACAAATACTAGTACTGAAGACATACCAAGACAAATAGTACATGTTAAATAGTAAGTCACCTTCGTATTTTTGTTGATTATATATTTGGGAGTATTCGAAATAAAATGTCAATAAGATATGTGAGTGCTCTTTTAAGTGTTTTTAAAGTTAACAAATATAACTTTCATCAATTTTGCACAGTTTTTAGGAATTAATACCTAATAGCGCTGCTTCCTTTATTCACAAAGTTAATATTATCTTGTTATCATGAATTATGTTTCTGTTAATACTACCTACAACAACGACAATTATTACTACTACTGCTCTGGGGCTGCGGCTGTTGCTGCTGCTAATATTATTATTCTTATTATTAATATTTATTAACTGTTATGTAGTTGGAGCTGTCACATCAGCAAAGATAATGGTAAAAATAATAACACAATTACAACAAAAAATTATTAAGAAACAAAATTAACGAATTACAAAATAAAATTAACGCAAAAAAACTTCCAAAGACAGAAACTCATACAGAACTCATACAGAAACGCATAAAGACAGAACCTCAGTTACAATACAATAACGACAAGCAGAATCAATATAATAATGACAGTTTCAAGACTTGCGTTATGTGTTACTGCAAAGATGAAAATTATTAAAATCGATACAGAGACTGATATCATAGTTGGAATTAAATGACGGTAAGAGAAACCGCGAGACATAAAATATAAAGAACTAGAGAGACAGACGGACACAGTCTGTGTAACTAAATAATCCACACTGTTTCTTTATGTTATTATAAATTAAAATATTTCTCAGTAGCGCTCAGTAAGCATACTTGGCAGACATTAGGTTCGTGCGTAAGCAGAAAGCTTGAGCTTGGTTTCTTCACTTCTTATGTTTATTCTTTTCATTTTTACTTTTTCCCTTCTTCCCTTTTTAATCGTATTCAATGAGTGCGTATCTCTGTCCCTGTCTGTATGTCTATCTGTCTGTCTCCTTCACACTTTGTCTTTCTGTCTTCTTTATCCTACTTTTCTGACTTCATCATCATAATAAGAGTATGAAAATTCACGCAGTTTACTGCCACAAGGGAAGAGAGAAGATTTATCATATTTTAAGGGATTATTTAGAAACAGAACTTCTTGAATTTAATTACTTTTATTTATTTCATTTCTTATGCGACTTTAGCGCATTTCCCTCTTTCACGTCTTAACGTGTTTTCTTTCATATAAAAAATGAAACAAAACATCAAGAAATTAAACTTTCCTCGGAAAAAGAGATTTTTTTATTACTCCAGTCAACTGGTTTCACAGTTTACGCTCTGCTACGATACATCGTCTGAATGTAAGTTTAGAGTGTGTTTGTGTGTGTGTGTGTGTGCGCGCGCGCGCGCAAAATGTTTTTATTAAACTTTTATTTCAGATATATGTATTTTATTACTAGTGAAACTTAGTAATTTTTTTACTAATTTTTACCTACTTTGTATTACTACACAAGTATTACTACCTTACCTATGTATACAGAGTATATCCGGCAAGCAATTTGTTGCAGGGGGGAGGGGTGATACTCGTGAGTTGACTTTCAAATGATACGAAGAGTTGGACCATTTTTTAATGGTCTCAAGTACAAATCATGCGAATGAGTGGTGATAAAATACAGTGTGTCATTTTCAACACAAGTTTATTAACGTACAAGTATAAAATCACAGCTGTGTTTGTCAATTGATTGTTCTTTTAATAATATTTACTTAGGACTACAGTTTAAAATACTACTCATTTAAGCTGTGTATCAAATAAAAATTAACATGGTGGTAAGGTAGAGTTACAATTTAAAGTAATTTTAGAGTAAACCATTAACCTACCATAACTTGATATGAATATTGTAACACATCCACAATCATAAAACCATTCTACAATCACTAGGCGGCGAGAAAAGTTTCGTCTGAAATGACCATTCCCCTTGGATCCGAGCCTGCTAGTATATAAATGTACACGCACGCACGCACGCGCACACGCACACACACACAGTGTTACGACATTACATAATATGCTACGTGTTTCTCGGCTATTCCAGCGGAGCCCGGCTATAATGTGTGTGTTCGTACATATTATTGCTACTTTGAGATGAAGGACAATTACGTGACACTTGTTACGCGTCCGCAACGAGACTTTTCCAGACCATACCGGTCCGCGCCCGCTGTGTTCAAGGCCGCAATCAATTACGTTCATAGTATTTTCTAGTAGGCACGTACTAGAAACACGTACTGTTTGTGGAATATGCTGGAATCTCAGCGGAGTATAAATACAAGACTTCAGAGGCGCTTACTTCAGTTTGAGTTGCGATTTATTCCAGTGCGGTTCGAAGTACTTTGGCGAAGTGTTACCAGACGATTTACACAGTGGATTCAAGTGGTGTATTAGTGAAAAGTGATTATAGCGGGAATTCTTTACATCTGATATTATTATTGCGTGTGGACAAATGTAACTGGAATTATTGTACGAGTTGATTATAAATAGTTATTTGTGATAATTAAAGCAGGTTTTTAGTGACATAATTGGTGTCTTGTATTTTGTTTTCCACTGTACCATACGACGATCAGTAGACCGTCGTAACACCATATTACATTCATACATGCTCACATTTTTCTTGTATTTATTTATTATTTTATATTTTAATAATAATAAAACTTTTTACAAGAATATATCTTTTTATTATTATGTAAATTTACATGTTTAAATAGTAATCCAACTATTTATATCTGATGATGATAGTTGGATAAGTATCAAAACATATGTAAATAAAAAATAATAAAAAATATATTCTTGTAAAAGTTTTATTATTATTAAAATAAAAAAAGAATATATATATATATATATATATATATATTACTATTCGGACCGTCTCTCCTTCTTCTCCCTCTACTCACTCTCTCCCCCTCTTTCTCTCTCACCGCTCTGTTCCACATAGGTTTGAATGTATTTCATGAACTGCTACTACTTTGAACATACACAGACACACATAGTATGCACATACATACTTTGTATGTGTGTACTTTTGTTTTTCGTATGCGTAACCAATATATTGTTTCACGTGTGACTGCAATTTTTTCACTAATCTTGATGTAAATTATTAATAAATAATTGTTAATAAAAGCATATATCAAGAACTCACTTGAATCGTTGTAACACAGATGATGCAGCAAGTCCTGGCTGGAAGTGTTACGCGAAATGCAGAATAAGTTCTTACTAAATGGTTTTATTAATTTCGTTTAATGACTAAACACGGGAGCGCTGTTTGTGTTACTTTTCTACAATTAGAAAGAGATACATTTTCCAGTTCAACTTCAAGAAGGGACTAACATTTTGACTTGCATTAAATAGTGAACAGGCCTTATGTAAGATCAAAGGAAACGTACAACGCATGGAAAATACGATTCTTCTAAAGCGATAACATGCAACCCTGCTATCAGTTTAAGACATGTTTTTCACAAATAGAAATATTATAGTCTACATAGGGTGAATGCCAAGAAAGTAAACGTATATTTACATATAAATGTAACTTTTATATGAAAGTGTAAATGCGTATTTTCATATACGTATGGAAATGGTGCGACGAACAAGCGGGCTACGTGTATGTAGGGTATATTTCCAGACGATTCTCTTACCCGCGTCTATATTACAACGTGCATTTCCATGTAGGCTATTCCTATCCACAATTCTGTGTGTATTAATACATTTTGCTGTGTGTTTTTCATTTTAATCGTTTTTTCACCGTATACAAAGAGCATGGACTGCTCGTACATAAAGTATCTCGTTGCCATTCCTTTGTGATGTCCCCAGACATGTTCCTGACGCCATTATAACATATTGGTTTTTGATTGATTTATATAATTTTTACAAGTTTTGGTGGCCTATACGACAGAGTAGATAATAGTTTAGACTCTGCCAGAAGTCGGCCTCCAATTATGTGACAGTAACAACCCTCACTCCTAATGTTAGACTTGACCATACAGAGTATGCAATTCTAAGTATACAGAGAACGCATTACTCATTACGAGTATTAAACTTGGAAACGAACGATACTGCCTCCCTCCCTCCCCCTCTCACTTCCACTCTTGCCAAACACTACAAATAAATATTCAGATTCAAAAATTGCGTAATTTCAATGGAATTACTTTATTTGTCACACGATAGACGAAAAGGCACCGGATGCTGACATATCATTTTAATAGTTGCACTGAGGTAGAAATTTTGTATTACAGTATGTATGGAAACGTATGTACGTCGATCACGACGTATGAGAGACTATTATTTTAAACTTACAGTGTGTTCAAAGAGAATTATTGTACAGAATATAATATAAAGTATCATGTCGTTATCTGTACCTAACCTTACTTATGTTTCTTTATGTTTTACTATAGGTCTAAGGCTTTACGATTTGGTAGACAAAAAAGTATGTGGAACAGTGTAAAAAGTAGGCTTATCGAAAACTAATCAAAGAGCTGCCAACTCAGATATAAACATTCAGGGTGCTTGTAACTATAATATCAAGGCAAAACAAGTCAACCAATTGCAGAAGTGCTAATTGATAAAATCGGGTTGAGAGATATTGAAATACGTAAGGCATTACCAGAATCGTAAACAATACTGGATGTGTTAGTTCCTTCAGGTGGGATCATAACATATATTGTAAAAAACAAGAAAAGAATTAGACAGGTAATAGTTGAATCGATTCTTATCAGCGGGTATGAGATATAGTTCTATATTCTAAAATGACAGCGATAACAACAGATTACTTAATGAACGTGCAAGAATTTCGAAATTAATACGGAATGCCAACGAAGAAGTAAATCCATTATGGGTGCAATAGAATGTAGTAGAACAAACACGTAAAAGAGGCGAACCCTCAAGTTGTGAGGGTTAAAATGTTTTTGTTAAATACTGAGAATGTAAACAGATCGATTGCAAAACGTATTCCAGGACGAAGAAGAAACGGAAATCCAGGTCGGTCTTGGAATCATGGAATCGAGAATGCTCGGGAGCCACGGAACCTAGAAGAAGGACATGCCTTAATTTTAGAGGTTTGGAGGAGAGGCAAGGGTTTAAACCAAGAAAATATCTCCAGTTAGTTAAATGAAACAAACACAAAATAAATTCAATTTATTGAAAAAATGCATCCATAATATCTACTAATACACCGATCATGTAGTTAGACGTTTAAAAAGCTCTTACTTGTAAGGTCGAGCAACTTAAGACTTTTCATCATGGGATGAGCTAACCGGATGGTGTTAACAGAATAATACATCCATTAATCAAACAATTTGATTGATATAAACTAATTAGTTAATTATCGTGTTTTATTAATAAAGTGGAAAAACAATTGCGTCAGCTTGGTACATTTTAATCAAATCAGTGAGAACGAGGTATATTTATATAATGAGGTATATATATATATATTGTAATAATCAATTTTGACGTTAGCCCCACTGTTGGGTTCGCCAAATGTAATATTCAATAAATATAATCCTCCTTATGTATTTTGTGAATGTGGAAGGCCCCACGTTGGGCGCCAATATGTAATATTCAATTTTTGACGGTAGCCCCACGTTGGGCGTCAATATATAATATTCTATTTTTGACGTTAGCCCCACTGTTGGGTTCGCCAATATGTAATATTCAATAAATATAATCCTCCTTATGTATTCTGTGAATGTGGAAGGCCCCATTTTTGAGCGTCAAACACAGGGTGCAACAGAACACAGGATGATAAGATATGCTGTTTATATCAGAGTACATGAATGACGAGCATTTTCTTGTTTAAATTTGTTTTGTGTAATATTTTGTTTTTTAGTCATAAGTTTTGTATTTAAAAAATGATAAGCATATATGTTACACCAAACTCTTCATACAAAATTGTACTATATTGTCATGTATTTTTTGTATGAAATGGTGCGCGTGTGCGGGTGTGATAATCTGCGATCGATATAGCGGCAGTGGTAGTTAACCGATTTACATGAAAATTTGACAAGGAATTATTTAAATAAATAGCTTCGATTTGTGTATACTCTGAGGTTTGTAATTATTTTAGAAATATGATTTTTTAAGTAAAGCAAAACTCAAGTGTAACTCTTATCAATGATAGGGTAATAATAATTGTAGATAATTTCCATGCAGGACTATGCAAAATTATACAAAGTTTTTCATGAATTTTGTGTATCTGGTTGTTCCATCAATCATGTGACTTGGGCTTGGCTTATCAAATTACACCAAATTCTGTGAGATTCATACGTTGCAGAGCTAGGTTGAACACAGTCTGTCTGTCGACGTTGCTAGGGGAAGTTGTGCCCGAGTAAGAGAGTTGTTCTCTTACAAATGTAGGAATATTTTATATAAAGTAAACTATAAACCTTGTAATTCTTAACGAAGTTTTGCGGTAAGAATGAAGAAGATAAATAATTAAGTAAAATTTAAAATAAAATTCAGTGCTGTGTCGTGTAATTTAAGATATCCGCATAGGGAACTTAAAGACACTACAAGATATCGTGGAAGCAGTTAAACATAACTACGAGACTCTGAAATATCGCCGCTGGAGCTTCTTGCTGTACAAGGACGACGAGAGAAGAGGACACCAGGAAGGAGTGAAGCTGTAGAAGAGGACGACGAGACGGGGCCGACGAGACGAGAGGAGGACGTTGCAGCAAACAAGTAAAAGCGATTTATATTAATCGAACAATACAAACAATTTAATATACTATCAATACATGACAATTTAAAAAACATTATACATCTTTATAAACAATATTTGTATGTAATAAATAATTTTTCAACTCCTCCATAATAGACTTTTATCGATTTCTACACACTCACAATATCCTTATTAGAATAATAAAGTTTGATCTGTTGCATAAGGATATTTGGCGCTTGCCAACGTTGGGCTCGATTAATGAATTAATTTTAAAAAAAGAAATATTTATTTGAGTGTGTAGAGACTAAATTCATTGAACTATTTATAGGGGCTGTTCTATGTTGTCAGGGAGTGTAGATAAAAGTTAGAATACTCTCTCTTATCAGATATTT
Organism: Magicicada septendecula; assembly: GCA_034769895.1. Classification (NCBI taxonomy): domain Eukaryota; kingdom Metazoa; phylum Arthropoda; class Insecta; order Hemiptera; family Cicadidae; genus Magicicada; species Magicicada septendecula. The sequence goes on from CM068371.1 coordinate 266,101,352, forward strand.
GAACAATAGAGTTATTATCTGTATGGAGGTTGAATTATTATTGTTATCTGTGTTAGATTAAGTGTTTACATTTGATTGTGAGACTGAACTATAATAATAATAACATAAACGGACATTATTAGAAATAATACGTATAAAAAAATATTGCCGTTACTATAAATAAAACTATAATATTTTATAAATTTAAAAATAAATAATCAATATGGCCGAATCACTAGAATTACAAAATACATTAGCGGCTTTAATATGGCCAATATGCAAAAGATGTCCGAAGACAGTAAGGCCAATATGCAAAAGCTGTCGGACGAAAATAAAGCAAATATGCAAAAACTCTCAGAAGAAGTAGCATTAAAACAAAATAAGTCATTACAATCACTTCATGATGAGAATAAAAAAATTTATACAGCCGTTCATGAACAGGCTAAACAAAATAAACAACTTTTAGAGTCAACCGAAAAACGTATAGGCGAAAAGGTAGAAATAATTCGCAGCAATATTGAGACCGCTTTAGAAGCGAACAATTCTCGCATCAGTGAATGTGAAGCTAAAATCACTGGAATAGAAGAAAGAGTAGTTCAACACACATCTACTGTGAGTGAGCTCGCAGCTGAACAAGATCAGCGAATACAGGAGCTGGAACAAAAGCTGACCCGACTCCAGAATTCCTCGACAACGGGGAACCAGACAACGTTCATCTATAGAACTTTAGAAGAAAACAATTCACAGTTGAAATTCTTCGGCAGGGAATCCGAAAATCCGCTTCTCTTCCTGAATAACTGCCAGCGAGAAATGGACACAATAGGCGACAACCTGAGTGAGATGGGTAAAATAAACTATGTAGTCAGGAGATTAAAGGGTACTGCAGCTGAGTGGTTCACGGTAGTACAAGATAAAATAATCACATATCAAGATCTGGTACGACACTTTAGGGCGAGATACTGGAACAGCGAAATACAGCGAAAAATACGCGTACAGCTGGAGTTTGGTAGGTATTCCAGTTTAAAGGGTTTAAAGAAAATTATTTAATGCAACTCATATCTCGTGCGAAATATCTTGAACCAGAATTTACAGAGTCAGAGGTAGTTAATAAATTAGCTCATCATTTCGGACGAGTATTCAAATCGCCGTAATTACACAAGGTCTTAAATCATTGGAGGAACTACTCCTATTGTTAACAAAATGGGATACTGTTGACAGTCAAAGTAATAGTAATAATAATAGTGAACTGGCTCGTAAACAATTTCAGCCACAACAACCACAACAATTTAAAAATAAACCTAATTTCCAAAAGTGCAATCAAAGAAATGTGTCGGCAATTACCGAAGCAAGTACCAGCGAAGAGCAAACAAAAAACGAGTAGGGTTGCACGGCATGAGTCCGTGCGATAAATTGAAAATTATAAATAAAACATACCATAACGAACACCAGTGTCGAAAATCTTATGTAAACGATAATAGTAGTGAGAAAATATACATTGCTTCAGGCATATATCCTATAGACGTTAGAGATGAATTAATATATAACAATTGGGTTGATGATGATGTGGAAAATGTTAGAAATAAGAATGATAATGAGGTTGTTGTGAGAGCGAAAATAAATGGATGTGTCGGAAATGTATTATTTGATACTGGTGCGCAAATTTCTCTAATCAGCGAAAAATTCATTAACAAACATAAACACCAATTAAAAAAACACCGATCTTACCTGTCAACAATACATTTGTCACAACAGCCACAGGTGATTCACAAACTATTAATAAGCAAGCACTTATCACAATAAATTCACAAGGGATGGAAATGGAAATACCTGTTCTTATAGTCAAAAATCTAGTTTACAACGTCATAGTAGGTACGGACACATTAAGAAACATACACGCAACAATTAATTTTATTAATAAAACGCTTGAATGCACAGTTAAAAAGTCAAAACATAAAATTAAGTGGGGTTATTCCCTTAGTCAGGGAAGTGAATATGACAATTCGGTTGACCGATATAGTCCCGTCGACTTACAGAAGCCAGCTGTTAATCGCTTAGATAAGATAGAAGCTAAGGGTGGTGCGCCTGATAAGGAGATAACGGATGGTCAACAAAAGCATTTAAATAATCTTTTAATTAAATATGAATCAATTTTCAACACGCAGCACACAATTACCAACGTTTATGAACATAAAATACAAGTAAGCGACGAGAATAAATTTATAAGAAAAACATATCCGATCCCATTACATTATCAGCAACAGGTTGAAGGCGAAATAAATACTATGTTAGAAAATAATATTATTGAACGGCCAGATAGTAATTTTTTAAACCCGATGGTGGCCGTTAAGAAAAAAAATAACGATATACGCATCTGCTTGGATATGCGAAATCTTAATAATATAACACAAAAATGTTACGATTGTGCTCCCAATGCAGAAAATTTGTTTGTAAAATATCAAGGAGTAAAATACATGTCGCGTCTTGACCTAAAAAGTGGGTTTTGGCAGATTCCGTTAGCAAAAGAATGTCGGAAATTCACAGCCTTTTTATATAAAAATAAATGTTACCAGTTTAAGGTAGTACCTTTTGGTTTGGTTACCAGCCTTGCTGCTATGGTTAAGTATCTTGAATTGGCATTAGGGCCTGAGGTCGATGATTTTGTGAGTGTGTTTGTTGACGACATACTTATTATACCGAAGTCGTTCGAGGAACATATGCAGCACCTGGATATCGTATTCCGCAAGTTACGGGATGCGAACCTTGCGCTCAACTTAGAAAAATGCGAATTTGGAAAGTCACAAATAAAGTTCCTCGGGCATATTATTTCTGCAGATGGTGTTAGTACTGACCCGGAGAAAATTCAGGCCATTACGGCATTTCCAAATCCAACGAAAGCGAAAGATATCAGAGCGTTCCTTGGATTGACTGGATATTTTTGCCGTTTTACACCGGAATATTCAAAAACCATAGAACCGCTGCTGCAATTGTTAAGGAAGACCACCAAATGGAGATGGGAAGAGCGACATGAGGCAGCTTTCAATGCTACAAAAGAATTGTACAGTAAGAACTTACACGTGTTCCACCCGGAAAAAGAAGGAACGTATGTACTCAACTGTGATGCTTCAGACTACGCGATCGGTGGTGTGTTATATCAACGAAATAACAAAGGAGAACATAAGGTGATTGCACATGTAAGTAGATCTTTAAAAGGTGCCGAAAGAAATTATTTTACGTCTGGAAAAGAGATTCTTGCAATTGTTTATTGTATCAGTAAATTTAGATATTACCTGGTGGGTCAACACTTTGAAATTCTCTCAGATAATCAGGCTTTATCTTTCATGGTTAATTGTAAACTGGCCAATGCGCGGATATCGCGTTGGATCATGGCGATCCAAGAATATGATTTCAGCATCAAATATTGTAAAGCCAGTGAGAATAAAACTGCTGATACTCTGAGTAGATATCCCCCCATCATCGAAGAACAGTACTCCGCGACCAGGAGTGAAATTCAAATTCTAGCAGTCAAGTATACAGTACGAGATGACTTAAAGAATAGGTTGAAATTGGTAAATCTTGAGCAACAAAAGGGCGCAAAATTAAGAAAAATTAGCGAAGAAATACAAAGGCAAGACAACCCGAAGTACAAAATCGACAGGGATGTACTGTATAAAATAATCGACGGACAATGGAAAATTATGGTTCCTGATGATCTCGTAGAAAATTTAACGTGGGCTTGTCATGAAAGTCTGGCTCATGCTGGAGCTTATAAATGTTATTTGGCGATGAGAGAAGACTTCGTATGGTTGAACATGGCAAGGAAAGTTAAGTCTATTTTGCGGACATGTCACATATGCCAAACAGCTAAATACCCAAATCAACACACTTATGTGCAGATGGGTAACATCATTACCAAGAATAAGAATGATCTCTGCTGCAAGGGGTATGAAAAACCTGGTTGTTTGCACAGATGCATTTTCTAAGAACGTAAGTTTATATGCAATTGGACGACCTACCACGATGGCAGTATTAAATGTTGTATTAAATAAATACATTCCGAAATATGGTCCAGTGAAGAAAATTCTATCTGACCAGGGTAAGCAATTCACCAACAAGAAATGGCAGTCCGAATTAGAGAAGCACAATATACAGGCAGTGTTGACAGCAATCCGGAGACCGCAAGGTAACCTCGCCGAAAGGGTCAACAGGGAGTTAGGGCGTCTGTTTCGCACTTATTGTAATACCAACCAGAGTAGGTGGCCGGATTATCTCGAGTTTTTCGAGGCGTCCATCAACGGGAATTACAATGACCCGACAGGGTTTACACCTAACGAACTACAAACCGGGGAAAGGCCAAAGCGTGTCTGGGATGGGTGCATCAGGAGGATTGCAACGCAGAATTTGCTTATTCCAAATTTGGTTAAAAAGATAGAAGCAAGGAGACGCATTAAAAAGTGTGCCGAAGAACGGACGGAGAAATTTAATGCGGATCACAAACTGGTAACGTTCAGAACTGGCGGGAAGGTACTCTTGCGTGCGTTAAATGTTGGCCACAGGGAAGATAATACGGCAGCAAAATTCTTCAGATTATACAACGGTCCATATATTTTATCGGAACAAGTGGGTAAAAATACATACATTGTCACTAACCCAAATACAAACAGGGTGATAGGGAAGTTCCATGCATCATCTTTAAGAAAATATTACATTAAGGATAATTAAATTTGATATGCCAGGATATAGGAGTATGTATGTTATGCAAGTGTATAAAATTATGTGTAAAATAAGAATAATTGTTATCATGTTGAAAAATGTATGGTTGAACTGTAGGTATAGCCGAATGACGTCTGACATTGACATCCTTATCAGTGTTCAGCAATGTTTGGTGATAAGCAGCCATGTGCTTTTGTTGGTTTACAATTAGAGTTGTCAAAGTGAAAGTTAGGGAAATGTTGTTTGATAGAAGCTATTCAGTTATTTTAATTTTTGAAGTTATTATTTCGATGATTATGATTATTGGGAAGAAATTATGTCAATTTAGGTTAAAAAAAAATTTTTATTCCATATAAATTTTTTTTTTCCACGTGGAGGGGTTAATCCTGCAACAGAACACAGGACGATAAGATATGCTGTTTATATCAGAGTACATGAATTACAAGCATTTTCTTGTTTAAATTTGTTTTGTGTAATATTTTGTTTTTTAGTCATAAGTTTTGTATTTAAAAAATGATAAGCATATATGTTACACCAAACTCTTCATACAAAATTGTACTATACTGTCATGTATTTTTTGTATGAAATGGTGCGCGTGTGCGGGTGTGATAATCTGCGATCGATATAGCGGCAGTGGTAGTTAACCGATTTACATGAAAATTTGACAAGGAATTATTTAAATAAGTAGCTTCGATTTGTGTATGCTCTGAGGTTTGTAATTATTTTAGAAATATGATTTTTTAAGTAAAGCAAAACTCAAGTGTAACTCTTATCAATGATAGGGTAATAATAATTGTAGATAATTTCCATGCAGGACTATGCAAAATTATACAAAGTTTTTCATGAATTTTGTGTATCTGGTTGTTCCATCAATCATGTGACTTGGGCTTGGCCTATCAAATTACACCAAATTCTGTGAGATTCATACGTTGCAGAGCTAGGTTGAACACAGTCTGTCTGTCGACGTTGCTAGGGGAAGTTGTGCCCGAGTAAGAGAGTTGTTCTCTTACAAATGTAGGAATATTTTATATAAAGTAAACTATAAACCTGGTAATTCTTAACGACGTTTTGCGGTAAGAATGAAGAAGATAAATAATTAAGTAAAATTTAAAATAAAATTCAGTGCTGTGTCGTATAAGTTAAGATATCCGCATAGGGAACTTAAAGACACTACAAGATATCGTGGAAGCAGTTAAACATAACTACGAGACTCTGAAATATCGCCGCTGGAGCTGCTTGCTGTACAAGGACGACGAGAGAAGAGGACACCAGGAAGGAGTGAAGCTGTAGAAGAGGACGACGAGACGGGACCGACGAGACGAGAGGAGGACGTTGCAGCAAACAAATAAAAGCGATTTATATCAATCGAACAATACAAACAATTTAATATACTATCAATACATGACAATTTAAAAAACATTATACATCTTTATAAACAATATTTGTATGTAATAAATAATTTTTCAACTCCTCCATAATAGACTTTTATCGATTTCTACACACTCACAATATCCTTATTAGAATAATAAAGTTTGATCTGTTGCAATATATATATATATATATATATATATATATATACATATATTGTAATATTCAATTTTTGACGTTAGCCCCACTGTTGGGTTCGCCAAATGTAATATTCAATAAATATAATCCTCCTTATGTATTTTGTGAATGTGGAAGGCCCCACGTTGGGCGCCAATATGTAATATTCAATTTTTGACGTTAGCACCACGTTGGGCGTCAATATGTAATATTCAATTTTTGACGTCAGCCCCACTGTTGGGTTCGCCAATATGTAATATTCAATAAATATATTCCTCCTTATGTATTCTGTGAATGTGGAAGGCCCCACTATTGAGCGTCAAAATGTAATATTCAGTTAATACCTTCCTATTCATTCGTCGTTGATACTTATATTTTGTTCAGCCCTGTGTTGGGATCACCAATATGTAATATTAAAATAATTAGTATCTCTGAAGTTGATTTGTAACTAAATAAAAAAAATCTGTGTTTTGTTTTTAAATAGAGGATTATTTATCTGACTCTCAGGGCTAACATACAAGTATTGTTAAAGTCTGGTACAATTTACACATAGAACAGACAATATAATTTTTATTAATGAAACTTGGTAATATAGTGTTGTTAATGTCTGTTGAATGTTTGTGGGTTCTTTTAAACAACTAGAAACTATAACAAAAAACTTATGATTAACGACTATTTTCATAATAGTGTACTAAAGTGATTCACAATTATTATTTTTTATTTATTTTTTTTATTGTTTTTTTCAGTTATTGTTTTTGTGGTATGATCTCACCAACTTTGAAGTTTTCCCAATGGATTTATTCGTTGATTCTGCCCCTGGACACCTGGTTTTTTGGTCTCTCTCTGTCAAAACATCATTCCTCTAGGTCTTGGGTTGGTTTTCCTGGTCATCTCAGCTTTTATTGTTAAAAATTGTGAATTGCAAGCCAGAACGTTTAAGAGAAATGACTGCTGAGTTGATGGAAATTGAAGATCAATAAAAGCTGAGATGACCAGGAAAACCAACCCAAGACCTAGAGGAATGATGTTTTGACAGAGAGAGTCCAAAAAACCAGGTGTCCAGGAGCAGAATCAACGAATAAATACATTGGGAAAACTGCAAAGTTGGTGAGATCATACCACAAAAACAATAACTGAAAAAAACAATAAAAAATAAATAAATAATAATAATTGTGAATTACTTTAGTACACTATTATGAAAATAGTCGTTAATCATAAGAGTTTTTTGTTATAGTTTCTAGTTGTTTAAAAGAACCCACAAACATTCAACAGACATTAACAACACTATATTACCAAGTTTCATGCATAAAAATTATATTGTCTGTTCTATGTGTAAATTGTACCAGACTTTAACGATACTTGTATGTTAACCCTGAGATTCAGATAAATAATCCTCTATTTAAAAACAAAACACAGATTTTTTTTTATTTAGTTACAAATCAACTTCAGAGATACTAATTATTTTAATATTACATATTGGTGATCCCAACACAGGGCTGAACAAAATAAAAGTATCAACGACGAACGAATAGGAAGGTATTAATTGAATATTACATTTTGACGCTCAAAAGTGGGGCCTTCCACATTCACAGAATACATAAGGAGGATTATATTTATTGAATATTACATATTGGCGAACCCAACAGTGGGGCTAACGTCAAAAATTGAATATTACAATATATATATATATATATATATATATATATATATATATATAGAGAGAGAGAGAGAGAGAGAGAGAGAGAGAGAGAGAATATGATAGGCAACAGAAAAAGAGGAACATATATATATATACACACACACAACAGTACAAACATTAATGGTACTGTGCATTGCCAAAATAAATTAAATAAATAATAAAAATAAATAAATATAAATTAATAAACATGATTCAGATTGCATAAGCTGGATCGTAGTAAAAATAGGGAGCGCAGAATTCATGCATGGACATGCATTTTCGACACACCTGTCGCTAGCGTTGTGTACGCGCGTATTTTGTTGGTGTGTGTGAAACCTGTCCGTTCCTGAAATGTAACCAACCCTTTTCAAGTAAAATAGCTGTATGTATATTTTAATTGTAAGAAAACTATGTAGCCTACGATAGGATAAAACAAAAGACACCAAAGTGTATAGAAATTATAGGTAAATAAAGTGTTAAAAAACCGTATCAATGTGACGAAAAGTGCAATTACTATACGTAAAAAATGAATAACTCTTTTTGTGAGTACCATAAAGAAGTGCAATTTACGTATAGTAATCACATAAAAATTAGCGATCGATTGAGCATATAGTGATGTGAAACAAACTTCGTAATTCGCGAAGATAGGCGAAAATTGAAACTTGAACCAGAGTGGGGTTAGTGACGCTCGACAGAATCTGACAGGTCAAATATTGTTCAGACAGGAATTTTTGCACGACCTGACTATAAATACCAGGTCGCGCTAATAAAGTTTCTTCTTCTCGATTCAACCGTTGCCGCAGGAGGCTATGTCAGTCGACGACGCCAATTCACATCTATAGTGAGAGTCACAGGACAAACTAGATGTCCAACCAGAGCCGCAGAATACATACGATGAGGTCTATGGACACACCGGCAGCATATGACGTGAGACGAGACGACTACCAGAAGGACACGGAGAACACGACCAGACGACCAGAAGGACACGACCAGAGGACAAGAAGAAGGACGTACAGATGAATAACCACGTCAAACGAGGTGATAAGAAAACCATTGTAATTATAAACATTTGAAAGACACTAATTAAAGTTGGAATGAAAGACTTTCAACCAATATTAAAATAAATAGATTATACATAAATGTAAAAGCAGAATAAAAATTAAAATATTTCTTGTATCAAATTTAGTAATTAGTAACGTAAATGATAAGAGAAATATTTAAATGTTGAATTAACGTAATTAGTAAAATCTTTGATGATAAAGGAGAATGCATATGCAGTAGAAAGTTAAAACAAAGTAATATAAAAGAAATTTGAATAAAAGTAAATTCAGTTTTGAAGCTAATGAATCAGCAATTGCAAAAAGATGAGCACACAATGAGTAAGCCGAGAGCAAAATAAATATTTTAAAGTAATTAAAATTAGATAATAAAATTTGTGTATATAACTTGTGTATGTAATTTGTTAGCAATATTAGCAATACGTTATGTACGAAAACTTCGTACAAACGATATAATAATGAGTCAATGTTTAATATGGGATATGAAAGATTTTGTTTAATAAATAAATTATGGAACAGTTTTAAACTTAAATAACGTACCATCTTCTTATTACGATTACACCCATGAAATCAATTCGATAAATTAAATTGAATTTGTTATGTTATATAACACACACATTTAAATTACATTAAATAAATATCATTTTGTAGTGTTATAAAATTTTGACGTCCCAAGAACGTGGGGCTCCGCAAACACAAATAAATTTGTATTTGCAACCTATATACACAAAGATATACCGCTGTATAAATTGTCTCCCAAAAGCGTGGGGCTACACAATTTAAATTATATTTAAATTGGTAATTTGTGTTGTTGTAATATATATATATATATATATATATATATAGATTTTGCGAAGAAGAGTACAGATAAATGCATAAATCTGGATAGGGTATGTATATAAAGCAGAAATGTGTAATAAGCTATTGTAGTATAAGATAAAAAAAAAAATGAAAGAGTGCCTTCAATATTTTGATTACATTTTCAATAATTAATTAGATAGGCATACGAAAAATTATATTAAAAACAAAAATAGGCCCTGCGTATAGGCCGTTTTGTGGAAAGTCCTATAGTCGAGAATCTGGAAACTTTGTCATTAAACTGCTCTGAACGCTTCCAGCGAAATATGTTATCAAAGCGAAATGGAGAGGGAAAGAGACAGACAGAGAGGGACGAGACTTCTAGACAGTCGTATTGGGTAACAGAGATAGACATACGGGCGTAGGCAGAGCTCTGCGGGAGGGTGTTTGTGTCTCTCATTAATAGAATTCAGTAATAAATGGAAGTATTAAATAAAAGTGTTCGAAAGAAGTGAACAATAAATACTTTTAAATTCTATGTGCAATATTTTGTGCGATATTTTCATCTTAAAACCTGTGAAGTTTTATTTTACAAGTAGGGTACTGTGTGTAATAATAACTCATGTTAATGCCTGCATGTTGGACGCCTGCAAAAATCGGAACAGGACGTGGGAGTGATGTGCAATATTCGTACAAAATAAATATATAAAGCCTGAATTCCTAATTTGAATAATCCGCATTAAAAAATAATTATGTTCTTTCACATTTTCTCAAGTGTATAATTTGAATAGGCCTTTTTTCAGTTTACTAATAAATGTTACAAACTTACTCATCTTTTAAAATGTTATACTTGCTGGAAAGTAACAGAATGCTTTCTTGTTGTTGATACTGATTGAGGGAGGACAGAAATCCGATAACACAGACTTTTTAATTTCAGAAAAGTCTGTCAGTTTCTATTAAATTCGTCCTCTCATTGGACCCGGTAAATGAGATTTGCAGGAAATTTCCTAAAGCTGATGTCATGGTTTTCAGTTATCCGAAAAGGGGCTACAGACAAAAAGAAGATTAAACGAGAGCAAGCCTTTTCACAAATTGAAATATTCGATCTGCGCCGTCTTTATGCACATTCGAAGCAGAGTTACAAATAGATTTTCTGAAACCATGAGTCTTAATGACCTTTAAGGGAAAATGTATATAGCCTGCACATATTTTACTAACAAAAATGAATTTAATAAACAAACGCCATTACATGTAGAAATGAAAATCAGATTCCGCCTGTTTTACATATTGGAATGTGTTATGGAGAGGAAATAAATTGAAGAAGAAAGGTATACGCCGAGAAATAATAGAGACAAATTCTGTGACGTGTAATTCACACGGCGAAAAATTACGTGCTTGAAAAGTGAAGGTAATAAAAAGCGTGAACGTGTTGGCGCGGCATAGTCGCTGAAGGAAAGGAGAAATTACAGCGAGCGTAATGCTTCTCAGGTGACGGGGAGATGAGACGAGGTGTGAGTTAGTTCCGAATAATGAATATTCACAATGCACGCCGAACCGGGCCTCACTCGTATAGTTATATAATGTCTACTAAATTAATTAAATAAAAACTGGATACTCAGAGCGACGTTGTTAGTTCGTGTAGGCCCACGATCATTATGAAGACGCTTCACAACGTGACAAGTCTTGTCTTCGTAACAGTTATTATCATAAAGGAAAAGGGTTTGTTAACAATATGCAGAAAACGTGCGTATATAAGCTATCTTTCGTGTATATTAGATGTCGGCTGAAATGAAAACGCAGGGAATACACTATTGAAAATAAAACGGCCTAACGGTACGTGAGAGGCGTACAAGAGTAGGCTCACAAACTGCTGAGTAATAGTACACACAGTTGCTTCGTTCGACTGGAGGTTCGACTGGAATGTAACTGGAAGGACAACCTACGAAGCGTGATGTTTGCAGCGCTACGATATTAGCGCGGCCTCTGCGAACACACAGTAACATATTTGTCCTGCCAGAATCGTACCCAAAAAAATTAAAACGTACGAAAATCAGCATTAGAGTGAAATAAACACATAGCTGTTTCTATATTTAATTTTTACTTTTAAGGGAATTCTGAGGTAAATTTTTCAGTGAACAACTTTAAAGCTGCTTCAATACAACAAAACAGCGGAACGTGTAATTATGATCCAAGTTTCATTGACATGCTTATGTACACACGCTGTCAGTTGGCACACACACCGAATAATTTACACATGACCTGACTTATGGCCTTCGTAAAAGTCGTCATTTTGTTACAAGGAAACTCGACTAACTTAACAAACAATTGTAAAAAGTTTTACAATTACAATAGGACCAAATAACTACAATTGCATTAGGATACAACAAGATCAAACGGAATTTTGAGTACATTTTCGTTTATTTGCAGCTTACTGTTCCAAGACATTTTGTAAAATTAAAAATAAAGACTGATGTTGTCTTAGGAGTACCTATTAATACTACCATTAATAAGATACTGTCACATGGATAATAAAGTTAGCATGGTGGAAATGACACAACTAAAAATATAACAGGCACTTTTTTACTTTCCGTGAGTAAAACGGATTAACATCAGATTTTTTTACTCACTTGTTATTCAAGTAAACTTTACTTCTACGAAACGTTCTTCGAAATACAGCGATAATTTAGCACATTGACGATGATCCACAAAATTTACTAAAGCCTTAAATTCAATGAATATTGATTGCCGTCAATGTAAAGGAGTGACTATGAAGAATTCGGCTCCATCGGTGTTTACAGGATTCATGTAAAACCTTTCATACTTGTTGAACGTATTACTTGTAGACCGTTATATATCACATTGTTATTTCTAAAGCCATCATATTCAAGTACGCAATCATAAACACATTTGGCTTTACCAGTTTGTTAAGGCGTTACGTTTTTACGCGACGTCGTAACGAAATGCTGCGCTCATGCGCCTGGTATCCCTTTCAGTCTGTAAAGAATCTGAACTGTGAAGCATTCTCGTAACTAATTCAGTTATACTACACCTTAAACGTAAAGTATGTTAACAAATTTTATACAAATTTAAAATTATTTGTATAGAATTATACAAATTCTATACAAATATTACAATATTTTCCAATTGAGTCGCACTTCAGAAAGGATTGAAGTTATATTCGGGACGTCGTATAAGGTTGAACAACGAAAATGACATTGCCAGTAAATCGGATAAACTTTAAATTCGTACGTTACTCAAAGAATATAAACTCTCACGGCCGGTGTCAACAGTATTAAAATTTTCCTGGCTGATAGGCACTGGTCTAGAGGTACCTTTATACATCGTTTCTCTACCTCAAGTTATCGCGACCAGTTGAAATCTCGATTCCCGCTCCAGTGAAGATGTCCGTAACCTCTGGTGGGTGTCCTATACGATAGCAATGAACCATGGCCTAATGGTCAGGTAATTTTAATACTATACTGTATGTCGGCAATCCGTTAACGTGGGGCATAGGAAGGAAGCCAGTTGAAGATTATAATGACATAGCCGTCCCAGTATATTGGTCCCAGATTGAGTTAGTGGAGACTCAGAGACAAAACAAGATTGCCTACATGCCATTCAAATGTTTTAAGATCAGTTTAGGCGATGCACTAGACTGGACAGGCTTCGCCATGACGAAATTAGAGAGGCCTAAAAAATTCTTGCATTAACTGAGAAGAATAACGAGCGCAGGATGAAATCAAAACATCACAACACCTTGGCAGAATGCTAAACAATTTATTCGTGTATGTTCTAAAGATGTAAGAAGTAGAGATACTATGAAACCGTGGTAGTAGCGGAATTCGGCACAGGACGAGAGGCCTGAGCTTTGACAGGGAAGAAGAAGAGACGAGAATCTAAACCTCAGTAGTTGCTACTACTTTCAAATTTTATTGAGTGCATATAGTTTTTGAACAACGATTTCGTTGTTTATAATAACTTCTTTACGTTAAGAGCTGGCGCTAATGATGAAGACATTGGTGTTGGAAGATTCACAGCAATGCAGCAGTAGCTGTGTACATAAATTAAAATACTTTAAGTTTATAGTCTTATATTTATTTGTATGAATTTTGGAAAGCTAACACAAACTTATTTTGTTTATCGAACCGACTGGATATTGCACGAAGGCAAAAAAATTGTGAATTAAGTAAATCCGCCATGATCCCATAATTCAACAGATCTAATCTGAAAAGAAAAACTACATGAATTTTAAAAGTATGGTAATGAGGTCCTGATACATTCGATGCAATAATGTTTTTTAATAATGTTGCCTGTAGCAGGCTTCTTGTTGGAAAAGGGTGAATACATTTGTTGTGTCACAGCTTACTCAACTACTGTTGCACACTACGCACAGAGAGAACCAATGAACATTCAACGATTTTACAATGTTATCTTGGTGGTATGATCAAAAACCGTAACACAAAATACAAAAATTATTTTCCTTTGATAGGCAATTTAAAAGTAACTCCATTCATTCTCACATTCTCCCCCCTGAATGTAAGGCTCTCCGTCTCTCTTGTTTTATCTTGGTGTCAGTCGTTCTCAAACTCCCTCTTCGAGAGGGCCTGAGGAATTATTAAAAAAGAAGTTTGAAAAGCCATGATCGCAAACAACCCAACCCGGTGGTTCCGTGTCATTATAGAACCCCTTTATTTAGAAAACCCTCGAGAATCCAGGGTAATAAATCGTTGATAAGCTGCTCTGAGGGTGAAATTGAAATGCGAGTTGACGAGAAAGCAGTACAGGGACAAGGGAGGGGGCGGAGTGAATGAGTAATAGACAAACTGTTAAAAGTGCTGTCAATTGTTTATTAATAAGAACAAAGGCGATGAAAGGCGGCACTAAAATGTCACTACACAAGCGGTGAATCCTATGACGTCATCGCTTCCCAAAGTGCTGATACCTTAACGACGAAAATAATTTAAAGGTATTATCGAAATAAACATAATGTAAGTATATGTAAACATATATAAATAAAATTTTAAACTACACAAAAATGCTAAATTACGTTATATTATGCAAACAAATAAAACTAAATTAGTCGAAATTAAAAGCATTAAATGCGAAATTAAATTTTCTGTTTAGAGTGGCACTCGTGGAAAGCTCAGAAACACCACATTTAATCAAGTTGAAACACAACAATCGTTCAGTGTAAACTGCTGCCAAAATTATTTTTAAATACAGGTTTGGAATAGAAGAATTATCAATGAAATCTAGATGTAATCAGAAAATGGATAATTTAATCTTCATTTGAAAATGTTTGAGAAGAAACTCCTGAGGTAGGTTTATAGGCCTCATGCATAGAAATAGGGAGTGAAGGATACTGTTTAAACAAGAGGCGTATCGCCATTGCAACGAGCCGACAGTAGGAGTGTACATAAAACTGAGGATACTGCAACAGACTGGTTATGTAGTGAGAGTGGAAATGTATTCTACAGCGGACGCGAGAGACATGCTAATGTGCGAGGATGGAAGTCCTTCGCTGCAAATAGACTGAGGTGTAGGATCAAGATACAGGAGGCCAAGGCCTGATTTCATACACATTATACACGGGCGCACTCAAACGTACACATACCGGCGTATAAAAAGTAGTGGGCGAAATATGTATCAAATAATCGAAACAAAAACATTTATAAATACGGTAAACGCTTAGTTATCTACCAAAATATAGCTGCACATTGATTGCTCGCTTACCTATAAACACGATAATATTCTGTACGAAATTAAAGATAAAAAGTAGTTTAAAAAAAGAGAAATATTTTGTAATATATACTTCAGAGAATCGTAATTAGTTAATGCAGTGCATTCAGTTAAATTGTACTAGTATAAGACCATTCGAAATAATATGAAAGTAGAATGTTAAATAATTTTACATACAAACATAAAAGTAGGCCTACTTCATTCTGAATGTTAAGCAATTAAATCTAATAAACTATAGGCCTACCATATGACAACAAAATACAAACATCTGATAAGCAATTATAAACCACTGTTTCAAACAGAAAATATCTTGTTAAGGAGAATAGTTAACTTAAAATATACGTTGAAGAAGATTTTAACAAAAAAATATATAACTTTAAATTGTGAATAATAGAATATAACTAAGAATGACAAGAACACGCTAATAAAAATATATTTTACCTTTATAAAACAGTGTTATTTCAAAAAACGCATTCTATCATCTCCATAACAGGGAGCGGACAGCTCAATTTTCGGCTTTATACGAATAATTTTAGTGTATTTAATATTTACGTTATGACTGTAATGAAAATTAAATAATATTATATGGGATCTGACACAAAAACTAAATAAATGGATACGATATCAAGTACAACAGTTAGTGACATTTACAGAAATAAGAAAATAAAAAGCAGTTAGACTTGATACTTGGGGAAGTGAGAAGATGGGCGCATGATCACCAAGATTCCGATGTTCGAGGCGAAATAACTTAAAGAAGCTTAAAACGACTTCTTAATGATATAAAACGGCCTGGTTAAGTACTCTAGACTGCAAAAGTTTTACCCTACAGAGAAATCACTGGGGAAGCACGTTACTTGACTGTGAAGCTAATGAGTAGTAATGATGATGATGTAACATATACAAGAGGATCATTCAACAGTTCTGAGGAAGACAACAGAGACTGTTGACGAAACGTAAGTTGAAAGCAAAAAACGTCAAATACGAAAGAAGAGAATAAATATTTAAATACTTAAAGACACACATACTACAAGTAGGATTTATTTAGGATGCTTTAATATAGTGTGGATTCTTCATATTAGAAATCTCCGCTTTCTATGATACGCGACTTTGCTTCTCTGTTCTAAACTACCTGGTGTTTTAAGGTGTTCACAGGATGGACGTAAATTTTTCACCATGTAATAAATAACTTTAATGCAATTACATTTAAGCACTGGTTTAGATTAAATAATCAATTATATATATAATAACATTAAAGCTTCCACGGGTGGGGTTATCTTCAGTAAAATTATGTTCTGGGCTGTTGGGTCGTAGTTCTCTCCTTTAGTGCCAAAAGTTTCGACTGCAGCAGCACCAATCATCTTCAGCGGTCTTCTGTTCTAGTACTCTGGCAACTAAATGACGACGCGACCCCAAACTACCCCAAACAAATGCGACGGTTTGGGGTCACGTCGGCATTTAGTGGCCAGAGGAGCAGAATAGAAGACCACTGAAGATGACTGGCGCAGCTCTAGGTGGAACGTTTGACCCTACAAAAAGAAACAGTCCCTACAGACCCTACAGCCCGGGAAACAATTTTATTGAACTTTATATACGCGTATAATTAACCTGATTATACATAAACAATAGAAAACTAAATCTCACGTAAGTAAGAATCAGCAGTGACCAGACGAAGTTGTATTACGTGTAAAGAGAATAAGAACGTTACAAACTTCAAATCTGCTTAAGCACACGTGAATTTCTAAGTGGTCCCTGGCTAATGGTCTACAGGTCCTGGATTCGATTCCGAGGAACATCATACATCAAGGTGAGTTTTTCAGTCATTGCGTCGACCCAGACTGCTAAAGCGATGACATGAGATAAGATCGTGGGGTAATAATGGTAGGTGGTGCGATTCCACACTACCTTCTACGATGCTGTACTGGTCAAGTTGGCGCTTATCCTCTTTGTTTTACAAAGCAACTTGAATGGTACAAAAACGAGCCATTATTATTATTATATGCATTTATGTCATTTGAATCTATTTTTCATCACCATCATCATCATCTTCACGGATTAAACCAAGGATGGTTTGTTCCGGTTTCAAATAGGCAAATATTAGAGCTGGTCACTCCAGCGCTTCCTCGGACGTCCCACACCTCTCCGTCCCCTCGGCTTATATTTCCAGAGTTGTTTGGGGATGCGACAGTCATCCATTCGGCAACGATGTTCCCACCAATTCAGCCGATACTGGACGATCCTGTCGAGTATACTCATAATATTCAGTTCCTGCCGTATATCGGTGTTTCTTCTATGATCATGTAGAGTATACCCTGCCACGTGCCTCAGAAATCTCATTTCAGCCGCTTGGATGCGACTTAACCTATTTTTATTAACATTAAACAAATGTAATAAGAATGTGTAAGAAATAATAATATAATTTAATAAGAAATAGCTCGGCACGATTAGTACAGAAAATTGTAAATTTACCCTCGAAATAACGTCTCGTTATAAAGGTAGTAGAACTAACTATTGGTTTAGAATTACATCTCTAGAAATTTCAGGGAACTAGTCGTACGAAATTAAAATAGCCTTAGTGTATTTAACGTGTAAAATACCCATGTTATTTAACGTATCCTTTGGTAACTCAGCGATCTCACACGGAAAAATTACATGTCACGTTAAAACATTTCGGAAAGAACATCCGAAAATTTATGTCTCTCATTGCAATGGAATACAACAACGTTGCATTTGTTACATAGTCGGTATCCAATGTAATTAGTATTTATCATCTCAGATGGTTACAACTTCTGGTTCATCATTCAGTGCATATAACTTCCCAACCACACTTAGGTTAGTGAACTTCGCGTCACTAAACCTTACTAAACCGAAGTTATTGTTGAAGTTTCTTCGTATTATCCTCTTCTTGTTTTCTCTCGTCGTACATAGACTGTGTATAGTCTATATTATAGATTATATCGACACGTGGATATATATTATACATATATAATCTATATATTTAAAACTCAAAGTCTGAGGATTTATGGGTACTGAATACAAATCCACACCGTTACACGGACTGCCATCAAATTTTGCACAGGTGACCTTTGCCACAAGGGAAAAATACTGTCTAACTTAGAATTTGATATTTTGCCCCGTTCGCTCGATTTAGGCCCTTTTAATTAGGCCTATGCCTTTTCATTGACGCGTATAAAGATGTCAACAAGACCATGGAGACCAGAATTAATTATTATAATAACAAGTAAATAAGCAAATGATATTTAGCGGCATCGGAACTGTACCTTTATCCGTTCCTGCAGTGTTTAATGTTTTTACTATGCTATTGTATCGATATATTTTGTAATTTTGTATACAGATTCGTCTATATATTTTGTAATTTTCTTAAACGATTATAAAATTTATGTTTATACGTATTTTTGATGATGCAATGAATAAGTAATGAAATATATTAAATAATACTACTAAAGATGTCAACAACTCCATGGAGACCAGAATTAATTACCATAGTAAAAAGTAAATAAACAAAACCTATTTAACGGCATCGGAACTGTACATTTATCTATTCCTGCAGTATATTTTTGATGTTTTATATAATATGCTACTGTATCGATGCATTACGACGTGGAAAAGAAGAAGTTAGTAATTGTAAACTGTCCTATATTTAATGCAAGGGGAAAATACGTGATGTTTTCATTTGTGAGGTTAGGTGACAACGGGTTTGGTTTTTAGTTTACTGCTGAAAAAATTAAAGCCATGGTTGAGGAAAACATAACGTTTAATGTGTTATAAAATGATTCTAACACAGTAACACTTAAAATAAAGAATTTAGCGTTTTTGATTTAACAGGTACTTTATAAATATCTCCAAAGGCTTTATAAACGGGTACTTTTAAACCTCCAAAGGCTGTTGCACCGATATAATAATTTAGTACAAGTTAAAATAGTACAAGTGTTGAAAACAGCTTTGGAAAGAATTTGACTAATGAATACAAAATTCTTATACGAGCTGATAGAACGCCGTATAGACATAGATAATAAAAATTATATTAAAATACTTACTAAAAGTCCAATATTCGCGTGCGAAGCCGCGTGCAACAGATAGTTATATATATTATACACGTGGATCTGCCTTACTTCTTATTTGTATTCTTACACTGAAAATCACGCAAGCATTCACACAAATGCACTCACATATTAGGAGTAAAGTTCTTTTTTAATTTTTATTTTGTTTCGCTGTTAGAAATTTTACACAACTTGCAAATATTTCGCTTTCACTATGAGTAAATAAATGGCAACGGATCGTTACAATATGAATTTTATTTGCATAGCACGTCTCAGAGGGCAAAAGATTAATCTTTTGAGAACTATTTACATGTGACAATATTCACACAATGTTTCTGTTTATAGACAAATTATTTCCAAAATAAATTTAACATTAAATTTTCTCTGATTTCTGAATCCGTAGGTGACATATAATATGAAAGCATTTCACTAAACATAAATGTTTTCCGTTCAGAAGAAATGTCAGCACTAATTTCATGACATGCGACTAGGACAGAAAAATCCGAGCACGAGCACACGAGCTTCGAATATGCCGGCCAAACCCGTTTAGGATTAGACACAGAGGAAGTCCACTGTGAGGCAGCTTTATAGTAGCGTGCGCACACTGAAACACGCACGTACGCTCACACTATACTGGCAGCTTTTGTAATTTAAAGTGAATATTTTACCTTTTGTCTTCTACCTTGTAACGTCAATTTTGTTTCTTCTATGATGCGTTATGGAACGTACATTCCGTTTTCAGATATACTTGTACGTCACAAGTCGAGCATCGTTAAAACTGAAATTTAAGTTCAGTAACTTTGTTTATTTCAGCACAGACATTTTTGACAATTTCTTCATCTGTTTATGTGTTATATAATTCCACTTCTGGCAGTCAATAACTCAATGATTCGGCCTCATTAATCTGTATTGTTTTACAAAATAAGAATTTATCATTAAGAGAAAAAATTTAATTGAATTTGTGTTTCTATTTTATTTGTAAGGAGTTTTAATTGTGATTTAGTTGTGATGTACAATTATTCTAGATTTGTTTATTATTAAAAGTCGTTAACAATATCATAATAATTTCATTTAATTTGCAAAGAGTATATCAGATTTAGTTAAATGTGAAAGTGTTGATTTCATGTTGAAAATTGTCATAACCGCCAAGTATTAGGTTAATTATTTTATATTATTAATAATAATTGTTATTACTGTATCTTAGTTGCAATCATTGTTGTGAATTAAGGTTAAAATGGATTAATTCAGTAGGGATTAATTTTGAAATGTTAAGGATGTACTTACTAGTATATGTTAGTGGTTAGTGTAGTATGTATAAAGTTTCAGTGACTGTACAATAAATATGTGACTAATTTGTTGGCGATAAGTGCTAATCGGACCTATGAAAGACGGTTTTTTGTTGAATTAAATAATAACAAAGACAAGTTAATTAACTTGTCACTCCTCACAGTATGTAGTGAGCAAGGTAATTCTTAGTGTTGTGAATGTAATGAACATTGTTAACTTTAATCATGAGAATATATATATTTAAAATGTTTAAAAATACCGTTTCTTCTTTTCTTGTGTTTTTATTTTATGACGTGCATAGAAATCCGGCATTTTAACTGACATTAACGTAAAATAACAAGTAGATAGAAAATAATTAATACTAGCCTATATAAACGTTAACTCAGCTGTAAGATGTGTTTTAGAATACTGTAATATTTTCAGAAGTTATCACTCATTTATGCAGTTAAAATACTATTGGAAGGAAACAGTACTCTCAACAAATTCGTGAGTGACCGTCATGCCAATCATCACGACAGAGACTCCAGCAGGCGAACCTTTACAGAAATTTTAATATGCCAAAGTGTTTATACGACAGGTTAAGATAACAAAGGCAACGTCGGAAACCATTTCAGAGGTACGAAGCGATTTAGGGTAGATAAACGCTAGCACAGCAGTGTTGCCTACAGCAAATTGTCCATACGAAGCGAAAATTCTGATTTCGGCATTAAGCCTCAGGTAATTAAATTATTAGCTGTGTCTGTAAAAGATTACTGTTCTGAAGCCGGCTATAACAATTTGCAACACGTTAAGATGGATAGCAAAGTATATATATATATTTTTTCAAAAGCGCGTGGTTTTTTATTTTAAAATATCCGACTAAGATGATACTCTAGTAAAAAACCCGGTAGCAGTAATAGATTTACTTGTATTATTCGTATTATATGAATGAAAGTTAAAAACTAATTGTCTCTCGTTGAGATGTAACAATCGAAGTTAAAGGACTGAAGGTAAATCATTTCATTATTATTATTATTGTTTTTTCGGGTGAAGGGTTTGTGAGGATCGGTCAAAAAGTATAACACAAATTTTAAATTATTTGTGTCCAATAATGTGATATTTCTCTGTAAAATTTGATGTTTCTGCTGTTGAATCACCTCAGTTCTTAAATAAATCCCTAAATTCGTAGTGACCGTCAATCAACGAATTTTTCGGGTGAAGGGTTTGTGAGGATCGATTCTCACAAGCCCTTCACCTGAAAAATTCATTGACTGAAGGTCACTACGAATTTAAGGATTATTATTGTTGTTATTATGAAGAAAATTATACATTTTGATGACTATTAGGACACCCGTTTGAAATATTTTAGATAGACCTATATACCTCTCATAAAAATATACACCTCTATATATTAACATTTAATTTTATCTTGTGAACGACTTATAGTACTGTATTAAAAATAAAAGTAACGCAAAGTGCTGACTGTTATGCGCAGACTCAAAAATTTATTAAAAATAAAACACGTTGAAATGTTGTAAGTTTCACTAGAAAAAATAATACAAACACACGAATCTACAAAGTGTCGCGTAATTGAGCCGGCGCTGTGCAATTCCCCATAAATTTCTGAGCTCATCAAAAAGGGGTGCACGAACACACTTGTATGAAGATTTCCTTGTCGGTGGAGATAAAACAAGTAATTTACTTTAAGTACGTTTTCATTAGGGAACGAGAGGGGATGATGCGCACAGTGAACATACAGAGCAACAGTTCATTATTTAAAACTTACAAAATGGATTTGAATTCGACAGCGGTGACCTACCTAAGAGCTAAAAATCACCCCTTTCTAATGACTGTATGCCACCAATACACTCATTATCAATATTAAACGCAATACCATGCCACCCTCTATTACAGTGATTGCAGCCAGCAGCTATACGTCCTTTCATCTTCGTGTCCCTACCCTCCCTCCGTCAATACATAAACCCTCAGGCCACCTAACATCACTCTCACATTATTGTAGCAAATTTTTTCTTTCGTCACAAATTAAAACGTGTTTTAATTAAAGTGTTGCATCATATTTTCTGACGTAATCGTACCACATTTTTAAGCGTGCAGCTTAATATTTATATAGAAAAGATACATCGATTCCTTAGTTATGCAACTCCATTGTACAAGCGTGTTCTGTGTAAAGAAATCTCGTTGATGTTACACTGACGCCTATAACAGGGGGACTTAGTAAAATATCTGACTTTTCTCTCCATTCAGCAGACAAAGATTTGCGTTATATTTTTGTGACTTATTGTCACCATAGTAAGAATGTTTTCATTCCCTATGTACACCTTTTCAGTGTATAAGCTTATCCGAACGTTGTTAAATGTTTTAGAAAGAATCCGTCAAACAATAAATTCAAAGTTGTGAAAAGCATATACAGAAGCGAACCATAAAAACATTATAAAAATAACCGAAAGATGTAGTCTAGACGAGTTCCAAGTTCTGTTAACATTCTAACTGTATTAATTTGTACATTCATCAAAATGGAAAGCACTACGGTACTCCAAATTGGTATATATAATACGACTGATTATCTGTAAGATGTATGTTTTTCTACGTCACATTAGATTGAATTAAGTGTCTCGTAGTTAAATATCACAATTAGAAATATTCAACAATCCTTATCGTTAATCTGAAACGAAGAAAACTTGAGGTTTGTATGGAGATCATCTACCCTTACATATAGACCGTTAATGATTGTAGCCTTATTGTGGCTTAAAAGAGAACTAAGTAGACAACTGTACAAAATCAAAATGTAGTAGCAAAATTTTTCGTAAATACGCAGAAAAAGAAGGCTAGTGATTGACTACGTAATCTGCAGGTTCGACGCTTGGTGAGATACGCACTTATGTTATTCTGCTATTTAACCGAACAAATGTAAATACTGTATGAAAGCTCAGCAGTGCGTCTTTTCCATCGGCCTGGAAGTTTACAGCGAACAACACCGCGCTTGCTGTGAGTGTGACACGTTCGATATCATATGTCCTACTTATATAAAGTTTACAGAGATACATAGCCCTATACTGAATCCAAGTTACCATACATCATTCATATTAACAGCAGGCGTTTACGAAACCAAATGCATTCTACCATTATTTAACGCAACTTAAGAGATATACGTTGACAGCCATATTCGATAAACTTAGAAGGAAAGAGGAGAGAGATGAATAATTACAATTTTAAACAAACCAAATGACTCTGTGTTAGTTAAGTAATATAGGAATGGTTTATAGCAGTTAGCACGGAGAGGACCTGGTTCGCCAGCTGCTGAGTGTATGTTTTAGCTATTTCGTAAATTGATTTGTAAGACTTCGATTAGTCATCTCGTGTAACATTACGGCAGGACCATTAATCACTGTCAATATTAATTTACATATTGTTCAACTTGCATTAACTATGGATCGTCTCTGCGTATGCATCATTTCTGACAAGTAGATTTCAAGTTCTCTGAGTCTGTAGAACCCATTAGAATTAAACTTTAAATTAAACTCAAACGTTCACATGGGGTTCCAACATACATTTTAATCATTATAAAACCTAATATGTTCAGAGAGCATTGTTTATCTGTTAAAATTACAAAGATCGAAAAATAAAAAATCCACATTAAATTTTATTCCTCGTATATGGAACCACGCGTATAATGTAATAAACATTTAATTTGTAAAATATTTTTTGTGAGGTGGAAGACATATAAACGTGTATCTAAATAGTATAGTGAACTTGATGATCTTTCTCGCACTCCACATAATAATAGTCTCTTATAACTATAATTATTTTTGTCAGTAATGTAAGTTATTCGTCGTACCGCTCTCTTGAAGTGTTATAAAATTGAGAACTTCATTGAGAAGTATAGGTTATGGGTAGCATTTGATTCACTTCATTTTAGCTCCCCAAAAGTAAAGGTTTATCAGAAGCCTTATGTCTTTTAGTATGTTGCACTAGTATGGAGGACAATCTTAAGACACTGAATACCAAACAATAGTCATGATGTGAGTTAATTTTGTTTATGTATTTTTAGCATAACATTACGAACGGAACGAGTCAATATGTCGATATCTTTTATGCTTCACTTATTTCTTCAAATATATAAGGGTTTTGTCTATTTGTGTATCACTTCCCCTCAATTATCGCATTATGGTTCCTGATAATTATTATTCCATCATGCAATATGTTGTGGCCCGTAAATTCGTGTCTTCGATGTTCATGTGACTAGCACCCAGTAATACTTGGGGAAGAAGCACACAATTCTTGAACAGTTTGCACCACAGAGAATAGTTTACTACAAAACGAGGTACCGATAGATAAA
The DNA here is from genome assembly GCA_034769895.1 of Magicicada septendecula. NCBI lineage: Eukaryota > Metazoa > Arthropoda > Insecta > Hemiptera > Cicadidae > Magicicada > Magicicada septendecula. The sequence goes on from CM068371.1 coordinate 266,126,540, forward strand.
CAGAAAATCGTGTAAGATAAAATAATTACCCATTTGATCACCATTTACAATACCTTTATAGCCTGTATATACTGTACAACATGTATCGTCAAAGTTCGCATCTGCGACACTCTCGACTTAAACGAAGATTTGAAAGCAAAAATATTTTATATTACCTAGTTACATCGATTAGCATCGTAGTTAACATAGAGAGAACAGGAACTTGTTAATATTTTTTATTATATATTTTCAACAAAAAAGATAGGTAGTAACAATTCTTTACAGATCTTCTTTTTATAGTGAAATTTGTTCCATACGCCAGATTTACTTTTTCGTGTAATTCTGAACTGAATTAACTACTTCTCTAAGCGGGTCAAAAAAGACATTTATTTCTACATAATCACTGTAAGTATGTTCTTAGATATCTGTACAGACAGCTTTATAAGATCTTTTCTGTGAATGTTTTACCAAAATACTTTTAAAAAAGCACATCTTTTTCGCGTTTTACAAAAACTGAGAAGGGGCCACTAAGATTCCTTCGTTAAGTTTGTACACATAACAAATGTTTTATTTTATTTTATTTTTTTGTAAAAACTCGTTTGTTATACAGTAAATTTCAGTTTGTCAGTAAACGACACAAAAATAGAATTACCTAAAAATTTTTAGCCAAAGAAATCTTACGTAAGCATATTTTTTGTCAGGCATTACGTTTTTGAAAAGCGAATCGAAACTTTATTTACAGTTTCCGTTTTTCTTGACCAAAAACTCTTGTACAATAATGTTTTTAGGTAGTAGCTCCGTTTCCCCAAAAAGGAATTATTAATCACACAAATTATTAGATAATGTCAATGAACATGGAATCACGATAATTTAATAATAGTGCGAGGTAGTTTTGGTATAGACCTATATTGGATAAATCAATTTAAATATTAATTTGACATAATGAGTAAACAATCCGATGCAACATAACATTCTGCACAACAATATTCAACCAGTTTCACAACGAAATTCATCCAGGTTTTTATGTAAGCAGTTCCACATAAACCAATAACCACAGCATTAATAAATAACTACCAACGTTTTTACCATCAACAGTAATAGGCCTATCACTGAATATGATCATGTGTAGTGCACATCATTATTTATGTTTACTTAACATTAATGGAATTGGCTAACAAAAAATTAGCTTCCTTATCTTATCTCTATGGTCGTATTAGTTGTATTTTGTCAAGTATAGTACAAGATATTTTTAGCTGGTGGTATGAACATAAAAAAAAGAAATGTTGTAACCTGGCAGCAATTCTATATCAGTATACCTGAAAAGTAGATTGAATAAAATACCTCTTGAAATTGGAAAAAGTCTGAAATCGTCTCTTAGTTTGTCGAAACAAAGGCATGCTACTGATTGCAATTTATTTTATATTAGCGTAATAACAAAGAACTGAAAAGTTAAAAGGAAATTTATAAACTCCTGTAAGCATCCTATAGTATAGACAAACCTCACAAATCTATGGACGTCTTAAACGATGTGGAACTCTTAAACGTTACAAATAACATATACCTTAAGAACAATGAGTCACGAGTTACGACGTTTGAAAACGAACACCGACAGAAAAGAATATGATAAGGTGGCAACTAGTAAAAGCAATCTTCGTACTACTACTACTGAGCTACATGTCTGATATGTGAAATGAAGTAAATCACTGGCTCTACGTGGTATAAAAACGATGTAGATTTGTGATAGAAGCAAACTGAATGCAAGAAAATATTTAAGACAGAAGTCTAAGACATAAATAAATACGTACTGTCGTATCTTACGTTTTCATTAATTCTTTGCTAAATATCGTATAACACGTTACAAAAATTTTGAAAAGAATATCAAGTAAATTACAAAAACTTTGTTTCTGTGTCTTATAATATAAGCAGCGATGTTGTGAATAAGTTGTATAAATTGTACCTTATGTGCGGACACTTTAGCAAGTAAAGAAACAAGCCTAAAATTCTACAAGGTTGTGGCTCTTTCCACACTTCTTTATGGGTCTGAATTGGACTTTAACGAAAGGCCAGGCCAGTCGGTATCCAAGCGGCTGAATGGGATTTCTCAAGCACGTGGCAGGGTATAATCTCCATGATCATAGAAGAAACACAGATATACGGCAGGAACTGAATTTTATAAGTATATTCGGCAGGATTGCCCGGTATCGGCTAAATTAGTGGGAATATCTTTGCTGAATGGATGACTGCCGCATCCCCAAACAACTATGGAACTATAAACCGAAGGGACAGAGAGGTGTGGGACGTCCGAGGAAGTGTGAGTGACCAGCTGTAGACTCTTTGACTGTTTGAGACCGGAACAAACCATCCTTGGCTTAATCCTTGCAGATGACGATAATGGTCATGATTGTTTGTAAAGCAGGAAGGTAGACCAAACCTGAATCCAGGTATATAGTCACTGCTTATTTGAGATGAGATGATATATTTTTATGTAATTAATGGAGCAGTGTTGTCTATATATGAATAGCCTATTGTTTTATTGTATATTCTTCTTGGTTTGTTCGTTTGTAAAGATCCTTTAATACGATTTAAAAAGTACTGGATACATTTTTTTCTATTTTATCAGGACTTGCTAACCCGCGATTCCAATTAAGAGCTTGCCTTGCACAAGTCAGGCGAAAGCATTCGTCGCTTCACGCCAGCTTTGTAATTCATTAAAATTAGTAACAGTAGACAGACAGACAGACAAGATAAGCAACCTGATTCTTAATTATGTTGTTGTGCACATGGTTGACAGGCGAGAAGGAAGTGTGGGGGAAAGAAACAGAAGATAAGACAAGACACACTGAAGAAAGCTGTTTTCAATTTCATGACCTTCACTCTGTTTTTGACGTGACCTCTTTTTATTACTTGAACGAACAAGCAACCACCCCTAGTGGCGCTGTTTAATAAAGTTACATTTGCCAGCCACAATATTTAAATTAAGCAAACATACTGAGCCCTCCTTTATTGAATTTACGACCTACGCCCACTCGCGCCCGCTCACACACACACAAATCCGCGCGAATTCACATACCGGAAAAGTGCACATTGTTTTGTGTGACTATGTGTGTGTGTAGACGCGCGCATTGGTATACACGTAATGGAATATAAATAAACTGTTTAACGTGTTTGTGATTGTCCCTTTGTTTTTGTTTTTTTCGCTTTCTTACTTTCCTTTACCGTTCCGACGTATAGTTTCTTAAATACTCAGATTTACTTTCTACTCTGCAAGAAGGGATGTAATTCATCCACATTCGATCTTACCTATACTCTCAGCGCAAAACATAGGCCATTAATTTTTTTCAAATGTTTTCTCTCATCAACAATATGGCGAGCACAGACAGACAGACAGAAGATGCACGGGGCGTCTTACACTGTGGTTTGTGTGCGTTGTTCAGGCTGGAACCGGATAAACTCCAGGTTCTTACAGTGCAGCTCGGTCATTCGCTCGGCACAAGGTTTTAAGGAGCGGTTCACGAATACACGATATGCGTGTATGACATGGGACATCTCTTTAATGTATTACTCCAGTCAGTCGCCAACCCTGAGGCGCTCCTCCGTGGCCCCCTTAAGGCATCGCCAGCAGGAGGGTAGAGGAGCGCTGGTGTGGTCGATAGGCTCGACTGCCCGGAGGCGAGTCGTCCGCAACGACGGGTTGCCACTACAGAGCGAATGCCTCCCGCAATTAGGCACTTGCACACTTCGCGGTTTCCCATGCTCTGAGTTTCAGCCCAGCCGAGACGGCAAAGCAGGTGCTGACTGGCGAGCACAGAATTTGTCTTTTAACAGTAGACTTTTTAGTACCATGACCAGTAAATCTTCCAAAGAGTAGCGGAACCGATTGATGAAACGGGATATATATATATATATATATATATATATGCCTATACAAACTCTCAGAAACCGTCAACATATCAGTTCAACGTTAGTAATTGGTTTATTTCTTAAGCGAGAATTTTGTTGCCATATTAATGAAATATGCCTGACTCTCAAAATACCGTGTCTTAAAATGCGACTAATAGGGGGGGTCATACTTTTGTGTTAATCGAAAAATATTTCCTTTCTTATCCATACTTACGCCCCACCATGGGATCCGATGTATGGATTAAGTAGCTCGGAGGCCCCGCTACTGATTCTAAGGGAATTCTATGAGAACCTTAGAATAATAATACAGCGACAAGGCCTGGCCTTTGGAATGTGGTCTCAGAACACTGCTGAGTAGATTACAGTCACAAGTCACTAGAATTTTTAAGGAAGGAAGGAAAACATCACCTATCTGCGGAAGTTGGTACATAGTTCTGTAACTCATACGAGTTTCTGTGATTAAAACAGTGACATTCGTCTACCGGTAATGTGTCATTTTGCAAGAGATTGCTGTTTGCTTTCCCACTTAATAATTTAACGTATATTGACACTCTCTTGGATAACGAACATCGTGGAAAGCTTAATCACGTTTTCTGTACTTACAACACAGCAACGCATTAACTGTCTTCGGCGTTGTGCCTGACCACTTCACTAAGGTATCTCTATCCACTTCGTCACACAACCAACGTATCCTTCATTCGCCCAAATTTCTGATACACTCTGTTGTTAGTGTGACAGCTATTAATTACCTAGTTCGTTTATTAGAAAAAAAGCATATCACATCATATGTTTTATTTTACTTAACTCCGTGCTATGTTAAAAACTACTTAAAAAAAGCATATCACACAATATGTTTTATTTTACTTAACTACATGCTATGTTAAAAACTACTTATCTTTCTCATTACTACTCTTCTTCTTTATGTAACCAGATTGTTCGTTCATACCCACGAGTATTACAGTTTACCGGCTTTTACACAGTTTGCCAAAAATAAAAGTCGGCGTAAAGAAAAAATTGAGAGCTTCCAATCATTAAGAACTTCCAAGGGAGGAAAGCACAGATTTTCTCTCTCTACCTTCCTTTAGCAAATCTTCATCCAAAATGAAATAAACTCATGGTTAACAAAATATTCAATACAGCAACTGGGGAAAACTGTTTATTCGGTACTACTCAGAAACGCTTATACATTAGTGTTAACGAATAGTCGATTATTAAATATGATATGACATTAATCACAGTACGTTCATTGAGGAATGCTCGAAGGAAAGTAAAAAGTTAACTGTAAAAGAAGAAAATAAAAACAGAACATACCATATGAGGAAATCCTAAAAAACATACAGCTCAGAAGTGACGTTGAAAACTAATGCAAAAAATTGTTATGATGAACATTAGGCTGAACACAAATTAGTAGGCTATATACTGTATCATAGTGAATCCATCAAAATGTGTGGCACTTAACGTTAACAGCTTACAAATGGAAATAAGCTCAAGTTAAAAACACTAAGAAGGATTGTTTACGATGTCATGTAACCATACGATGTCAAAACTCTCATACAAAATTAAATATCTAGAGAAATAATCATCATCAATGAAACTACCATTGACAAATAGAATCTCCCAAGTAAATGTGGTATGACCATGTGAGACGAATCGCCAATAACCGACGGTAAAACAAGATTTTAAGGTTATGAACCCATAAATAAACGAAGAAGTAGGCTTCGGAAATCTTCGAGACCAGATACCGGAGAGACCATGAGGAGCGAAGAAATGGGTTAAGATGTTCAAATTAAAAGCCCCCCCCCGCTATATGTATATTTAGGCTTGTAGAAAACATGAATTTACACACGTTGTAATGTGACAGAAATGAAGGACCTAATAAGCGAATAAGCCCAATATAAAGTTACCCTTAATAAAATAATTCACCTAACCTTGTTAAATGAATAAAATAGAAAATTACCAGAATGGCTAATAAAGAAGTACCGTGCAACGTATAATAATAATTAATGTATTTAATTAATAAACAAAGAACTATTTGTTAATGTTTAAGAGTGATTAAGACAATCAGAGTGAGTGAAACAATAAGTGAGAGCTGATAATTGCTAATCACAGATAGGACTGTAACAATTAATGGCAATTTTTTAGTGAACACAAGTGTACTTAGACAAACAAAAACAAGGTGCAAACAAACTAAATAACATGTAAAGTTTGAATAATAATAGTATCTATTTCAAACTATGTTTTAACGTTTAAAGAATATTTGTAAGCCTTGATGTTAGTTACTAACCTTTCACATATTGTTATTATTAATGTACATAAGTGAAATGACTATAAGTTGTGCTAAGACACAACATGTATAATAACTTATTCACAGGAATAAGAATCATATTATTAACTTGAAATCATATTAAAGGATAGTTCATAATAGACTGACACTAGGAAAAAATATTAGTATTATGTATTAGACAATTGTTGGAAGTTTAATTTTATTGTTTAATGTTAATTAGAGTTTTGACCATCAGGGCATAATATTGTTTTAATATGTTTGTTTCATGTTTATGTTTTTATTTTATCTCATGGAATAATTATAATTAATAAATAATTACCTTAATTTTATCCACTAAGTGATCTTCTTTTTCTAAATTACAATATGTTTCAGGGCTTATATCCCCATCTTCAGGTAAAAACAAAATCTACCCTATTGTTAGGGTTTCGTTAAGAAGTTCACAAAGACACAAACACATAACACACTTAAATAAATTAACATAGAACATTGAGTTTGCATCGGAACGCGCTACAACCGAACCAGTGCACTGGCCGAAGTCCGACTTCCAACTGATCCGTACACGCTATTCACGGTTTGTTTTCATTGCTGTGTCATATAGTTTATTTGACTTGAATGACAATTGTTCATTAAGTACCTTACCTGACTTTTATTCATTCTTAAGGCCTTGTAAATTTCAAATTCCTCTAGTGCATCTAGTAGTTGACCCTTTTTACCTATATGTAAAGGTTCCAGATTCTCTTTAAATCCAGTGTATGTATGATTCTCATTTATTAGGTGTTGTGCGTAATGCGATACATTAGTATTGGTGAACTTCTTAGGTAAATGTTCTTTGAATCTCTCGGAAAATTTTCTCCCCGTCTGGCCTATATAGATTTTATCGCACTCATTACACCGGATCCTATAAACACCCGAACAATCTTCTAGTAATGCTGTGGTATGAGGCTTAACTATATTTGTTAATTTATTCGTGGTCCTGAACGAGACAATAATCCCTAGCTTTTTTAGTTCATTATGTAGTATATTAGGTAGTATGTTCGTATATCTAACGGCAACATATTGGGTTTTATCTTTAACTTTGTCCGATCGTTTTAATTTATTAGCGTGTTTATATATTATTTTATCAATGATTTTACTATTGTAACCATTCACTATTGCTATATGTTTTATTATATTAATTTCATCGTTATAGTCTTCTATGTCAATCTATGTGCCAGTGCGTTAAAAGTTGCCATTTTTTGTGTATAAGGATGGTTGGAACTAGCATGTATGGCTATATCAGTTGTCGTTGGCTTTCTATATATTTTAAAGCTAAGAAGGTTATTACGTTTATATGTGGTTACGTCCAGGAAATTCAACATATTGTTATACTCTACTTCCATAGTGAATTTAATATTACTGTTTATGCCGTTCAAAAAAGTAAGCAATCCGTCTATCTGTCTAAGAGTACCACCAAAAATTAAAAATGTGTCGTCTACGTACCGTGTGTACGAGATGATTTTATTATAAAATTTGTTTTTGTCAGAAAGTATGTACTTGTTCTCATAATGATTCATGTAAATTTCCGCTAAAATTCCACTCACAGGTGAACCCATGGCCAGCCCATCTTCTTGGATAAAAAACTTGTTGTCGTGTGTAAAGTAATTCTGTTGTATAACAATTTTCAATAAAAATATACAGTAAGTATCTGTTTTAAGACTTCTGTCTTGATTAAAAGTCTCTCGAGAATATTTACCGTCTCTAACACTGGTATGTTCGTATACAAATTCACTATGTCCATAGAGATCAGTTTATGGTTAGGCAGTACTTCAATGTTTTTAACTTTGTTTATAAATTCTATTGTATTTTTTACACTATGTATGTTGTCCATTACTAAGCTGTTTTTGATAATTATTTGTAGCTGTTTGGCTACATTATAGCTTGGGGCAATTGTATAATTTATTAATGGACGTATTGGTATATTAGGTTTGTGTAACTTTGGTAGTCCTCTGAAAGCAAGCGCTTTCGGATTTATATTTTTGATACGTCGTCTAGTTTGAGCATAGAATAAATTAACACATTTATTCACCGCTGAATTTATGGCTCTTGTATATTTAATGGTGGGGTCATTATTTAGGGTCTTAATATTATTTTCATTTATAAAGTCATAGCATTTTTGTGTGTATTCAGTTTTATTGATGATAACTACTGTACTACCTTTATCAGCTTTAGTTATCACTGCGTCAAAATTTTCTAATTTGCGTTTGATGTTCTTCGCGGTTTTAATTTCATTACTAGACCTCATGTTAAGCGTCCTACCCGACTGTAATATACGATTTAATTTATAGTTGATTGCCACCCGTGTATCGTTCTGAATTTCCTGGTTTTTTATTTGTTTAATGACGGCTTCTGCATTTACGACTTCTTTTATTAACATGTCTTTTCCATAATCAGATAAATTATGCTGTAAACCCTTAGATAATAAACTACATTCTTCATTAGATAGTTCAATGTTCGTGAGGTTAGCTACACGCTTATAAAATTTTTGTTTACAAATTACGTTATCTGCTTTGTTTTGCTCGCGGTCCAATTTATCATATTTCTTGTTGTGTCTTGATACAATCGAAATAGCAATGTTTCTTATCTGTCTGTGAACAACTTCTAAAACTTCGTTAATTATAATCGGGTGTATCGAGTTCAGGACCCTCAAATGCGCATTAAACAACAACTTGTTCAGATAATTTTTCTTTTTGTACAAAGCCTTAATTTCTTCCTTAAGCCAAAGCTTCTGTGCTTTAATTTTAGTGTTAGAGGCTGCTATTGACGTGTTTCTTATTTTTATAGTAGCGAATTTAGGTGTTACGTTATGTCTTAAACATTTCTTGATAAACCTGATATTGAGGTTTGCTTTTAATATCTTGGTTTTTAGATTTTTATATTTATAGACCACGTTCGCTTGATCGGCTTCGATATACATAGTTACTGTATGGTCTCCAGATCACTGTATATGATTAATAAATAATTACCTTAATTTTATCCACTAAGTGATCTTCTTTTTCTAAATTACAACATGTTTCAGGGCTTATATCCCCATCTTCAGGTAAAAACAAAATCTACCGTATTGTTAGGGTTTCGTTAAAAAGTTCACAAAGACACAAACACATAACACACTTAAATAAATTAACATAGAACATTGAGTTTGCATCGGAACGCGCTACAACCGAACCAGTGCACTGGCCGAAGTCCGACTTCCAACTGATCCGTACACGCTATTCACGGTTTGTTTTCATTGCTGTGTCATATAGTTTATTTGACTTGAATGACAATTGTTCATTAAGTACCTTACCTGACTTTTATTCATTCTTAAGGCCTTGTAAATTTCAAATTCCTCTAGTGCATCTAGTAGTTGACCCTTTTTACCTATATGTAAAGGTTCCAGATTCTCTTTAAATCCAGTGTATGTATGATTCTCATTTATTAGGTGTTGTGCGTAATGCGATACATTAGTATTGGGGAACTTCTTAGGTAAATGTTCTTTGAATCTCTCGGAAAATTTTCTCCCCGTCTCGGGTGTTTATAGGATCCGGAGTAATGAATGCGATAAAATCTATATAGGCACCTAATAAATGAGAATCATACATACACTGGATTTAAAGAGAATCTGGAACCTTTACATATAGGTAAAAAGGGTCAACTTCTAGATGCACTAGAGGAATTTAAAATTTACAAGGCTTTAAGAATGAATAAAAGTCAGGTAAGGTACTTAATGAACAATTGTCATTCAAGTCAAATAAACTATATGACACAGCAATGAAAACAAACCGTGAATAGCGTGTACGGATCAGTTGGAAGTCGGACTTCGGCCAGTGCACTGGTTCGGTTGTAGCGCGTTCCGATGCAAACTCAATGTTCTATGTTAATTTATGTGTTTATGTGTTTGTGTTATGTGTGTTATGTGTTTGTGTCTTTGTGAACTTTTTAACGAAACCCTAACAATAGGGTAGATTTTATTTTTACCTGAAGATGGGGATATAAGCCCTGAAACATGTTGTAATTTAGAAAAAGGAGATCACTTAGTGGATAAAATTAAGGTAATTATTTATTAATCATATACAGTGATCTGGAGACCATACAGTAACTAATTATAATTAATCAGAATGTATTAAGCCAACAGGTTACATAACATTTATAAATTGAAACATTGTACCAAGGAAGTACAAAAACAGAGGCCAATACCAACATAAAATTATTGTCAAACTAACTAACAACTTATCATATTACTGTAAGTTAGTAAGAAGTAGTAAACTTACTAAGATAGGCCTTAATTTTATAGTAGCAACAACATTTTAAATAGATTAATGGAATTGTAAGATGATTTTGAAAAAACATCATGGTCTATAAAACATAATTTTGTAAAAATGTTAAAATATCTCTTAGGACACTCACACATGTCATGTGAGATATCAAAATGTTTGCCTTTTTATAAGGAAAATCACTATGTAAACTAAAATAAGACTAGTTAAGTACTAAATAGGGAGTAATTTTAAGTATAAAATGTAAAAACTATGAATTTTAAATAATCAGGGTCACATGACCTCTTAACCCAACGGTATTGGCCAATGGGAATTTTTGTAATTTTGGTGAAGCCAGTCGAAAGAAAAAGAAAAATTCTACATTCTATTGTTAGATACGAAAGTATTCAGAACATCTCTGTGCAGCTATGAGCCACAAACCAGTAAGGGAGAATCAAATCCAAGTGGAAGAAAAGTAAAAATTTTATAAAACAGAATCAAAACAAGAAGGAAGAAATAATGAGAATATAAAATAATAGTAAAACTAAGAACAAAGAAAAATTATTTTTAAAAAAAGTGAATAATTATTTTGCAACCAAAAGGATTGGTGAGAATTAACCTATTAATCTAACACTTTTATAACTACATGACACCAAGATTAACTCAAGTAACACTGTTTTTCAACAGAACACTAGTGAAAAGGAAAAAACTAATTTAAACACAGTGAAAATGTTTATGTAATTTATTTTATTTGTAAAAACTGGTTGTGAATACATTCCACACTAATTTTTGTTTAACAACAAGCCGCCATCTTGAATGTTACCAGTGCATGCTGGGAGAACCATGATGCCTTGCATTGGCAAATTAAACTGACAATTATTTTGTTACACTTTATTAATAATAATTTTGTTTGTATTAGTAAATAAGAATTATATAATTGTAATGTACTGTACTTCTTGTGGACATTTTCGAACTTTTTAACAGCAGTGTCAAGAACCCCAAAGATTAATATTATAACTAAAGGTAAGAAAGGAATCGAATTGAGAACCAGAGTCGATACGGGCAATTAACAACTTCGAGCTTAGAGTCATTAAAACTGAATTCATGGAAATAAAAGTTAATGATTATTCCCAATTAATGGTAAATGTGTTTTATTTATAGAATAAAATATAATTAAAGGGTTTTTGTTCGATAAAAGAAGAGTGAAACATTTTCGACGATTTAAACTTCATCACAAATAATAGTTTACGAGAATAACCTCCAAATAGACAACTCGATAAAACAATAAAATGCAAACAACAACAAGCCTAGTTCCGCCATACAAACGATTTTTATAAATTTCTATTACACCATTAAACCAACAATAATTATTTTCTTTAATAAATAAAAATAAAGAAGGAGGAATTAAGGCATATTATTGCATTATTGCGACTACGGTGTGATTAAAATTGTTGATCGACCTGAGGCCTAACTCACTAACTACTTAAGGGTATAATTTAAAGTAAATAATTTAAATAAACCAAAATACAAACAAAATTCGAACAAAACGAATAAAAATAAAAATTAAACATTAATATAAAAAGAACTTCAACTTCTAAATCCAACCCTACACATAAATAATAAATTAATTAATTATACAAAAAGAGAGAACGACCTTTTCTTTTCTCTTTAATTATCACAACGTTACACATTGACACAAACAACGTGGGGCGTTACACGATAAAAACCAGATTCTACAATTCTTACAAAATAAATAAATATTATATAAAAAAATTATAAAAAGAAGAGTATCGTTAAAACGTTTATGTACCCGAATTCTCTTTTCACATATCAAAACTGCTCCACATTTGTCCAGCGAAATTCAACAATGTCTTCTGCGGATACAGTCTTCCGTAATTATTTCATATATAACTAGAATTATTTTAAAATTTCCTGTTAGTCTACAAGTGTTAGTCTACGACGATTAAAAAACGTGGCATTTACCTTGAATTTTTGATACCGGATACGAACAAGCTTACGATATGTGTAACGTATCAGAAGCGTCACCTACAAATATTCAGAATGGAAGATTATTTATTTTTGTTTAAATATGCTACGTAAGCGGCCGGACTGGGCTACCACAATCGCGTCTTAACAAATATTCTGTAACGATTACAACGTTACAAGTATCTTAAAATACTGTAAAAATGGTTTTACCGTGACACAAAAAGTTACATCCGAAAACTGGTACCCTTTATTCTTGCGTCGTAATTACATTGGCATTCATTCACTATCAAACCGCTGCTACATGGAAACATTTTTGCTGTGTAAGCTCGCTGTAATGAGAAAGTGTCTCTGTTTTCCAGATGTCTCGCGTTTGATACTGCGAATCTGATTCTATCGATTTTATGTTTCCAACCCAAATGTTTTATATTCACCAGCGAGTTTGGAAAATGACGTGAAACATTGGCAGGCATTATTAATTACTGTATCGTTACCGTCCTCAAATATCATTAATAATATCTACGTTCTCTTTTACAAAGTTCACACAGCGCCACACTCGTAAATTAAATCACCAGCAGCAGCAGTAACAACAACAATGATTGTATCGCTAATTTCATGAATTATTAATTTTTCAACGTATGCTACCCTACATTGCTGAAATATTTCACCCTGTTTAAAACGATCTAACAAAGATTCGAATGGCAGAGAATTAGGTTAGCTTGTCCAAATCGATATTTTACGGAATTGTTACCATATTTCACAGACTAAAGTAAGATTAATAAATATACGTAAAACAAAAGTTGATCAGTCACATTTGTTCATAAAAACGTATAGACAGAAGTCTCAGCAGCTTATATGATAGAGCACAGAAAGAGTTTCTGCACTTTGCAAAAACTCTTTAAAGAACAAAAAAAAAGGTTCCTTTCCGGTTTGAACAAAGAAATATCAAAGGATCTACCTACGCTTCTTTGTAACATCAGATAGATGAGTTATCACAATGGTAGTTTTCAGGGCATACTTAAAAATTTAAAAATCTATCAAAGCAGTTAATCAATACAAAAAATATGGTACAAATAATTGTATAATTCTCAGTCTAACGATATGTGAAAATGTCATTCAAAGTCGCTAGTAAATAAAATGTTTTGTAACTGATCACTTTAAACAGATTAGATAGAAAGATACACGAATGGACAGTAAGGCCTCAGTTAAAAAAAACCAAAAGAAGCATGTAAATACTTCTCAGATGGATCGATGAAATTAATATCATGTGTTCGAAATCGATAAGAAAATTATTTTTGCCACCAGAAAATATGATAAACATTTAAATAGCTTTAAACAGAATTATCTGCGTTTCGAATGTAAAACATTTCGAAATCTCTAAATTTTCATACAGATAATAGGCTATATATTTCTTATAAATATAAAACAACATTTATATATAAATTTATGCTATTTGCATTTATTATTACGGCCGGTAGGAGCCGCCTCTCTGTTATAGCTGCTACCTTCGCCTGTCCAATGAATCTTCTACTGACGACTGTCTAACCAGCACTGTCTGTCATTCACAGTAATTCAATTACGTACATAACAAATAATTATTGTTCGTAATATGGTGTTGTCCCCAGATTTATAAAACTAGAAACAATACTTGCATAGACTAAAAGTTACATACACTGTCAACAATTTCCATTCATCTTAGATAAATTACTAATTACTTATATAAATTACAGCTTAGATAATTACTGTCATGTTTTTAGATAAATTACTACTCTCTCAAAGTAACGTTCTACTAAACATTTTTCAATTTAGATGAACATCAAATGCACACCAGGGAACAGTACATGTCTCTTTGTTACACTAAGTTATATGAAAAATATTAAAAATACTTCAGATCAGTTCAGTGCTTCAGTTTGAAAAATATTTCTTATATTTTCAATGGGGAAAAACTCCACTATTAAACGAAACCTTCTTTAGGCTGGTAGGCTTCAACGACGTCAACCATCAAACATGTATAAACATATCCACCAAATTCTCTTTAGATAACTATACTTTACGTTTTATAAAATCAGGGTTACATCAGTACTTGCATGTAACAGCCAAAGCAGAATAACCCAAGAAGGATTTTTGCTTTATAGAAATAAGTTACAGGCTGTAAAACTAATAACAAAAGCCATGTGACAACAAAGTTTATGTCATTTATGTTTAGTGACACAAATGATAAGATTGTTAAGTGCAATAAAAGTAAGGACTACTTGCTATTAAGTGTAATAGCAAGAAAAATATTCCTAAAAAATTCCTTATCTCAAATGCGATAGGTATGAGTGAGAGTTAGGTCGACCCGAAACGGTGGCTTTATGACCAAAAATCGATTTCAGGGATTCTTAACCTGAATTAATCTTGATCAAAGCATCATAGTTGTCATCCTTATTTGTAGGCTACATATTCCCCTGTGTCTATTAATATGATTTTTATTAAGTTCAACTTATACCTTATTGTATACTTCTATTATATAAATTAGTTATGTACTTCTCGTTTGTCCAGTTCTTGTTTTGAGAATTCGACTGATACGGACGTCATTCATAGACATTTCTAGGTATTCTTACAGTAAATTTACTGTTTACATATTTATATTGACCAGTCTTTTTTAGAACTTACCAATCACCCTTGTTGCTCGTAAGCTGTTTTATACAAACTTTAAAAATTCAGTAAACAAATTTAAATATTCTAATAATTATATTATTTAATTTCAAAATATTCCTTTAAAACCGCTGATAAACACTGATTACTACAGTAACGATATACATAAGAAAAATTATGCAAAGTTACGCAAAGCGTAGGTGTTTCCACCGAATAAATGATACGGATTTAGAGAGTGCACTCGTTAACCCTAATGACAAAAGCAAGGATCGTTTTCATTAATTAACACTAATTATACACTTTAAATATATTTTTATCGTCTGATACTTTTAGCGCCCGCGTTAAGTGAGCGCATTTTACTTGATAATCTACACGGACACGTAACGGCGCTCAATAAATTTATGTAATTTACTTTCATGTAAATTTCTAAGCGCCACTAGCAGCAGCAGTAGTAGCAAAAACAGAATAGCATGAAATATTGTACGGGCGCGTTTCAGCGTTTAATCTTTTCTGTAATTAGTCGAGCAACAGGATTTAATATAATGTCACGGGCAGAGGTAGCGCGCTCTTCCAGTAACGAGAAACCTTACTCAAAGTTTTAGGTTGCCGTGATACCGCAACGCGCGCACGCGCACCATCACGAGCGCATACCGTTCGGTTCGTCAGTTTCAGTTTTAATTTGTACAATTAATTCCATTCGATTTGGCAGTTGTTGATGAGTTAACGTTTACTCCTACATATATACACATATATTAATTTAAATTGTTGTTGTTGTTATTACTGTTGATACCGTATAATTACAGATATTATTTAGTTTGGTAGCTGGCCTTTACCAATAACCGCTAGTAGGCTAATGGGTTAATGAATATCGCCAGTTAACTGGAAAAAGTTTTTGCGTCCATGATCGCAAGCGCATCTTCCATCGTGTTGACTTGTCTACTTTACAAGTAGACAAGGTTATCAGAAAGTTTTCATACTGAATTGATATATTTAGCAGATTTAGCCATCATAGTAATCACTGCATAATAATGGTATTAGTATTAATAATCTCAATTTCAATAATAACAATAACAGTCATTATAGACGTATCGTTTTTCTCCTCCTCGTGTTGATTGATTAATAATTTTTCCTAATAACAAGGTAATTCTGTGAAAAATATCTTTTCTGTAAGTGAGAAATATTACATTATTATTATAGTTGTACTAAGCTTGTGGACAGAAAGACGTAAATATATAAGGTTGTGGATTGAAAGACGGAAATTTCTGTTATGTTCACGTAGTCAGCAACATAAACGTCTTTACACACGAGATACATTTATTTATTTATTTGAACTAGAAGTCTTCTACCGCGAGGTGCAGGTAAGTTACAATGCCAAAGTACAGAGCCAATATCCTAAATATTTATGACATAAAAAAAGTAATCCCCAAATAATGCAATAAACAAACTAAAGAATATACAAGTCTAGAAATACATTCACGTGAGTAAAAAAATATAAAATAAATTATACTTCTTCTACATCCCCTTTACACGCATATATCTAGCGTATATTTACTAAAAACGGACATGTTCTTGTTTAGTAGGCCTATTATTTTTTTTTTATAATATATGAATGCCGTAGTTGTATTCAAGTAGGCTTATACGTAATTGCATACGTCTTATCGCACGTTTGAGCTGTCGACAGTCTGGTAAGTTTTGTAGATTCGTTTTCAAAATTTGTCTACCGAAATTGAATTAATCGCTATCCGAAATGTTTTCGTTTCTTTCACACGGCGAGAGAAACAAGCTGACTAGAGACACACATGAAAATGTAAATTCTTGAATACGTAGCAGAAACAAAGTACCACGGGGGATTTAACAAAACAGCAAAGTGGATTGAGAGTCTCAGAAACGTACTCGAGGGACTCAAGAAGCGAGCTTGCGCTGTTTTCACGTGGTGCATGCCAGTGTGTGCGAGTGTGTGCTACACCACATTACTCCAGAACTTTGCAAGTCAGATTGTTCTCTAACAACGCCTTGTGTTCTGTAATTTGCTACAGCTGAAAATAATAAATGAAGACAGTAATTTTAGTTTTCAGTTTGATGCATGAGACAAGTGTAAGAATCTGAAACCGAGAATTTAAAATTTTTTTTCGAAATATTCTTTGAATACTGTTAACTGAATAAGGCGCCTTCACAATTCTGCAATAAACATTATCAAAATTATAATAACAATACACGTTTTTACTGTTAATATAATATATAGTAATATAATATTAATACTACTTTTCATCGTTTAAATATAATCGTTTTACGTTTGCAAACAGACACAAGAGAACTCAAAATCAGCAGCGTACCACCGTTTGCGCACAGTGGCAGTTTGCAAAACGATCATGTCTAGGGACAGGGTGGAGCAGAGACATATAAAAAAAGTCATTTGAAGGAACTGAAGTCTGAGGGAACGACAAAACGTAAACAAAGTTATTCAAAAGTGATATCGAGTTTTTGCGGACTCACACCATAGGCCTACATAATGGATACGCTCACCCTGCATAAGTAGACCCATATGTGTGCTACGTAGATATTATGTAGAGTTACTGAACTTTTGTAGTAGTAATTTATGCTTACTTCTTATGTAGATGAACTAGTGATTTAAACAAAATATCTTATACGAAGGAAACTATAAACCCTCATAACGAAATATAATGTATGCATTTTTACTCTTGAGTTCTTTGACTTATATATACACGGTACTTTGATAATATACGGTTTTAGAAAAACATGATCTGACGAAAGATATTTAAAAAATATAAGGAAGCGGCATAAAAAAATATATAAACTTTCTTAGAGAATAACAGAATATTAATGTTTGATACGATTACAACAGTCTGTGTTTGTTAACGTGTTAATTAACCATTAATATTACGGAAATGACTTCAACAGTTTAAATACAATCACACACAAGGGAACGTGCAGTGGGACAATTGCATGCCATAGGCATTATGTACATACACAAACTCACAAATGTCTTATAATCATGTAAACACACATAGACACGTATAAACAATGCAATACTCAATGTATACAAACATAGACAGACATTTGAATATTATGATAAACCTATACTTCGATGCTGTAGTTTACAGTGTAAATTATATATTGTAATTACATAGAATCAATTAGATTTGTTTAATAGATTAATGTTTCGATTCATACTAATAACCTGAAGATGAAATGTGTCAATTATACAAAGGATATAAATGTAAAGAAATCTTTATAAAAGAGTGAAGCTTTGAATCTGTTGAAAGACAGACGTATGAAAATAAAGTTATTTATAGGTAACATAACAGAAGAATACACAAATGTCTTTGTATTTCTTTCAAATACGCAAACGCAGGCATACATAAAATATACCTGGTAATGTTAAGGAAAATCCATTACAAAATATAGGCCTATGTATTTTCAGAAAGCACGACTTCAAGTGTGGGTTTTACCGACACAATCAAACGCCATTTAAAATAGGCCTACATGCTGAAGATTGGTCAAATCTCAGACGAACCCGAGAAAGAAATGTTACGCGAGAACAAGGAAAAGTTTTTATAATACGACATGTGTCGTTTCTGACACAAAGAGATGTGATATAATATGGGAGTAAAGACATGTGAAATAATAAAACGTTTGTCGACAACAAAAATCTGATCGTTTGTGAATGTTTAGATTATCTATTTGTGTATCGATACAACACTGTGCAATGGTATTGTGTTTTATAAGAACTTTCGAATCGTCATTCCAACAGAGGTCCAATTGTGACATGCAGTTATATTTTGACACGATTTAAGAATCTGGTATTAATAACATCTGCTACAGCATGTAACGCAATCAACGTACTTAGCTATCACAGATTATTCAGTAAACCTCAATTAGCTATCTGCCAATGTTATAAGTAAACATTTATTAGAATAGTGTTATGTTCATAAGAGATGCCCGTTAATGTGGTTTATGTCGGGCACCACTTTTTCAATAATGTCTGCTACCAATAACCTCATTGTGCATAAATAAGCTAATAATTATTGTGGATTTATACTCACGAGAGCTTTGCAGTAATTCTCCTATCGATACGTATTTTTTTATAACATTTCCGTGACTAATATGCTGTCATGATACGTTTTCACAAGATGTGTTACATGCATGTAAATTATAATTATCTGGTATATGATACAATAATGAAGAAAGTAAAAGCAACAGCCACGTAAACATTGCCAGTTACGATAATACGTACTTCTAATCTCACTGGGGGATTTTTATTCCTTACATACGGATATAAATGTAGCCATGTGTTTGTGTGTGTCCTATGGGTGGGGACCTAAGGCAATAGACCCCGGGGCGAGAGGAAAGGGACCTATACCGCCATTCACGGTGGCTTCCAAATTCTATCATCCTCGTACGACAAGCACGGCCTCATTGAGTCGTGAGGGTCAAATGGGATTCCGACTGGATAGGGACTACTTGTCTCTCGCAAGAAGCTGCTCTAAGTAACCATTTCTGTCACATGTGGATATCGCGAATATCATAGCGCAGTTCTCGACAGAATTAGGGCCGATGGTTGGCACATATCATGCGTCCAGCCCTCGCTGTAGTCTGCTAGGCCTTTGCCGGTTGGCCTCTTCTGTCCGCTTGTCCGTAGGTAACAAAACTACACTTCCACGAGGTCCTCACTGGGTAACTTTATGTCTTGTACCAACAGTTTATTTGTTATATACAACAGCGGCGAAGTGCGTGAGTATTCTTGTATATGGAGAAGATCCCATCCCGCTCGTTGACATCGCTAGTGGTCGGAGATCGGGAACTTTTACTACTCTTTCCTGGTAAGTTCATGTGGATTGTGGCGAAGATATGTTAGAAATATGAGTTTAGCAAGGGCCTTGGAGGCTTGCTCCCGAGGTATAGCTGTTGTGATGAGTGGTGTGTGTGTGTGTGTGTGTGTGTGTGTGTGTGTGTGTGTGTGTGTGTGTGTGTGTGTGTGTGTGTGTGTGTTTACATTAAAAAATATATCATACGGCCTGAAATATAGACTAAGCAACATTATTTTCTTGAACGCAAACCACAGAAACCACTTTCAAGGAAAACGAATATTAACGAAGGTTTCAATTACTCTACACTAGTAATATGAGATGTAATCTAGGATTGCTCTTACATGAATACTTCACGATCTTAAAATTTTTACTACGAATACGAAACTAACTCGCGTCATGAATTAGCGTCAAGCTTGAAGAAAGATAATGTACATAGTGGGCTGCAAATAATGCGTCCGATAACGCAGTTTATAAGTAGGCATACAGAAACACTGCCTGACTCATTGTATACAAAACCGGAAGATCAGATTGAAAGATTTGAGGTAAAAGGTTATCGCACCTTCTTGTAGGTGATTTGTGATATACAAAATACATCATCTCAGCACTGCAGAATGATGAAGGCAAAATACTACTCAACAGAATAGTATGAAAATTAAAAACATCAATAAAGGAGAGACTGAATTAGAAAAATTTTCAACAGAGTAAACATTTTCCAGATATGTTTCAGATAGTGGAGATAACTGAAGCCATATGGGTTTCATGATCCAATGAATATCCGGTTTGACTGCACGACTGCAAATATAGCGATTCGTACAAAATACATTCATCCACCTGACCGAGGGATCAACGTACATACTTGTATGTATCTGAATATACACTTTTTCATTTCACTTATCATGCTTTATCCGTACGGCATAATAAATTTAACAGCCTTCTGCAAAATTCATCTCGTACTATGCAGAGGGGATTTTATAAGATGAATTGTTTACTGTACAAGGTAGGCTTACGGAATGCTATCGTACCGGGCGTCTGCAGTACACAAACACAAACGCCCATTTATTACGGGGCGAAACCCGTGTGTTCATTACACATGAATTACAGCTGTGTCGTAGGTAAGAGGAGACAATGACGCGGTTATTTTTGTAGACAAAGAACACAGCGCAGCTCGGAATTGGGTAGTAAAAAGAAGATTTTGTTTGTATTAACGTTTTCGGTTACTACGTTGAGATATTTATTTCAAACGTATTAGTGACAGTCGGATAATATAATGTTGCCGTCGTGTTACAGAAGTGATTAAGTCAGCATGCCGTAGAAGTAGTAGTAAAATTACGCAATTAACTATTTGCTTTCATAGCAAAACTTTAACAGTTTAAATTAATTATATATTATATTATTATTTATTTATTATTATTATTTGTTTATTATTATTTATTAAATATTTATATTTTTTCTTTACTTAAAATATACAATGTCATTTATGTTTAATTTATTTATAAAAGAAAATTTTAACTGATTAATTGTATGTGTACATGATACGTAGAGAGGGGCGGAATTAATAGGTTTTAAGACCATAAGTTGTGCTGCTCGGCTACAATTTATAAGCCCTGAGTTCATTTCTATTGTCAGAGACCCGAGCATAACTATAGAATGATTGGCAGCTGAAGTGTAGTGCTGATCGCATAGCGTTTCTTATGCGTCGCCTTGAGACTGAAACGATCTGCCTATTCTGTCTTTTGATCTGCATTTTGTATATCACGTTCAACTGTAAGAAAAGCAATATATCACCGTGTCCAAAATTACAGTGATATACTGAAAGTCGGTTGGACAGTACTAAGAGTCAAATACATGTTTAAAGTCAACCATGAGAAGAAAAAAAAGAAAGTTCCATGCCATGCTACAGTATTTCACTAACCACGATTTATAATACCAAATCGTCAGAACGTAGTTGACTGTAAAGCGATTACCTTCGCAAAGCTGTAACGTACTAAGACACTTTAATTGTACAATAACATGTAACTGATAATATTTTAATAATATTGTAATTCGTAAACTCAATAGTATTCTCCAAATTTTTTATCAATACACACGAAACGTTTTTCAATTTCAATTTAAAAAAAAAAAGTTTTTTTTTCTGTAATACAGTAAGCTGTTACGTATGTAGAACTGGCAATATATCTACTTTTTCTATTACAAGCCTAGATTAGTGAGCTAATGTATCTTCTGCAGCATAATTGACTGGACCATCGCAACCTTGTTTGTCAGAATACAATTCTGTGAATGTCTACTGTAGTACTAACGCAGTATTTATCCAAAATGTTATAAGAATATGATAATTTAATATATTAAAAACATATACTGTATATATGTATACACACACACACACACACATATAATGTTAACGTGTATAATGATGTAGCAGGTTTTTCGGTACATTAGTGTATGAAATTTTCATACTACCAACGTTTCGTCCCGTAATATTTTCAAGTCGTTCAGCAGTAAGAAACGTCGGCAATATGGAAATCTTATACACGGATGTACCCAAAAACCTGTTACAACGGATATTCACCGTGAAAGCTTTCGCACGAGCATTATTATATGTATATAATGTGTGTGTGTGTGTGTGTGTGTGTGTGTGCGCGCGTGTGTGCGCGTAAGTTTTCCATTATTTCTTCTTAATTTACTGTGCTTCTTCAAAAATTCATCGAGATGTTACTCACCTTACTAATGAAGTAAGTGTTGTGTGTTGAACTAATAGTTCAAAACACTTCAGGGCTGTTCACTGTTGAAGGGAGTTATGAACCGTTAAAACTTAGAAAAATAAACTGCAGTACAGTACTTTTTTTTTTTTATTTATTATAATGCAGTTTTACAATCTACTCATTTCACAGAGTAATAAGTAAAAGTGATGTATAAGTCGTCACTTGAGGTGGGAACCATCCAGCGATGATTACCACGTTCACCGGGTCAGGTCATCTGGCCACTGTCTCTTCAGCCTTCTTACATCCAGTGATGGATTGAGGAGCTCGTTGATCAGGTTATTGCTGTGTCCTATGTTGCGGTTCCTGTACTTAGCGGCGTGCATCTTGATGACATCAGAAATGTATGGAATGCTGAGGTCTTTGTGAAGAGTATAATTAGAGATAAACCAGGGAGCATTCGTTATGCAACGCAAGATTTTTGACTGAACTGTCTGCAGAATCTTTGTGTTGGAAGGTTTAGAGCAGCCCCACAATTCTATACCGTAAGTCCAGATTGGTCTGAGCACAGCTTTATATATGATGACTTTGTTTGCGAGAGATAGTTGAGATTTTCTACCTATGAGCCAGTACATTTGCCTAGCTTTTAAGTTGAGTTGTTGTTTCTTAGCCTGAATGTGGGCTTTCCATGTTAATTTGTCGTCCAAATGCAGTCCCAGGTATTTAACTTCTGAACAGTACAGTACAGTACAGTACAGTACATGTGAAATAATTAAAATTTATAGTACAACAACAACAGTGGCCAACCGAGAGCCAACAGAACAAGGAAGTTGGTGTAAGTTTGTGGAATGTAGAGATTTGAGACGTGTCCCACATATTATCACGAGACGTTGCTCCTGTACCAATGTCTACGTATCAAATCAGGCAACCCGGCTCTTTGAGATACCTGAGATTCCGTTGTCTGAACCAATACTGTTCGTCGAATTTAGTTACACGTTTAGTGGCTGGCGAATAGTAGAGTCGTCAGGATTTGCACTTTGTAACCCAAAAGAAAAAACTCGGATATAAATGATATTTATAACGTAACTGCTATTAAATGCGATCGTTTAATTCATACAACTTAGTGCCATACAATTGTTTCTTCCCCACAATAATCAGTTTTCCGTTAATAAACATATATTAAATTTAGAACAAAATATATGATTAAATATAGTACAAAAATGTTAAGCAACAAATTTAAAAAAAATATTACACTTAGCGTTTCCTTGTTCGATGGTTTCATTGGCTTTTGTAATTGAAGTAAAATAGGGATACTTTTTACACTTCTTCTTATTAATAAGCAACACTTCGCACACTAACGCTTTTAAGTAAAATAAAGCGTTTATGATTTTAAGCACATAATACTATTTCTGCAGTTTTCGTCCTAAATTGGGTAGAAAATCAATTTTATTAGTATAATAAAAAAATGATTGTTTAAGTGTGGGATAACATTTTCAAATTTACAACAAGAAACTCTCACGACCTACCCACCCACCCACGAATGTCACGTCTAATTCAATAAAATTTATAGCATTTCTCTAGTCCAAAAAAAGGTAAAAGTACTTTTTCAAGTATCTGAGTTATCCAGCTCATCATGATGTAACCGACATCGACATTTCAGACTTACTATAAGAATATCTGTCAAAGCGAAACAAAAAGTAATTCTATGTTTATCAAATTAAACGAGTTAATACAAAATTCTGAATAAGCAGATATTATTGGTTTAGTTACACGCTGTATAAATACTTGTAGAATGTTTAAGCAGGAGACAGTGTTTTGTTTCGCTACATGCTTGCGCAATAAACATTTGTAACAACATTACTTTAGAGAATCTCACAAACTAATTTTCTCTCCCATTTACTGTGTCTGAGTTGTTTCTGTTTACAGTTA
Source organism: Magicicada septendecula (assembly GCA_034769895.1). Lineage (NCBI taxonomy): Eukaryota > Metazoa > Arthropoda > Insecta > Hemiptera > Cicadidae > Magicicada > Magicicada septendecula. The sequence goes on from CM068371.1 coordinate 266,151,045, forward strand.
TTTGTTTAACGTGCATTTCGTACGAACGATATCACCTAAATGTGCTTTAAAGTACAGAAAGAAATTTAAAAGAGACATACAATGAATGTGCTTCCAAACTGAAAAAGAACTGGTGTCACCTTAACACAAGTTATGGCTTTACGGGACAAAGTAGAAATGGCACTACGGAGCTACGTGCAAATGGCTACCATGCCCGCTGTGAAATTATAACTTTAAATAAATTTCAGTACAGTCGCTTTCCACTGGGTTTATTAAGATAATTTTATGATTTTGTTGCAAAGTTGGTAAACTTATCGGAAAGTAAGACTTCATTGTACTGTAACATAATCGGTTTTCGAAATACTCTGTTTCACATTTTCAAACTGAGTACACGCGCGCGCGCGCTGTCTGTCTATCTCCCCCTCACCCTCTCAGCCCTCTCTCCCTCTCTTTATCTGTCTCGAAACATTGGTGTCATTGTTTAAATAAATGTATAAATATATACATTGTCTAGTCTCAATCAAGCACATTTTATACGTTCTTTTTGCGGCTAGCTGTATAAACCCAACCTGTCGTGCAAATTGCACGTCAAGTTCGTGAGAAATTCCTAAGAACTTACCGAGTTGAGAAAATATACAAGATTAATATCGCAGGTTAAAAATCAAAAAATAAAGTATAGAAATATGAAGTAACAGATTATTATTATGAATAACATCATAATTGCTTATTATTATTATTATTATATGAAGTCGTACGATGTAATACAACTGTTGACAGAAATACCAACACATTAAATGAAAAAGTGGAAAAGTCATGAAATGAATATGATTCCAGGTAGAATAGCGCAGAAAGGTTTGGTGTATAGGCCACAGTGAGAAGGAGAATTGCTTAAGAGACAAAAGACGATACAAGAAGCTGGCACAGGCGAACGCGTCTAATACAGACATAATAATAACTTCAGTAAATTTACATGGTTCGTTAACAATACCGATCCCTCGTTGATAAATTATTGTAAATAACTTAATTAATCTCAAGGGTAATAAATAAGCATCTGCATAATTGTAACAGAACTTCGTCATCAAACACACTTAGTTAAGTCTATATTTCGACCGTATGTGAGATGATGGTAGCAGCGCCTGTACTTGAAAGGACGAAAAGAAAGAAAACAGACCTCATGACGTTCGCATTTATAAGAAGAAAACGTTCAGAACTGATACTAATTTAGACTCAGACAATTACTTAAGCAAACATCAACAAATAATAGAGAATTGTTTGATGCAACAAAGCAAGGTACAAAGGTATTTGAAAAACTCGAGGTAGAAGGTGTACAGACTCTTTCGTAATTACAGAAGTGGTAAATATGAAGAAGATAACCAAGCAAAGGAAAACATCCATTTAAATAGTTTTAATTCTAAGTTAAAAATATATAGGGCCTTCTTTCTTATAGTTATGCAACTAAATGTCTAAACGTATTTATTATGTGCTTGACCAGTTAAAAAACCCAAGGCGGATGTAGTATTGTTAGTAATTTATTTATTTAGATAAGGTAAACTAAGCAACACATGAAACTATATGGTAATGCTGTTTACATAGTGTACAATAATATTACCAAAGACATACTTCAAAGCCTCTTGGAGGCTATATACTGCCTGAAGAAAGTATAGTGATCGTGCAATAACAATAGTTTGTTATTTTACAACCTATAATCGAGATAATCGAGAAACGCAGCGAATTCCGTAATACAGACACACTTACCTTTCTAAAGTATGAAAATGCGTTCAATGTAATAGAAACATGGATCTCCAATCCATAAGGAGAACCGAAAGCCAAAACACATAAAGCGTTTGTTAGGGTTTAAAAATAATAATTTTTACATTTTGTTTGCACTTTTACACAGGGAATGGCCGCTCCGGCTGAATCGAGTATACATATGCGCCACCAAGCGGCAGTACTACGTACTTGCCAAAGCATTACGTACTACGCGGCCATTCGCTGTGTACAAGCGCAAAAAAAAGGTAAAAGTTATAATCTGGGAAGCTATAAAAGAAAAAACGTTTTTCACTAGCTGATAGAGCATGAAAATACGAGTATTTAAAAACAAAAAACATTGTCCTGTGATGTCAGGGTGATGATTGGACCCAATTTTGAGAAATTTCCCTTATCAAATTGAAAAATTTATTGTGGCTTAATAACAAAATATTTCGGGATAACAATTAATATGGAAATTCGTCTATTAGAATACTATATTCCACAGTTTCTTTATGAAGAAAAAATCATTATTTCACTCATTATTAACGGAAATCTGAAAATGCACATTTTTGCAAGTTTAAATTTTTTTGTAGGTTATGTTGCCTTAACAAAAATGCACGACTAACACAGATCGATAGAAAATATTCCGGGGAACACGCTGGTATTTTGATTTTTCTGATTTGGTGAAGTTATCATCGGAAAAATTGAGGAAAACATCAGTGACTCGCGCTCCGCTGTTTGCCGGAAGTGAAAAGTCGGGGAAAATGGGGGGGGGGGTCCGAAGTCTGGAACTTGGATAAACTTCTAGGTAAACACTAAACCTATCGTTTAAAAAACAACCAGCTCAAAAGATGCTGTTTCTGGAAATTTGCTATTTTTAAATTAGTCTTACTCAGCTAAAGAGATACTTACATAAACACCTCACTTATGTAAGTGCACATACATAATACAAGTTAATTTTACTGTCAATTTTATTAACGGCTTACTTTAATTAACTTCTTCAGTAATAACTAACAAGTTATAAACAAAAGTGTTATTCGTTGTAGTCATTGCGACTGTTATCTGTTACGTCTTAGGAAATGTTACGATCACATTCTTACAACATAGGGAATATTTATAATTAATAGCTTTCCGTGAGTATTATGATAAATTTTATGTACGAAAGCAATAAACGCTTCTATGAATAAGCGGTGATTTTCTTATTTCTGTGTATTGCAATTGAGGACAGAATCAATAACTTGTTCTTCATCAATTTTCATCACTAATCTTCATTAGAATTTTACGAGAAACGTTAAAATTTTAAGCGAAAAATAATTCAAATAATTTTAGAAATTATTGTACAAATTTTAATCAATTATAAAAAGATAATTTTTATTATAATTTGTATGTTAAATTAATATTATACTTACTAGGTAACAATGTCCGATAGGGTGTAATTAAACAAAAAGTTTGTATAATTCTGTTTCCCGTTATTTAGAGAGTTAAGGAATAATTCACGTAATGTGAGGAGCTATTAGGAGATATGAATTAAATTTCTGTAAAAAGAAATGTGCTCGTCATCGCCGTTAATGCAAACACCCTCAGACCGAAGCTGGCGCTTTCTGGGGAACGTTCGAGAGTTACGACGCAGATTAACCGTTCTGCATATATAAGCAAATTATTCCCGCAGACCCATTCTTAACTGCAACAGCGTAAATTTCGTGGGATGAGTTTGTGTCTATAAAACAGGATTATAAAAGTTATTATAGTGAAAAAGGGCTGAATCATTGGCTTACGTTCGCTCGGCTAGGGGTTGTGTAACGTATATATAGGGTAGAATGTAGTTAATTTAAGGCCTTTGTGCTTGTGACCGACCCGAATGCAGCTGTTGGTTCCAACTGTCATTCAATGCGAACCAAGCACATCGCTGCGTGATAAGCTGAGCCTATGTGCTCTCCTCACACCCTTCGTATACAACCTACCTCAACAACTCGCCCATTTAAAAATTATGCATAACTGACTGCAGATAGTTTTAATAGCAATGCCATTACTATTAATAGTTATTTTGGAAATTTTTAAAATTAATAATAATTTAACTGATAATTATTTAAAGTATTTTTAAATTGTCAACAGTAATGTATATAATTACTCAAATAAACAGTAATTAATTTAAATTGTCTTTAATATTATAAAAGTATATAGTAATGCTATAGAACTTAAAATTCATTACGGTTTTGAAGATGTATATAGACGTTTTCGTTCATAGATTTATTCACAGATGTATCTGTATGATTGATACGTGTTACTCGTAATTAGTCCGTTTAATTGTTTAAAACCATGTTTACTGTGACTTAGGTACCTATTCAATCTTCATCTCCTTAACTACTTAAACAGTTCGTAATTCGAACATTAGTGTTTGTAAAATCTTGTAACATACCAAATGCTTAAGGTAAAGGAACTCACGTTTAGCGTTCTCATTTTCTCGTAATATTTCCGGCACTTCTTAAATATAAATTATAAACCCAAATATCTTGTATAATATGTTACTGTTTTTGCCATAATTCTATGTATACGCTCATTATTTAAATTTAAATAAGGAATGTACACCGTAAGACACTGTACTACACATTATAACTGCTAACTGTGATAATTAAAAATGTTTATTCACAGTTTTTGAATATCTTTAGATAAGAAAACAATTCTTTAAGAGTTTATTCAGAAAACATGTTTTTACATTTTCTGTTGTAAATTCAACTCACTCAAATCCGCCGTTAAAGTGTAACCATTGAATGATTTTGAATGAAGATCCAAATACAGTACGTTACTGCATTCTCTTTGGTCTACAATGAAGTTTGCTCTGCAAAATTATTGTAAATATATTTAACATTTTGAAAATCCATTAAGGAAAATAATAAGTCATGCTGACTTGACATTCTAGTTCAGAGAAGCAAACGCACGAAAGAACAGTTCTCCCGTTTAAACACGTGTAGACTTGTATAAAAAAAATGTTCACCTTGTATTGTCATAAGGGACTATATAAATTTTCTTGAGCTATCTTAAACTTATCCTTCACTAGATCAGTGACACCTAAAAAATTGAAACCTTAAAACGCACACATACATATATATATATATATATATATATATATATATATACACACATCTAAAATAACGAGAAATGAGTGGAAAATTGGTTCAAAGTCATTTGTTTAAATTAAAATAACAACTATTAGTTTATTATAAGTGGTTTCGCATTCATAAAGCCTAAATTTTGGATTGCTAATAAATTTTAATTTGCAGAACATTAGTCGGCGTTAGTGCGCCGTTGGTAAATAATGGAGGACATTATTGGGTCACGTAATGTTTCTCAGTAACCACCAGGAAACAAACAGGAAGGGCTTTCTGTTAACTGTAATTAGTATAACATAGACCGCAGAGGGGTTTGGCTTGATGAACCTTATTATTTCAGTGTTTACTCTACGTCTATGAGGGCTGATAATCTTCCGAGATACAATGGCTACGGGGGGTGGAGGCTGACAATTTCCTCGTCTGTTTTGTTGGTCACGTGTTACGCCTTATCTCGAGCATTTAGATGGCACGTGCGTGTGCGCGTTGCTGTGGCCGCTGGTGAGACCATTAGACCTTTGAATTTGTCCTGTCGGCTCGATTCGGACGGCGTTCGTGCATGTGATTGCAGGACAGCTGGTGTGGTCCTTACACCAGTTGTTCAAACAAGATTATACGCAACAAATTTCTCTTATTGAATTACTCTTATAAATTAATAAGCTAAAACATAATTAATTGCAATTGATGTTTACAGAGAAATAACTGTTTATTGTTTTTGTCTACATTATTTTTTTTATCAACTTATGGGAATACTAATAGGCTGCCTTGAAATTTTAAGGGAATGTGTCTAGCGTAGTGTGCAAGGTGAACAGCATATATCAGTTTAGTGACAGTATAAGCATGATACAAATAGAAGCAAATCAAATGTAAATACGGTAGTGACAATGGCATACATTGCTATTATGGCATAGAAAAAAAAGTGAATTAAATTTATAAACAGTCAAAATAACTAAACCAAGAATATTTCTGAAAATAATTGATAATGAAACGTGATTCACGATTTCTAATTCCTGGACTACTATGAGTTTTGTAACTTGTAAGAAAAGATTCAAAGAAGCCTAGAAAGTGAAAGTAGAAATGATGGCCGCATGAAGTTTTACAAAACTGTGTTCCTAAATTCCTAATGCAAGTAGAACATGGTAAAGAGGAAGAACAGAAAATTCCTTACATGAAATTTTATGAAGGACACGTGGATATTCTCTCCGAGACGGGAAAATGAATGGAGGGCAGTAGGAAAAAGGTAAAAATCTAATCTATTCACACTAAGATTAGGTTCAACAGTAGTAGGTGGTGCGAATACGTAGCCCGTATGCCAACAAACAGGTTACCAGTGCAGCCTTGAAATATGAGGATTACGGTAAGCGAGATGTTTGTACCGAGGAAGAAATAATTTCTGACGAGGAAGGATTGAAGAAGAGTCGTAATTATAATTAGAATTAGAATTCGGTGGTAGTCTACAATTAGTGCCAGATATTTTATGTTAGGAAACAGGAGCGAAAGATGAACAAGAATTATCAAGCTCTGCAAAGTGCGACATGATTATCGCAAATACGATGTTTCCCAGTCACTCCAGTAAATGGGACCATGGTTGATATAAGTAACATACCAATTTGATTTTACACTTGTCAGTGAAAAATGCTGGAATGTAATTAAAACATGTAAAATAAATTAATCCAAGACAGATAGTGACCAAAATATAAATGTAATAACTGCTAAACTGAGTTAAAATAAAATAAGTCAGGTCTAGATAAAGACGGTTATTGTTACACGTGATACAACATTGAATCAAGCGAGCTAGCGCTGGAACTCTTTTTCAGATGTGTGTAGAAACAAGTGAAAACAATCATAGGAGATAGATATTATAGCTGTAAAAGTTGTCATAAGAAATAAAATTCTTCTAAATGAATAAATAGGAAAAGGATTAAAATTGTTTCAATTGTTGATAAAAAACAATATTCTTGTCACTTACTAATTATTATTAGCTGATACCCAATGTATTAACATAACTGAAAAATTGGAATGCAAAGTTGCTGTGAGTGACTTGATGGGATTGGGAAAGTCCGTGTAAGTTGAAAGGGCATGTGTGCGACTTGAAAACGTAATGTACTAATTACTTAAAACATTTCTTTCAGTGCATTGCTTTACTAATCTGGCTGTGATATCATGACGAGTTTGTTATTTAGGCGAGCTCGCGCGCATGTATTCCTTGTCATATATAAAGTGATGTAAGCATATATTTTTATTTATTTTTAAGTGTACTGTTAAATTCAGGAAATATAAAAAGATATCCTGATGTACAAAGCCACATGGTGCCTAAATAGAATGTATCATATACATATAGCATATACAGCGTCTGAGTTTTTTACGCTGAGATGTCTGTGGAGAAAACGTTTCTGAATTAAAAATAGACATTATTTTTACATATTAATCGGTTTAATGAATCGACTAACAAACAATATAATTGTGTTAATGGAATTTTTTGAATTCGTTTTATATAATTTAAGAATCCCAACACCGGAAAGCAGTCTGCAAAATGCGGCAGGCAGTTCTGGGATTTTTTCTGGTGGCTATGGGTCATAATTTTAGTTTGAGTATGTTTTGGTAGGTAGGAGCTGGCTGGCTGTCTTGCGTAAACTTCGCCTATATCGCAGTATAAAACGTAAAAGCCAATGCCCTATACACATCTGATGCTGGCGTGTTTGAGTTATTGTTTTGTCGCAAAAAAAACGTCTCCCTATTCCCTAGACATGAAGGCGACCTAAAGTGACAGACTGAATTTATCTCCTAATGTTCCAGTTTTGCATTTTTTCAAGCAGAAAAAAGAAAACGAAAATGGAGAAATACAAGAAAAGTCTACTACATTAAACAGCTTTGAAATTATTATTCTTAAATCATTCCTTCTTTTCTAACTAAGCTTTTTATCATAATGATTTATATTTTATTTATGTAGTTTTTAGAAGACAACTCTTTTTATTAATGGCGTTTTAATACATCGTCCCAATTTTGTTTTATCACAGCCCTGAGTTGAAATTATTTATAGAAAATATATACTTCAAAATAAGATTAGGTATTCTCTTAGAGTCAATTTTTTATTTAATTTCTAATTAATTTATTTTAACGTGGTGGTAACATACTTCAAGACAACATTTTTGATAGGTATTGATTAGACAGTGATCATAACATTGTCATTGTTACCCTATGAATTCTGGACATTGCTCTTCTATAGACAATAATGATTACAGGTCGAATATTAAGTGACTCTAAAAACAACACTCAATCTGTTAGATGTATGTTCAACATTGACATGTAAGTTGAAGGTAATAATAGTATTTACACTATATTTTAAAACGTAATAACACGTAGTTAGTGTTTTTGTTTATAAAACAATCATAATTGAAGGTGTAGTGTATTTTATTTTGTATTTTACAAGCACAAATATTTAACTGTAAACATTGTAATCCATGGTAAACTTTGTTTGCAAATATTCAACATTGTAAGCGTCAATGTAGTTTTATTATTAATTTTAAAATCTGGATTTGAGTTGTTACTGTATACCAGTAGTAGAAACAAATTATTAGAGTATTACATTATTTTATGCAAAATTCTCTTACCTGAATCAGTCGAATGAATTTATAGAATTATCGCCGCTGTAAAAAACTCTGTATCCAGCTACGCTATTAATTAAAACAGCGCAGATTACAATATCGTGAACATCTATTGAATGCGTACGTGCTAATTACTTTTAAGTACTCTTGTGGTGATCCTATAAATAACGATTTTAATAGGTTCATGACAAGGACTAAGGGAAGGGATTAAATTTAATAACAATTCTGTTGAAGTACACAATGATAGAACGTGTTGTTTTTTTAGTACCTATTATATGGGGGTCGAGTCAGCTGGTTTATGACGTACTAAATGGCTTGTCTGATGCTATTATGAAAGTCCAACCACCGATTCCACCCATCAATAATGGATCGTATGAAATATTATTAGCTGCATAAATATTATTACACGCCGTACCTGGTTCTTACATAAAAGCTCCATTCGTTTATTTCAATATTTAAGTGCAAACAACTCAGAATCGATTTCTTATTAAACTCAGTTACTAACAATAAATAATCTAATAAAAGTGGATACATTTAAATAATAAAGACGCTAAAAGTGTGAACGACAATTTCACAAATAAGGAAAATACTACCAATCCGAAAGTATTTTCATACAAAAGTACAAATTTCATGAAAACAAACATGAAATGATTTACAGATCTATAGATATTTATAGACATTTTTATATCTATTACTCCATTTGGATTGGATTTGAGTCGTGGCAGTTGAGAGGAAGTAGAAAGACCAAAATACAGACTGTTGAGGCTGTTGATACGAGAAGTATATAAGAAAATGCTAAGGAATTACGAAGAATAGTAGAATTGGAAATGAGAATTTTAAAAATATATAGTCTAAATATTAACTACACTTAAGTTGTAGAAGGGAGACGATTGACGTTGTAGTCATATTTATAGAATGTGAATAAGTCTCTAACAAAATGTGGGGAAGTAAAAATTTAAAAGAATAATACAAGAAGAAGACCTGAGATCAAATAATTGCAAAATTTTAGAATGGTGTTAATGGGGTAACGTGAGACGAAGCGAAGAGACTGGTAAAGTGAGCCGGAAGAATGAAAATTTCACTAAATTTCTACAAGATTGAAATTTATTGAAAATTAGCTTACACATTTGTAAGGTATGATGGCTGTGGTGGCACACACACAAACACACGCACGCACACACGTTTATAACAATGTGTTCGAGTTTACTTTTAAGTTGGAACAAATTTATTAGATTTTTTTACCCGTAGACCCGTTATAAACCCCTTACATAAGCTAAAAACAGTCAAAAATTTACAGGCATTGCACAAATGCACAGAGAAGGGCATTGAAAATGCTTCAATAAATCTAAAAAATATACATATTTGTGTTCATTCACCAATCAATGAATTCATTCTTCATTTACCAATGTACAGATTATAAGTTAAATGTAGTCGCATTCATAAGCGAAGTTTTATATGTGTACTACGTTATTGACAACAAAGAAGTAGTTTCTACGGAAACTCACCGGTTCCCATTTTCGATCACGCACCAGCGATCGGCCGCAAATGTGCGACACGTCCTTATAAATATTCTCAATGTTAAAAAGCGTTTGAATATGTTCCTACTCCAAGGTTATGCAGTAAAAATGCAGAACCTGAAGTCAAGAGTATGTAAGAACTACATCTCAGCTTGTGGTTTCATTTTACAAGAGTATAATCGGTCTGACGAGAGTTCATGATGCCTACATTGGTCGGTGATAAGGCCCGAACGAATGTGATAAGATCGGTATTAGCGGTATTAGGTCAGAATAGAATTGAACGCGAAATTAAAACATTTGCCGTAGCGAGAAAGCACGTTCGTAATACAAGTTTCATACGTGTTTGCGGAAGAGCAAATATAAACTTCTAAGCACTTGGGAAACGGAACACAATGGTCAAAATTGGCAGATTTATTGTTGGTAGTATCAGTCAGTTCACAATTCCAAAATTCTAAAAGCTTTAGTTGCACGCCATTTACTATGTATAATCTGTGTAGTTCTTAGATAAGATAGTTATATTGGAAATCACGAAAGTTCATTAGGTTTTTTCCGCATGTAGTAACAACATTGAATGTACATGGCATACTCTTAATTTTAATATACACAAAAAAATAACGGAGACTAAATTCAGGATATAACATGCAATGGATAGAATGGAATTCAGTTCTGAAGAACGGATGATTTAAAAAAAGGACAGAAAAATATGTTTTGCTAGAACAGTAGAAATAGAAAAATAGTGCGCAAAAGGAAAACAAAGTAAAATAATTATATAGAAAATGTTAGAGACACTTAAATCAAGACTACAAAAAAGTAAGGAAAAACGGAACATAACTCAAAAGGCGTCAAAAGACATGAAATATTAGTTACTATCGCGAATCCAAACGACACTGAAACAGTAGAATTCTGTTAGCTAGCACGATATATCAAAGACCAAACTTTTGTGAATTTTTGTTTCCTGTCCGTGACTGTCACACGATGACAGTGCATCTTTTATAAACGTTTATGTGGCCGTTATCAAACCGAGGCTATCCAGAGAATCGATGTTGTAATTACTAAATTATATACGTTACCTGCGATTGACCTGAATTGATGATACTCAACTAATGTCAAGTGGACCCGCTTCAGACTTCATAATCTTACCTGCAAAAGGAATATTACAATAGTTATTTATTTTTATCACCAATGACAAACAATTACAATTATAACAAAACGTAGTGACGCTAGTGTAATAACATGGACTTTATATTTTATTGAACATATTTCGATAACAAAAATCTTTCGATTAAAACATATATACAATTATTTAAAAAAAAAATATAAGAAATATTAGGAATTACAATAATCTAATTTAACAGAATTTAAAGTTGTACTTAAATAGGGAGTATATATTTTCAGTCAATTTGTATGAATTTAACAAAAAATTAAATACAACTGAAGGACCTGTTATTTTGAAATGAAGCAAAGCGCAATTTAGTACTACTATAAAAAGCAAGCTACTATTAATGAATTGTCAGTCTTTCTAGAGAATACAGAACAAGTAAAGAGTTTAGGTCTTAGATATAACAAATAGATAGTAACATTTCACACTGCATGGAAATTTGTACATAATACGACTTTCAAGTAAATATGATTTAAAAATTACAAGTCCCGAAGAAAAACAGTGTCTATACTATGGAAGTAATATAAACCTATTCCCGATTATGCGGCCAAGTAAGATAATATTTATTCAGCTACAAGAGAAACCTTAATGAACCCATGTTAAACGTCATAAAATTACAGTATAGTACACGTTTATTAACAAAATATCTCCATCAAAATAGCGAAAATAATTAATTATGCATGACCATTCTGATCATAGCGTATGCACTTTCTGTACGCGTATTCCCGCCTTTCATTCACTTACACTTTAAATAATCGATAATAATTTGCTTCTGGGCTGATAAGGCGTATGCCTTTGGAAATATAATACTTGAAAGTTCAAGAATATAGGATATTGTACCCATATCAGTATTACTTCAAAAGGGAATTAATTTATATTATTGGAATTAAATTTTGCAGGGAGAGCAGTAATGAACAAACGCATGCTATTACACACATACACATTTCTTTGTATATATGTATATGAAGAAAATTTACAAGTTTCTTATAATAATTATATGGCTTGTATTGTAATATATATTACACTGTTACATAAACATACATAAACAAAAAGCATACGACACATGTATTAGCACTTTAATGACGAAGGGATAGGCCTACGTCTTAAAATATTTTTAATTTTAACAGAATTTGTAGGAGCTAAGTCAAGCAAGATTAAATTAAATGTAATTAAAAAGATACGAGTCTACGCTTACGGAAAGAAGCAAAAAGTAATTACAAAATATTGTCTCAGATATTAGTAAGTTATGATAACAGCACTGCGGAAAATCTAATAACACAGTAAATCCGAGTGAAGGCTTCAACGCCTAGTGATTTCCTTTGCTCACCATAGATAGTACGCCTTGCCGGGATTAGGGTTTTCTCCCCAGACCGACGAACACAACACTGGGTATGAAAATTTAAAATACGGTATCCTGCTTGCTAAATACGCTTGAAAATGGCGTCGAATTGTGGTTAAGGTAGGGGGTGGTATTTTGCGGGGATACTCTCGACCTAGCTTAGTAAATAATGCAACTGGTAATAGGTAGCAAACCTTAAGCTGTAAAAGCGTATGTCTCAAATAAAATGTACAAGAAAACGTTGGGCATAGGAGAAGTTTGGGCTTATGTAGCCGACTACGTGAGGTTAATATCTGCTCGCACTACACCGGGCTTTACTCGTGTCTCTCAGTCAGTTGATCAGCCCCATCCACCCGCTCCTTATTCGCGTAAACTGAAATTTATTTCTCCCACTTAGAAGTAATTTACGTCCTTTTCCTTAGCTTCAATTACACACCTGAATTGCCCCACACACACACACACACACACACACACACACACTTGCGTGAGAAAGCACTTACACAAACGGCTTTCAAAACCTCACAAACGATTCGCATACCTCATTTGAAACTACTATTACTATTACTAATACCTCCACAACAATTTCTACTACCTTAATGCTGGTGCTTCTCCTACTACTACTACTACTACTACTACTACTACTACTACTACTACTACTACTACTACTACTTTTTTACGTGAGTAGGTGCAAAAACTTGCAAAAAATTTTTCATCAACTGTCCTGAAGTCTGCATACTTCCGGGGTCTGTGGGGTTGGGTATTAGGTCCAACTAATAAACCTACTAATAAACCATCTCCCTTTCCCCTTCTAAGACACTAACCTGGAACTAATGTAATGTTTGATAGATTACTTCATGTTACACCCATTATTATAGTCCCAAGGTTTCGCTTCTAACTTCTTCTTCGATGTTAATATTAACGAGGTCTGCCTTCTCCGTCCAAAGAATCTCTTCTGCAAGGCGTGCAACACAGTTGCAGGTGTCAGCATCACTTCGACGGTGTTATACAGAGAGATCACATGATCAGCTTACTCTTGCAAAATCTTCTATACTCTTGTGACCTCTACCTTTCCAACTTTCTTTAGGTAGGACCGAAAACACTCGTGTCCAGTTAGGAACTGGGTAATGTAGTCTATCTCGTCTTGCTTCCTCACCACCCATGGCTGTATCTGCTTGACGAGCTTTCTCGTCCAGAGACTTAGCTTTTCTTGCTGCCAAGCTCTCTGCCAGCTCTCCGTTAACTGGCTTCGTGCCTCTCAGCGTGCAGCTTCACCATCTATCGCCGACTTCTTCTGGTAGACTCCTTAGAACGTCGACTGGCATTACTCCAGCAACGTCCAAAACAGCTGCGCTACTACTACTACTACTACTACTACTACTGCTGCTGCTGCTGCTGCTGCTGCTGCTGCTGCTGCTGCTGCTGCTGCTGCTGCTGCTGCTGCTACTACTGCTGCTACTACTACTACTACTACTACTACTACTACTACTACTACTACTACAACAACTACTACTACTACTACTACTACTACTACTACGGTTCTAAAGAAAAAGAAATACACGGTCATCTATATCTTCATAAGAACGCGAGATGGTAATATAATTAAACATAATACTGACATTCAATGTTAATTTGTAACGTCAGACTGAGACGATTAGGTTTTATAAATCCACAGATTTAAATTTCACAAATTGGTATGTGGAACACACGCGAATTAAGTTATTAAATGAAGTTATTGTGTATATAAAACTAAGAAAATATTTTAACAACTTATCACAGACTCGCTCACGTAAACACATTGACATATATGACAAATATCTAAACATTTTCTTTTTTACAATAGTAGGTAAATCTAGTTTCTGTTCGAATCCTTTCTGAAATCTGAAAAATATTTTTGTATTTCTAAAAATCAAATCGCCTAACTAAAATCCCACATAATTTTTACCAACAAACGTTTGTCATGTGTACGGTATGAACACACGAATTATTAACGAAAAAGGTAAAATACGGTATGACAGAACCTTACAAGAGTCAAATTCGAACAAACATCACTTTTGAGACGCGCCCTCGCCCTTGTTTCGGAGACGAATCTGAAAACTCAGCATTCCGTTCGTCTAAAGTCTACATGGGACCAATACTGCTTTGGCGTCGCAGCAGCCTTCATGAATACATTATACTAAGGTTTTTACGCACACATACAGACACACAAAGATTTTCCTTTCCAAGATAAAATTGCTCGGAACGCAAACAGAGCGCGTATATTGAGGCACGTATGTTGTCACCTACAAAGATATTGCTAAACCAAAACTTCTCTCTTTCTTTTGTTACTTAAAACATCCCACGTTCCTACAATTTATAGTGGAAATTTTCATGCATTTACTTCAGAAGAAATAACAGAATCATTTCACAAACGCGAGCGCGCAAGCGCGTACACGAGCAAGTTAGTACACGCGCGCAGACTTGACAAAAACGCAACCGCTTTTTATTTTTACTGTTTATTTTTAAGACTGTGTCAAATCTGTTCCGATTGAAGTACTCGAACTTTACCTTTCTTGCGTGTATCTTAATGGTGTAACAATTCTTTAAGTTCCTGCTACCAATTCTTTAAATTCTGCTAAGTTCCTTTCATTGCAATTCTAGAATATAATTTAAAATCTTTCTTTTAGTATATCTTTTGAACACACAATACAAAACTCACATTAAATGAAGGTTTGTGTGACAAATAAACTGTGACTCAGTTAAGATCACTGGTATTAGATCCATTGTCTAACCACTTCTGTAATTTCCTAACATGCATATTTCACACTTCAGTAAGAAGGCTAGGTGTCTGAGTGAATACTATAATATCTTTCTACACTCGCTTCCACATTATAGGAAGCTATGAATTTCATGAAATTTAAAATAAGTTATAAATGAAACTATCGTGGCAAAAATTGATTAAATGTCTTATAGGATAATGCCAGGCACATCTAATAGGCTTTAAGGAAGGTAACAAAATACTAATGTATAAGCAAGTGACATGTGCGAAGAAGTATCATCTAGTGAATATATTCACATCCATTATTTGAAAAAACTCCTGAACTGAATCGAACAATGTGTAATGTCGATGGGCTAACGTTACTTGATATTTTTAAGCACTATTTAGGAACCTAGTTACCGACGATAAAACAAAGAATCACGGGTGAAGTGAAATACTGGTGGCAGCGTTGGCAAGAAGACAACCGCTGCTGTATAAATGTCACTGTGCCACAGAAAACAATGTAAAGATACACGGAATTAATTAGCTGTGTACGGCACGGCAAATACCAAAATAATAATATAACAATAATGAGACGGGAATAAAAAATCACTCGTCTAGAATAAAATGTCCAAACTTTGACTGCACGACGATGTTCAGCGATCGTAAATAAATTGCTTGTTTTATCGTTCATTTACTACAATCTTCTAAGAAACGGAAGCTATACTATTAGTAAAACTTACACAATGTTTTGGTCTTCCTAACTTATTATTACAAAAATAACATAAATTGCTACTTATTAAACACGTCATACGCTAGTTGACTGCCAGGCTATTGCAGATTAAATGGGAAAAGTACCAAGAGTTGGTAATTTTAAGTACACGTATCGGTATGAAGCTCGTTGAAATGTAATTTAAGTTTGTTATATTTTAAAAATAATATACGAATGTCAAAATGACATTCTCCCTACACTGTGCTGGGGGACATTCAAAAAGGAGAACTGCGTTAGAACTGAGAGCAGATATGAGCTGTGAGAATTTTATTTACTATAAACTTATTCTTTATTTTAGAAAACGGTAATAATTTGTATTCCTTCTCAGAGGTAATCGCTTAAAGTAGCTCATACCGTGGAAGCGAGGAGGTTTGCATAGTCTTGTGGCGAAGTTGAGATTACGCCTGCTGTAGTGACGTTACTCCTAGGCGTAAGATCCCTCGTTGTTTACGAACGAAGGGTAGGGGCTCACTTCTTGCCCTCGAACGAATAGTTAGACGAAGTATTTACTGCAAGGACTTCACATATAGTTTGGCCCAACATCCCTATACCAACTATCCGTCATTTTATTTTTTTTGTTCATTGGATATGAGTGGTTTAGGCTATTAGGGCGCTCACTGATGCCGTTTGATAGAGTTCATAAATACTAAGACATTTCTAGGATCAGAACAACCTAATCACAAGGAGAATGTAAATCCTACTTTAGAAGAAAATCATGGTGACGATGAATATCCGGTGAGGGTCTTCGGCTAAGAAACGCTCACACCTACCGTTTCATTCCTTGGTATTCGAGGTTTGGAAGCTTAAAGTAGTAACCTGCTTCACTGAAACTATGTACACACTTGTAGAAGTCTTACGAATCACGGGAATAGGATGGGAAGTACAGAAAGACGAGATGGTAGACGAAGGAAGAGATGGGCTCGGATGAGGCTAACTAAAAGTCCAAAACCTAAAAATGAAAATAATAATGATAAAATTTTATTTTAACATACGAGTAAACTATAAATGATGCCTGGAGAAATCTAAAGTACGATTACTTAACCATTTTAAATTTCAGTAAAGAAGATTTTAGTGTGTGTATTGAATAAATGCCCCAAACCAAAAAATCCTCTCAAAAATCTTATGAAACTCAAGTAATCGTCTTCTGCAGCTACGAATCCATAAACAGAAGGCATAGCCAATTACAAATTGCTTTCCAGGCTAAGAATGGGTAAAATTACAGCAATCAACTTTGTCTTAAAAATGTATCTATCAGTGACATTTCAAGCGCGCGCACGCATGCACACGCACACACACACACACACACACACACATTCACATGTTATATATGCATGAATTGTTAACACTTACTTCCAAAGATTAGGCTACAAGAAAAGCAGGAACAATGCGTTGTAAACGAGTCAGGAAAAAAACCCGTACTATCTAACGGCCAGAGTTCCATATTGGAATTTTATATAAACAAATTTTATACAAAAATTTAATTACTTTTCAATTTAAATTATAAATATATAGATTAAGCGGAAATTAAAAATCAGGTGAGAACAGTTGAATTGTGGTAATTGAGGTTTAAATGTAGCTTAAATTTGTTATTCCGTAGAAAGTATCGAAAGATGAAGATGGGGGAGTATGACTACGTGTGTTCGTGTGTGCGTGTGTGTGTGTGCGCGTGCGGGAGAGAGTGAGAGAGAGAGAGCGAAGAGGCAGGGTGTAGGGGAGCTGATGGAGAAGAAAATGTGATATTTTGTATGTAGCAGAGCTATAAAAATGTTAATAAATAATTCTGTAATTCAACTAAAACGTAATAAGAGATAAATATGGGGAAAAAAATTTCACTCAGAGAGAGAAAGAGAGACAGAGAGACAGACAGGCAGATTATCATAGAGAGTAATAGAGAAGTCTGATAGAGACGGAAAGAGGGGGGCTGAACGAGCAACAAAGAGATCGGTACATAAAAGAGTACAGTCAGGAGAGAGCACCAAGAGCTGAGGTATGACATTATCAGATAGTATTTCCATTCGATACTCGCTCAGTCTGCTACGTCTTTAGTTTCATTACTTTGACTAAATAGAGCACAAATGATTTTCTGATTGCATCGAATGACATGACGTAATTTATTGCTAACGTCTTGTTTAATTTACTTCTTCAGTCATTTTGTGTCAAGCACAGAAAGCAGAGTTACAATTAAAACACAAATCGCCGGAATTGGCTGCAGCTTATGTTATCGGCTGTTAGGTGATACGTTGCTACTTGTAGTGGCCGTGTTATCAACTTCTTATTGATTTATTTACTTTAACGGCAATAATATAATGAACCTGTATCTGATTATCAAATAAACCTGTCAGTGCAAAATATTCTTGCCGTTTTTGCGGTTAATTGATAGATTGTAGTAGACAACTTTAATCTGACCCATAAGAAAGGGTAGAAGCAAACTGTGGTTCCCTGAGATTAAGAAATGTCAACAATTAACGTTCCAACCTACTTCTTACACAATCAGTTAGTCTTATATCCTAATAAAACCGAACGATTCTTACCATAAATATGATACCACAGGTGAGCAAAAATATATTGTATATATATATAAAATAAAATATAAAAAATGTTTATATAGTATATATTTTTACGCCATTGTAGAACGTTCTACATGTTTCTCGGCTATCCAAGCAGAACCCAGCTGTAATGTTGTGTGCGTACGCGATTCTTAATGTGCGTTAACGAGACTGTTCCAGACTTCACCGGTCCGCGCGCACTGTGTTCAAGGCCGCAAGCAATTACACTTTAGTGTTTTCTGGTAGTGTTGCCGCGTATTATGGATTATTCTGGAATCTCAGCGGGGTATAAATATAAGCATTCAGCGACCATTAGTTTCAGTTAAAGTGGCGATTTACACAGTACGTTTCAAGTGGTGTATTAGTAAAAAGTGATGTTAGTGCGGAATTCATTATAGTTGACATTATTATTTGTGCAGACAGATTAATTTGAATTGTTGTACGAGAATAAACTTGTTGAATTACCTGTTGATTAAAAACTGTTAATTGTGATCATTAAATCTGGTTTTTAGTGACTTTATTGGTGTCTTATATTTTGTTTTCCACTGCACCAAACGACGATCAGTGAGACCGTCGTAACAATACAAATACCGTCTTATAATAACAAATAGTATTGTATATAAGATTTGCTATTAGCAATTGTCAAATGAAACTGAATTCATTTTCGGATTCATCGTAGAAAAGTCGTAGAAACGGCGACATCTTTTGATGAGGCACCCTAAGACTTAATAATAGAGATTGGTCAACTCGAAAACGATACGTACATTTGCGCATTTTTTAATGATAAAATCATTTTAACTGAATAACCAAAATGATAAAACAGAGCATCTGATATCATTGGTTTTGCTGGTGAGTAATACAAAGATTTAGCGGTGAAATATTTAGTAAAAGCATAAGAATAAACGCTTTTGGTGTTTAGTACTGTAGGCAAGTTTGTATTTTATTTGTATTTATTCGTAGTTTCATAGTTTTGACAAAAAATACATCTTTGCGAAATTTGTTAGCATTAAATGCACCAATTTGTGAACTTTTACTCACTTATTTTTTTAACATTTGGAATATAGATTTGGACAGACAAACTATAACTTGAGGATACGTATCCATAATTCGCACTCTAAAAGAAATGTTATTACAGCAAATCACGTTGTTGAGAAATCCTTTTACAAGTAGGGACCATGAACTTGTCTTATTCAGTCGATGTACAGAATACCAGCTGAGAACTGAATCACTCGCTTTCCGAGGGGAATGCTCCTTGCAGTTTGACTACTTAAGTGCAACCAAGAGTAAAACACATACACGTAGGATATTACATACACGCGCGCGCGCGCGCGTGTGTGTTCTCTTTGTGAATATTGTGTAGTAAAGAACAGAAAAGGAATGTTATGTATTTTTGTCTACTCCCTTGTGATTTGATACGCCCTGCACTTCCCGTCTGTTTCCTAGTGTTCGTATCAAATATTAATACTAATGGCTCCAAACCATGAACCCATTATTAAAACATCAGACGCCGATCTATAAGTTACCGGCATTAACTTATACCAGCTTTAAGGAAAACGTAAAGCAAAAAGCTTTGGAATCCCTACTATAGGTAGTAGACATAAATAACAAAATAAGAATATGTTTATTTTTTGTTCGCACAAGACAACTTCGTTTATCGTGTTGTAATTGTAGGCATAACTAAAAAATTCAGATACCCCAGATTAGCACAATTTATACTACAGATTTTGAATACTGGGCGCATTCATCAGTTATATTACGCATATGTGTGAATAACACGAATCAAAGAATTGCTCAATAATGAAATCCAATGTATTGTAAAACCTTCATTAAGCGATAACACAGTACAGAAAAGACTGTGCGATTTTAGTCTGTAACTAAATTAAAACGCGCAATTGGCTTTAATCTACCAACAAGCTGCAGCTGACAAACCTCTAACTTTATCTATCCTATCCGCCTTTCTTGAAAAAATTCTTGTTTTTCTGATCCCGACGATATTAGAGTATTTGAGAGCTAAGACCCTTACATTTCCTATCTTATTCTTGAGTTTCTTCTGGCTGGTGTGAAAAAAAAACTCACCAGAGGAAGAAATCCAGTACAAAAATACATTATGGATTTAAGTAATACGGAACCTAATATTACGGTGCAGGGGGTCGGCTCGCTAGTACTGGCGCCGGCGTCTGCCATGGGTGTGCAAGCGGGTGCCGGGACGTCGACATCCTGCGACTGCAATGCCTTGGGCTACTTGTCTCCCTTGGCACAACATGCGCCAAGTAAGCCAAGTAAATACACCGAGAATCAGGTGATAACTCCTCCTTCTCGAAGGAGCCTACAGACTCCGAAGACTCCACCACGACAGACAAGAAACACCTCACAAGGCAATAAGCCAACGAGGAGAAGAAGTTGCTGAACGAGCAGCATCTTCTTGAAGTAAGATTACATGACTAGGATGACGAATGGTGAAGAACAGCAGCTGCGTAAATGAAATAATCGGAATTATGAAGCTAGGAATCAGACATCGCAACATCAACATGGATGTAAAGACAGGTATCATGGAGCTTAAAGATGTGCTTGAAGAGGTGATTCATGTGACTAGCTGCTACAGATCCAACTGGATTAAAATAGAGGTGCAGGTCACAGCAGCGTAAACAAGAGAAAGTGGTCTGGTTCGTGTCCGGCAGAGCGTTAGGAGCCAGCAGAGAGGGGGAGCCTCCTGCAGACACAAGGAAGCAAGTTACTTCGCGGAGACAGAGAAGGAAGGCGGAGATGAAGGCTGTGATGGGAAGCGCCTGGAAAGCAAAGAGCCTCCTCAAATCAAACGAAAATGAACAAGAACAATAAAGAAGAAAACCAATGAAAGCCATCCAGATCAATCCAGTGGAGAGAATCGATACCGAAGTCCAAGACGAAATCCGTATCAGAGATAGCAAGAGGAAGCAAGCAAGCAAGAGGATTCTGAACTGATAATCAATACCATACGCCGTACACTATCTGGCGATATTCTACTTGAACTTAGCAAGACTTCGAATAAAAAGGAAAAATTCAGCTCGACATTGAAGACAATCGTAGGGAAGGGGCGGGCTTCGTAGTCTTTAAGCTCAAAGCGACTCTTGAATACGAGACTTGGTGAGTTTCACAACAGACGAAGAAATGCAAGAGGGCTTAAGAAGAAAACTTAAAAGGCTTGAGGATGAACTCAGGGGTTTTCTCACGAAAGCTAACAGTAGGAAACAGAAACTGCAATAGTCTAGATGAATGCTAGGATGCAAACAAGTTTCTTAAGACTTCTCGAATAAAAATCGGGCGTCTCTCATGCAGGACAGGACAAAGAGCGCCTGTTGTGCCTGCTTTGGATACGGCCAACAATAAAACTGCAAGGGACCAGACAGAAGAGGGCACAACCTGTTCGTCAACTGTGGGAAAAGGACCACATGAAGAGTGAGTGCTAGTTATCTCCAGGTTTCGTGGCCCATATCTCAGACTCGGGCGCTTGTCAAGTATTTAGGGAGGCACTCGAGAAGGCGAAGAAGTACACCGGATAATGAAGATTCTTCACAGAATTAGATTGGCCCGATGATATTCGCAAGCAGATTAGACTGCGACTTGGAAGCGATCTAGTGAGCAGTATCAAAAAGGTGACCGCCAACATCTAGTAGTTACAGGTAGAAAGTAATATCTTTTGTTACACAGCTGGATTTTTTCAGTTATTCATCGAGGTTTGTAGGAATACCAAATTTAATACATTACTCAAAATCTTCTGTGGTTACCGGTTACCCAGATAGTTACACTGTACATACAATTCATCACATGTTGTGTTTGTTACAGTATTAAAAACGCCTCATGACTCTTGTGTGTGTGTGTGTGTGTGGGGGGGGGGAGAGAGATAGGAGAGAGAGCGTGCGTACATGTAACTATACACATATTATGACTAATCATTTCAAAGGTTTTAAGGCAGCCGTTCACTATTTTTATATTATTTGTGCAGAGCAGTCGGTTTTTAGGTATGGAAAAAACATACCGAACATCTCAAGGCTAATTTAATAAAACATGTCTCTGACGAAAACGACATAAATTTTACTACTCCGGTGATACGTGAAATTTCAGGGCATATCGATATATTAAAACGATACATCGGGACGCACACGTTTCATTTTTATTTCTTTTATTCTGTTTACTTACTTTTACGGTGTTCAAGAACGATACTGTTGACAGTAAACGAACCGAGTGCGAAATCGATAGTTGTTATTGGGTGAAACGGGGCCGGGCTGCCCGACCTGTTACGCACGTACATTCAAATATGTCCGAGCACAGCTTCGTAATACTTCTCTGATTGGTTTCACAACAAAGGATACGCTTTACACCAAGTCACAGTTTTCTTATTGAAAATAGGCCTTTAGTTTTATAACATTAATTTCGATAAGTGTTCCAGTAAGGAGGTAACATTGGTTAATAGGCTACAACAAAAATGTTACAAATAATAACTATTTACTTTTACAGTGGAAACTCTAATCATACGTAATCCCATACTAACGGTCACATTTCGTTGTATCTAAAATTGTTAATTCAGTGCATTTAAAATGTTTATGAATCTAAGTCATGATGTGAATTCGTTAAATATGACTTGATTGTTTTTACTTCCCTGTTCCTTAAGGAAATGGAAGTATGGTGATGGCAAAAAAAAATAGTGTTCGAGATTATTGCAGATTCTGATTGTACTACACTCAAAACATGAAAAAAAGTCGTTTTTCGAAAAGTGTCTGTGTGTGTGTCTGTCTGTCTATGTGTCTATAGATTTTTTTCTATGGCAAACGATAATAGCCGCAAATTCAAACAGAATCAAATAATTTTTTGCATACAGCCCTGATTTGTAGAGTGCTCACGACTTTTTGTTTTTGGTGAAGATCGGTTGAGGGAAAGGGGTAGTTTACCTGCATCAGTTTTTTTTATCAAGGGTAATTTTTTTTGTTTGGCAAACGATAACAGCCGCAAATTCAAACAGAATCAAAAAATGTTTCGCATACAGCCCTGAATTGTAGACTTCTCAAGACCTGTTGATTTTGGTAAAGATCGGTTAAGGGAAAGGGGTAGTTTACCTGCAACGTTGTATGTTTTAACAAGGGTATTTTCTATGGCAAACGATAACAGCCGCAAATTCAAACATAATCAAATAATTTTTTGCATACTGCCCTGAATTGTAGAGTTCTCAAGACCTATTGTTTTTGGTGAAGATCGGTTAAGGGAAAGGGGTAGTTCACCTGCCACTTTTTTTGTTTTATCAAGGGTATTTTCTATGGCAAACGATAACAGCCGAATATTCAAACAGAATCAAATAATATTTTGCATACAGCCCTGAACTGTAGAGTTCTCAAGCCCTGTAGGTTTCTGTGAAGATCGGTTAAAGGAATAGGGTAGTTTGCCTGCAACATTTTATGTTTTAACAAGGGTAATTTTTACTTCCATATTCCTTAAGGAATGGAAGTATGGTGATGGCAAAAAAAATCGTGTTCGAGATTATTGCAGATTCTGATTCTACTACACTCAAAACATGAAAAAAGTCGTTTTCCTAAAAGTGTCTGTGTGTGTGTCTGTCTGTCTGTCTGTCTGTGTGTGTCTGTAGATTTTTTTTCTATGGCAAACGATAACTGCCGCAAATTCAAACAGAATCAAATAATTTTTTGCATACAGCGCTGATTTGTAGAGTACTCAAGACCTATTGTTTTTGGTGAAGATCGGTTGAGGGAAAGGGGTAGTTTACCTGCAACGGTGTTTTTTTTATCAATGGAAATTTTTTTTTTGCAAACGATAACAGCCGCAAATTCAAACAGAATCAAATAATGTTTCACATACAGCCCTGAATTGTAGAGTTCTCAAGACCTATTGTTTTTGGTGAAGATCGGTTAAGGGAAAGGGGTAGTTTACCTGTAACGTTTTATGTTTTAACAAGGGTATTTCCTATGGCAAACGATAACAGCCGCAAATTCAAACAGAATCAAACTATTATTTGCATACAGCCCTAAATTGTAGAGTTCTCAAGACCTGTTGTTTTTGGTGAAGATCGGTTGAGGGGAAAGGGTAGTTTACCAGCAACGTTTTTTTATCAAGCGTATTTTCTATGGCAAACGATAACAGTCGCAAATTGAAACAGAATCAAATACTTTTTTGCATACGTCCCTGAATTGTAGAGATCTCAAGGACTTTCGATTTTAGTGAAGATCGGTTAAGGGAAGGGGGTAGTTTACCTGCAACCTTTTACGTTTTAACAAGAGTAAAGTACTTGAAAATTTATTTAAACTTTTTGAAACAATGGTAACTGTTAAAAATAAAATAATTTTGTTGCCAGGCAATAAAATTATAATGTTTTCATTTTAATGTAATATAATATTACTTCCATATTCCTTAAGGAATGGAAGTATGGTGATGGCAAAAAAAATCGTGTTCGAGATTATTGCAGATTCTGATTCTACTACACTCAAAACATGAAAAAAGTCGTTTTCCGACAAGTGTCTGTGTGTGTGTGTGTGTGTGTGTGTGTGTGTCTGTCTGTCTGTCTATCTGTCTGTCTGTAGATTTTTTTTCTATGGCAAACGATAACTGCCGCAAATTCAAACAGAATCAAATAATTTTTTGCATACAGCCCTGATTTGTAGAGTACTCGCGACGTGTTGTTTTTGGTGAAGATCGGTTGAGGGAAAGGGGTAGTTTACCTGCAACGGTTTTTTTTAATCAAGGGACTTTTTTTTTTTTTGGCAAACGATAACAGCCGCAAATTCAAACAGAATCAAAAGATTATTTGTATACAGCCCTAAATTGTAGAGTTCTCAAGACCTATTGTTTTTGGTGAAGATCGGTTAAGGGAAAGGGGTAGTTTACCTGTAACGTTTTATGTTTTAACAAGGGTATTTCCTATGGCAAACGATAACAGCCGCAAATTCAAACAGAATCAAACGATTATTTGCATACAGCCCTAAATTGTAGAGTTCTCAAGACCTATTGTTTTTGGTGAAGATCGGTTAAGGGGAAGGGGTAGTTTACCTGCAACCTTTTACGTTTTAACAAGAGTAAAGTACTTGAAAATTTATTTAAACTTTTTGAAACAATGGTAATTGTTGAAAATAAAATAATTTTGTTGCCAGGTAACAAAAATAAAGTCATTTTGATTATAAAATATAAATATTTACAACAAGAAAAGAATTTTCAGTTTAAAAATTTAAATATATTTTTATAAAACAACGGGTTCTTCATTGAGGTGGGGACCATGTCACTCACTCCATCTCAAGCCTCTCCCATTTTGCAGAAAAAGAGGACCCTGTCAAGGCTGATACTTTGACGACAGTGACAGGGCTTTCCACCAAATTCAGCAGAGTGACAGGTAGGCCCAACTCTGATTGGCTCCTCAGATTTCCCCAGCGTTAGTAGGTTCTATGAAAATATTTTATTTTAAAAATGATTTTAAATATAAATCTTAGATATGTTTTATAAATCTCATGTTTTATGTTTTAACATGGGTAATTTTTTATATGACTAACCATAACTGCCGTAAATTCAAACAGAATCAAATAATTTTTTACATATGTGCCTGAGCTATAGAGAACTCAATGTCTGTTGATTTTGGTGAAGATCGGTTACTGGGAAAGGGCAGTTTACCTGAAACATTTTTTGTTGTAACATGAGTAAAGTACTTAATTTTGATAAAGTATCCTGATAAGATCTTAATAATCCACTGTAGAAACGTAGATGAAATATCTATAAATGAAGAGGCTAGTTGAACGGGCTGGGGGTAATTTTCTATAAATCAAAATTATAGTTGAAGGGGGAGGGGATAATTTTTTTATATGTGTACTACGTTATTGGCAACAAAGAAGCACTTTTTGTTAAAATTCCTTCCCTGGCTGTTTGGCTGAAAATGATTTTAAATATAAATCTTAGAATATGGAAGTCATGTATGGTTCTCCATACCGATTTTTTTATGACGAACGATAACTGCCGTACATTAAAACAGAATCAACTACTCTTCTGCATACCTTTTTGAATTATAGAGAACTCAAGGTCTGTTGATTTTGTTGAAGACCGGTTAAGGGAAAGTGGTAGTTTACCAGCACCGTTTTATGTTTTAACAAGGGTAATTTTTTCTATGACGAACGATAACTGCCGTAAATTCAAAGAGAATCAAATAACGTTTTGCATACAGCCCTGAATTGTAGAGTTCTCAAGACCTGTCGTTTCTGGTGAAGATCGGTTAAGGGAAAGGGGTAGTTTACCAGCAACGTTTTTTTTTATCAAGGATAATTTTTTTTTGGCAAACAATAACAGCCGCAAATTCAAACAGAATCAAATGATGTTTTGCATACAGCCCTGTATTGTAGAGTTCTCAAGACCTATTGGTGTCGGTGAAGATCGGTTAAGGGAAAGGGGTAGTTTACCCGCAACATTTTATGTTTTAACAAGGGCAATTTTTAATATGACGAACGATAACTGCTGTAAATTCAAACAGAATCAACTACGTTTTTGCATACCTTTTTGAACTAAAGAGAACTCAAGGTCTGTTGATTTTTTTGAAGATCGGTTAAGGGAAAGGGGTAGTTTATCAGCAACGTTTTATGTTTTAAAAAGGGTAATTTTTTTATGAGGAACGATAACTGCCGCACATTCAAACAGAATCAAATATTTTTTTTGCATGCATCCCTGAATTGTAGAGGACTGAAATTTTATTGATTTTGGAGAAGATCGGTTAAGAGAAAGGGGTAGTTTACCTGAAACATTTTATGATTTAACAAGAGTAAAGTACTTAATTTTTATAAATAAAGTATCCTCTTAAGAAGCTCATAATAATCCACTGTAGAAACGTAGATGAAATATCTATAAATGAAGAGGTTAAGTTTACGGGGTGGGGGTAATTTTCTATTATTAAAATTTATAGTTGAAGGTGGAGGGGACAATTTTTTATATGTGTACTACGTTATCGGCAACAAAGAAGTAGTTTTTTGTTAAAATTGCTTCCCGGGCTGTTTAGCCGTAGTCCAATGTTTTCTGCAAAACCAGACTTTTCGGCAGTGGCATCGACTGTCATCATCAGTGAAAATCGAGTGCGAAAACGTGAGGTGGTATACGTTAGTGACCACAGTATTGTGGTTAATGCTGAAGCAATAAGTAGAAAGACGTAGATTCTATGGAAATTTTTCATTTCGAATATGATTCTATATATAAATCTTAGAACATGGAAGTCATGTATGGTTCTCCATACCGATATTTCATTATTTGTCTTTATTCAAACGCCGTTGCTAAGAGATCTGCGTGTGGAACTGTTGCTACAAAAGAATTTTAAATAACTATAATAATAACAGAAAATTACAAGAGCACCTAAATACATTATTATAAATTATATATTAAACATATTTTAGAAATTCATATTATTACTTCCATGTTCCTTAAGGAAATGGAAGTATGGTGATGGCAAAAAAAATCGTGTTCGAGATTATTGCAGATTCTGATTGTACTACACTCAAAACATGAAAAAAAGTCGTTTTTCGAAAAATGTCTGTGTGTCTGTGTCTGTGTGTCTGTCTGTGTGCCTGTCTGTGTGTTTTGTAGAGTGCTCATGACCTATTGATTTTGGTGAAGATCGGTTACGGGAAAGGGGTAGTTTACCAGCAACGTTTTTTTTTATCAAGGGTAATTTTTTTTGGCAAACAATAACAGCCGCAAATTCAAACATAATTAAATAATGTTTCGCGTACTGCCCTGAATTGTAGAGTTCTCAAGACCTATTGTTTTTAGTAAAGATCGGTTAAGGGGAAGGGGTAGTTTATCAGCAACGTTTTTTATCAAGGGTAATTTTCTATGGCAAACGATAACAGCCGCAAATTCAAACAGAATCAAATAATTTTTTGCGTACGACCCTGAATTGCAGAGATGTCAAGGACTTCCGATTTTGGTGAAGATCGGTTAAGGGGAAGGGGTAGTTTACCTGCACGTTTTAACAACAGTAAAGTACTTGAAAATTCATTTAAACTTTTTGAAACTATGGTAATTGTTAAAAATAAAATAATTTTGTTGCACAGGCAATAAAATTATAATTTTTTTATTTTAATGTAAATTATGTATGAGTTATACATGTATAAAATAAGATATCGTTCGTGGCAGGCAAGCATATCTCAGTTATGTAATGTTTACGTTTCCATTTTATTATTATGACTACCGCAATAAAAAGGCAGGGAAGACACACACACACACACACACACAAAATTCGCGCTATTTCTGGCCTCACTCATGTTTATTTTCTTACATTTGCACGCTTTTTAAATGGTAAGTGCCGAAACCCATACCAACATAACGCGTGAAAGCCGAAAAAGTGTCCAGCGTGGATAGCGATTTGCTTCCTGTGGATCGCTGGGCAGTGTAACTGCACGTGTTTACAGAGGAACGATTCATAGACAGACTTTTCGTCTTTAGGGAATGAACCCTCTGCAAGATGCTGAGGGTCCATGAGTGACTTTGGAGCACTCCTTCTTTTTCGCGTGTTTGTTCTGTGAAACATACACTGTAGATTCGCAGCTTTACTCTAAGCAACGCTCAATAGGAAATGTTGAAAATTTTTGTCCACGGTGTACCCTCATACACACTAAACCTGCTCTGATGTTTTAATTACGGACATCATAATATTAAAACTTTGGAAACTTGAGCACTACTTAATGGAAATCAAACATTAACTTATACAAGCCATTAATTCTATGCAATTTTTTATATATATTGTACAACGTTATCGGCAACAAAGAAGTAGTTTTTGTTAAAATTCCTTCCCGGGATGTTTGGCCGTAGTCCAATGTTTTCTACAAAACCAGACGTTTCGGCAATGCCATCGACTTCCATCATCAGTAAAAATCGAGTGCGATAACGTGAGGTGGTATACGTTAGTGACCACAGTACTGTGGTTAAGGCTGAAGCAGTAAGTAGAAAGAAGTAGTTTCTATAGTAATATTTCATTTTGAAAATGATTTTAAATATAAATTTTAGAACATGGAAGTCATGTATGGTTCTCCATACCGATATTTTACATTAGTTCCTGAGTTGTAGAGGACTCAAGGCCTATTGATTTTGGTGAAGATCGGTTTGGGGGAAAGGGTAGTTTACCTGAAACATTTTGTTGTAACAAGAGTAAAGTACTTAATTTTGATAAATAAAGTATCCTGATAAGAATATCTTAATAATCCACTGTAGAAACGTAGATGAAATATCTATAAATGAAGAGGCTAGTTGAACGGGGTAGGGGTAATTTTCTATAAATGAAAATTATAGTTGATCGTGGAGGGGATTATTTTTATTTATATGTCATGTGTACTACGTTATCGGCAACAAAGAAGTAGTTTGTTGTTAAAATATCTTCCTGGGCTGTTTGGGCTTGATCCAATATTTTCTACAAAACCAGACGTTTCGGCAGTGCTATCGACTGCCATCGTCAGTGAAAATTGAATGCACTATCGTGAGGTTGTATACGTTAGTGATCACAGTACTGTGGTTAAGGCTGAAGAAAGAAGTAGTTTCTATGGAAATAGTTCATTTCGAAAAGTATGTTAAATATAAATCTTAGAACATGGAAGTCATGCATGGTTCTCCATACCGATATTTGTATGTATTTTATTACTGGTATTACTACTAGCACACCTTCATTTGTAATAAGGCAATACACAAATTTTATAATTTTATGTTATTATAATATAAGAATTATATTTACTGACATAAGATGACAGTGAATAAAAAAATCATATAAAAACATTATTTAAAATGCTAAGTACACGAGTACTGCAACTTGTGGAGAAAAAATTATTTGAAATCTGTAAAAACTGAAACTGAAATTTGCAGCTTAAATTTAAGCAGTTTTAAGCAACAAGGACTTTGGTGGGAACTCGTAAATTTAACGTACATTCAGTTTACTTCATTAAAGATTATGAAAATTATACGTACGGTTTTTTTAATGCTTTCTAGCAATACTGAAAAATTTATGTTTGCATTATTGTTCAGCTTTCAGTCCTTGAGCGGATAGGCCTATTTCAAGTAATGTTAAAATGTTACTATTAAAATGTTAGGACTCTAAGATTATAAATATGCACCCTCTGAAGGTAAACTATTCAACTAAATTTAAAGTTATTTATGACTTGTTTTTATATTTGAAATTGTAAATATAAATAACGTGGTGAAACGTAGATCGTATGATATTTTGTAGTGATTATGAGACGGTAAGAATTTTAAATCGAAAGGTGTTACAAATATCTCTAGACGCAGTGTTTAAACCAGTGACAATACCAAAATGTTAAGTTCGACCTTCAATACTTACGAGGACTGTACACTGTACATTAAGTAATGAGGCTAATCTTGTAGCAATGAATATGGAAACACTGTAAGGTTTCCGTTAACACAGACGGTTAGATAAACATCTGATTGATACTGAGTATTAATATTTATTGTCTGTTGATGCCTCGTGAAACGTAAACAAGGTTTGTCGTGAAGTGATTTTTTGTTGTACGTTATAAAAATGAGTGTGTTATACCAATTACGACCAACGTTGTGAAATCAAGTTTTGTGTTAAACGTGGGCACAATGCTACTGAAACGTTTACAAAATGGACAAAGGCGTATGGAGATGAAGCGTTTTCAAGAGGTTTTCAGATTTTTTAAAGCATTTTTGGATGTCCGGGAATCAACTAAGGGTGATTCACGCTCTAGAAGACCGTCAACGTCAAGAACTGACTATAATGTTGACCGAATCAGGGACTTGGTGCGGTCTGACAGTACCAATTAAATTTGAACCAAACCACAGTTTATCACATTTTGACAAAGGAATTGGGAATGAGAAAAGTTGTGCGAAATTGGTTCCAAAAACCGTCACCATTGAACAGAAAGACAACAGGATGGAAGTGTGCCATAATCTTCTAGGACGAATTGAAAATGATCTTGACTTTCTATAAAATATTATTATTGGTAATGAATAATGGATCTTTCAGCACGATCTTTGAGTACCAGAGCGAGGAGGGGCACACATCAAACGCACCACGTCCGAAAAAAGCAAAAATTGAGCAAATCTAAAATCAAAACAATATTCATTTGTTTCTTTGATAGTAATGACATTATCCATAAGAAGTCTTTGCGTACAGACCGTCAATCAACATGTTTGCAAGGCTGCGGAAAAGAGTTGTCTGCTTGAGACTAGCCATCATGAACACCTGGATGATGCATCATGACAATGCACCTTATCACACAGCACTCTCGGTTAATGAGTTTTTGGCACAGAAAAATATTTCTGTTGTCCCTCAGCCCAGTTATTCACTTGACTTGAGTCCCTGTTACTACGTTCTCTTCCCGAGACTGAAAATATTTCAAAAGACACCATTTTGGGACTATAGACAACATTTAAAAAAATGTAACCACCCAGTTGAAGGAGATTAGAGATTAGTTTCTGAGTTCCAGCACTGCTATGAAGAGTGGAAAACCCGTCTTAAGCGCTGTGTGGTTTCCCAAGAGAACTATTTTGAAGTCTGGATATACTTTGACTCTAAATAAAAGGTTTCACTGAATTAGTCTCCTTACTTAAATTACAGACCACATATAATTATCATTGTTTTTATGTTATTACAAAGAGACATCAAAAAGAGACTAAGTCGCGCGTAGACAAGTGTGAAATTATACCAGATACTTTTCCACAATTACTTTCTGCAGACTTCCAGCAGAATTACTTATAACACTATCAAAAGGAAACGTAAACAATTTAAGTAAAGCAGGATTTCTAATGCTTCTTGATGGTAACATCAAGGGTACATTATAACTAGTAGTTTGAGGTAAACTCGAAGAGAATCTTTATTTTTATGTGGACAAAAATGATAATGCGTCTTGGTTCATTTATGTGACTTTCATGCCACATTTCTTAACATTAGCCATAAACATAACGAGTGTAGAAGAGTACGTACTCCCATTACTGTTACTGCCCCTCCTATCCGCTCAAGACAGTACATGATTATTACAGGCAGTTTGGAGCCAGTGAGTGTGTGTGTGTGTGTGTGTGTGTGTGGGGTACAAATTTTGCTGATATATTTGTTTATCGTTTGTCGTTATTTCCTTAGTTTTTACAGAGCGTTAAGTGCCCGTTCCTTTAATGTTCATTCTGTGATGCGAGTTTTATGTGAAGCGTATGAACAGAATATAACGTTAAGTTTCTAAAAAGTTAGGTTCTGTTCCAAAGCATCTCGTTATTCTGGGGGTTGAATAGGACACAGGAAACCCATTAGGAGAATCTCAGCCAATGAAAAGAATATGACGCTACTACCCATTAATAGATAACAGATGGGGTGATGTCTTAATGTCGTTGCAAATGGGGGAAGCTGCGAATCACTGCTCAGTGGAAATCATCGGAAAAGTGGTGTGGGGTATAGGAGAGAAGGATAACCTTTCCGCTTTTGTAAATCGACCTTCCCCATTCCAACCTTCTTCTCATTCACAAGACACTAAGTGTATTTTAATATTAATGCTAGTAATTACAATACGAGAAACATTAGCTTACAGCTGTTTGTGTCAAACATTAACACTTTGCGTCCATCCAGTCAAAAACAGGTAAAATAATATTTAAAAACTATTGAGCAATATGAATTATAAATATGCAAAAATAAATAAATAGGTAATTTTATATCCTATATGTAAAAGAATTAGAGTTTTTAAGACGCATCTGAACTAAAGAATCTAGTACATTTTTAGGACAATTTGAAATAAAAAAATACCAGTTTTTATATTTAGGTCATAAAATTTATTAACGAAACAAAGGAAGCACTATACAATGAGTGACACTTCTGTGAATAAATTCACTTTCCTCAATAAAACGTAACTACTACGCGATTTCATGATTGTATTTTGCGGCAGAAATAAAATATAAATTGTAATTATTTCAAGGCAGAAATAAAAAAATATATTGTAATGTTATAACTTTTATTAATTATTACATAATTTTTGTTCCATCAAGTTCACTTATACGATATGCGTCTTCACATAATCAACAATTCTCATTCTATGTAGAGAAGTAGTACAACTCTTAGCATCACAAAATTGATTATATTTGGTTAGATATCTATAATACAAATAATTATAATACCCATTTATATGATATATATCTCACCTAGGTCCAAGTTCCAAGGCGTGGAACAGCAGCTTGACATGCATCGGTGGTTATAGTGTCCGGGCGAACCCGATGACTGCCTGTTGACTGCTTGTTACCATGAATAGCGATCTCGCGCTTTGCCTAGATGAAACCTCCTTGACATTATTGATTTTAGACGGAGGAAGTATTCACAAAAGGCGGCACAAGGCACACCTAAGGCACCTAATCCCCCCTCCTTTTATCGCCGTGCTACGGCAAGGACGTGGTGTAGGCAGGAGGGATGGGAAGGTCGGCAGCAGGGATAGATGGCTTACGGGAGCGGGTCATCGAGCAGTACACAGGGGCGTTTGTGGTGTCTAGGTGACGGGCCTACGTCTGTGCTAAGAAAACGGAGGTGATGATAGAAAGAAGCAGAGGCTTGTGGAGACCGAAAAAATTTGGCAAGAGAAGGAACCTTCAACCCTCGCCTCATAGCGTCATTTCTGACAAAGCAGGGAGTGTTGGAGATGTCGCGGATGGTTCGGGATTGGAATGCTTCCATTCTGACAACCACGGAGGGGATGAATAGATACCAAAATACAGGCGCAGCGAATGTAAGGGTGGCTTTAAGACAGAGCAGATAGATTGTGAGTATAGTGCGCACAGACACTGAACTCCGATGAGAAAGAAAGTAATATAGCTGGGTATGCTGGAGACGTGGTCTGTGATGCTTAGTCCTGAGTTTTTCTTAAAGTACTCACAGACCATTTCCATTCGATTGGGCTCTCATTTAGGGAGAGGGGCTGGCAGCGGGAAGTAAATTGACGGGAGAAGGCGATCGCCTTGGATTTCTCTGTATGGATCGCCACCCGTCATTTCCTTAGCCATTCCGGAAGCAGGGTGAGCTGACATTGTACCAGGCCAGCGGCATAACCAAGGTTAGTCGAGCTGGCATGATACATGGCGCCATCCGCATAGAACGAAAGAGGGATTCCAGACTGTACAGGCAGAACACAAGGTACAGAATGGGGCTGAAGAAAGAATCTTAAGGAACACCAGCGGCGATCGGTCGAACGGATGAGTACGATCCATCGACGCACACTCTAAAGAAGCGATTGCAAATATACGACCGTAGAATGTAAAGCAAAATGCGTGTATGGGGGACAAGGCAAGTTTCCAGAGAAGGCCTTAGCGCCAGACTCTATCGACCTTACACACGTCGACCATTACTGGAACGATGTACTGATGCTTGTTCTCGGCGTCCGTCAATTGGATAATAACTCTGACAAATTGAAGGGTCATTGAGTGCTCTCTGCGGTAGCCGAGTTGCTCCTGCCGAATGAAACCATCCAGCAGGGGCAATTCGATCAAGCAGGAACAGCTCGAATACCATCGAGATGACTGTCATAAGAGATATGGGGCGATGATTCTCGGGAAGCGTACGCAGCTTTCGAGATCACGCAGGCTGGTTATCATGAAAATCTTCGCATGTTTCCATTGGCTGGGGAAGTAATGGGACCGGAGACATCCATTGAAGAACAGATTGTGAATCAACTAAATGTGACTGGTGGCGGGGGGTGTTGAAGTGCCGCCGCGCTGACACGATCCTCCCCGGTGGCCAGATTTGGACAAAGTCAACTAACGGCTGATACAACATCAGCCCTGTCGAAGGGGCAGGGAAATCTGCGGAAAGGCGGAAGAATTATCCAGAAAGGAAGTGTGTGACCACGGCCAATGTCGGAGTACA
Organism: Magicicada septendecula; assembly: GCA_034769895.1. Taxonomy (NCBI): domain Eukaryota; kingdom Metazoa; phylum Arthropoda; class Insecta; order Hemiptera; family Cicadidae; genus Magicicada; species Magicicada septendecula. The sequence continues at coordinate 266,186,404 of CM068371.1, forward strand.
GACGCCTCTGTGGACGGTAAATTGCTCCTCCATGGAATTGACAAATATCTCAGCGTAGCCTTCCTCAGAGTACAGAATCCCGATTGAAGATCGTAGGGGATGGCGGGTCCTTTTTTCGCAAGTAAGTCGGCTCGCAGTCTCCCTGACAGACTCGGGCCTGAGTTCCAGAGATTCGATATATGAGTCGCAACGCTGCGCAGTGACACCACGAAGAAGCTGCTTGACAAGGTAGATTGTGCGTTGAACCTGCGTTTGATGGCAGGATCCCGGGTTTGTTGCCATCACCGGCGAAGCTGCCATCGCCGTTTGTGGATGGCGAGAAGCAACTCTTTGGGTAACTGAGACCTTTGGTTAGTAGGCTAGGAAAGTGTGCATGTCCATAGCATCTTGAAGATAGTCGGCTAGGCGGTCCGCATCAGTCGCAAATTTTTTCCTGTGTTAGGAATTAATTCATAAATATTATAAAGAGGATAAGTAAATGAAAAAGACTAATCTTACTGGTAATAAAATATAATCAAACAGGTACATAAATGTAACATTTTCACATTCCCATAGTTTACATACTTAAACATTCATAGTTTACGTAAAAGTATAAACGTAATCAATATTTTGGAAAACGGTTAAAGCTATTCGTTCTTGTTTGAAGACAACGATTCAGGAAAAAAGCAATTGTTCCTTTCGAAGTACCTAAATTCCAGGACGCTACTAGATACTTATGATGTTAATGGTGATTACTATAATTGATAGACTACTTGTTTTGAGAATACTGCTTTTTAATAACATCATGTAACAAATACCACAATCGGTATCCGCAACTTCCGGTTGAACACTCTCTATCAACCAACATTCACATTTTCTTGTTATCAGCATTATTTGTTAATGACTTCATTAAGTATTACCAATGAAAGAATGGAATATTCTGTCCTATTCACGTAGACGAGCGTCAGTGTATTCACCTCCAAATATCCTCCACTATTAATGTGTCTGTAATGATTCCCCAATAAGCCAAATCCAATTTCAAATATATCCAAAATATATGTTATGTGTAAGGAAACTATCTGAAATATCTTAAAATTCAACTGAAGTAGAGTTTCTGTCATTACCTGGCAGTAAACATACGCTCCTTCTTCCGTGTGTGCGGATTCTCGTGCGTTTACTGGAGTTAGACGAAGAAGAATACAGCCCGCATGGAATTCAGGTTAAATTTTGAGAACATGTTTAACGCACATAGAAAATAATTATTGTTGTTAAGGGACATTTTGTGATCGGGTTATGTTTGTGTTTCCTCTACACAACTTTCAGAGATCATTAAAGGATCTGTCTTTACTTTATTCATTTTTAAAGGAAGTCACAAAAATATATTCTACAGGATTGTAACACCAGTTGAAGTTTCGACACTATTTAATTTTTATGTCCATTATTAATGTTCTTAAATACATCCTATATAAAAACAATAAATTTTCAAATGACAATCCAAAACTTGTGAATATGACACCTTGTATATCAGTGACAAATAACCAACACAACTTTGTACCATTTTAACGTTTCAAGAAATTTTTAAGAATATTAGAAAAGACATATAGAGAATATTATGTTTTAAAAATTAATTATCAAATCTGAAGATAAATTTCTTTAAAGTGTTTTTAGTTGTGTTGTGATAATCTCAGAATACAAAATGAACGTGGAATATACAATGAAGACAGAACCTCTCGCGAGGCAAAAACGTTTCTAAAGTAAATGTTTCCACTGGTATTTCTCAAGTGCTTTGGTTAACGTGAGAGTAGTAAAGCGTGTGGCTCCGTCAAGAGCACTTATTTCCTCATATGAAAGTTTAAACATTTGAAATTAACGCTTTACATACTCAGCTATCGCGTTGTTATTATGCATCTAACTGTAAACATTGTTACCTGTCTACTACGTTGAAACATATTGTAAAATAAATAGATGCCGCAAAGAAAGTTTTTTTTAGTAATGAGACTTGTACATGACGAGAACATATTATATTTGCACCTTAAACGCTAGAATACCTTGAACGGCTCAAACCTTCTTTTAGCAATTCGGTTTGATAGATATAGGCTAAAGACCAATTGTTCTTGACAAGTGACGTTAATGGAGATATAGAGGGAGGCGGCGTTGGGTCAGCAGGAAGCGTCGATAATTGTAACAGACTGATTGGCGTCGATTTAACGGATGGAGTTGGCCCCGAAGTGAGAAACGTCTTCTACCATCTCAATGGCTAAATTTACAGCTGGCGATTTACAACGGTGAAGCGGTTTTTTATTAGGGTATGGACTCGAATAAGACCATAGCCAATCTTAAACGATATGAGTAGAAATTTCATGATTTTACATGCCACATGTGTTTATTCTCCTGAAAAATAAATACAGTGTTTGTAAGTTATTTCTACTAACTTGAATAATTTTTCACACAGTAGAAGTCAAGGTATAATTTTATTTACTAAAGTCTTTTTAAAAGATCATACTAGGCTACTATATTAAATACTCATGCAGACATAAAGAATTATCAGATTTCTCTGTTTTTCTTTACTTATCCATTTTTAGGACATTACCAAAAACATTGTATACAGGAAAAATTAAAATTATCGTTCATTACATTTAAAGAATTACGCTCGTTGTAAAAGTGAGGTAGACAACCAACACATAAGAAACATTTAAGATTTTTAGACAACAAGAATTTTAGCGGAATATTTGTAATATCTTTTCATAGTATACTGTAATAATATCTGAAAATTTTGTCCTATTATCTTGAATGCACGTAAAAACTACAAACTCACACGTCTCCCTGTTTATTGTTAACAACATAATAAATTTCATTTAAAAATTATCATAAAAGTAATTAAGGATGTTTTCAGTTAATGTCTGCTGATTTGAAAATATATCTTAAAGAAAACCTGTCTCTTAAGGAAGGACAGGTGACTTCTTACATACAGTTTCCGCCATGTCAATTGTTCGAGATTTTGAGTTCACGCCGTTGAAGACATATCGTTCATATTATTTACAGTACGTCACTTGTACCATTCTCGAATCTTTAATAAAATATAGGGTAACACCTACAAAATATTCTTACCTATCTCTACGTGAAATTCATAACATACGATATCATATGTACATGTTAATATAAACCAACTATATACGCGTATGTTACTGTCTCATACTTTAGCGAGTAAGAACGTCCACAAAGACATTTCGTTGTAATTTATTTTTAACAATAAAAGTCCCTTAAAATATAAATTTTTCTATATTTCGCGACTTGTGTGGTTATCTATATCATGGTGGGACAATTCTAGTGAAATATTTTCCTTAATTTAGCCATTTGAATTATAAGTTTTTAATTTATTTTAGCAGAAACTTATGGATGATTGTTTAATTCAAGTATTGTCGAAGTTCGACTATTAAGATTTGAAATCAATTGTTCAGGCACTTTTTGAATATAGGTAAAAATTATATTGCTTTACTGAAGTGGGTAATACAATTTTCTTTAGTTAAGTTGTCTTAGTAGGTAGACAAAATACATGTTAAACTGTATATCGTTTCCTTTGAAAGTTATAAACATATTTTGTTAAGACTGTTTTGTTAAACCATAAATTTTGAAATCTGTATTAATTAAATTTTACATCATATTAAACATCGAGAGGATTATTAAATACATGTTATACTCACATGTTAGGACTTCTATATAAGCATGGTAGGTGCACGAATTACATGTGTTGTTGAAATAATTATATTAAATGGCAGTACTAACTTTCTGTAAAGAAGAGAAATCAGTTATGTTTTATATCTTTCTTTTTTACACACTTCAGTGAAAAAGAATTTTCAGGTCCACTGAACAAAACTATCGACACGTCTTGAGAAAAAAAGAATTCCCTTAGATTTGTTCCCCAGTTTTCATTGTTGACAGGCTAAGAATACAGACCTTTTCCGTTTGTCAACAGCGCTGCCTAATATTGTTCATTCCCTAGCTGCTGTCGGAAACTTCATTTCCTACTCTGCCGTTGAATTTCTATACAGTCCAGTGGAACGACGTGACTCGCTACGCTTTTAATTAGATTCTCATCATATTTTCATCAAAACCTTATTGACACAATGAATGCAGAATAACGGACGAGTTACACTGCATACTGGAGACGTGTTGCACGTTCATAATTTGCTTAATTTAATTAGAAGAAAGCTAAATGGCTTATCATAGTATTTACTGACAAAACTCAAAAAATTTCAGTATTGCCAGTATCATTGTACGAAATAAATAGGTACTTGTGTAAATGTTTTATACACGTTTGAAATGTAAGCATTCGTGTCGTTAGAAGATCTAACAAATACTTAGGTATTATCTGTAGCCTAAATACAACGACTCACCATGCAACAGGATCACTGTAGTACTACCTATACAATAAAAAATTGTATTGTCTTTGCTTGCGCACAAATTAAAAATAATTTATTGTAAAGTGTTCGGATCGTTTGAGTTAATCTGATATTATCAACGATAATGAACGATCTGGTCTTAAAACAATTAACCAAATTACAAACCACTTTCTTCGCGCGCAATTTAATCGTTGTTTCGGAGGCACCCTAAGCGCACAGAGAACAGGATATGGAATCACAAAGAACACCGGAAACACATAATACCTACTTATATGTGGGTCAGCTGAACACGAAATAATGTTAATTGTATTTGAAATTACAGTGTTCTGAGTCCAAGCCGTACAGTTTTACCAGTTATTCATAATAAAATCGCCTGCATTTGATGACACGTTTTGTACGGAGGTTGGTAATCACGAGGATGTTGTGTATTACAATTGTTTATAGGAGCATAACGTTCTCACAGGACAGGTAGACGAGACCGAGTGGAAGAGAGCTGGACGGATCGTGACGGCGAGAGAAGGGGCGAGTAATTACACGTGATCAGGTATTAACAACGTTGTAACGGGGTAACGTTGGATAGCGAGAGCAAATCAAATGGGCGTGTGTTTGAGTAAAGTTAATTAAAACATTCGTTCAAGAACAAATTAATAGTTTTGACATGTAATAACATATAATTACAGGTTTCAAGTGAGCTCATGATTGCGTTCAGAGAGGTTGTCGTGACCTGTGGGCTGCCTTCAATAAGAAGGTACAGTTGGTCATCAGTGAACGCGTAGCTGTACCAAACGACGAAGTTTTGTGGTGCCTGATGATGGTCGAAACCTGTGTCTTGCTTGTTCTCATGAGTGTGTTGTAAAAATGATAATGTTACCCCACGAAACCTGTGAATTGTAAATGTATTGAAAGTACAATATATACGTATTAAATCCTTTAAGTGTGGAAAAAATTCAAGTACAATGTGAGCACTAAGCGAAAACTAATTGCAGCCAACAATTTAACCTTTAGTACGAGGTTTCCCTTAAGATGTGACACGAATAACAGTGTTCCTTTGGTCATAATAGAGACTAAAAAGAACTGTTCAGTATTAAGAAAATAAGTTGAACCGTTTCACGGATACAAAGATTTACAAGTGAGATTTACAATATAAGCTACAATATTTGTTAAACTGGAGAGACAGATATTTTTCTTGGAGTGAGTAAGGTGAAATTAACATAATTCAATAATCTGGTCGCTGATGAAGACCGTGTTTCTTCCGTTTGTTATTGGTTGTTTTGGTTTTAAATCCGTTTGCTTTTCAATACTATTATGTGATAAGACCTGACACTTTACGGAAACTGACACTAGTGAATCGGTACGGATAAGATATGATTGAATGTACCAAATTATGAACGACCACTATTGAACTTGTGCTAACAATATCACTGCTGCCACGTCATCACTAATTACTTAAATTTAAAAATTGCAGAAGTTGTTTTTTAATATGTTTATTTGTTATTAACACGGAAATGGTAATGAAGAGAATAGTAAAATCACACAAAGTAAATCGAAACTGTTTTCTTAATAATGTTTACTTCATTTGTTAGTACGATAATAATTATTTCACTGTACAAATGTAATTCAACCAGAAGAAGAAACATATTTTTCCACTGTGGTATCGTGGCTAGATAAATAGATTTTGAAAGATATCTTAAAGTTTCTTTCAAACAGTTTTCAAGTATCTCAGTACTCAACAGTTTAGTTTAAAAAAGAACTTGAATAAAGAGGTAAAAAACTTTGTCATTTCTAGTTAAGGGTTGGGTGTTTTGTTGCGGCAGAACCAGCTCAAGGAAATGTCACTTAAACAACTTAACAATAAAAGTTTACTAAAAATAAAGTTTTTATAGAATATCTTTCACAAGTGAACGCTAATAGGTTTGGACAGTGACATTAAGGATTTCAGCGTTATCAAATTTTATTAAAGCTCCTGCCCATCTGACGTCAATCCCTTGCAAAATAAAGTTAGCTGAAGCAATGGCGCCCGGCATTCGTTCAATATAAAAACAATATTATCGGCTGTGAAATATTACTTAGTTGTCTTTAGCACCGTTAGCGTGCGATATAAAGATATTGACGTTAAGTGTTCAAAGCTGCAACCTAAGCAGAAATCGGCTTGGCAACTTAGAAGAAGATGAACGAATATTCTCTTACCCACGGAATTGTCTCAGTAATACATACACTTAAAAGCGACTATGTCTACATAAAATATTATGTGTTTGCATAATAGTTTCTTATTCGATACTTTTGTATTATTTAAATTTTATTTTGTATATTTACAGTAACATTCAATACAATTATACGATTATTCTATACGATGGCAATAATTTAGTAATAATATCACCTTACGGAATTATTAAATTTTTAGCTAATATTAATTGTTTATGCCATTTATAAGCTACACAGGCACTCGCGCGAGTACTCTTTTACTAAATTAATAACAATCAGTTAATGTTACCTTTCAAGACTCTAGTCACATTCTTTATATTATATAAAGCGATATGAAATGCTTAAAAAAGGCTTTTGTGTAACAGATTATATTATAAATATACCGACAGTATGAAGATTTTATTTTAAAATTAAAGACACTGCAGGTCTCGATAAACACCTGTCGTACAAAGTAGACGACGGTACACAAAGACAACATGTACTGTTATTTCAAAGGGAACGAAAGATTTTAAGGTATGATTAACATCACGAAGACACACACACACACACACACACACACACACACACACACACACACACACACACACACACACACACTTTCACCATCTGAATACATAAAACTCACTGGCGCTTAGTGTTATTCGCTTCACCATGATGAGAAAAATTAGGAGAAAAAAGGGCATGAATAGGAGAGGAAGAATTATTTTTTTTAAGAAGTATGAGGAATCACTGACAGAGGCTGTTACATACCGCAACAGGCACGCACGCACGTGCGCACCTCTACATGGGCATCTGCCCTTTGCTAATGAACCACTCTGCATTACTGTCCCTTCCACTTTGTGTAATATCGTTATCTTCCCTTTTAAAAATATCTGGCTATTTGAAATTACTTTGTATTGAAAGATGGACTTACTCAAGAGTTATTACAACCCTCAGTATTTGAAACATCGGTATTTACATAAAGTATAAATAATCTAGCTTGTCTTTGTATGCACAAGTAATATCCACAGATAAATTAAAAAACAGCAATGGTATTTTTAAATACCTACGTGGTACTAATATTACAATAAATATTAAATTATGACTTAACATGAAACTTTGCATAACTTCATATTAGCATTTTATTAGCAGAAAATTCATAAATCAACAATTTAAAGTATATTGCAATGTATAAAAATATTACATAAAAGTTTAATTATATTATTATGAAATAACCAAATATTTTTATATCTGCTATCCAGTAAGTATGTAATAATTAATTATTATCCTTCAGAAAAATAATATTGTTTATTAACGTTCTTCAGTGTGAATCTCATTGTTAATTCATACTCAGTTGAAGTACATACACATAACAAAATAATATCACCATGTCCTTTTCAAAATTTTGTTTTTGTATTGAGGAATGTGCAAGTAAATTTTTGAGCAACAGTACAAAATAACAAGAATTTTGTATTTTTCAACGTACGAGCCCATCAGTAACCCTTTTCTTAAATTAGGCTTGACGTATATGTTATTTTTTTTTAGTAATTGTTGTTTTTTTTATTTATTACCAACATGAGCGGTGCCTCAAAATTAAGGTTGCTAATTCCTTGTAACACATGACTATTCCAATATGTTTCTGCGAATAATACAATTTAATAGTTTCAACCTCCTGACTACATAATGATTACAACTGTGAATTATTAAAGAACAATGAGTTTTGTAAGTATACAAGCTCAAGTTTGTTTGTAGCCAATTATTAAATAGAAAGAAATTGACATGTGAACAAATTGCCGTTGTCTCAACTTTGACATTGAACACTTTCATATACACTAAAGAGTTTACGTTTAAGTGAATATTAACTTTCCTGTCTTCTACATTGAGATTTGTTCTATGTACTGTGTTGCAAAATTTTATAGAATGAAGAAGACACTAAAGTCGCTGAAACAATATGTAGGCCTATATTTAATCGAAATGAATAACTCAGTACTTTCTTACAAACATTATTCGTCGTTCTCATAACATCATTCTTAATTAATTGTTACGTCGTACATATTTTTACCTAATATTCTATACGACTTAATTCTCTTTTGTATTGAAAATATCAAATTCACATTTTCATGATATTCAAGTGCATCTTATCTGTCTCCTCTTTATATCTGTCCACCCTAAGGCAAGAACGGTTTCCATTTCCTTCGAGTTTTTACCATCCCTTCATAATTTGCCTTCACAATACTTACCCTTCAGAAATGGCTCTTTTAAAGGAAACCCGTACACGAGTGCTTGTTCGTGCAAGTTATAATAATCTTTATAATTTTTAAATATTTCTTAATAATTAAAATGAAATTACTGTTTGTACATTACTGTGTAGTTGTTATTGACTACGTAATGTAGGAAAGACTACTATCATTGTGAAAATTGATTTAGAGCAATTAAACTAGTAACAGTTTCAAAATATATAAAGTTAAATTATTTTTATCGTGCAGTCTGCAAAACAAACTATAACGGTCTCTTATTCGAGTCTTTTATTGCCAATTAACTAAATAGTCTATAAGCATAATGCTTACTGATTATCCGCGTGACTATTTAGTTACACACTTTTAAACGAAACAGAAATGTTTTTATTAGGGTCACAAGGGAATGTATCAGGAAATGTCGCTGATGTCGAAATAACACTCTGGAATCGTCACTCTGAGTGTGCATCAAGCAATGACTGCCCCGGATGAGGATACAGAGTAGTGCAAAAAAACAAATGTTTCGAAAAAGATTTGTTTAAAAAGCTGAAAAAAGATAGTTGGCTCGATTTAAATGGCATAAATAAAAAGGAATATGAAATAATTTGGGTGTATGCAGTAAGTGATACAAACCAAAGACAAAGAAATACGGGATTGCTTACGTAGGCTATATCGGAACGAACAAAATTGTACATCAAACAAAAGGAATGTACTTTAACAATACTTTAATTTTTTATTAAAAAAGGTTAACATAAAATAGGTAAAAGTTAATGAAGAATAAATAAATAAATAGACAAAAAGCTTTGCTCAAACTGGAGTCCATCCATAGCTACAAAGCTTGAAAAAATGTCGCATATGCATTATTCCTGAAGAAATGTCATTGGATTGTTCGATAAACTTCTTCAAGTCCTCACCATTTGATGACTTTATGAATGTACAAATATTTCTTTAAATAAATCCAGAAGAAAAAGTCACAAAATCTGATGATCTTGGTGACCAATCCAAAAATTCATTCCTTAACCAATCCAACAATGAATAATGATTGGATAGTGAGCAATAGTGATTGAATAAATTACATATAATCCACCAGCGTATATTCTTCACTCGACGCACAATATAAATATAATAATACATTTCCTTATAAGTATTTTATTGTTTGAGCCACAAACTCACCTATACAACTAATTCTCATTAATAGTGTTGTCTCAATTCTTCAGAACATTATGCTTATTTTGTACTCATAAATGATAGAAAATAACATTTAATGTTTTTCAAGTTTACACACTTAAGTCTTCTTGAATCTTTTACACTTTAACAAACATCGAAGAATACTTTAGAGTTCAGTTTAGATTAGATTAAGATTAGATTTAGATTAGTTTAGTTAGTTTAGTTTAGAGTTACTATATTAATTACTGCATTACATTGTATTCTGTTCAACACCTTTAATTAAAAAGGTGTACTGTTGCACAGACTTCACGCTGCAAATAAACAAGAAAAGTGGATGATATTAATGACAAACCTTCGTATGAAAGAAAATAACACTTCTATAAAGTATTGTCACTGCGCAAACAGGAAAGACAGTGAGCGCCCGCATGCTAAAATTTAACGTCTGTACTTATTGCATACTATAAACAAGCAGTAGGCCTATACAATTACAATGCCTGTATAGTGGATTTATTAATTTATTTACAGATTTCCCTCAATACTTTAAAGCGCTATAAAATACTTTAAATACTATAAAATTACAAATATGCTTGGAATCTTCGTTACGAAAGGAAAATTTCGGGTTACACGTTTAAGCTGGTTAATAAAATTGTTGATAGAAATTAAAAAGAGAGTTATAATAACTAACACTGAATTTATTAAAATCAGTGTGTTTGATTTCAAAACTGGCGAATAACGACGTTAAAGGTTAGTTTCTCATGAAGAATAAGTCAATTCACTACGAAAAAAGGCGTTCGTAAAAGTAGGCTTGTTCGTTAACAAATGTACCGAATGAACTTTTATTCTTATTTTTACTACCCTTGTAAGGAAATTAACATATTTATTTGTCTGTCACTGATATAATATTGACTTCATTATTGGGATAACTAATGTTAATATCTAAACATAATTCATTTCCATCTGATAATACAGAATTACATATAGGCTAATATTAACATTTCTTTAAATCTGATACATCACCATGATTTTGATTTAATAAAATCCGGAAAGTATGCTATATACCTAAAACAATTGAAATTCAGCTAAATTTATTTTACCAATAATTCAGTATTTACAAATATTTATATAAGTATGAATATTTCTACAAGTTGGAGACCTTGAAAAAGAAAATTGAACTTAATATAGCAGTAGTAGTAGTAATAGTAGTAGTAGTAGTAGTAGTAGTAGTAGTAGTAGTAGTAATAGTAGTAGTAGTTTTTGTTGTTGTAGTTGTAGCAGTAGCAGTAGTAGTAGTAGTAGTAGTAGTAGTTGTTGTTGTTGTTGTACTTGTAGTTGTAGCAGCAGCAGCAGTAGTAGTAGTAGTAATAGTAGTAGTTGTTGTTGTTGTAGTTGTAGCAGTAGTAGTAGTAGTAGTAGCAGTAGTAAAAGTAGTAGTAGTAGTAGTAGTAGTAGTAGTAGTAGTAGTAGTATTAGTAGTAGTAGTAGTAGTAGTAGCAGCAGCAGCAGCAGCAGCAGCAGCAGCAGTAGTAGTAATAGTAGTAGTAGTAGTTGTTGTTGTTGTTGTTGTAGCAGCAGCAGCAGCAGTAGTAGTAGTAGTAGTAGTAGTAGTAAATGTAGTAGTAGTAGTAGTAGTAGTAGTAGTAGTAGTAGTAGTAGTAGTAGTAGTAGTAGTAGTTGTTGTTGTTGTAGCAGCAGTAGTAGTAGTAGTAGTAGTAGTAGTAGTAGTAGTAGTAGTAGTAGTAGTAGTAGAAACCTGATAGCCGATCTTGCGCGGTGAAACGCACGGAGCCAACGAAAGAAGTATCCCAACTTAATAGCATAGTATAATAATTGAATAGCATCAATAGCATATAAAGTTTAGAATTGAATGACGGGAGGAGAGAACGCGATAACAATTTGCTCTCTCACTCATACACTATCTCTCTCTGTCATACAGTAATTGTTATTGCTATTGTTGTAGTAGCCGGTTACTCAATACAAAATCGCGTTTCGTCCAAATAGTTGAAATACTTAAATTGATATCGTTATCGGATATAGGAATGGAAATCAAAAGACTATTTCTGGTGGCAAGGAAGAGATAATCACCATAATTGTTACGGTATCCGTAATTATTCTTATTGGTCTCCAAACTTGTACCCAATATATTAACTTCTTTCATTTGTCTGATCAGTTGTGATGGTTTTTTACACCTGTTAACTGTGTCTGTTCCAAAGCGACATCCGTTAGAAATTTTTCTGATTTTAAACCAGTAAGTCGGTTGAAGTAAATAATATTGCAACGAAACTATCAGACAAGTGGTGTTGAAAGTAGACTTGTGGAGTTTCACACACTAAAAGTACTGGTGATTTTAAAACGTTCTCACCTGTTGCGGTGTTAACTTGGAAAGATGTGGTAAGAAAAGATTTGGCAAAAAGAAATTATTTTCCATTAGGGATCTTCTTTCAGAAATCTGAAAAACATCTCACAGCGACCATAGGTTGCGTGCTGACTGTGACAATGTAGATAACTCCATTTAAATTTAAACAATTTCATTGTAGATCACAAAAAATAATGCAGTATTTACTTGGTGCTTTCTAATATAATTTCTGACGTTTCTTTAGAGAAAACTTTTGGGCCATTTAAAAATACCTTGCGTAATATATTCATAGCGGTGTTTCTTTAAAAAAAAAAATAGTTCGTGTGTGTGTCTGTGTGTATTGTCAAAACACGTTATCAACCTTTTTATTTTCTCTTTGACTCCATAGCTGTATGTGACACAGACATTAGAGACGCAAACATATCACATATCCAGTCAGGGAAGGTCAAAGGGATATAACACACATACAAAGAAGCACGCGCGCACGGGCAACAAAAAACACTCATACAAGGACACGAGTGTTACTACTCTCTTGCATTTCAAGTAGGCAGCCCCTCTCATTTGGTAGGCCTATGTTTAAATCAGTTTTTTTCATTATATGGAATATATTCATTGGGCTCTAGTAATCCTTCTTTTTCCGAAACAGCAGTCGATTTGAAAGATCACCGACTACTAATATTAGTGTAAAAATTAAAAAAAGATTTGTTGAAAATAAAGAAATAAACAGTTTTACTATTTAACTAGAATTTCTATGTATGGTGAAATAGTGTGTGAAAGTAACAAATACGAAACTGTAACCATGTGAGCTTATATTACAGTTGAAATTATAAGAATGGACGCCTAAAAAACTTACATATTTTTTCTATTTTTTCAATTTTATTGAAATTATGATTAATATACTACTACTACTACTACTACTACTACTACTACTACTACTACTACTAGGCCTACTCTGCTGCTGCTGCTATTTTTTTAAGGAGGAGGGGAAATACATTTACGCACGAAGTAAACTGGACTCATCTCATGTGGACTACCCACTACAACCCCTCCTCCTTCGCTTATCACACTACTTCAGACTAGGCCATTATCCTGCGCTCAATAGGCTCACATCTACGTCGATCTACTATATAGACGATAAACGTAAGCCTCTGTTCTTCACCCGGATGATGCCCTCTGCGTAATGTGCCACACAATTCCAGACTTCCTTCCCTAGTGGTCCCCAGACGTGGTCGTAGAACGGCCGACGTTAGCCAACATTGTCTCTTCGAACCACCGACGATTTTATCTGGAGCTACCCTTCCTACATCCGCGACCAGAGACGGTCTTCTTGTGGCTCACCTATCACAGTTCAAGAAGGTGTGTTCCGCGTTAACCTCTTGGTATACCCGGGTAGTATAGGCAGTTTGCGGACAAAGTTTTACCCATTTTATGGAAGTAGGATCGAAAGTATCCATGAAGGTTAGAAGCTGCGTTAGGTAGAAACCGACCACCCAATGTTTTCTCTCAATCTACTTACCAACTTTCAAGGGTTCAGAGCCTCTCTTGGTGTTTTGCCACCTCCTTGCCGACCTTATCTTTCCTAAGGAGAACAGCTATCCGCTCCTTGGCAAGAAGATAGATTCGGCTAACCCCACTATCTCTATAACAGCTGGTTCAGAGACGATGCGATAAGCAAATGCTAACCTCAGTACTTCCCTCCTCTACACCTATGCCAATCTCCATCGGTATACCTTCTTGTTCAGTGCACTTCTGCGCCGTACAAGAAGACTGACTGGACCGGCGTCATCAGCAGGCGACGCTAGCTGGATCTGATTATTACTGCTAATGCTACTACTACTACTACTACTACTACTACTACTACTACTACTACTACTACTATTACTACTACTACTACTATTACAACAATTACTACTACCACTACTACTACTACTACTACTACTACTACTACTACTACTACTACCACTACCACAACCACTACCACAACCATCACCACTACCATTACCACTACCACTACCACTACCACTACGACTACCACTACCACTACTACTACTACTACTACTACTACTACTACTACTACTACTACTACTACTACTACTACTACTACTACTACTACTGCTGCTGCTGCTGCTGCTACGACTACTACCACGACTAATAATAATAATAATAATAAATGACATTAATAACAGCAGACATCTCTTTTAAGACCTAAGTGGTTGAGGAAGCAGGACAGGCTCCCATTGTGGGCAAACAAGGAAAGCAGGGTAGCCAGCACTACGCTTCAGCTACTTATTACTATTATCCTAGATACTAATTTCTTAGGAGTCGACCTAGGGGTGAAAAACACAAAAACACACCTTCGTTTTATGTAGCGCCGTAAATTCGAACCCGGGACCTCTAGGTTAGTAAGAGGAATTCCCTAATTGGTCTAATGAGCCCAATGATTATTAATTTATGTAACTAATTTATTTCATGTATCTGTACCGTTGTATGATGTCATGTAGGAAGCTGGACTGAAAACATTACCAAGGCAGAAAAAAACCGCTCTTAAGAAATTAAGAATGAAGCGACGTGCTTAATGTAAAGAAGACTGAAAACAGAGGTACCTGAAGCAGTCAGGTAAGGTCAAAAAACATAAACAACAGCTTCATTAATTTAATTATTAACGTCAAAGTATAGAAACGCAAACAAACTTATCAGACAAGTGTAGATCATTAGTGTACGGGGACGCAGATGAAAAACTTTGTACACCGAAATTCTCTCGGAATTAAATAATGAGAAGCAAATATTGTACCGGGTTATTTAATGAATACGTAACCTCAGCTGGGCAAAAAATTACCAGCTTTCATTTTGTAGACTGGGAACAGAGTATTACAGACTAGCTGTGTGTTTACAGCTCAAATTAAACAGATAAAATCGTAACTTGTTCCAGTCGAGCTTTCTTGAAAAACACGTCTGCTATATCAGATAATGTAAGCTACTCATTATAAGTACTTGGCATTCACAGTTTCCGCGCTTCACATTTTTGTTTTCACGTACGTACTCTGTATAAGTAATTAACAACGGAGAGAATTTGAATATACGCCAAACGTTTATCATACCATTAGTTTCTAATAACAGTTTATCAGACAATGTAATAATAATAGTGGAAAACATTAAGTTAAATGATAGTTAACATACGCGTTACACAGTCTGAAATTTCACAAATATTAGTCACGAAGGGAGAGCCTTATTTACAGTAACTACTTCAATAACAGATTAAGAAATAACTCAATTATTTTGTTAAATAATTTTTAGATGTTTTTGGAGGGTCTCTCTCTCTCTCTCTCTCTCTCTCTCTCTCTCTCTCTCTCTCTCTCTCTCTCTCTCTCTCTCTCTCTCTCTCTCTATGAGCGCCCGCGTGCGCGTGTGTGTAATTAGTATTTTCAGTGATTTACAAATTAGATACATTAGTTGTGGCTGTAGTGTATGGCACAGAACATTGTCATTGGTAAGCACAATAGACTCTGCAATTACTTAAAATTAAGAAAATTAATTAATTAAAAGAGGGTCATTTAATAATTAAATCACTGAACCGGTTCTAGAAAGAGTGATGCCCTGGAGGAATCTAGTAGCGAAAGTATATCAGACCCCCTATACGGTGTATGACCTCCAGTATTGGATGCAATACGATTGGGAGGTAGCCTATGTGTTTAGTGTTTTAAGATACTTTATAATTATTGACTTTAATTTTTTAATGTTTTCTATAGAGACGAAAGTTACTTAAAATCAGGAAAGGATTAATTTGCGGCATTTGAACTTCAAAGGTACAGTGATTTTAAGTGTAACATAAATTATAAATATTTATTAATTTTTTAATAAATCTGTATTAAATTTTCTCCACTTGTTAATGAATCCGTATTTATTACTCATTCCTATTATTTTGTATTATTTGTTTTATTCCAATTTATTGCAACTGAAAATTGCTACCATTTCAGCGTTCTATACCGAAAACGTATAATTAGTGCTTGTTACCATTCAGAACATAATTACAAAACATACCGAACAGCGCTCGAAAAATCTTCAATTACATTTATTTTAAAATACCACACAAAGTGATTATAAAAATGTACTGCTTCAGTGGTTTGAGTTTAATCGTAATTGTGTGATTCTCATAAAGGGTTGTGAATAATGGCCGAAAGCATTTGGAGTTTGGAAAAGAACAGCTGCTAAGCGTCATAAACTACGAATGCCTAGGTTCTTTTACCATCATGCCATCCACTAATAATTATAGCGAAGAAAGATCATCAAGTAACGTAATAACAGATGCGTTCTATAGGTAGGTATAATCATAAATTTTTCAACGGGAAAGAGTTGTTACTTTAACATACAGATAAAACTGAAAGTTGGTTTTGATGTAACAAAAGTTTGCGGTTTAGCGTAATAGAAATACGTTTCACACACACACACACACACACACACACACACACACACACACACACACACACACACACACAATCATACGTCTGTTTGTGCGTGCGAGGATGTATGTATTTTGTAATTTGTATTTGTACTTTATCTTCATTTTTGATTCTTTATTGATCGGACTGGAGTGAAACAGTAGAAGAAGAAGAAGAAGACGAAGACCAAGTAAAGCTGTTATTTATGCATCATAAATAACTACCTGATGACAGCTAATAATTGCGCAGTAATCCAAAGTTCACTTCAAATATAGTTTTCTAATTAACCTATATATCGTTCAAATTATTTCTGAGATTATTTTAATACACTGGGGGAGCGCGCACGCGAGTCGGTGTGTGCGTGCGTGCGTGAGTGAGTGAGTGTGTGTTAAAAGTTAAAAGTTTTTCCATTTTATCAAGACGTATTTTATAAGTAACATACAACGAATTCAACAAAGCTGAATACGAGGTACATCAGATGAACCATACTACTGACACTGACTACTGACAATACTATGTTCATTCTGATGATAACTGTAACACGAAACAACAAAACTGTCTGGTACTTATCAGCATCGATGAAGCAAATGTCACGTGCTGTTAACTAGAGTTCATTATTCCCTTTACTTTTATTTAGCTGAATTTGATGTTTAACAAAAAACACGCTTGAAATCCGCAAAAAGAATTCCGTATAAGAACTTGCAAAAAATTTCATCGTTTGTAACAAGAAAACATTACAAGGGAAGAATTCATATCTCGCAAGTGATTTCTAAGAAGTACTTACTACATAAAATAGAAAGAAAAATTAATACCGGTCTGAATACACATGTTATATGTACAGACTACGGAATACATTTATTCTCATATTCTGAGAAAAGAATTAGAATTGAATGTAAAGGAAGGAAATTGGAAATACAATTTGTCAAGCTGAATGTTGAGTAGCGTAAATAGAGTTGGAGTTGGATAAGCTTTGGGGTTGGTGCTGAAGTTAGTGGTAGGGGGATGTCAGTAGACATATATTTCCTTCAATGTCGAAATGAAAATGTGTGAAAATATCACCTGCCAACCTTCTTCTACGTACAGCATGTGACGCCGACATGGCCTACATTCATCACTAGTCTAATAACTGGAATTCTACTCACTTGAAATTAAACTCTAAAGTATAAAACGTGACTTTTATAATCGTTATCGTTTATAACTGTTTGCGTAAATTACGTTTTAAGATATTTTATGCTGAGAATAATAGAAAGCATAAAGCTTATTTTCAAGTTCCTTCGTTATTTTTTACGGACGCGTGACAAAGCTTTGAAGAGAATAAATAAAAACGTAATTCCACTGACTGGTTTACGTATTTATTCATTCAGCCTCAACGAACAGTACAGGAAAACTGTATCAAGTCTGAGATAACTGAAGTGTTATAATCAGTTTAACAGTGTTTACTACGCAGTAGAGTAATAATAGCTCTAAGCAAACATTTTAGCAGAAATTCAGTTAAAGATATTATGAAAGAGCGTGTTATCTCCAGTGATGAAAAACTTACTTTTAAGGAGTCTACTTATTTAGAAAAATATAGCGCTGGAAAGAAAATGTTCAATATATATATATATATATATATATATATATATATATATATATATATATATATATATTGTAGCATGACAGATAATCCACTAAAAATTAATTCCATTAAGATCTTAAAAACAGTTAAATTACAAATAACTCAAGGAATTTCAAAGGAAATTAATTTAAACTTCAAAGAAAAACACCACAATAAAAGGAAAAAAGTAATTAATTAATAAAAGTGCAACACTAAAACGCAAGAAAATTTAAATCTAAAGAAACTCATATATAAATCAGGAGATTACCCAGGAAGTTTAGGAGCAGGTTATAAAGACGATACCCCGAAATCAAGAAGGAAGAGGAAGTTTAGGAGCAGATAATAAAGAAGATACCCCGAACCAACCAACGGACAAAATAAAACCAAGTACCTTGGAAAACCCAAGAAGGAAGAAGAGAAGAAAAGAAGATATAGGATGGAAGAACTACAAGAAATACCCATTAATAAACCTATTATTATTAACGACAATGAACCCCAAACCAAATGTGAATACCACCAAAGAAAATATAACACCCCAAAACCTCATAAAATTGTAAATTAATTATAGACAAAAGTATTTAGTAGTGTGATAAGAAGTGCACCAACTAAAGTTATTATATAGTAAAAATAAACAAATCTTCACTGTCCATTATGACTAAAGGTTTGGTCTGAGAATATAGTAAAACTCAAATATAAGTCAGAACCAACAGTGTATGTGTACCAGTGTAAGTGATTTTAAATATAATAAACTTCAAGTTAATGTGTAAGTATTACTTAAACAAGGTGCTATTAAATAACTTTTATATTTTATATAATTACAGAATTAACAAGTGATGAAATATTGAAGTGAAAAATATTTCTAATGTTTCATAAAAGAGGTCACTTTTTATCTAAAATCATTCATAGAAATGCAAAGGATAAAGAGAGTATGTGGGGGAATAATTACACAAACAGGGGATTAATTTAAAATACAATATAAATAGAAAAGACTGTGATTTACTTAAGTTTAATAAAAATTAATAAATTTTAAATGGCTAATTATGTTTAGAGCCTATGAACTCCACTTTTCAAAGAGTTCTAATTGAATAAGATTTATATTTAGTGTAAGAATGTTTATTTACATAACAGTGTGCATACAGCTTAAAATGTTTATGTATGGATGCTGTACCAGTTGATAAAATGTTTATTATGTATGTTAAAAATAATTCAAACTAACATGTCTGACTTTGGAGACTGCTAGTTAATGTTCAATGTTATTTTTTGTATTAGTAGTATGAATTATTGCTACAGGTATCAATAGTTATGTAAGAAATTTTATTTAATGTTATGTTAACTTTAAAAAGTCAGAGGAGGTGAAGAAATAACTTTATTTGAAAAAACAATATACGTAAGATACTAAGATCTAGGCCAAATAATGAATTCCCAAAAAATAATATAATTGAGTAAATAAGTCTGATGAACCATGTAAACTAATAAGATTTATGTAAGGTGGATCGATCACCAACTATTATAACTGATCCTATACTTTAAAAGAGTAATACAAAAAAATGTATTAAATTATTAAAAATTTTCAAAATGTAATAACTAACTATTTCAGAGGAGGAATAGTAAATTCATGAATTATAACTAAAAGCCAGATACATTGACAATTTTATAAGAAATTTAGGAAAGGTAGGGATTTATATCAATCTAGAAGTTATTATAATCATATTTATAACACCAAACATCGCTATTATTTTGGACAAGAACAGGAAGCAGATTTTTGGGCCTATATTTCCAAAAAGACAGAAATATGGCAATTTTAACAAACATCTTTACAAATATGGACTATGACATATCAAATTAAACAGAATGAGGTAAATAAACCAAATATGTTGTTAATAGTTCACTAAAACAATCTATAAACTAAAGATATTCTGTAAATAATGTATATTATATTCACATGAATAAGAAGTGAAATATTTAAACAATACTTTTTTCATATAAACTTGGCAAGATATTTCCTGAGATGAAGGAAGTAAAACAGTTCTTTATTAACATTCAACGCGAACGGTTGATATTCGATCGCGTTAAGAATTCGTATAACGTACCGAGTAATGGCGTATAAGGTTATGAATTGAAAACGAGAGTTACCGAATTATTTACTTTAAACATAAAATCAGTGTACTACACCAACACAAAAAGTGAAAACAAACAATACCTATCAAAATATAAGTGAATTCAACCAATAAAACTATACCACATTGATAATTCACTCTACAACGAACTTTAACATTTTTCACCATATACGCTATATAACTGAACACACCTAACACCAGACAATTAACGCCAGTGAACACGGAACACTTCTTCAGGACACCTTTAACAACACCATAGACAATATACCAGATTACGGAGACAATAAAACGGTAGTGAAGGCGTTTTTATTAACAGAATTTATAACCATCGTTTCTGAATTTTCTTCAACTAGGAGACGTGCCGCCATTTTGAGCTCCCGTCATGCAAAGTGTATGTCAGTCGAAAGTCGTCGCCAACTGGATTGGTCTGAATCATTAACTATTATAAACATTATAAATTATTATCCATTTGTCATTTATTAATTATTAAGAATTATTTGTACATGTTATACTTTCTATGCTTGCTCCCTTCTCTGACTATATAATTATACCCGCTAAAAGAACCATTCTAACATTAGTAAAATTTAATATAATATAACCTGTAATTGTAAAATCGACCAAACCCTGTGAAAGAGTCGAACATTTAAACAATATCGATTTCAAATCGATCTTTCAGAAATATTGTTAATAAATTAAATTAATTCAACTATCTGGATTTGAAATTATTTCACATATTAAAATAAGAGTTTGAGTTAACTACAGGACTTACTGGGAGATGACAAATATTAAAGGAAAGTGATATATTGGAGCAGAGCAGAAAATCGCAAATCGATTATTGTAGGAAGAAAATCTGATTAACTCCAGATTCATTTAAGGTCAACCAGAAGTGCATATATTAACCAAATCAACTCATCGAATTTTAAAATTTTAACGAAACCACAGAACAAGAATTATTTATAAATTATTAGAACTATAAACAAACATAAAATTTTTTTTTTTAATTTTTAAATTTTAATTACAATTTTTTTTTCTTTGTACAATACACAGATATATTTATTTGTAATCATATACAGGTCTGGTTACAAATTGACACTCACAATAGTGAGTCTTAACGAGGAATAAAGGTTTAACGAACAAATTTACTTTAATTTGTACTTGTTCGAGCAAAGGTATAATTGAACCTATTATCCAATTTATTTGTATTTGTTACAATATATATATATATACAAATTGCCAATTTAAATGTATTTTAAATTGTATAGCCCCACGCTTTTGGGATAAAAAATTATACAACAACACGAATTGATTCTTTAATGTAATTTAATTTGTGCTGTGCTAACATGTATCTAACATTACTGTTAGATGGTACCAATTACTGGGGTTTGGGTGTAATAGTAATAAGAGTACCGGTAGTCATTAATTAAAATGTACGTGTTATCATTAATTTATTCAAACAAAATCACAAGTGTTTTTAAAATCGCATTTACTTCTCCATAAAATATTCATTATTGTTTGTTTAAACGTTTCTTTGTTGCAATACATTCATCATAAAATAAATCTTATATCCTATATTAACAAAAGTATATGCTAAACATTTATTTGTTAATCTAAAATTTCTCGACCGCTCAGTCTGACTGTGTGCTTTATTGCAGTTTTGTTTTCTTTCCTTTATATATTTTTTATTACATTACTTTATGCATTGCATACATCTTAATGTTTTATAAAAATTTAAATTGACTAAGAGAATTGTTATTCTCTTTCTATAACTTCCCAACTACTTTACTTTCTGCATAGCGAGTAAAATTATTCATTGATTACTTTATAAGCTTTAAATAAAAATTTACATTTACTAAATTAGTTGTTAATTATCCAAGCAAAGATTTAAATTTACTTGAAATTAATTGTTCATCATCAAAGAAAATCCTTATTGACTTCAAAATTATATTATCTTATCTCTATCTACATTTAACATAACTTTTATTTATTTTTTAAATTTTAAAATGTCTTTTCAATGTCTTTATTCTCTCACTTACAAATTAAAATTGGTTATTTGCCACCTCGATTCTGTAGATCGTACCCATGTCCTCCGTTGATCTGTAGGTCCCCTTCAAATGGAGTTCCCTGCACGTTCTACGGTTCCACTTGTCCTTCAGTTCTCGTCCCTCATGGTCCCATCTGGTTGCTGTAGTGTAGAATGATATGTTGCTCTGCACCAGCTGCTGTTGTCCTAGCAGATGCCTGTATTGCTCTGCATAGCGCCTCTGCCTGATGTGACTCGTCGGTTGTCTAGAATGCTGAACGTTTGTGGTTGTAGACTTGTAGAGTACGTTCGATAATCGTATTTAAAAAAAAAATCAAACTAAGAGTTACGTTTGATACTTGGACACGTTTGGTATTGTCCTTCCGACTTTACAGTTTATTTTAAAAAATCGCGTCGATACTGAACATAGCGTCCCGCCGCTTCTGAAGACTGATTGAGAGTAAAATTGGCTCTCCTGGGCCCGTATTTATATTCAATCAAGAAACCACACCTGTCGGATCAGAATTCTGCATGTCACGAACTGTCCGTGGCGTCAGTTCCCCCACTATCGTCCAATTTCATATTTTTGCACATTTCTGCCAATTGCAACTTCTAATGCGGATTTCAAAGTGTTCTAACATTGTCTGATTTAATTACACATATTCTATGTAATGACTATCAGACTTGCATAATTAGTGTAATTACTACGCTCTTAAAATAGCACAGAATTAGCACTGAACGTCCTAATCACACCGTTTCCGCACTGCACATGTGTATTATTTTTATGCATATTTAGAAGTCTTTGCAATTTTTCTAACATTTACTGTTTGCTTATAATTAAATAAAACTATAATGTAGCATCTACTTGGGGTGAGATTGCAAACTTTCAGGCTTCAACAGGTTTCACGCACACACTCTATTTACTAGTGTACACACTCTCAGCGGCAATCGCGTGATCATGCCTGTCGATTCCTGTGTATAAACTCAGCTTTCAATTTCACACCTGCTTATCTATTACATATTAATAAAATTAATCTAAATATTTATTTTATTTAATAAATGCACAGTACAGCCTATGCTTGTATTGTTGCTATATATATATATTGCAACAGAACACAGGATGATAAGCGATATTAACTGTAGGTAACCATGGATGACGGACATTTTCAGGCTTAAAATTGTTTTATGCAAAATTGTGTCTTTTAGCTGTAAGTTTTGTATTTAGCAATGGATAAGGACGTAGGTTATGTCAAATTCTTCATAAAAATTTGTTCTTTTATGTCATGTGCTTTTTGTGTGAAATTGTGTGCGTGTGCGCGTGTGATAAACCTTATTCTCTATATCTTCCGCGGTAATCAACCAATGGACGTGAAACGTTGACAGTGGATTGTTTGTGTAAATAACTACAGGTTTTATGTACTCTGAGGTGTCCAACTATTTTATAAATATGGTTTTTTGTATGTGAAAAAACTCAGCTTTTAACTCTTATCAATGATAAAGTAATAAAATTCGTAGATAAAATCAATGCAAGCTTTTGCGGATGTATACAAACTTTTGCATGTCACTCTGATATCTGTTGCTAATATCAACCATGCCACCTGGGATTGACCAATCGGAAGACATTAATTTCATTAATATTCGTACCCCGTACAGTAAGCATCGCGACAGTCCTTCGATAGCATCTGCCGAGTGAAGTTGTGTCCGTCGTCGAGAGTTTTGCTCGTACGAACGTATAGAAATATAAAATTAAAATAAAACTTGGAACTCTTTGCGAGCTTTTCGTAATAGAGCCAAGCAGGTTAACAACCGTAGTAAAAATTATTACTATATTAAAGTGCTTGTCGCGTTAGTCAAGATAGTCCGCATAGGGAAGTATTGAACACTTCAAGCTTTCACGGAAGGTGTAAGCTAAATACACCGCTTTTATAATAAATACCCATATTCACCCTGAGATCTGATAAAAATTAACGTATAAATTAATAATAACTTTTGCGAGCGAGAACGCTAATTATTGTAAGAGTGACAATTGTGTGAAAGATATATTGGTGTTAGCAGTTGGACAGAATCGACAGGGTGACGTACAGAGGAATCGCCGCTGGAGCAACCCGCCGACGAAGAGGACGCCAGGACAGGAGCGACGCTAAGAAAAGGAGGAACGCACATCCGGAGGACGTATCAGCAAGTGAACGGATATCATCAAACAAGTAAAATCGATGTAAAATCGAACTATATAAACTTTATTCAAAATATAAAATGCATGACAATTATGTAATTTAATATACTTCGTAAAAACTATTATTTCTTGTGTGTAATAAATAATTTTTCATTACCTCCATTATAGACTCGTTTGTAATTTCTTCGCACACACTATATCCTATGCGAAATAAATAATATGTATTGTTGCAATATATATATATATATATAGGTAAATTTTCACGAACACATTTACATGATTCCTTAGCAAATACGCACTTATTCGGAAAGACCTGTGATTCTATAAAAGTTGCTTTCACGCTATTTGTGCAATGCTAGTCTAAATGGGTGGGTAGTTCCATTTTCCGTTTTAAACGATATTTAGACTTTTCCTGCAAGCAGACCACTTCTCGAAATGAAGTGAAATTTGTTGCGTGAAGCCACGAAAGGTTTGTCTGATTCACAAAATTTAGAAGAACGGTAACAAGGTAGGATAAGTAGGATCGTGGAAGAGTGAAGAAAATATTATTCATAAAACGTTTTCTAAAATATGATACGCTTTGCTCATGGTTAACTCTTTCAATTAATGCTGGACATAATAGTCTATCACAGTAACTTATACTTAACACCCAAACTGTCTATAATTTCATTATTGATTCATTATTATTGTGTTCTTATTTATTATTAACGAGGCAAATACACTTTTCGAGCTGTCCCAAAAATATTCTTCTTCTGTATACATCCGTACACACACACACATATATAGATAATTCACACACAAACATGTACACGGGCGCTCGTACACAAACATACAAGCATAACTAAAATTATTTTTTCCATTTCACTTATCCACACAATGCCTGAAAAATATAGCAGACGAAGATGTTCTCTTCAGCAAAATAACCTCTTACCTGAAATATTTTTACTCATTGATACCTATGAAAGATGACACAACAACACTATGTTAATATTTATCAATATATTTAAGAATAATATGGAAAAATATTAGAACATTATAAGATTTAGTACACCTAAAACCATATTTGTTAATAAATTGTGCATATTGAAAACGTAGAACCCAAACTTTATTAAGCAAAGAAACAAATTATATTCTTCTGTAAAATACAAAATGTTAGGCCTACTACTTGAAACAACAATATTGTCCATAATTAGTGTAATCATCTATGTTTCACTGAACACTTTCGTTAAAATGTATTAGGCCTAAATGTTTTACATTTCCAGGCTAGTCGTATTCAAGCGGCCGAAATGAGATTTTTCAGCCACGTGGCAGGACACACTCTTCAAGATCGCAAAAGATATGTCGATGTACAGCAGAAACTGAATATTATGAGTATAGTTGATGGGCTTGCCTAATATTAGCTAAAACGATTGGAGCATCTTAAACAAATGGATGACTTTCGCATCCCCAAACAACTATTGAATTGTAATCCGAAAGGACCGAAAGCTCCGAAAGGAGCTGTGGGACGTCGAAAAAGCGTTGGGGTGACCCGTTAAATCTTGGGACCGGAACAAGGCACTTTTGGTTTAATCCTTGCTGAAGGTGACGGTGATATTTAACAGTTTCTTTTTTAAACGGGTGCTGAGTACTAAACGGATCCCTGACTTCCGCCAGATTTTATTGTAGCAAAGACTACTTTCGTCTGTTGTGCGAGGGATTATGCCAGGTTCCTTACGGTTGGCAGCGGTTGAATAAGTAATTGTGGTCTGTTGATTACGTTTGTTTTAAATAACAAACAAATAGAAACGGCCGCTGAAGGTATTTAATAACTCAAGTGCTTTATCGTTTGCATTTTCTGGCTCTTCAATATTGATAGGCATATTTTTAAATTCACACTCTGAATTCTACTTGAAGAAACAATGTTACTACCTACAATATATTTCCAGTCCCTGCAAAATTTTCTTATACAATGGTGAAAATATTAATAAATGCTAAAACACATTTTTTACCTTACAAAAGACTCATGAGTACAATATCTAGTGTAAGGTAGATTTCCATGCGTAATACGGGATACGTTAATCAAAGACACGCGGATATTGCATTGCATCGCATTGTAAAAGCAGGGTGTATTTGCACCT
This sequence comes from Magicicada septendecula, assembly GCA_034769895.1. NCBI lineage: Eukaryota > Metazoa > Arthropoda > Insecta > Hemiptera > Cicadidae > Magicicada > Magicicada septendecula. The sequence continues at coordinate 266,213,178 of CM068371.1, forward strand.
GTGGCTTGATTGCAGCATCTGGGTTGTGCCCAATGACTGCCAAAAGATAACTGGGCTGGTTCTTCGACTGGTTCCTAAAACAGGAAAATATGATGGTCAATGCAATTTTTTGCTAGATTGCGAGGGAAGAATGCTTTATGCCGTGGCACTGCTACTGTGTTGATCCAGGTGACAGGTGTCACCGGTGTCGAACGCAGTAAGCAGACACCTTGAGGCGTCGGTCGCTTTCCACAAGGCAAAGAGCCCCAGTGCCGGCGGCGAAGGTAACAGTGGCATCAGCGTGTTCAGCATGCTTGGAGAGGTTCCTGAGGAGAGTTAGGGAACCGGGATGAAGGAAGGTAAGCTGGAAAATATGTACAAGAGTTGTGCAGTAGCGCGATAATTTTACTTTATAGGTTGGCTAATCTGCTTCTTACTTTTGGTTCTAATTATTCATGTCGAAGCTCTGTACAGTACTTCTCAGACGCTCGTCAGCAGCGCACGGCTCGCTTGTAGCCTTACTGTCTTAAAATACTTGCATTCAAGTACTTTAGTGCCGCGTATTATCGCGGGTCGTATTCTTTACGACCTCTAACGTAGGCCTTAGGCCAACACACTTTACTTATGGCCCATTAGGCTCGTTATTAATGTAATTTAATATTTTTTTTTTTACACGTTGTACATACTTCATGCTTATTAGCCAACCTGTGATTCATAACAACTGCTAACTTCATATTTCAAATGTAATTTTGAATTCAAATAAATAAATTGTATACAGTCCACTCTATTCATCATTTCTGCAACCTGGCGAATCAACGAAATACACATTTTCAATCAACATTCTTTTACTAAACATTTTTTGGCCCACGCGGACCGGATACTCAACATTTTTTGGTCCTCACGGTACGGATCACTCTTCTCATTAACCATTTTTTGGTCACTCCGGACCTGGATTTCGATGCATCATTACTATTTAATACTTTTCTGCCACTATTTCTGGCCATCACGGGCGAATTAGCATATCCGCTGATACGACCGTGGCGTGATTTCCATCGGCATTTCGCTCGTCACCTTTGAGCCTCCTGACAACATCATCTCAAGAGCCTGCGAGCTACAGTGCTTCAAACAAGGCGGTCATCTCTCCGAGCTATGTTTGCCATCTTCTCCAAGGCGTCGACGCTGCAGGACATCGCCTACAAGGTATCACCTCAATAACATTGCAATAGTGCCAATACGATCTGCCATAAATAACTTTGATATAACTTCAAACACAAAACATTTTTTAACGGTAAGGCTAGAAAGTCTGAAAAGCTTGGCGTCGAAGTACGACGAGGTGCAGTCTGAAATAGAGCTTATTAGTAAAGACATGAGCGCGGCTCAAGAAGACCGAGTTGAGGTCGAAGAAATGCTATATTCGACTGAAGCAAATATTTTGCAATTACTTGATGCATTTAATGTTCAGACTGTACCGCCCGTATTATCGACACCCATGCAATTAAAACCAACAAGTTTGCCCTGCTTCTCAGGCAACATATTGGAATGGCAGCATTTTCATTCAATTTTTACGGACTTAGTGCATACAAGATCCGATTTAACGCCAGTGCAGAAGTTACATTATCTACATTCTTCTTTAAAAAATGAACCTTTAGATTTAATTAAGTCACTACCCATCTGTAAGGAAAATTATTCAATAGCGTTGAGTTTGCTGTCCGAAAGGTATGACAACAAGTTCATACTAGCAAAATACTATGTTCAAAACTTACTTCAAGTCAAGTCGACAATTAAGGACTCTGTCCAAAGTTTGGCAGAATTCACAAACACCAAAACGTCTTCCGTTAATTCACTGGCGGCAATGCAGCTCTCAGTGAATTCATTTGAATTTTTATTATTATACAATTACTATCAACTAACCTCGACCCTACTACCTTTAAGCTATGGAAGGAGTCAATAGACCCTGACAATTTACCTAACTTTCAAGATTTCACTCAATTTTTAAACTCACGTAGACAGCTGTTAGAAAATACACTGCCTATCGAAGCCGGACAGCAACTCAACAAACCTAATTTAAGACTTAACAATAAATATGAGAAATATAAATCAAGAAACACTGCTGGCAGTACTACATTTAAGAGTTATCACTCAGCGGCAAGCAATTATTCATGTTTGTGTTGTAAATCTAATCACCCGCTTTACATATGTGATAAATTTCGTACATTAAGCACCGCTGAGTGGGGACAATTTGTATCAAGTCATAAATGTCGTATCAATTGTCTTAAATCAGATCATCTTGTATCTAACTGTAAGAATAAGCAGGTGTGTAAAATCTGTTCAAAACGACACCACACATTGTTGCACGCGAACAACGTGCCGTACAGCTTAATTTAACTAAATCCAACATACCAATAACGGGTATAAACAATACAGCGTGTTACGCAACTGATCTTGCGTCAATACGCATTATTTCTCGTTATCAGAGATATAGCTTCGAGGCGAAATGTGCTATCTTATCTACGTTAACCCACAATCTGCCGGCAAAATCGTTTGACATAAATCAATTCCACATTCCGAGCAACATTTTTCTGGCTGACTCAGATTTTAACATATCGTCGCAAATCGACATACTCTTAGGGGCACAATTTTACCTGGACTTAATTTTAGCTAATAAATACATACGCGGCCCTAATTTTCCCATCATTCAGGAAACAAAGCTAGGCTACATTTTGACTGGCAATTTGCCCAAACACTGCCGCAACGAGGGTCCTGCTGTTTCGTTCCTAGCTAGGAACAACGACAGTCAAATTCTGCAGTCTCTCGGAAGGTTTTGGGTAGCAGAAACTATCCCTGACAACACCCCTGATAACGAGTCAGCCTGTGAAGAGCATTTCGTGCGCTCTACACAGCGCAACCACGAGGGTAGGTTCGTGGTTTCACTCCCCTTTGAGCCCGATAATCTCCAGTTGGGGGAATCTTACACCAATGCTAAAGCAAGATTCTTGAACTTACAGCGTCGATTTAGGCGTGATGTTAAGCTCGCGCGCGACTACGCAGACTTTATTAAAGAATATAAGGATCTTGGACACATGACGCTTATCGATGATGGCGCTATCAATTCAGGAGCGTCAAGTACTTACTACCTGCCTCACCATGCCGTATTAAAACAGTCTAGCTTGACCACAAAACTGCGCGTCGTTTTTGATGGTTCGTCCAAGACTACCAATGGCCTTTCTCTAAATGGCATGTTGTTGGTAGGCCCGAATGTTCAACAAGACCTTTTTTCCATTCTTTTGCGTTTCCGCATGCATAAATATGTTCTCATCGCCGACATCGAGAAGATGTATCGACAAATTCGCGTAGCTGAAGGGGATTGTCACTATCAACGCATTCTGTGGCGTGATTCTCCTCTCAAACCATTTAAACATTTTGCATTGCGAACGGTAACCTACGGCACGGCTAGTGCTTCGTTTTTGGCCACTCGCTGTCTTGTACAAATTGGTAGGGACCATCAAGCTTCCTTTCCTGAAGCGGCGTTAGCTATAACGAACGATTTCTATGTTGACGATCTGCTTACCGGTTCGGACTCCATCTCTGATCTGACCAAGCTGAAATCTGATCTAGGTGCGTTATTAAGTCAATATGGTTTCACGTTGCATAAATGGGCATCAAATGAACCCACAGTGGTCGCAAATCATGACAATTTTTCACGCCCCCTAAACAAACAGGAAAATGTGCGTACCCTAGGCATTCTCTGGAATAATACTGCAGATTAATTTCTTTTCGACATTAAATCATTCCCAGTTGAATCAAGCATCTCCAAGAGGAGAATTCTTTCGATTATTGCAGGAATATACGATCCTCTTGGACTGATCGGTCCAGTTGTCTTTTTGTACAAACAGTTTTTGCAGCAGCTCTGGCTTTGCAAGCTTGGTTGGGATGAACCGATCTCCGGCCAATCACGTTCGGATTGGCATTCTTTGTGCGACAAATTGGGTCTGATTAGCAAAATTGTGGTCCCACGGTCTATTCGTTGTAAGCTTGATGCAAGTACAGTTCAATTGCATGGTTTTTCGGATGCTTCTGAAAGGGGGTTTGGGTGTTGTATTTGTGTCAGAGTCATTTATCAAGATTCATCGACCTCTTGTCATCTCCTGTGTTCTAAATCTCGCGTAGCTCCCTTACGACAGGTGTCATTACCTCGCATCGAACTCTGCGCTTGCTTGTTGTTATCGCGACTCGTATTTAAGGTCGTTCCTGCTCTTTATTCGTTCATTGATAGTGTTCATTTGTATTCTGACTCTATAGTGTCTCTTTACTGGATTCATGCCCAGTCTACGCGGTGGAAAACATACGTCGCTAATCGTGTTGCTGAAATTCAGCGTCTTACGCAAACTTATATTTGGCATCACATCAATTCTAGACACAATCCTGCTGATATTATCTCCAGGGGGTGTCTCCCTGACGTTTTGCGCGATTGCTCGCTTTGGTGGCACGGTCCCAGCTGTTTGTCTCAATCGTCAGAGTCCAATCCTTTCCCATCTTTCGTACCTTCCACTTCGTCGTCTTCTGAAGTTACTGCGGAAGAGAAACATACCCATAACCTTTCTCTAATGTCTACCCTGGCTATCGACCTTTCTTTGGACTTTTCCTCGTTGCATCGTCTAACGCGCGTATACGCTTACTGTTTTCGGTTCATCAGAAATATTAGACTCTCAAGTGCTGACAAATGTACGGGCGATCTTACCCCTGTCGAAATTCATCATGCTCTCAATTTCTTCATAAAACAATCTCAGTCGATCCACTTCGCAGCCGAAATTAATTGTCTTCGTAACGGATCTTCTGTTTCCATTAGGAGTAAGTTGGCTTCTCTCGACGCGTTTCTTGATGATTCTGGAGTGATACGCGTAGGCGGACGATTACAGCAGTCTCAATTACCTTACGACGCTAAATATCCTATTGTCTTACCCCCATCGGCGCATATTACTCGCCTTATCATTGAACGCGAACACATTCGTTTACTTCACGCTGGTGCTCAACTCGTGCATCATTCACTGCGTCAACGTTGGTGGGTTGTTAATGCCAGGTTAGTCATTCGCTCCATCATTCGAAAATGTGCCAAGTGTCTCAGGTTTAGTGCCAAACAGCAGGTTCAGAGGCTTGGTATTTTACCATCCCTAGAGTCACTCCTTCAAGGCCGTTTCTATTCTGCGCGGTTGATTATGGTGGTCCCTTCATGATCCGTCATGGCGGGCAGAAATCCAGAACTCTTTCTAAGGCATACGTGTCTTTGTTTATTTGCTTATCGACTAGGGCCATTCACCTGGAATTGGTTTCCGATCTTACTGCCAGTGCTTTTATAGCTGCATTACGTCGTTTCATGGCCCGTAGGGGCATACCCAGTCAATTATACTCCGACAATGGCACAAACTTTAGGAAGGCCCGCAATATTTTACATGATATCTAAAACTTTTGGCATAATAAGGATGCCATCTCATCGATCTAGTCATTCACGTCCTCTCAGGGGATATCATGGTCATTTATTCCGCCCTCCTCACCTCATTTCGGTGGCCTCTGGGAGAGCGGCATAAGGAGTTTGAAGTTTCATCTGCGCCGCGTGGTAGACAAATCTATACTCACCTTCGAGGAGTTCACGACAGTTTTGTCTCAGATAGAGGCATGTCTGAACTCTCGACCTTTATTTGCCATCTCTTCAGATGTAAATGATCCGGTGCCACTCACACCTGGCCATTTTTTGATTTGCGCACCCTTAACGGCGATACCGGACCCAGACTTATCTCATATTCCTATCTCTCGTCTTGGGCGTTGGCAACTTCTACAGAAGTTTGTCCAAGGCATTTGGAAGGCATGGTCTCGCGACTATTTGCACCAGTTGCAACAGCGTCACAAATGGAAATTCGCTAAGGATAATGTTTCCATTGGGGACCTAGTTTTACTTATTGAGGATAATCTACCTCCATTAGCCTGGAAATTTGGTGTAATTACCGCCACATTTCCCGGCCCAGATAACTTAATTCGAGTCGTAGACATTCGCACACCTACTGGTGTTCTGCGAAGACCAATCCACAAATTATGTTTGGTCCCTACTAGGGACGAACAATGAAAGAAAAAGGGGATTTGTTTTCCTTTGTTTAATTTCTAAGACACATAAGTCAAATGTTCAAGAAGACTTGTTAGTTATAAGCACTTTGTTTTAGCATAAGCTTTAATTGTATATTTTTGAGTCAGTAACTGTTTGTTTTACTCAAGCAAGTGTTAGTTTAGTTAATATGCAAGGCTTTCATTATTATTTTGTATTTTCGTCTATGCAACATTTGATTTATGCCTCATGTCTTACTCACTATTGTGTAAAATTTTGTTATTTTCTGAACTTATTTTTCGATTGTTTTACTCATGTACTACGTTTTTTAATCACAGTATCGTATTTGTTACTTATGCCATTGCAATTATTCATATTGTAATTAACTAAATTGTTGTTTATTGTATTCATTATATAACTTGCGTTTATGTAAAACCTATCGTTTTTTGCGTCTACTGCATGTAACCATGCCACGTCTAGATTTATTTTATATTGTATTGTTATATTGTATTTATATTTTGTTATTAAGCATTGCACAATTATTATTTCTGTTTAAATTATGACATACATGTCATCATATTTGTGCTTGCATTCAGTCAGCTATCAAATAGCTTGTTCTTACATAACTACATATTGTAAGTTCCTGAAACATCAGGAACAGCATGACTTGGTCAATACATGACGCCATGCTAAATCTACGCTTAAACATGTAATTTGTGGCAATTTTGTTCATGTAAATAATTCTCTGTACAGGTCTACTGGCCTCAACTATTTCACGGTAATCATCTATGACATGCATAGGGTTACAAACTATCGGGCCATCATGTGATGAGCTTCCGATCATACATTATTAAGCATTGTCTAATTATGTAATTTTTCATGTTTCATAACGTTCGATATTGTACACATACAATATGTGACGGCAACACTTGCCAACGCAGACATTTTTGTTCATGTTTGAAATCAGTTGTTCGCCAACCTTGGCTTACAAACGCTTATCTTTAAGTCTTATCTTATTCATGCTTATCGCTAAACTATTAACGTACAGCTGTTATCTAATATTATAACTCAAAGTTCAACTTAGCTTTGAAACTAACTCTCATTATTAAGAACACTGTATGTTTTAAACTAAGTTACAAAATGTATAATAATTTACTAAAAAAGGTGGTAAAAAATCGATTGGTTTTGACGGGCAGCTTATGTGCAGTAGCGCGATAATTTTACTTTATAGGTTTGCTAATCTGCTTCTTACTTTTGGTTCTAATCTGATTATTCATGTCGAAGCTCTGTACAGTACTTCTCAGACGCTCGTCAGCAGCGGACGGCTCGCTTGCAGCCTTACTGTCTTAAAATACTTGCATTCAAGTATTTTAGTGCCGCGTATTATCGCGGGTCGTATTCTTTACGACATCTAACGTAGGCCTTAGGCCAACACACTTTACTTATGGCCCATTAGGCTCGTTATTAATGTAATTTAATTTTTTTTTTTTTTTGATACGTTGTACATACTTCATGCTTATTAGCCAACCTGTGATTCATAACAACTGCTAACTTCATATTTCAAATGTAATTTTGAATTCAAATAAATAAATTGTATACAGTCCACTCTATTCATCATTTCTGCATCCTGGCGAATCAACGAAATACACATTTTCAATCAACATTCTTTTACTAAACATTTTTTAGCCCACGCGGACCGGATACTCAACTCTTGGAAAATATGTACAAGAGTTAAGCGCGGGGTTGTCTTTATGGGGGGTCATCATACACACAGATCAACAGTCCCCACACCTATAGTCTTTAGTGGTATGTTACAGTTCTGGTGCTGTGGAACTTATACGACTTTATAACTTAGTAATTTAAATTTTACTAGCATGAAACTACAAACTGAACACCTACACAGACCACTATACAGATCTATTTTCTTTTGTACCTTTTGGACCTTTTCAGTGGTCATAAAGTAATCTTCTACTTGAAACAAGAGAGAGCAGTCGTTATATTACAACGCTTCTCGCATTGCCAATGATCCTGTAGATCAGTATCAAAACGTTTAATCTTGAACAGTTTTACAATGTACCGTACCGATTAACATATATAGGCTCCAGTCCGTTGACAATTGTAGCTTCCTATCATCCTAGTTCCATCCTTACTTAACTGAATTAAAATGTTAGACATTAGATTGGCGTGTTTATTTGCATCGTCCTCGGTTTCAAACGATCACCTGTCCAGTAAAAGTAAATCTACATTAATTAATTTATGTCTAATTTCACTGTTACCACGTTCTTACTAAATAGTAGTGTTTTGTTGTTATTTTATCATCATATTTTGAACGTTACATAACTCCCAACAGTTGCAAATATGAAGATTGAATAAAACCATCAAATCTTGTATAGGGTGTGAAACAAGGGTACAATCTGCCCCCACTCACACAGGTATACGCTAAACAGGCAATAAATGAAAGCAAAGAAATGAAAAAAAAAAAAACTGGGAAACAGTAAAGATGCTTAGATTTGCTGATGATTATTTCTGTTATGTCGCTAGACGGGAGGGGGTTTCTTCAGAATTAAGAGCTCACAAACATAATATAAAAACTAATATGTCACACGGAAAGGACAGTATTCTCCACAAAACCAGATTTTATAAAGGTTCAAATAGATTGAGGCTGACATTGTCAAAGGAAAATTGTAGCTTCTCTTTTTGCTCACATAGTAAATAATGTCAACAATTTCCGCATGAAGCTGGATTAGTTCACGTACCAAGGAATAACACTAGCTTAATCTCCCGAAACATGACACTAGAAACGGACACTGAAAATAAAGTAGACAGATAAAATCAATACACTAGTGGTATAAAACGAATATGCGAGGAAAGCCGTTATTAAAGGTTCTGGAATCCTTAATACCAGTAGATAGACACGTGGTTGTGGTCACTACAAAATTCAGTGAAAAATATGAAAGCAGTAAAGAGACCAGCTGAATTTTACAAAGTGAATAATAAAGTAATACGATAAATTTAATACTTAATATGATATGAGGAACAGAGTCGTTATTATGAATGAGTGTAATAGGAATAGAATAGGAGTATGAAACTGGGCAGAAAGAAAATCAGAACTGATGAAAGTACACTTTAACAAAACAGATGAATAACTGTCAACCAATCATATACGATTGAAGTAAAGAGAGAAGGAGGGAGAGCGGGAGAGAGACAGATACCGTGAAGGCACCATAGGCAGCGTTTACGAAATGTAGGCTCACATGCCTACATTATGCCTAACAAACTTAATAATTAAACATATACGATACATTTTGTAAACGCTGCCTATGGTGCCTTCACGGTATGAGTCTTTGAAAATAACCTACGTAAAATTTTGGATTAGGCTGTTGCAGCGATTCGACTATGATAACGTAGTTCAGAATATTCTGACCATCTGTGTGAACTAAATATTTAGGAACTTTCTTTAAAGGACGCCAACACACGTAAAGGGCAAATTATAATTTTGAATATATCGACGTTTAGCCTGTTTGATAGCACGGGAGGCCCTCGTTAAAGAACTCGTTACAAGGGACGTAATGCTCGAATGTTCATTGTAGGATTTTACTACGCTTTCTCTATTTTCGTTTATATTTTCTAAATTGATTCTAAGGGTCTGAATATTATTAGAACCCCCAAGATAGAAGATATAAATGAATGCACACGAACGTTTCTAAATAAAAGGTACTTATATAATTCCGGCGATATACAAAGGCTTTCGTGTCTTCTCTTTTCAACAGCATTTGTTATACTCTGCATATTAAAATATTTGTTTTTATAACCACATATACAAACATGTTTTAACTAAATACTGATTTCAATTGTTATACATTTATTTTATGGTATACAAGAGGTAAAATAAAAGTAATACATACTTCCATAATTGAAATGTTATTTTCAAAACCCGTGCCACAAATAAAATTTAAACTGAGGTGAATATGAATTAATTAAGATAACCGAATTAAACATAAAACAAACGTAAACTCAGACACATGGGAATAACCTTTTATGTCACAAATCCTTGCGAAACAATTCCCTACATAGGTATTAATTCCTATTACACATTCAACCAACAAGAAAACTTGGGTGACAGAAAATATTAGGGTAACAAATGACTAAACCGAAGGAAACGAAGATGAAAAACGTGAAACTGCCACTGGCAGATAGCTGGCAAAGGCGATTTAGAAGTACAAGACTTATGGAAATTAAAAACGTTAAAACGGAAAATTAAGATGTTATATAGTAACCTATTTGTCCCTGTTCAACTTTACACCAAAGATTTTTGTACTTGAATTTGCACGTTTGCTATAGAAAAAAAAACGTGCCTGTTACCGTATTTGTACTACGCCGATTTACTAGATAAAGTTATAGCTTCTTGGTAATAATTTAAGCATCAATAAGATTTTCCGGAGAGTCGTAAATTCTGGTCCAATGCAAACAAGACGTAGCCCATTTTATTACGTCTTATAGATGTAATAAAATGATAAATTTTACCGCGAAGTTTATAGACGCTTTCAACGAGCGCATTGGATTTGAAGGCTTGAAATAAGTACGATAGTTTTTTTTGCGATAACGTACCAGCATCAATGAAGTATACATTAATACCTTCTGCACTAAACAGTATAGATTATAGGAAAGTTAATAACGTCCTACTTTATCGCACTCAATCTCTTTTAAGTTATAAAAGTGAGCCGCTTAAGAAGGATCATTAAAACACTCACCGTAACCACGATATAGGATACTACAGCTTTACTAACTACTATTAACTGCTCAGTGCACCGTGTTGTTGTTTGTTTGTGTAGTTTAGTCTACACCTTCACTGTTTCTAATTAACTGGATTTCTACTTGAAATTTCAGCTTAAATTTATCGTATAGTTTTACATTATTCGATATTATTCCTCTCAGTGTTCTTCTTCATTAATATAAGACTCGTTAACATTTCACATGAAAGACACTATATTTTTCACGTTCTGTTCTGATTTTCATGTCGTATGGAGGTTCCTAGAAAATTAATGTAAATCGCTCAGGAGTACTCTACAACCAGTCAGTGCAAATAATAGCTTCAGTGCGTACTAATGGGCTAGCATTATCAATAAATGTGCACACAGCTATAATCATTAGTGTGACAAGATTTTCCCTATCCAGGCAAAATCTTATTATAGAAGAAGACTGCATACAAGCAGTCGTTTGTTTCACATACATAAGAGAAAATACATCTAAGGATGTGAATGGAGAGACAAGTAGAAGAGCATATATCTTACCTACAATATTTTTTTATTTATCACCACCTAAAGCTAAGAAATTTTCAGACAAAACACGCATGGGTAAGGCTATATATGCGTAGTTAATAATATAATAACAACTGTGCTGTGGAAGTAAAAGTGGATAATAACCCAAAGAGGACTGAAACACGCGGAAATATCTGCCAGAGTGTTTGAGTGACGCAGATCCTTGGCTCCACATATAGAAATGGGGAGTGAAAAATACGAGTTAATCGGGATGTTTCCTATCATTTCAATGCGCCAGAGCCAGCAGTGGAAATAGTCACGAATCTGAAGAGAGTGCAATGGGCTGGCCATGTTATCAGAGTGAACAGCGGGCGGATACCAAAACAGAGCCTTATAAGAATCATAGAAGACACCCAAGGAAAAGATGACAGAATGTTGTCGTCCCAGACAAAAGAGAGATGTGAGTTCGAGGATCAAAGTCACATGTGCAGTGAAGCTAAACTCTTCTTCTATGTCATCCCCTTTTCCTGTAAAGTGTCGTGGACCTTCAGCCACTTATAAACTCCCTTCTATCCTGAGCAAGGAGGTTCACTAGTACAATTAGTTACATTGTTTTAATTTTGTAGACTCATTACTTGAGTTTAACAACTTTAATGTTTAACTACCAACAACGTTAAAGTGCATGCATTTACTGATCAGTGAGTTACTGGAACAGCTACTTAAATTTCTGAGAAATAGTTTCGTGAATTTCAACGAACGTGTGCGCGCGCGTGCGTGCGATAACTTCCTCACAAGTTTGGTTCTGTAGTGCAGTAGTACATTCTACTTTATGGCGTTATAAATTTTAATGTGTACATACGGTACTTATGAGTATATACTTTTTATAAGTATTATTTTGCGTAATTAATTAGAATATTTGTGTTTATGCATGTATATTTGCCGGGATAATGAAACTGCACATTTGGCAAAGGTGAGAATGTACTAAGGTCTCGTATCCAAGTTTGGGTACTTTACAAAACAAGCCATTGCGCTAACCATATGTTAATGTTGTAATAATAGTTGACTTCTGAACTTCTCTATATTGTACCTATTCCTTTTTGATCTTCCTTTTACTCTTCTTCTCCCTCCTTCAGGGCGTGATTGCGTAATACGTTTGGTTTTCTACACAAAATATGTAAAATGATAAGTTTTACCAGAATCCTACACCAGAAATATAAAAAATTTTCTCGTTCACAATTCACAGTTCCTGTGCTTCATAATCGACATTTCTCCTTGATTTTTTATTTAATTTATTTTTAAATCAAAGTGTTTTACGTTTTGATATCGTTCACCGTTTTGTGTTTTAAAATAGCGTTATAAATTTACAAATGTTTAGAAAACACATTAACAGAATAAGTGCCTAGCTCGAATTATGAAACGTAAAAGCCCGCTAGTAGACTATTGATAAGAACAATTCAATTCACATTTAACTTCATGAATCATGTCAGAGTATTAAGTAATACTTTAGCCAGTACGTACGTATTCGTCTGAAAGTTTCAGTCTGAAACCTCGTTTATCGAAATCACCCTTTATTAAAAGGCAACACATATTATATTATTCGTAAACAATCAAACGAATAATGTTTCCATAGAAATGTTATTCTTGACATTAACTGTATGTTTATTATGTTTATTGAGTTATGTTTATTAACTGTAAACGTCTGGTACCTGAGAAGTAGGAAGTTTAAGTCATAACCTTTCTTACATTCCTTACTTTGCGAACAATGACTTTTATAGTGTGGAGTATAAGAGGAGGGTGTTTCTATGTGAACAAAACGAATTTACTTAAGTTGTGTGGACACTTGCGTCAGTGGTCGTATAGTCAACATAGTAGAAGAGGTTCTGAGATTCTCTGTACATCCCCACTGTTGAATTGCAGAATTTCCGAAGGTTGCTTGAGATACAACATTATAGTGGGCACGCTAGTCGATAATCGCTGACTATTATTATAACTGCATTGCTTGCCTACGATAATCAACAGTTGCTTGGCAACAGGAAAGTCAGTTCCCTGGACAACTTCAGGTGTCGACAACGATCGTTTTTATGCGTCATATGATTACTGCAGGCAATATGGCATGTGCGCAGTTTTCAAAGCCGGCCTGAGTCCTGTTATTGGTTTTCACGTCACTACGAAGTAATTTAATGTCAGATTGTAATTTTATGAATTATGTCTTAGATAAATAGATAAACAATTATCAGTGTACCTTCATATCAGGAATGTGAAACAAAACTTATCAATACACAAAAATATGGATTCATTATTATTGCAATAAAAGGCGTCGGGAGTACATTGTGTTTACCGCTGTTAGAAACAAGGTGTTTCTACACTGTGAATGGGATTTAAATAATAATGGTCTGCACAACGACCACCTTCCTTCAATAAGGCGTACTCGTTTTAAGACAATTTTACGCCTACTGTTTTTACATGAAATCTAAGCAAGGTACATCTGGTGCCGGACTTAGTATATACAAGTTATACAGAGACAGCTTTATTACAGTAACAAAATAAACAGTGGCGTAATGAAAACACTTTACGGATGAGAGCACACTCAGTAAATGTAAAAAAATCATTTTTCTCATCACTATAACAGGAAACAACTTAATAAAAAGCATAAAGTTTCTTGTCCCGTCCTAGATCGAGAAATGTCGCCGGCTTTTAATATTAACGAGACGTTCGCGTCTGTCTTAAGGATGATGAGAATAATATGTCAACAAATAGTTTATACTTCGTATAACGAGTACATACAGTCTTCGGTAAACATTGCAACACTTGTGACCAACTTGGAACATAGAAAATCTACAAATAATTTTTAATTGTAACCTAAATAATATGGATAATACTTATTTAAGAATTATTTTTTTCTTTGTAAATCTCGTGATGTTTTTAGTTTTTCTACATTTGTATGTTATACAGTATAGTAGACAAGCAAATATATTCTGTTACTTTTTATATGAGTTACTTACTATCGCTATTCATACACTTGACGTAAGATTCACAGATTTAATCTATAGCTTGCGAAGTTTCAATGTAAATACATTTGTTACTTTATATAAAATTCTCTGAAAATATCACATTGAATACGGATTAAATCCGTTAACCGCAAGTCATATATCTCTTCTTCCCGTTCTCAACCGAAAGGTTTGACGGGTTACCAAGTTTCCCTTTTCGTAGACTGTCTCTTGACTACCACATACCTTTCTCCTTGTTTTACCCCATCCATCTACTCCTTCCTAGGCCTTACCCACCAAACTACGCTCAGGATGGTGAAACAGATTCAATTGCGTAGCAGGTGACCAACCATATTACTTCTTCTTTCCACAGTGGTTCCAATCAGCATCGTTTTTTACACCCACTCTCTTCAAAACCTCATCATTATGTACTCTTTCCGTCCGTGATAATCTTAAGGGCTTTCTCGAGCACCACATTTTAGAAGCTTAAATTTAGCTACTCTCCAATTTCCTCAAAGTCCGAGTTTCCGAGCAACATGTGCACATGCTCCAAATGAAAACCTTTATAAAATTATCTCTGGTTTCCAGGGACACGTTTCTAGACCTCAGAAGAGATGCTCTTCTTGCTTATCCAATTCTACTTTTTACATCACTGGTGCATCTCCTATCTGGTTTAATGCAGTTCGCAAGCTATTTAAAGGAATCAACTTGCGCTAGCTTTCTACCGTCCAGAAATATTTCAGCCTTCTGCTTTCAAATTCGGGAACATTTCATGACCTTAGTTTTTTCTTTATTTATAATTATGTCGCACTTATCTTACAGTTTCGTGTTCATTTGGTGAATTGCTTTCTGTAGTTCTTCCTTGTTGTTTCCTAAAAGCCCAATGTCGTCTGCATAACGGATATAGGCCAGGTATACACACACACACACGCGCGCGCGCACGGGAATAGAAAAATAAAAAAATACACTTGTAGCATTAATTTAGTCAGAATTATATGTCATGTGTCTACAAATTTCCGTTCTTACCGTCAGATACCTGTGAAGCGTTAATCTACGCTCAAGTAAATAAGTGAAATACGTTTTGTGATTCTAGGGGAGTGCAACTCAGTGTTTAAAAATCGAGAATTTAAGGCTTTCCTCTGATAGTAGCAGAAAGTTATCTCTTAATTTCGCATAATCTGCAAGTTTACGCAACAAAGCGCTTCATCCGCATCTCCGTTAACACAGGGTTTAGTGTGTGCTTACTAGCACCTTGTAAAACGAGTGCGGTGTGCGATGTTTTATTATTATCAGAAAATGATATTAACGCTTCCAGCATCACGCAATCGCCTACGCACACGTGTCAATAAATATTAATTAGTCTGTGGGACCGTCTATACACCACCTACCCCTCGTCTCCTGGCATGAGGGATTTATACATGACGGTTTCTTAATTAAAAATCATTTCATAGGAAATTACCTTCACCATATTCCAGAGTGGAATTTTATAGTCTACAAAATTAACCGTCTTCTTTAATAAAAGCTTACTATACACCAACTACGTACACTTTGGTAATAAATGTACTGTTCCAAAAATAGTAGGACATTATTAAACAACGCAGGACAGGAATATTTCGGAAATCTAAGGAATATAGCAATCTCTAGAATAGAAGAAAACCAGGAAAAAACTAGACAGGAAAGGATGCGTGTTCCTACACAATCACGTTTTATTGCATAATATTCTATTTTTAAAAAAGTGGAAAAACATCGACGAAAACAACTGCGTCATTGTTTTTGGACGCCGTGTTATAATACATAATTTTGCAGTATACGAATGTTATACTTTTATAAACTAATTACTGAATAAAATGATTAAGAAAAAATTATTAGGATTAATATCGTTTTCTTGTAAGTATCCAAAAAAATCCAATTAAATTTAAAAAGTCTAACGTACACATTTTTTTATTCTGTTATAACTAGCACTTGACGTACATTTGATTTTTAATAACGCGTTACACTATATTATGACTGATAATGAATCACATAAAATATGACCACAAACAGGGATTGCGTACACAGACTTAAAAAGCTGAATTCCAGAGATGGTCTTTGTTTGTTTCAATTACGAAGTTATGTAAAAATGCTTTCTGTATTTTATATTGTTCTGGAACGCTGTGTTGTAATGTAAAGTTGAAAGCAGTGTCTTTTTCCTGTCCTGAGATGTGTAGCACTTGCGAATAATACATGCAGGGAAAAGACGCATACAAGCACTGCACACACAAACATACGATAAGTTTTCCTTGTACATGATATGTAATTGCCGTCTTCCCAGTATTTTTACAGTGATACAAGTGTACGCGCAGTCTCACGCGCGTCCGCAACTACGACACTGTGGCACATCTGGTCATGTTATTTTACCCCCGGCATAATACGTTTTCTTTGCTCGATAGTTGTGTGTAGTTTGTGTAGGTAGTGTACCGCCACTGATTGTTGGACTTTCAACCCCCTTCCGAACTACCAACAGATGACGCAGCTGAACTCCCAGTAGAACACCCTAAGAGACGACAGAAAAAAAAATAACACACCGAGTCTTCTTTATTTAAGTGGCCTCCTTATTTATCCAGCTCTTCTGGAATAGACCAAACGTCGCATAATTCTGTCAGTACGCCCTGTTTATTTACACATTATTCTCTCAGCGCGGCTCAAGTGGAAACTTTACATTGAATAATCAACACGGTTTTTTGGGGAGGATGTTAACGTTTCTATCACACAAAAAATGAACGTTTCTCGCGATGACAGTCGCTGTTAAAATACATTCATTATACGTATGGTGTCTAGTTATTCTAGTATTAAAAATTGCTTTTAATGGAATGCAGTGACTATAATCCATTGGTTATGAACGCCGTGAGCGAAGAAATAAAATCGGAACAAACCTGGAGAACAATACGGACTGCCTATTTGAGCAAGATTTGTTGTATCTTCTGCAGTATTTAATCTACTCTTAAAGATATACTTTAAAAGGATAAGATTCTAGATCTACTACCCATACCTGATCATAGGCCTACGTCTAGTGTTTATGGAGAAAGAGTTGATGGTTTGACAATTTAATACGTGTACATGAGTTCAACTTACCAAGAGAACAATTTTTTCGAGTACACTTATATTTTTCCAGTTACCTTGTTTTATTATACTGTATGAATCTTGCCAAGTACCGATATCTTGTGTGTTAAAGAAGAACGAATGTATGAATATTATGTATTAAGTATGTGTGTTAGACAATTATAGTTTTAAAATCAAAACCTGTAATAACAATATACGATTTAAGCAGGATAGTGATCAAGATACTCGTCACAGTCGCTTCCAAGATGTGAAATATTCTCAGTACTGTAATATTGTACTATCTCCCTAGATAACTTAAGATCTCGTTGCAAATTGTTCTTCTGTGATAAAAGTTTGAGCACTTTTTGCGAGCTGTCGACACAACAAACTTTCAGAACTTTTAAAACCACTGGCCGATTTGATGACAAGGTTTGCGTGAGATTTTTAAAACTTGCAATGTTCTCAATGATGCGAAACCGTGGTAATTCAACTTCTCAGTCTGTAAATTTCTAGGATTTGCAATTTGGGGGCCGTTTAGTAAGTGAGAATAAGAAGAAAGAAATAAAAGTAGTGTGGAAGCTAACCGTAGTAGGTAGAAATAACAATAATAATTAAACGTAAATAGCAGATTTACAATTACACATAGTAATATGCAGTACATATTTGTAGATTCTGTAAAACAAATCTCTTAAAATTCAGGAGGGAGGCTGAGCACGCCGGCCCCAATCTGTAACCGCCTCTGATTTTAAACGAAAATCGATTAGCTGCAACAGTAAGTAGAGCGTCGCTGATGCAGTAAGGCTTGGTTCGGTTCTGTCCACAGACACATAATGTAAAACAATATTTTGTCCAATCGCTCTCTCATCACATGGCAAAACGGCAGGCTAGTTGTTTAATAACACTTACGTCCCTCCTTATAGCCGACATTAAACGGAAGAGAAAACACACCTTTGATGGCGGGGGGGGGGTATTACATATGCGTGTGTGTGTGTATATATATATATATATATATATATATGCGGGAGACGTACTTACGCTTGAAAATAATTCAAATTCAGTATTCTAACGAAGAGGAGACGTTCTGAAGATGTTCATATATGAGATTAATCCCTACTAGTTTCTGCTCCTAATAAATCTACAAATTGCGCTCTGAATGATATATGCTGGATTCAGTAGAAATAGTAGAAGATAATGTGAAATTTATTTACAATCCTGGGATCATGATCATTTTTAACTACTATCATCACTGGTTGAACACAACGTAAAATCACAACATCGCGAAAATACCAGGCTCGGAAAGGCGTACACGTGAAAGGAACGGTTTCCTCCAATTCAGCACAATCATCAATGTCAGAGTTGGGCTGTAAATTTATTGCTAAAATCAACGTTAGTGAAGCAGCTTTTTCAAATGACACAACGGATGTTGGAACGTATCAACTATGCGTAGAGAACGGGAAAAATTGAAAATGTCATTTTACAAACAGGGCCTATATACAAAAAATTGTTGGGGCATGTTTCAGTAGCAAAGAATAGGTTTTGAAAAAAAGATCTTTGACTGTACATTCAAGCACTCACACATACATCCGTATTGTATATCATCTTAAGAAACACTTAGAAGGTTTGAAAGAACTATTGTACAACGTGTTTATGACCCGGTTAAGGAGGATGATCTGCGGAAAATAAGAAATAACCAGGAGACAGGTGAGCTGTTGAAGCAAGACGACATTGTAAGATACGTAAAGGGTCAACGAATACAACGGCTAGGCCACCTACAGAAGATGGCTGATCATCATATGCCAAAAAAAAATCCTGATGGCATAAGTATATAGAAGAATGAAGTGGGGTCGGCCTATGATAATATGGTTTGATGATATGCTGGAATGTCTTAGAAGAATGGATGTGAAGGGTTACGCTGAGATTGCACCGGCTAGGAGACATTGGAGAATACTGGTTTGGAAGCCAAGGCACACGTTGACCTGTAGTGCTAAAGAAGGTATCATCATTAGTAGTTACACAAAACACAATCCTGTAATCATGTTACATGTTTGTATGTGTTTCTGCTTTAGTGGTGAGGTGAGAAGAAGAGAGTGAAAGAGCGGAAGAGACAGACGGACACAGACCAGAGAATACAATCAAAGTCGCAAGAGAAACAGATATTCAGTTTTTTACTTAAAGAGATATCTATAACAAAAATATGAGAAATTAGAAAAAATGTACTTTTCCCTTTCTCTAGTGTGACAGTTACAGTATAGCTTAAATTATACCATGGAGAAAACGTGGAGTAGAAAGCGTTTTTATAGCCAAAGCATTTAATGAGGATACACTCATTTCGTCCCTTGAGAACTCTGACATAATGAGAAAGCACATTTAGCGACATGTGGCTGTGAAAACCCCAGACATGTTACACAAGTGTGTTTAGACGTACTGACAGATAAGCGTATCCTTGCTAAGGAATTCTTCCATACCTACTCTATTTTTACATGCAGCGTAGCGAACATGTGACATCGATTTCACGCCGCATTAGACCGTAAATGAGGAGAGATTTTAATTTACTGGGTCTGTAACCGACAGCGGGCGCCGCCGGTTGAACCTTAATATAAAAAATTCTTCTTAATATTAAAATAAAAAAATAAGAGTGACAAAAATACGAACGTCTCTCGACCTTAATTCTCGAAATTTTAAAAATCATTTGAGACTATCTTGACCAGTTACAACTTACAACCAGAATGGACAACGAACATGACCCAAAAGGAAGATATTTGTAAATGATATCAAAAATTTGGAATCGCACATAAATATGAAAGAAGCGACGAGAAAAATAAATCATAAAACAAAGAGTGAAATAAGCAAATGTCTGTTCCAATGGACGACATGGTGCATTATATGAAATAAACGATAAAACGATACAATATTTATATGCATTATACAGAAATATCACTTTAATATTTTTTGTTACTAGTTTCTGAGTAGCCAACTGAAGTTTAATTGTTTCAGATTTTTTTCACTTTTGCAATATATAGTGAAATAAATTCGTTATATTCACAATGTAAGGGATCACACAAGTTAATGTTTTAGAGAACATAGCCAGTAGAACAGGCTTAAGAATTTCTGCAGAAAAAAAAAATTTCTCACGAACATTAAAAATGCGCAATATTCTTGCTAACAGATATTAGTCGAACAGAGAGGGTTCGAAAATTTAAGTATCTAGGGTAAATAATTCAAGAGAATGGTTTAGAAAAATCTGCTATAGAAGAAAGGATTCATAAAATGGAAAGAGCATATGGTATAACTAAAGATATTTACAATAAAAAGTGCATACCTAAAAATGCGAGAATAAGGCATTACAGTACAGTAGTGAAGCTAGAATGCCTATATGCAAGTGAATGTCTAGGATTGAATTATAATTTAGACAAACTAGAAATATTGGAAACATGAATTATTAGGAAAATATTAGGCCCACGAAAAACTTCAGAAGGTTGAAAATTAAGACGTAATGATGAAATATATCAGAGTATAGAAAATATAACAGAAACAATGAGAAAAAGAAGACAATTATTTTTTGGACATTTATATAGAATGGACGACAATAGGTTAACAAAGCAGATCTTCAAATATCTGTGGGGGAAGAAGTCAACATCAAGTTAGATTAAAGGAGTCCAAAAAGATTTAGGAAAAAATAATAGGCTATAAACGCAGAAGAAGCAATTGAAAGAGAAGTTTTTCGGGCAAAAGTGTTAAAAATGGAAAGAGTCCAAGGTAGGAGAGAGAAATACGCATGTTCAAAGTGGACTGAAGACAGGAAGAAGGGACACAACGAAAAGATGAAAGAACATTGGAGAAAAAGAAAAGAACAAAGAATAAAGAATTGAATTTGGCATGTGGTCCTTAGATGGCCGATACAAAAAAAAGTAAGGGATCAAGCGCTTCATGTAGGCCTATACCTATACCTATATACAATACCTAATTGATTTTCAGCAAGTGTTCTACAACAATAGTCTATAAACAAAAGCGAAGCATAGAATAGAAAAATATTATCTTAACATCCTTCAAATCAGCAGACACACGAAAGAAAGTCTAAATAAAATACAGTATTAAAAATCAAATCCTTTCAGGAAAATCCGATGTCCACCGATATGTTCAACTACATAATGTTCTGCATTCATTCATATTACAAATGTAAGATGTTTTGGCTTAAATGTTTACAAGCAAAGTTATTAACCTCCCGTTTGATAAAAACGGTATAGAATTCATTTGACTGTTTGACATAGAGTCATCGATATCTTCGATATTTGTTATCACGATTCGGAAAATAAAAGTATATTCATATTCCAAATATACATTACGAAATATCGTTATCTGTTGATTTAACATTTTTATTTGTTTATTTTATTTTATTAATTTCTCAATTATTTTATGATGATATGGTAAATTTAATATTATGCTTATATATTTTCTAACTTGACGACCCACTGCTTATGCTCTTCACTTAGTTTTCAAGTCTCCAGTCTTCCAGCATTTGCTACATACGCAAGAGGTAGTGAGCACACGATACATTACCCGTGGACATCTTATTCATGTAGCGTCAGCTGCTAAAAGCTTCCCATTTTTTTTACACCTCTGTTCACTTTTATCAAGCCCTTAGCCTTGTCCTGGACTCTTTATTTTCTCTAAAGCTTATACCCTGAACGGCGGAGGAAGAAAGCACAAGTTTATTGAATGTGACATTCTTGTTTACTTTTAAACGACTAAATAACTTTTCCGCCGTCAGATTCTGATACCATCTCAGTTAACTAGATTTTCTCAAATTAACCTAAAGACGTTCAGTAGCAGACAGTCGTTCAGAGTAAACCTTCGCCGTTGCCTTAAACGTTTCGCAGATTCTCTCGAGAACGTTGTTATTTAAAGTGCCTTTTTCAAATGAGGTTTAAGTTTTAAAATCTTAACAAGTTTTCGAGACCGACGAAATTGCAGTTATGTAGAGTAACGACGGCAAAACACTACTCTTTCTCTAATTGTTTCAAACAATTTAGTAAAATTAAACTCTTTTACGTATACAATAAAATGAAATGGTTCGCTAATATTAACGTAAACCATAATACCACGCGTGAGCAACTTATATAATTCCAATCGCGTGTGTAGCGTTATTAGAGTAGCGTATGTGGTATTATTATTTTTTTCATGTGCCTGGTGTTTCCATAACAGTAAAAAACGAAATATTCGAAACGTTGTAGAAAACATTTATATAAAATGTATTTTTCTTTTGAGCATAAATTTTAATAAACACTTTTATTCAGCTGTTGAATTATACAGACATTAATGTAACCGTGCAATATACGAATTTTATTAAGGATTAAATATGTCTGTGTACGTACTAAACCCATTCCATTAGGTTCATGGAAACGTTTGAAATATGCACTGTTAAAATTTTCATCACCAACTCTCTGCAGCTTACTCGCCATCGCATATGGTTGCGGAAATAATTCAAATATTCCACTCAGATGTGATTGTTTTGACGACTTTGTATTAAGGGTATGTTTAATGAAGGGACAGAAATGTGCGCTCACGGCTCATCCCTTCAGGCGCGGCAGGGCTTGTCGTCGCCGTATAGAATATGCAACAGCACATTAAAACATATCGCCTCAGCAAATTAATACATCGTCGGCTCTAGACAATTATGGAATAGAAATGAAGAGAAAGGCAAGGATGGACTAGGAGAGGCGAGAAGAGGCAAAGCAGTAGGCAGGTATTATTGCGAGATAAAACAAGAACCGACCTCTCTCCCTCTCTCTTTGTATCTCTTCCCCTCTCACACCTCTCTATCTATTTGTATTTCTCTCTCTCCCACATTCCCTCTCTCCCTCTCCCTGACCCCCTCCTTCCACCTTTATCCTTCAGTCATTCGCTAGTGCAATACGTGTCAGTATAACACTGAGCAAATAATTTCTATTCAGAAGGTATACAAATACTTGATGCGTGTTTCATTCCGATTGGGAAAACAATCACTTCTTCTTCGTTGTAGTATTTCTCATTAAATAACACTTTTTATTTTTATGAGTGCCCTATAAAAATTTGAATTTCAAATATTGAGTGAAACAGATTTATTCCTATAGAACATAACATGACTTACACGATGCGGTTATTAATGTCCGCAGCTTAATCTACATTTTCTTCCAGTTATGCTGAACACGTAGTAAAAGATTAACTAACCTTTAGAAAGCTTAATTGTTTGTATCAACTTATGCTGAATTAACGAGTTGTATTTTGTATTTCTGCATCCGTAAGTAGCAAAGGAACCCGTACAGGTGAAACTCAACCCGTACGAGAGATTCAGGTTCCGGTCCTAATTAAGGTAGTTATATTTTTGTCGTGATTTCTCACCTCACCTGTATCTACCTGCGCTACCATCCAGGGCATTGTCTCCGCGGGTGCCATGAGATTGTGCTTTCGCCTCCATGCGAAAGTCGCAGGTAGCCATCAGTCGGGGGGGGGGGGAACTGACGCTTCAACGGTGCCACCAAAACATTAAGAAAAATTCATACTCCTTTGCCTATTTCGTACAGCGAGGCCAGCTCCTTAACCATCTTGCGCTTCAAGATTCGCATCCGACCGTGCGGAACCGGAATAAAACTTGAGCTCATCAGACTACGATCCGGTCAGCACATGCAACTCCAGATACTCAAACATCAGTGCACATTCAGACAGTTAGTCAGTCACCTGTTATAGAAATATACAGTCAAACTTAAAACACTAGAAAAAACGTCTGTGCGCTGTTTCACCCAGTCGCGTAGGCTATCTTTGTGTTTGACTTTTAAGCAAACTGACAAACGGAGAAAAAAATTAAAAT
The DNA here is from genome assembly GCA_034769895.1 of Magicicada septendecula. Lineage (NCBI taxonomy): Eukaryota > Metazoa > Arthropoda > Insecta > Hemiptera > Cicadidae > Magicicada > Magicicada septendecula. The sequence goes on from CM068371.1 coordinate 266,237,415, forward strand.
ATTTGTGATAATTAATCATTTTTGTGTGTGTTCACAATCAAAATATACTGTACGTTCACAACCGGATTTTTAATATCAGAGCCAAAATTTACTTTGTTATTGTCATTATATTATTGCTTATATTAACTAATTCCCAAAGAGGACTAACGAATGACACATAATATGATACACTAACTTATACTTAGTTTTACTATAGGCCTAACTTTAAAATAATGTCGGCATAACGAATATTCAGTGCTTCGGCAACTTTTGGTGTTCTTTACTACACTGAAAATATAGGCCTACAGTTAAATACATAGATTCTGGTTGAAAACCGAATATTCCAGTTTAAAACGTTTATTATTATTTATTATATAACATGTACAAAGAGAACATGTTCGTTTTTTATAATAATATATTTGTTATACTATTTTATTATATTTCATTTTATATATAATAATATATTTTTATACTTTTGTATATTTTATTTTATGCATTACCTAGGCAATTAAACACTTCCAGTTTATCAAAATAAGACAGTCTATGCCCACATAAGATAGCATATTCCGCGATATGAATCAGTCCTGGACCAAAGCGTACTGTTTTATTAACTATATTTTACTGCAGAATATACGGGAATGTATCTCAAGAGAAAAACATAATACCTTAACGCAAGTCTACATTATCTTGATATATGCTGTAGATACTAGTTTCTTTTCAGACTGTACTCAACAGTGAGAAACTACAGAAGTTGTGTGAAATAGTAATGTAAAAAATTATTAATTAATGTTTTAGTGGATGGTTAGTGAGGATCGGTCAATAATACAAATTTTAGCTATTTTGCGTCGACGTTTCGACAATATTTATTATTGTCATCTTCAGGACCTGTGTATGAAATACAATAGAAATATCAAACATAACGAAATAATTAAATATTTTATGTGAACGTGTTGGTGTATGTGAGTGTGTGCGTATACGTTAATTGTTTCGTTATGTTTGATATTTCTATTGTATTTCATACACAGGTCCTGAAGATCACAATAAATATTGTCGAAACGTCGACCCAAATAGCTAAAATTTGTATTATTGACCGATCCTCAATAACCATCCACTAAAACATTCATTGATTGACGGTCACTAAAAATTTAAGGATTATTAATTAAGAGAAATTGTAAGATGTCACCGTAACAGTATTGATCTCCAACAACAGGCCGCCATATATAATTACTCTGACGAGACAAGTGGAATTCAATTGTAAATCAAAAGTAGTCCGATAGACTGGTCGACGGAGGAGAGGGGATCTCTCTGCGGTCACAGTAACAGAGTTCCTGAATTTGTTCTCTATTGTGTTAAACCTTGCTGCCGAAGCAGCAACCTGGATTTTTGTCAACAATGCCCGACCTTAACAACAAAGCCTACTCATCAACACGGTTCCGTTACAATTAATTTAACAGTTCTGCTAGCGTTGTAGCATTGTCGAACTGACCTTTTTCTAGAATCGCATTAACCCGACTTTGTCCGTTTTGTTTGACCGAGTTCGATTACTGGCGGTTGTAAAAGACGGTGCAGTGCAACATACGGTGGTTGTCTGGGTCGAACACAACACATGTTTGCACTTCTGACACCATCGATATGTGATCATGTGCGGGGAAATCTACACCTCACTCAGTCTGTAGTATAATGGGAACGCTGTCTACGCTTATTCGCTGCTGAATAATCTTCCACCAATCTGTAACTAATACATACAGATGTAATAATAACACAGTAAGCTACGTATCTGTGATGAGTTACATGCGCGGTGAATACTATTACAACCCGCGTTACTGAAGGTCTTAGTACGTACGTTGCTGAAACCAGTGTGATGCAGAAACTAGTTCGCTGTAATCAAGGAACTAGATCCGCACACATTAAACATCACTAGAAGTTAATTATTAATAACATATTTGACTAATTTCTTTTAAATGTGTAGGTACGTTATTCGCAGTGATAACATATGATTATTAAAGTTTCTGAAGGAATTTGTGAATAATAGTCTCATTTCTTTACTATTCAGTACGCCTATTTCTGCTACAAAGTAAAATAAAACTCAATCTAAAACTACAGCTAGGCTACTGCTCTTAATTTTTCCGTACTGTATCTGTAAATAAATTTAATAAATTCAAAGCAATTACTTCAAATAAAAGTATGTATTTTTAACAACGACTATGGGAATCTCTGATTATATATAAAGTTGATAAAAAATTTTGTGTAAAGTTTAACGAAAAGTTAACGTAACAGGGAACTTGTCATGAGTCGGCAATTGATTTGGATCAGTTGTGAAATAGAAATGCGTGGATCAGTTGGAAATGCGTGAGAAATAGATTGTTGTCTCAAATCAGTGCATTATTTAATGACAAGTGTTAACTTATTAATTTGTGTGTGATCGATTGTAATTTTTATCCGATGACATTTAATGTTTGTTGTGATAGGTTGTAATTTATAAACAGAACTTCTGTAATACGAGAGATTTTGTTTAATAAAAGTCGATTTTATTGCCGTTCTAAATTATTCCACATTTTAAATACCACAAAATTTATATATCAGTAAAGAAATTCCTCTGTCGAAATCAAAAGAAAAACTTTACGATTCTTTCAAATGAAAATATAGGTAAATAAAAGTCGTAAATCCAGAAAACGATTAAAAAAGAACTTGTGACTTACAGGATTACTGAATACGACTTTTTAATTGGTAAAATCAAAATTACCCAGAACAGTGGATGAGAAAAGACATCATTATGGAGAGATATTAACATTCACTTTTATGAGTATATGTACAAAATTGTATATAAAATGCTTTATATCTGAACCATGTAACAAAATTAAGTTCTTGTGGATATATATTTTACAAGATTGTGGAGTTCTTGTTTTACAAGAATATTATTATTTACAATTGTATTACTATTATTATTATTATTATTATTATTATTATTATTCACAGTCAATGGCTGAAATCCACTTACGTTTAATCCGTAATAAAAATATAAGCTGAAGTTAAAATCAAATAAATGAATTTGTAAATTGGTAAATAAAAAAGGCAGGTTAAATTTAAGTTCCGAAAATTTGATGTGGCAGTTTATTAATTCTACCACATATTTGATATTGACAAAAACTATTAGGCGTGATTAGAATAAATGTATTAATTCAGACGCAGACGTGCAGGGGTTCCTGCCGGCCAGATACGTTCTGCGGTTTGGAACATTTTAAAGGAGTCGCAGCATTTACTTCTGGAGCACGTAATTTTGTGGCCAACCGACCCTCCGTTATTTGCATAGGAATATTTACCACATTCCCATTTAATAGACGAAAATAATTAATGAAATTTAAAGCAACGTCAACGATCGCTTGGTGTAGAAAATGCAGTTTTCAACGGGGAGGACACTATCGGCACACTATCAGGTAGCGAATGAAGTGTATAAGAATATGCAACAGAGAAAAGTTAACTTAATTACTAACTGATATTAATTGAGATATACTGGCCAAGTAAATAACAAATATTTTTGGTTAGATATTCCTAATAACTGATATGTCAGGATTCCTTAATCACTCAATTATTAATAGAAATTAAGTCACTACTCGATCATATAAATAACGAGTATATTAGACTTGATTTTCGTATATTAGACTTGATATAGTTTCCCTAAATGATCTTGTTCAGAATTATAGAAATTGCTGGAAACAACATCTAGACAGAATGGACAATACCGCTTTCCGAAGTTTGCTTACGAGTATGAGCCGGTTGGAAGAAGATCTGCAGGCAGGCCAGTCACAAGATGGCGGGAGTCATGAGGCGGGAACAGGAGAAATCCTACCCATGAAATGATGATGCTGATAAAATAAGTCACTTAATTTAATTATTAGATAATTTTAGTCGTCGTCGTCATTTCTAACCGTTTTTCTGCTTTCTGCAAGGCACTTAAATCCATCGTCTTTGGTGTCCAGTAATTGTTACCTACTGGCGTCTAGCCCAGAAAATCACCTACTGGATACAGACATCATTTATACAATAGGATTAGCACTAAAAGATCTTTTCATCCATGTTCTTGAAATCCGGAAACATATTTTTTAATGCAAGTAGTTAACATCTTCCTTCATACAGTATGTCTTGCTACAAACATGGTAAACAGTGTACCTATCATACCTAGTAGCAATATATAGTCAAGACTATTATAAAACTAACCAGGCAAGTGCTTTCAAAAACCATAAAGTTTGTGTCCTGTGCATAAACGTAAACATTAGGCCAACAATCATGACACAGAGCTTTGTGCGTTATCTTCACATCTTCACTTACAAACACAAGAGTCTGCAACTGAACAACAGTGTGGTACTCCATAAAAAAAATAGTCTTTCGTACCTGTCAAGAATTAACATTTATCTTCTGACTCGTTTCTTTATCTCATTGAAATAAATACGCAATTGCTCCCGCGTACGCATGCGCGTGTAGGCATAATATTCAATAATATGTGTAGACCTTATAACGAAAAGAAATATGTAGTGTGTTGTTTAAATGTTTGTGTTGTAAAATGTCGGGCGTTACCTCCGCGCACTTTTGTTACTTACTCTGTTGACTGGATCCTCTGCTGTGATGTAGTCCTGTAACACAACTTAATACTATGCTTTTTGTGGGCGCCACTTGGAAACGTTTGTTCCAAGAAAAAAATGTGATTGATAAAATTTTTAAATCTACGAAAAAATTTAAACAAGTCAGTTTAGCTTGGAAAAATCAGTTAAGTTTAATGATTCTTTAAAAACAAACAAATCGTCTGAAGGACTATCATTCATAAAAAATTATAAAATTGCAGAGAAAAAAAAATTTTACAAGTTATTATTATTGACAATTTTTTATATATCCAATCAAGTATCGGCTAGTATTTCAGATTTTGACTCAGTTGAAAAGCATGAGTTTAATATGTGAAAAATCTTTACTCTCAGGACGTGACTCCTTTGAACTACCAAGACATATCAATTAGATGCCTTACAAGAAAAAACTAAGTGATTTGAAGGTGTATGTGTGGCGTGTGAAGTACAACTGTGTGATAAATGTAACCAGGTAACAAATGACTTTAATTTTGGTAACTCACGTTCCAATGGTTATTTATTCTCGCACTGGACACTCCTTTCGGGTAGTTTCTCGATCTCGCCTCTTCGGGTGTACACTGAATCTATTTAAAGTCAAATTTTGCGATCATTACTTTTTTCCGCACTTTTGTAAAAACGTTTGGCAGTAGAATATCGTTCAAACGCCGCCGCTACGAATCATCTGTTTAGCGTTGATTCAGAAATCGGCCACCGCAGCGCTGATTCCCATGCAGTGTTGAGGAAGGCTTTGTGTATTGTATGTTTACGTTAGGGGGAATTATTTGTCAAGTTAGTCAGTCAATGCGAACACAGCAGAATTCGTTCTCTATTTAAATGTTTGGTCCCTCCTGGGCCGTCTGTCGTTCTGGCTGCGTGATTTCTATTAAAATTTGCCGTATCGCTGCTCTATTTCAGCGATACTTCTGGCGAAGATTCTCGTTGAGGTTAAGTCAGTCGGTATGTCTATGTACGGGAAAAGCCTTCCTGCCGTGTCTTGTCGATTTCTCGCCTCTTCGGTTTCGCCTTAGCTGCGTGGATCAGTGTTGTGGGTGATGCATCAGTTCTGGAGTTCAAGTTTCAAGTGTTTTTGGGTCGAATTTGGTCTCGCTTTTATACTAATTCAGGATGACTGTTTTCATCGACTTCCGGTATATTTGTGTAAAAATTCTTTCTAGAATGTTCGAGAATAAACGAAATGGAATGTCATAGAACAATTTTCACTTCCGTAGAAGCTTTTAGAACGAATTTCTTATTCTTCATACAAAGGATATTTCAAAAATTACACTGGTATTTATCAAACAGTTTTACATTAGTACTCACAATTTGTATGCCATTAATATATTTAGATTCCTTGTTTTTAACTGAATCTAGCGATACTAAATATGATTGGTTTCTAATTAACTTAAGTCTAATAAACAATACAATATACAACCCTCACCTTGAGTTGTTGTCATTGAAAACTCAATTTTTATAACAAAAATTGTTGTGGAGTTACTAAGTTCCTTCCACAAGCTGAACATCTAATACTACTACTTTCCTACAACAAAATAAACAAATTTTAACATAGATAAAACACAAATAAATACAATTTTATATGGCCTCTGCTCATGGCCTAGATTCTTGTCAGTTTTCTAATACAATGATTAGTCTTTTTCTTTAATATATGTATTATTTCACCACTATACACACAGAGTTTATTATTTTGTCTATCTTTTGTGATACCTGGTTACTTTGTACATATATTATATTTATCACAAGATGACATAGCATCATTGATTGGTCTTGAGATGTCCTTTTTTATGGCGTGACAAATCTCACTCTAATTAGTTAAATTCTTTTAGAATTGACTTTACTTTCAACTGAGTTTGTTTCTTATTAAGGTATACTGATGTATTGTACCTTTCTATCTTATTTTTGTTAGTATTATGTAAGTATTTAGCCAGATATGATTATTTTTGTACTGGATAATTGGTTCCAGCCATACATGGTATAAGTAAATATTTTGCTAACTTGACTATTACAATGTTAAAGTTAGTCAGGTATATTAGTATAGTTGCTTTACATCATATTACAGCTTTCTAATGCAATTTGGTTGCATTTTGGCAACATTAAATTCATAAATTATACAATATTAGATGCCTATTACATGTTTTTAGTTAACACTGTTTTTGGCTATTTTGACTGCTTTTTAATCATTTGACAGCTTCCTTTATTTAAGATAAATTGTTCACTATTGTCTGCTTGACAATTACATATAGTTTTTAATTAAATCTGATAATAATTAATTTTTTCATGAAATCTTGGTGTATGGTCTCAAATCCAACACATTAATATTTTTTGTCATTGCAAATATACAATTTTTATATTAACTTAGATTCTTTCTAATAATGTATTTAAATCATTTAATACATTTATTTTATTTACATCACATAATATAATAATGGATCATGTCCATTTATTCACAAAAAATAGTTTTTAATACTCTATTCATAGTTATAAAACTTAATAATTATTGACTTTATTTTGGTTGATTCTGACATTATTTCTCTCTCTTATAGTGTCTTATGGTTTTTTCACTCTTATTCACTTTAATAATATATATGGGGTTTTGTCTTAGTCATAGTTTGGTCGTTTTTTTCAAGTTGATAGAAATAATTATTATACAAAATTACACAATTTTTTGGGACTACTTGGGTTCGATACTGTTCACCTCACTTTCCTCTTATGCTAACTTACTATATAAATGATTTCTTTTTATGGAACGTTCTGTGACGTTACAACCTATATAAAAATAATATTTGCTGAAAGAATGTCTGATGGTTTTCAACAATTGGAGTTTTATCGAACCGTAGTCTACATTAACAAACTAACAAAATAAAAGCTTGCATTCTGAAAATTTATTGTAAATAAATGTGATTTGTAATCTAATTCACACTTTAATGAAATACAAAAAATAACTGACAATGGTTATCTATCCTGCTGAAGCTTGATTACTCCGTCAACAAGATAGTTCCCTAAATTATTTGGGCCATTAATTAATTATATTAATGAAGACGTTGTATGCTGTATTCAGTTGATATCTTGAAAACATTTACGATATTCTGTGTATTCAGATTAAAATCCAAATGGCTCTTAAGTCTGTCCGCTCTTCGAGAGGTACGTCTAACCCATTCACGAAGAAAAATATGATCCAGCGGCAGTCGTCCGCTTACAAATGTCCCTTCACCCGAGAACAAAACTAATTTCACACATGTTAAATATTTCAAAATTGTTTTACAAGGTGTTACAACAAGGGGATTTGATGGCGCAAAGTAATTAATACGTGGGTCGTGCTGGTTTCACTGTCGAGGGGGGGGGGAGGTTGTACAGAATACACATTGCTGTAAAGACAAGTAACGAGTGTTAAGGGTGGAAGCCGGGCGGGCATTGTCCCCTAGTAATCCCTTCCCATCAATAACACGACACTTTACACCGGGCCTGCATGACACCGCCACCATCGCCACTGCCATCACCGGCTAATTCCATATCCAGAGACTCTTTACTGCTACACACACACACACACACACAAACGCGCGCTCGTCAACAGCAAACATCATGATGAGCTAAACAAACTTCTAACGGGGATATATTACAGGCATAGGTGGGGTACCCATATAAACAAAACGTCGGACTTAGTTACAAAAAAGACTTCAGCATTAAGACTAATTTATGATAGTGTCCCCCATTTCACGCAGCTCGACAAAAACAGTTTATTCCTACTCGCTGCCAGCTGATACCTGAATAGGTGTACACAGCCACAATTTACGGAAACAGAATTTTTGGGTATTATTTTTAGATATCAAGCCTCTAATTGTAAACAGTCAATAAAATGTTTTAAATGTAGTGAGTAATGTTTCGGTAATTATTTCATAATTCATTTCCATTGTTTCAGAAAATTAATTATTTATCTTTACAACATTTAAGTTTATATAAATTGCTTAAAAATTATATCTCAACAGAAGTCGAGTTTATCAAAAAATGGACGTTTCACAATAATGGTGTGAAAATAAAACTCTGTTGACACCCTTAGTTAAAAAGTAAATAGGCCTACATAAGTTTATTTTTGTCTTGTATCAAAATGGTTTGCCTAGTAAGATAAAAATTTTTAAGAATCAAATGAATTCTTGGCTAATAAGTAAGTCAGTAGAATGCCTTTATCAACCTGCCTAACATTAAAAAATATTTTGCTATTGCACAATATGATATCATTAACAGAAGGAACTTTAATTTGTCTTTTCACTTTATTTGCGATTGCTATTGTCCGATTGTCAAAAGAAGGTTGGGAGTTTATGACAGAAGATACTGGCCGTAGAAACTAACAAAAATAATGAAACAATTCGAAAACGTAGAATTGCTTTTGAGCAACAACTCTGGTAGTTATGGCGTTAGCCACATAATCCTGCAGCTCAGATTTGTTCTTAGTTGTGCTTTGTGATCCAAGAGAAAATGTATGAAGTAATCGTTTGTTAGGAACTGCAATTTTGTGATTCGTTTATTATGAACAGAATATTAGTTTCGGAACAAACTACTATGAACCGTGAGTAGTCACTATTGCATCATTGTATGTGCTATTGCATTGGTAGTAGAAAGAATGATTAAATTACTTTTTTTAAGGTGGCAAATAAAACACTACTGTGCATGTATATGTCTTCTGTGCACTAAGCAAAGCAATGAGGAATTCACTAAGAAATTTAAAGGTTTAATTAAAGTACTGTACTTGCGTGACCTTGTCCAGTATCTCCAGACGAATTGGTGGTTACAGATAGATCTGGGAGTCACAGCAAACAGGAGGCATAGTGGATTCTTCGGAACGAAATCGTTATAGAAAACTGCCACAAGGTTGATTAAACTCTAGAACTGATTTAAGCCGAAAAGTTATTTTTTAACGGTTTATACATTTACGTCTCTATTTTTCACAGTCTTTTGTAGCACCTGACGGTAATAGTAATTTACGACTACAAAACTAATGGTTTCCAATTTTTATGCACAGAGTGTGTTGGGTGGCATATTTGTTGTCTATCTCTAAGCTTACTTTTGCATATGGAGAGGAGTAAAACACGAAGTCAGGATGCAAAGCAAATTACGTCACTTTTAAGTACTGCTAACATTAGCGCACTTTCCGACTACTAACAATTAGGTTACTCATAATGATCTGTCTTCGTCTGTCCCACGCATCGTGTTCAATTACTCTCCACCCCCCTCACTAATATTCAGTTTCCCAATCTAACTCTCACACAGTACGTACTCAAAGTCTGACCTCACACCGTAACCAACACGCAGGTAATTCTGTGTGGGGAAACCCAAACAGATATATGCATGTTGTGTGTGTGTGTGTGTGTGTGTGTGTGTGTGTGTGTGTGTGTGTGTGTGTGTGTGTGTGTGTGTGTGTGTGTGTGTGTGTGTGTGTGTGTGTGTGTGTGTGTGTGTGTGTGTGTGTGTGTGTGTGTGTGTGTGTGTGTGTGTGTGTGTGTGTGTGTGTGTGTGTGTGTGTGTGTGTGTGTGTGTGTGTGTGTGTGTGTGTGTGTGTGTGTGTGTGTGTGTGTGTGTGTGTGTGTGTGTGTGTGGAAAGAACGTAGGAGCCGTTTGTACTTGACCTCAGAGGGAAAGTCTCCTAAACAATACGAAATGTTGAATAGCACTTTGTCTCACTCCGTTAGATACTTGAAAAGCAAGTACAATACTTGTGGCTTGGCAATGACGTATTCACTGCAGACAATAGGAGGTTAACTAGAAGGATCTGATATTGTTTATAGGAGACCGCATATACTGAACGTACTGGATATACTCGTATGTCTTAACCTCAAACAGAAATGCCGCAAAACATATATTTGCACAAACGTAGGCTACACCCGCGCGGATATACTCGTGTGATGTGGTTTTCTTTGTTACAAGCATCAGAGGAATAGTAGAGTATATATAACATAAAACTAAAAAAAAAAATCATTTTTGTCTATAAGCTGTACAAAATATTATTACAATTTCTCAACTTTTTCACTTGTAGACTTTGGTGGTGGGAAATTTTATGAACAACACTTTTGTTGGTTGACAACCACGTGTGAGTATGCCACGTGTGGGATGGGCGAAACGTTTGTGTTCATAACGATATTAATAAAAGTAATAATAAAATACCATCTTGAGTGTCAACCGAAAAAAGTGTTGTTATTAATAATTTCTTAACCATTAATATGCAGTTTAGGTTGTTTTTCCAATTTTAATAAAACATTCTCTGCAAATGTGTTTGTGATAAACAACAACAAAAATTATGAAATAAAGAATGATAAAATCGCATAAATGGGGAAAGTAAAGAATGCTCACGCTGTATTTTTATTAAAAAGTGTTTAATGATATCGTTAATGGAAGAAACAGCCAGACAACCGAAGCGTATAGGCCTACACACGGACTGATGTAAATTCTCGACATGCTGCTACACAAAGATACATATATTTTATGACGCAGATATATTTATTGGGAACGAAATAATTATATACAAGTAGTAATAGGATTAGAATGATAGGCACGAATATAAATCATGTTACTCCATAATTGGAATCAGAGTGATGTGTGTGTGTGTGTGTGTGTGTGTGTGTGTGTGTGTGTGTGTGTGTGTGTGTGTGTGTGTGTGTGTGTGTGTGTGTGTGTGTGTGTGTGTGTGTGTGTGTGTGTGTGTGTGTGTGTGTGTGTGTGTGTGTGTGTGTGTGTGTGTGTGTTTAAATCTCTATAACAGGTACCGGTGGACAGCGCTGGCCAACCCCGACACTACAAACAATGTTTATCCGATTACATAAGTGCCATCGTGATTTATATTACGTTTGCTACAGATTAATTATACACACTTGTCATTGCTCAATGCATTTATCCGCTAGTAAAACGTAAACCGCTAATAAACTTAGGTCGCTCTAATAACGCAGATTTTATCGATTGAGTCAATTTATGTGGTGATCACGTGTTTTACTAATAGCGTATTTTTCTGAAATTATCTGCTTGTGAAATGACAACTTTTATACTTAAAAAGTCTTTTGAATTGTTCTAAAGAACCTGAGTTAGTAAACAAGCAATTTTTTGATGTTTTACCCTGTTTATTGTACATCCTTAAAACAAAAGTTATATCAAATGTAAGGTAAATCAGTTTAAAATAAACTTATCCTTACGCAACAAACATATAAGGTTAATCCATATAAAATCCGTAGAGGATGTATACTACTAAACATACATTAGCGCGTCAGACTGAACTTCTATCCTTAGTTAACATATATCTTATATGAAACACAAGACGCACGGATAAGAGAGGCAGAAATAAATTTAAAACACATTACGTAGTCATTTAAGGTAATCAAAGTTATACGGAAACAAATGAAATGTTTCCATTTACGGTTGGTTCTAGCATCCTGATGACCGGAAGACACTTTAAAGTCGGTTGTGTACTATAACGTCGGTAAAGAGTTTTTTTTTTTAATTCTGGAACCCAAAGAAGCTTTGTTAATATTGTTCCGATTATAAGACAATTGTGTTGTGTATGTTCAACATGAATTATCTCCCTTCATCTCTCCCACCCTCTCACGCTCTCTCTCTCTTCTGTCTCTGAGTGATTTTCTAACAACAAAACAACGCTTCTCTTCGAATTTATTATTATTTCGTAACAATCGATTCTGTTACATATTACTAATTTAGTATCACACAATTATACTGTACACGCTTCTTGGACACTGACAGGTGTCACCTTGCCGTGTCATAACATTTAGCACTTGAAAGTACCCAGGTCGACGGGTTTTCCGCGACTTTCTGACTCACTCGACGTAATTGTCACACAGACATTAACTGCTTATTTTCTGTAAATAATAAATAGCACGGCTCGTTCATGCGAATTATGGAAACGATTGTGTGTAACAGATCCATCAATAATTTATTCAGTTGTGACAGGAACAACAGGCAGGCAGAGACCCAAACAATACGCGCTCATTGTGTCAAATAACCTGGGTGGCGTCAATACGGTTTTACTGGACACCGCGCTCTGCCGATCGTTCTGATTCTGTTTCAACGTATGTGACAAAAACATGCGGACCAGCGAATTAATAAAACAATAAAATTCCATCCCCTTAACCGCCATTTTATAATGTCAACCGTTGTCAAACACAATATGGGGTGACCTGATTTCTCTATAAACTGATTAATAACTCATTATACTCGATAATTGAATTATCGCAGATAACGATATTAAAAATGTACAATTAGTAATAATTTTGCTCTCTGACCGGCTCTCAACAAAGGGATGTGGATAAATTTCATTATCCGAAAAACAGGGAATATATATGTAGCCTAATAAGTTATTCAATAATTTTAGTTGAATAGTTTCAACTGCCCTCAAACAAATTAATATAAACGAGTTCTATGCACCAATATTAAAATAATATAAAAAAATGCACAGTTCTCGTACCTTGTACGATAATGTGAACGTTGAAAACGTCTGAATCCAAATGAAAACAAGCAAAAAACAAGCGATTTTATCATGTTTTTGCCAAATAGTATTTAGGCCGGAAGTGGTTTCCAAACTTTTATCTTGAAATCTGATAGTCCTTATCAAAACACATCTTTTGACACGTTTCCGGTCCTTCTACCTTTTGACACAATTGCGGAAAATGGGTCAGGGGACACTTTCATCAAAAATCGACTGTATACTCAGAGGCAGGCTTGCAGGCTTTCAATAAACGTTTTCAACGTACTGAAACATAGAAACATAACCACATCCACAAAGATAAGTAGTTCACTAAATCTATCACTACTAGCGCTAGTGTCTATCACTCAATCAACAGTACATACTCAACTTATTATTCTTATAACTACTTCCGGTTTGATGATAATGGAAAAATGAAAAAACGGTCTGGGGGTATTGAATGAGAGAACACTTTAGAACAATAAAAATACAGAAAAGTTAAATAACAAAAGATTTGAACCCAAATGAAAACAAGCAAAAAAACAAGCGATTTTATCATATTTTTGCCAAATAGTATTTAGGCCGGAAGTGGTTTCCAAACTTTTATCTTGAAATCTGATAGTCCTTATCAAAACACATCTTTTGACACCTTTCCGGTCCTTCTACCTTTTGAACTTTTGAAACAATTGCGGAAAATGGGTCAGGGGACACTTTCATCAAAAATCGACTGTATACTCAGAGGCAGCCTTGCAGGCTTTCAATAAACGTTTTCAACGTTAAAAACATATTTTACGAGATGAATTTAAAAATTCCGCTGTAACTGCATATTGTGTGACCGGTACAGGGGGGAGTTATTTTCAGACTTGATAGTAGTAGGCCTAACAAACTTGTTTTTTGCATCATTGAAATGGTGTTGGTGGGGTGGGGGGGGTGTACACTGCCAATGTCTGGAACAGGAAGGTGTTGTGATTAGAACCACAACCACATATCAGCAACCTGTTATTATTCTATACGATTATACTTTTAGTAGGTAATCTTTTGACATACTGAAACGACCTGGGGCTGAAAAACTAACCTTGATTTCAACGCCATCCCTGCTGACCTATATTTTTCTAGGCCTCTACTTTCATACTTACTTTGTATATGAGAGCAGAAGCTAATTTTATGTGCAAAATTAAAATCTACTAGCTTCCTAATTAAAAAAAAATTTATGCAACGCTGTTTGTATAGAGAACTGAGAAAATTACCTTTCGATCTATTACTACTCTTAGTAATTATTTGTTATTGTCCTATTATGCTTTTTCAATCACTAGCCTTACAACACAAATAATACACAATTGCGTCATAAAAGATTAGCAATCAGTGTCATAGACGTTAGGCTACAGTAATTACAACTGTTAATTACGGTTTCTTAGAGAAATTATGCTTTCGTATTGAGAACATCTTAACTTTGTTGTTTATCTTAACTAAACAACAAAAGAGGAGTACAGAGACTGAAGAAGATAGAAGATGGATTATAGAGGTAGATGAAGTTGGAGGAGATATTAGAGGGAGAGGATAGTGAGGACAGTTAAAACAATGCGAATGAGGGGTATGGATACGTGGATACGTGAGGAAAAAAGAACAACGGAAGAAACAGAGTAAGGTTGAAGATGTGATGGAAGGATCAGGTCACAGAGGACATCAAAGACAATGTGCGTAAGAGGAAAGAGGAGTGTGTGGATGAGGCTGGTGGAAGATACCAAAGGGAATGGAAAATTGTAGAGTGCGAGTGAACTGATTCGTCACAGTTTGATGAGTCAGAAGATCTCAAAATAGTAGCTATAATTTAGCAAGGGAAATAAAGCTTGATGATGATGAGGCTAAAATTACACAATGTTGTTAATTCTGTATTTTAACAGAGTTAGGAACAGTCGAGCTCACTGCAGCACTCGTCCTTTGCGGAAGTTGGGTTTGTATTCAGACGTCTAATAAGAAGGCGTTACGTTATTGCGTAATAAACGATGTTAAACCGCACGAATAAACGATAATTCTCAACGCCTAACTTAAAACCAGATTCGTGTTTTCCACGTTCGTTGATTAAAATTAATACGTTTTTTTCGTCGTTATATTAGACATCAAAACTCGATGTTTTATTACGCCGTAAACGTACTAAGCGCTACAAAGTTATAATATTTACAACCAAACTCGTTTTTCGACATTAGTCTTCTGCGAACAGGTTAGCTACCTCGCTCTGAGGTTCGGCCACGCAAACACCACTCTAAAATACCTCCCGTTTCTTAATCACTTTGCTTTAGGTATTCCGATCAAATGTAAATTTAATATTTTACTTCTGTGAACTAATAGAGGGTACTAATTTTGCTTACCCTAGTCAAAATAATTTTGAAATATCTTCCTTCTACAAATAAAAACTAATGAATAGAAAAATCCTAATTGCCTTCTTATAACACTACTAAGACACTTGACCGATTTCTATTATTTGGGGGGTACACTTACATTATAACCATGTCGCAATTTCAGTTCGCCTTAAAAACAGAAAATCTGTTAAAATATATAACATGAAAACTAATACAAAAAAATCATTAATTGTCAATGATGAGTGTAGTGACGTTTTGTATCGAATTTGTTCTTTGGTGACTTAATTTTAAGTCTATTAATCATTAAGAAAAACTAAGTAAAGGCCTTACATTTCACATTGAAACTTTCTATTGATACTATGAGAAACCATTAGTTCTAATAAAGTATTATTACGCAATTCACACAAAATTGGAGGTACTAACAGACAAACTAGTTGACACAACTTCAAAATAAAGATTGTTTCCAATTTATGTTGTTTAATTACGATTAATCTTCTGGTTCTTGAGTACTCTGAAATTTTATATTTATCAATACGCGTATTAGAATTTATTTAGTGTATTAGAAGTGTTCTTTTGCATGTTCCAAATACATAACGTCCGCAATTCCAAGTTTTAGGTATGCCAGTGATTTTCCTTCATACTGCCTAATGAATCGTGTGCTTGAGTTTCTTGCTTTTATTTTACCTAGCGTTACAGGTTTTTTCATTCACAGTTTTCAGAAAAAATTACAATTTTTCTTAAAGTTGTCGCTACTAGAGCATCTTATTTGATTACATAGTTCATTACACGTTTCTGCGTATCAATTTATTTGTATTTGTTTCTCTTTATTTGTATTCGTTCCAGATTCCATTATATTTAGTTTCTTTCTGTTTGGTGTTTTGATATCGTACAAAATACATAACTTTCTTATCAGTTAATTTTTTCGTGTTAAATTTAAGGGATGGAAGAGGTTACGCATTGAAGGAGTGACGGATACAACGCCTTGTAGAAACCAACAAGTGGTGGCTTCGCTTTCCGGCGATTCCAAAATGTCATGATAAAGTTATTAGCCCCCAGGTCGACTGAGCCTGTGAAAATAAATACTTTGGAGCAGTGATGTGTGCCCGAAGTGTTCGTTAGACTACCCTTCCTGTATGTGCAAAGACTTTTCATACGTAACACACTAACCAATGAATCTAAACTTCAAAAGAAATAAGCCATTGTTATTATTATTATTTTGTTGTTGTTATTTCTTACTCAGTTTCTGACCCGTGCCTCCTTCTCCAATCTGACTTGTTTCCTCTACGCGGTGAATCACTATCTCTGTTTTAACTCGTAGTCACATTGTACACTCGTGCCAATGATGTTATAACACGTCACAATTGGACAAATGAAATAGTACTATAAAAATGTTTTATCTTTGTCGTGTTTACTATCATACATACATGGTGATCATACCCAAATTCCATCCAATTTCCTCACATTATTGTTGTTTTACGTTGTCTAAACCTAATAGAAGCGAAGACAATTTTATAAAAGTCCTGAAAAGGTGCAAAAAATGATAATTAATTCATTTAAATTTTGTAAAAACTTCGGAAATTTATTTGAAATTTCAATAAAAACGAAATCCAAATTAGTTCGTTTAATTTGTTGTAACAGCCAAATAGTCAGAAATTATAGCACCAACACCAGCACCAAAAATAATGACAGCCTAGACGCTTAGCCGGTGATGATATCAATGGAAGACTTGGCTGTAAATATCCTAGCGTATAACGCTTGCGGAAATTGTTGTACCAGTGAGGGGAAAATACGTCTACTCAGCTTAAATTATGGATTCGTGAATGGATTTGAGCTTTAAATGTAGATTGAGTTTCTTAGTATTTTACGTATGACTTCCCTTGGTTCATTTACGTTCTTTCAGGGTAACCAGAAAAATACTTTATTGTACAAGGCGTATAAAACTATAAACGCTTTTTGTTTATATAAAAGTACAAAAGTCTCTCCCTCCCCCCTCTCTCACACACACACACACAATTCCAGTTTTGAATTTAACCTTCGTGTGTGTACGTTTATAGTTTATAGAAACTTTTTTGTCGATACAGTTGTCATACAGTTGAGAACTACTTTGTACAGTTGTACAGTTGTCGATACTTTTTTTGTAGATACAAATACGTCTGGCATAAAGCGCTGTTAAGCAGTTTCCTTATTAATTAGCCGATTAGAAAATGTGTAGTCTAATACAAGAACTTCAAGAATTTGTAAAGATAGGTAATAACATACATGTGGACAACTATACCCTCGACACGCGTTTACCGCCGTCAATGCGAGTGTCGTTAAAATACCACACGCGCGCGCGCGCAAAGATGTGTGTGTGTGTGTGTGTGTGTGTGTGTGTGTGTGTGTGTGTGTGTGTGTGTGTGTGTGTGTGTGTGTGTGTGTGTGTGTGTGTGTGTGTGTGTGTGTGTGTGTGTGTGTGTGTGTGTGTGTGTGTGTGTGTGTGTGTGTGTGTGTGTGTGTGTGTGTGTGAACATAGGGTTCAGATGTGTCCCAGAATACATTGGTACACATACAAATACATTCCCGAAGGTGAATATAAATGGTGTGTGTGTATGTGTGTATGTAAATAAGACGGGCAGACAAAGGGAGAGTGTGCGGTATGTGCGGGTGTTTAAAACAAGGGCTTAAATATCGTAGAAATTTAACAAACGCGAGCACAGAATTTGGTTTGAAATCTCGAATGTAACTGATGTGGTTCAACGTTTACCTACTTTAAACAAAGGTAGGGCAATTAAAAAAGCCAAGATTAAATGACGAATACGTGGCCCTTGCTCTCTGTTTCATTCCATCAGTGTGAATATCGTTTTAACTTCCCTGCGGCTGGTATAGCTTAACGTATATTTTATTTACTTTACCGAGAAACCGGTGGAGAATAATTGACTGCACGTGCATGTAAACGCTGTCGAAAACCCTGTATATCTTATCGTCAATCTGGGGTAACTCCCTACCGCAGACGGCGCGCGGGGTGTTCGTTATACATGGTCGATGAAAAATAAACATTAATTTTTAAAAACAAAGTACACTGAAGTACATTAATTGAGAAGAGCACAGTAGCAGTGGTAAATCCAGTTTTATGAAAAATCAATAAAAGCCATTTGTAGAGAGCTTTGTACCCTGGGGCTGGGAACATGTGTGCGAGAATCAGTGATAATTACGATTCTAAAGGGTGTGAGCTGTCGAGTGCCCAAAGGACCGGACAACTAACGACCAACATGGGCTTATGTACAATTCATTCTCACTCTAACTCGCACTCTACGACACAAAGTAACTTTTTAATTTATTTATTTTTTTCACTTATCTCGTTTCATTCGAACCGTTTAACTTTGTTTAAATTCTGGCCTTTGAATCATGACTCATCTATAATTACTTATTGCAAGCGATAATGGTAAGAACTGAATAAACGTAATAGTAAAGCTACCGAAAAGAGTGCGCATAATAGCGGAGATAATATTTCTTGTTTCGTTTGAAATAGTGTTATTCATATCCATGTTACACGATAGTTTAATGACAGCATCGCGACCATGTGTATAATAGTATAAATTTCACATTTTTTTCATCACTCAGGTTCTAGAGCCGCATTTCTCGACTTCAGAAGACTTTGTCGATGTAATAAATACGCCCTTATGATGGTATCTCACAAAAATACCTTTCTAACCAAGTTTCCTGATTCATGGGTTCATTTGAGCAGGTAACTCATTGACCACTTCAGAGTTTGTCGAGGATTAATTGAAAAGCACATGGTAAAATAACTCAATGATTCCATAATAACTTTATTGGAATAATCTTGTATAGGTATACCCTTCTCAGACGGCGAATACGTAGAATAAGTGTGACAGGTAGCGCCTGGTAAATTTTTATCATTCTTTACTACGATTCACTGAACGTTGCATTCCTCAATCACTCTCACGGTTACGGTGGATCATGTAAACAGATCTCACGTGGTATTCTAGCATGAAATAGATCAACGATAACCACAAGAAATTCCTAAAAGTAAAAATGTCTTTAATAGAATAACTTCTGTCAGAATACAATGTCTTTTCATCTTGTTTTTTAATCAGTTCTATAAACCTACAAATTTGGGTTAATTTGAACAAGATAACTTAAAAATTCAGTAAATAAAAACACCTTTCCAGTAAAAATAATTCAATTTTATTATAATAACTATTTTATTTCTCTCAGCTCGGTTGATAAGTAAATGTAGGAATGAGTAAAGAAACCTCTTTTGTTAACATTACAGAATTTTCAGGTAATTTTATAATCTCTTTACTTGTAATCATGTAATTACAAGTAATTACATAAAGTTAGTGTTTTATGGAAACATTAACTTTATAGAAATGGGTTGTATTACTACTGGGAAACGTTTCTGTAATGTGTGTACACACACACACGCGCGCACAAAAATAATTCACAGATCACAATGTGAGTAAGATGTATTGCCATATTTTTAAAGTAGGCCTATAAACGGATATAACATCTTCCCTTTCTTCATTATTAGCGTTCTTCTTCACACTGATAATGGCAAGGAACATTTTACCACTGATTGTTCAATGCTTTCTCTCTACTGAGCAAACCTTGTTCAATTCACTGTAACGATTAATGTGTAACCAATTCTTGATAATCTCTCGTCTTACTACCAAAATTTCTTACGCACCTCTAGTTTATTTTATGAATTCTGTACTTGCCATCATCTGTTCACGTTTATCTATTCATGTATACTACCTGTTTCCCTAGTTATTCTAGTTAACTGTCTATATGCCTCTGAGGACAGGTCGGAATATTGTATCATCCAATGCACACTATTCATGTTTCATCCCGTAAGTCCTGAGTCATCGCAGTAAGGACGCTACGACTAAATATACGTTTATTTTTTTTTTAAGGAGAATTTATTAATCGTCGTAACTACGTTTATTACCTACAGGTGATCCACTCTGATGTCTTGGGATTCACAATTTCCGGCATTGTATTTCCACCTTTTGTTGTTATTTTACAGAATACTTTAAGCATTTCGACCTTTCAGGTCCTGATAATCACTTTTAACCAACTTTTGTAGTCGGTAATTGAGCAATCTTATTGCGTTTTTGTTTTTCTGCATATAATATTAAAGCGTCCTTCATTACCGTAAGCTCCGGTGGTTTCATTAAACAGTATAAAATCTGCCAATGTCGTATAGAGCATTGAAAGGTATAGTCTATTTTGTGTGTGTGTGTGTGTGTGTGTGTGTGTGTGTGTGTGTCTGCCTATCTACAAGAACGTGCCTCAGATACTGGACGAGGTTGCAGGCAGGGGACAGCGGAAGCCGCGTGGGAAATGACTGAATACTGTGAATAAGGCTACGCCTAATCGGAGTCCCGGTCCAAGATGGCAGCCTTAATAGTCTATTACGTGAGACATGACAAAGGGCTTATCTGCCGATTTTGAGTTAGTGTCCATGTAATTTTTTGATTCCTTTTGCAATCGCTTCCTAAAAGGTTCAAGAACGTCCTAAAAGTTAAGGAAAAACGTTTGGTCTGCTCTCAACCCTAAAGGGTTGAAAACTACCCCTAAAGGGTTGAAAATATGAAACGACGCGAGGATGCATTTTGAAGCCCTGAAATTAGGTACTTATCGGTTTTTGGGGTGATGATTACGATTCAGACGTCCAAAATTATATTCGACGCAAAGCATAGTTTTTAAATGCTTGAAGCAGACTATAATCAGGGGGTGTAAGTATTAAACTTCGCGAGAATGCCGGTCAGAGCCTCGAAAGTTGGTACCTATAAGTTTTTGGGAATGTTTATTACGATATTGACGTCAAGGAATACATCCGACCCAAGGGTTCGACTTGGAAGGGTTGAAAACCACCCTAAAGTGTTGGAAAACATGAAAAAACTCGAGGATGTACTTTGAAGTCCGAAATTGGGCACCTACAGGTTTTTGGGGGTGCTGATTACGATTTTTACGTCAAGAAATACATCCGACGCAAGGGTTATATTTGAAAGGGTTGAAAACCACCCCTAAAAAGTTGAAAACGTGAAACAAAGCGAGCATGTAGGCCTACTTTGACGTCCAGAAATTGGGTACATTCAAAATTCAAAAGTTCAAAATTCAGTCGAAAAAAATATATGTTTCATCCATACTTATAAAATTTAATCAAAGAAAAGTTGAACCGTAAACATTATATAATTTTATTAAATTAAATATTCGATTGATATAATGAACCAGCAGTACAGAGAGTGACAAATTGCAACAGATAATGTTTTGTTTACAAAAGACGTTAAAAAAAATAAAAAATAATACTTAATTCTATTGTCAATTTGAAAAAAGTTTAGTTTAGTATAAATTAATAGGCTCTCAGGACCGCACCCGAACATATAACGTACGATAACAAAATCTAACTGTTGAAGCGCGTTTACATTTTTGGTCATAACACGGTCAATATTTAAGAAACAAATTTCAATAAAAATGTATTTTGTAGGAAATTTAAAGAGCTACAACTATTGTCGTATACACTATAGTAAAAAAACCTACTGCACACTAGATATTTCGCCTAGAAGTCAAAAATGTTTTACACGATGTCGGCAAAATACACCTTTAAACTGCTTTAGGCTAACTCATCGAGTTTTAGTTATAAAGGAATGAAACAAAATTTTAAAGTTTTGTTTTTCTATAAGCTTTATTTTTGATTCATAAACAATTTTTCGATAAAACGCATCGTTACTGAGATATTTAATAAAAAAACGAATTTTGACAAAAATCCAAAAACTTGAATTTTCTTAAAACGTTACGTGTTACTGTACAGCAATACATATATGGTTCAAAAAAATTGACGACATTGCTAATATAATAGACAACAGAAAACTACAGTATCTCGGCTTAATATGCATAGCCTATTTGACAAAATGGCGGATGTCACTTTTTAAATTTTTTGGAAAAAATTTGCAGAAATTATATTTTCCTACATAACTTCGTAATATTTTAAGCTACACAAGTAATTAACCCAGAGTTTTTAGGAAATTAACAGAGCTTTTATTTGATACTAATTTGGTTACGATCGAACAATTTTTCACCGAGATATATCACAGTTTTAAGCACGTAATTTGATCCAAAAACCGGTGAATCGCCATCTTATTTTGGCTGTGTCTCTAGAACCATTTGACATAAGGAAACCAAACAATGTGGAAAATGTTTGCCTGATCCTGATAATAAGCTTTAAGTTTGAGTTATACAAATGTTTCGCAAAATTGCGTCGTTTTTGAGTTATTTGCAGATTAATTTAAAAAAACGCGTTTTTTTTGCAAACTTTGAACCCTTGTAAATTGCAAACAACGCATTTTTTCCAAAAACTGTATACATCCTTTTTGCTTAGAATTTAATTCTCTATCGGGTCCCGGGGTTAACTAATTTTTATTTTTTCACCCTCGAAAAAGGGTAAAAACAACCCCTAAATTTAAGAGCGGGCCAAAATATTTCCTTAACTTCATTTTATAACCCTTTATGAAGATTTTGCAAAAAAAATCAGAAGGATCCATGGACACTAACTCAAAATCGGCAGAAAATTCCTCACGTAATAGACTATAAGAAGGTATGGTGAAGTGACTGGTGGCGCACATCGCATGGCGCATGTACATTAGGTAAATTCCACGTAAACCGTATGACGATGTTGAAACGTGGCAAGTAAGTGCCGCTTCAAATAAGAATTCCCTACACTGAAGAGTATGTAGGGGATTTGGTCTCTAAAGTTTGCGGAGATGGACACCAATCAAATATAGGCGAAGCTCAAACTGTGTCAGTGGAAATAATTGTCAGCGTAAGAAGATATTCGTAATGTCAAGTTCTTCGTCTTCTAGGTGAGAAGTTGATGAGACGCGTTGTTCTGCTTCCTTCATAATAAGAATTATTCCACAACTTAATTCAACACATCTTCGGAATTGGTAACACACGATAATACTAGAATAACGATTTACTAATGGACAGTAATATCCGTAAAAGGTTCATTGAACATAAAAGTAATAAAAGACAAAACAGGCAGTCCATAACTCGATAATTCAATACGTACAGAACGGTCCTAATTTTATAATCATTTGCGAGTTGAGATGGCTGGAGGATCTTTGAAGGCGGAACAGGCAGCAACTTGCTTATACCGTGTTGCGAAGATGATGATTTGTGAGTTGTCATCAAGAAATAAATTTACACTACAGAACACGGCCAAAATTGGCAAAGCCTTCGTTACGTAATTGCATAACAATCTAAATGCATATAGTTTTTACAGTTTCAATCCTATTGATAGGTCTACCCAATATTGCAATAATTCGTACATTATTTATGACAAGCCATATGTGTTCTTTACGTGAAATTATTTAAGTTTACAAATTAATGTATGCAACAGAATGAGTAGTTATCACAAAAGTAGAATTATATATTCACACACACACACACACCACGCGCCCGCATTATAGTCTTGAACAAGATTTTAAAAAGCTGCTCACATCTGCTTAAGAACTCCAAACCAATATTTTCTAATATAATTAAACGTAATAGTTTTCTTTATAATTACTAAAAGATATCTATCAAATTACAAATAATAACTAATTACAATAAAGCAGTACCGTAAATCTATTAACCTTATGAAAAAGAGGTTCGAGTTTTGGAAACGTTTGGCTAATGTAAACTCAAAAATATTCACTTTTACCTAAAACACAACCACTACGCGCCAATGAATATATTCTAATTATTATTTAATTATTATTACATCTCGTACTTCATTCTAAATACCAAGTAACCATAACTCTAGAAAACTATAAATAAATTCGTGTACGGTACAGAGGTAAAACAAGTCGGCATTTATTGATTGGTGGTAACAAATTTTAATGGGTAATTATTCTCTAGTGGTTTAATTGCTTCAATTTCTACAAATAAATGTTTAATAATATCTTAAATTATGCAATGTTTAATATTCATAAATATTTAAAAAAGCATTATATTTTAAATTATAAGCTAATTTATTTTGACTCTTTATTCGTGTATCTTTAGTTGTAGTACACGTGTACAAAATAGTAGAGGTATACATAACGATATGTTAGGTAAAAATTGAACGTGAACGAATGCCAACAACACATTTATAACAAAGGGGTGAGAATCGGAATTTCTGGTTCATTTACAGGTTGTATGGTTAATTAATCAGTGTAGCAATATGGGCTCTCAAAATGGAGTGGAGCACTGAAGCAATGACAAATCTTACAAGTGTGTTTGCAAACAACAAAACCTTCTTTGCTCATTAATTAATCAACGTGTCTCCATGGTACCCTCACTCTTTCTCAGCCGTACCATTCCAGTCTAATTCCTTGCAAAAAGCAATTAACAGCGTTTCACACTTGATGAATTACGCTCTTGTCAGAGAAATGAATTTTAAGTAAACCGAGTCACTTAATGAGATGAAGGCTTCCAAACGCTGCTAATACTATCTCCTAGTTCCATTTCCATAATCATATAATCCGTACTAAAGTAGACAGATTTTCTGACGTAATACAACTTTATAAATTCCAGTCGCATAAAGAAAATCAATTTCACTGAGCAAATTTTTATATTTTGTATTTTCAGCAAAATAGTCTACACTATAAACGAAATGTAAGGACTTACGTGAAGAAGTTTTAACTTGATCTTGTTGATTATTTTTAATGTTAGGTCTAGTGCCAATAATCTATTAATTAATACAAAATTATAATAGGAATAAACTATTTATACGGCATTAACACTACTTTTTTTAACCTATAATTATTATACAAATTTTTTTTACGGCTATCATTACGAAAAGTTATGACGCGTTTGTGTTATAAGATGGCATTTACCAAAAGATAGCGATAAATAGCCATAAGTGAATAAGTACGCGCGGGTGTATATTAAATATTAAACAAACATTAGTTAGCTAAAATCATATGAATCACCAGTTGTAACAGCAGATTTTAAAACATGACATATATGTATATTTTAAAAGATATAAAATAAAGATGTCTAGAAATCTGCACACCTCTTCGTATGATCAGGTATTTAAAAATAACTGTGTGCAAAAAAAAGTGAAACCTAAAAGTAATGCTGTGGGCTGAAGAAAACTTAGAAATTCAGTAGCACGGATTTAGTTTGTAAATTGGCTGGTTAACATTTTAAAACCGACGATAAACGTAACTGAATAGACTATATTCTACGTAAATATTTTATATTAATATTTTACTTTTTTGTAACTATTTTTTAATAATTGTGTTTCCCGATAGTTTTTTCATGTTAAAATATTCGTACGGCAAGCGCAGGAACCAGAATCATCCATTAAAGTGTAATAGAAAGAAAATAAATATCATAAATCTTCTAGGACGTTTTACCGTCTTTTGTGAGCGGGTGTGTAAATTATTGTGGAAGGTACTGTAAATTACACAACGTATCTCAAAAAATATTCTTCTGTGTTTGAAAAAGATCGGGCGTGTAGAACCAAAGTTATTGGACTTATAATCTGATAGTGTAATTCTAAATACGAGAATGTTTTCTATCATCCAGACTGGGTGAGATACAGTAACTTTGTATATGTAGGCTAAGTCTGATAGCCAGTTGCGTGGTTTGTTACAGTCTGTCTCGTGTGTGCGGCGATATTAAGGGTGATATTAAGCGACTACGTCTTGCTGATTTTGACTTATATATTTTAATAATTATGTTCGTTTCTTGGGGAAGAAGTATGAATTATGACTAGAGCGTTTTAGATTATTGCACTCGTCAAAAAAAGGAGTTTTTGTTTAAGTGATAGTTATTGAGTAATGTTTGTGTCTGTTTTGCGGCGTTTGGTATCGTTTACACACAAGTCACTGGAAAGTAACTGGAGCAAAACTCGTTTAGTAGTAAGTAATTAAAAAAATTATGAGGATACTGTACATATGGCCTGAGATCACAGTTGTAAAATATTCATATTGTTTGCAAAATTTGGGTGACTAATTTGTAGTCGTTTAGATAAACGACTTTCAAGACACCGGAGAAATTAACTACTACATTTTATGTAGGCCTATGGAAATTAAAATTATTGCATTATACATATATGAAGAGAGAAGGAAGAGACAGATTTTCAAAATTATTTTTGAATAATTAGTTTTACACGAAGATTGTAAAAACACGTGTACTTAGGTTTTAAAGTTCACTTTTAATTTTGTTTGCACAATTTTAAAGGTTTATTCAAGATCCTGTAATGCAGAAGCAAAGAATTAAACACGTTTTTTGCTGAATATATTATACGTTAATTCAATTTTCATTGTAAATATAGTTTTGTGAACGTGTTGGCGTATTTTGTTCCAAATTAGGACTAGTTTACCGCAAATTTCTTGTTTGATAGCGAACCGATTGAACCGTGGGTTATGTGTGAATAATCGTGTGGTTAAAAGTCGAAGATTAAAACACAAACCAAATGAAGGGTTTTGCTATTGGAGCGTGAAATATGTATATTTGTATAATAAAACGAACGTGTTTGGGGTGATATTTGTATTGAATAAAATTTGAACACAAACACACATATCCATCTATTTATCATACTTTAGGCAGCAAATTTTCCACGTGATTCACATATTGACACTGCGCCAAACACAAGGGAAATTTTGATGGGGTTGGAAATAGAGAAGGGCGGCAGCTTCATTGTGTGGCAACGAGGTTTTCAATAAAAATAAACAAAATACTGTGGGGATATATATGCACAGTGTGAACCCTGTTGGTTTTACACCATCAACCCTCCACTACACTCTCAGTGGCCCTCTCTAGCCACGCGTTGTATGTATATACCGTGTGCTACACTAACGACTAAAAAGTGTATATTACTTTTAATACCTTTTTCTTGTCTTTTTCGATCAACAGTATAGAATGTATAAAATAAGTGAAACGTCTAAGCGTCGAGTGCGTTTTTTATTGTGTGATATTAGTGTGGTTCACCAAATTAATGTGATGCTGTTAAGCTGTAAATATAATGCAGATTTGCAAAATTGGTTACTTCTGTGATCTCTTTTATTTGTTGTAAACAGTGCACAATTAGTTCACGTATTTCTATGGAAGGATTAATGAAGTGAATTGGATTTGGAAGAAAGTGTTAGCATCATAAATAAACGTTTTTATGAAGATTTGAGATTCATGAAATAGTGTGGGGAGGTGTACACAGAACTAGCACGAAGGATAAGTTCGTCTAAATTAACACTTTATAACTGAAATAATGTTACTTGGAGTAACTGAAACGACAATTATTTCAAAAACACTACCGAAAAACACTGTGCAAATCTAGGTAGAAGCAAAAATAGTGTCAACTGGCTGTATATACTGTTGTACTGGCAATGGTATTTCGCTCTTGTCATAAAACGGTTGCGAATGTACAACTGTATATACTATATCCGAGTATTCTTGTTAACAGCTATTAAGAAAATGTTTTATTTATGAAATACGAAATTTTTATACGTATGAGCACGAGTGCATGTTTGATATGACAAAACGTAGAAGTGTCTAAAGAGAATCTTATTGTCAAAAAACGTGGCGTGCAATCCATTTTAGAAAACGAGCCAGTACTAAACAATAATTATGTTGCTCCGCTTATTCTTTTCCAGTTTAAATGTGCCTGTTCTAATTCAAATTAGATGTAAATAAAACTAATCATATTGCCGAAAATTAAATTATATTTTTAATGTATTGCACTCCACAAGCATTTAAACGAACCTTTCCTGTCCAAGCAGAGTTTTGTATTGGTTTTTGCTGTTTCTGAGAACGTATTTAATATTACGTATATTTCTAAGAGATGCGACATTCAAGTTATATAGAAATATAGACTGCACTGTAAACTCAATTCCTGAAACTCAGCCTATGAAACACTGCAAAAGACTCTTATTACAAGCGAGAGGAACTCTGATTAAAAGAGGTTCATAAATTAAATCACAAACACTTCGTGAGCAAATCATCATCGCGCACACACATCGAGTATTTATGACAGTGACGTGTTTCATTGTGGTTATTTTTATGATTAATCGTAGTTTTATTTACTTTTAACCTTTTAAACCACTGCCCCAGCACTTTTAAGACAAAAACAATGGCGAATGCTATTTTAAGGGCTAAATGGACCAAAATTGTAAAATCCGAGGAACAAATTTACACCGCATCACAATACACGCAAGAACACTTACATACTCTACTTCATTTTTTAATGAACAAATGTAATTTGACTATTATCAGTGAATAGGCTTAAATAGTATTGTTTTTCACCATATAAAAATCTAGCCTGTATTACCACGATCTTGGGTGACACTAAAACTGATTACTAACAAAATTATGTTAAAAAAGATAAGACAAATTGTATACAGCCTATGATGTGTGTGTGTGTGTGTGTGTTTGTTTGTGTGTGTGTAAGAGAGGGGGAAAGAGAGAGCATATATTGGTATTTTACTTCAATATGCGAAAATTTTACAAAAATAATATTATTAAAATTAATGCGTTACAAATTATTACTGTTAGCTATAGGCTACTGTTACTGTGAGTTGTACCAGTCGTTTTGATTAGGGTCACATTAGATTTACTGATTAATAAACCTATCCAATTTACTTAAACATACAAAGTTTATTTGAAAACTGATAATTAAAATAATAAACCTCGAATGTGACATCTCTGATTTCCCACTGCAGCTATTTAATATGGCCTAAAATATTTATCAAATTACGTTCAGCATTTTATGCTTCACTTCAAACATGACACAAAGTTTTATTTTATATGTAACGATAATCTTTCCGTCAGACACGAGTTTAATGGTTTAGTGACAGAAATTATATACTAAAATTACTGCCATAAACCGCTGGATATACGCATGTGTATTAATGGTGCATGAGTATTATTTTACCGCATTTCCTTCAGTGTCTCATTCTAGCACAGTCTATATGGAGTTAGCATGCGACTACTTGTTTAAAATACAGTACATTCAAAAAAGTAGTTTACATTAATATTGTTCTTGTTCATACTGAATTGACAAGACTTTACAGCTTAGAGATAAATTGAAGTATTCATTATGCGATTTTCGTATTTATTACTGAAAAACATTTTTCCTCTCGAACTCTGGAAATAGTTTGTGTATGGAACAATGTGCAGTCTGAAATAGCGACGGATGAATGAATGAGGGAGAAGCCGGCTTTAATGCTAATTAAAGAAAGTAGGTGAGAGAGCTGGCTGTGAAAAGCGGCTTGCATGCCTGTAAAAAACTACGAGTATTTGACACAATAATTTACTAGTTTCAATTAACGAAGTTCTAGAAAAATTTCCTTAATTAAAGAGTACGAGTAAAAGGCTAGCAATACTTTCTTATATTTATTCAATTAGGTGCGGCAATAAAAATCGTATTTATTAAAATTAAATTTAGAAAAATAATGATTTTAATGTAAATAAATTAGTTTGCAGCAGATAGGGAACAGAATCCTTCACAAAAATTGTTGCTGCTATTCTTAACAGGATATAGCCGTGGCTTAAAATGTAGTACTACACTTGGCCATGCATTACCTACGAATTAGTTTTATTATTAAAAAAGTTGAATACTCAATTTAAAATCCGAATCTTTATAAATTTCATATTTCAGAAACACACTGAAGCATAACCGTATAACATTCACAGTCAACGAATCCTTAAAATATAGGCTATAAGATAAAAGAAAGTTGAGGTGAGGAAGAAGAGAAATAAATGGGCCCACTGAATGATAATATGTTATTATATAATTATTGCGTATTTTGAACACTCTTAAATCCTTTAATCTTCCATTATATACTTTTATAAGATGTTAATTGAATTAACAAATTTTTAAATATGTTATTTTTAATGTAAATTTAACGGTAACAACTGGAAAAGTCTATAATAATACTTTTGTAATTTCTGGCTGTAGAATTGTGTATATTATTGAAAACTAATTTCTATAAAATGCTTTATGTTACCACATATTTTATAAAATTTTTGTAATAACTACTGTGTATGATCACAGCTGTCAATAAATAGGAATTTTCCTATAAATAGGAATCGCTGGTAAAATAGTGATTGAAACATCAAATGTCATAGTGCTATCTCGAGCCTACCCCGACAGTCACTCAATAGAATTAACGTTGATCTAAGTGTACAGAACTAAGTTACTGACTGGAGATCAATACGACAAATGCACCTGTCGTACACAGTTAAACGACAATGTGAGACTGTCAGCGACGGATGTCTTCTTCGTTTGAAGTCGAACGGTCAGCGTATACATGACACTATCACATAGTGTAGTCTGGTAAAATTTCTGTCTGTCTGCAATGGTTTTTTTTTTGGGGGGGGGGAAACAAAATGTAGTAACTAATGACATGTTAATTGAAACAATTTACTAATATAATTACAATTTTACTAACATAAAATATAGCACGGATTGAGAAGGCACGGTCAAAAGCTATTTTTGCGCGAAAACTGTTAATAGGATTTTCGTACATTGATAGCATTACTCGTATAAACAGATTTTGAGCTCCATCTTGTTCGTTCTGTATTTTAACTGATTAAAACCAGTGCTGCTGTCGTACATAAGCTACTGTTGATGTTGATAGCAATCATAAGCCACTTCGATAAGTAGTTCCCATCTTTATACTACGTTCCATTGTATTCTGATTTTCCTGTTTACCTTCTTCAGAAATAGAAGCACCATACGCATATGCAAGTCCAATATTATGAAATTCTCTTTAACATATTTAAGTAAAATGCACACTATCGAGAATATAGAATATCTTGTATATTACCTAGATTCTACTGTATATTAGACTACACAGACATATAAATGTCTATAGATCGCATTGACTTATAAATTTACTGCATGTTTATAACAAATCCTATTGTGGCAGAACATAATAAATAAATAAATTTACTGAAAAAAATGAGCAGGAAACATGAAGAATATAAGCGATTATAACCCTCTTTCTTGTTTAATGATGACCAGGAATGTGTCAGACGGTTTAATGTAGTCTGGCAGGGCTCGTCCTGCCTTAAAGACACGCGACGTGCTTAATCTTGTAGTTATTGTGTTCAATTAACTAAGTGTGCAGCAAATCTTGTGGCTTCTACGCACCGAACAAAACGTTGAGGTCCTCACGTTTTATTTGGCTGCATAAATTACATGGAGTAACGTAACAGAGTTTAAAAATCTTTAGGTCGCTTTCTTTATTTTACCTATGCGCTGTTGTTCTTGCAACATTACCAGAGTTTCTTTTAAGAGAGGTTTCAAAATAACCCAATACGTTTGACTATGTAATCAAAACAACCATCGAAATCCAAACGTTCTACCTGGGACACTCTCAATTCAGTCGTCCATTGTCATGAAAGTATGTGGTGATGGTGCATACCAAGACAACATGTCGTATACCGCTTCCTTTAGGTTTTTAAATGCTAAAATCCTAACATTAAATTCCCTCCACAAAAAAATCAAAAGTGTTATTTATCACTTTTTCTACCTTCGTCTAATACAAAATTTTCTGGTAAACATTAAAATACAGAAAACAATAACAATGACTAAACTCATGGATACAAAAAATAAACGTTTAATATTGCGTCGCAGGAGTCATAAATTGACACTAATCACTTTATAAGAACTGACCGGGCCCTAAAATTGCATTAGTTGCAGTTAAAGACACGAAGTATGTACTATGTGCAGATAATCTTAAAGCCACTGTAGCATGCTGTAATGTGTTTTTTATTGGTATACAAAATTATTTTCAATTCCCATTTTGTCACAAAAATGATTAAAATAATATTACAAATGCTGAACAACTCGGTTGTCTTGATTTAAAGCAATGTCAAAGCACGATGTAAAAGAAAAGGAACATCATCTAAATATGAAGCAAGTCAGGTACCTTTTTGACTCTGTTATATCTAAAACACAATATTCGATTTAGTGTCAGATGGATGAGATTATTAACTTTGACTGAAAAATGTCTTTAGGTAGATAAGGTCTCACTTAAAGTCTGAGTTATATCAAGGAATGCAGGATACAGAGTTTATTCTTTCGCAGCTTCTGCTAATTTTTACAGTACTCTGTAAGATTGTGTCGCGTTCCATCAATAATTTAAACTAAAATACTGTGGAATCAGCAAGCGACATTTGACATCCTTTTGTAAAATAATTAAAAAATTAATATATATATATATATATATATATGTGTGTGTGTGTGTGTGTTTGTGTGCGCGCGCGTTTGTGTGTATTTTTAAGGGGCACAGAATTTAAAAAAAAATTTACTCTGAAAGCAATGATTTTTGCATTTATTTCTATATGAGTTATTTATTATACAACGAGTCTGCTTCATTTATTTATTGTTGATAATTGTCTTTACAAAAAGAATAGACAATCACAATTTGTTATTAAAATAAATCAGGGCTAAGGGAAACACACACTAGATCTGAATGTTATTCAAGGCACTTACACTACTGTGTTAACTGATTTACTTCGTTCAAATACTTAACCGCGGTATGGTACATTGGAAGCTATTAGAACGTTCACAATTCAATAGCTATCAGCTAAAATTAAAAATCGGAAAATTGGAGTTGGCGCCAACGTCCGTCAAATATGAACCCCGTATACATTCTTATATTTTATATGACATCTTATGTGATATTTACGATAAAGTGTATAGTTTTAACAGGATACAACAAAGTGTTATTTCAATTTTATCTAAAAGTTAAATATTTATTTCTTTGTCGAGATCAGGAAACTGTAAATGGTGCTGTGCGCAGTTGCGTTTAGGTTGTAAAACCAATACGATGGCGTTGCAGACATAAAACTACTGTATGTCAAACGAAAACAATAAGAATAAAATAAAACGGTAAATATCAACTTACTGTGTGTGCGACAGCAGGCAGGTCTCAACGAAACGCATTAACGTATTTACCTGAAACAAAATTTATAACGGTATAGAACGGCTACGTAGACCCTAGGCGGCATTTGGTTGAACATATACTTATTTAAAGGCGTGCGCAATAGACAACAGACATCCGCGCCCGTGCTTGTGCGCGTATATCATACATAGTCTATTGGCATTCATAGGCCTACATGGAAATATACACATTTAATGATTTGGATTTTTAGTTTAATTATAATAAAACAAATAAATAATTTAGTTTTCTTACATATAAATATAATATTTGTAAATAATAATATTATTTATATTATATTACTAATGTGAAATTGTTACATTTCTATATAACAATAAATACTTGTATATAATTTATTAACTCACATAAAAATAATTAAATTATAGTAAAAACTAAAATTAAAATTTCTAAAAACATACAATAGGCCTATACTTACAAAATGTTCATAATAAAAATTATAGAAATACATAATACGTTTTACAGTGGTTTCGATATTATGAGGCTCTTAATACAGAAGTAAACGTATTATACTTTAAATAGAAAATAATGTTGTTACGACGGTCTACTGATCGTCGTATGGTAGAGTGGAAACAAAATAATAGACAACAATTACGTCACTAATCACCAGCTTTAATTATCACAATTAAACAGTTTATAATCAACAAGATAGTCTCTTACAACAAATCATAAAAAATTGTTTACGCGCAATAAAAATGTTAACTAATAGAGTCCCGCACAATTATAAAACGCATAACACTTCGCCACAATACATCGAACCTCACTGGAATAAATCGCCACTAAAACTGAAACTAATCGGCGCTGAGTGGCTATGTTTACGCCCCGCTGAAATTCCAGAATCATCCACACTACGCGTCAGCGCTACACTAGAGCGTAATTACGCTTGCGGCCTTGACACAGTGCGCGCGGCCGGCGAAGTCTGGAACAGTCTGGCTAACGCATGTTGAGATCACGTACGCACACAACATTGTAGTCGGGTTCCGCTGGAATAGCCGAGAAACACGTAGCATGTTCTGTAATGTCGTAACAATGTGCCAGTTACCTTTTTTAAAAATGTGTTTTCATTTGTGTTGCACATACGAGGTTTCCGAACTGTATTCAGTCTCAGGCTGTAGAATAAATCAAAACGGGTACTGTATATGCCGCTAATAGGAATACCGAAACGTCGACAACACAATCCAATCGCTTTCCAATAAGGGATCCAGACATTCAGACACATTTAACATTAGTGTCCGTCGTAATCTGACGGTTGCGGATGGACACGGGGTGAAGATGTGCAGTAGTGTGTGAAGATGTGCAGACGCCTTCTGTAATTAGTGTTGAGGATTCCGAAGAACGGAAAGAAGTTTCATGTGGACCAAATGAGCAACTAGAGGATGAAAATTTGCAGTATCCTGATGGTGGTAGTAGACGTGATGGCGATGATATTGATGACGAATGTGTTGAGGAAAGTGAGATTGGAGAGGAGGTTAGTGAAGAAGTTTGTGAAGGAGCTGGTGACGAGGGTGGTGAAGAAATTCGTGAGGAGCTGGGTGAAGATGCTGTTGAAGATGGACCAGATGAGCAACTGGAAGATGGTGAAGAGGTGCAGTGTCGTGATGGTGAGTTGGATTATGGGACGAAGAAGGGCAAATGGTAGCAGAGCGTGGTTAGATTTAGGGTTGAACCCGTGGGTCCTTTGGTGTGACGGGGCTTGCAAACTCGGGAATAGTTCTGGCAAATTGGATCATAAAAAAATTTTAAAGAGGGGTTACAAATGGAGTTTAATAAGGGAGTGATTAAACTACAAATTTTATTAGTGGTTAAATAAATTTATGCTACACTCACTTGTTGCACACGCCACTAGTCACTGTGACACCGATTAGCGCTTTCGAACGTACCCGTTCATCATCAGATCATCAGAGTGTAGCATAAAAATAAGGGAGTGTGTGCGTGAAATTGGGGTGTAAATGGCGTTACAAAATTACGTGCAACAACAGTATTTTAAATAATGAATCATAGACTGATTAATAAATAAGGTGTTTACAAAATATAAAACTAAATTATAGAGCGAGACTAAATAGTTCAGTTTCCTGTAACTATTAAAAAATGTGTGAAGTCAGGAACGCTGTTACAAAAAGTCGTACGTATTTTTAAGGATTTATCTTGTTCCGTTTCACTAAGAAAGGAAAGTTTTTTGAGAAGATGTATATGTGAGCGCGTGTGTTACGAAAGTAATGGTATGTTTTATCTGTGGAGAAACTAAATACAGTTACAAATTTTGGAAACCCTGCTGTAAGACAATTTTTTTAATACAATTTATTACAACTTTTGGGGTCAACACGTTTACCAAAATACTGAATGTATTCGTTTCTTACAACTAACTGACCTACACAGTTTGACATTCAGAAAGTAATTCCTAGTTATCTAGTCTGCATCTAATAACATGATGTAGCCTACTAGCTTTATTTTTGGCAATAGTGTTAAGTGCCAAGAAGCACTTGTCTATACTTAACACAAATACATCAAAATACATTGGGGAGATTTAGTACAAGATTTAACCATAAATATTATACTGTCACATATGCCTCTTGTAACGTGGTATATACGAATTAAATTAAATGTGGTATTAGATTTAAAATAAAAGTTCAAGTTAAAAGTTTATTGAAATTTAAATTTCTTGTTGTATAGAACAGCCCCCGCAAAACACACACAGAGTTGAAGACCCTGGTACGTACAGCACTTTCAGTAAAGACATTTATTTCCGCATAATTTTTGAAGTGGGAATAACGTAGTTATTCAAGGATTTTAAGTTATTATTCAGTTTGATTTACTTTCTGAAAAGAAGCTACACTCACCGTTTGGTATTCACAATATTCAGCGAGTTTTACTTTAGTGATCTAGTAAAAGTAGATATATACTGATATGTGAAAAACTACTGATTTTAATATAACTATTACAAGTTTTTTAATTTAGCAGAGATAGAATCGGAAGAAAGAAGTAGATACATTTATATATCTTGAATAACGTAGACAAATCTCTTTCAATAAAACACACACACAAAGGGAGAGACTCAGCTTAGTATGAAATGGTATTTACATTGGTAGATTCAGTGTAGCTAGAATATTCGTCATCCCTTAAGACTAAGTATTACTTACATTCCGTTAAACACAAGGGAGAATTGGCAAACAATGTGCTGACAGTAAAATCCTATATAATAAATCGAAAGCAAACGATTTTGAAGCAAAGAAATGGAATACACTTCAACAAATGTACTTTGTGTTAAGTGGATACCGCCTTCTCTCTGCACGATGTACGGAAACCGCAACCGCTGAGTCTACGTCATAAGCTCTTTATGAAGTACTCTACGTATCGCTGTTCATACTCGCCGAAGGTGGGCGTAGTGCTGAACGTGTTCACAATACAGCCCTCGTGATTGTAAATGTTTTTACCCTCTTAATAAATAGTGTAAACTGTTCACGAAATCCGATACTGAAATCTCGAAGTGTTAAGCACGTTTGTTACTGAGCTTGTACTTTTTGTAGTTAGTTTATTTTTTTACGTTTATTTATGCAATCTGTTAATACACAACACTAAGCATAATTGGTTACAGAATACATGGCATGAAGAGAACTAGTCCGTTGACTAGTTCTCTGTATGAGAATTAAAAGTAAAAGATTATGTATAATATATTTATACTGTTAGAGTCTAGGTAAGTCCAGAGGAAATGTTAACTTTAGACGTTTTGTCTGTAGGCTGTTGTCTAGTAGATAATCCAATTTATAGTTAGAGTGATCCAGTATTTGTTTTTTCCTGACGTTTAACTTGTTTTCATCTTTCAACAAATGACCTTTTGGTTCTGAAAAATACTGGTCGAAGATTTCGTTCACTGACCGATTTCGTTTAATCTTTCCGATTCTCATATTTTTTCTTCCCAGGGTTTCATATTCTGATACTGCCTTTCATACTCTGTTTCTAGCAGCGTTTCAATCCGGGTTCTCCATCTTACTTTGGATTTTTTTTTATTCCTTCATTTACACTATTTAATATTAATTTCTCCTTTATGTCTTTACTTCGTATCCTATTGATTCTTCTGTATCTTTTCACCATTATTTAAAAAAATGCCATATCTGAGACCAAAATTTTTCTGCTGCGTTAGTCCACGTTTCATCTCTACACTTTCATTTCATTTTTAATAAAGTAGGCTTGGAAATAGTATTTTACAATTTTAACTTTGTTTCCTTCTTACCTTTATTTCAGTTAACCATTGATGGTCCAAATGTACCTTGAAATTATTGAGTTTGTATTTAATGAAGATTAAAAAAATGAAAATTTAAGGAAATAACATAATTATGGTGATAAGTTCTTACGAATTGTTAACTACTGTTAGTAAAGGAAGTCCAATTAGTTAAATCGTAGGAAAAACAAATTTGTAAAATCGTAAAATGTAACGCCAAGACACTTCTTCAAAGACTCTTTGTAACCTTCTTTGCATGGTTTTCTTACTTACTTACCCCTTTTATTTTTTTATTTTAATTAAAAATTTTATATACGTTATTTTAATTATTAAAAAAACAAAATGTGTGCGCGCGCGTGTGTGTTTCTAATATACAACTTCTGCAAAAAACATCAACAGCAACAATCCTCTCCAAAGAAAAGATTGTATATATTGCAAGGTACAAATTGTATGAACAATGTTTTTAATGGTAGGCTATAGTCGATGCCAATCAGCAGACATGTAGTTTAGTATGCGTCGATTGTCTAAAATTTATTCGTCATCAAAAGAGAGTCGCACACCTCCATATGGTACAAAAGCGGAATCGGCCGGGTTTTGTTTTCACTACATCGGGATTCAAGTGTTATTTTTGGTATGACATTAACCGCAAGCAGAGTAAAAACCTATTTACCAAAGATAAATAACGTGATCAGTATTTATATATCGTACTGATACGGCTATTTTCACACCCCTTCTTTCGGTCAATTTTAATTCATTTATCACTTGTGCACGCACCTACATGCGCGCGCACTTTGAAACGACTGTGAAAGAGTTAAATCATCTCTGGCGAAGCATTATTGTGTGTGCGCGCGCGCGTGTGTTGCGGTTGAGGTGTAATTTCGTTCTCATGTGGGCTTAACATTACCGGTAACCTTGAAACTTAATTATAGCCCACCTGTCGTTCGTACGCGCCGTGAACCTCAAAGGAATAGTCCGTCTTTCGTAAGTGAAGTAGGGTTGTTTCACTAAATAAATGTTATTACGTATTACTAACGAAATGGAATATACGAAACGGTGACTGGCTATTATAATGAAGCGACGGCTGCGTGCTTCAAAAGTCTACTAAAATTTTGGTCTCTATTATTAAAAAAATCGATGAGAAAAAATGAATGTACAGTAATTGGTACGCAAATTTTGTCTAAAATTTAGTATAACTTTATATAGACTTAGAGTAAATTAAAAAGACTAGACTTGCCTTACTATGGCAACAAATAAACAACAATGCCAATAACAATTTACAATAATCATAACAACAACAACAACAACAACAACGACGACGACAAAAATAATACTATACAAAATCAACACTTTTGTCTTAATATTGAAAGAACTGCTTATGGTTGTATTAATTAGTATATTAAAATTATATTATATATAGCAAATTAGGTTTCCAAGAAATAACCTAATATGCATTACTAAATAAATAATTGATTTTTCATATTGTATTATTTTTGCAAGAAAAAATATTTAGGAAGCAATTAAATATTATATCAGTAGTAGAAAAATGCATATATCAACTCAGATAGCTGGGACACGTGTGTAGAAT
Source organism: Magicicada septendecula (assembly GCA_034769895.1). Classification (NCBI taxonomy): domain Eukaryota; kingdom Metazoa; phylum Arthropoda; class Insecta; order Hemiptera; family Cicadidae; genus Magicicada; species Magicicada septendecula. The sequence goes on from CM068371.1 coordinate 266,276,568, forward strand.
GAGAAGAATTTTCGAAGCAATTGACACTGAAAAGCGCGAAAGGCCCTCGAAGACTCTGGATAGAAGATGTCGGAGTAGCAGAGGAGGAAAGGAAAATCGAATGGAGAGAAGTGAGACATCTAGTCTTGGACTTAAAAAATTGGACGGGGCTTTGTGGAGGAGCGCCTGTACAAGATAAGGAGCGGTAATTTCCAAATATGGACCGTATGAGCAATAGTGTGAAGTGATTAAGATGCAGAAGAGTGATGTGGCTTTACAGACAGTATCTAAATATGTGGTGACTAGTGATTTCTTAGTCATTTGAAAGACTTTCGAATTGTTTATATACTTCTTTCTTTTGAGGTACATACGCGTATGTAGTCATCGTATACCTTTTTGTATTGTCTGGTTGGCTGGATGTTTCATGAAATTGGTTTTATGACTGTACCTTAAAAGGTACAGCGGTATCATTAATTAAAAATTATTTTTTATTGTAAAAATGATCATGATTTTTCTAATTTACGGGAATACTGTATAAATTTTATATAGGCTTATTGTTTATAAAATACATGAATAAATATTTTATCTGTATGCTGACTTAAGCATAAACAATCTCAACTCTATTTACATTATGGGAATATATAGGAATATTTATATTTGTTTTAGTCAAAATCTGAGTATGACAGTCGTGTAGATACTTATGTACTGCTACTTCACCTGTATTTGCAAGTGATAGTAAAAGAAATCTGTATTTCTACTACAGTGGTCACGACGAGAAGATCGTATACATTGTGTACTACATCAAATAAATGCCTCTATCTTGGAAGAGTTAAATCAGCGTTTAGCATAGACCGTAAATTTTGAATTTCAAGTTACTCTGGGCAGATTACGAGAACCAATGCTGGACAGGTTTCTGGCAAACATACAAGAGGTCGGTCACTAATTGGATGACTGGATTAAATAAAACGTGTAATTGAGAACTCAAAACACGAGGCTACACGCGTAGGTCAAACCTATGAGTGTGCAGCCAAACGGTTGATGAACCGTACGCCTATATTAATCATGAAAATTCAGGCATGAACAGCTGCAACAGGTAATATGTATGTCACTTATACTTTGGTTTTAAAATAATTAAGTAACACATTCATGGACATTTCGAACAACTGTATTTAATGTCTGTTTGTTAGCGTTCATTGATGCTTTATAAATCTGTAGGCCTAAGATATTACAGCGAATTTTATACAGCCTATAAATTTGTAACATGAATTATCTGAAATCTGATAACTCGCGGTAAAGTCTTATATATTGTGTTTATTGTAGTTTCTCCATTGCCAAATAGAATAGCATAGGAATTACATCTTTTACAAAACCTCTGGGAACACTTTAGGGACGACTTACGTTTCGTGCTCTTAATTCCACAGTCAATTTCGCCTGAAATAACCTAAAAGAAATATAATGTACTTGTGAAGAACATGGAACAGCATCTCTGCACTAAATAAAATTCAGTATGTTGACATTATAGAAAAAAGTCCGTGAAAAACTGGTTGTTGTTGATGTCAGTATTATTTTTATTTATATGTGTCTGTGAACAGAGTTACAGGCGACACCTCATTCGTCTCCCGATATTATTCTTATTCCCTCTTACTTTCTCCACCTTCCTCTGTCCTCCTATATCCACACACATGTGCGAGTGCGCGCTCGCACATATCGTCTTCAACTCTTGTAGGCCTATACTAGTGCGCACTGACAGAGGTTTATCGGTAAAAATAAAAATGTTTAACAAAATTATGGAATGATAGAGGAATGCATATGTGCGGCATTAACTAAGCTGACTAACGGTAATTAAGAACAAGCTTCGTTCTACAAGTACAATACGTTTTGAGATGTTTCTACGTATCGATAAGGACGGGAGACAAGGGGCAACACGTGGTACGGCGTCCACACAATGGCCGGTGTGGAAATCTATTCCATATTAAAGCGTGATATACTTTTTATATTTATTGTGTGTATCAGGTGTCGATACTGGGGAAAGTAACAAGTCCCAAAGAGGGTTGGTTGTACGTAAAAAGTGGACACGGTGACAATTCCCAGCTCTCGCTGTTTCAACCCTCGAAACACCGGTTCGATGATGAGAACCCTCATCCTAACGAACCGCCAATTAAATTCAAACTCTTCTCTCTACCCTCCGACAAAACATACACCACCACTCACTGCAGTGTGTTTTTGTCCTTATTTTTCTTCTTCTCATTGTTTATATAATTTTTTTCTTCTCAAATATTATTGTTGTTAACAACACTGTTGGATGTAATGGTGAAAAATGTACTTTTTATAATTATATAACAAAGCGACTTTACAAACTGTATTACAACTAAGACGCTTTTGTCTTAATAAAATTCACTTGATTATAATTAAATTTTTATTTTAATAATACCTTTCTTATTTTTTTGAAATACTGGTATGTTTCACAAATACTAAAAAAAATTATAGAATTTCACAGTAACGATAAAATTGAAAAGTTAATTTAGATAGAAAGCCGGGGATGAAATGGATGCCTCAAGATGGCACTTCTGTGTCCTGCCTGGCTAACCATAGGTAGCACTCCTTATTAAAGAATGCTGTATAGAACTCAGAAACTTCATAGTCATGTTTTAAAAAGAATCGAAGGCAATATATAATCTACAAACATACCTGGCGTTCATTTATTACATAAAGGTTTGTTATAGGTTTAATAGAAATAAGTTATAGGAAACTTTATAGATAAGAGGGTCTGGTATTATGCTCACATCTAGGAAGAGTCATTATATGATACCACTGTTATTATATGCTCGTATAATAAACACTGGAACAGAATATAGGTAACCGTGTTGACTAAAGGAAACATAACACAAGGGTTCAGTGTCTTTCCTATATTGTTTATTTTAAGTTTGGGCGATATTATCTAGCCGTGGAAAAATAGGTCAACCTGTGAATAAAATTATATACTACATACACGCGTATAAATACTTAGTTTTTGTTAATGATTAGACAATATTTTAGAAGTGTAAAGTATGCAGATATCTTGTAACACACCGTTAGAAACAATTGGAGCAGCACACATCATTTCAAAATATCTTGCAAGATGACGAAGGTTGTGGTGTTTAGAGCGAAATTCTGAGTACCTACAAAAACATTAGTTGAGAAAAGATAAAACATTTTAGTTTTTAACTGTGACGTAATATGATAGTTGTCTTGAGTATGATAGTGATACAAATAAACAAAAAAATGAACAGAATTATCACTGTTGCACACCACTATAGGAAAGTTATTCCGATTAGCCCTTTCAAGCTTCTCAGCTCATCGTCAGATCGGATAATTCTGTTTGTGATTATAAACCACTAACACAACTTTCTTAATTAAAAAAAAAGAAATATAAAGATACCAAATGATATGCGGTACGATGTTAAGAACACTGAAAAATAAAACGAGATCCCATACAAAATATACGGTTATGAAGTAATGGCCTGTTTTCAATGACGCTACTGAATGGTGGATCGTGTATGGTGCACAGTTTCAGAATGAAAGTTCAGAAAGTACTTCACCTGACGTTGATTATAAGCTGATTTGATAGGCCCCTGCATACAAAATGAAGCGGAAAAAGTCTGTAAGCTCATACCACGAAGTGAAGACGACGACTTTACGATGACGCGTCTGTTGGAGATAAGAAAGATCACCATCACAACTACCGTACGTGACAATTAGTCCAATAAAAAAGTTTCTGCATGAAAATCGGCCCAAAGGGGTCGGATTCTTACCAATAAATTTAATCAGAGTCAGTGGAGAAATAAAAACTAATGTATGTGAATTCTGGGAATATCCGGAGCAGTAATGAATTGTTTTTGTTTCTAGGGCGTGTCTTAGCTCGCTCTCTCTCTCTTACCTCAGCGTGTCGCAAGAGAGTAGATTACTATTTGTATTTTCAAAACTCACCTTAATACAATCATTTTAACCAAATATCAGAAATTCACGTGCGTGTGTGTGTGTGTGTGCGCGCGCGCGCGGAGTACCTAGAGGTTGTTGTGTAGTGCAGCCCAACGCCTATTAGGCATTTATTATTCTTTTAGTGGAAAGCCAAAACTTGAACTATGGTTTTTACTTTTTCTGTGACAAACTGTATGGTCTTTAAAAAGCTTTGAAATAAAAAATAATTCTAGAAGATAACGTTTATTGTAGGCCTACTATTATTTTAAACGGAAATATTTCCACTATACAGTAAAATGTATTGTTACGACATCACAGAACAATCGACGTGTTTCTCGAAAGACCCAGTGGAATACGGCTAAATGTTGTGGCGTACGTGATTTCAACATGCGCTCGCGAGACTTTTCTGGAAGCCGTCAGCCGCGCGGACTGTGTCAAGGCCGCAATTAATAACGTCGTAGTTTATTGTTAATGCGCAGTATGGAATAATCTAGTATTTCGGGTTGAGTATAAATACCAGTACTCAACGACGTTCAGTTTCAGTCATGGTTGAGGTATATTACAGTTCGAGAGTATTGTCGGCGATTACAAGTGATTACTCTGTGCGTTCAAGTGGTTATAGTGGCGAAGTGTTGTGTTTTATAATCGGGCGGTATAACTGTAATACAATTGTGTTTTATATTAGTTGACATTTTATTGCCTGTGAACAATTTTTATTTGATTTGTTGTAAGAGACTGTGTTGTTAATTACGAACTGTTTAACTGTGATAATTAAAGCTGGTGATTAGTGACTTAATTGGTGTCTTGTATTTTGTTTTCCACTGTACCATACGACGAGCAGTAGACCGTCGTAACAATATTATCACTCTAGTCTGGATACTTTTCAAATCTTGGATGGAAGATTATTTAGCAAAACAGCAGACAAGAAACACTAACCGTATGCCTTTAATTCATAATCATGCAGACCAGCCAGACCCCGCTTGACAGATCCAATGTTTAGTTGAGAAATAATTGGAACGAGAAACAGAGCGTTATTTGTTCAGAAATAAACTGGTATGAGAGTAAAAATACCATGGTGTAGCCAGAATATTTACTCGGCGTTATAGTTACAATAGACGATCACAACCACTTACCCTCAAAGTTCTGTTATGCCATTCCGCAACATCGGAGTAATAGCATTAGTACTGAATATATCAACAGTCTTATTATAAAAACTGTAATTTCTGGTACCAATTACAAAATTTCTAAGTACTGCATCATACAGGAAATATTTACGATAAAAACGTTACTTCACATGCGAATATGAAATAGAAGTAAAACTTGTAGAGAAAGGAAATTTAATATGTTGTCTTGTTATAATATATAGCTTATAGACCTATTGTAAGTAACTACTATTTTCAATTAGATTCAGCAACTGTCTTTAAGGTATTTACTGGTTTCACAGTATATTTCTGTTTAGAAAATTTAAGAAGTCGTTTGATATTACTTCTAAAATAACGGTATCAAAAAACCATTAAATATAGTTAAAAATCGCGTCGATAAATCAACTGAATGAGATACAATGTGTATACATCTGAATCCTCAAGATTAGTATCTTTTCTGTAAAGTGTATATTACAAAACATGCATTACTGAGGTCTGCCGCGCTCACGCACACAGCGCACAGTGGTTTGGTTTCAGATGGCAGATAGCATAAAGAAGACAAAGCTCCATTGTGCAAGATAATAACGTCAGTTATAAAATACAGACAATACGCGTAGCCTATCATTATCTTCAAGAGTAAACACAACCGCTAACTGGCAATTATTGCATTCCTTATAAACACAATATTTGAATATAAAAACGACTATAATCAAACTGAGTACGCACGTGTGTGATGCCATAACGTACACTATACCAATGTTTTTGTGAGGTAAAGTTCAAACTCGGGTTCATTAAGTGAACATTACGTAATTTTTAATATAGATTCTGAAAAGAAACACGAAAGCGAAAGTGTTTTGTTGGTGCCGCCGCTATGGACCATCTGTCTCTAATCTTAAAAACCACTTAAGATTTTAATAAAAATAACAAAAATTATTATTTTTTTACATTATATTATTTAACGCAAAATTTTTCAATCAATTTTTAAACACAGAGTCTTTGACTAGAATATTTCTTACTGATCAAGACGACAAATGTACGTCACCTTCTCTTACTAGGTGTTGATAGTACAAATTAACACTATTTTATACCAATCGATCAGACAAATTTATCTACCGTCTAGCATGTCTAATACTTTTTCGTGTTACATCCGTATTAGCAATAAGAAATAAAAATATGAAAACATTCTGTAATTGGCCTACTTTTTATGCTGGTGTGATTCATTTGTTAATGCTTCATAGTGCACGCGTATTCGTATATGCAGTATATTTATACCGCACGCTCTTAATTATTCTGCTATTGTTTCGTTTATGATGACATAGGCCTAATAACATGCTTTGTAATTGCGAAACTCGAGACAATACTTTGCATGTATATATCGTGAAGAAAACATAATATTTTCTCTGTGTTACGTGAGTGGATGGAATACGGATAGTAATTGTTACTGATAATGAACTTGTTTTCTACACGGTATGTCATAACTTCACTGACATATGTAGCAAGTGAAATGTGTCCACTTTTCCAAAACCGTAAATAATAATGGTCAGTTTTATGAAATTCGATGAATTTTATGGTTGGATTTTACAGTCTTTGCTACTTGGCATGAACGTAACGTAAATAACATTAATAATCATTTGAAGCGGATTTTTGCAGAAGTATGGAAATCTTATCGAAATCTCAATGGCATGAAGTCAGGGTTCCTCTTTAAGCGAAAAAGCTATAGTTGATAGATTCAGTTACGAATTACCGGATGTTTGAAAAAATTATATGAAAACAATTCTTGTAACAACTCTAAATCATGGCAAACTCATCTCGGTCGCACTCATCTAGGCCTACTTTTTTATTTGTCCAATCATTTCGTTTCGCCATTAATTTCATCATTTCGTTTCGGGCATAATGTTATTTTGTACTAAACTGCAACATCCGATAATAAGAACGTTGGGCCCAAGCTGTCAGCACAGGAACAGGTTTGTTTATTTCAATTATCTGTTTCAAACAGCAGTACTGGAAATTCACGTATTTAATGTCTAAAAGGTTTACCGTTTTCTCGTTGGTTGTCGTCTGCAGTAACATAACATTTTATTCTAAAAAATACTAATATGGAAGCAGATAATAAAGGCGTTTATGAATAAAACCTGTAGTATTTGTTATATTCGTACTGTACAACTTGGAACAAATTTAACAAAATGGAAATAATTCGCGGCAATTCAACATGCTGTTGGCTGCAAAATTGTATGACGTTTACATTTAAATGAAAAAAGGAGTAGTAGATACACCTATGAAATTACATTGGACTATCAGTAATGCACAATAAATTTACGAATACGTGTATTTCACCGAGATATTGGGTTTACAATTTATTTCTCCGTTTTTTATCGTAAGCGAACCACAATATGGCGAAAACGATTTTTTTTTTGCAACGACGGAATAGGACTCATTCTTCCTTTTCTACTTTAATAGTCTCGAAGTCTCGAAATGACTTCAGTTATAAAATTTGGTTCTTATTAATAGCGACAGGGAAGATCTGAAGTGACGGGAAAGATAAGGAGAAAGACCGTACAGCGTTTGTCACTAGTACGGTCAAATTTTGAGTGTCGATGGTAGAGGGAATGCTAACAGGACGCTTTGGACGTTGTCCTATGAACTTGTAAAGTAGGTCATGTGTGCTACGCATTTTGGAATATAAATCTGTTGATAATTTTTGTTTGTAATTATTTAATGTATAATTACTCGGAATTCTTTTTAACTTTTATAACTGATATAATTATGTATGTGATAATAAATAAAATAATTAAAATGCCATCGACATGATTAAATTTGGTAAACATATAATACGAATTATATTTATACTGTTATATCTTATAGCTTACTCAAAGAAGTAAGCTAAACGTGACTAGTTATAATCCTGTTACAATGGTAATAAAGGCATCAGAACATTGAAAACTGAATGCAGTTTTTTATTTCAAGTAAAATTATTACGTTTGTGGTTTCGTGTTAATTTTACGTAAGGAAACTAACGTGAACTACAGGCTGTCGTCTGAGCTTTGCATAATACTGCTTTAGGACTTCAAAGCTCCTAAACTATGAAAAATTTATAAATATTCCATTTTAATTTTTTATATAGGCTACAGTAATTAAGAAAAAATCTGTCTACTCTTCAATTAACACTTTAGCAATAACTATTAATTTAAACCAATCAACAATTCCAACACACTATATCTCTCTCTCCCCCCTCTCTCTCACTCCCCTCTCTCTGCCCTCCATCTCTCTCTCTTTCTCTATCTATCTATCTCTAGCACACACACACACACACACGAAGTGGTAAACTAGATAAGGGGGAAGGCTATTTTGCCAGGAACTGAGGTAAGAGGCAAAAATAAAAAATAAGTGTTCTTTGAAGAGTGGTTTCTTTTCAATATAACTGTGTACACATACAACAAGTGTAATTGCATAATGCGTTTCATACTGTGTTGTTTGTTTCGCTAAACAAAAACGTTGTCCTTCTTTGTTCGTAAATATCCGGCAGGGCTGACTATTTCTGCTCCTAAGCTAAACAGACAACGGCGAGAGAAGGTAAGGCACGTAACACGTCAAACCAATATCGAACGAATAGATATGTCAAGTAAAATGAATTAACCGTTTCACAGAAATATTGAATTCTTATTGAAAGAACCTAAGACTAACCTACAACTTAGTAACACGAGAAGACACTCAGAATTTAATTGGAGTGGATATTTTAATACAAAAGTATAGGTGTTTTAATGATCTCTGAAGTTAATGCTGGAAACTGTATGATAGTTTTAAAGAATAATACTGAGTGACAGATAGCTTAATTACATATTGTTCGAAAGTTGTATAAACACTCGCGCAGCAGAAACTCTGAAAGCTAATTAAACTCAGTAACATGAACAAAACTTTATTTTCTACGTTGTATATATTTTACTGTAATCCATTTCACAGTGGTTTTATTTTATGTGCGTATATGTGCGTCTGTGTGTGGGGGTGTACGCGCGCGTGCTATAGCGCAGTGTAAGAGAGAGAGAGAGAGAGAGAGAGAGAGAGAGAGAGAGAGAGAGAGAGAGAGAGAGAGAGAGAGAGAGAGAGGGAGAGGGGAGAGTGAGAGGAGCAATGAATGACTTTGCGCACGATCATATGAATAAAAAGAACAAATGCAGTGGTTTGTTAAAATTGTAGTAAGTTTGCTGTATTTATATTACATACACACACACATAAACATACAAGTAGGCATATGTAAAATTGTGTTTTAACTTTATCAAAACAAAAAGAATACACCTTTGGTCATGACAATAACTAGCTCTTACGAGAAAACTGTCTACCCGAAAGAAACAAAAATCAAAGCTCTGCACAGATAAAGTACAGAAAAACAAAAAGTAAAATATAGGGCTACTTTGCCTTATTTATTGCCTGGTAGAATATAAATCACAGAAACTTAAGTTCAACTACAGTATGTTTTCCAGCCACCACACCAATATAAAGAAAGTCCTTCCCACTTTACATTAAGAGCTGAAAGCTCTTTCGTGGTTAAATATTTCACGAAGATATTTTCCCATTCTCAAGAGACTGGCATGCTATTAGTAATTACATAATAATTTACGGCTTATAGTTGATAACACGTTTGCACCGTGCGGATACGCGTAGGTTTATCTAAGGGCCAACAATAAGCAAATTAACAAAATATTGTAATTCAGAGAATCCCAGTAGATTTATCAGTGTTTCAAAATGAATTAATTCAAATGTGACATTCTACGAGGGTCAGTTGAAAAGCTAGCGGAGCGACATCTTTAGCTTAGCGGTAGAACTAAAATTTTTAGTGAATTGTAAGATCCATATTTCGTATAAACACTTGTTCATTTCCAAATCTATTTGCCAATTTATTCATTGTTTACTGGTTGTTTGAAATTCACCTGTCCCTTGTGTTTAGAGAAACTGACAAAATCACGAATTCTTTGATAAAAATATTCTAGCGCCAATTTTTATTAAATCCTATTGCCAAAATAAATTCACAACGAAATGACAATTGTGTTAGGAAACGCTGCACCTTCAAAAACAATAATAGATCGTATGTGGGCGTTCGAGTTTAAACGTGGTCATACAAGCTCTTAAGATGATCCCCGCGTGGTCGCCCTAAAGTGCAACAACTCCAAATGCGGCACCCAGATTGCACAAAGGTTTTTCACACTGAGTGCTTGACTTAAAATATAATACACAAGCTAATGTGAAATACCTATGATATCAGCATGTCATCCTCTCTCAATCGCCGGTCGCCCATCACTGTGTACGACATTTTTTTAAATGATATCTGGGGTTGTTTCACTTTCTGGTTGTCCACTGCGACGATCATCTTCAACGCTCGTACGATCAACACCCGAGAACCCACTTAAAAACTATTGTTTTTGAATGAAGGTGCAGCATCTCCTTACCTTCTCGGCTGTGAATTTCAATTGATGCTAGACCGTTTTTAACAAAGAATTGACAAAATCAAACTTCGTAATCACAGCACGATGCTTGATTTTGTCTGTTTTTGAAACATGCGTGACATGTAAATTTCGAACATTTGATGGACTATTTCGAAATTGGTAGAAAGATTTGGAAATTAATACCGTATGTGTCTATAAGATATGTGAATCTTATAACACGAAAAATTTTAGTTCTACCGCTAAACTATAGGTATTGTTCCGCGAATTTTTCAACTGACCCTTGTATATAGCACCTTATACAACATAATCATAAATTAATGAATGTAACAAACAAGATTTTAATCAAAACATATGTCAGCCTTTGACTGTTAGTATTTTCAGACTACCGGTCATTGTTCGATTTCAACTATCTTCATTTTAGATTTATTAGACGTATCTTTTCCACCAATCGGTATCTTCTTTCGACTTAAAAAATGATAACAGACTGGCAAAAACGTTAGTAACTTATCAGTTGAAATGAAAACAAAGGAATAGTCTCAGTGGTTGGAAAAATAAACCTACAAGGAATTGACAAACTTGTAGAATATCAAAGAAAAATTTTATTCAGAAAAAGTAAGGAAGATTTCAGAAATAAATTTGTACTTGAAATTAATTTTGTTTAACCTCTTAATTTTTTCTTTAGAAATAAATTCGACTTATCCATAAACTGAAGTATTTAAATTTAAAATGCTAGGAATAAACATTGTGAAAATTTTTGTAATATTTAACAACGTTAACAAATAAGATTTGTATTTACAGAAATTTTGAAAGACACGTTACGTAACTATATTTAAAATATGAATGTGTTCAATAATGTGCTATGAATTATGAATGCACGTAACGATACGATACGTGGGAATTAAGAATTTCATTTTCATGTAAGTTTATTGGTGGGACAGTCAGCACTGGCGTATCAATATTTAACATTAGGATTAATTTAAAAACCTGCCTGTCGGAAACCCGCCCATCATAAAACGAAGTTATTATTGATATGTTGTTAATACTGCATATTTTATTATTCAATCATTTTCATTGCTATAAATTCCGTTCACTGTCACTTCGAAGTTTTCTTGTGTCTTGCCCCTAGATAGGGATTAAATTTTGTTATGATTTCCCCTACGTTCAAATTATCTTCCACCTTGTATCTTGTTTTTTCACTTCTCCACGTACCGGCTCTTCAAAAACTGTGATAATGGCGGTACTAATCCGTCCTTCTTGGATAATCATACATTCAATTTTATAACTGGAAGTAATGAAGTAGATATTGGAAGCAATTTGCTACTCTTACATTATTAATTACAAACTATTAGTCATTCTTTAGGTTTCTCTAATTCCGCATTTCAAGACTAATTTTTGTTCATCCTTCTTAATCACCATATGGTAAGAGAGAATTTAGAGTAGCCTTTAATAATAAAATATAAGAAAATGTGTATAAGATGTTGTAATGCAAAATAAATCATTATTTTTATATATAAGTTCTAAATTTTTATTTTTAATTTTCCAATTGGGGAAAATAAGTGATCAAAGTTCCTCTGCTACAACTGTCTACTCAGGTATCTGTCTGCTTGCTCAGCTTAAGCTATAAGGCTAAGTTTATGATCTTTCCCGTGAAAAGTCATCTTAGTACTTCTATTAGTATCAGGAAACACAGGAAACTAATGAAACACGCATTAAAAGTTATCCTAGAAAAATTAGAACCTCACAAAGTTCGTGAAATAAGCAAAAACCTATTGGGTATATTAAACTGAAAATTTAATTTAGATTTTATTCAGCTATTGAAGCTGTCTAGAAATTAACTTTTCGACTGAGTGATTTCATAAAACAAATTTGTAATGCGTGTATTGAGATAATGATGTCAAGTTTCTGTCGAGATGAACTTAAGATGACATTTTATGTTTTCCAGAATATTAATAAATAACAATAATGAGACTTTCAACTATGCTTTTTTGGCAACATTCACTAACATTTACATAATTTTGATATGTTATTATTATTTTCCTATATGGCTATAGACGTTTATCTAGTAGTCGTAATCCTACTGGGAACGAGTATATTGGTGTTTTCGTTACTAGTGGAGTTATGCTTTGGATAAAATACGAGTTGTGATCAAAAAGTATCAGGATTGATTTTGTTTAAGAACAAGAGTTAAAGATTTCTAAATTTGTCTCCTTCAAAACAGTCTCTTTCCGCAGGTACACACGTCTTCCAATGCTTTTCCAACTGCTCAAAGTAGTCTTAAAGGCATCTGTCGTAAGAGCTTTAAGTTCTCTCGTCGCATTTTGTTTTATCTCTTATGTCCCTTTCAATTAATTTTTATCTTTGGAAATAGAAAAAAATTCACTGGGAGCCTTATCTAGCTATATCTCCCATATCTGGGAGCCATATCTGGTTTACCAAGAAAATGCTGATCAGCATGTGACATGTGGGTAGGTACGTTGTTACCGTGTTGATGTTCCACCATTCACCACTCGGATGCGACTGTGGCCTTTTTCGTCGAATTTAATCCCTCAACTGCCTCAAAACATAAATATAGTAATCCTGGTATACTGTTTGCTCTGCTGGAGGATATTCATGATGAACAATCCTCTTGTGATCAAAGAAAACTGTTAGCATGGTCTTGACTTATGCTTCGAGACTGTTTTGCCTTTTATTGTCTTGGAGAATTTGACGTCTTCCACACTGAAGAATGGACCTCAGTCTCTGGCTTGTATCCATAAACCCACAATTCACCACCCGTTACGATTGTTATAATGAAGTTCTCATCGTGTTTAGCACATTGAAGCAGGTCTTAAGCGAGTAACACCCGGGCATCGTTTTAGTCATCTGTGAGCACTTTACTTACAACTTTCCAGAAACACGTCTCATTCCCAAATCGTCAGTAAGAATGGACTGAACTGATCCAAAACCAAGGGTTAAATCATTTGCTAGCTCACGAGTGGTGATTCGGCTGTTTTATCCCACAGCAGCACGCACAAGCTCAACTGCTGTTTAAAGGCCTCCCTGAACGCTCGTCACTCTTAACACTTTCACGCACATCTTTAAAACGCTAAAACCACCCATAAACAGGTGTACGACTCATACAAACGTTCTCATAAATTTTTCGTAACTTTTCAAATGTAGGCCTATCTTTACATGTTTCACTAAATTTTTGACAAAATCTGGTACAAATTCCAGGCAAATTTTTTGCAACATGGTAAATGCGTCATATAAGATTAACACAAATCACAACAATGGGAATTGTAAACAAACCAGCTGTTATTATGAATCTTATATTGAGTATTTTGTAATTTGTATATATATATATATATATATATATGTGTGTCTTTTTGGATCATGTTAGCTGACTTGGCATTGACAGTACCACTCCGGATACTATTTGATAATTTGATCACACCGCGTATATCTTCTTCGTCTATAAGTTAACATAAAACATGAAGCCACACAGCGATGTTGTAGCCCTCTCACTAAACAATTTCTAAAACAGTGAACATATATTAGTGCCTTATTAAAAAAAAAACAAGCTTCTTTCTAATATTTCCACAAAATAAATTAATTACTGAACAAAACATTTGTTTCAGAAATCGTATACATGTAAGTTAGAGATGCAAGTAATCAAGAATCTTTCAAAAAATCACAACAGATTTCTATAGTAGCCTACTTCAAATGAAGAGAATAACTATTCATACGACTGAAATCTAAGACACCTTTGGGAAAAAATTAGACATACATTTTTTCATAAACAACATTTGTTCAGACTTTACTGGTTGTGGCAGGCGGATTGTTGATCATGTTTGTCGTTTTCTGCTTTTTCCAACATTCATATCATGTGCATGATCTGCGTTTTCTTCTTTTCATATCAGACGTGACTAACGTTTACATAGTATTAATCGATTTTTAAATTTACTAGCATATAACTTGTTTTGTTTTGTGTGTGAGTGATTGGAAATATTTAATTTTACTCTTAGGTAATAACGTAATTAATTTTTATATGATTACGGTTCAAAACATGAAAATGCATTGTTGATTACACTTTTATGGTTAAAGCTCTATTTGTACATATTCGCTTGTCTGTTTTATAGTTCCACGTATATGAGATAATTTGTTTAGAACAATGTCAAAATCAATTATTTTGTTCTGCCTGAAGCGAAGCGTCATTTGATTTTATTCCATCGCAGGATACGTGACTATATGTATATGTCTATTAACTTAGACGTACGCCTACTCAGTGTACGTTGTTTATTTAATAACTTCTCTTTCAGATGTACTGTATGTGGGTTAGTAATTTACTACACAGTGTTATTTGAAACGAGCTGTTATCGTGCCACAGTCGGTGAGCAAATCTTTTCTCTTCAGACTTGTTGTGAGCATTCACTAGTACTTATATAAACAGAATAATGTACTCGATTAAGTACTAAGTACCAAAAGCATACTCGATGTCAGTCTCAAAATCCAAAAATTTTATTTTGACCATTACTGTTTATATCAGTTTGCTTAGGGAACACCAACATCGTACGTAGCAATTTTGTAAGTCATGCTTATTTTGAATGGTTATCTTTAACACTTACGGACATATTTGCTGTATAACTTTACTGTTTCCTTCCATTGACGTTTTCGGTACTAAATAATTAGGTCATTAGCGAAAAATAGCTCCTAACTAACACTGTGTTTTGTAGGTTAACCATTCCACCCACTAGTTCACCACCGAAGTCTGGGGTTCAGTATTTTCTATTAGAGTAGAAAGTGAACAATTTGTGGGGGAGGAAAAGCCTACAATACAGACGAGAGAGAGAGAGAGAGAGAGAGAGAGAGAGAGAGAGAGAGAGAGAGAGAGAGAGAGAGAGAGAGTTGTTGGTAGATCGTGTGTTGGTAAACTATTGATTTGATTATGATGTAACAACAAAATGGTGCCTTTAAGCACAAGCAACATAATAGTATAGGACAACATTAATTTTTGTGAAAAAGAATGACAGTACATTTTTGTGAAAATTAATTTTCTAACATACTTTATCCGAAAGCGAGATTATCGTAAATTTATGATTTAAAATTAACGTGTATGATTTATGATTAAAATTTATTAAAGCAATGCTTAGAATGGGGAAACATATAAATGACAGTCAAGTAAACCAAGAAAAACATGACTAAAAGGAGAGAACAATAATAGAGGAATTAAAAAAATGATGGGTAATAGGGTGGGGTGAAGAAAGTGAGTAAAGGAATTGAGTTAATGAAATTCTCACACCTTATCCTTATAATCACATGAGGAAAAGCGGAAGAAGAGGTAGATCAGGAGGAAAGGCGAAGAAGAAGAAGAAGAAGAAGAAGAAGAAGAAGAAGGGGAGGGGAAATGAGGAGGAGGAGGAGGAGGAGGAGCAGGAGGAGGAGGAGGAGGAGGAGGAGGAGGAGGAGGAGGAGGAGGAGGAGGAGGAGGAGGAGGAGGAGGAGAAGAAGAAGAAGAAGAAGAAGAAGAAGAAGAAGAAGAAGAAGAAGAAGAAGAAGAAGAAGAAGAAGAAGAAGAAGAAGAAGAAGAAGAAGAAGAAGAAGAAGAAGAACGACGACAACGACAACAACAACAACACGATGATGATAATGATGGTGGTGGAAAAGACGAAGAAAGAGAATACGAAGAAGTGTAGGCTACTTTCAGCAATCATTGTATAGGTGAGTACATTTTCATTATTACACCGTAATGATATGGGCTAATACCTCTTTGACAAAGTTAAGCAAAACTACAAATTACAAGAGAGCGCGAAGAAGCTCTTTGGATGTGGGCCACACAAAGAACCGTTTCTATAGCGGATTCCTAATCACCGTCTTTATCGAATCAATCATTAAACTGAACGAAAAGCGGACGAAGCATGAAAGTAACACGTTACAAATACGGACGTTATATGTTCGTTATTGGTTACAAATTTTATCATAATGATGGAAAAAATAGAGGTTTTTACATTTGTTTTGTGTAAAAGAAAACAATATTTTTCCAAATATAATGTGGAAATCTTGATGTTTGTTAAAAAACATTTTAGTAAAATGTTATTAATAAGTGATTCGCTAAACTTTTCAAATGGACGAGTTTTCAAAATAAGCGTGCAATTAAAATTCTGTTTTATGGGCTAATATGAGCTAATTAACTCGTAATAAACTAGTAATTCAAAACGAAATGTTTGAAACCGTTTCAGTATAATTATTTTAACCGCATTAAAGTTTAGGCACATGATAGAAATAAAATTTACAGATAAATATTTTCAAGCGTTTCTCGTTTCGTTTAGTAACAACAGCGCTGGACAAGTTGCTTTAAAAGAAGATTTCTGTAACATGATAGCATCTCTCTAGTTCGGAAACGAAATATTATCTTACACGGATTAGAAAACTAAAAGTTTTTTTAATTGCAAAAAGTTTTCTAATTACTCTGTAAACTTTGTTGTAACATGGCTTGTATCCCTACGCTTTCCTTACATGTGAAGAATTCTAAAGGATACTTAAAAAGTATAGTTTTATTACGTTTAAACAGGATACGTAGGAGTGAGCAGCGTCTAGCGAGAAAAGGATGGGACAAAAACAAACGGTTTGACGTCGCTATCGTTACCTGCTCAAGGGGCACACTTGTCTCAAGTTATAATTATAAATGAAACCTAGGTAACGCAATAAAAACTTTCTTATCATGCCGCTCACTCCTTCCTGCGTAGTGATGGCGAAACGTAATGAGACACTTATACCGCCTGGGCTTCATTACTAACGTTTTGTCCTATACAGAAAACGAATTTTATTTTAATTCCTACTGCGGTCATTTTAAAACTCCTCGAATAATGCGTTTCTCTTTTCATACCTGAGTGTTGCAGCAAACGGAGATTAGCCTATATGTATAAATTCCACGTTTATCGTAACAACTCAGGCCTATTACAAAGTACATTATCAATAGTTTCGAATTTCAAAGTAGAAACCGAAGTGGTGTAACATTCTTGAAGAACGAATATTATCTATTATTACAAATGACAAAACAACGACGAATTTGAGGAACAAAACCTCAGATTTCACCCCGAACTTCAATCTCCTGGCGTGGGTCGATTAAGTGTCTAAGCATCTGTTGATGACTGCGACTAATGTATCATAGTAGTTCTCGTCTTCTTCATTCATATATTTATGTTCCCTAACGAAGAAATTTTCATTTTTACTACATTTCCACGTTCGTCAGAATTTTCTTGAGTTATAGATATTACGTATACATTGTCTCATGTGGACATATTTATTTCACTTATTCTGCTTCATTAAGTGTCCCGGGTATGACGTTTTTCTTCATTTGAAGACGTTCACTGTTGCACCCTAAATTACCTAAATTCAGTATATGAAAAAAGCTTTGTTTGATAATTTTTTCTCCATTTTGTACGCAACATTTTTCAATAACAAAGGCGTCGAAATTTTATTCGAGTATAGAATTTTTAAATTTTTTAATTTAGTGGCCATGTACCTTTCACATTTACAGAACCAAGACTCACCATTTCAACCCGTCACCTTATTTCTTTAGGACGGCCACAACACTTATATCATTTAGGTTTTTATCACTACATCGTCGCTGTATACCGCCAAAAACTAATATTTTTCTTTATCTAGTAGGTATTCTTTTCGACTGATTCGTTCGCCTGCCTCAAATTGATAATTTTCCACCTTACACTACTACAGAATTTACAAATTTAAAGAATAAATACAAGTTAAATTATTAATTCCATTTAAGGTTAAACTATATAGAAACAGATCACATAAAAGTTATGTATTAGTCACGGGACAAGTCCCGCAAAAGGCTTGCGGGCGCAGAAAAAAATAAAAAGTAGAACATATTATTTTTACGAATAAAGTCCACAAGAGAGATTTTATAGTGTAATAATATCCACAAATTTAAAGTTATAATCTATTAATTAATTAAAATAATACAAAAGCCAAAAATAAAACACATAAAGCCAAATGTCGTTACACATTTGTACACTGTTAACTAATACCAAATAAGCTTACGTCATAGAAATATAGCGATGAAGGAAATAAAGTCTTAAGTGATGTGTTACACGATTGCAATCATTGAGGGACTCGTATAACAGAAATTGGTTCATGTATGAAAGCATACAGTGCATGTGATGGGAGATGAACCGTAACACAGGAAAGGAAGAGCCATAATTTTAGAGATGAGAAAATGAAAATGTGAACGCAGTGGCAAAAAGGATCAAAGAAAATTAGAAAGCAGAAAGAGCTGCACATTATAAATAACAGGTTACCGGCTACGCCACTGTCTAATACATTCTTTCTGTAATTTTCTATGCTGCAAGTTACTTGTCTGCGAAGTAATGAAATCATTTTGCACTTTAATGTGCACTTTTAATCTACTACAAGTGCTTTAAAAACTTGTAAATTCTCTTGTTGTGGTATGCACACTGTTAAAGTAAGTTATAAAACAACTTCATAACTTTTCATTTTAAAATATTGAAATATGCAGCACAAGAAAAATAGTCTTCCTTTGTTATCATCTTATTAGTACTGTTAAGACTACATAGTCGACACTCGTTTGAGAAAAGTTTAAAGTGTTTGTAATAAATGTTACGAAAGAGAATTGAAGAACAAAAATTAATTTAATATTGTTACGATGGTCTCCCTGACATCGTATCGTCGTACGGTACAGTAGAAAACAAAATACAAGACACCAATGAAATCACTAATAACCAGCTTTAATTATCACAATTAATAATTTGTAATCAACAAGATTATCTCTTACAACAATTGAAGTAAGAATTTTCCACTCGCAATAATAATGTCAATTATAAAGAATTCCGCACTAATTATAACACAACACTTCCCTACAATATTTCTACAAACACTCGATCCGCGCTAAGGAAAATCGCTCACTTAACTGACCTGACAACACCAGATGCTCTTGTTTTATAGGTCGCGCAGAGGTCCAGTATAGCTTTCCCTCCTTAATACATGGCGGTTTATGCGTATCTCAAGTGTTCTTGAACACACTAGAACCTACTTGTGAGCGGCCTTGACTGAGGCAACACCTGTCACCGTGAGGGGGGGTAGAGCATGTTCTTGGCTACACGGTTCGATACGATTGTCGTTATAGTATTATGGGAATAAAATAATACAAATATAAGATAAAATAAAATAGGCATATGTATTTATGCACAGTGAAATACGAATCCTGTTTTGAATTGTACTGGATGGAAACGAAAACATAAACATCAAATAAGTTAAACAACTTCAAACTTGTATGCTCCATTCAATAATCGTATCGCTCTATAATGGTTTAAATCGTTAGGTGGTTGTATTTAATTAATATAATATACCTTAACAACTTTCGAATTCTGGTATTTCTGATGCGAGCTATCACATGTTAAAATTTAACTTTCTTACATTCTAAATGTAAGAATGAATTTAAAATACTCTGCAAATTTTCATTTTTTAGTTTATTAATCATCTTTATATTGCGTCCATTAATGGTAGAAATTACATTTTAAATCCAAAATTAAATTTAATTAAAAAATTTTATAAAAATTAATAATTTATGTTTATGGAACTATAAAGCTTATAATTTTAAAAATATTTAAAAGCATTAATTACTTTTGAGATAATTTACTATTAACGTGACTACTATATTCTTATAAGAATATAATAATTGATTATTATAGTTTACTCGCTTATATAATTTCCAATGAAACTGCACTTGCACGTAAATATGGCAGAACATAACCTTAATTGAATGGTATATTAAAAAGTGTGTATGTTTAATGTAATAATTGTACAAAACATAGAAATTTCTTTAAAATGTGTATCACATGTTGGAAAATCCATATTAAATATTAATTAACACTTGATATTATATGGGCATTATAATTTGTCATCATATACATAAGGCAAAATATAATGTGAAAACAGCTATCAAAAATTCATATCTTCTTCTTCTATGGCGTCACAGTTCGAACGTAGTGCACGAGCGGGCGACGGGCAAGCCCTTCGTCCCGCACAGCCATTGAATTTGTGTGGTCACAGTTCGAAGTCGAAACTTAGACTCCATAATCATCCGTTTCCATTTTTTCTTGTCCTTGGCGATCGATGTCCATCGTTTTATTTTAAGTAAATTTATACAGCGATGGAATTATGTATTGAGGTATGCACGATAAGTCAAATAATAATAATTATTATTGTGTGTGTTTGTGTATAAGTGACACATTTAAGTAGGCCTAATTAAATTACGCAGTGTGTTTATCACAAGCCATGTAGATCCGTTTTCAAGTTAGTGTTTTGTTTCTTTAGTGTCTAACTGCATGATATTTAAAAATTGTGTCGTGTTTCATATTGACTAGAATTTATTCAACTATTAATTAATAGAACTCACAAAACAAATTAAACCCAAATAAATATAATTAGCAACAATATATGTAACACTATTAGTATTGTTGTAAACACTCATAAAAAATATCCACAAAACCCAATCACATCATCTCAGTGACAAAACTCCATTAATACCAACAAACAACAGTATTAATAGTCATGTAAGCTACGTCATTAGACAACAGATAAAAATGCCCAAAAATGTCATAGTGCTTAGTGCTGGAAACATGATTCAAGCAAAAAGAAATAGACACGCGCGCGCGCGCACGCACCCATATTGATAATATTTTTCAATGTATACACACAAGTATATTTACGACTTCAATTACGAATACAAAAGTACGAAAAGAAAGCTTCGACAAATAATAAAAGTCAGTCCTTATTAGTGGTCTTCCTATTTGCGATCAGGCTATTATTAAACACGGTAAAGTGAGGTTACAAAGGAGTCTGTCTCTTATTATAATTTTGACTATTCATTCAATGCTGCCGCGTAAAGAGACGTTTCGGCTCAACCATTGGAGGCAATCTTCAGTGTATGATTCGAGAAAAGCAAGTGGTATGCTCTTCATCAGTTGCACAGTACTGTGGGAAAGGTGCCTGTGTCTACAAATTGGGAAGAGCAATATGAGAATTTAATTAAAAGTGACAACACTATTTTAATATTTCAGGCAAATACTTGCAGAGGAAACTATAAGATTACTGTGATAGAATAGGTGTGAACCTATTACTTTTAATGCCCAGGTTCTAGTCTGCCTTACGGAATAGACGAGAACATGCCTAATGTGGCTCAATAATATAAAACTGGTACATTTGAGAATTTTAAAACGTATAACCTAGACTCGGGAAGACAGGTAACGACTTCCAGCTTTTGTTAACTGATTTCATAGTTTTCGGTATTTCTCAGCTCGGTACGCGATTCACAGGCGTTTGGGAAGGAAGTGAATTATATTAAACCAAAGTCATAAAATCATAGACATAATATGTAGCTAATATAAATAATAATATACAGAAAATGTGATGTACTCGGATTAGGATTTGTATTTTTGCATTAAGTAAAAATAAAAATAAAATTAATCTGAAACGCGTAGTCCATATTTAATACATGTCAAAATAAACAACAAGTTAAATAATAAAATTATGTAAACTTGGAGAAACTAAACAGTTAATAGAATTAAAATACTATAAATTGCCCAGAAAAAAGAAATTAAACAGAACTAGTTAATATTCTTATGTTAGTTTGCGCGCGCGCGTGTGTGCGAGCCTGTACGTAAAACCAGTTGATATTGGCAAAACGAAATTCCCGTGCGAGAGTGATATTGTTCAAGTTAAGCAAGAGTATAAAAAGCGATCTGTGAAAAAAAAATATATATATAATTAGTAGATAATGTAATTTCTCCTATATTCGTAAAAACAGGAGTGTACACGTTAATAGGGGATGTAATCTTCCACTGAATCCCCAGTATTCGTGTTTTCGTGCCCATTAGTCACGAAATGAGCCGTGCCCGGCTGTAGTAGAAGGCCGGAAAATTAAACATGGCAACGTTGCGTCTGAGGTCTATAAGCATAGTGTTATAAAATAGCTAAAGTGAACATATTATATTTTGATTTCATTTCATAGCATTACTAAAATCATGAGTACTGATAAATGTAATGAGTATAGCTAAATGTAAATTATAGGTTTGTGCGGACTTACGTTTAACTTGAAGAAATTAGTGAATGAATTAATTTTGTTCGAATTGTTGAATTCGTATCATATGAATGATGTACGTAATTTACAGTTTTTTACATAATAAACTTTCAATTTGCAAAAAGTGAAGAATTATAAAACTGCTGTTAACCGGTAATTAAAAGTGTCTCGATTTGATGATTGAAATACATAAATTAAGAGATCGTCTTGTCAGCCTCAAAATATCAGCTGGTTCCAGTGTTGCCACGTTTAATGTTCCGGGCTTCTACTAGAACCGGCCATGGATGAGCACATAGGAAATATTAGTTTCACAGAAACACAAATCATATACACGGCTTCCGAAAATTTACAAAATAAAAGAACAACCATCTTGTCCGTCAATAACACGGTATAACAATGTGACAACCCTGTAATACTGTGTCAATAATAATGTCAATGGCAATTTTTATAACACGTAAACTCTGTAAACGTGATACTGCTGTCAGAGAATAGTAAAACTAACAACGTAAATGATTTGTTATACAATATTATAGAACTTCCTTCCGAACATCGTAAACATCAATCTGAGAGTGAATTACAAACAAATTGGATATACTGTACTCTAACAAGAGACATGGAAAGGTTACAGAACACGCTCACGGTGTGGGCGCTCAAGAGCCGTAACGTGAATCGATTAGGAAAGAGCGAACAAATAAAGAAGGAGACGTTGACATTTTAAAAACGTTTACGTTTTGAATAAACATGTCATAAATAAAACTCAGATTTCAGTGCACGTATGAATCCCTGTAATGTCGTTCGAATCTCCGCTCTTACAAATACAGCTCCGTCTCCAATATCTGACAGATATGCAGTCCAATATATTTACGTTGTGTGTGTGTGTGTGTGTGTGTGTGTGTGTGTGTGTGTGTGTGTGTGTGTGTGTGTGTGTGTGTGTGTGTGTGTGTGTGTGTGTGGACTCACAGGCCTATTAGACACACACACACACACACACACACACACACACACACACACACACAAGCCTATTAAAATCTCGTGGTCATTATTGTTGTATCTGCCAAATCAATTTCTAGACTTCCAATATGAGTTCCGATGTCACTTGAAAAGTTTGCAGGAGGCTACAACCGTCTAGTCCAGAATTTGTAAATACGCTTATATTCAATTTGTTCAAGGACTATTACGTTTTGGTTGCGTGTTAGGCTCCAAGCAAACGTTACGATTACAGCATGTCGTATTTAAAGAAATAAGTGGGCTTTAATTAAGAAACATTCAAGTTACAATGAAATGAGTATTGTTTAGAAATCCAGAGCAGTGAAAACCAGGAAGTATTAGGAAATACTACCGTGTAAGCAAATTTAACTGTTTTTACTTATTAAATATAATGAAACTTTCTTTTTGTATCGCCCATCTGAGGACCACATCCCAATTTCAATTCTGTAATCTCTGTTCTTTTCTTTTTCTCCAGTAGTCTTTCATCTTTTTTTTGCTATGTCTCTTCTTCCTATCTTCAGTCCACTTTCAACCTGCGTTTTTCTCTCTTCCAGCTTGGACTCCTTCCATTTTTAACACTTTTGGCCGAAAAACGTCTCTTTCAATTGCTTCTTCTGCGTTTATATTACTTTTTTCGAAAATCCTTTTAGACTTCTTTAATCCAACTTGATGTTAACTTCTTCCCCCACAGATATTATAATGAAACTGTATACTATAATTTTTTTCAGGAGCACAATGTGTCACTTTAACTCTGTGCCACGTGTCAGTCTATGTTTAAATAAAACAGACAATACAATTGCTGCGTTCCGCGAAATTTATTGTTTTAGGACTATGAATATTACGTTTTCAAAAACCTCTATGTGGTATGAGATCAGATACAATGTTTTTGATTATTTAAGTATTTTGGTATCTAGTAATACCCGTAAATCTAACAAAAAATAAAAAATGATTACCACAAAATTAGACAAATCATTACCAGACTTCTTCAAATATAAATGCCTGAGAACAAAAGGCAATACAAAGGGAATTAACGGAATCGAAATAATCAATAGAATATATTATGTGTCAGGTTTGTTCCGTTACAATCGAAATTTAACAAAGTAAGTAAAAGTGATAATTTTTGACATTTTAAATACTTAACGCTTTAGAAAATATTCGAAACACCTTCCTTAATGTGTGCACTATAGAGTAATCGTAAAAATTTAAATAGTTTATCAAGATTCATTCAAGAATTTACAAAATACCTGTTTAACACAGCATCAAATAACACAAATAATGGAGAACATTAGCCTATATAAAATACGTGACTAAATGTTGTGTCATTTCTGAAGCTCAAAATGTTTGTAGTTTAACAAGATCTTTAAATTTATGTGGCACAATAAACCCAGTATACGTTCTATTACCCCCCAGCACTAGAAACGTACAACAAATACAATATTTCGTTGGTGACTAACTGTATGCATAGTTTGGAAACTCATTATTGCTGTGTGAACCGATTTACTTTCTATAAGGAGTAATAACGCTAAGAAAAGGAAAACGTAAGTAACTATGTGTGAAACAATGAAAACGATAAACTGAAGAAAAGCAGGAAACAGGCAAAAATTGTGAAGGAGTCATGAGTGGGTATAAGGAAGGAGAGAGAGATAATGTGGTGAAGGAGAAATGAGAGTGGAAACGCGAAAGAAAGAGACGTGGGATGGAGAGAATGATGAGAAAGAAGTGATATGGGGAAAGAAAGAAAGAAATCGAATGTAAAGTGACAGACGGGGAGGGATAAAGAAAAGTAAATATAGAAGTAAAGAGAAGGGGGAGAGAAGTCGGACGCAAACTGTACAGAATTAAATTTGTTCTCTGCGTATAACGCTCATTACGTAGAATTAAAACCTACATTCAGGAACATTACATTAATCTACATTACGTACATTCAGGAACCTACGTACATTCCAAAATGTGATTCCCACTACCAGCAAACGTCCGTTTTTACTGTGCTACCATTGGCCACTGAAACTGAATATCATGATGCGACAGTATCCCAGAAATGGGAGACGATGGTATAGTCGCCCAACATTGCGAAATTTAAGTGTGAATCATGCATAACAAACTGCATTCCCATGCGACGAAAGTAAAGTATGAATCATGCATAACAAACTGCATTCCCATGCGACGAAATGTTTAAAATAGAGTTTTAAACTAATTCGTAAAGGAACTTTTCATCAGGAGTTGTACTGTATATGGAGAATACTGGGGAAACGTATCTTGTTTATATGAAACCTATAGGCCTATACGAAATACTTTGTTCACTTCATTTGACAGTGTTCTCTTGAATCATAATATATGTTGAGATATCCCTGTCTTAACCTTCAAGTGAAACTTCGTGAGACTTGAACTATGATCGATAAAAGAAATGTAGGCCTACTACACTTTCCAGAAGGTAAATAAGGGGAAAGTTGAATAATCACATGAATGATATTGATATCTGAGTTTATTTATAGAATATTACTTTTTAAAATATGGTAAGCCACTATGATAAAAGTCAACAAAACTGTAGCTTTAACACGGCTTTTGTATGCAGTGGAGCCTAGACTGTGTCGAAAGGACTAGAAGGAGACTACAAACAACAGATGTGAAGTTGCGTATAGGAAATAACAGGAAAAGAAATAAGAAATAATAACATAGCAGACAATATGAACAAATAGGCCCAGTGGATGCATATACTATAGCAGAATAAATTGAGAACATAGGCTATTTGTATTGTTAAAGGAATGTTTGAGTGAAAATTATAAAGACATAAGCCTCCAGGACTCCAAGCAGATGGTGAACAGAAAAACTTAATAAATAAGCACAAATAGAAGCGATAATACATTTAAGCTTAAAACGTGAAGAAAGACGAAGATTGATGACTGTTTGAAGTGCTATGCGAGCGAGAACGCGCGAGTGTGTGTGTACTGTTGCAATTAAGAGATAATCCTCTCTATATAACGAGTTATACTGCGGACTTTAACGTATCCTTTTGTAATAAATTATACACGTAAGTTGTGTGTTAATATTTTCTTGTGAACATTATTATACTGAACGTACTAATTTTTAGTAGGTATGCAACATTTAACATTCCACGTTCTATTCGCATCCTGTAATTACTTTTTAATATAAACTGTCGTGTAAACATTAATATCACGATGTCTCCTTTAAATGGCCCGTTCTATATTTGTAACGTTGTCTGCAAAGGAGTTATTAGTTTTGGGTCCTTCGTTTAGTCCTGTTACTACTAATCTGGAGCTCCCGTGAATCCTTCTGCTATATATTTTTAAAAGCACTGAATCGGGTACATTTTTAATCATACTTTTATACGATGTAGTGGTTTCACACTATGGACATGGCCGTTTTGAAGGTATGACATAATATATCAACTGCACCTCCCCGACCACTACTAATAATATATAATTATTATTATTACTTTATAGTACTTTTTACACTCCACTACTTATAAATCTGTTATATACGAAGCCGTTTGTGTCATCGAATTAATCCTAGATTTTCATGAGGCGAAAATAATGGCTAGTAAGTTTCAGTCTCTGTAGTATTCTAATGGCAAGTTTATGTTTATCCTTTACATAACACCATCACACCAGTACGATATTAAGGATAATATGTTGAAGAACGGTCCCAATCCTTATAGTCGGCATATACCTGTACAATTTTGTTATGTAATGAATAAAGAAGTTTACATTCAGCTGTTATTTCATTAACTAGACATAACTGCGTAAACAATTTTATGAAAATCGTACTAAAATAATTCTTCTCCACAAACGTGATAATCAATTACTCACTACCGCAGTATATCGAAAACTCTAATGGCCACTAAAGCAATTAAGATTAAAAAATATAAATAATTAATATTACTTTACACAAAGCAAAACTGCATTGGTATCAGAAAATTGACTAGGGAGTGACTCAGTGTCGCTTATTCAAGTCAAAGGCAAGATAACCAATGCTACACGAAATAGTCTCGGCGTTAAAACGTTTGGCTCGATTAAGGGAACCTTCAGCAATGTTATGGAACGAGCTTGTTATATTTCATTGCACTTTCAACAATTTGTTTGAACTTACTTGCTATTCAAATTATTTTAGTGCCTCACTGTGGCACAGCTTTTACCTTCATGCTTGTTAACATTAGCATAACACTGCAAAAATCATAATTTTAAAATAAACATATTTTATATTTGAAGTTTTTAGGGGTATCTATAAAACTTAGAAAAGCTTCTTCTTCTGATAGTTCCTATCCGTTTCGGATGTTGGATATCATACAAACTACTTTAACTTTCTGTACTGCTTTACGGAATAAGTCAGTTGTATGCATACCAAACCAGGTCCTTAGATTTCTCAGCCATGATATTCTCGGTCGTCCAAATCCTTTCGTTCCAAGTTCTTTTCCCTCTAGTATAGACTGCAATAAGTAAAATCTCTGTTCGTTTCTCATGAGATGTCCAAGATACTGAAGCTTTCTTATCTTCACTGTGTTAATAACTTCCCTTTCTTTCTTCATCTTTTTAAGAACTTCAACATTAGTTATATGTGCTGTCCATGAAATGCTCAGTATTTTACGGTAAAGCCACATTTTGAAAATTCCAATTTTTTAGTTGTGGCTTCAGTCAAATTCATGAATTCCACACCGTAGAAAAGGACCGACAATACGTAGCGTAGCAGCGTAAAAGTTTTGTCTTTGTGTTTATTGTTAAATCGTGACTTTTGAATAAACTGCTCATTCCAGTGTACAATGCTCTTGCCTTTTCAATTCTCCTCTTTATTTCTTGAGAGTGCTCCCATTGTTCACTGACTATAGTAACAAGATATGTAAATCTGCTTACATGTTCAACTGGCCTTTGGTTTATATTAAGTAGGAAACCTTACTTGTACGATATTTACAAACTTCTAAACCTATCTCAAACTATTCAAAAATATTTAGTTTCATGTTCCTAGTTCCTAGTTTCAGTGAACGATAAAACGTTTATTTCTCTGTCGTTCGTAAAGAGTTTCGTTGTAAAAATTATTAAACGTCATATTTCTAAGTGTTTGTACTGACATTACTTTTGCAGTAATTATAAAAGAATTACCATAAGAAGTTTGTAGAGACAATATTACAGATTCTGTCGTACACTAAAATGAAAATGTAATTTCATTCGGTTGATTATTCAGAACACCGACTATTCCACAATCTTAGAAACAATAAAACGTTTTTGAAAATTACTAAAAACTTTTCTTTCACAACATAAGATACAATAGGCGTAAAGGAAATAAACGATCCAGAGGAAGCCGTAGCAAGTAATAACATAGTTTTTATGTAATGTAATCTAAAGGATGGTTCATATAAACTTGTGTAGAATTGCGTTTTTACAGCCGTTTATAAATTAAAGTGAATTTACGGCTTTGCAGCGAAATACGATGTTTTAAACATTCTCCAAGCTAAACTAAAATTGTTTACATAATAAGTACTTACAGGCAATACGAACTTAAAAATAACTAATAAGGGACTCTTCTTACTCTGGAATGGATATTTTCTACGATTTTCCTTACGCAAAAGTACCTTCAAATCATTATCCTCTGAACTTTTCTCCTATATAATGTTCATGACCGATATGTTATTTCTCTGTATATATGTACTGGTGTAGTGTGTGTCTGAAACAGACTCCGTAATAGATGTATGGGCTTTATGAGACACTGGAACTCCGGCACCGAGCGGCTAAGTAGACAGCTATTACTAGGCGCGAATACCGATCGCAGGTTTGCCAGTCCTTGAGAGGATACAGTAACTGCACAAAAGCTATTTATTTACCGCGGAGGGAATCGAACGTAAATCGCCTGGTGTACCGGACATCTCCTTCGTTGCAATTAAAAAAAAAAAGAAAAAGTAACAATTTTTCAAACATAATTGTCCGTTAATCACTGAATTGTTGTTTTATGTAAGCAATTCTACTTACTCAAGACAGTACATGTATGCCAGTGAGCGTATGAAAACGTACATCTGTCTACTTCAGCCTCTCAACAACAATAAATCTCCTTCTTCCTTAGTACAGCTCTTCTCTTTCACACTCTCACTATGTCCCCTTGCTCTCCCGCATGTGTACTCTAACACGCGCAATCACACGTACAGCATTCTTCATTAATCTCTTTCGCCGACAAGGGACGCTCACGCGCGGAACACGGCATCCTTAACACCCGTCTTCTTAGAATCGTAATATTCTTCACGCTTGCGTCTACAATAGAGCGATAAATTAATGCAAACTGAACTGAAAGAACATTGCAATCAATGAACAGACCACAAAATAGTTGGCCTATTCTTCGTATTATCCTGTGTACTGAAATTCTTTTAAAGAAAAAAATATTAACATATCATTAATAGGCACAATCTGAGCCAACAGATATTTTTATCTGTCGATTTTTTAAAAATCGGGAAATACTCGCATCATGTTTCAAACGTTTATGTTAACACTGAGGTAAATGAAACAATAACAGTATTTTCAAGTAGAAATAACAGTGACTTGATTTCAGGTTAAATTAATTTTGTAGGAAACAATGTGATAGAAAAAAAATGTAATGAAAATCTGACTTTAGTTTCTTAAGACTTTGTACAGAAAAAATACGGTTAACCAAAAAGTATTATGCTTGTGAATTACTATAGTTTTGAAGTTCTAACTGTAGGCTTAAGTATTTGTAATAAAAACACTTTTCAGTTGGCATCCGCACTTTGTTGACATTATTGTTATGTCTAACACTCATTTTATGACATGGCATCCTCAATTTTAGAGTGTCCTCAGTTTCCTAATAACATTGGTGAAACATTTGGTGTTAATAATAACACACAAATGAAATGTGGTTGACAAGCAAACATCTTGTTATTAAAAGTTGCGACCATGCAAGTCTACGAGTGTAAATGCACGTATATTTTCTACATATCTTTATCTACGTATTTATTTGGAACTGAAATCCTGTCTTTTTAAGTTCTGTAACAAGCAGTATTATTTTCATATTAAGTTTTGTGTAATCAGTCTCTTTTTCTATAGTTTCCTTTAAAATCGTTTGTACGACACGTTGAATTTATCTTGTAATAAACTGACGATGAAGAGTTACTAGTGGAGGAGTAATCCTTTCTCGTTTGACTCCTGACTAGTACTCATTGTCATGGTATCTACTACCATTCATTTTGTTCATTGTGCAATGGACAGAATGAACACAGGGGATTAAAATTTCTGGCTTTCATGTAACTCGAGCGTTCCTTCGTATATATCTGTATTATCTGTAGACTATAACTATGAGATAAGTTGTCCAGGTTATTTTAGTCTCCTCGGTGGAGCATAAGTCGCCTGACAAAAAGTTGCATTTGTGATGAATGGTTTTATATAGTTCGGTCAATGATTACACAAAATTTTGTAAAACTTGTGTCTATTCAAAATTTATTGTCATCATCAGAATTGTAGGGCTACAGCGTATTAATGTAAAATAATGATAGTCTACAGTACAATCCCGATTATCCGAAGTAATGGAATAAACCGGATAATCCATAAGTACTAAGTAATAAGCAATAACGTTAATTTTTTTTTTTTATTGTATCTGCCCTCTAAGAGGACCACATGCCAATATCAGTTCTTTAATCTCTGTTCTTTTTCTCCAATATTCTTTCATCTTTTCACTGTGTCTCTTCTTCCTGTCTTCAGTCCACTTTGAACCAGCGTTTTCCTCTCTCCTACCCAGGACTCCTTTCATTTTTAACACTTTTGCCCGAAAAACTTCTCTTTCAATTGCTTCTTCTCCGTTTATAGCATATTATTTTCTCCTAAATTCTTTTGGACTTCTTTAATCCAACTTGATGTTGACTTCTTCCCTCACAGATATTTGAAGATTTGCTTTGTCAACCTATCGTTGTCCATTCTATATAAATATCCAAAAAATAATAGTCTGATTTTTCTCATTGTTTCTGTTATATTTTCTATACTTTTATATATTTCATCATTACTTCTTAATTTTCAACCCCCTGAAGTTTTTCGTGGGCTTAATATTTTCCTAATAATTCGTCTTTCCAGTATTTCTAGTTTGTCTAAATTATAATTCAATGCTAGACATTCACTTCACTACTGTACTGTTATGCCTTATTTTCGCATTTTTAGATATGCGCTTTTTATTGTAAATATCTTTAGTTATACCATATGCCCTTTCCATCTTATGAATCCCTTCTTCTATAGCAGATTTTTCTAAGCTATTCTCTTGAATTATTTCTCCTAGATACTTAAATTTTCGAACCCTCTCTATTCGACCAATATCTGTTACCAGGAATGTTGACGAATTTTTAATGTTCGTGATAAATTTGTTTTTTTCTGCAGAAATTGTTAAGCCTGTCCTGCTGGCTGTCAAACGTTAATTTTTTAAAACTACTTTTTTAATTCCAAAAAACTATTTATTTAAGTGGCATAATACGATTAAAAAACTGTAATTATACAACTCTAATTACTTTTGGGGATACGAACTGGAATTTTTAATATAGTGTTCGTTTTCCCTCCGTTTTCTTGCCGCCGTCACGCCAACGTTTAATTAACATTATATTAG
Organism: Magicicada septendecula; assembly: GCA_034769895.1. Taxonomy (NCBI): domain Eukaryota; kingdom Metazoa; phylum Arthropoda; class Insecta; order Hemiptera; family Cicadidae; genus Magicicada; species Magicicada septendecula. The sequence continues at coordinate 266,308,760 of CM068371.1, forward strand.
CGGCCGATTATTTGTCTCTTTGTTAGATAAATCATAATGAAACGTGGGTGTAATGAAAACATGTATGGCCTGAGAGAAGTTTGTTATTGTCGCGTTTATAACCTGACTATTAAGTAGAAATATCAAATATTATTTAGTAGAAATACCTTACCACTAAAGTACGTTAATAAGAGCCTCATCAACAGTCACTCTGTTGTCATTTTCATCCGCATCTGTAAGCTCAACACGTCGGTTTGAAACAAAGCACATAGTTTCTTCTGTTCGTAACGCGGAAGGCAAGTACATAAAAATGTTAATTTTTGTATGGTGGACAGTAGCCTATCCAATGCTTGTATTGCATTGGTTTTAATTTGGTCCTTTCTCTTATTTTAAACTACATCATTTGAAGTCTTTTTATTTAGTGTTAAAAAAGATTAACGTTTCTTCCGGTCGTTTCGGATAACCCGGGGTTCGGTTAACCCGGATTTGGATATACATACGAGAGTTCACTATTCATATAACATACACGTACAGATTCAAGCAAAGTCAATCAACACATTCACTCCGTAGGCCCTTTAATAATTTTTATATTTTCGTGCAGTCTTGGACTGTAATGAGCCTGTATGATTGTGTACTTACTGATTATAATAAATTTTGTCAACTGTACACAAATGGATTACAATTATGTCTAGTTAATGACCGAACCCCACAAAATGTTTCGCCAATTATTAATTAATTCACAGTCGCACTTTCAAGCGACTTATGGCTCACCTGTATAGGCCCTACATGATTAAAAGTGGTTCACCCTTGTTTTGCTTTTTATATTTGTCTGAATATTAATTTGTTTAACGTGTTGTATACACTGATAAAATTAGACACACTTGTGCGCGCGAACACACTCACACACAAATACATATTTTTATCAACCACGGTACAACACTCGGACAGAAATCGTATCTACCTGGAAACAATTACTGCAAACTGCTTAAACTTCGTAACATTAAGTAGAGAAAACCGGTTCGCTCTCACACGCAAGTCGTCTAAATAAATTATGGTTACGGTTGGCACTTGGCGGAACGGATACCAGATAAAGAACACGTAGAGAACGTTAGTCATGATCACATACTTTTATATTCCTCCAGATAAAAGAGCGCTGTCAGTTGGAGGCGAACACCTTCTGCCCATCTCCTAGTAAAGCGTTGTGCGAAAACAGTCGAGTACAGCTTTATTTCTATATTTAGAAACTTTGTTTCTCTTCGTCTGTTATTTAAGGGTGTATTTCACCCTTGTAATTCCGCTATAAATAAAAGTCCATAAGCAAAGAAAAGTCATTTTCAAAACACTACAGCATTTGTTTTACTCTCTAAAACACTGGAAATGCTCTGTCTTGCTTAGTTTTCCAACCCATGGACGTGACATTCCGACACACATAACGTACTGTTAAAGGCCGATATTGACTCTGGTTGCTTATATATTGTTTACGCTTCGCCTATTAAGAAGAGGAATATTTTTACAGATTAGTAAATGCGGCTAATTAGGTTAGGATTTCAGAAGATTTTTCTATTAGCCAGCTGATTCAATAATGCTTACATTTTTGTTAAGGTTATAAAAGTTATATCACGTAATGACATTACCTATGTATAAAACCTATTTATTTTAATACTAATTTTTATTACTTTCTTAAAACGATCAACTTAGTAAAGAAATAATGTTAGTCGTTTCTTTATTATAAAGTAGTTAAAGGTGAGTGTACAAATTTTTAATAGGAGAGATTTTTTACTTACAATTAAAGATGTAAGTTCGTAACAAACAAAGAAGAATAATAACAAAGAAGAAATAAATGCAAGTTGCGTTAAGGGTTATAGATATTTCTGAAAATGTGTTCTGAAAATGTGTATAACACCGTCGGCGTTTATCGAGTTTATTAGCCTAGATGAATTGAGCAGAACAATTTATGGAAAGGATACGTACGTGATCGACTTAATTTGTCACTTGGATTTCCTGTAGGCCTAATTAAATACTGAACACGTTATTATAACAATGAAATATAATTGTTTAATAATGTTAAAGTGCGTTAGCGTGTAATTGTATTGTAGTACGTAATTGTATTGCACTTTAATAAAATATATTCGTAGTGAGTGATGGCGGTTTCTTAAGAATCGGTTACCTACGTTAAGACAATACGATACATTACTTTTCCGTGTGATCAGAGAATGAGATCCTGATAAATGACTAATTCAATTATCCTGTTATTCCAATAAACGGCACTTACTATGAGTATTGTGCTTGATCATATGTCCTTTGTTGCCCACTATTGTTTGTTTTGTTAAAAAATTTGAACACTACAATTTAAAGATTATTTAAACGGATTATAATATTGTAAGATAATTACAATATCATACAATATTATACTAATAATTTTGATATTAAATGTTAAGATAAAATATTTATCTGAACCCGGATTAAATATTAAGACAATATTTTGAAAATTATACTACAATATTATTGTAGTATAATTTTCAAAATGAAAGTATTACATCCAGTATTATACGAAAAATAATGATGGAAATTAAACAAGAAATACAAATTCCTCATTGCCGGAACACACTCACACACAAAATCCATTTACTTGACGATACAGTAATCCAGAAGTAAACATAGTGCTTTCTTACAAACTCATTAACGGGTTGTTTTCTTCTTACTGAGGAACATTAGATACCTCCATAATAGGTGGTGTGCCAAAAACATAACGTTATTATTTATTGTATTAATTTCCTAAGTACGCCCTTCTACGGCGTTCCAAGAACACAGGAAATGAGGCATCCCATGCTATTATCTGGCTTCATATTCTTTCCAGTCCTCTCAGCTTTGCTTCATTTCGCTGACGTTGTCTCACTGCACACTACCACCTCATATCCCACTGCGTCCACGTAATGTGCACATTTATATGTTACATCTCGCTATGGTACTGTCATTATACTAATGCCCAAACAACAACAAAAACGAATTAAAACTTTGAAGTTAATTAATTGGATAATAAAAAATTTTACTTAACAATAAAGTAACACTACAATATTAAACAACAATTTTATAACCGGAATATAAAGTGATATAAAAATATGATTAATATTAAAATTTTTCTTTGTAATCCATTTTTTAATTAGCAGAATACTCGGAAATTTCTAACTACCCTTCAAAATCAGAATAATTCGTAATTTTTGACAAACATATTATTTTATATTATAAGGTAGATTATAAATATAAATTTACATCATTCATCAGTAGAATGAATTGTCTTATGTTATGTCTATCGAGTCCTCAGGAAAATTAATAAAAGTGTAGGTGTCTAGATTGTGATGCATGCGTGTATCCCACGAGCGTGCATGATAACAAAAAATGTTCATTTCATGCTTTGACAGTACTTCTAGTTTTATCTCATCGCATCTGGACAATCCGGCTGAAATACTAAATTCAAAAAACAGTATTAAAAACAATTTATTCTACTTTGTAGTTTGTTACATTTTATATTATTCGTGTAGCTATAAATATTCGATTTCTGCGCTTGAGTAAGGACAAGCCGTCAGTAACCTTTGTCCTTTTTTTGGAAACTGATGTTTGGAAAGTATTCTTGATATTTCATTTACCTTTGATTGTATTTTCGTTACTATTGTATTTCATTACAATATTTTCGTCGCTATTTACTTACATTTGTATTTATAGCCTGCTTCTGCTTCTAATAAATTATTACTTTACTAATTATTAATTTTATACAGAACTTCAACATTTGGGTTGTTACGTGCCACTATATGTATTTTAAAGGTTTTCTGTTTCTATAGCAATTTGTTTACATTTTGCAAAGTATAGTAGGGCTATAGATCCTCCACGCATCATAGAACAGTAACTATTGTTGTTGTTATATCATCAGTTATTGGGAAAACAAAAGTTTGATTGCACATTGTGTAATTAATTCTACATGATGTCTGGTAAAAGCTAATTCTGTGCGAAATTATTAAAACGAAAATTAATTATGCACTAAAAGTTTTCGTCGACCACATTTGTTAATTAATTTCTCAATTCAACAATGAGTCAGTCTTAAAACAAAATCCACTAAGTTATCATATACTGACAGGCAGACTACTGTAGATTGCCGGGAACTAATAATCATTTGTTGTTAGGTACTCGCAGATATAATCGCAAATTAATGTACCAGTTATTCGAATTAGTTAAGTAGACAGGTAAAGGCGTATCCCTTCGAAAGTAGCCAATACAACCTGATTCCTTGCGCGTGCTGAATTTGTACTCTCTGCCCAATGTTGTTCTTCCACAGAATTCTTTATCACAAATCACATGAAAGTAAACAGTTTCGTCACAGTTTGTTTTTGATTCTACCATTAATTTTTCAGTTTTATGCAGCACCAGATATGTTGGGCCTACAATGTTTGGAAAACTGAAAATCGAAAGTTTTTCATTATTTAAGTGAGAACTTCATGTACGCCACTATGGTGCCCGTATCACTCCCGTATACCCCGCGCTCCTAGGGCAGTAAACTGATTCAACGCGTCATAAAACAGCTGAAACGAAAAAGCAGTGTTGCCCGGTCATTCAAACCTCTTTTTCCTACACAACTACTCAATTTCCCCCACTGTCAAAAAATAGGTGTGCTTTAAGCAAAGCGTAATATTGTAAAGAATATAAGCATATTTTAAATGTTTAAATACTATTACAAGAATAACATAAATATAATAGCCTAAAATATATTTTATACCCTAATATATGTACACACTTTTCCAACTGTTTATTTCACAAAAACAACTTACAATCAGCGGCACCTATTTTTATTACAATATTTATAGTATCGTCAATTAGAATGTTTGGGCACATGTTTGAAACATCGAAAGAGTATAATTTTGTATCTTAGTTTATTTTGTACGTTTTTTAGTTGATCCGGGAGTTCCATTATGGTTTTTATATTCTATTTGGCTGAAAGTGTTTTTAATTTTTAAAATTCACTATGTATTAATTTAGCTATTTTATTATTTGTATAAATTTCAATTATTTTACTGGTCATATTACATACTACTTTTCACGTAATTATTGCGTAAATCACGTTCTTACGTTGAAAACATTATGTGTTACGTAAAATTTGTGTATGTATGTATACTGAAAATAATACGACATGTAATATGATTCTATTTATGTTTATTATAAATATTGATTTCTTATAATAAAATACATATATACACTAATATGCATACGTGACTTTTAATTATACATATTGTAACAGTACATATAATTACCAAAATACAAACATCAACAAGAAACCATCATAATCAGTCAAAGACCATCAAAACAACCAAAATTGAACTTTAAAGGAGGAAGAAGACTAAATAATAAACTAACAGAGAAGAATAAAAAGATTAGCATTAATAAATAATGGACTATGAAAGAAATTAAGATAACGGATTAGAGACAAGACCAACGTTGACCCAATATACCCAATAGATCAGACAGTGAGGAGAAGACTGAAACATCCACAAAAGGATATTAATTAAATAAGATTAATGGAATAAGTTAAATAGGGAAGAATTGAATTAACTCAACCAAGAGAATAAATAGATAATGAAAGGAAAATAACATATAAACAGAATAGAAAATAATGCTCATGATTGAGAAAAAATAATTAGTTGGAAACAATATGCAAACCCTATGCAATGACTTAACAATGGCATCAAACCATTAACAGACTATTCTAGGTGACTAGACTCTGACCATAGCTCGAATTTAAAATAATAATATAAGCAAAAATGATCAGGAGAGTGAGATTGAAACTTGTATTAGTATGGAATAATGCATAAAAGATAACAACAAGATTGTATCTTATCTATTAGTTATGTAAATGATATAGACACAGGGATATCAGAAAAATTGATAATCACCAATAATGTTGTAAATATAATATAGAGAAACTGGAAAAAACACAAAACAATAAACTATAAATAATAGTATTACTACATTTAAATAATTAAGTAAAATGTATAGAAACCAACTATCGAATGAACCCATTGTTGCAAAACAGAACAGGGACACACATAACCTAGCTGAACAAGCATTTTGCACTTATAATGGCAAGAATTCATAACAGAAATATTATTATACCATATTATATTATACTGTAATTAAACTAGATGTTATAAGGATCATATCAGCACCAAGACTGATTACCAAGGAGAGATTTGTATTTGTGATTAGTGTAAATTAACATGCTGAAATGAACAGAATAGGATTTATCTAATAACCAATCTAAAAGCCTTTAGAAATACTAATAAAAGAGAAAGAGGGTGATATCAGTAGAATCAATGAGATATAATACAACTAATATGATGTAAACCAATAATTATTATCATGAAATTGAATTATAATAATGAAAATTAGAAATATTTGTCATGTAGCACTAGATGCAAGAAGTATTAAGGAATTAACAGCAAATAGGAATATCCTGGTGCAAACCAAAAACCATTGTAAAACTTTATAGTTATTGTAATGATCATTTATGTAAGAAATAATGAATCAAAAAACAACTTTATAAGATATAATGAAGACAAATGATGTGACACCCAATAGTACAAGGCTATGGGTTGTTATAAAGCATAAATACAAGAAAATAACAATGTAATAACTAAAACTGAGGTGATCTGAAGTTGTAATGGTCATTTCAGAGTAATAGTGTCATAATAGAAATTGTTCAGAAACCACTAGTAAAATACAATAAGGGAAACTAGTTGGTAGTGTCATAGGCCAATATGCCTAGCCAACTTACTTATAATGTTTATTAGAAATAAGTATTTATTTATGTCATGTGTAATATTGTAATAGTGATAAGAAGTTGTAGACAATAATTGTAAATAATAATATTACAATAAAAGGAAGCAATATTAATAAAAAAGGGGAATTAAGATGTAGTAACTAATATTGAATTAGGCCTAATCATCAAAGACGATTTTTATCAAAATACAACTTTATAAATTATTGTAAAGAGTTCATACTCGATTATTAGGGAGTAATCATCAATGTTTATTGAAATTAAATTATATAAATACATAAAACAAACATTATTAAATGTAAATAGACAATAAGAAATGTCAGTAATTTTAATATTGTTAATAATGATCAAACCCATATGGTATGGGGAACCAAATTGTTCATCTCAGAAAATCCTGAACAATGGTAATAATGAATTATATATTAGAGAAAAGATAAGGAAACAGTAGTAATTATAAAGATTTAATGGTTTATAATCCATTGGGCATAATAGGGTAAACCAATTTATCATAATCTCAAACCCGCAAAAGGACGCTTTGAAAGCGTCTATTTTGCCAAGGTATACCGACGAATTACGGAAATTAAGAAAATTGACCAATCAACGATCAGAACCTAGCATTCGTAGCCAATTTCGACTTCGCAATTATGACTTCTTACGATAAAAATGTTATCGAGTATAAGAAATAAGATGATTTCAATTGAACACAACAAGGGCTTTGGACCTTATTAAATGAATAATTTTGTTTATTATTAAGAAATTTATAGACAGTTAACCTTACTTATAGCAGTTGTTAACTTTGCATATAAATTGCATCAAATATAATGAAGGAAATGTGTAATATGAACACTAGGAGTGCTTTGAACATGATGATAGCAGTTAATTTATTTAAAATTAAAACGATTTAACGATAGTTGATTATAATTGTCAGAGTTGTCAATTGACCTGATAAACTTTACCAGAGATGATGCATAAGATAATTTATTATGAACTTTAAGAAAGTGGTGAACCTCACTATGTTAATTCAATTGTTTCATGTTAAAAATATTTAATAACAGCTAGCCATGCTTACAAGAGTTATCAATTTACCTGATTTAATTTTACACAATAACGAATCAGACGATTATTTTATGAACACTAAATGAACTTATAACCTTATTCTACTTATATTTTATATGTTGTTAAAGAGTTATTATTAATTTAAAGTTAACTGGTTACTATTCAAATACGCCAGCCTTAACCTAAAATGTTGACGAGAGTCATACTTTGAGTTTTCATGTTAGTAGTTAAGATTTTATTTGGTATTGTAATCACTCTCCTACTACTCAATAATTATGGTAGTATAATTCTTCAAGTTTTTGTATCTTGCAGTCTATAAGAACCTACATTTGAGATAAAACAATTTAACCAAAAATAACATTCCATGGTATGATTACTGGAATCAGAATAACAAACCCTGAGAAAAGAGAACTTTATCGAGTCAATTAGTAATTTAAAATGAACGATTATCAATCTAATTATTCTTCTTTTACATAATTTCATGAATATTATTGAGCAATAAACCATATTTTATCAGATAAAAGAGTTACCAAATTATTTCGTTAGACTAGACGATTACAGGTTAGGTGAACCACGCACCGTAGTTGGCACCACTTGCAGCGGCAATTGAGATAATTCAAATAATTTTAAATTATCATCATAACGCTGTATTGTTTACAGGACGATTAACAATTGAGACCTTCACTCAAAGTAAGTGCTGAACTAATCAATAAAATCCAATTTCAGCGAGGAGTAAACTTGTCAACTGTTAACCGAAACTACGACAACTGACAAAAAATAACAGGTACCAACAAAAGAATCAACCTAGCCGATTCGTCTCGACTGAAGGAACCTGAAGGATTAATTTACGAATTCAATTAAACCAACAGTTAAAACATTCAAGATATTCTAAATAAATAATAGAAATAAATAACCCAATTTTAGCAGCAGCTCAAATACAAGCAAAAACAGAGATAGTTACAATATATAAATATATATTTTTTATATATATATATATATATTGCAATGAACATCGGAGAAAGGGTATTTGTAGCTATGACTACATGCTTTTATTCCAATTTATGACGTTATAGACATGTTGAAAATTGATTTTGTTAAAATTTTGTAAAATAGCTATAAGTTTTGAAATAAGAAATGGCTAATCTTAACTGTTGTATGTCAAAATGCCCATAAATTTATTTTCTGTTATGTCAAGTACGAATTTAGTGCGCGAGTGCGCGTGTTTTTCGTATTTACATGAATAAATCTGGTGTAAATTAACGTATTGAATTGAGACTTGGACAGTTTGACATTTTTCTTATGTCAAAGACTCAAAACATATTATCTTAATATGTATTTTTTAACAGAATTCATTTTTCTAAAGAATCCTTATCTTCTGAAAGTCATAAAACTTTTAGATAAAATCTATACATGCTTTTGCAGTCTTCAGCAAAATTGATCAGGACATATGTCTATCTATTTAATCCATCAATCACGTGCTAGGGGATTCGACCAATCAGAGGCTCCAATTTTCATTCAGATTGGTTCATCGCGAAGGAAGCTTTGTTCGGTTTCTACCTAAGAGCTCTGCCTTAACAGACGTTGTCTCTGTGCGAGTTTGTCGTATCAGTATACGTTCTACATAAGGGTTACGAGTACGGCATCTTAGCAACGAGTCCCCGTTTGCTAAAATCTATTGGGTATTAGAACTCAAATAAATTAAATTATAAATTAAATACTGCTATCTCGCGCTAGTCAAGATTTTCCTCATAGAGTCAGGTGTATTTACCGAAATACATCTTTGTGGAAGCCAGGACACATCAAGATACCGGAAGGTGTACGTACAATACACCGAAACTGCATTAATTAAAATTGCACCCATTATCGAGCCCTGAGAAACGAGATAAACTCTATTGGTGAATCGGAGTGCGTGCGTGTGTCGCGTAGAGTTCCACGTGTCATCAGTGCAGCAGATTCAGCAGGCGGCGAGAGGTGGCAGTGAAGCGGTTCAACCGTTTCGTCAAAGGAATTCGACGATCAAGTCAAATAGACTATTTAGAAAGAGAAACATTCAAATCATTTACAAACACTATTTAAATTAAAATAAATAATTTATGTTCAATCGCAGACCATATTAAATTTGTTTAAAATAAATACCCAACTCCAGATAAAAGCCTCTGATATTATTTTGTTTTTAATACTATGCCTTCTATTTGTTCTGTTGCAATATATAATAAAATGTAATATAAACCTGTACTCAACAGTCCGTAAAGCACCAAGGCATACCGCGCGGCTTTTGTGTTTAATGTGACGGTTACATGGCTAGTACGAGTCGCCAGTTGCTAGTTGTGGTATCCACAGCCAGGAGGCGCCCCTGTTATCTCAACGGCTACTCAGTTCTACCTCACGACGCTGAATGCATGCCGTACGGAGCCTCCGCCGGGAATTGAACCCGGGACCACGTCGCACATCAATAGCCCGTGCTAGCCACTAGACCTCCTGGAGGCTCCATTTATTTATACGTTCACACTTATTTCAATCTTAATTATTTATAGCAAAACCTCGGTTACTCCAAATACATACGAGCAATCTTTGACAAGTTGAATCAGTTCACTCCCCATTTGACACTGAACTTCTCACTTGTGACGTGTTCCAAGACATACTCATTTTTTCATTCAAATTATGGTAACAAATAACTAGGAAGTATGTAAAATGATAAGACAGGAAGCCCGTAAGATGAAAATCCCGAATATTGTAATTGTGATTTACACCTTTGACAAACCATTACTGTAGGCCTATACTTAATTCTCAAAACAAACGAGGGATTTCAGGTGACTTCAGCAACAATCTATTGATGCAAAATGTAATTTGCTCCTTTCTAGTTTTCATACGCTAATTAAATGAGCGTAATATTGAGGGAATTTGTATCGAGTGTCGCAATATTAGAGTCATTTAATTACGTATCGCACTCTTTCTATTTCAATTAGGGAGCTCCACAGATACAATACATCACTACACAATACATAAACAAAAATCACACGCAATTACTAACATGAAATTCGAATTTTGTTACACTTTTTGTCAGCCTTTTGTAGTGACTGGTAATTTTTTCATCGGCGACATATGCCATTGAATATCCTTTATTGATAAACAGAATGTCAAGATCCACGCGTGTGTCAATTAACAAATGGCGTTTAATTTTATTCATGGTTATTTAATGTACATATTTTTTCGTCGTTGTAGGCCTAATTAAAACACGATAATATTATTTTAAATTGGATGGGTTGCATTGAACAAAATATGATCTTCATTATTTTATCACATTAGCTACGTAAATGAAATATGCATAAAATGTATCATGGAAAATGTCATAAACCATTAGGTAACCAAGGACGAAGGTAGGATTAGGATATTAATTAAGATTAGATAGGATGATGTAAGATGTAGGGAGACCAATAACAAGATAGCGAGAAGTACTGTGATGACGGAACAGGCAAGAAGAAGAAGAAGAAGAAGAAGAAGCAACTGGGTAACTTGTTAATAGGTCTTTCAATGTTACTGCAAATATCTAATTGACTCACTTTTCTAAACTTTTACAAAAATTGCTCTTTTTCAGAATTGATTACGCGAACGAAATGTTCTAAAACCCACTATACTGCACATTAAAAATGAAGACGTCTAAGAAAAGACTCTCAGTAGAAATATTTTACTATATATTACCGATAGTGACTGTCCTAAAACTTGCGTTGCTGTGGCAACTTAAAACTACATAGGCCTACATACTACATGACTTGTGTTGTGTGGATGAAGTAATACGAAACACAATCTATCTTAGTGAGTAGACAGACAAGCATTATTATCGAATCTAATACATTTCAAAACAAAGTTGTCTGCATGTCTACGTGTATTAGTATAGCCTATATTCGTTTATATGCTCGATATGTGGACGTTTACGATCGTTGTTAAGACACCACACTCACAGGCAAAAACACGTTACACCCTTCATTGTGTATTTGCGTAGAAAATCGTTTCCGAAAAACTGCAAAATATAAAAAAGAAAAATGTTTTTAAAATTAATAGTAGAAAACCTGCTTGGTTATGCATTACGTATACGACGGGAGGATAAAATAGTGCAGTCCTGATATGTCTGAAAGCGGCGGGTTGGGCTGATATCTTTGTAGGGAATTTGTGGCTACTAGATCTTTTATCTAATTGTTGTACTTGATGCCGGTCCATTGTTGGACGGGCCGGCTCAAAGCGATAGCAATCGGCCAGCACACATAGAAAACGCACGCTTACAAAAGGACATTAAAATGAAGAATGGTCCGGTTCCATGTGGCTAAACTTCTTTCATACTTTTGTAAACAAAAAAAATAAAATAAAACGGAACCACGTGCAGGTATTGTGTGTAGCTAATGTTTTGAAGCGTTTTGTTTTATTACTCATGTTTTTTAGTGCTTTTTATGGTATCCGCTTTAGGTACATAACTCGTCGAGATATGATGCCGATAGGCGAGACATGTGAATGCTCTGAACACGGAATGCTGATCTTCTAAAAAATCAGTTGACAGATTATGAAATACACACCAGACTTCCTGCGGTAACTACGGTCATGATGATTGTTTCATAAATACGTTGTTACCAAAACTGATAAACTAAGTCAACGTAAAATACAATGTACGCCTAATGTAAAATACCGAACGATCGAAATATTATCTGAATAATATCGGTAGCTACACAGCGTTTTCTAACATCATTCAGCCGCACATTCTTCGTAATTTCGACGATCAGCTAAATTCTTTTGATCCCCTTTGATTAAAACCAGATATATTGACGCAATTGAAGAGGAAATTAATACATAAAAAGTTAAAAAGTTAACTATTTGGTGATAAGAATGAGGATTAAACTACACACAGGTGATAAACATATCCAGTCTATGCTGTCTGCAAACTCTCGTAGGTTCCATAAAATCGGAGAGATCCGTCCCTCAGATAGGCCTACAAATACATGAGGAATTATAAAAGTAGAACTCGTTGGCGTGTATATAAGCTTATTACTTTACATATTATTTCACTATTTCGGACATATTATATTACATTATTATTACGCAAAACATGAAAGTTGGGAACGGGCCTCCTTTACCTGAAAGGAGTGAGCAGTGATGTGATTACATCACGTGGGTAGTGATGTGTTACATACAGTTTAGCCCCGCCCCTCACTGCTTAGGAAATTCATAAAGAGGAGGCGCATGTCCTATTTGCCTTGTTGTTTTCTTTTATATTGTGACCAGAAGTGAAATCCTCATAAGACGGCCTTCTTGGTAAGAAAAAATTCGTTTCTAATATTTTTGATCTTTCTGTTGGTAAGCTGTGACGATATCTTTTTGTATTAATAGACATAGGCCTAATCTTGTAAAAAGTTATTTACACCTGAGGACGATCTCAAATTTTTAGAAGTTGAAACGCTGTGATTAGAATTATTTCTAATGTCCTAATTATTTTTAAGAGTAAGTTCTAATTGTTTCTAGAATTATTAGAATTATTTAGAATTAACGATACCTAATGTCCGAAATAATATAATATGTAAAATTATTAAGAAGATAGGAGTTTGATAAGAAAGGAATGGGCCGTAAAGAAAAGCAGCAGCAGCAGCGGCTGCGGCACCAGCAGAAGAAGAAGAAGATGAAGAAGAAGAAGAAGAAGAAGAAGAAGAAGAAGAAGAAGAAGAAGAAGAAGAAGAAGAAGAAGGAAAAAAAGAAGAAAGAAGAGGAGGAAGTATGAGAAGTCTACGCTACGTTTGAACACGGGTTTGTAGTTTCTTACTTTTATCAAGTAATAATATTACGAAAGCGCGAATGAGCTCACACACACACACACACACACACACACACATACACACACACACACACACACACAGAGAGATAAATATAAATGTATAACACTTAAAATATTTAAATATATTGCAATATAAAAATGCAATATTTAAATAATTTAAATGTAGGTAAGCTATATGCAATCTCTTTACAGATTGATTCTGCTAAACGTACCTACGTAACAGACACACAATCTTTGCCTTGTCTGCTCTCAAGTGTAAATTATCGATTTCGTTTAAAGTAGTAAACAATTATTATGATTATTATCAGCCTTCTAGAATTAGAGGTTCACTAATGATCTTTACCTGAATCATGTCAAGAGTGGATCTAGTTTAGCTACCCTTCACTTACAGTGTAAGCAATATATCGTATAAATTTGCCTATTGTAAATGGGAGTAGGCAATACGAATCTACAGACCCATGCGTAGGCCTACATAGTATTTGCCTGAAGTCCGATAACTACTCCTGTATATCCCAACATTGTACAATAACATGCTATGCTAATGTCTCGGATATTACAATGCATGCGACGCTTGAGTCGGTCAACCCCCGGTAACGTCCATATAGGCCTATGTTTAGATGTTTTAATGGATAACGAGTCAACGGAAGTACGTACGTTTTCTCCTGTAAATGTTATTTTAACGCAGGCCCCACAAGTCAAATATTTATCCTATCGAGGTTGCATGACAATTACAATAATTGCCTTAACATTCTGCCAGATACTTAGATTCATTACGTAATGATTTTTCTTATCTGCATCAGAAACGTAAACAAACGGAAACCAGCTACTCCGTCCGTCGACATACGGTCTTATCTATTCTGTTGCAATGCTACAAACATTTTGTTTTAATGCAAACACCAAGTCATACAAATAGCCTACACTCTTTCAGATTTTATTCTTCTGAGCTTGTAATATAGTTTAATAGTTTAAGGATTTATTTGCAATTAATTATGACACAGAAGACGGTAATATAGCTTTTTATACTTTATAACTTAAGTGCGACGATATATAATTTTGTGTATTTACATAAGTTTTGCAACTGTGGTCTACGTTTGTTAACAATATAGGACTAATGTGCATTGTTCACTAATACTTGTGTGTGTGTGTGTGTGTGTGTGTGTGTGTGTGTGTGTGTGTGTGTGTGTGTGTGTGTGTGTGTGTGTGTGTGTGTGTGTGTGTGTGTGTGTGTGTGTGTGTGTGTGTGTGTGTGTGTGTGTGGATTACAGTCTGATTGGGTAAGAAAATTTTAAAAGGTCTTTTAAAATGCTTTATACTAGAAAAACAACAAACATCAAGTCACGAACAAAATAATACTCTAAAATAATTACAATAAAAATATAAATGTAAGAAAAGAGTGGTATTTGATAGATAGATCTTTAAGACAGGCTACGTTACAGGTATGTAGAGCAATCCCGCCTCCGAAGTAAAGAGGTGGTATAAGGCGGGGATAGCAGTCACCGATTTGCCAGTTGTCATCACCTCGTGATGGAAGAGGCTCCTTATACCAGGCGGACTGATTTGCTCGCAGAGTCAGTAGGATCCAATCGCTACAACAGCGCTTCAACACAGAATCCGTTAGCCTACATCATCGTAACTTACAAGAATAAGCTACCGCGTGTGTGGAATATTTATTCCCGATTGCAACTGCTCGTCATACGCATGTGTAAACAAAACAGAAATAATTTGAAAATACTTCATCTTCTTCCCTTATGACTGTTGTTAGTGATTAACATGATCTACAAACAACATTTGTAGGTATCTACAAATGTCTACCATAGTATTTGGCTCCTATACAGAAATTTTGTAAAACGGCGATTATTATATTTCTGCATTATGAAATCAGGATTCTAGCACAACTGAGAATTATGAAATCAAGATACCAGGAAACTAAACTAAAAATCTGAGATAATGTACCCCGAAAAAGTCTTACGGTAATTTCATATTACCGTCCAATCAGTCTCTTGCCAATAATAATTCCAAAACGCCTTAAAAAGTGTACATACATAAGCATAATTAAATATATAAGAGCCTAAGTCTGGAATCAGTTCGGTTTTTAACATGCTCACTCAACAATAGGCCTTACAATAGTGCCAATGTATTAAAAAAATATAATTAGTAAGAAATTTAAAAATAAACAGTAATCTATACTTGCATTTCTGGATATCAGCTATGCGTTTGGAAAAGTATGGCACCCGGGCCTAGCATACAAAATCAGAAGAACACTTCTCACAACACACCTTAACCTGATGAAATCATATCTAAGTAAAGTGAATTCGAAATCAAGGTCGGCGGGGAAGTCTCTAGTCGATTCTAAATAGGCTACAATCGGGAGCACCAGAAGGTAGCATTCTTTGCCCTGCACAATAGGCTACGTCTTGTACACTTTCGATGTAGCCTAACAATCGACATATGGAACAACACCGATACATTTGAAACAGCCATCTTTTCAACTAACAAAGACCCTGTAGTCTCGATCTGTCTTAAAGGACACCTCAATCTACTGTAGATGGCTACAAAAATGGAAAGTCAAAGCCGAAGTATAGTCACGTGTAATAATCGTCACATATTACATTATCCTTCGGAGACACAACTGCCCCACAGTCCAGTTCAACCATGTCCAAGTACCACAATAAAAACAAGCACCGTGGCCTTCCTTAAAATCTAAACTGATCTGGAAACGTGAAACAAAACAATTTGAGAAAAGAAACAAAAATAATTAGATCTAATATTTAATCATAGCAATTAGCTGGTAGTATGAAAATAATAGCTCAACAAACTACTTATCTATAAAAATATCGACAAACCGTTCTGGCTTTACGGAATACAGATAGGGTTAATATATATTATTATTATTATTATGTTATAATATATTATTATTATCGGATAACATAGACGGCAATAAAAAAGGCTACGAGCTGTCGCAGATGCCCACTGTTTTGTGTCCAAACTCTTTTATACAGATTTCCATATCCCATACGTCAGTGAAATCATTCACGAACGAGGAACCAGACATTGTGCGAGACGTATCCATCCTAACCCGCTAATCGTGCGTTCTATAGCCCAGCAGTTAATAGAACACTAAAAAAACTACGGCCATCCGATCTTAATGAACCATGATGTAACTTGACTAGATAGAAATCTTCATCACGTCATTTAGTTGTGTCCAACCTCTTTTATACAGATTTCCACATCCCATACGTCAGTGACAATGATTACGAACGAGGCACCAGACATCGTGCGAGACTGCAATACCATCTTTAATTTCTACAATAATCAGCAGATAGCTTATGGAATGTGTATTCTGACTGCTAGTAAATACATTACAATGTACTTAATTTGTACTTTACAAAAACCAGTTACATGACGCATTACTGAACTCCCGGAGACTACAGCGGCTAGACCACATTGGAAGAGAGGAAGACTGTGAAGAGAGTAGCCGTGGGGAGGAAAAAGAAAGGAAGACGCGGCGAATGTGGCGTGACGCTGTTGAAGCAGATATGAAAGAGAGAAATATTGAAGACAGCTCCCAGTCTTCAAAGTCAGTAATATAAAAGACAGTGGAAAAATTATACACTATTGGACTAAATGGACTGTATGGAAGGTAGACTATTTAATAAACAATTAATAAATCCAGCTGATATAAATTAATAAATACATGGGAGCCATTTTATAAATCCGGCTGTTGATATTGGTAGTTTTCAGACGATCGAATCCTTCTTATGACACAGAATTTTATAAAAATCTATAACCATATGGTTTGGTTTGTTGGCCTTACTGATTAAAATTGGTTTAAGAGGGTATAATGACAAATGCGTTTTATCACATTTCCATAAGCTATCCTCGGACATGACTGTAATACTGGCTAATACTCACCATATCTACGTGAAGAAAAAATATTTGTAGAAATCGAAATTTGGAACATTTTTGTGTCCCTCCATTTGTTCAAAATAAGCCCTGGCAGTATTAAAATCTGAAGCCTATATAAGTCTGGACGTGTGATAACCTGTGATAGTCTTATAATGAAAATACTTATTACTGCTGGCATAAAAATATAAAAATTAAGATAAAAATATAATATAAATATTATATCCTTTATAAATATAAAGATATAAAAATTAGATATTTTATTTATTTAGATATTAGATATTTAGATATCATTAATTATAAAAACGGGATGTTGTGTGATTGTTAACAAAATCTCTTGTCAACCGAGGCACATAGCAACCGTCTTCAGTAGTGTAACATACGAGGTCGTAGATTCCGGCCTGAAGATGGTCGTGCCGGGAGCAGTCGAAACGTTATGTTGTGCCGGGGTTTGAATTTTCCCGGCGTGATTTAAACGTTCAAGGCCGCCAAAGCGCGTGGCAGCTGGGCGGCACAGCTAACTCGATCACTAAGCCCGTGTCTGCGCTACGGCGAAGCTATCTAGTAAACCGTATCAGCTGCTTGTGTGCGGCTTGATGGGTTGCTTGCAAAGGTTATAGGCCTAATCGGCAATTCGCAACAGGTTGAGTTTATGTAGCATGGTGGGATCCAAGAATACGGGTTTCTTTCTCATTTCGTCGCCAACCTTCCAATAGAGTGTTCGATGGTCTGACGGCCCGGGGATAAGCGTTTCGTGGATCTTTCATATGACTTCGTAAGCTAGTAAAAGGTTTCAGGGACCCCGTACAGCCGGGAGAAAGGGAATGCGGAGATAATGACATTTACATCGGTCACTATCTGCAGAGCAGTACAGCTGGATGCTCCCCTAAGCCATCAGGCCCAGAAATACTCCTGCTACAGAACACCTAAAGACATCTGCCCGGAATGAGACTACCTGGAACTTCTGCACACTTCAAGGACCACCACCAGCACTCATCGCACACTGGTCTACATGGTACCATTTGAGATTTTTAACAAGTACAGGTGGGAGCATTCCAATTATTAAACTTCAGTCAACAACAACTCCACCTGTTTTAAATCAACTGTAACTGAAATTTTATACTAACATTAAGTAATGGTCTTAAACAAAAAGGTACCAGAAGTCCAACTGTTTCAAATAAAATTGTAACTAAATACTTTACGGTAACTTAAATTGATGTTGTTAAGGTAAATGATATTAGAATCCAATTGTTTGAAAGACTTATAGCTAAATATTTTATGATAACTTAATTGAGGTTCTTAACGAAAATGGCACATAACTTAATTGATGTTCTTAACGAAAATGGTACTTGATGGTTCTTAATAAAAATTGTTACTGGTTACAAGAGTATTTTATTGCAAGTCCTGTCACTCTGGGCTCCAGCACACTTTTCGCTTCTGCTAGGCCAAGTGGTCTAGTTTTTAAATATTACGTAACGGCCTAAGTGGCCGTTACAATGTTAACAACCAACTACGGTTTATCAGCCCGGAAAGTTTTATGTCTATAATAACCGAACCCTAAACTATAATTATAAACTAGAAACAAGTAATAAAAGTGGCAATGTTAAGTCTGTTGTTATTACCTCATCAAACAAGGAATTAATGTTTGGTGTGAGCCTTGCAATATGTATCCGCGCGCGCGCATGGACACACACACACACACACACACACACAAAGCATAGATCGGGCAATAAACAATACTGCCATAGGACAGGTGATGCCACAGTTGAAGGTAAACATTAAAATATATGGATCTGGTATCAGCATTACAGTGGTGAGGGTGGTACGGTACAGTAATATGGTTTGCAGCGACGAGGCAATATCGCGGGGTATGTAATAACGATATAAGGAGCAGCAGAAGAGAGATCTATGCACACTGTGTGTACGAGAAACACTATTGGCATTCCTAGCATGCAAACAAACAAGAGAACACGTCCGCCTTGTCTGGTTACATGCCTTACCTTACCTTGTATTCCATACTGCGCTGCACTACCTACTACATTCTCTTTAGTAAAACAACATTTAGAAATTCTTGGAGCAAAGCTGAACGGATGTCAAACATTTACCGATGTTCATCTCTCGTTACGACTGCTGCAACTAACCGATATTAATGCAGACTGTTGACGGCAATGTACACCGCAAGCGACTTTTTCATAGCTATTCGCGCGCGTGTGTCTACAATGAAGGAAGGAAAAACGAACTCCATATCTGTGACATTTCGGAAATGCTGATATATCAAAGTATGAATATTTATCGGTTACTGGCAATAGCCCTTTCTACCGACGCACTAATATATTAAATCGTCTATCGGAAGACGGTAAAAAATGTTTAACTCGGTAACAACTACGGTCCCCGTTTATGGAAGGATTCATACAACCAAACATACGATGTTGTATGTGTCGCCAGTAAGTTATGTTACATGATTTTCTACAGCATAATATTTCAAAATAAAATTTTTAATCTAAACGACAACGTTACTAACCAGTATCTTTATATATTAACACATGCATAACGAAGTTCCGAAGTTCATTAGTTTTGCTTAACTTTGATGTTTACCGGTTATTAGTACCAACGTTGCTCAGTTGCAGATGTTTACGACACGGATCGATTTAACGATCCCTCCAGTAACAATGAACGAAAGGTTAGAGAGGTATAGACTATAAGATGTCTGAAGTATCAGACACGCATACGATTTTCAGTGAGCGGCTAACAGATTCTGAAAACGAACAAACATGAGAGCGATTCAAATCGAGTTTCAGCCAACTAGAGAACTGCACATTTCGTATACGGTTAACCGCTGGAGACCAAAAGTTGACATTGATTAGGGTAAGACGTTGGCGACCTAATGAATGTGAATATCAAATATTATAATACGAGGCGGTTCATAAGGGAAGCCAGAAAACAACGCACTAAGCATTTAGCGTACAGACAACTAAAAGTTATATAAAAGAGATTTACGAAAAAATTAATCAATAATAGCTTATGAAGTCTTCTGAAGATACACTGTACTATAAGCGACGTATTGATAAAAGATACAGTGTACTAATTCGCGACACGTGATCCCTAATGTACAGTACCATGAGACGTACTATACACTTTGTATTACATGAAAATAAAGTGTAATAATAACTGCATCCAAATAAAAAAATAAGCCTTGACGTTCAATAATTTATTTCAATAATTCAAATTATATATTCGTACATGCTTCATGCCAGTATATACCAAATAATAAAACGTATAAATTAGGCCCATCTGTTTTACAGGCATACTATCTCTTTCCTGTGAAGTGATAGAGTTGTGTACATTCGTATTCGATTTCTACTGTGAGTTTCACCGCTTTGTTTTCAAGACGTTCCTTGCACTTCGCGTTACTTCTTTTCTCCTTTCTATTTGTGGGCTTTCCTTTCCTCCATCCTTCCATTTTTAGCCTTTTATAAGGAGATGTAAACGGAATATTTGCGGCCTTCTTAACGAACATCTGCTATGAGTTACTTAATAAAAAAATAAATATAACTTATAAATAAATAAAAATTGCATGCTTTGTAGTCTTATTTTACTTTCCAAACGTTGGTATTGTTTTTAATAACGTAAGTGTTTTTTGTAAGACTCCACGTTTACACAGCTTGCATTTGGTAAGAAGATGAGTTTAAATGGCTTGTATAGTCAGGTTACTTCGGCCCTGATCGTAGTCCCTTGTCTAGTGTTAAATTTTTGTTTATCATGTTATTTCAGACTTCATTTTTATTGCTATGTTAATAATATTTTGGAACATTTTTCTACCCGTATAAAGAAAAGTTCTACCCGTCTTTTAGTACTTAGCTTTAAGACGTTAATGTTCCTTGAGATTGTTGTTCGTTATTCTTTTATTTTTTATTTTTTCGTAACCGGTCGATCCCATACTTCTGCGACGGCTGCGTACTTGTTATTCTTCCGGCTCTTTTTAACGTAGGCCTATGTACGTCAAGCGTTCACTTGTTTTCTCTAATGTTACAATAACCGTGTTTTATAACTGTGTGATTTCTCAGTGATCGTTATTATACTTTTTCCTTTCTTACACAACACTTCACTAATTCTCTATGGTTCCTGGCCGTTTTTAATCGTGTTCGTTTTGATTTTCCTCATGTTTCTTTTATTTTAGTTTTCCATTTTTGCTTACCTTTGGTATTATTACTTATTCTGCTTTGAAGGGTTATTTGGATACTTTTTCAAGAAATTTCCTTTTCACTATTATTTTCTTTTTCTATTATTATTTATTCTACTGCAATTTCCGTTAATATGTGCCAATTCCCAAAATTCCCAAAAATAGTTGGGAATTTGGTCTGTTGATACCTAGTCATTAAAGTAGTAGCCTTATAGGTATAAACTACTCGATTCGTTCTGACAGCAATAATGATTGCTAATTACTGATGTTTGTTTTATCAACTAGCACATTATCTGTTTGGTCAGTGGTTTTACACCCTACATTGCTCACAAAGAATACAGCCTATTTATTTAATAAAACATTTTTAATATACGTAAGTTAAATATAGAAATTAAAACAGTTGAATACTTTTTACATAGCTACATTTATTAAAATTAAAAATAGGTTGTATTTACAACTGATAAGATAGTAAAGCATCTTACGTATTATTCTGAATACTAAATATAAGGCATAATTGCTAATTCGACATTTTTACACAATTTAAAAAAATAAACGTAATTTCACTTTTTATTGTACTTATCAGAAACTTCACTAGAGACAAATACAGAAAATCTCAGGTTATTGATTAGTGAATAAAATGTTAATTAATAAATTAATTTGTTTATTTTATATATTTGTTTATTATAGTATAGAATCGGTAAAAAGTTCTGTGCTGATTGAATTAACTTTTTTTTAATTTAATAAAATTTATGAAAAATGCTGTGACTTATGAGTTCTGTTTTCAACTTCAAATTAAGAAAATATTTAATACTTGGTAAGACGAAAGAGAAGAGTCTACAAAACGCGGTGACAGTCTCATGGGGATTAACTAGTAAAATTTTCCAAAAGAAATCGTATGAAACATAAATTCCTTCTGTCTTCTCTCACTCTCTTTCCCTCCGCTTGTCTCGCTCTTTCTTTGTCTGTTCCCCTCGATAAAGAATGTTAGTGCGCTCGCTCGCGATATGTGTGTGCTCCACTCTTGCATTTATCTGACTGCCTTGCAACGTATCTAAGTCTGCCTGTGGGCGCAAATAAAGATTACATTGTAAGGGACTCATGCTTCCAGGACTTTCTAAATACGAATAGTGTCCTCAGGCACAACACTTCTACAAAATACACCTGGTGCTTTCAAGCTTCGTGCAGCACTCAATTTTCCATTTTCTTTTTTATGTTCGACAAGGAATGCTCAAGCACATTGAAACGTTGAAATAATCTTTCAGAAAACAACGGTGAATTTGAAGAAGATCATGTAATATTGTACACCCCGTTTCCCTGCGTTTTAATTTTTTACAAAAATAAATTTATTTAATTGTTATAATGACAGTAATGTTTAAAACCGTAGGCTAGCGGGCTACTAAATAATTTTAAAATAGACGTTTCTGTGCCCAAAATCAAGAACGAAATATTGCTGTTGATAGTTAAAACACTTAAAGAGTTTGCAACTAATATACAATACTACGGAAAGGAAGTATACAATGACTGGTAGCAGTCAGAACTTTGGACAGAAAACGAGTTCGTATCCGATTTGTCATAAAAACGTCCCAAGTATTAACCGTTATTGCACGTTGCCTTTATATATATATTCTCCAATAGTTCAGAAAAAATTGGAGAAGTATTTAATATTCTGTTAATATTTGTTATTCTGTTATAGACCATATTACTTGTCACAGAGTAATCAAAACCATGAGGTTCTTCAAAAATACTGCTCAAGCACTGATTAAGATAACCCTTTACATAATTTTCTTAACTTAAGTCATATGCATTAATAACTATAATAACTAATAATGTCCTAACCATAATGTTTTTACTTGCAGATATAGAAATATGCCCATTAGCATGTTAGATATTAACTATTCTACTTCGAAAGACAGAATCTCTGTAAATTGCTTTAAGATCCCCGTTTGAGATTCATCAATTGTCGTAAATTCGACATATATCCATAACAAACAAATATAATGGAATTATAGGTTGCACTATGGTATCGCTAGCACTATGGTATTCATAGAGTGTATGAGCCTACATCTATATGTATATCGACATATGAGCCTAAAGACGCAGGTACCAACGTTTTTCGTTAAGATGCTGAAGAAGGTGTAGTTTGTAAACACAAAACTAACTACAATAGGAAAACCATTTGATGTGACTTAATAATTTAAGGGTAAAGACAAGATTGTTTATAAAAGTAAAAGAACTTTTATAGTTTGAAAAGAAATTTTCATAGTTTGATTCCAATTTTTCTTAATATTACGACAATGAATCTGTTGCAAATGTTGTCGGTGTCAGATAAGTGTTTTAAATCGTACAGAAACATACGATTCGTATTAGAGAGGAGAAGAGTGAAGTTCATAAAATTTAATATGTACAACAAAAATATGAACCTAAAGTGATAGGTAAAATGTTTTCTCCCTGTAATAAATCAGAGCATTCATAAACTACTATAATTGTACACACATTGTAGTATTTATTATTAAATATATATTAAATGCATTAATATTTATTTCGATAACTATAAAGACTATACTATAGGCATTACTGTTTTCCTGATATATTCAGTTTCTATATAGACTTGTTATTTACTTGAAAATGATCGCATGATATTGATTCAGAACTATTTTATTTTACTGGAGTTGTTTTATATGTGAATATAAAATATTCATATATTGACTTAAATTATTAAGTCATATCAAATATTATATTGTTGAAACCCCTTTCTTTTTTCAGTAGTTTCAATTCGTTACTAAGGCTCACACAAAGTGTGACATACAATAATAATTATATTAAATGTCAAATGATTGTATTAACCTCCCTCCTGTGTCTTTATTTACGTGTCCATAAAATCTTTCATTCAAATGTATTTATTATGAATAAGTGCAATTTCTGAACAACGAAACTCATTTTGCTGTACTTTTAAATGATTGTAGACTAGTATTAAATTTTACACAGAAATTAAATCTATTACACAAAATTTTAACACCATTATCAGGAACAGACTGAGCACAGAAAAACCTGAGTTTCGTTATTTGGAAGTAATTTATCCTTTCATTTTTTTTTAATTTAATTGCTCACAAATAAATATTTTACATGGAGATTTTCGTTATTTAGAAGCTCGTTATTCAGAAATTCGAACCTATCTCCAAGTAATTCCAATACGTCCTGATCATTCTCTCTTCTTTCCCTGTTCGTCTATTTTTACTTTTTTCTTTAGACTCTGATTTATTATAACATGTTTTTATAACAACTTACTATTGCGTCTCCTCTTGTTTTTAATAATTCACATCTCAACCTTCATCTGCCTATCCATCTATCTCCAGATTCTCAACTCTGACGTAATCGCTACACACACCCGCGCGCGTGAATGTCGTTAATAATACTTAGTTAAATACAGAACTTGCATATATGTCACAGTGACGTCAAATAATCTTTCAATTTCCCCTGCAGCTTTAATTTAGTCCAGTTATGATACTAGTAAATACTTACAATGCATGTGATATAATTGAATAGTAGCAAATTTCTTCTCATAGTAAGTATGGTTTACATCACACGCAGCCCGCTGCAACAACAAGAGGTAAAATTAAAAACATACAACTCACGGTGACGTACAACCGGTGTGGGGGCCGGCAAAATTTATCATCACTTAAACGGAAACCAAGGGGAAATAGCCGGGTGCTTTTGTTTCAGATGGACAAGTCTGTGTTCTTTAATTACGTGCCTGCATGACAGTAGCAATGTCCAGCGGTGGTAATTCGTGTCTCGTTTCCACCCTTCTCCAGGTTTCCTCTTCTAACAACCACCGCGTTCGCAAACCGTACAGATTAACCGACTGCAGGTCACTCTAAAATAATCTCATCTTCACTTCCCTCGACGAATTGTTAAACCCCATTTTTTATATAGAAAAACATTCTTTTCTGCAGCGCAGGGAAAAGATAATAGAATTACTGTCGGCTGTTCACAAAAAAAATTCCGTTTGTTATTCTCTACATTTAATTAACGTTCCCTATAATTATCTTTGTTTAACGCAGAAAAGATATTGTTCTTTATACTTTTGTGGCCACGGTTTTTTCCTCTCTTTTTTAATGCCAATAAATAAAGCTCGGTTATTACGAGCTACACGCCTACTACTCAGTCCAGCTCGGCGGTCCGCCCCGAAATAAAATTTGTGAAGCGAAAGACGAAGTACAGCACGACTGGGACGGCGGACACGAATATCCATTAAGAAATGTGTATACACAATGTGTGACACGGAACGCAACTTCTGTACGGTACTCAAATGAAAAAGCATTAGTAACGCTAGAAAATATTAAATTACATGTTTCTTGTTTTTAACCTTCCACGGTAATAGACAGCTCGGTCGGGGTGTCATTTTCCCACATTTTTATGTTTGTCCTGACACCGCTTTAATATTACTTTTTACTCACTGTATGAATCCGCGTATTTATGTGGATAATTTTTTCTTGGTTTGTGAATATAAGCGATCCGCAATAACACGCAGAAATAAACATTACCAGATGGGCGGGGGCAGTGATAGGGGAGACAGAGACAGACAGACACACATTCAGACAGAATTAGTTCAGAGTAGATTTCATTATTCATAAATATTTTGAAACACTGGCTTTTGTATGAGTAGGCCTAAGTTGAAAAACACTTTACATTTAACTTTCTTGCACTCATAAAAACCTACGACAAAGAAATATAAACATTATCACAACTGACTTAGAACAGAAGGCCAAGATTACATAGCTGCCTGTGTTTAAAACATTGGTTTAAAACTCGTAGCCTGTATCACCGAACATAGATTTGTGTTGAAGAATTTTCAGCGAAACTACTCCTGTAAAGGAAGGAAAAAAGCTGACAAAAAAAATGATTCAAATGACATTTAGACTTCAATGATAGCTGAAGAATAGATGACACTCTGAAAACAGTTGCGAATAACAAGAATGTCTGGTCGAAGACACTGTAAAAAAATATCAAAAATTAAAATGAACAGGCCTATTAACTTAATGAATTCCACTATAGAATTTGAATATTTACACACATCTGTATTATGACTGTTGAGTAAATGTAAATACATATAGAACTGTTTTTGAACAATTCATAGGCAGACAACCATATAGGCTTAATATCTGCTTACTTTCGTGGCGAGAAAATGAAAATATTTAGTACTACACAGTTCTTAGTTACTGCATGGAATACCATATAATATAACATATTCAGGATGGATTAAATAGAGTGGCCTAGGAAGGCCTACGCAATTTATATAAAAAGCTCTGATCTTTTAAACAATGTACTTTCTGGGCTCAGTGATTTTTAAATTAGATGTAAACTTCCCTGTAAGATCTTGATACAGGTTTTTATTTAATGCAATATTTAGGCTATCTATCCTATTTCCAAAAGCAATCTCTTGTTCTAACTTAAGTGATGAAGTTATTTGATGCTACTTCGGGTATATTCACACGAAACAAAATGCTGGAGGTGCTCCTGCTACGACACGCATCAGCTTCTGTATAACCGAACATGATGTCGTTCAAACACAGTAGGACATGTAGGCCTCTGCATATTTAGGAAAATGTTGACAGTTATCTTCGTATAATTCAATATGACTTTCTCGGAAACCTTCCTTGTGAATCTTAAAATATAATTCTGTATGTTTAATAATAAATTTTTCTTAATGGGCGTTACGGACACAAAAGAAAGGTTTGACACGTAAGTACGGTATTTCACTGGTGGGTGTGTCACGCTCGTGTGAGAAAATACTGTGAGTTAGGCTTGGGTGTTGGGTGGAGTAGCTGCCCCTTACTCTGTCTGACGGGTGTCCGCCCAACGCCCTTTGAGTCGAGATTTCTCTTAAGCGCTAATGGAAGGCAACTCTTGATTACGGTGAGGTATGAGCAGGGTGTTACACACAGTACCGCAGAATACAACACATAAAGCAGGCTGATTTGTTTGGATTGGACAAAAGGATAGATGCTACTGCTTGTTTCCCAACTTCTAATATTTTGTTACGTAACTAAGCGTCAACAGGAAGTGCTTTCAGAAGACACAAAACAAAGAAGAGCTCGTTTAAGGCGGTGTGTTAACAACAAGAGGAACGGCATTTTTAAACTTTTTAATTTGCGAGCAGCGTGCCTGAGGCCAATCGCGGCTTGTCGTAATTTGAGAAAGTATACAGTTTTCACCTAGGGTTGTAATCATGTGTCTATGCTTGTGAATAAATTAATTTCCTTGTATAAATTGTTCTCGTTATCCGTACAATTATTACTGCTGTCTTTATCACTGCTATCTTGCACATAAAACAGCTTTTAGCCGTATGTTTTCATTCTAAAAACACTTTAGTAATTGACATTTGTATTTGCCTTAAGTGGCAGATTTAAAGTAGAGAGCATTTATATTATTTTTATTCTCTTCTGTCAATAAATGTGAAAACAATACGAGTAATGACAGTTATAGTAATTACCATTTCATTATTATTAAGGTTATTATTAATGTTTTATTATTACAACAAAATAATTCGTACTAATTTGAAGAATATAATTCAGACAGAAACCATCTTACATTGTATAAAATAGCCTACTGGTCTTTCCAAGATTCCTTTATGTAAGACAATACGTAACCTTGGTAGGCCTAAATGGAATAAAAGAATATAGCCCTACTAGATAGCATTTCTGAGACGTGTCCAAGGATAATCATTTTAACAGCAAAACTACATAAATAAAGACATTACAAAAAAAATGTAACTCCAGTCTCTAAAAAAAACGTGAACATTATAAGGGATGATGCCGTGAGCACTTGGATCGAAAAAATCTAAAGGTACACACAAAATGGAAGGAGGGAAGGAAAGATGTTGGTAGATCAAGGAAGAGATGGATTCTAGTATAACAGACCACATTTATAGTAAAATAGTGACTTTATGTAATTGTTGTTATCATTGGTATTATTGAGAAGTAAATTATTACATTGACATTGCTGATGGTTAAAAAACTAGTGACTCCAAAATGAAAGTAACCTTGCTCAATTCTAGCCTAGTGTTACTATAACTCATAGGAACTCACTCGTATACTTTAACAGGAATACGTACTTTTAACATCTGCGCCTGTGAATACAATTTTTCTCTCCCGTATTATGAAACCGTCCTCTACACTCCGTTGTGTGTATGTATACCTCCTCACGTCCAGCTAATTTTTCGCTCAAAATTACAACCATTTTCTCTTCACCAAATATGCGTCACCGTCACTATTATTTAGCTAATTTTAATTGTTTCCTTGGATAATACATTAACTCTGGAATTACAATAAGAATTCGGTTGCACACGCGCGCGATTGTGTGTGTGACTTAGAAATACACTAGTATACAATCGAGGTATTTTGTTTTCTTACTTGGAACATGTTTCGAGCATTAAGCAGTATGCTGCTCAACGTCGACCATGTTGGGTTTAAGTCCAGTGAAATATCTACGTGCTGGTTGATTGCTGCTGCGGCCTACTGTTGGAGTTTAGTTTGGTAGGCCTATATCAGTGTCACTTAGTGTGTCATTAGTGTCATTGTTAGTAAATTGGATTTATAGATTTTTGGGTGTTTGTATGCATTTAGGTGATCAACGTAACATTTTTCTTTGTTTCTTTTTTATGTTATGTTATGTTTCTTTTTCTTTGTTTTTTTTTTTTTGTTACAGCAGCCACGACATAAAGGTGAAATGTATCACAAATTTCATGGACAAAACACGCGAGAGTATGGTTTAATTTTTAGTTCACTATAAAAATCAACAACTCCAGGGAATAGATCAAGGTTAATTTGTTTCGGTCCCAAGTAGCCTATAAAAGCCCAGAATTGGTCACTGTAGTGGTTCTTCGGACGTCCCATCACACTTCTCCGTTCTTCCGGTTGCGGCAGTATTCATTCTGTTGAGCTGATTCAGTCAACTTATAGCCTGTACTCTTGTAACCAATTTAAGCCATATTAAAATATTGTTCTAAAATAGAGGCGTATGTGGGATATAATTTGAAATCGTGCTGTACATGGATGGGTCACTGCACAGAAGCCCGCGGACGAGAGCTAACTTTGTGTTATAAAACTGTAAAGTAAATAAACTTCAATTTCCATGGTCTTGTGAATCTCGGTCGCTTTGTAAAGAACAAACAACATTTTAAAAATATTTTTGTAGACATTTCCACAATTTGTATTGTCATCATCAGTGCCGGAGTACGGGAATACTGAAATAATTAGTACACATATACGTGTTACATAAGGATTATAATTTTACACTTATGTTGCTTTTCTATAGGCTATTTTCATATTTATTTATATATTTTACTTTATAATATTCATAAAATATATAGTTAATACATTGTCATAACTTAATATGTTGATAATATTATAACCGTTTAATCATTATTAAGAATATCATATAAAATGAATTACAGTTGAATGTATACGTGAATTAGTACAGAGAGCAATAGATAGGCCTGTAGAAGTTGTCTTATGGCAGGTATAGCCTACATGAGTGTAGGAACGCATGCGTTGGAACGTATACGCACCTGCGTGTATGTGTTTGGTAGTATTACATATGAGTTACTACTGCATTATATCATATAAATATACTTGAAAAAGTTATTAATTATTCATCATATTATGCCACACTTAACGGATCTATAAAACATTGAGATAATTTTATTTATTCGGAATAGTTTGTTGTATTGATTGTTAACTATTTCTTCTGCTCTTAAATAACTCTGTTAATAAATTAATAATTTATAATTTATTAATTTAGGAGGAGGAGGAGGAGGAGGAGGAGGAGGAGGAGGAGGAGGAGGAGGAGGAGGAGGAGGAGGAGGAGGAGGAGGAGGAGGAGGAGGAGGAGGAGGAGGAGGAGGAGGAGGAGGAGGAGGAGGAGGAGGAGGAGGAGGAGGAGGAGGAGGAGGAGGAGGAGGAGGAGGAGGAGGAGGAGGAGGAGGAGGAGGAGGAGGAGGAGGAGGAGGAGGAGGAGGAGGAGGAGGAGGAGGAGGAGGAGGAGGAGGAGGAGGAGGAGGAGGAGGAGGAGGAGGAGGAGGAGGAGGAGGAGGAGGAGGAGGAGGAGGAGGAGGAGGAGGAGGAGGAGGAGGAGGAGGAGGAGGAGGAGGAGGAGGAGGAGGAGGAGGAGGAGGAGGAGGAGGAGGAGGAGGAGGAGGAGGAGGAGGAGGAGGAGGAGGAGGAGGAGGAGGAGGAGGAGGAGGAGGAGGAGGAGGAGGAGGAGGAGGAGGAGGAGGAGGAGGAGGAGGAGGAGGAGGAGGAGGAGGAGGAGGAGGAGGAGGAGGAGGAGGAGGAGGAGGAGGAGGAGGAGGAGGAGGAGGAGGAGGAGGAGGAGGAGGAGGAGGAGGAGGAGGAGGAGGAGGAGGAGGAGGAGGAGGAGGAGGAGGAGGAGGAGGAGGAGGAGGAGGAGGAGGAGGAGGAGGAGGAGGAGGAGGAGGAGGAGGAGGAGGAGGAGGAGGAGGAGGAGGAGGAGGAGGAGGAGGAGGAGGAGGAGGAGGAGGAGGAGGAGGAGGAGGAGGAGGAGGAGGAGGAGGAGGAGGAGGAGGAGGAGGAGGAGGAGGAGGAGGAGGAGGAGGAGGAGGAGGAGGAGGAGGAGGAGGAGGAGGAGGAGGAGGAGGAGGAGGAGGAGGAGGAGGAGGAGGAGGAGGAGGAGGAGGAGGAGGAGGAGGAGGAGGAGGAGGAGGAGGAGGAGGAGGAGGAGGAGGAGGAGGAGGAGGAGGAGGAGGAGGAGGAGGAGGAGGAGGAGGAGGAGGAGG
Source organism: Magicicada septendecula (assembly GCA_034769895.1). Taxonomy (NCBI): domain Eukaryota; kingdom Metazoa; phylum Arthropoda; class Insecta; order Hemiptera; family Cicadidae; genus Magicicada; species Magicicada septendecula. The sequence continues at coordinate 266,340,306 of CM068371.1, forward strand.
AGGAGGAGGAGGAGGAGGAGGAGGAGGAGGAGGAGGAGGAGGAGGAGGAGGAGGAGGAGGAGGAGGAGGAGGAGGAGGAGGAGGAGGAGGAGGAGGAGGAGGAGGAGGAGGAGGAGGAGGAGGAGGAGGAGGAGGAGGAGGAGGAGGAGGAGGAGGAGGAGGAGGAGGAGGAGGAGGAGGAGGAGGAGGAGGAGGAGGAGGAGGAGGAGGAGGAGGAGGAGGAGGAGGAGGAGGAGGAGGAGGAGGAGGAGGAGGAGGAGAAGAAGAAGAAGAACAACAACAACAACAACAAAACCACCAGCTAAAATCATAGATGTCCTAAGGAACTAGGAAACTACTTCGCACTGCAACGACTTTGGGCAATGATTGGAAAAGTGTCAGTTACAGTCCAGAAGTATAATAAATGTTGCATTATTTAAGAGAACACTGTCGTACTTAATCAAACAGGGGAAGAGAAGATAATCACTAATCTGTTAATCAAGTGGGAAATTTTTCGTAGTGAAAGCTTCAGTTCACCACGTCACTTGATGGAGTGGAAACATGGAACTAAAGTTATTGGTTAAACCTTCCGGCCTGAGTGGCCCAGTCTTGTTAATATTTCCGTTTCTAAACATTTCGGCATCCACCTTTAGCAGCGAGGTGAAGACCATTAATGTCCCAACACTCGTATAATCAGGAAGGCGCTTCTGCAGTGTGTACACAATGGAAGGAAGGAAGTAGGTCTATGTTGGTAATCTAGTGATTAGCTTGATATGAAAACCTGTTTGTATTTCAGAAACTGAGAATCTAATCAGGGCTCTCCATAATGTCACAAACGTATTTTTCATCTTTTGGTGTACGCTACTCACAGTAACGACTGCCTGACGGGGAGGTAGAAATGGACTGAGTAGATGAAGAACAGGTAGGCCCGGTGTCGTTTGGTCGGTCGAAACCTGTTTTGCACGCTACATGCTGTCGAAGATAATGGTATGGAAATTTATCATACTGTACAGCACGTGAAAGATTCATAATACTTATGTATGACTACCTTCACAACTGACGCGAACGGAATAAACACACACGCGAGCGCATTCAAAGAGTTTTGGTTAAAGTTTGTATCTCTTTATTTGCAGAAAACGTTACATTATTATATTATCATGATATGCTATTTCCTATTTCAGACATGTTATGAGCATTAGGCAATTTCCTCGTCATCGGCGATAAGGAAGTTGGTTCTTCAAAAAAGGTAATGAAAAACACACTGATGTTAAACACAATGATACAGTACAAAATTACGCGCGCGAGTGTACACACACACACACACTCACACACATCGTATGTGTGTGTGTTAAGTATAGATTTTAAGTAATAGGCCTATCTATACCGGTACTTAAAATATTATTGAAAATTTAATCTTTAAGAACTTGAAATACATTCTTGTGAGTCACCAAATTGTACACAAAGGTTCTCTGTAAAATTTATATAAGTATCATAGCAGGTACTGTTCTTCCAATTTTACAACGGTAAAATAGTAGTAGGTAAAAAAATGCTTTTCTGTACTTTACAAACGTGGTTGAACAGAGGCTGTGTATGAAAAGTAACGTGCTTTGTGCAAGAAAGTAACGCGCTTGTGCGCCGGAAGTATAAACGAAAACGTTGTTGGAACAATACAGGGAGTGAAATAAATAAAAAACGAATAACCTGTAGTAAAGAAAAATGCCAAATAATGCTGTAAGACCTCATGCAGATGGAGTCAGTTATTGCATTTTTAATGACTTTTTATAACAGCCAAGATGGTGGGGTGGAGAAGTGCACATATACGGCTGTGCCACAGTGCTGTGCAAACATTTAAACATGAGTTTGCACTGCCGTTTTCTATAGACCTAAGTCAACAAAACAGTGCAAGCAGACAACGGCCCCATTCACATTCTTACACTTTTTATTTTCGCTACATAGCTTATTCTTCCATTATTACAAAAAAAAAATACTTCACACACTCACACACGTACATACCACACACAAACTGGGAGAATGATGCATATTTGATAAACAGATTTTGTATCCAAGTCAGTTTTAGGCAACAATTATAAATGTTGTCGTTACAGTTTGTTTGTTTGTAATACATTTTTTTTTTTAATTTTATTCACCAATAAACTACAAAAACATATTTCCTCGACATCTGTGTATCCATTAGTTTTCTTATAATTCTCTTTCTTCCATTACTGTGTTGATTTCTTACATCTAACTTATCCAAGGTCTTTCTCGTTTCTCACATTTTAAAATGTTTTGTTTCATTTCTCACTCTTTCTACGTTATTCGCATATTATTAGCGCATTAGATGTTTCTTTCGTATCATCGGTCAGCTTTTCGGTTTGTCTTCATAGTCTGTAACATCTTCCGAACTGTGTGATTCGTGACTCTCTGTTTCTTTATAGTCGCTCGCCTTCTGCTCCTGTTTATGTACCACTCAGGTACGTTTCATTGTTAGTTTTATTGCCCACACTTTATTGTACTGTTTTGTATGCAATATATTTATTATTGTTCTTTCTCTTTGTCTTGTCTTTTGATATTTCTGTGTTCTGTGTGTTTGTGATATCAGGAAGCTCATTAGCTTTCTCCCTTCCGTGTCTCCTCAATCTTCACAAATAAACTATCGTCCTGTGCAAGTTTCAATCAAAAATAATTACGAATCGTGCAACTTGTATATGTTCGCAGAGTCTAAAGTCAAATCGTACCGTTATCCGTCAATAAACGTATCTTCTGTTTATCCACATAACCTTCTATTCCCATTTACTTTACTATTCAATTGTTTATAATACTACTCGATAGTAAGGACTTGTACCATGTCTTTTTGCTCGTCCGCAGTACTCAGTGCATGCCATATGCAATGCATTAAAGGGATTTAATTTTATTCTTTTGATTTTGTTCTGTCGCATTCCCGATGTTTGTTTAAAAAGACGTTTTCAAAATGCTCAATAAATTTGATATTACACAAATAGACTCTTGTTTAAAGCCCGTAGATATTTGGACTGCTACGGTAAGCGAAACTTGTAATATATTCTGTAGCGTGACAGAAAATCCACTACTAATTAATTCAATTAAAATCATAAAAATTAATTACATGACATATACTAATATAATGTCGAAGGAAATTTAATAAATTCAAAGGAATAAACCACAATAAAATAAAAATCCTCATTACATTATAAGATATACCACTATTAAAAATCAAAGAAATAATTAAGAGTAACTCATATTATAAAATTAGGAATTTACCCAGGAAGTTAGGAGCAGTAAAGAAAGAAAATACCACAAAATCAAGAAGAGAGAATCAGTTTAAGAGTGGTGAAACAACAAAATACCCCAAACACAAGAAGAAGGAAGAGTAGAGTTTATTATCAGGAAGTAAACAATACCCTAAAACCTTTAGCGAAGAGCAAAGTCAGTATCAGAAAATAAATTAGATACTCCAAAACCAAACGTCAGTCAAGATAACACGAAGTACCTTCGTTTACCGAAGAGTGAAGACAAGAAGAAGGAAGACCAGAAGAAAGACAAGAAGGAAGACCAGAAGAAAGACAAGAAAGAAGACAAGAAGAGAGAAAGAAATAGTATGGAAGAAACACCATTATAAAACCTATTATTAACTACCATGAACCCCAAACCCATAAAGACAATTAAAGAAAGTATAACATCCCAAAAACCTATAAAAATGTAATTATTAATAAATCAAAAGTGTTGTATAGTATAATAAGATGTGAACCAACTAGAGTTATTGTGTGATAAAAAAAATAAACAAGTCTTAACAGTCCATGATGACTAAAGGTCTGGTCTGAGATAATAAGACTCAATATATCAGAACCACCAGTGAAAGTGAACTAGTGCAAGTGTTTTTGGAAATACAATAAACTTAAAGTTGTAGTGATACTATGACTTACCAATATGCTATATAACAACTTTTATATTCAATAATACACATCATCATAAAATAATAAAATGGAAGATTTCCAATATTTTATTATTTTAATGTCACTTGGTTATTACAAGACATTTGTAGAAATGAACATAACTAAAGTATGGGTGGACATGTTTACTCAATAAGGGGATAACAAATAATAATAGTTATACCAGAAAGGACTGGAATTAATTTAAATGTTCATAGGTTTAAAATGTTTAAAATGGCTATTTGTTCACAGCCATGAAATCCATATATTTGTAAGAGTTCCTAGTCAATAAGATTTATATGTGTTTAGAATAAATTATGTTTGTTAAATAACAGCTTAAATACCATTTAAAATGTTTCAGTAGGTATGCTGTGTTAATTAAAAAAAGAGTTAAATGTATGTTTTCAAACAATGTCACCAATATGTTCAATTTCTTAGAATGCTGAGTAATGTTCATTCTTATTTTTTATATAACAGTAGTATTGATTACATGCTACACATTACAATAAGTTTATAAACCATTTTATTTTTTATGTCATAATAACTGTTTAAAGTCAGAGGAGGAGTAGGATTAAATTTATTTGAGGAAGCCAGAAATATAAAATTCTAAACTCTAGGCCATTTGCTGAATTCACAGAAACCATATAAACCAGTTAATTCACTTATAAAGCCTGTAAACTGGCAAGATTTAGGTAAGGTAAATCAGTTAACAACTACTGTGAATGAATCTATGAGTTCAAATGATAAAATAGAAATATACTTTAAAATATTGTAAATTTTTGAAATATATAAATTCATTATTTTTAAAGAGGAGTGTTAAATTCAGAGATTAACACAAAAAACCAGTTCAAAGGTACAATTTATATGTATTTAAGGAAAGGAAGAGAAATATGACTATTTGAAATTTATTATAATAGTATTAATAACAATTAAAATGGCAGAAAAATTATATGAAGGCGGAAACCAGTTTTTGAGCCTAGATTTCCAAAAAGAAAGAAATTTGGTAATTTCCACAAAAATGTCAACAGATATGGACTATAATATATCAATTTAAAGAGAATGAGAGAATTAAACCAATGATAAGGTTCATAATTCATGAAGGTGATGAATAAACTAAATAAATTCCATATATAATGTATTTTTGTATCATTATATGGGAAATCGAAATATTTTAACAATACTTTTTCAAAGATTAACTGGGCCAGATTTTGACTAACGTGAAGGAAGTTAGTTAGTTCTTTGTTAATGATCAAGCTGAGCAGTTTATGTGATATTACGTTCCTTGAAACCGAGAAAAATGGTGTACTGAGGTTACCCAATAAAATCATACGAAACGAGAGTTACGTAAATTAAACACTTTTCCAACTAAAACTACAGGAAACTTTAACCACAATAGTGAAAACAACATCAACACTACATAATACCAGTGCATAAAAACAGTAAATCGACATATTTGTGACAATTCCATCTACAACAGTATAACCGTTTTTTGCGTAGTGAATAAAGAGAAGTGAACACCAAAAACATATAACATAATTAACACCAGTGATCACTAAACACCATTCCAGAATACACCAAACAAAATATTAGACAAGTTACACCAGTTCGGGGACATTTAAAACATATATGAAGGTAATTTTGCTGTGAGATTTTAACACGACGACATCGCAGATAACCTCATCATATTTTCGAGCGGCCATCTTAGAAATGCCGAGCAGTGCCAACTACATTGAGTGACTTCAGCGCTTGCAGTATTGGTCAGACAAATCAACAATATTACTTATTTTATAAAATTTATTCACCTTTTGTTAAATAATAGTTATTGAAAACACTTTATTTGTAAATGTTATACTTTCTCGTTTACCCTTCTCTGACTATTAATAATATAATCGCTCCAAGAACCTTTTATAATACTTGTAATAATTTTTCAACTGTATGAACAAATCGATTATTTCCTGAGACGGAGTCGACAATTGCTCACAATCGATTAAACATCGATCCTTTCTTAATTTTGTTAATAAATCCATTTATTTCAATTGTTTGTATCTATAACTTATTTCACATGCTAATTTAAGGTTATTTATTAATGCAACGAGACTTCCAGAGAAGAAAATATTTTTTTTAAGTGAGATATTGGACCAGCCCGAAAAATCATAAATCGATTGCTGACCGGAGTTAATCTGATTAACTCCGGACTTTGTTAAGATCTTCAAGAAGTGCTAAATAATTAATAAATACCTTATTAATTATTAAAATTTTTACCAAAACATTAAAACTGAATTATTTCTCAATTACCGACATCAATTAAAACATAAACAACATTTTAAAAAAAATTTTTTTTTTTTAATAAAATTTTTTCTTTATTATCTTTATTTGTAAAGACTGCATACAGGGTCTTCTTACAATTTACATTAACCAATCGCTGTTATATAAGCGTTGATTAGCTACTGGCTGTAATTTTTATTGCCGCTTATAAACATGTATAGTTTGCAAATTAATTATTAAAAATTTTGAAGCTATTGAATGATATGGGATTATTCTGGGCGGTTTAATAAGCATTTCTCTTATGCTTTAGGCTGAGTAAAGTGGACGTTCGAAAGCCAGTGTGTTTATAATATTTTGTTGTCAATTCCCGTCCTCAACTGCATTTAGGGTTGTAAAACGCTGAAACATAAAATGCACAATCTATTTAGATATGGATTGAAATGTGGAAAAAATAATTTATATTGAGTGATGACTTGTTGGGCACTTGGTAAAACATATTTACCAAAGGTTTTAAAAACATAAAAACACTTTGTAAGTTTCATTTACCTCTGGCAGCTGTTTCAGCCGCCATAGAAAGAGATCATAGAAACAACCAAGAGAGCAGAATATGGGTTGTTTCTACGATCTCTTTGAGAATAGCTTAATAGGCTGGAACAGCTGTCAGAGGAAAATAATAAACTGTACAACTTACCAAGTGCTTGTATGTTTTTAAAATAATAACCTATGTTTTTCTAATAACCCTGTCTAGCATTTACTTTTTTTAACTTTTAGAAGCATTTCCTTCAATTTCCGTATTTGCAGTGTACCATTTAGTTCTTTATTTTGAGCATTGTTTTTGCAAGTTACATTTTAATTAAAATTAAAAAAAAAAACTTCCCAGAGTAGTATGTTCCAGACGAAAAGGCAACCCATCTCTTTTACTCTGATCTCTCCATCCAAGTACGGAAGAAACATACTTAGGCGATGGTCGTTCATCTGTGAAAAACACTACGTAGTCACAAGGGGATATCAAAGGAAATGAGAAACAGAATAATTTTGAAAATGGTAGTATTACAAAAGTACTAGACAGAAAACGAAAAGAAAACGAGACACATTGGACAGACTCGCATTAAATTAAAGTCAAAATATCTGGGTTAGGAAGTCAGAACAACTGTTCATTCAGGTGTGCAGGCAGAAGTAATGAAAGAAAGCAAACTGTGACGGTGAGAACTTTTTTATATTTTTTTTATAAATAACAGATTTTTTCATACATTTTTATCAAGAGACTACAACAAACAAGGGTACGTGCAACTTAGTTTAATACTTTGAGGCAGACGTATTACTATAACAAGACACACCAAAGGAATGATATTAAATGTTAATCAGTATCATGGTGACCAGCGTAATAATATACGGTGCAGAAACTGGGTCATAAACAAAAAGTAGAAAGGAAAAGTAACGGCAACGGAGTGGACTCCTGTACACGGAGACTCTGAAGAATGGACAAGATCACCAACGATGAAATAAAAGGAGAATAAAGGTAGAAAATATACGCTTAATTATATTAAGAGCAATGAATAATGTGATACGGGAATGTACGAAGATGTATAGACTGACACACAGCCTATGACGTGGAGTCTTCTGGTAAAAAAACAAGAAGAAGAACAACAACAAGAAAAAGAACTACAACAAGAACAAGCATAAGAACATAATTATACGTTTTAGTTTTTAACAGTCTTTACTTTTCTTGATGGAAAAGTTAATACGCCTCTTAAAATTCCCATCTGTTGGCCAAAATACCCGGACTTATATTGTTTGCTGTAGCTGCCACAGTGGTTGCATTAATTGAGAAACAACACTCGTTATTAGAAACGGAATATAATTTATTTGGTTTCTTTAGAGTTAAGAACATGCAAAGGAAACCTATTAATTTGTGGAACAAAACAATTTTCCGGTCTAGGATTTAGAACGAATATTAAAAGGATCGCTTACATCGTGATCTTAAAACAGTGGAATAACTAGTTTAACGCCAGAGGAATAAAAAAAAATTATTAACTTTTCCTTTCATACAATAATCTCGTCTTTAATACGGTAGTCATCATATTTTATACGGTTATCCAATACGCTCTACACAACAAATAATAGAAGCCTATAAGTTAAATAAGATTTAGTAATCCGCAAATTAACACTAAGATGTCATTCCCAAATCATATTTACACAGCATAAGTGCAACGTAAATTGTAGAACTCGTCACCGAGGAAAGAATACAATTTATTTGATTTTGTCAATATAAGTCCAACGGCTACCGTTTTATGGAGTGAGCAATTCCTTAGTGTCAGGGTTTTCTTCAGAATGGTACCAAATGTAGAGAAGTACTGTGATTAGGAAAGAGTAGAGGATATTAAATATGATAATCAAGATGAGTATGACAAGATAAGTTATTTGTATGCTCATATAGAGAACGGCTAACCTCTAGGAGGGAATTTTAAACACGAAGAAAATTATTTTATATTTTTTTCTGGAATCTACTTAAAGTATGAATTTTAAGTATTGAGAAACATAACGGTAAAAATTAAAAACGGAACACGAAAACCGGAAATTAACTTCAAATATGTGGAAGGCAACATACTGGAGCTTATGAAGTCGCACTAATAATTACAGCTGATGAAGTAATAAAAAGCGGAGAACGATTAAGTGTTTGGAGGCAAAATAAATAGTTCTACGGAACCGAAGTTGATGAATGAGTAAAGCAAGGACCGGAGGTTGATCGTTGTGCTCACAATATCATTTTGGCCAAAAGCACTGCAAAAGTGTAAATTTATAAATCATGGTGCAAAGTGTATCTTTAAGTGGATGCGAGATTTGGCAACATTCAGAACAATATATAAAAATAAGTTAGACGACAGGTATTTCCAACACGATCGTGATGATCGAACGATTAGATAAATTATGAGTTTCGATCAGGAAATAGTTGAGGAAATCATAGTTGTTTTGGTACGGGCATATCCTAAGAATGGAAAACAGCCGACTTTCAAACATGTCCATGAACTGGCGGCAACCGCAAGTATAAAGGAAAGAGGAAGGCTGAGACCCAGATAAACCGAAAAATATTTTAGAGCAATGAAGATTAGCTTATGTTCTGAGGGAATGAAGTGCATGCGGGAATGAAAGAGGTTATTAGGCTCCGGGAGACGAAAATATTGACCAGGATACAACCGAGACAGAAAGAGAGAGAGAGAGAGAGAGAGAGAGAGAGAGAGAGAGAGAGAGAGAGAGAGAGAGAGAGAGAGAGAGAGAGAGAGAGAGAGAGAGAATGAGATTATGGAACAAATGTATTGTAGGCATTTTACCGACAACCGTGTGCCGAAAATTAATCTACGCTTATGTTTACTGTTGTTTTAAAGTTGAGTTGGTTTCTGCATGTGATTCTAATCGCAGTCTGCGAGCACGTGATACACGTGAATTCATTAACATGTGCACTGTGTGTAAAATAAATTTTGCATTTGGTTCTTGTTGAAGTTTTTTCACTATAGGTTTATTTTCGTAAACAGAAAAACACGCGCGAACGGTAAAAGTCGCTCTTTCATACGTGTTTGTGCACGCGTGTACAGTGAGTGTGTGCATTCCAGTTTCTCAGTGACTATTTATTCAGTGTAAATAATGTATTCCGTAAACTTTCCAAACTCTGCAAATATACTAGATTTCGGAAAGGAAAATGAAACATATTGCATGACCACTGAGATGTGCTGTTTGTTAGTTTGTGTCGATGTTCTCCGTTCACATAAATTTAAATGCGAATTATACGTATGTTATAAAATTATCTAAAATCTTACAAAATTAAAATGAAATATCGATAATAAACAATGTAAAGATGTTGTCAGGATATTCCATGACGCCCGAAGGAGGTTTTATCTCATTCCATGCAAGTTAATCGTTGGCACGCGACGCAGGTTCTATTCATGATCCAGTATATCTACTCCAATCATCTGTATATGGCAAACGAGAGCCAAAGAGTTTGGATCACATCTATAATCGATCAAAAATAACTATATAGGCTATACTGTAGGCTATGTAAGTGCACATAATAAGTTTACTCTAAATCCTAGGCCCGGTTGCCCCGAAGGCAGTTACTTCAATTCGGATTTATTTGTGGTAAATTGTAACAGTTCTTGCTAAAACTCTGATTATAGTGGGATGATTTAGACTTCTTTTCTTCTTCTATTCTACCAGGATTAGGCACGTTTTCCCGTCTCATTATAGGTGTAAAGTACCTTTTTTTATAAAACACAAACATAACGCGCGGTATTTGGCCGTAGGTATTGTGTTACATGTTTCCGTCACATTTGTTTATACAGATATTGCAATTTCTGTTACTGGCTGCATTCAAATTTTTGTCATATATCATAATTTCGTGTGTGGTCTAATCTTGTACTTTCTTTTACTACAAAAATAATTTCATCGTGCGACTTAGTAAGTTAATAGGTGTGACGATTGGCTACAGTCTCGAGGCCCTGGGTTCGATTCCCGGTCGCACTATAAAATCAAGGCGCGTATTTCAGCCACCAGAGTGACTCGGCCTGTGAAAATGAGTAACTGGTATAACATTCTGGGGTAATAATTGTTGGCTAAAGCGTAGTACTGGGGCGCGCGTGTGTATCTTGGCCAGCCATGCCAGACAATATCACTGTATTATTGCGACAGGGATGGACAGGGAGACCGAGTAGTGACACTGACTCTACCCCCACGATGCAGCACAGCTGTTCCAATTGTGAGTCGCAAACCAGTATGTCGACTGCGCCACACAATTTTTTAAATATAACATTATTAACGTATTTGAATTTCCATTCCCGCAACTGTCCCAATAGGGTTTATACACGCTATAATAATGAAATTTACTTTAACGAGGTTCCCGGCACTTCTACCTTCATCTGCACACTACGTGGTTCACGACCAGATGATGGCATAACTGCCGAAAGCCTCGTCACAATGTATTTAATTATTGTAGCACATATACAATTAATTTTAGCGTATCATTTTTTATATATTATCGGCTTGTTTAGTTTATTTAAATGCAGATATCGTCAAAACAGACTTTTTTCTCGCTAACATGGGAATCTACATCCAGACGGTAGGAGTTGATGAACCTAAACGAAGATATTGACGGAGGCTCGCATATTGCCACTGAATTTATAATGATGTGGACGTCGAGTGTCGAGTGTCTAGTGATACACAATAAAGAAATAACACGCTTTTAGTGCGCGCCCGTGGGAGAGTATGAGCAATAAACGTTAACTGTCGCCTCACGAAGTTTAATTAATGACTAACTTTTGGACTTTTGATTGTGATAATTAATATTACTTCGTTCGCTTGATTATTGTTTTAAAAATTTACGTTATACTGTACAAGACTATGAATTAAAAAAGAGTTTGAGCCAAAATTAAACATTTCTGTATTTACAACGAGCATCTGTCTACGCTTCTTTCTGTTTCTCTTATTTGATGTTCATTAACTCACAGAGGAATATTTCATTTTACGAGCTCGTGTCACAAACACACCGGTAACATTCGCAGTAAAATCGTGTGGGGTCCCTCGTGTCGCCATGTGCGCGCTGGTTTCTCAAACAAAATGCACACGACGCGACGCCGGCAACAGTGCCCTACATCTACGACTAGTTCCACTTCCGTTTTTAGTTCACACTTCTCTGTAAGTGATATCCCCGTATGCACAATAGCGATTCTTAATTTCTCACTTGAACGAGATGTACCGTACGATCGATCAAATTTCGCTGTATTCTGCTGTTCTCATGTGTGAAACTAGAAAGGACCACACATTTGTTGGAAATGCACACAACCGATGAACAAGCATAATCACTATTGCTGCAAACATAAAATATGGTTTGTGAATACTCATTACTCAGCTTACCGAGTTACAGGTAGATATCTCTGTAAAAAGCGGGACTTCCGTTTTTAGCTACGACATGAACATACCTGAAACAGAAAAGTAAATAAATAAATACAAATACGTGCGCATTACATACAACACATGCTTTAAGACTACCACATACTTGGGCCTATAGTTTTGTTTTTTAATATTATTCAAGTAGTTTTAAATACTAATTTATTACACTGCCTGGTATTAATCAACACAGATGAGGTGTATTTATATAAAAGAATTACTATCTTATTATATTCTTTATCATATAATATTTTGTAACGTACTCTCACACACACATACAGGCACATACACCATCACCAATGGTGAATCTGTTGTGAGGATTCAGCTGAACTTTTCTCTCCACATAATAATATTACCTGTGTCTGAAGTATACTAGCCTGTCTCTTCAGTACTTCATAATTTTCCCCATTATCAAATCTGCCAACACATCATTTTTTTCTTTCTTATTGGTCTTGTAATACTTATCTCTTTACTTATTTTCCTAATCTGTTACATTTATCGTCTCAACCATATATTCAAAACACGAGCGCGTTGTGTGTGTGTGTGTGTGTGTGTGTGTGTGTGTGTGTGTGTGTGTGTGTGTGTGTGTGTGTGTGTGTGTGTGTGTGTGTGTGTGTGTGTGTGTGTGTGTGTGTGTGTGTGTGTGTGTGTGTGTGTGTGTGTGTAAGTTCCGCGCGTGCGCGTGTGCAGTGTGTAACGTAAAAGATGTCTTCACTTTACATATTAGAATTCTATGCATCAATATAAGAAAAATGTTTAAATGTTCGTATTACTGTAGATCCGAATGCGTCTCGTTTTCCGTCTGGCCGACATTCTTTTTTTATTTGAAAGGAATACTTTACATCTCAAGAAGAGATTGAGATAACTTAATGAAATTTTGTGTACATGGTTATATTAAATTCTTTAATAAATAAAAAATAACGGTTAATTTATGAACTCAAATTTTAAAATGGCGGTCACTTTACTTTTTATCGCTTATACGTCAGAAAAATTGTAATTTTACCAAGTTACGATTTGTTAAATAAAATGTTAAACCTTTTAATTTTTAAGGACAACTTGCTTATTCGAATCCGATAACAATTAACCGAGTGTGGGTGAAAACAGCCTGCCAATAAATTCTGACTAAGTTACTAGATTTCTTTTTGTCCCGGACTTTGATTCCTCCACTATAGAACAATTTTATTTAAGTTTATTAGTTTTTTTTTTAAGTTAACTCACAAACAGTAATTTATAACCAAGTAAAGGATCGATTTTCAGTTAAACTATATCTTTTAACAAGTTTAACTACTAGTATTTACACGTAATTTTAATTACAAAAATTAAAATTATTTGGTATTAATAGAAAATGATAATGGTATGTTTCAACTTGTAAATCATGTGTTTGCTTTAATAAGTTCAGTTATAACATGTGCAGCTTAACTAAATAATATCGTCAGTTACTTTAGTTAAACACACTTTTTAATTACTAAAGTTGTGTTAGTGGTTATAATCACAAACAGACAGTGGGCGGTGTGTTATTAACTTTACACTTTTGCACACCACTATAAAAATTAATTTTCCGATTAGCGCTTTCAACCTCCACAGTTCATCATCAGATCAGGAACATACAATAATGGAACAAGACAACTCCTTTATACCTCCAGACGATGAGCTGTAAAGCTTGAAAGCCCTAATCGGAATTGTTTTCTATAGTGGTGTGCAACAGTGTTATTTCTGTTAAACACAATCATTTTTCATTTGCTTTTCTTACTTTACTCATTGTTTACCATGTATTGTCGATAATGCGCTGTATTACCTAACATTGCGTTTGATAAACCATAATTTGATAAAATTAAAATTTACAGAGCTATTAGTGATAAAAAAATTAAAGTGGCTGCTATTTTAAAATTAAAGATCATAAAATAACAAACAGAAACAACACTGTTGCAAGCCACTATAGAAAATATTTTCCGAAAAAGAAAATTTCTGTAAAGGTGTGCAACAATGTTGTTCCTGTTTGTGATTATAACCACTAACACGATTTTATTTAGTAAATATTGTAACGAAACTCTTGGTTACCGTGTGTTATTATAAGCCACACGTTGTTGGCGTTACTTTGTAGAATATCTGATTACGGGATTGTGTTTTAGTATAATCCCGTTTGGTTAATTGAATTCAATGTAAATAAATCCGGTGAATCTCTTGAAGTTGTTTAACAAGTTATTTAAAATGTTGATAGTTAGTTCAATGTATTTTCTTCTGTCGACTAGGCGAATCGGTGACGTGTATTCCTCACTGAAAGTACATATATTTTGGTAAGAATTGATCACTTACTTGTAGTGAGTCTGGCTGATTTCGCAGGGTAGATGCAGCAATCTAATCTTTAGATTGACTTACCGTATTTCAAATTGCCGCTGTTTGTCGTGACATCCAATAAGCGACGTTCACCTATCCTGTAAATTCTAGTCTAATGAAATAAACTAACTGACTCTGATTTATCGTATAAAATTTAGTATTTATTCCTTGTTAACACTTCTTTATGATTTAATATCATTAACCATTTTCGGTTCAAATTTAATTAACATTGGTAATTTATTTTTATAAAAAAATATTATCTCAGGGTGGTAGAACTGACCTACAACGTCAGTCTATTGTTAACATATTTTGTGTTTAAATATTTTAATTCAGGTGTAGGTTCTTTTAGCCTGCAGAATACCAAATAATTAACTAGAACTCTTACTCTACCATTAATAGGTAGTTGGAGATTGATTACAATTCAATCACCTCTTAATACATAAAATACAAAATTATAACCATGCCTACTTTGGCATTTTATGTTAACTGATTTACTAGCCATTTGACTATAAAGATTAATTGACTTATTGGACGTTTGTAAACGTTAAGAGAACTTTTTTAAATATCTAATATATGAACATAATAAAAATAATAATTCGAAACAGTGTTGTTTAAAGAAACATCTGAATCGACATATACTGGATTCCGTAAAAGGTAATCGTTTAGTCGTCAGTATTTATATAGCTTAGAACCACTAGTTGTACTCATAATAGAAAGAAATATTTTAAATAGTAGTAGACTCTTCTAATTAAGAAACATAAATAATATTGCATTCTTGTTAACACGCGTTACTTAATTCAGTCAGTCGACAATCCTCAATCGTTTAATAATGCTCGTTAGTTTAATCTCGGTTCACTGTACGTTAAGTTCAATCAGGTGTGTGGTTATAGCACACTCAGTGTTTATACGTAATAAATAATTACTGTTTTCAAAGTTCTGATCTCTGAATTATTTATTTTAATTGAGAATTATCTTTATAACTGTTGACGAAGTGATATTAATTAGGTGCAATGACCTACATACTTTATCTTATACACATTGCAATAATGTTGTTCGATTATATCGTCATTTTTTCAATCCTTAACTAATTTTAGAAAATCACTGTCCTCCCTTTTTAAATCCCGGAATTACTAGGGATTATACACTTAGCAATCCTTATTAACGCACTGTTTATTCTTCAAATATCTTCAATAGTAGTGTAATTATGGTTGCACAAATTTAGGTTATGTTGCTTTGTTGACATCGATGACGCGCACAAACTAGGTTAACAGCTGTTTTCTTCCGGTGTCGAGCCGCCGTCTGCACACATGAAAGGTTGATTAAAAAGTGTCTCGAATCGACGCATGATGCTGCCGTTCCGTTCTGCGATCGTTGTAAAATTGGCTAATTTCTCTGATTTGATTGGTTGACGATCTTTAATTTAACGCACATACCCCCTTCGCGAAATTATTTAATTGTTGTAATAGGCGTGGGGTAGCTGGGTTCGAGAGTGCGAATGACGCTAGATATTTTTCCCAAACTAACTTAAATACTTTATAATTGATATAACTTTTTTATTACTGTATAGATTTTGAATCTAAGTGTACCACTGTATGGCGAAAATTTGGGTCTTAATTTTGAGTCCACTCATGATATGTTTTCGTCCATTATTAAGGGAGTTAATGTTTGAGATTTTCACTTTACACTATTCACTATTAATTTCATATATTCTGGTATTAAAACTACCTAATGGCAATCATATCTCTTTGACAGCATGTCTTCCAAGTCGTTCAACACTTCTCACTTATTGTTTACTTATTATTATGTATAAAATACAATTCTTATTCTAAATTGGTTTACCCTAGGAGTCTACTATTTATATTAACGAATTATTTACAATAAATAGTATTTGGGTAATTTCTATATTGCCCCAATTGTATACACAGAGTTGTTACAACTACTGGGTGTCTTTGTTCATTGGAGTATATTGTTATTCTTTGTTATTTTACTCTATAAGATACCCTCTGTATAACACTATGAAGTGTACCTTTACTTTAATGCTTGTTTAATAATGCAGTGTCCCTTCAGTCCACTATCTAGTTTAGAATAGTTCGTTATATATAGTACATTGATTATCAGTCTGGTATTTTAATACACTTGTCTATTCTCTTGTATTGAGAACTAGATAATAGTAGTTACACCTAGTGTCACATGACAGATGTGCTTATTTATGCTTATTATATCTTATGTTATTGTTTATTATTCTCTTACACTATTATAATAGTGATATTATATCTTATTTACCATATAGGTATTCTCCTTTTATTCTTGTCTAGCTTTACAATATGTTTTTATCTATGTTTTACTTTGTGATTCTCATTTTGACTGTTTTTGTTCACTTTGTTTACTTCCATTCTTATATACAGACTACTCTTGGTATCTGATTTTGGTATTGGTAGAAACCTTATTACCTTTACTTGATTTAGTGTACAAAATATTTCAGTTTAGAATGTTTTATTTGTTATTAAATATGAAACTAGGTGGAAACTACCTGTATCTAGGTTATGTGGTTCCCACCCAACAATGGGTGTATTGAGTTGATAAAAATTTACATTTTCTAACCTTGTTTTTACAAGTATTATGTTATTAATGACTACTGGTAATTCATTAATTAGTTCTTTTTCCTATCTTACATGATTTTTCTAGTATTTAACTAACAATAATTACAGTTATGAGATAATTTTACTTCTCTTTTATATTACATTGATGCTGTGCATAATATTGCAATACGCTGTTATTTACAGCTTCTTATGGTATTCATATTATTGTGACTTTCACTCTATTGGCTAATATTTGATGCCTTACTCATTTACAACATTATTGGTTATATATGGGTCATCTAATTTAGTCAGTTATTCTTTTATTCATAATTTGTGAGTCTCTCAGTTAGTATTTATATGGGTAAGATGTTAATTTATAGTTGACTGGCTCTTGGAATTTATCTTATGCCATGGTTGTTATGTGTCTTTCTCGTAGTATGTTTCTTCCTTGTTTTATTTGCTCCTAACTGACCGAATCTATTGGGTTATTGGTTCCTGTTGTATAATCACTGTTTAACGTATCTTCTTTCTTCTTATCCATTATTATTATTGTTATTACCATTACATTTTATTAACTCCTGCGTTGTGAGTTTATTCTTCTTTATTGGTTGTTCATGTAGTTTCATTCTTGGCATTTTCAGAGTAAATACTTGGTGTGTCTTGTTACCTCAATTTATCATGACATGTGTTTATATTTTGTTACCGGTACTTAAAATATCGGGATCATATATCTTGTTACAATATTCTCACAAAATAACAGTGATTGTTTATTTATTAAAAAACCTCAACATAAACCCGTTTAATAAATTTCATTAAAATACCTCTTGAGATATACAGTTTTTCTTAAAAAGAACAAAATGAGGTCAGACGGAGAACAAGAACATTATATTAACGTTTCTTCTGATACTGATGCCTATAGTCCAAATATCTGTAATGAGACACGTTTTACGATACAATCTGCACACACACACACACACACACACACACACACACACACACACACACACACACACACACACACACACACACACACACACACACACACACACACACACACACACACACGAAACAAACAACAATATGCATTTGAACCTCTGACGATGCAAACAGCCTCCGCGAAACGTACCTAAGATGCATGTATTAATGATTTTTATACAAAAATGTATACCTTTATAAATAACTTTATAATAACGTAAAAAGAAAATTGTTATATTGCTATTACAATACAATACGCGTCAATGTGTGTGCTCGCGCACAGCCCGTTTCTTTCTTTTGTAGGTTCCGCAGCAAATGTTTTATTTCATCGAGTTTGAGTGAATGGAATTTTGGTTTGACTGGACATTTCGACAACCTTACCTTCCCATGGTCTTCTTCCGAAGTAAAAGAAGACACTAAAGTAACGCAAACAGCAATCGGGATAACAAATTACGTATTTTACTTCCAATATTGCCGTTTGTAAAATATTACCACTTCAAGCAAATTTAACTCCAGGTTAGTTGTATTTAATTAATCAGACGAATGAACAACATCAATCAGTAGTTCAATGCAGCAATATATATATATATATATATATATATATATATATATATTCAATCACTTTCTGCTACAGTCCGTTTCTTGATGTATATAATACATTTAATATTTATAAATAAATTTACTTCAAGATATACCTTTTTTTCCTTATTAGGAACATGTTTCGGGTACTACTACCCATCCTCAGCCTTCCGGTTTTTTTGTCTGGTGAAGTACATATGTGTTGTTGGTTGACTATTATTATTGTGGCTTCCTGTTGGCTTCTGGTATTTCAAATTGGTTTTATTGTGTGTGATTGTGGTGTATGTGTTAGTTTTTTGTGTGTTTTCAATGTTGAGTGCTTTGAATATTGTGTCATGTTTTGTATTGATTTGTATTTATAAATGATAACGCCTACAATATTACGGCCGCTTTATGGTGCCATTTAAACTACACCTGTAATTTCTCGACCCGTTACAATGCTAATTACAGCAGGAGCACATAGCCAGCTACATCGCTTATCGCATGATCTCATTTATTTCTTCTTAACACATTGTTTACTTTGCGCTAGGCTGGGTGTTAGTATTAGCCTTGTTATGAAAGCGAGATAGCACTCTTACACAGTAATCAAGACCCGAGTCTCACTGCGTTTCTCTCTGGCTCTTTAACTCCTCTCATTATGTCTCTTTCTCCTATTCGCTTTTACAGTTTTTCTCCTTACCCTCAACGTGACCCATTAATGTCTCTCTCTCTCTCTCTCTCTCTCTCTCTCTCTCTCTCTCTCTCTCTCTCTCTCTCTCTCTCTCTCTCTCTCTCTCTCTCTCTCTCTCTCTCTCTCTCTCTCTATCTCTGCCCCTCTGTCTCTCTCTCTTTTCTCTCTATTTATCTATATCTGTCTTTTTCTCCCTGTCATTCTCACACTCTCACACTTCCTCTTTCTCTCTTCGTACCTCTCTTTCATACCCTATATATGCGCAGCTTAAGGCTAGCTGTTGCAAAGGGCTGAAGGAGATGTCTGGTTGGGGAGAGGGTTTAACGGATTATGTAATGTTATACCCTCACACTATTACGGAACTACCCTTAACTTAATTGGTGCAAACTTAGTCTCAAATCTGCATATCTGCAAGATCTTACTCCAAGTCATAAGCTGTATTAAGTCAATCAATTCAAACTTATGATTCGAGCGTGGTGAACACATTTCTTTACTTTCAGATACCTAGTTTAATCGTCATAATAATAGTGTCACGAGAAAGTGGAGAACGAAATGAAGCAAGTTGGCAATTTAAGATAACGACTTTCTCTAACTAGTACTGTCGAGGGTAGTAATGGTTATGTTAAAACGTAGTGATCATCAAATTATTGTCTCAAAATAGCACATTCCAGAATGTCCTATGGAGGGAGTAGTGTAAATATAAACGAATGAGGGCATAATTTTTGAAATTAACAAAATATTGCATGAACTTCTTGATTAAAGTTCAGGCATTTTTGATACGGTAAAAAGCGCAGTTTGAGTTATTGTTAAACATATGGACAAACGAAACGGTATGTTCCAGAACGTTATAGTTTCGTTTGACTTTAGAAACCGTCCAGTCAAACTGTAATTAGTGTACCTAGATAAATGAGTTTACACATAATACACCGTACGTTGCCGTTCACTAACTCTGGTGTGCATGTAACCAATGACATGTCATCGTTAATTATTTCAGAGTAACATTTTTAATGCAGGTAACATTCTCCACACAGTTGAGTGTTCCTACGTGTTTTCTCCAGTAAGCAATATAATATTTTTAAATTTATTTGACACTTGGAAATTAAATGCAATGGTACCTAAAGTGTGTTCTGCTGATGAATTTCCAACGGTATTCTTGTTCTGTATAAATATGCTCTGTTCAAAGCCGAGAATAACAGTACCTGTCTTGATCGTGGCAGCAATGTTTTAGCGTCTAGTTTTTTAACCATCTGGATCCTCCGAGAAAGATAATAAGGATTTATTCTTACGAAATGTTGTATTATTTTGAGCTGTTATCTTTCTAATAAAAAATGAAATACTCAAAATGAAATAAAATTATCTTAATACTCAAAATATTACAAGACTGCAAGGCTAACTATGTAAGTTACTCAGATGAATATTTAAAGTGAAAAATTATTTAATGTGAATGCATAAACCATACACAAAACAGGTAGTAATACAGGTTATTAGCCTGGATTGTTCACCTTACCTTCCGAGAAATTTCTGTATTTCTGTAATACTAACAGACAAGTCCTTACGAGTAGAACTGTATTAGGGAAAGCGATTAAAATATACTCATTTTGGAGTTCTTTCTACATTATATATTTTTCTTAAGTACTGTATTCCTTTTATTTACTAAATCGCTTCAAGACAAAGACAAAGTTTTGTAGGTTGGTTTACGTGTGCTAATAGGTTTCTGTCTTACTCTAATTTTTTTCAACTTTATGTTAAAAAGTACTTTGTGATCAAAATCGTTTACAAGGTACAGAGAGTTAGATTTTAACCTGAATGTATATGGGCAACAACAAATTCTATATTCTTGATACACCATTTTTGTAGCGTTACAATTTTAAAAATCTTCTGTATTCACGTTCGTAATCACATTTGTTGTTTCACAGAAATTATCAAAAGTGCAAAAAGACCGGTCCTTTCATTTCAAACAATGATTATTATAGGTCTACGTTCCATCGGAGACTGTATTTGGCATTGAAAGTCTTACAACAGTCAA
This sequence comes from Magicicada septendecula, assembly GCA_034769895.1. Classification (NCBI taxonomy): domain Eukaryota; kingdom Metazoa; phylum Arthropoda; class Insecta; order Hemiptera; family Cicadidae; genus Magicicada; species Magicicada septendecula. The sequence goes on from CM068371.1 coordinate 266,361,591, forward strand.
TAAAAATTTATGTTTTATCAAAGAAAGAAAATGTTATGTAGTTTATTATTTCATGGCTGTTGATAAACGTTTTCGATCGTCGTTGCATTGAACAAAACACCAGTAGGCGGGAAGTACTTATCACTAACCTCAGGAAGTAGTGGACAGCAAACATTTTCTTTCTTGAATAATAAATATTCACTCATTAATTAAAATGGTTTTATTTGTGTAATTTAAAATTTAGTGGCTAACGGTTTTGACAAATACCACTTCTGGTGAAAGCTCTTTGGGACTGACGATAAATATTATCAAAACGTCAGAAGTCCGAGAACGAAGTGTTACGTTAAGACATATAAGTATATTCATAGCGATAAAAAGAATATTTTACAATTTACTGATAAATGGTAAAGTTTTGGGAATTTCTTCCAGGCGACGTGGAAAATCAAATTATCCCCCAAAGGCCAAAGAAGAGATAAGTACACGCAGTAAGAATATAAATTTTAAAAGTGTCATATCGCAGTACCTTGGCTGCAGTTAACAATAACCCTACACCGTCGCTACACAATGTAACGTTTGATACACTATCTGTGCACGGTACTTGTGCTGGAACAATAGAAGCTAACTCGCTGGCGCAGTACTCACTACCATTGTCTCTGGGGAAATTAATTTATTAGCTAGTTAATCTTACAAAAAGTCGTCACTGCATCATCATCATCATCATCATTTCCTTGCAACCTGAGCTTATTAGCAGGAAGAGTCTTACTAGCACACTATATATTGTGTTTTTGTTATCGATGATGAAGTGTTGTTCCATGTACAGTGTTGTACTTCGTACACATATAGGCCTACACCTTATAACTTCAAAAAAGTAACAGGGCTAAAGGAGACTAAAAATAAAAGGGAAATATACAATGTACAAAATATGAAATATTTATTTTTGTTATACGTGTAATAACTAGTATGCTCCCTGAACCCTGTAGTGTGCTCCCTGCGTTCAGAACTCGACGACTATTTTTAACGAATTACATTTATTATTACATAAATTTCGATATTAGATAATCTGTCAATTATGTGAAATATTACAAAAATTGAAATTACTCTACTATTTCTTTAGTAATATAACAAATGTAGAGCAATCACACAATAAACACTAAGAATTCGAAACATTTGAATTTGGGTTATACATTTTTTTAAGTGTGACCCTCTGCTAGATTTACAAAGTTCATCCGAATTTCTGATCTCTTCCTTGACCCATAGGGTACCAAAATTTTGAAATTTCCAAACCTTAATACTAAATTCAGATGTTAGTCAAAATTACCTTTAATTTGATACCACACACGAACATATGTTTGTTTATACTAATTATTTAATTCACGTCTGCGACTAAATTTTTAAGGGATACTGTTTTTCAGTTTTTGACATTTCGTTTTTATTATCCCACTTGAAGGGGGGGGATTTAACACTCAAAAACTCCCTCGCTCTACCACTGACGTAACAAACAAATATAAAGCGTATAACCTACTGATACTTAAAATGTATAAATTATGTACGGAAATGAGAATAATACAGGAAAGGGACGTTGAACACGCTATGCACATTCTATTATGTCTAATGTTTAGTGTCTATATAAACGTAGCAGTCCAGTTAATTGCCACTAGTTAATAATTTATATTCGAGACTGATGTAAAATGACTATTTTCTTTACGCAGGAAAGAAGCCATTTATTCTGGTAGTTTATTTTTTGATGAGCTACGCTTCTTTAAAACAGTTTACAATTTACACAGAGGGAAGCGGAACTTAATGTTTGTATTCCGACGTTACAGCATTAGAAACGTCTACACGACACGAGAGAAAAACGCCAGCAACACCACGCGAAACGATTAAAGCGACGTGGAATTATTAAGAGCTTTTTTTCTTACGCCTTTGTGAAAACAAAATTACACAATTTGCACAGAATTCTGTTTAATCGTGTCGGGCGTTTTCAAAAAATATTTCTTAATGTGCGCAATTTTTCACTGTCTAAAGACCAGAACAAGACGTTAAAATATGGAAGCCCAGGAGGAACCGAGTTTAAATGGAAGTTTAGCATAGTTGCAATTAAGGGAGGCGCGCGTGGGGTATTCAAAAAGTCGGCGCACGGCGAAACTGCTCACATTTCTCAATCTCTAGTACCACCTTGTGCCTGTAAATATTGCAACACCTTGCGCGTCAACAAACTTCTTCGCGTCATGTCTGATTTTAACCCCTTTTTAACCCCAGCCCATGCCGCTTCACTCAACAAAGGGAATATTCAAATGCTAAACGCGTCCGTGTACTGCTTGTTGCCTGCATTAATTATTATTCCAAACGCAAGAGTTACTTCTGGTCTCACTGTGTCTCACACTCTCTCTCTCCTTCTCCCTCGCTCCCTACCGTGTCTGATGATGTGTACCGGCTAAAGATATTATAATGCTCATCAAGGAAGCTTGTGTAGTAGACTTGTTACAACTTGCTAGACCGTGCCTGTAATTTAGTTTTGTTGTAGAGCTGTAAACAAGTTTTGAATATTCATACATATAAGGAAGAAACATGACGAAGACGTGTCTTCTGTTTACATCTTGTTTTTAAAAGTACACAAGTGAATTATGGAACACAATGTGGTGACAAACGCGACTCCCTCGAGGAAACCTGTCTCTTCATTATGTTCGCTATTGTCATATACGCGATTCACTTGACTACGTTTACAAGAAACTCGGGCACAAATACGCTAGAAACCACACCTTCCCAAGTCTACAATTCAGTCTCAAGATTTATTTTAATTTTAAAATATCACCACAGTTACTACTGAAAACATTCTTAATTCAATTTAAAACATGAACCGCGTGGTCACATTTATTTAGCTGATCAAATGTTGTTTCATGGCTTTTACTTTGCAAACATATTATTTCAATTTTACTAACTTTACAAATTCAGTGTTAACGTTTCTTTGTGCTAAACACAATCTAATAACTGCTTTGAGATAGCAGAAATTGTATGCACGCAATAACTCTATACAGCAGAGGTAAACTGATACAACTGAAGGAAAATAAACCATCAGTCGCTATTCTTAATATGAAACTTGTGGAAATAATGCGATCATGAGTTTTATTGTTTACATTACACAAATGTAACCTAATGTTTAATCCTATGCTGAAAATTACTTCAGCTTGATTCCATAGGGAAAAAATTTATAAAACTGACACAATCATTTAAAGTGGTTGAAAATTAACAGTTATGTGTAAGTTGAGGAATCCTTAATAGCGCCACTGAAATCAGGTTATAACGACACAGTATACACAATGAATTTTGAAATAAAGAAATTTTTCGCTAACTTAATTTAACTTAAATAAATTGTCTTCCTACTCTGTCGTCTTCCCAGAATACCCTAACCGTATATTAGACGTTTAATTTCTCTCCAAATTGTGTTCCTCCATTCTAATTAGTATTAATCATGGCTTGGTAAAATGAGTCGTTAGCAAAGTGTCTTACTTATAGTGATTGTTCCATTTATTCCTAGCAAGTGGCATACATTTCTTCTCATCCCGGCTTAGAATTTGAAGGAGCATTTTTCAGCATCAACTTTTATGGCAAACAAATTTCTAGGTTGCTGAGCATTCATAGTGTAGAGCTAACACGTGAATTAATTTCAATACATTCTTTTCGTGTACATGTCATAGCATTCATAATCTTTCGACCTAACTTTGGAGCTTTAAAGTCTTTTCTTAACCACCTTAGGTGTTCCTTTTATTGGCCTATAGAGTTATCTTTTCTTCGATGGGTTGTTTGTATAGTATTTTACTCCTTTCCATTTCTGTTACATTTTGGTGATAAACTATTACGTATACTATTGCGCGTATTTGTTGCGAATTACAATACTAGCGCACAGGCCACAGATAATTGCACACATTGCACAAGTGCTCACACCATAGTACATAATCTAGCAAAAAATGAAGTAAAACAGGCAATCATCTACAATATTTCTAAACTTCATAGTGACGAAATATTTATGTTTTAAGTTTGAAAACGAAAATTAGTGGTTACTGATTAAAATTAGAAAAAAAATGTTTCGGCTGTACTAGAAATTGGTAGTCGTTTAGAGGTTAATAATTCTAAAATCATAAGAATGTAAATTAGATAAACACTAAATTATCAAGTATTATTCTTTTGACTGTATTATTTTGTTTTAATTGATGTTATTTTAATACGCTTGCGTAAAATATAATAGAAAAATATAAGAAAAGTTGGTGCAAAATGGGGCTACGTATTACCATTGCTATGTTTCATAACAACGTACGAAATTCCAAGTGGAAATTAGATGCTTAGACTGCTGAAGACCTACTCTGCTTACAAGAGTACTATATTTTATGTAGATTACACAACTTTCATTAGTTTTAAAGTGAATTTCTGTCACGGAAATGTTATATTGCGTCAAGGGATATTTACTGCGACATCCTAAGTACGCAAGTATGTTTAAGTACAGGTGGATGGAGACTGTGGTATGGGAATGTAGACATACGTTAGTATTAAGATGTTTTAGGGGTCGTAAGACGCTGGTTGGGGTATAGAGGGTAGTTGTCTGGTATGAGGCAGTAAGCTCAGTTGAAACACGGTCTCAACACCTTTATCATGAGAGCTAGGAGAAGGCGCTCTGAGCACACACACACACACACACACACACACACACACACACACACACACACACACACACACACACACACACACACACACACACACACACACACAAGGCTTACACACACGCGCCGCACCTTGAACTAAGTAGCAGCACTTTGTGAAATATAGCCGCTCTGGCTGCCCTAACTTTGGTAACATTTATCTTAGCTGCCCAACTTAGGAACAATATAATATTTCTAAGACAAGTAGCCTAATCAGCCAACATTGATATCGGGAGACTTACTACCTATATAAGTAGTTAGTGTTACAATCGACTTGTTTCAATGCAAAAAGTTTTCAGCCGTTATTAACATAATTAATCTTCGCATTTTATGAAGAAAACGTTTATGACTAGCTTTTGTTCCTTTTGTTATGATGAAGAAGAAAATTGTTTTGTTCCTACCGAACGCCACACAATGCGTTTAGTTGATAAGAAATAAATTCCATTCTTACAGCTACAGAGACTCCAAATATTTTATTACATTAATTTAATACACGTTGACATAATAAGAAGAGGTTGATAAACACAGCAAAGTAAACTAAAAATGTGAATAATTTTGAACAAAACAGCCATATTATCCTCACGAAAATATTTGTTGATAAAATTATATTTTTGCATTTATTGTACATCTGCATAGTCAAAATAAATGTGGCTCTAAAATAAATATCAGTACTATTAGTACTGTGTTTTGTATTTAGCCGTGAAATTGTTATTTCATCACAGTGACTCAAAATATGTAAAGAGAACGTGTAGTGGTAACTAAAAACTTTCTCGGGTCATTTAGCACTGCATTTCCTGCTTTCTGTGAGTTCTCACGTTAAGCAAGATACGACTAACACACGAAAATATATGAAGTGAGAAGAAAATTAAAGTAAATTTAATTACTTTAGTAATTAATTGACTTTCAGAAGGGCAAAAAAATTATTGTAATAGAAATGGTATATTTAGGAAGGACAATGTGAATGTAGAACCAAACGGAACAGATAAATTATAAGGTATGGGTCAGGAAAAAATTGAGGAAATCGAGAAAGGCACACTGGTACGGTAAGGACATGATCTACGAACGAAGACATTGAACTCCCAAAAATGGCCGTGAATTGGCAAACACAAGAAAGAGGGAAAGAGAAAGTCCGAGACCCAGATGGAACGGCATAACTGACGGTAACGGATACTGCCTCCTGAGCGACAGAAAGACAAACTGGAATGGAAGAAGATACTGAACCGGAAGACCAAGATAATGAACAATGGCTGTAAAGTGAGGTAGAAAGAGTGTCAAAAGGGGAAAAAAGGTGGAGAGAGGAGAGGGGGAGTGAAATTATCCAATAATAATGTGAACTGTGAATAATGTCTATTTTATTATGGTGGTTATGAGAATTACTGTTGAATTAAATGTAGGCCTACGTTAGTTTAACATGAGTAAGTAAACTCCTGCTTGTTTCAGTCTTTGGTGTTGATTATTATTACCAGTGATGTACATTGACAGCCATGTAATCAACATAATAATTTCTTATTAGTAATATGTATATATATTGTAACGTTATGTTTTCCCCTTACATAAAATAGGTCTCCATTTAAACCATTCTATGACCATAATAAATGAAGAACAAAATAATAAGCCATTAACTAACTTGTGTACTATGAATATTTTCTTAGATTATAAAAAGATAAGAATAATGTAATGTAAGTGATAAGAACTGTAATACAATACCTGTTTATATTGATAATAATAATAAAATTTTGACTCCAGTAAACTGCATTAAAGAAAAAAAATAAAGTAAAGGTAATACTCCATACTGCAGTAACAAACTGGATCCTCAATAAAGAAAATTCCTAATACAGTAAATAACTTATAAGTACCACAAGGATGAAATCAAATAATAATTTTATTTGTTATTATGAATAAAATTATGTAAATAAATAAGAGTATTAAAACTTGTAAAAATAAAAATTTAAAGAGAATTGAACAATGAAACTAAATGTAAACCTACATGTGAGGTTAGGTACCAGTATAATGTTCTAAACAAAAGAAAGGACTAAAAAGGATGGTAAAGTCCATGAATTGTGACCAGAAAGTGAAAACCACATGGGAAGTAGTAAATAAGACAATAATGAATAGATAATAGTGGTTATAAATGGAATTATAACTTGAATAGGGAGAAATATGAGACACTAAAGCCTATCAATGTTTGGATGTGAAAAGATTAATTTTAATGTAATTTGTATAAACAAACTACCTTGTATAAATAATACAAGAAGTTGTATTATTAGTATGATATTCTAGTATTGAAGAAATGCTTAACCATTAAGTATAAACCATGTAAATAATGAAACAAGGTATGCTTAGATCAAACCTTCAGAATACTGATTCTGAAGCTTGTAACACTTAGAATAAGAAGGAAAAGTAACATTAAGTAACAAACGAGGTTGTACAAGTTTCTGTATGTTGTGAAGAACATTTTAGAATAATTGTAAAATAGGAAGAGATATGTAGTTGTAGGATAAGAATAAAAGTAACGGTCATTACTGTAGGCACCAGCCAGCCTAGACCACACTTTTTGTTATTTATAATAGATCAGTGCCTATTTATGTCATTACTATTGTTGTAGAAGTTTAATAATGTTATCAAGAACAATTAATTTAAAATGATTATCTTGTAGTAAAAATGAGAATTGTTAAGGTATGACAGGAATTAATGTTCAAACTACCATAGGCCAATATGCCTAGGTAACTATATTATGTTAGTTGTAAAAAGTAGTTATTAATTTGTGTCATTTATTATTATTATTGTAAAAGTTGCAGTGAGATATAAAGAACAAGTTATAGTAATTGTCTTATAGTAAGAGTGAGCATTGTCAACAAAAGAATGAGAATAATGTACATAGTAATACAGACCTGGAGCCTGGGTAACTTATTTATGTTATTCGTAATCAACTATCATTAATGTTTCTAATCAAAGGTGTTACAAAAGTTTAATTAGAGTGTAAGGAACAATTGTGATCAGTTATAGCATATTAGAGTTAAGTAATATTAATGTATAGAAGGGAATTAAGGTGTCAGGAACCAAGGATTGGTTAGGCCACAGGAACCAAACATGATTGTTATAATATTGTGACTTTATTCATTTTGGTATGTTACACTCTTTTACACACATTTTGGTATGTTTTATCAGTAAATACCATTTTGTTATCATAGATAAGTAGATAAATCAAGAAAATTTACATTTTTATGTGAAAGTCTTAATTAATGCCAATGTTAAGATTAGTATTTTGTTATTACTGAACAAAAACCTATCATGTGGGATGTCAAAATGTTCATCTCTAACAGTGCTGATGAATGGTATTAATGAATTTTTAATTTAGACATCGTATAAGGGAATTCTATGAATTATAAAAATGTTGATCAATTTTGATCATCTGAAAACACTTTACTGACCCCCTTTAATTTAGCTCTGAACCCACGGGAACAACGCTTCAAAGCGTCTTTTTTAACGACCATTGCCGATTAATTACGGAAATTAGAACAGATTGACCGACCTGTCAGTCGGAACAAGAATTGGATCAAGGTGAGAAAGGAGTCTGCAGCGAGTACTCGAAGGGGACACCACGCACCCCCTTAACGAAAAATTCGTGTTCAACCTAGTAAAGCCAGTCATATGTTTTAACCTTCCAGTGCAAGTTAGGTTAGGCGCTATGTCAACAACAGACAACCTAACCTATGACCGAGTAACCGTAACGGAATGTAGTATCAGTGTTGTGTAGTGAATAATATTAGTCAAAATAAACAATACAGTGAATAAAAATAAAAGTGAAATAAATAAGAGAGTGTAATCAAGGAATAATCATGGTGTCAATTAACTAATAATACACTGTCTAGAACTTAACAATTTTGTATACACTTTCGATTATTAGAGACACTTGTAACTTAAATGAACACTGTAACTATATTTAACCACTTACAGTATTAATTTTTACTTTATTTATTTTGAATAAATTATTACTTCTTTATTATTCACATTTAACCGACTTGTTTACTTTGTCACACGGGCATAGTGCGACATTAATTTTGTTTACAATCGTAGATTTAAGTATGTATTTAGTATAATCCAATTGTTATTATTCCTTTGTGATGTTTTGCTCTTCATATAAGACATTTTTGTTTCTATATCATGGTCAAAAGAACCCAAGAGCTTAATAATTATATCGTAATTAATACTAATGTTTACGTGAGCTATCACCTCTAATGTTACCAACTGTGACATAAGTATTGGTCTTTAGCCGAATCGATCAGTTTATGTTCTGAGAATTATTATGTTTAACGAAGTCAAAAAAAGAGGAAGGTAAATGAACACTAAAGAAAAAAAATAAAAGCATATTAAAGGAAAATACTGGTGTATGAACTCTCATTATTATTTTTAGCGATCTTTTCGCCCGATCTGATGCTTCGTGTTCTTCTATCTTTACAGGTTATGTTGGCAGTAGTTCCTTTGTAATTTATTAGCACCAATTCAAAAGTTTAATTAATTAAGTGGAATCAACCTGGTAAAGCAAGCAGCACATTAATGCATGTTACCTACGGTTATGGGAATGATTATTAATTTAACGGAAGTCCATATTTCTTTACATCAACAAGCCACGTACAGTTTGAATTGCATTACTTTAGTTAAATGAATTAAACAATTTTACAACTGTTAGCAATTCTAAACTTTGAATTTAATTGGTTTCAACTAATTTTTAATTGGAATTATAGAACCCATTAAATTTTTTACACGTCCACATAACTACTTGAATGAAGTTTGAGTTATACCATATGGTCAATAATATTTATTACTCCGCATCGCATTAAGAGAACGGAGCCTAAGGGAAGCCGAAGGGAACCAGGTTAGTTCAACCACACAACTAGTATACAAGAGTAAGATAGACAATACAATATGTTAAGAGTATATCCAGAAGAAAAATCATTATGGCTTTAATTATTGTTTTGACTATTGTGTTAACTGTTTAATTTTTTAACGTAAATAAGCTAACCGACACAAACGGGGAATATTTTGATTATTTAACAGAATAGGCGTCCACAAAGTGAGGCGTGTTATTGAAGACATCATCATTAACAAGTATTATATCGATAAACAACATTAGAACAAAAGAAATAAATAGAAATGATAATGTACACTAAATTATGATATTACATAATATATATAAACGAATTAATGACAAAGTCTCAGCTTACTCTTACTAATGTAGAGTGGTCCGTTGGAACCAAGCCGTGTTATGTCCATCCACGTAAGTTTTGTCCTCATGCATGTGACGCATGACTTTACAAGTGAAGCTACAGAATTTTAACAAACCTTATCGCTGGGTCTATATTCTTTTATTGTAGTATAAATCCTGTAAATGTACTACATATTATTACAAGTTTGTTAGTCGCTTTACACAAAAATGTTGAGGATGACTGTAGAACTACAGATAAAATAATTACTGTCATCTCTGGACAAGGTCTTCACCAAGACTATCAATAATACACTTAATAGAGACAGACTTGATAGTCAAGGATTTAGAAACGACTGCAGCACAATAGATCGTCAACAAGCAGTTGAACTTCAAGAACGGTGCAATGAGTTTGTAAACACACTTTGCGCGGCGTTTGTTGATTACGAGAAAGCTTTTGATTCAGTCTACACAAAAGCCGTAGTGAGACTTTAGAAGAACAAGAGATAGAAAACAAGACATAGCTCAGATTACGCCGAAATATACGGTAACTCAAAAACTTCAATTAAACCATAGAAGTAACTGAGAAACCTTAGTCTGTGAAAGTAGTTTCTTTGAGTGAAAGTGTATACACAACCCATTAATTTTATTTTTGGTTCTGTGACTTACCGATGGTGATATTAAGTAATTAGTAGGCCTATTTACTGGTATAACTTATAATTGATATTGTTTATATTTATGTAGTTGATAATTAAACAGGTAATCAAATAAAACACCAGTAAAATTAAGGACTACAATAGCCTATCACCAAACTAATTCTCAGCATTAATCTAGCGATGATTACGATGTGAAAAGAGATGTGTAATAAAATATGAAAGTGGATTAAACTGAAGGAAAATGTCTTTCACTTCTGAAATTTTCTGGTGGTCAATGTTTGTTCCGTGAAAATGGAATTTCTGTAGAGTAAAAGTTTAACAGTTTAACCAAAAATTTATAAAGTTTGACCACATTAAAATATGGAGAAAACAAAGATAATGGTTGATAAGTCTGAACTGGTTGAGAAGTTGATTGTCTCACAGCTGAGGATAAACTCAGCCTCCAAATAATAAGGTATGAACAAACACCAAAAAATTCAATGGCTAATTTTATTAATCGAATAAAATCGACTTGGACTTATGTAGAACAACGGAATTGTGTTTTAAATAGTGAAGACCAGGGAAATGTCACAGTGAAATATGGAAGTATGAAAAGGGCCAAAGAAGGAATTACCAGTGGCGGTTCTAGCCTGGTCCAGAAAGATACCTTCCCCCTACAGGAAGCATGAATGTTCCTATTAAATTTTATTTGTGTGTTGTGTATACTGTCTGTTATTATGTGTAACTGCAAATGACACTTTTTATGATTAATTATTATTATTTTTCCCACCTACTACGATGGTCACCTTATTATAAAGTCTACAAACGACAATGAGAATGACAAAAGTAGACAGAAAGATAATGAAATTCAACCAGACAAGACATGACATGACGTGATTTAAGAAGTGGAAAAAAATAGATGTGAGGAGGTCATTTGGCACGACAATAATACAAATTAATACAATAAGATCAGTATCACCAAATACATTCAGTTCAGATTAACACCAAATACACTTTGCAATGCGGGTGATAGATCTAGTTATGTTCGGTGAAACGGTGAACTGGACAAGGTTTCTCTGAAGAGACATATTCAGACAATGTATGACAAAGCACTGGTTCAATTGTAGGCAATCAAATGCTGGCGTTTGATGACATATAGGCCTACACACGCAACTACTCTAGTCTGTAGCCTATATTTTCCACTATAAATACGCACATACAGTTTTGTTACATATTATAAAAACATCGAACATCCTTTATTTTTAGTTGTATTCCATACGTAAATAGACGGATTTAACCATCACCGTGAGATTAGATTATACAAAAGTGTACAATTATGTGGATCTTGTGGGATTATGTGTACGATTATGTGGGAGTATTTAACCTATCGTCTTATAATTTGTTATCAACACTTATACTTTTATAAGTTAAAACACTTATTGTTTTATATTATCAGTGTATTATAGAATTAATAACAGTGAACTAAAACTATTGAATCTGCACTACATACAAATAAAATATATTCCTTTAGTCAATATGTAAAAAAATAAAAGGATAATAATAATTATTGTACATATGTAATTATTGTACATGTAATCACGTATTGTATAATAATTCCATCTAAGATACACATAATTGTACGGTCCGCAGAAATTATATAACATATATATATATATATATATATATATATATATATATATATTTCAATCACTTTCTGCTACAGTCCGTTTCTTGACGTATATTATACTTTAATATTTATAACTAAATTTACCTCAAGATATACTTTTTTCCTATTAGGAACATGTTTCGAGAGTTCCTGTTCTCTCATCTTCAGCCTTCGCCATCTTGTTTCTGGTGAAGTATTTGTGTGTTGGCTTCTGGATGTTGTTAAGGTAGTTTGTTGGTCTTTGGTCTTTTAAAGTTGCATTATTGTGTGTGGTTGTGGTATCTGTATTTGTATTTTGTGTACTGTCGATGTTGAGTGCTTTGAATATTGTGTCTGTTTTGTATTGATTTGTATTTGTTCTGGTATTAGTTTGTTTGGTGTTTTATGTTTGTAAATCTGTAAATTTTCCCAAATGTTCATTATGGTGCCTTTGTATGGTATACGTTTTATTAGTGTTACATTGGTTATGTCTGGGAATTCATGTCCTGTGTTTATTGCATGTGTGGCTAAATTGGATTTATATATATTCGGTTTTTTGTATGCATTTAGGTGTTCAAAATAACGTTTTTTCAGCTGTTTTTTTGTTTGTCCTATATAACATTTAGGAAAATGACAAAACTAACAAAACTATTTAAAAACACAGATATAAAAATAGCATACAAAACTAATAAAAATAAATTACAAAATCTAAATAGCTCACACAACAAAGATAATACAACAACCAACGGTATATACAAAATTTAATGCCAAGATTGCAATAAATGTTATATAGGACAAACAAAAAAACAGCTAAAAGACGTTATTTTGAACACCTAAATGCATACAAAAAACCAAATATATATAAATCCAATTTAGCCACACATGCAATAAACACAGGACATGAATTCCCAGACATAACCAATGTAACACTAATAAAACATATACCACACAAAGGCACCATAATGAACATTTGAGAAAATTTACAGATTTACAAACATAAAACACAAAACAAACTAATACCAGAACAAATACAAATCGACACAATATTCAAAGCACTCAACATCGAAAATACACAAAATACAAAAACAGATACCACAACCACACACAATAATGCAACTTTAAAAGACCAAAGACCAACAAACTACCTTAATAACATCCAGAAGCCAACACACAAATACTTCACCAGAAACAAGATGGCGAAGGCTGAAGATGAGAGAACAGGAACTCTCGAAACATGTTCCTAATAGGAAAAAAGTATATCTTGAGGTAAATTTAGTTATAAATATTAAAGTATATATATATATATGTATATATATATTACATTTAATAATTATAAATAAATTTACCTCAAGATATACTTTTTCCCTTATTAGGAACATGTTTCGAGAGCTCCCGTGCTCTCATCTGCAGCCTTCGCGATCTTGCTTCTGGTGAAGTATTTGTGTGTTGGCTGGATGCTATTAAGGTTGTTTGTTGGTCTCTGGTATTTTAAAGTTGTATTATTGTGTGTGATTGTGGTATATGTGTTTGTATTTTGTGTATTTTCGATGTTGAGTGCTTTGAATATTGTGTCATGTTTTGTATTGATTTGTATTTGTTCAGGTATTACAAATCAATACAAAACATGACACAATATTCAAAGCACTCAACATCGAAAATACACAAAATACAAACACATATACCACAATCACACACAATAATACAACTTTAAAATACCAGAGACCATCAAACAACCTTAATAGCATCCAGCCAACACACAAATACTTCACCAGACTCAAGATCGCGAAGGCTGAAGATGAGAGCACGGGAGCTCTCGAAACATGTTCCTAATAAGGAAAAATTATATCTTGAGGTAAATTTATTTATAAATATTAAATGTATTATATACATCAAGAAACGGACTGTAGCAGAAAGTGATTGAAAATATATATATATATATATATATATATTTTGTAACGTGTCGTTTCACCAAACATAAAACTAATAACATACTAGCTAAAAGATAATTTACTGACTGTAATAAACTATGGCTGACAATGACCAAAATACCAAAAAGTTAAAGATCCCAGGACAAAAGATGTAAATAAATAATTAATTAATCGCACTGTTGAGTACATTTACATATGTTTTTATTTGTGTTAAACTAATTCATTCTAATAAGACAATTTATAATATTATTAATAACTTCATTACTAGTTAAAATGTAAATAAATCTAATTTAACTATGGGGAGGTCTGCGCACCTCAGACCGTTATTTTATTTATCATGAAAAAATAAATAAAATAAGTGAATTATTTAAGTTTTACAAATATAATAGGATCAAACTATAATTATAAAAGTGGTATGGTATGACAGTGCTAGAAAATGAGAATAACAGTGAAATACGGTAAAAAGGAAAAATTGTGTATAATGAAAGTGATTGAACATAATTATAATGAGCATTGCAGAAATATATAATATATATGAAACAGGTATATAACACATATAGTAAAACAAAACAAATTAAGTATTTGAAAAGGATAAAATTTTATATTAAAAACTTATAATAAAATAGTGTGAGGAAGAAAAGATAAAGTTCAGCTGAATATTATTAATTAGAAGTGGTACACCGAACCTGTGACCCAAAAAAATAGCCAAGGCCTTTAACTAAATATATAATGTTTTGAGTGGAAGAAGATTGATTGTTGAAAATTGTGAATTGCAAGCCAGAACGTAAAAGATAAATTACTGCTGAGTTTGATGGAAATTGAAGATCAATAAAAGCTGAGATGACCAGGAAAACCAACCCAAGACCTAGAGGAATGATGTTTTGACAGAGAGAGACCAAAAACCCAGGTGTCCAGGAGCAGAATCAACCAATAAATCCGTTGGGAAAACTGCAAGATTGGTGAGATCACTCCAAAACAATAACTGAAATATTCGAGCTAACTTTGTGACAGTAAAAATATGAATTACCACAAAAACAATAACTGAAAAAACAATTTAAAAAAAGTTTAATAATTGTGAATTATTTTAGTACACTATTATAAAATAGTCGTTAATCATAAGAGTTTTTTGTTAACACGTTTTTTTAGGTTTGAAGTACAATAACTTTGTTAAATGACTAATAAATGCATAAAAGTTAAAAACAAAACTAGTAAAGAATTTAATTCTGAGAAAAATGGTGTAAATAAAGTCACTAAAAATCAACAAAAAATTCCAATTGTTTCCAATTTTCCAAAAATTTGTTTTTAGGCAAAGATTTTTCTGTTTTACGTCGGATATCATGAAACTTATGGGAGATAGAGTTCTGCGACCTGTTGTATTCGATTTTTCAGGTCAAAAACCATAAGAAACAACAGAATTCGCCTCTTCCCAGAATTTCAGAAAGTCTTCATTTACCCGGGGGAACCGAAACCCGGGCGAAATCTTTCGCTAGCCGTAACTCGCTTACAGAGAACGTTTACGGACATATATTTATATGAACTTTTTTTCTTCTTTTACACTACAGAACCATTTCTCAAATTATTTCCCTCTCCTCCCGGGACACCCTGTATATAATATTGTGATGTTATTCAATTTGTTTCTTCTGCAAGTAGTAAAATTTTTCGTTTTTTTTTTTACGAACGCCATTTCCGAGAGGAATTTTATGAGTTAAAATGCAAGACTGTATTTTACTGTCTTGTTTCTTGGTTGTTGTCCATAATTCCCCCATAGGATAGTACAGGGACTGCCATAACTTTGTAGAACTTTAATTTTGTATCCTGACGTACCTAGTTTCTAAAAATACTGTTGATTGTCCCACAGATCGCCTGGAACTTGCCTAACTTAACATCAATATCATATATCCTATCATTCCCCAAATAATTAAAATGGCTAACATGTTCTAGAATCCGATCGTTAATAATTATTTTTGTTTTATTGGTTCCTTGCCTCGAAATTGTAGAATAGACGATCTACTTAATAATAAAATTATATATATTGATGTTCTGTTCAAGTTTTTTTATAAGGTATAGAAAAACCTATTTTCCGTGAACTGCTTCACAGTTCTTTGTACTAACATACTTACCTCTGAATATTTAAACATATATAAGAGTATACAGCCGAAAGGCGTCAGGTATTAAAAAAAAAAAATAGGCCTATTATGACTACGTGTTTCGAATAAATCCTGGTGCATGTTCAGTAAATTATATTAGGACGAAGAAAGGAAAGGGCGTTAGTTTACGTAATGCAGATAATGTACAACTTAAACGTGAGTTTGTGAATGATTTCTTTGAGCAAAAGAGTCTACCCAACCAACTTGGTTTTCTTTTCGTTTCTGTGACTTATCGATGGAGATATTAATTTCAAGTAATTTATAATTACTAATATTATTTAATACTTAAAGTAAATCATTTTAAATTTATAATTTCTCGTTCCCCAGAAGTAGCTAAATTAAAACAATGATAGCGATCATTTTCTTTTGGGTTTAGTACTCATTCTCCGCTGTACACACGATATTAGCGACAACGAAAACGGAGCTTGGCACCGCAAGGCGAGACTTGATCCCGCGCTTATGTGTGGCTTGTATCACACTGGACTTGGCTGCTACAATACGACCATTAAATTTTATTATTACGTTTGTACCATAATTGCAATAGATTCACATCACAGAAAGACTGAAATATTCCCAATTGAAACTTAAATTTCAAAGCGGAAACGGAGAAGCATATTACATCAGTACGGTGTCTTGGATATGATAAACAAGGCTTCACAGAATGCAGCAAGTTTTTTATTAAACAAAGTTGTAATTTACTGTTTCTCTTCGCAAATGTACGTTAAGATAGGTTTGGGCATACTTAATATACAACCTTTCTATCACCGAAAGTAATTACAATTACGAAAGCTAATTCTTCATGTATATAACCAGAACAACGGACAATAAACTTCCGTAAGCAATGTATAAAATGTACAAGTGGACCGTAGCAAATGCTGGAGAAAATATGCCCTAAGAAAAGGTAAAACGTGGAAATAAAGAAGACTTGTAAACAGAAACTCGGACACAAAATCGGAAAAGGCAAAGTGATGTAACACATATTTCCTAATTGTTATTTTCCTATAAACCCGACAATATTCTTCAATACTAATTAATGTGTTTGGAACGTATGTATTCAAATGATGGATTCGGTTGTACCAAATATTTCGCTGTAGAAATAAGCGATTACAGACTAATGCTAAATAACAAAGGTATCATTACTCTTTAACACAATATGTGGCCGACAAGAAGCCAGCAAGGAACGAATTTCTCCAATTCGCCTTACGGATATTGTCAGAGGCGGTACTGTACATACAAGTTCTTTGAAACCAGGAAGAATCCGGAGGCCTATGTGCCGGCAAATGCCGTCTTACTTAACTCGCTGGAAATAAGCCGTTAAAACGGTATTCATAAAAAGACAACACAAAAGTTTACGTTTCATGGAACCTTTTTGATCTTTTTAAAATGTACTGCCAGCGTTTGTAGTTTTAAAACCTCATTCCCTTACAAAGATTACACGAACTTGCAAGTTTATTCCAGAGAACGGCATCGCTTTATGTAACGCCTGTGTATGAGAACAACATTTTGTAGCAGAATAAAAGTATTTTTTAAATTGTCTTCTTAGTGCTGAAAACTGCAACTGGGTGAGAGCAAGTGTTTAAAAAGTGCTTAACAAGAACACGTCGCGTTGCAGTTAAGGAGAGACAGGCCATTGTCTACAGTAATTGTATGCTCAGACAACTCGCCGACGCGCTACAGACCTACATACTGCATGTACTACAAACTGCAGACAGCCTCTGTAATTAATCATACTTGTTACAGCAAGCTATTGGCCTGATGAAAATAGCTGTGCGGTCTATTAACGAATCAGCACGGTTGTTACTACGTGATAAATATTACGTCCATACATACTGCAGTTGTTGTTGTGTTCAATGTGTCAGCAGAGAAGTAACGTACAAACACGGACACACACAGGTTTTGAATACATTAATACAAGTGTACCTGTTGTTTGTTGTCTTACATTTCCCAATAACTTATCTCCCTAACCCTCTCCTCCCAACACACACATACGCAAATGTGTTCTGAGGAACTGTCAAAAAGTCGTATTTTACTAGTAACAGAAAGGTGAGAATGAAACAAAAGAAAAACTTCAAAATGGGTGCTGATAAAATTAAAGACAGGCTTCATTAGTTTATAATCAGTAAACAAAATACATTATACTTTAGATATGTGTGTGTGTGTGTGTGAGAGAGAGAGAGAGGGAGAGAGTATTGGCATGTGTGCTCTTGCGCGCGCATTTATGGAACGGTTCTTCTTCATCATCATCACCACCACCACCACCACCACCACCATCTTCATCATCGCAATCATCATCACCTTATTCATCTTTTAATCGATTCTTTTTCAGTCATCACATCACACCCAAGTGATTTTTTTCGACAGAGCAAATCGATCAGTTATCTACGTCAGACTATAGTCATCCCTCTGCGTAGAGGTCTCGTTATAGTTTCTTGAACTCCTGCTACCTTCTGATCTAAGAAAGTGCTTTGCTCCCATCCGTTTTATTCCTTAATACGATGGTCTATTTTAGATTAGTTAAATGCCTATTTAATCGTTACACGGTTTAGAATTGAAATCATTGATTTTCAGAAAGGAGTAAATCGTTGAGATAAAAGGAGGAAGAAGGTATGTCGTATGTATGTGGTGATTAAGAGAGTCTCCGGAAGGTAAGAAATTGCAAGACAGCCAACTTGTAGGTTCACTAGGAGAATAAGAAGGTTTCCAGTTGTTACTCCTAGCAAAGTGGTTTGTGCAGTCCTCAATTTTTCATGTTTCGTCAGAAAAGTTTCTGCTTACGTTTCTAATAAGTAAGTTGTTGCACGATACGTACACAACTGTATTTAAAATATTACCTGTTAAAACATCTTGACAATCTGTTAATATTTATAACGTTTTTCATCCTTAAAAAGGATATTATTCGATTTATGAGGGACGTTCACGTCAATCCGGGACTACTAATTTTTAATAAATATAGAACACATTTATAATATTAAAAAATACTTTTATTTCTCGATGTAATCCCCTACTACATTTATACATTTATCGCAGCGTTTCACTAATGCCTGGATACCCGCAGTGTAGAAAGATTTGTTGTTACGTCAAAACCATGATAGGACTGACTGCTTCACCTCATCGTCGCTGTTGGAATTCTAGCTTCCCAGGAACAACTTCAAGGGCCCGAACAGGTGAAAATCGCTGGGAGCGAGGTCCGGACTGTAAGGGGGTGTAGCAATAACTCCCAGCCAAGATCTTGTAACGTACATGTCGTGCTGTGGGCGGTATGCGGGCGTGCATTGTCCTGCAGAAACAGAACGCCTTTAGTGATCACACCAGGCCGTTTTTTCTTGAGAGCATTGTGTACATCTTGAAGATCTTTGGAGTAGTATTCACTGTTAATACTGACTCCACGGGGTAGGAATTCGACGTGAATGATGCCATTTTTATCCCAAAAAATTTAGGCCATAACTTTGACTGCAGAAGCAATTGTTCGAAATTTTTTGGGAGGTGGTGAGTCCACATGCTTCCACTGCTTTGATGCACGTTTTGATTCCGGGGTGAAATGATGGACTCACGTGTCGTCGCAGGTAACAATTCGATCGAGAAAAAGCTGGCCTTCTTTGCCAAACGTTGCTTTAACTCCTTGCAGGTTTGCAGTCTTCTTTGATGGTCGAAAGCAGAAAGCTGCCTTGGTACCCAACGTGCACTAACCTTACTGAACTTCAGATGTTCGTGAATAATTTAGTTTACAGTTCCCACAGATACAATTATTTCTTTTGCAATTTGCTGACAAGTTATCCGTCGATTATCAAGGATCAGTTCTTCCACTCGCTGAATGTTCATGTTAATGACTACAGTAGACTCCGACCGGGATCGTCACTGACTGAAGTACGGCCTTCTTTAAAACGTTTGCACCACTAACAATGTTTTACTGCGACTAAGAGTCTCTTCACCGTACTGTGCAATGAGTCGTGAATAAATCTCACCGGGTTTTATGCCTTCATTCACGAGAAATCACTCTGTTCCACATGTGCATTGGACGCCAATGCGACATGTTCTTTACGACTGACTGTTGTTATTGTTTAACGTGTAAACAATACAGCACGCCACGCGGTAATAGCTGACACTTGTACTTTATATTTACGACCAACAGAAATCTCCATTTATACTCTAGTCTAACAAAAGTCCCGGATTGACGTGAACGTCTCTCGTATATCAGCCGTTACTGTGTTTGTATGTGACTTCATTATTTTTCTCAGATTTTTGACATGATAATGTCTTATGGCTGGGGGTCATTTGAAAATTTCTGTAACGCATCACGCTGCATGACGTCATCATTTACCAGCCGGGAATCGTTAACTAAAACCGCGACCGCTAACGTGCTAACGTCCGTCGCAGATTAAAGACCTAACAAGCAAACAACACTGCATAGCTGTAGATAGGTATGTAACCAATCAGTCAGTCAGTAACCATAATAATGTTGCGTTTAGCTGGCGGCTGAAAGACATTATCATGCTCTTAAGCTTTTACCATTTGGTAAACGGTACTTTACTTTTTTCATTATTATTATAAATATCTCAGATGTTAAAATTTTTTCATTAGTTTCATTTTACAAATGGTACAGCCGTATGTTTATGTTTTCCGTATTTATAAAGTCACTTTCTTGGTTAGCTCATTAGTCATCTTCTTCATCTCGAAACCGTTTCCTCTAAACCGCTTTGCATCGCCTGCATTTCTCAGATTTGAAATGTTTATCCGTCTCTCTAATACCTTCCCTGTGTTCATCATCACGAACAAAAGCAAACATATCTTCATTTATGTATATGTTGACGTAAGGTGAGAATGCTACATATACTTCTGAAAATATTTAATACAGCAGATGATAGTAAAAATAGTAAGTTCATTTCAATTAGTAAATTATATGTTACTTTACCTGCCACATCAAAGAATTACCATTAAGTTAAGTAAAAAAAACTACATACATAGCTTTGCAGTTTCGCATATGGGTATTCTCCAGCGAGCGAATAGGCCTATACACTATACACGCATACTACAAAACGATAGTTGTATGAATTCTATTGGTGAACGAGACGAATGCTACACGTACTTATTCAAGTGAAAATTTATACCAGTCCAAACACTGAACCGAAATAAACATATATTCATTTAAGTTTAACCTACTCTAAAAATTTTATTTAAAAATGATGTCAATTTAGATTTATATTATAGTTCTGTTATGCATTAAACGGAATGATAATCGTTTGGGTTATTGCGAGTATTATTGTAAAATATTGTACATGCTATGTGTATGTGAATAAAGAGTGAGAGGGGAGTAGATAAAGAAAGAGAGAGAGTAAGAAGATGGGAGGAAGGCGTGAACGGTTGGGTACTCTTGCGTGATCCTGAAGTTTCTCCAGCCATTTTTGTAGCTGCTAAAGCTGTTTTCTCGGATTTGAATGGGACCGTTTGTTTTTGTTGTCCTATGTTTCCCTGCTGTCTCCCTAATGCCGTTCCTACATTAGGATGTTACAGATAATACTGGAACACAGAGCACTGACTTTAGCAGGGACGGTTTGAGCGTGTTCAGCAAACATTATGTGAATATTTCTGTAACGTACAAAACGAATAAGACAGATTTTTTTTAATAAACTGTTTCTTAAACCCGTATCATACACTCACATTTATAAATGTTGTCTTTCACAACGAACGGAAAAAATTCCTCTCCTCTAAGCTAAAAAATTATTAACTCATTTTTTTATCATCACATTTCTAAAGTAAGGGGTGGTAATTCTGAGGTGCGCGTAAAAATAAATCTATAAAGCTCAGCAAGATTTGAGCTGACGGATTGAAAATCCTTCGTATACGGTTGCCTTCTCTACTGTACGTGTCTTCACAATTTTGTTAAAATTTTTCGTGTGAGGAGGAGTAAACGTGGCAGGCCTGAAAAATCGATAACTGCAAAATGTTAGTACTAGCAGCCCCGCAGGTGTGCCAAGCACAAAACTGTATCCACGGTAACAAATTAAATTTCTCGCCAAATTAAGGTTTTGATTACTGCCACAACACAAATCACAAGAGATTGATTTGGCAGCTCACCGAAAATAAGGAGTAAAATCTCTCTTGGAGTAGAACAACAGTAGCTCTACAATAATTTTAACACTAACACGTTCCCTGTTGATTGTGTTGTAATTGTTTTCATTTAATTTGTCATTTACCATCGTTCACAATTGTACACTAATTCGAATAATGCTTTCACAAAAAATGTATGCTTTTTATGATACTTCATAAATACTTTATACTTCATAGTGTTTATAGTGTAAGCCTGCATATCATGGATTTTATGTATACCTTGTCTCCTTTGTTCCTAAATCGACTATAACTGGTAGCACATAGCATATTTTACAATATATGAGTGAAGAATTATTGAAAATTGAAAATTCTTGATGTTTATGAAGTCCTTACACAAAATTAATAATAAGTTTTTCATAATCACCATTTTGTTGTCATACAAAGACTGTTCGAGAAAATTTTCAACAGTTAATTATTTTTAATGCGACGTGTTTAACGTCAGCATTGAATAACATCGATAGATGTTCAGTTTTTTCATTGACAGATTTACGACAAAATAGTACAGTTACATCTATAAATCAGAAACGTGTCCCGGCAGATAGAACCGTGATGATTTGTAAGAACTGTAGAGCTGGTAAAAAAATATTTATAGCCTTCTGTAATGGAGCGACATTCTCATAAAAGTCCTTTAATGAGACATATGGAACTTTATTGTGTATAAACGTCATGTGGTGTATTCGAGATATTTATGTTTTAACGAATATTATTGCGTTTCGTGGGTTTTGTAAAAAAATATATATTTCTTCTTTTTATTAGAACATCAATATCGTTTATTCGCTTCGTGGTACGTATTCAGACAGGAAAGTGTTTCTGTCCGTCGTAACGTGTGCGCTCGCGCGCGTACGTGTATACTTGTTCCCTTACAACTGGAAAGAGAACGGAGTGACAAAGAGTTAAGTGTGACAGACGTGTTGAACACATGGTTGGTCTCTAATTGTGGTATACCGGGTTGTGTTCATTAGGCAGGGCTTCAGTAATGAGCGTTTAAATGTGCCTTCGGGCCTGCCACTTGGCTTGCATCTCCGCCGACCTCTGCGCTCTCCTTGTGCGGGCCCAGAAGCTATTTATTAATACCAGACACGTCACACTCTTTGTGAAAATCGTTATTTTTCCGTTTAATTGCCGACGAACAAGCATCAAACGAAAACGCTCTGCCCTGACTGAAACAGCTGCGAATATAGGCCTGTTCCTTCCTTGTTATTAGCATGGATCCAAATTGCTTGTAGCCTTTTGTGAAATAGAACACAAGTTTTCGTTTCTCTCTTACTGCCTTTTGATAAAACAATTAGGACTGGCGTGGAAGTATTTTGAACGTGTACTCCCACAAACATGGCGTTGTATAAATAACTCAAAATGACAACACAATCGTTTGAGTTTATTAACGATTCTGCTGGATTCATTTTACGAGCACTGAGTTGTTCATTTTTTTTATAATAGATACTTTAAAATGATACATAATTAAGATACATAATTTATCTAATGTTTATTTATAAAAAGGAAGATTGGTGCCTGAAAATTGAAAACTGAAGACAGAGGGGGAGAGAGAGAGAGAGAGAGAGAGAGAGAGAGAGAGAGAGAGAGAGAGAGAGAGAGAGAGAGAGAGAGAGAGAGCGCAAAGATTTGACGTCCTAAACTATAGTAGCATATAGTTAGTTCTTGCAAGTATCAACTAAAGTGTTATTGTTTATATGACTATATCAAGTCATATATTAATTAATATTATTGAAATTACGACCATAGTAATTTACTTTCATTTTTTTGTGTTCCCAAAAATTTAGGATAATATTACTACAAATTTTACACCATTTTCATTGAACAAGCGAAGAGAGTTATCAGTTTTAACTAAACTATTTGACATTTGTATGTCTGCAAATCCTTGCCTAGCCATCTATCAATTGTCTGCCTATCTATCAATCTGGAGAATGTCTCCCGATAAATTTTGAATGCATCAATCGTCTTTCATAAAACTTAGCATCCGTGCCCACACCAGGGGCCGAAGAAGGTACAATAGTTTGAACAAATTTTAAAAATCCATGCCGGTTAATCCAACAGTGAAAAAAGTGTATAAAATTAGGGATGTTATGGACCAAAATGGAAGTCTACATTTTTAAAATAATGTGAAGGTGTATGTGGGTCATCACATTATGAGGATTATGACTTTATTCAAAATACGAACTCGGAATCTTTAACAATTTGATAAAATTAATACCTGTTAACATCCCTTGCAAAAGTTTTACCATCTTAAAAAGCTTTTAAGATACGTTTGCAAAAAATATTTATAGCATATGTAATATCCTTATAAGTTACATATATTTATTAGAAGTATTATGTACAAACCTACAGACATCTATGGAAACAAACTTTAAACCCAAGACTAAATTATTTGTTATTTATTCATTACGGTTATAAACCTAACCAAAGCAGTCAATGCAGTGATTTGGTTTTTTGGTGTTTATTACATACATAATAACACAAGTAATAATGATGGTCTGTTTTTTAGTTGTTAATTTACGAAAAAGTAGTAGAGCAGTCGAGGTTTTCGTAACCTTATTTTTACTAATTACAATTTATTTGTAAGATACAGCGGAACCTCCATTAACCGTGGTAATGAGGTAACGACGTCCTCACGGTGTTTCCCGACTAACGCTAAGAAATTTACTGATTAAGAACTTTACTCACAGCTTTAAAAATATTTTATTAATTTGATTATATCTAATAATGGATTTAGTTTGTTCAAAATAGTCCAGCTGAGGCGCCTTACTAGTTATTAACACAGACGTTACGGTCGCCATCATATTCCATATAGGCCTACATTCAGCTAGGAACTCAACATTCTTTATAGACTAACGTAACTAGCTTTAAAAGAGTGGATGATATATGTTTAAAGAAGCACCGAGTTAATTAATGATAAACAAGCGAATGTGTGCCAGCGTCTACTTTATCCGGCCTGTGTCTCATCTACATCTGTTCAGAATTTTACGGCCAGGCGCCACACACAACTCTTGCTTGCCGCCGCCACCCCCTAAACTACTTGTTGGACTCCATATGATGTATGGAGACGACTCGTTTCTACTGACTGTTTTATTTATACAAGCGCTTCTGCTCGTCTAGTATCATATTTTTTTAGTTAAAGCTACACATAATTTACGTTTGAAACTGTTTTACTTCCAATCACAGACAGACACGCATTAAGTGGTTTAAACTACGTACATTCGCGCGCGAAGGCGTAGAAATGAACACACATGCAACACAAACATAGTAAAAGAATATGTGTGTGTACTTGCGCGCGCGTGGGTTATTATAAGTAAATTCTCCGTTTATTACAAACTGTGGAGAACAATGAATTCTTCAGTGAGTAATGTGTTTCACAAACCGCTTTATTAGGAGCTTGCGAAATAAATCTGTCGCCTAATAGAAATGTTATGGATCAGCCGCAAAGTATAAATCAGCCCTTATTAACTAACCAAGGTATATTTACTTGATAACAAAATTACTTCAAAGACTGAACGTTAGCAGAAGGTTAAAAGACTACAATTATAAAACAACTTAGCCAGCTTTGACTGTAATATTCTATTCTATCAATATTATATTCTTTAGCTTCGAATTTTTGTTTACGTTATATTAAAAATTATGCGTTTTGTGCCGTATAACGTGGAGACGGTTTAGTAATTAAACTAAAGCTAGGAAAACGTCTGTACGTAATTTGTCTGGAAAATGCTAAAACGAGTTAATAAAAGACTTCCACATTACTAATTTCAAAGTTTCAGTACGCCTCTTTATGTAACTTTAAACGATTTGACTAAATGTGTGTATAGTCCTCGTTCCTGGTATACCGGAGAGGAACGGAAATCGGGGGCTTCTGTGCTGCAACGTCGGCACTGTAGTGATATGGTTGACTAATGTTCCGCGTAATAATTCACGACTTCAGAATACGAAACGTTAATGAGCGGCCTTCTTCTCGGCTCGATTCACGTAAGAGCTGCTACACAACCAGTTCAGCAAATGCCAACACGCCATGGAAACACTTAAGGCTAAATATAGATGAATGATCGGAATATTTTTTTGCCGACATACATAATTCATACACAATTTCTTCACGAATTGGTAACGCTTTATAAAGAATAAATCTCAATAATTGTTAAGTATTTTTCGAACCGAGTGTCTCAAAAATCATACCTCAAGTTAGATTTAGGGACCACCAGACGTCCAGAGTTCTCACTCGACTTGTTATTATATTTACAATACGTTTATGAGTAATATCGCCAAATTCTAAAATCAATATATGCTTTACATTTAGTCTCGAATCCACTGAAAGAACAAAAAATAATGTTTATTCAATGAATCGTGTAACCTAGATTATTAATGAAACTGTTAGGGTTAAGTAATGCAGTAATTAACTTCGTATTAGTCTATTTGATTAAACCTTGTATTAACAGAAATTTGTTATTATCAGGTCACGTACAGTTTAAGCCTCGGAGTGATCATATTTTCATGATCTCTTAGGTAAATGATCAATATTGAAATAATAATTGATATAACCATCGCGACGTAGGCTACTACTTTTATATAATCGTGTAACTGTATTAAATTATTAATAAAAGAAAGTAAAAGTATTTCTGTATAGAATGTAAACTCAAACGAAACATTTAGTTGGATTAGTTGTAACCAGCAACAGCTGACTGCTTTACTGTAATCATATCATAAAAACTCATATTAACCCTCGCGGGTTTTTTTGTCGTATGAGTACTGTTACTGTACAACTATTTGTCATGTTTAACTTCATATGGTTTCGAGATGCTGGTTTCGAAAATTAAAAATAGATTTTCATGTGACCACTTTTTGTAATAAGTCCGGTTTTGGGGGGAAATGATTAGCTTTGAAGTTTTACGTCCAACGATCTTAGTTGCGAGACAGAAATTATTAAAGTAGCCACGAGTTTCGCTATACGATGGTAATAACTTTGAGACTGAAAGTTACCGCCGCGCCACTAATAAATTTTATTAAATTGCATTACACATAAGTGCCTTCATGAATTAACTGCCTTAGTACGTAAGCGAAACTTTCAATGTGGTAAAAGGAACGTAAAAGATGCCTGGTGTACAGGAACAAACGCGACATAGGCCTACAAGGAAATACCAAGACACAAAGTCGATTGTAAGTGCTAGGCCGCATTACACACGAACCGGGTAGGACCTGAAATCCAAGCACAGATAAAAAGAATCCAAGCCCAGTAGTGATTCCATACTAACATCTGTATAATCCATAAACTCGTCCCACAGAATTGTCGGGCTTAGAAAATAATTCGACCCGAATAAATGAAGTGCTTACTGCATATATTTGACTTTTGATCCCCCACATAAAATCAAATTATAGGCTTTATTGTAAATTCAAAACTTTTCACTGTCTTATTATTGACTCTACGACAGAGAGAGATAAAAGAGAGAGACCGAATAGACAATAGTGAACGTGGCAGAGAGATCATTAAAAACGGGGATTGTTGACAACAGAAATATTTGTATAAAAAACGAAATGGAGCACAGAAGATACCAAATTAATTACGTGGCAGAAAGCGCGAGCTAGCTACTGGACTCAATATTGATTGTACAGCATTTTACGTTACAAAGTTATATAAACACCTGCTGTTAAGTCTTAAAATCGCATCAGTTTATGTAACTTTACAATGCAAAGTATCGTAATCAATATTCGGTGTTCTCTGTCTGTCTGTCTGTCTATCTCTCTCTCCCCCCCCCTCTCTCTCTCTCTCTCTCTCTCTCTCTCTCTCTCTCTCTCTCTCTTAGACCCTAATATATCACATGATATTAATCTACACTACTCACACTAGCTTCACCAAGTTTGTTTAATTGTTTGCAAAATCTTCTCTCTCCCTCCCCTCTCACATTCTCTCTGTCACTCCCGTTTCTGTGTCCCTATGCCTCGCTTTTGCGCGGACTTTTCAAACACACAAATACACACATGCGCGCGCGCATCCAGTCGATCAGTTGACCACGTGTTCTCCTGTAAGGTGTAGAGAAAAAACGGCTAAAACATCGTTCGTCGAAGCAGATAAAAATTGTAATTCCCCCATATTACTACGTCCTGCGTATAGAAATAACTACCTAGTGTTTGTTGTTTTCAAAATGTTTTAAAAAACGGAACATTTTCCAGCAATATGGTTAACGAAGATTGTAATATTCGTTTACACTCTTCATTTCAACACCGAAATCAGAAAAAAGTTATTTTACTTATTAATTGAGCATTATAGCTACGAACAATGTATATGAATTAAGTTAATAATACCGAACTAGATTAACATGTATTTCATGGAGAGATAAAATGACACCTAAATATTCACAGCATACGAATGTATGCTATTACGTAGTCGAATGTTCAATAAACGTTTTCAAACGTACCCATTTTCCGCACACAGTTTTCCAGCGTAGCAGTTAATGCTTTTTGGTTAATTACGTAATACAGTTTCGAAAGTAGGCGAAGAATTAGTGGCGCGCTGCTTGCGGCGCAAAAGCAGAAAATATTTGTACTTCATTACAAAGTAGAATGCTAAAAACTAATTACCGTAAAACGGTTCGTTTAATACACGAAGTTGTTTAATTACGTAAATTAGTACAGAGCCTGCTCGCTCCAGTAATGTCTGCAGCTGCACTTGCGTAACTAATTTAAACTTTGTACTTGTCGCGTGTCCTCTCCATGTCACTTCATGATGTACATGAAATTGATTGCTCGCTGATAAGATTACTACACTCCATAACGAGTAATTGAATATAAGCTAGAGGCAACTTAACCACCTGACATTCTTCGCTAATTATTGTAAAACTTACACAATTAATGAAACCTTTTCTATATTAGTGTGTCTCTAAATGTTCTTTTTTTAATTTCAACTGATTTCGGAAAAACGTAACAGGAAGGTAGTAATAGGTTACTGCTAAACGCTTACGGCTGCATAAAATGTCCGCACAACGTGTTTAGTTTTGTAATTATGACTATGACAACTGAGGAGAATGAGAGAAACCGGTTTTCTGTTCTACAATGTGAAACATTCTCCAAGTTGACTGACTGATTTGACTTTGCAGTCGTTCATTCAGCCCAAAAATGGCCTATATAAAAGATTGAAAGACATCGTAATCGATAAATTTTACACAACTTGAAACAGGGGTTTCAAACTTTTACTAGATCTACTTCCGCATTTAAATCTACTCAAGCCCCTTATCATTGTGCTTTAAAGCTTTGAAGTAAACACATTGAAAATGAAATATGCTGTAGTTAAGACAGTTGCCAACCCTATGAAGTATCGGTTGTGATTGAAATCGTCAATAATAATAGAACTACGCGCTTAGCTGCTGGTTACCAACTGCCACATTACATAAAATAGATAATCAGGCAGTAAAATATTTAACTTAATCCCTCATAATAAAATGAAATTTACTAATACTATAAACAGCTTCTGTTGCTTATGAAATGTAACTGGGTCAACGTTAAAATGTAACAAATGTGTAATTATCTTATTGATTATTATACTACGCATTCCCTAAAATATTTTAACGACCCCTAGAAGTAGGGAGCGCCTACAAGACTGAGAACCGTTATTCTAAAATAAAATGTCAAACGTTTCATTTTAGTTTAATGAAACCTAGGTAAACAGACAAACGCAAACTATCTGTTATTTTAAGAAATCGTAACTTGGAAATACGATTGGGTGCTATAAGACTCCATAGCCATATTTCCGAAAAAGGGTCTACTCCTTGGAATGCATTTCTCCGATTTAGGACAAAGCTAGATAAATTGAAATCTAAATGTTGATTTCGATTATTAAGAAGCTAATCCACTAACTGAACACTCTATCGTTGTTAACATCATAAAATCACTTAACTTATACTTCTAATTCAAATGAAAAATGTTAATGGTGCTACTATTTGTCTTAGTCTACAGCTGTACAGTCGTGTCCAGTGTTGTACTGAATCTGAAGACATTTCAGTTGCTGCCGGTAAAAATGTACCAAATATCTTTCTTTTCGTTTTATTATCGCGTAATGAAGGTAGACACCGCCTACTCGAAAAAATAAAATATAAAATACTGCTTTATCAAAAGGCAATTTCTCAGACGGTTTGAATAGGTTGGAAACAAGGTCGCCTACGTGCCTCGTGTACGTAATACTTCGCTACCTTTTAAAAGCTTCAAAAGCGTTAACAACAACTATACAACGCTCAGCAGTATACAGTTCACGTATTATGACGAAGGCACACTTCAAATGTTCTCATAAACTGAGCGATGATCTTCGCGTTTGACAAGATTTTTCTCAAAGCTGTACGATAATTATCAAGGACGTACCATGAATCATTGAGAAGCGTTTCTAAATCCAGAACGGTTCTTTCCCTCTTCCTTTCTTCATTTTGCAGTTAGCATTTACTCAGTATTACAAGAAAACAAAAAATCGCTAATATGTAGGTACGATAATTATGAAAAGTGGATATCACAAATGGTTTCAGCTTTACGGATCACGGCTTTTATGTGATCACATGTATCACGATACGATTTCTATTGTACAGCACGCGCGCGCGTACCGACACACACACACACACTCACCCACTCACTCAAAAGAAATCAGAACACATAGGTACATAACACAGAATATAGATGTAATACCACATACAAATAACATGCAAATAGCCTACCACTTTTCAATCAGGGCAAAGGCTTATTACGTTTATTGAAATTTAAAATTGAATAACATAATTACATTATCACCAGTTACAGTATATTTATGTTTTATTCTCAAAATAAGTTTAAAATTTAACGTTAAATAGGAAATCCTTAGCTACTTGCCTCAGCTCGGTAGGATTCACCAATTTTTGTAATTAAAATTTAGAAGTGGAAGGAAGTTAGTTGCTCTTAGTAAAATGTCGTTAAAACGTATGTAAACAATGAGACAACAATATTATTTTCGTAAACCGAATTAATGGAAAATAGTGGTTTCCTAAGAAGGTATGAACATATTTCAGTTCCACTGAAGGTTCAACTTTATACGAAAGAGCTTCTATACAACCGGTGACAGGAAATCCACGATAGAATAGCTTAACTACAGAATTGTCTTTAAAAATTAACTGGGATTGAATATTTGTTTTGAAATTTAAAAACTGGTGTTTGCCGAGAACGATTTAAAAAAAAACATCAACGTTTGTGCTACATCAGAAACCGTGTCACCTTCAGGCAATCAAAACTAGAACGTAAAAAAAAACCTAAAGAAACACAAACATTATTCCACACTGCTCTAAGTCATAGAGATCACGAAAACGACATTTACATGTGGTACCAAAAATTACAATGAAACGACATACTGACAACGGCCAGTATGTATAGTGTACGACTGTCTCTATATAGAAGTATTTAAGTACTGCAAATATATTTCAAAAAATAAATATGTCAAAAAAATATATTTCAAAAATAAGTACTTAAAAAAATGATTTCCATCATCAGTGATTATAAATTTCCCTGACGATGCAGAATCATAATGTTAAATATGTAAGACATAATAAATACACTTCCAAATAATGTAACGCAATCGGAAGAAAAACTGAAAATAGAGTTACCATACTACTGCATACGTATTTACTTATATAGGCCTACATACACACACGATATACTCATACATTCTGTGCGCGCTTAAGGTATAGTGTGACGTATAATGTGTACAGGGAAACCTTTGTTACATTGTGGTAAGATGCAAGTTTGTGATGCGCGTTGGATGTGGAATGTGTTGAGCTACCATAGCTGCCCATATCCTGTGCTATAGTGGAGACCAGTTCCTGCTATTCTGACCTCCCTATACGTTCAATCACACGATTTGTGCTGCTACAGCCCAGGTACAATATAGACTAGACAAACTGCTGTACATCTACTACTACAGGAGAAATTTATTTTCAAATGATTTATAAATCATGTAGTTATTATTTTTTCAATAAAAAGAAAGTGATATAAGATAATCTTTAGGAAATGGAAAACGACGAATGTAACGAATTGGAACAATAAATACAATGCACTCATTTTGGATTTATAAATAGAAGCAAATGTAGAATGTTATTGAAACAAGCATTGATGTAAAACTTTTTACATTTTGCTTTCTTGACATTAGGGCTTATAATAGGAAGCAAGTGATCAAATGTTTGGAATTTGAGATCATTTACTTAGAACGTAAACATCGCTAGAAACTAGTCTTAACTTTACTAAACACTTTTTTGAAGCCTGTGAAGTGTTACGCTTAGAAGTACAAGGGAAACAGTCTGTACGAATCGATAATGAAATGAGGACAGTCAGTGTGCGAGGCGAAAAGAAACATTCCGTCAACAATGGCTCATGAAAGAAGCGGACGGACATGGTCTAATCAGATAATAAGTTAGAGAAGTTTTTTTTTAACGCTAAGTAAAGACGATGAGGCAGTAAGAAATCTATGGAAAAGATAATTCAACTGGTGTAAAAATTAGAACGGAAAGAACAGAAATTTGAACTTCGAGATTCTTCGCTTCAACTTGACGGGCATCTACTCTTTTATTTTCACACTTCCAAATTACTGGACAAATATTTATGGAAACACAGAAAGTAATTTTGTATGAGTTATACACAAGCTCACACAAGTTCCTACTTGCGTATGAAAGCACTGGTTGGTCTAATTGCGTCAGAAATATAAGTATGCTTATTTATGTAGACCTACCTACCTACGCTACATTGCACCTACAAAGTTTAACGTTCTTGCGATTATATCGCCAAACATCATTACAACGCAACACGCAGCATATTACAGATACACCATTTGTGTATTATGGGCCTAATTTAATACGCTTACGTGAAAATTAAAAAAAAGAAAAAACAGAGGATTCTCTGGAAGGAATTGTCTGCGTCACTCTAATCGCTGCAGCCACACACGTATTACCATACGGCCTCTGAAGAGTCTCAGGAACTTCCATTCACACAAACGCCCAAGCAGCTGCTTAGCATTACAAAAAGTGGCGGAATATAGGCCTACTGATTCTCTTTAGTCAAGGTCACAGTTAAAAAAAAGACCTTAAACTTTTAGTTATATTTGTGGCAATTCTTTTTTAAATGTCTTAAAGTACCTATCTAGATGTAGTTAGAGAAAAATTATTTCCTATACACTGAATAGAACACGAGTGATTGACTAATCGATTTTTAAAAGGAATTTTGTTTGCGCTGAATTCAACATTTTAGCCTCAAATTCGGAAAGCATATCTATCTCTATTGGAAGCATACTTCCTGTAAATGTCAGAAACATCCAAATAGTAAATTTTTTATTTATTACGGACTTCCGAAATTTTCTTATATTCGGTCGTTTTCTTGTAAGCACTGTACGCAAAGAGTTCTAGCGTACTCAGACTTGACGGAAAATCATAAAAGCAAAATTTATACATTATGTTTTGATTCAAAAGTTGAAGCCGATATACTGTATTGAAAAACTACTGCAGAGAAAACAGTAACAATAGGTGTTTCAAAAAAAAAGTAAAAAAGAATGGGTTCCTATTATGGTCCGATTGTAGGGGACTCTTTGATGTTCAGAATATGTTACAAAAGAAAATTGATCGTCCCAAAGCAATCTCTTTTTCGGAATTTCCAAATAATCATATTTTAATAATCAGAAAAAATAATTTTGTTTGCAGAAAAATTAATGTTGATTGATGTGTGTGTGTGCGCGCGCGCTGAGGTATAGTTGTTGAAGTCCAACAAGTACACATTGTGTACAGACATGTCTTTGACACAATATACTGAAAAACTATAGTATTACTCCTACGAAAAACGTAAATTATATATATATATATATTACAACAGTACATAACATAAATTTGATATAATGTAATTTATGTGGTGGTATAGCTCATACAACATTACTGATAACGTGACTTGGAGTTTGGGTGTAATCATAATAAAAGTAGTCATTTTTAAATTGTAACATGTTTTCATTAATTTATTCAAAAGAAATTATAAGTGTTTTTAAAATAGCATTTACTTCGCCATAAAATATTCATTATCATTTGTTTAAACGTTTCTTTGTTGCAGTACATTCGTCATAAAATAAATCTTATATACTATATTCACAAAAATCTATGTTAAACATTTATTTGTTACTCTAAAATTTCTCGACCGCTCAGTCTGACTGTGTGCTTTATTTGCAGTCTTGTTTTCTTTGCTTTATATATTCTTTCTTTATTATATTACTCTATGCATTGCATACATCTTAATGCTTTATAAAATTTTAAATTGACTAATAGAATTGTTAGTCTTCTTCTATACTTCCAACTACGTTACTTTATACATTGCGTGTAATATTACTCACTGATTACTTTACACGCTTTAAAGGAAAATTTAAATTTATTACATTAATCATCAATCATCCAAGCAATGATTTAAATTAACTTTAAATTAATTGTTCATCATCAAAGAAAATCCTTACTAAATTTAAATTATATTCTATTATCTCTATCTATATTTTACACAAATTTTCTTTATTTAAAAATTTTAAAATGTCTTTATTCTTTCATTTATTAATTATAAATTGGTTATTTGTCACCTCAATTCTGTAGATTGTACCCCTGTCCTCTGGTGATCGGTAGGTCCTCTTCTAATGGATTTCCCTGCACGTTCTCCGGTTCCACTTGTCGTCCTTCAGTTACTCGTTCCTTCTGGTCCTCTCTGGTTGCTATAGAATGATATGTCGTTCTGCATCAGCTGCTGTTGTCCTAGCAGACGCCTCGATTGCTCTGCATATCGTTCCTCTGCCTGATGTGACCTCGCCAGTTGTCTAGAGTGCTGAACATTTGTGGTTGTAGACTGATTGTGTATGTTTGATAATTGTATTTAAAATAATCAAACTAAGAGTTACTGTTTGATACTCGGATGAACGTATTGTCCATCCGACTTTACAGTTTATTTTTAAAAAATCGCGTCGCTAACGGACATAGCGTCCCGCTGCTTCTGAAGACTGATTGAGAGTAAAATTTGGCTCTCCTGGGCCCGTATTTATATTCAACAAAAAAACCACACCTGTCGGCTCAGGATTCTGCATGTCAGAAACTGTCCGTGGCGTGAGTTTCCCCACTATCGTCCAATTTCACATATTCGCGCATTTCTGCCAATTGCAATGTCTAATGCGGATTTCAAAGTGATCTAACATTGTCTGATTTAATTACACATATTATACGTAATTACCATAATGATCGCATAATTAATGTAATTACTATGCTCTTAAAATCGCACAGAATTCGCACTGAACGTCATAATCACACCGTTTTCGTACTGCACATGTGCATGATTTTTATGCATATTTAGAAGTCTTTGCAATCTTTCTAACATTTACGGTTTGCTTATAATTAAATAAAACTATAATTTAGTATCTATTTGGGGTGAGATTTCAAACTTTCAGACTTGAACAGGCTCCACACACACTATTTCACTGTACACTGTACACTCTCTCAGCAATAATCGCGTGATCACGCATGTTCATTCCTGCGTCTAATTCAGCTTTCAACTTCACACCTGCTTGTCTATTACATATTACTAAAATTAATCTAAATATTTATTTTATTTAATAAATGCACATTACAGCATATGCTTGTATTGTCGCATTATATATATATACATATATATTTAGCCTACTTAATATGTGTGTCGTATTAAAGCCAACTACATCACCATAAACGTCGCATATGCCATATGATTCATAAAGGACATATAGTGTTATTCCAGATATATTCCCACAAGAGGTGGCGCGTTCAAAGATACTGTAAGGGACTCGAAACGTCAAGCTTGTCACACAAATACGATGTAAAATAAAGACGTGGAAACGGAAGCAGTTAAGTTTAGTTCTCTCCGAGAATAAAACAATGAAATATAAGAGACGTACAGTAGAGTGTGACATGCTATACCAGCATTTGTGTCGGATATAGTGATTTGTTCTTGTCCCTGGTGTCAGCGATATGACATCATCGTCTCTGTAATCATAGTTAATTGTTGCTAATTTAACAGTCTTTGTTGCTGCAGCCATAATGATGATGATAGCCATTATCTAGCTGGCTGTATACACTTCATTTTCTTCGCCCCCACTTCTTCCATGTCGTTAGAGGTCACGACCCGGCGCGGCGGCCAACCGCATTCCCTCGTGCTTTACGCGCTGCCACAAGAAACACATAACCTTCTGGTTATTAAATTAGTGGCTAGACTCACCAAGGACTCCCATGTTTCTTCAATAATGACTACGCCAACGTAATGTAGTTTCCAATAAAGTTAGAAAAAAATAGATTTTACAACATGAATTGCTTACAGACCAATCTAGTAGCATTCTATAGACAGATTATCCTTATGAACAGGTGGAATATGATTGAGTTACTGATTAATTTTGTGACTATGCGAGAGTAAGTTGGATGTTATTATAGAAACTTACATTTCGTGGTCAATAAATAATAATGCACTTTTGATTACTCACAACAGATATTTTTAGCCATTATTCCAAAATAAATTCCCTGTTTTGCACCAAGTTTTAAATATAAATGAGGTGGTATCTACCACTGACCCCGTACACACTGCAGTCAACAGTACGTATTAACTTTGTTTTCAAGACTAAAGATTCTGAAATCGTTTGAATAAAATTGATAGTTTTTTATAATTGAAGTAGTAAATTTTAGACCTACTCTTATCACTTCGTCTGATTAAATGATTCGTAGTTTGTAAGAAAAGCGCAACTAAAATCTACGAAATTAAAAAGGCGTAGGTGTGTGAACGCCTCATCTCATTGAAACGAAGAGAAAGCTGTATAAAGTAGGCAACAGAAGATGTGACATGTAAAAGATTCAAATTCCTTTTAATTTTTACGCTTACAGCTAATAATTGAGCGATCCTTTGAAAGGATACACGGATGATATGTCCAATTCTTTAAGTCCACAGACAAAATGTCCACTTTTTCTGGGTCCACAGTTCTAATGTCCAGTCCTTTATGTCCACTAACTTGAAGTCCATTTAGTTATAGGTCCACTAATTTAAAGTCCATTACTTTGTAGATCCTTTTGTTGTTGTGTCCAGTTTTTCTGGGTCCACAGTTCTAATGTCCAGTTCGTTATGTCCACTAATAATAGAAATAAAGTCTTTTCTTATTTTACCATGTGATGGTATGTCCAGAAATGTATAGGTACACAAAATGGAATTATTGGCAAAAAATTATTTAATTTACCAAGAAGAAAGATTTATTATAAGTTCGTTATTTTAAATAATACATTTACTGTAGTTTTCGGTTATTTGGAAACAAAAGCTTTAATTATTTATTTCATTATTATCTCCTTCCCCAGGTACTTCTTCGGCATATAGCTTCAGTCGATAACTTATACCTCTTAAGTATCTATCAATGTCACTGTTTTCCCTGTATGCATTGTAATTTCGCACCACTTCCTCGATTTGTCGTGAATTTATAACATAGGACTTTTTTATAGGATGGCGTATGGCCACGTGACCAGTCATAAGCTGATTTAGTAATATACTATTGTCGTTCTGGTCCTTTTTCACGTTTTCTATGAATTTCCATATGTTTGCCTGGTGGGTTACTATGGATTTTTGGAATTTCGAGTGCCATCCTTCTATTGCATTTGTTGTTCTCTGGGTTCCGTTGAGTACCAGGTTATAAACGTTCCAGACGTGTGGAGGAACGGCACTTCTCTTCTTCTACCTCTGGCAGGAACTCCTCTAATATAGGTTCTTTCTATGTGTAGTGATAAATCTTCTACAGATTCTTCTACACTATCTGAAATTTCGTCAAATACATCTACCACATCGTCCAGGGGTACGGACATTAACTTTCTTATGTCGATTCGTACTCTGTCATTTTCCCTGTCGTTGTAAGCAGCCTTCAATCCCAGCTGAACAACATGACGCCAGATGGCCTGACAGAAATGAAAAAGGCAACCTTTTATTTCAGCATTAGGGAAATTTTGCCTGCCTGCATTCATTGCACTCAATTCAAAGTCTGTTAATACCGTTGTAGGATTCAAATTAATTTCTGCTGTTGTACATAGATTTATGACTTCCTGGTACATTCTGTTGTAGGTTTCTTCATCTCTGCGTACAAGCAAGCAATATATAAGGGGGAATACATGACCAAAGACAAGCCCGTGTAAAGTGTACATCTGATAGAACACAGATGGAACACTCTTAAATGTTCCATCTCCAAGAATTATATTGCTTCTACTAAGATGACGCAGTAAATCATTGGTTGTGAAAATTAAAATTCTATTGTTATCTCCGACTCCGGAATCATATCGCAGAAACTGCTCGCCGAGTACAGTCTTATACACAGTGGGCAAAACGTTTGTGGACATATATTCTTCATGGACATATTTTTATTGGGACGTTTGTAAATATGGACATTTAGTTTGTGGACCTATCATCCTGGAACCCTTTGAAAGATGTCAGTGTATTATTTCACATTGCATGCCACTAGAAATACGTAAACTGAATACTCTATCTATGGTAGAGCGTTTGGTCCTTTATTTGTCCTGCAAATCTAGTTAGACATTTATACGTCAGATGTTCAACAGAGCATTTTGCAAGTTCCTCAGCTGCTATCAGTTGCTCGATTACTTTCCATATCCTACTGCATTCGTATTGTATACTTGGTATAACTTCACGGACTGCTGATCTACTTTCACTTTGTGCCTGCATATTTTCTTATTCAAGGACTTATCCAAAGAATTGTAACATCAATTAAACAACAAACTGAATAAAATTTACAACAGTCATCACATCAAACGTTTAAAATTTTTCTGTAATTTACCAGCTGACAACTAAACATGTCACTGCCACTATCCAAAAGTTATAGTTGAAAAAAAGTTTCAGTTTGTTAACTTCTGCATTAACACTATATTAGTGTCAAACTGTAATTCCAGTTTTAGTTCACTTCCTACGAAAGCATCCATTTGCAAAAAAACGTGTTTAGGAAGCTAGTAGAACTGAACATATAATCGCTTTTGAACTATGTACGTATGTATGTACAAATAAATTAAACCAACCATTGGTGGTAGAGAAAGAGATGTGAGCATAATATTTATCGATCCACATTCTGTTAACCCCCCCCCCCCCACACACACACACACAACATTATGAAATTCTCCATACGTCAATGAGGTCAACAGTTTGTGTTCGAAAAAGATTTAATGACGGCAATCGCG
The DNA here is from genome assembly GCA_034769895.1 of Magicicada septendecula. NCBI lineage: Eukaryota > Metazoa > Arthropoda > Insecta > Hemiptera > Cicadidae > Magicicada > Magicicada septendecula. The sequence goes on from CM068371.1 coordinate 266,401,152, forward strand.
GTAAGGTATTATTAACACATATGGTTAAGCGCATATTTTATTCTTTATAATGCCTATAAATCCTTGGGTTCAAACGGAAATCAATATTTTTTTTAACTACTGAGTAGTAAAGTAGGATATGCCAACTTGTTACGAATTTATTCCTCTTTTTTCTGGGTGAGTGAAGGCGTAATATAACTGCACTACATTAAAATTTGGACAAACTAGACCGTCATCTGAAAATGCTAATTACTTCAAGCACTATTTTCTAAAAGAATGTTAATTCTGTAAAGTTAAATGAAGTACATCGGCCAGCGTAACACACATGTATGATATGTATATATGATATACATTATATTTATATGACTCGTTAGTCGAGAGTCTCGGCGGTGTTAATTATTAATGTCATAGGCATCGTGAAGTCTGTGATTAACGTTTAGACCGAAATTACAAAGAGTACTCACGTCCTAGTACTAACAGGATTTACACAAAGATGAAAGCCGTTTACGATAATAGGCCTGCACGTAAGTGGCAATGCCAGTCACTAATGACAATAATAAGTATCACGTAACTAGTAAAAAAATTGTAATACTGTTAATAAAATTAATATTACATACAAATATTAAAATTAAATATATTTTAGAAGTAAAAAATCCATTATCCGTGCCAGTTTTTTTTTTTAAAGATTTTAACGTTTTCCGCTTCATAAAAGATACAGAGAAAAATTGTTGTACAAAACAGAAAATCGTATTTTGCCTAACAGTTAGAAGTTTTTGTATACAAGAATGAAATGGTGTTAAATTATTTTTGCGAAACAAAAAGACACGGCTCTTGCTAAGAATGGAAAAGATATAAATGCAGCTGGGAACGTTGGCACTGATAACAATAAAATTTAATTTAGCTAAGGACAAACATTGTTATACCGTTCTATTTTGATTGTTAAAGGAAAACACTTGTGAAATGTGGAACAATTAAACGGGAAGAGGAAACGCCGTACCTCACGTACATAGAACAATGCTAAAATTTACATTAAATTAAATAGTCTATGTCTTACAAAAATGTATACAGAACTGACTAAAGTGAATTGACCAAAGGTGAGGTACGTTCAGTCTATTTGCGAACACTGCTAGAAACATTTTAGCTTCTGAAATTTATTTTTACTACCAAGTAATTTAAAAAACCGACATTGGAACGCATGCTTTGTTTAAGTTTATACACTGTTTCTAACTCAGTCATATGTCGTGATCTACAACATTTCATATTCCGATACTCATTGAAGACTTGTTGGGCACTTGGTGAAACGTATTACTACAAAGGTTTTAAAAGATTTGGTAGTTTCATAATGTATTCTTAACCTCTGTCAATTGTTTCTGTCTATTAGGCTATTCTCAAAGAGCTGCTAAGAACAAATGTTTTTTAAACTTTGTATTTCATATTTCCCCTAATGTTTCTTATTAGAAGATGTACTGTTTAGAAACATTTATTTACTGTTGCTAATAGTCCAATTACGTTACAAATAATGACAATACCCTACAGTATACAGTAAAATAGCGATATTATGGGTCGTTAGTGACACCGTTTTAATTTAAAAATAATATTTATACACATTTGATTTGTAAATTGCTGAGAAGGTATTGATAACCTTTCGTTCAGTCATATTAGTCATTATATATGTGCCTAAAATGTTTTGAACATAAGGATTGTAATCATTTTGTGACTGGTGAAGTTTTTGTAACACAGAACGTTTAAAATCCTCTCTGAAAGTATTACCCGATGTTGCAAGCGATTCAAAGAGCTCAGAAAGTTTGCAAAAAGCGGAAGAATGCTTTAATTTGTTTGTAAATTTTGATCATAAACAGAAAACGGCAACACTGATGCAATTAAACTATAACCCGAACTAGTATGTTAAAATTTATAAGCGCATTGTAAAATATAATAGGTGCCCGTTACTATTTCGAATTCGAAACTATCACAAACAAACGCGAGACTATAGTATTCTATATTCTCATCATTATATCGTAAAATGTATTAACTATGGTACAGCATTTTTACTTTTTCTGTGGACCATATAGACGGTTTTCCTAATGTTAAATGCATTATAGTTTATATACCCGACACGTCTCATATAAGTATTTTAAAATAGAATGTAAGAAACAAAAGTTAACATAAAACTACAAAGAAGCAACTAGAATATGTTGAATATGTATATGAACGTTTTCGGTTCTTTAAACACGCTGGCCGTAGAATATACGAGCCAACAAATTAGATAATAAATATGCCCTCATGCTTACGTACCCTCGTTATGTTCATCTTTTAATTCAACGTGATGTTACTGGACTGGGTGTGCAATTGAATGAATCATAGGATGAAGGAATTTTGTCCACATCTGCAGACAAGTCAAGGACGCAGATGCTATTGTTTCTCTGATGATGCTTTTAGTTTGCCGATAGACTAGTATCTTTCTGTTGTTTTGCTTTTTTTGTAATATGAGTCTGCTGTTTACTTGTTTCGTGATATATTATATACTATACATACTTTTCTTGTATGAAATTTTAATTTTCAAGTAAGTGTAACTGTGTGATTCTCTCTACTGCAGGTATGATAGGACTGTGATTATCGCACTATGATGACTTATGAAGTATTACTAACTTATAGTAGAGCATTAGACGTAATTTAAGTTGATCTGAAGACGTTTGCAGACTTTAGCATTGTTTTAGGTTTTGCTTTGGTTTTATCAAGCTTCAGTGACGGATGGTATCGGAGATGGATAGTTTCCGAAATATTGTTTCAAAAATTGAAGAAGAGTATAACTGTTTCTTGAGATTATGTTGAAAAGTAGATCGCTTGTTAAATTTATTAAATCAACAGGCTCTTTAGCCTCTTTATTTATTAGCCTCTTAAATTTGTTTATCAACAGGCTCTTTATTAGTCTCTTTACTTATCCGATGACCGTTGTTCGTTCTGTTTATGGTTACCAAGATTTACCTAAAGGTGTTTGTTCTTCACATACGTATGGATAATAGTATTTATTTAAATATTTCTAAACTATATATTACAATTTATGGAGACATAAAACAATAATCATAATCCCACGTACTCTGACTGCGAACGCACACGAACACACTTAGTACGAACCCTGATTAAAAAAGCAACGTGAGGAAGAAACCGTGTCAGGTAACACTAGTTAGTGCAGGACGGAAGGTTCCTTGTTGAGCATTGAAAAGAGTTAGAGGAAGTACGGCAGTTAAAGTAAGCAATTGCGGAGAGTTTTAATGATCTAATCGCTCAGGGAAAAGTTTACAAACAGAACAGAACTGGGAAGCAGCAGGAGAAAATTGTATACTTAGACAGCTGGCTGTAAAACTAAATGAAATATAAACATCATGGTTAATACGTTCACTTCATTTTCCGTCTTACACTTTTTCATTTCATTATAATATAGCAAAAGTAAGTACAAAGTAGACAGGAATACCGGATGAGTGGGTAATCAACTCACAAATACAAACCTCCCCCACGCCGTATATACAAATACGTACAAACTTCATATAAATTCTGAGTCGACGTTGAGGAAGAGGGCAGTTCAGAGGGGGTACTACTAGTGGTGGATATTAAAAGTATACATTCTCTCACACTCTCTCTCTCTCTCTCTCTCTCTCTCTCTCTCTCTCTCTCTCTTACTCTCTTAGCCGCTTGTCTTGATTAACATTTCGCACAGCCAGTAAATAAAACCAAGCAACAGCGGCACCAAGCAGGCCAGCCTTGATTGCTAACTCTGATGTTACAGAACAAACTGAGAGAAAGAGTGTGAGACTCTTTGTGGGAGGTGGAACAGAATGAACGAGCGTGAGAGAGAGATAGACAGGGGAAGAGGGTTTAATCTGAAACCATGACGGTTATTCTATTCCACACATTAAATATTTTATCCTGCCCAGCTGCTACCCGAGCTGGCCCAAAGAATATAAATATCGGAACTTTAATTTTCTCCACTTAATAAAACTACTCGCAGCAATAAACATACGCATTACGTCAATTACGTAAATTGCTGTGTTCAGAAATGTAAAACGGTATATTATTTTCAGTAATCGCCGACACTTCTGCAAGCTTTTTTTTTTTTTGTTGTTGTTGAAAATTATCATTAAGGTGAGCTGTAATTACGTGTCACAGTGCGACGGTATCCGCCTACGCGTGACGGGAATTTAGTAGGCCTACACCTTTGTACACTCTAACCTTGTTTCGTGCGAATAAGGGGTCAGTAATAAGAAAACGCGTGTTAGTGTTTTCTCCCAGTTTATTATCTAACAACAAATAACCTTGGTCAATGTAGGCAATTATCAAAAATCGGAAACCATAAAAAATGTAACTTACAATTTTCCTTCACACAGTTCTTGCGAATAATGTACCGACAGCAGTAAAATGTTCTATTTCTCGCATCTGAAAACACTATATTTTCCGATACTCTACCGCTTGCTGCGTTGGTTTTGTTTCAGTGGCTTTGTTAAAAAATAATCTGTTTCCCCTCTTTTCCTTATGTATACTTTTTGTCCCCTCTCACACTCATTTGCTTGTATCCTGTCCAATGCAAAACGCAATTTTTGTCTTCACCTCTTTTCAGATGCACACGATTAATTGCGAAAAGAAGTAATAATTGGGAGTCCGTGAAATAATAGTGTGAACCTTTAGAATAAAGAAAAACTCGTAAGTCAGAACGAGTAATTACATGTAACATAGATTTAGCGGAAAATGCATTTTCCTGGCCCATCTTATTTTTACATAATTTATAATTTAATAGAGCTAAAGGAAGAAAATAATTCTTACAAATAATGGGAACTGGGTCTTGCTGCAACAGCACGGTTCAGAACTATGAAACTACTCTATAAAAAAGTCCTTCAAAGATACGTTAATAGTTACCCTCCGCTGTATATGATGTAGCCTACCATTCATAATTACAAATTAAGACGTAACATACATCACAGATTAATATTTGTGTTTCCCCGTAAGTTAAAACCTTCGGGAAGGGGAAATAGCCGTGTACTAAAAATTCTGAGGTTATAAATTAGAATTCTCAGCATAAAACTCCCGTACAATTGTTGGGAATTTTGAGTTTCGCTGAAAATTGTTTAATTTTTAGTACTTGTCATTTTATACTACTGAATCGAATATACCTGATTTTCTAACTACATTACAATTATAACTGTGTAGTTTTAGTTTTAGCATATTTTAAACGAGTGTGTTAACAGAATACTACAGTTCAAGTCTTCGGAACGGTAATCAGAAATGTGTAAATAAAATTGAAGGAATTCTAGTAACTGCATTCAAAAGGGAAGTCAGTGAAAAAGCCGTTAGTAGGCCTAACCTGCGAGAACAGGAACTTTACTTTCGATAAAATTCTGTACCCTTGCCGTTTTAATGTTTTTCTACGCACATGTTCATGTTTATGTTTCTTGTATTTTACCGTTTTTGTAATAACTTTACATTAGAAAATCTGAAAAATTCAATTATTCTGTATACTTGGCTCAAAATTAGTTCAGATTATTGGTCTTCTCGTGTCATACAATTTCAATCGTATTCAGTAAAGAGTACAGGGGCTGCAACTTATAAACATGAATCAATTTACTCTATATCAGATAAAATAATATGGCGATTGTGCAAATCTAAAAAGCAAATTAACATTATAGATACTAGGAACAACGATTATCGGACGGTTAGTTTCAAAAAAATAGGTCAACAGGGGAACCAACAAGTAGGTCCGTCAGTCTCGCTTCACGGAAGACGTCGCAATATTAGGCCTACTTGTATTCAGTTGAAATTCTTTTAAAAAGCAATCCATTGAACAGATGACGCTGAGGGTTAAGAGGTTGAAGTGAAGTGATAAGACGCGGAGGTGAATTACGACGGCGCGCCGCCACCGCCTAGTGAATAAGGGTTAACGTCTCCGGGGAAATCAAGTACGAACGTCGAATCTAGGCCATTTGGACACCTGTCCGCGGCCCGACCCTTTGCCACTTATGTCATACACTGTACTCTGAATAATAGAATGTTTGAATTAATATCTCAGTTTTATTATGCCGTGTATATAGGATACATAGTACAAGACACTTTGTGAGAATGGAATCACTTAAAAGTTTCCTCCGTGTTTGTTATTTAAAGTAATGGTATTATTAAGTAAGTTTTTCAAGGGCTTTCTTGTGTTATAGTCGCATACTTTCTGAACAACGCCGTTGGATAGCGTAATGTGAGATACAAGCACGCCTCTACTACAGTAATACACAGTTTAAATTTCGCGTTCAAAGTTTGCGGCACCAGATAGGCCTACACTATGTGGCTAATGTACGGACAGCGTAACACCATTTTCACTTTCAGCTTCGTTAGATTCTTTTGCCGTTAAATTCATGCTTCAACTTACGCTTAAGCACTCGAGAGCGGATTTCAGTGATGCTGAAACTTTTCATTGGAATTTTTCAAGAGTTAGGAGTACCAGATTTGTGGTGGAAATCAGAATATAATGTCTGAAGTGTTTTATTCCATTCTGTCCTACTCAAGCGATTGGTGTACGAAAATACAATTGTTTAATTTGTTATTAAATTTGTTTATGCGTCTTAACGTTAAAGACAAATAGATACATAGGCTAAATAGTTTCATGCTCTAATAATTTTAGTAGACAGTGTTGCGATAGTACATATCAAAAGAAAACTGTCATAAGATCGTCATCAATAAAACTACGGACAAGTGAGTCGTCACACATTCTTACGACCCTTAACGTCACGAATGATCTCAGACTGTGTCACGATAGGTTTGACACCGAAATTTCGGCTCCAGTTTTAGTTGCAGAATGGCAAAACTTAAAAGCTTATTCAAATTTTGTACTTTTGTCTGTAATAATTTTTTTGATTTTTCTTTATATTTGTGAATTACTTTTTTTAATTAATCTTTTCAATTATTGATTCCATCTAATTACTATTTCTGCTATAATGTTCTGCTTATTTTCTTGCGAATATACTTTTCTTCTAGATTTATGGTGGTTTCTAGTTTATATTTCCCAAATTTTTCTACATGTTCGTTTCAGTACTTTCATGTTGACTATGGATAATTAATATTCAGCAGAAATAGCAATTCCTTTTGGCAAAAGGTAACCTTGAATTGTAACTATAGGCAACTACAGATTCTATTTAACAATAGAACATCACTCCTTTTAAATACACGATATTAAATTTTGGCTACTTTAAAACAAAAAAATGAGGCCTAGGCAATCTACATTTGTGAACCTGATATGGGACGAAGTTTAAAAAATACGGAGTTTGCAAATTTCAATGAGGATCGACAGCTGAAAAACTGCAATGGTAATGCGTTATTAACCACTTTTAATGTTATTAAAAAAATTGAGTCAATAAGTAGGCTACACTCAAAATAATAGGTACGACCGAAATAAAAGAATCTGCCAAAAATATTTAAAAAGTTGACATTGTCTCTAGGGGATTTTGGACATGTAAAATCCAGGGAATACGAATATCAGAGTTATTATATGGAGATCACACAGTTATAATGATAGAAGAAGAGGGTCTACAACTTAATCTGAGTATATTAAACAAGACTTTATCGTAACCATTACCAAGATCGTAAAGATAATTATAGGGGAAACAGAATCCACGATAATTGTGAGTCGTAATAACACGCACACTATTGAATTTAATGTACGGATAATAAAACACGAGGCAAGTTTTAAATATTTGGGAACTGTTACTGATAAAACGGCAAGCTAGATAAGGAACTGGATGACAAATTGGGGAAAATGGGAAGATTATTTAACTTGTTACGAATTCTTTTGGAATTTTCCCCTTGCCTAGAGAAGCTAAGCAAGGGGAAAATTCCAAAAGAAATTAATGTAAAGGTGGTGTGATAAGCTGAAAGCCGACAATCGTAAATAGAAACGAAGTTTAACGTTTTATGAGCAAATTTAGGATAATCACAATAGTTAAATATGATAAAAAGAAAAACTGAAGAAATGACAAGAAAGAATCATGTAACGAATAAAATAGTTAGAATCTCCTTAAGATAGAACGATAAGCAATAACATTTTTAAATGGAAATGGTTTGCAATATCAGTATAATGACGGAAAACAAAATTACAAAGTGTGTGTATGAAGCTAAGCTTCAAGTAAAAAAATAGTAGAGGAGGTGGAAGAAAGGCCTAGATTCAGGGATAAAGAAGGAGAGACGAGAGGTAAAAGCTAGGACAATCTAAGGAATGAAGGGCGGGACAGAAACGTTTGCAACAGGTAGATAATCAAAGATTAATGTGGAATGGACGTTTGGTCTTAAAACGTATAAAATTTTATAGATTATATAGGCATAAAAGAGGATATATTGAAAGTAGATTTTGTTTTATGTTTGTGTATTTTCATATATGAATTTTGTAACATATAACGAATTGCTCATTTTTAATTTGATACGAATTAGTGAGACTGACTTTGTACTTTGGTATTGTAATTGATGTACAGCTCACGGTTGGACGGTATGTAGATGAAATTAATTAGTGATAGTCTCTGCACAAACTCAAACAAGTCTTACTTTGAGTAAAAGCAAGCAGTGACTGTCAAAACATCGATAGGCAAGAACGATTAGTACATTCAAGTCGACCCGTCCAGTCGCTGAGGAATATTTAGAAACTTCACACACACACACACACACACACACAGAGGCGTGTTTGTGTATTTTTAGGTTTGCCTAAAACACAGTATTCATATTGAATAAACCCTTCCGCAAGAAGATGATTACAAGAGCGCGTGCATTCAGTCGTACTGCCATACGGAATTGGTTTTAATGCACTTCTAGAGCTGTGTGGATGCCAAACCGCACTAGCAAAGACATCCATATTTTGTTCAAACTAATTTAGCGTAATTAACTAAAGCTTCCCTTCAGGGTTAATCGGGAACGCTTGCTATTCAATATTTTCCAACACAGTCGTTCATTTAATGAACTGTAAATAATTGAATGTTATCGGAAAGCAACTTATAAGCAGAGTGCGCCGTCGAGTGTTATAATTAATATCTGATATTAAGCCAAGTCTAACGAATTACCACCTCGTGATTGACACCGTACTAAATTTAAAGAACTCTAGAGTAATAGTAATTACGTGTCTTTTACATCTGTGTAGTCAATACCATTTACCACTTCTATATGTTTTCCTGTTTACTCATGTTAGTAAACACTTCCATCTAAAATGACTTTAATTTCATACATTTTTATCTAAATTTAGAGCAGACGTTTTACACTTAACAAGAAACAAGGAGCACTTTTTTAATTCCTCCTTTTGAAAAATGTCAAGATTCTTAATTAAACGTCACTTTTACTATTCAATTTATACACCTTTTTATTTAATATTTAATTCTAAATGTTTCCCTCCATCGTAAGCAATACCAAAACGAATCGGCATTATTATCCAGTAACTTCACTGTATTTTGCAGTTCCCAAACACTTATTCAAGTTAGCACCCATACAGAGAGATGGATAGCTTACGCTCGATCGAGTGTGGAAGAAAAATGTATATAATTTAAACATACGATTAAATAATAAGTTTTGCGATATAAAAGTAAATTATGTAAACAGTATACTGTCAACAATTAATTTATTTATAAATTTTTCATACACTTGAGTTTTCGTTACGGTACCTTACCATTTATTTACGTTAACAGGTTACAACTTTTAGTCCTGAGTTAATAAAGACACACTCCGTCATATGATGAAAAACCATTTAGGCCCTATCTCATGGTTATATGGTAACACACTTACACTAGATATAATGTAGGTTGTCAGTCTAGTGTATATCACAAAGTTAATCACGTTCATATCTGACAAACGTTTTCTTGACTGGATCTTATTGATTCCATAGTGTATCAGATCACGTACGCTTTGCATCTTGTTCAGCTACGTCACTGATAGTTATATACCATTTACTAACACTGACAATTTTTCATAGTTTCAGAGTCATGCATAACCATACAGGCTCAATTTTTCTGTTGATAAAAATTTCAATTAACATCTTAAACATGCGAAAGTGATTAAATTTTAACGTGTTTTTGCATACTCATTAAAACACAGAGGTCTTCCTCTGGCAACATTCTTCTCCTGGATACGGTGTTCCGAAGAGAAATTTTTCACAAATAATCTGCACATTACTTTCCATCAAAACACTTAAACGGCCAAAAGCAGCCTTATACTCGGTAACGTGTCCTGTCTTTCGAAAACGAATTATTGAACGATGCATACTGAATTAACATCTGGAAAAGCATCTCCAGACACCTCAACGTTTGGAATACTACTGGGATTCCAAGAAAAACTCTCTACAACAAAGATGCAAAGTGCCTCCGCGAAAGGCATCCCTGTTCGGACTGAGCATAATTGCAGATAACAAGCCTACTGTTGGACTGGTGACGTGATCTACCAGTCCTGCCATAAGTAGTACTGTCTCAGAAAATTTCCCACACTAAAATATTTTACAAATTTAACTGCCACTCCTACAATGTATTAAATTTTGAATTGCGTGCCAACAGCTTTTCGATCATTCTATACAACTTCAAGAAAGTACTAACCGACTACACACACACACAACTTATTAATACATACAGCGCGCGTGTGTGTTATAGGTTATACATATGAAACGTATACATATACGTACAGGTTATATATGTTAAGTTAGGTTATGTAGGTAGGTAGGTTAGGTTTGGATATATAGGTTAGGTTGCGTAGGTTATAGGTATAGATTATGCCGTATATAGGTTATAGGTTATGTGTGTGTGTTATACATATTATGAAACTCCTTCCCCTAAGTCTAACCTTCCTTCTTGTCGTCTCCCACCTATGTTGTCTTTGAAAATTGCATTCATACGTTTCCTGTCATTCTACTGTCATGTCTGAAATACTATTGTCCTTCTGACAATTTATCCCTAATCGGTTCTATGGTTTTATCGTCACGTTTGTGATCGATAAGACTATATTAATACATTTAGGTTAAATGTACTTTCTTCCTTTTGTCCATTATTACCATGTCATTAGAAGATAAAATCTCTCACATTTTATCCCTTGCAATTTCCAGTATCCTAAAACAGAAACAGGGAATAATATTTTAAATTATTTTTTGTGTTTCCTTTTCATGTGTATATATGATAACTCACACACAAACGTGAAAGCGCATACGTTCTCAGACGTTTATTATAATTCATAATGAGCGCGGGCGCACGCGCGTGTGTTTATGTATTTTTGTTTATAAACATAATGTACAGACCAGGATTTCGGGATATCGGCTTCAGAAAAAAGTGGTTAGAAGGTGGTACTTGACTTCTGTTGACAGGTAAGCCACTCCGCTGTATACCGGCTTCTTGTTTACGGATTCGTTGAAACACTTATTCTTTGTGAGTCAGTCAGATGTACCAACACTTAAAAAAGAAGAATCTTTTAATATTAATATAATACTGCGATTCTTAGTTGTAATTTACTGTATACATTGTCTATGTTAATGATCATGTATATTTATCAACAACGAACATGTTGGCAAAGACGTCGTTTTCTTGACAGGCTATTCTTACTCAACACTGCGTACTTGAAAGACAATGGTGGTGATGATTATTACGCTTGTTTGTATTCGTATATTATTTGCTGTTTATTGACCCCAGTGTTGGCCAGCTTTCAATGCGGGTTGTGAACAGTAATACAAAATACGCTCTTTTCGTAATTTTAAATTTCCCTTTTCCACTACGTTGACAATTTCACTCTTGTTGTACAACATGCTTTTCCGACGATTTCTTTTGTTCGCAGTTCGGCGCCGAGTGCACTAATTGCTTTGTTTGTTGTTTGTCGAGCACGGTCTGCTCTGGGGCACGTTGGAAACATTTTCTACTGAAAAACGTTAGTATTATTTAAATTGTTCTGCTCCGGTTTTCCGTTATTTAGCCACTATGTACACGACTGTACAGACATTGTAGTTTACTTTTCCGCTGTGTTACTTCATAATTGTTGAGTTTACATCAAGTAAGAATTTAATGGATTCAATATATCGTTTGAATACATCATGGAAACGAACTTCTATTCAGAATTTCCGATTGAGATAGTTCATTATATTGTAAATGACTTTGCGACTTTCACACATCAATATAGGCTATCGCTGTTTCCGTTACATAATTCGTATCTGAGCAACTGAAGCAAGTTTAATATATTTTCAGATAATATGGCTTAACTGCTGAAAGGGCACTAAAGGTGGGGTTTACCGGCAGATAAAATCACTCTAAATATTAATCCACATGTAAAATATATCTCATTCACGTCGGTAGAAATGTGTTTAAAAATATGTCAGTAACAACTGTTCAGGAAAACCTTTTCATAAACACATAAGAATTTATACAATTCCTTCTGTAAGGGTATAGTCCTTCAACAACTTAGTTTTACATACACGCGCGCGTCCCCACACAGGAATGTTAATTACACAAAAGCGGCAAAATTCTATTCACTCTAGATGACGTGAATTTATATATAAATACGTAAACATAATTTATTTATGACATACACAGACACGTGGTTATTTTCGTAAGTTGAACTTACACAATAGTTTTGTTCGGAATATGCAACTTTAGTGACTGGAATATTTCAGTATTCTTTATTATGTGTCCGTTTTACGCTTATTAAGTTCTTGCCGTTCCTGACGCTACTATGAACGTCCTCCACTCTCTTGAGTAATGACGGTGTTTGTCTTCATCCACTGCTCGTGTGAGCCCTTACTTACAGTACTGAATCCTGCAGCCTCTCGAAGGACATTTAATTAAATTATTGTTTTTATTCCACTTGTGAAATAGCAGAAAGGATAACACTCTTGAGATAGCTCATAGGCTACTTGTCAGAGCCTGAATTGAAAGGTTACTGTGAGCTACCTTCATTCAAAAGTATTAGCGCTCAAACTTTACACAAAATAGTAACCGACTTCTACTTAACCAACTGATGTGTGTGTGTCGTGTGTGTGTGTGTGTGTGTGTGTGTGTGTGATCTGATAGGTAAATGGAATTTCACATATAAGTTATATGTTGACGTTAATTCGTCAACATCGTGACGTTAGGTAACATCGTGATCACTCTGTTTTTGGGTAATGATGGAGTAATTATTAACTAGGAGTGTCACTGACACAAATGGGCGGAGCCTTTGATATTCATAATAATCTATTTACCAATATTTTTTACAATCAACCGTTTTTGATCCGTTAGGTAAATAGAATCGTAATAATTATTTATCAATATTCTTACAATCAACAAAATATATACACTTTTATGATACACTACAAAGTTTTTATTGAATACACTACATTATAGTACAATATACTATAACGAGAAAAGGTGTAAAGGTTTTTTTTTTTTATAATAACACTTCTTATAATTCTTCGTATTGTTGAAATTAGCAGCCATCCTTACTATTTCAGCGTTGTTTAAGAGCTGATGATGTCAGTGATGACGAAAAGATTTGTCGAACAATAAAAATTGTAGCAGTTAGCAAATTCATAAAAGAAATAGTAACTTCTTATAATGTTGAATATGGAAAATCATTTAAATTTGTATTCAATAAAATTTCAAATTACGAATTAACATTCATCAGTATTATTAGCATAATGTGTTTTCCTCTTTTATGTGTGCTCAGCATACACATAGGCTAATTATTGTAACTATACAAATATCCTTAACCTAAATATTCATAAATTTTAAACGCAAATGTACATTTACATGTAAACATAAATATGACGTGACATGAAGTTTATATGATGTAAAATGTGTTCTCGACTTGCCCAGATATTCTTTTAAAAAAATACATTTACTTTCAATAATTTCTTTTAATCAGTTCTTTACTTTGTGTACGTAAATATCAATCAAATATCAAAGGATTATCAATCAACTATCAAAGTAATAAAATATTATAATACTGAAAATAATAAAAATTTTGCAAGTTGTGTTATGACATCATTATTACTTTATAAATGACTCTACGTGTTATTTCAAGTACTGTTATTTGTATCATTTTAATAATTATAAAAATTGTACATTCGTTTACTCTAATTTAACAATATAAAATTTACAATAATTAATATTTACAAAAATTAGTAGGCTATATAGAGTCTCTCATAGTCTCTTTTTTTATATTCTTTCCTTTTAATGTTGTTCATGAACCATGTTGACGAGTAATATGGTTTTGTGTCACCTTATTATTGATGAGGTGAGGAGTACTCTGGTACTCCTCGTTATGATCCTGAGTCTTGTGTCCTTGTACAGCGTTGATCCTCCGTTGTCCTCTGGTCCTCCTGGAATCCGTCGTCTGATCCTCCTGGTCTAGTCCCGATGGCTCCTCTATACCGCTGGGGCATCGACCTTGGACCTAATTCTTCTAATGTTTTCACTCTTGAAAGAGCAACATACGTTAATCCAACCTGAAATTCATTGTCTCCTAAATTAACAATTGCCTTATCTAATGTTATCCCTTGCGATCTATGTATACTGACAGCATATGCTAACTTTAAGGAAATTGTTTGCCAGTACAAGAAATTTCATTTTTCTTGAAGGATGCCACTACTGGTACAATGGGTATTGAATTCTCATACAGAACTGGTCCTGTATATTTTTCGAAAGATACAGATATACATATGGGCATGTGATCGTTATAATTTTCGCATTCAACTGCCTGGTCATAAATAATATCAGTTACTGTCCCAACTGAACCGTTGGCTGGTCCTGTTGTGACCCAAAGATTTCTTCTAAGAATAACTCGAGCACCTTTACATAAACGTAATTGGGCAAATAACCCCTGAGCATCGTCAGATTTTGCTAGAGAGGCTCCTGGGGAATTATGGATTGCATTGATTAGAGCCACGGGTTGTTTATTGCTTTCCAGTTTTTCATAATTAAAGCGTTCGATTTCAGCAATTTTAGACATTATACAGACACTATCTTTGAAATTGTACCCGATATTGTTTACATAAAATCTTTTAGATAAGAGCTGATAATCTTGTTCAGTGATTGTTCCATTTGCGACTCTATTTAAAGTCTCTCTGAAATTTTTTTGGTCACCTTGCTGTCTCATAATCTCCGTTAAAAAAAACTTTTTTGAACTGTTTATATGAAAGATTCGATTGAATGGTCTGAACATTATTACCAATATTGTAAAGACTCTTGTCACAAACCGGTGGAAGTTGGGACCAATCACCGACTAAATACACGCAAAAGGAACAGATGAAGAACGCTGCTTTGCTTGTTTGAGTCGCATATCCACTTTGAAAAACAAATTCAAACTCAACATACTTGCTTCATCAATAATAACGAACCTCACATCTTTTAATTCTTCTTCAAAATCAAGTTTGGATTCACCTTCTAAATCTTTGAAAGTTCCTCCCCTTTTCTTTGAAGTATTTATTCTTAGAGCTGAATGATGGAAGAGTGAGAGAGAGTGTGAGAGAGAGAAAGAGGGAGGGAGAGAGTGAGTGAGAAAGAGAGCAAGAGATAGAGTGAGAGGGAGGAGAGGTTGTGAGAATGAGAGGTAGAGGGAGAATGGAAGAGAGGGCGGGTGTGATTGTGGACATGTACATAAATTTACAATATTCTATAGTACTCCTGACTATAATTTACAACAATATGATTACAATTATTATCCAAGTTTACTTGTTAGAAAAATTTACCATAAACGTGTGTTTGTAACATTATGTCAACTATCTGAGGTAAGGTCGTAAAGTTCTACAGTTACTGTGTAATTTATATGTTTTTAAATTATGATTGTTTTTAATACCAGTAGTGATTGAAACATGTTAAAAATAACTTTCAATAATTACAGGGTTGAACATCCCTCAATCTGTTTTTAGTTATAATATATTTTACTACGCTATATGTTGACTGCTATATGTATAAACGTTTTCTGTACCAATCTAATATCTAATTGTCGATTATTGCTTTTATAATTAATTAAAAATGTCATTACATACACCAATTTAAATTGTAATAGTGTATAAATTAAGTTCTGTGATATTATAATATTCTCGTTTTCTTAAAGAAAACATTTGAAGACAATAAACATTAATAATTTAAATAGAATTTGGATTAAAATTTACCTGAATTGTCATTCGTTACAATATGTAACAGAAAATTGCAGTGCATCAGCGACTAAATAGATTCTCTTCTAAAAATTGACACTTGTTCAACACTTAAGTGAAATCCGTACATCTGGCTACACCATAGAACAATGCTCTACTACTGTTTGAATAAAACACGTAGCCGCACACGCACACGTGCCGGCATTTGTGAAACAGCAAACTCTTATCTTATCGGGCGACGGCGTCAGAAGGGCCAGCACTGACGACGGAAGCCGCACATGCACACGCACTGGCAATTGTAATACAGCAAAATCTTATCTTATCGGGCGACAGCCAGAAATATCTCTATCTCTCTTCCTCTCACACGTTGAAGCTAAGATTGTTTAAAAATCGTAATATCTTTTGAACCAAACAATTTAGAGAAATAAAAATTTAATAATGCACTCTGCAATACGTTCCGGATATGTACGCAAAATTTAAAACATTCGGTTGAGTAGTTTCGGAGGAGTTCGCCGCCGAAGTTGTGCATCGAGTCGCGGATAGAGGGCTATGCCTGATTTCGCTACGTTCATCAGGCTCCGCCCAATAAGAGCAAAAATAAGAGTAAAATTAATTTCTAAAAACGCTTAGTATGCTTCGTGAGGGACCACGAAGGATTAAAACATTACAGTTGTATTAAAATTATAACTGACACCATACAAAACTAAGAGAATAATACATAGCGTTTGTGTGGGCGTACACAATTTTTTTCTCGGGTACAGTGTTAAGCCTCTTCCAACATAAAAGTTTTGTGTGATGTGTTTTCAGACGAGTCAAGTCTACTTGAATTATTTTCTTCTACAAAAGAATTATATACCTTATATCTACTAGATACGTTCAGAATTCATAATATTCTATTTTCCTTCTAAAGACGTCGGACCGTCTCTTCTGAAGTCATTTTATCTTAAGGTTATCTTATTGACTGATGACACTTTGATTATTGAACAACAGTTAAAACGTTAACTGTACTGGATAATTGTAATCCTCACTAATTTGACTTGTTTTTGAAACTATTACGTGTATGTCGAATTATTTTGAAGGTAAAAAGATTCCGTGTAATTTGTAAGTTAAGAGGGCAACTAATTCCAGATAGGCTAACACATTAATCTAACGTTTAATCTGCAGAACATGTTTTTAGTATTTTTATTAGTATTTTACTTAACACTGATAAATTGCCAGGTTTTGTGGTCTGTTACACTTGACAGTTTCTTTTTTCGGAAAATCATATCTACAGACATGGTACATAAACGGTTCTGAAAATGTGTATCATGCCGAAACATAATACAGTAGAACTTGCTTATAACGAAATTCAAGGGACCGGACAAATGTGCTCGTTAAAACCAAGTGCTCACTACATCCGAGTTGTCGACTCGAAAATTTTTGTACCGTTATTATCAAACACACAACAACAACAAAAGTCTACTTTTGAAGAGGCTTTGTACAATAAAATTTTGACAGGTTTTACATTCTACGCTTAAAAGTGAAATTTAAACTTTAAAAATTTTTTTGACGCTAAAATTATTTGCTGAATATTGGCGGCGAAATATAGTAAAAGTAACTATATAGTAAAAACTTACCAAAAATCAGCCGCCTATCTGGCAAAAAACGCAAAACTTTCCACGTCACATGTACAATATTTATTTTTAAATTACAAGAAAATTCACTCTAATTTATTTGTCTTTTAGTTCTTCGTTTTAAATAGAATATTCAAAATTATATTTCTCACACAGAACTTAATTAACCTTAAAAAAGTTATCTAATTTTGTTTGTTTAGTAATTTTGTATCTGTGGATATCAAAACAGTTTTGTAATTTATTTAAATATTCCACGAATTCATCACTTACATTATTAGATGCACTAAATATTGTGTTAATGATTTTAAACGAATGTTCAAAATGGTGTATTGTAACGAACTTTTTTAGAACTTTTTAACTCATGAACAAGTCTGCGTTAAAATGCTCGTTATAACGAAGTCTCTAATGCGTTCCTACTCGTTAAAAGCGAGTTTAATTATCATTACTAATGTACAAAACAAAACAAATCTTGTACTTTTGCTCGTTATATCCGAGTTCTCGTTATAAGCGAGTTCGTTATTCGCGAATTCCACTGTAGTAGGTCAACTGAATTCAAGCGTATTGTTACTCCACGTTTACGCACTAGGTTCCTAAGCATGCTGGCGATCTAACTTAGTTGTCAATTATGTTGTCATAACAAAAGAGACCGTCTGAACATCCAGGTCCTACAATATTTAATAAACGTCTCTTAGGCAATGTTTGAAAAGTCTATACAGAATCCACACATTTGTATTTTTAACAGAAATGACTTCCTGCATATTTGTGCCGCTCGTCAGAAAGCCAAACCCTGTTACAGTTTTTAGAACGCTATTAATTACAAGCAGGTCGGGATAATTAATCAGAATTTAAATGAAGCCCTGTACTGAATAGCCGATATATATTGAAAGGATCGATAGCGTAGTCATTGTGTGCACGGTAAGCTGGAACACCGCTGCTATTGTTGCCCAAATTGATCGATAGTACATGGGTTCTTATCGTTCGATGTGGCGGCAGATCGGCCGTTTGTACACCGTCTGCAATCAATCATGCATTCCCGCCGCACGATTCTCTCATTACAATAATTACTACACCAAGGTTACATGCTTTTTAATATCTAAATATTAGTATAAGAACAACGTGTGTCCGTACAACAATCGTAACAGGTAAAAATGCGTTGACAGGCGGAAGCGTAAACTGGTTACACAGACGCTGAGGCACACGACAACCGTAAACCCAGGTAGCAGCAGCCGTCGATTTCCTAAAGCACGTGTCACAAGTTATTTATAGGTTTTGAAAGCCGTTTTGTTTAGACGAAACTTGTGTACACAATGGACCTTGAAATGTCTGTACAAAAATTCACACGTGGCTCACCAGTAAATGGCAATATTAAGAATTTTTTGAAATATAATAATAGGAATTTTTGGAAACAGACTTTAATACAGAGTCGTTAAGACATTTTTCTTTTAATATCGGCTTCATAAATGTCAAATGTTTTACTCATAATAAGGTTTAATTAGCGTTTACTGTGCGTGCATATAATTGAAAATAAGGAAAATCCGAATATTAATTACATATAGGCCTAGTAAAACTCACGTAGTATTGTTGTTACATATAAATAAAAAAAAAGATCGTTTTATGTATAAACGATTAGTTCAATTATGAATGTATACGTGAGGTAATTTCTTATTGCTTAAAAATTTACACATCTGTCCTACTCTTGTTAGAACGAACGAATATTCAGTATTACTTGTTTTTTAATGGTACTTGTAATTTAAGACAATTACTTGAGCTGTAGCTGAACCTACTAATTGAGACTGAAAGCGCCAGAATAAATAGAAAACGTTGAACACAAGGGCGCATTGCGGGGAGAAAGAATTCACGAATTATACGTAGGCTACGCTACTAAAATAATATTTACGCGAAGACATACTTTTCTCCACCTCGAATCACTCAAATTTGCACAAGAAAAATTTAGGCTATTTTCTGTTCAATCTCGTGGTACTCTATAAATCTACATTATTTCAAACATAAAATGTGGATTTTTCTTTAGAACAGAACCTTATGTGAATTACTAGATTTTACTCCCGTTTATCATTTTTGTCCTGAACGCTTACGTAGACCCAAACGTGAGCCCATATTTCAGTTTTAAAGAACATCATCCATCATCATCCATTGAATTTTCAGTGTAATCGTTGTTAGAGCTGAGGATATGATTGCAGTAACAACATGAAAACATGCTATCAGGTGTCTGTATATTAAACAATTTGTAACTAGTTTATGTAGGCTACTAGCTAGTGTTACAGGGGCGTATATACTGTACGTGCGCGCAAAGCGAATTGATGGTTGTATTAACAGTTTTCAAAGTATCTTGGCAAAATATTGTCCTAGAACGTCTTTGTACTTTGCAACTGAGTGCATGTGGTAAAGTATATGAAACAGTACATTACTGATAACAATACGCTTGTTCTTATGTTAGTTTTTGTTTGTTCATGTTCGGTTCACTGACCTATAGAAAGCATAGGTTATGAGGTTTCTTGTTTCTGTTTTAAACGATTGAAAAGCCTGGCTTCATGATTTGTTACGATAAGACTTATACATAGCTATTGCTGTTCTGTGCGAAGGGACACGTCATGGCATTTGTGGTTAGCGTATACATAAATTGTAGAAACCTATCGTGCTCGGTTACATTACTGAAAACAAAAGACATATAAACAGTCAATAAATATTTAACAGACAAACCAGCAAATGCACATCGTCGTAGGATACTTGAAAGTATAGTAACTTACTGTAGAAACAAAAACCAAATTATATGTGAAGACATTTAAAATGGTAATTAAATTTTTCTTAATACCTCGGGAAAACAATTCCTACACTTTTTACATTACAACCGTCGACAGAATTTTAGTTTTAAGCCAGCTTGCTGATAACTAACATTCACAATTTTTTTAAAGCGCATACTCATTTTGTGTACAACTTTTAATACAGCAAATAAAAATATAAAATTTATTGGATGTTATTTCATTGAATCCTTTGGTGGTAAAAAATATTTTTTCTCTTATTTTAGAGTAAATAAAATTTTATAACTTGTATATTAAAGTAACTTATTGTATAACTGAGACATAAAAAAATTTTCTTTGTTAAATTTTCATCTGTTACTTTGTAATATCTTTCACAATTATTTAATAAGTTACATAATATTTTAATGGTACAATAAATGCGGCTTGTCCTTACATAACAAAATTCTTTCTAGGCTACAATTTTAGTTGAACATGCTAATTTTTTAAAATTTTGTTCAGGTATACATAGCTAGTGTAAATTAGTATTAGAACAATTTAGTATACTTTATTGTACATAGATTATCTGCTACGTAAGTAACGACAATATGTGAAAATTATTCTCGAATGGTAAAACCTACTAATACAGTTTTTAAGACTCAATAATTTGTATCTAGCATAAATTGAGCATCTACTATAAGGAATATTGGAACAACTGTAAAAACAAAATTGTAACAAAAACTCACATTTTCGGTGGCCGATTTGACATAACGCTGCTTTCCATTTTATGTTGTTTACTGACATAAGCCTAATGATGTAAAAATTTCCCTCTGTCACGTGATTTTACTTTTAGATAGGCCTACATGTGCTTTAAGAATCCGTTAGTATTTTTATTTAATAGACTTCACCGTGTAGATTTTATACAGGTATTAAAATACGTATCTTCGAGTAGACTATATTGTAACCTTTTAATAATTTTGTTCATACAGAAAGTACTACTTTGTACGCTGAAAGTGAATTTAACAGTCACATACTTTATTAGTAGTCATCTCGTAAACAATATTTGCGACTAAAACTACCACAAGTGTGAAAACTAAGATATCTGGTAACATGTACGAGGCTTACTGTACCTTTTGCAAGCAGCTAACGGTAGTTTTGGAGACGCTGTCTTACCTGCAACATAAATCACTTTCATTAATGGACAACGTTACATACTTTATGTCTTACATAATAGTTCAAAAGCCATAATATATATCATGTACGCTAATAAGTTTCTTGAACGAATGTTAAACTGTGAAACTTATTCTGCGTTATTTTATAAACTTTAAGACTGTATAACGATAATAATGTTGAAACAGCCGGAATGAGACAAGTTCGGTGTTGTTGGTAAACTGGGTTAGAGAAGAGTCGTAGTAGCAGAAGTTGTGAGAAGAAATTCACAAACGACAAGAAAGAAATTGACATAAAGTGGTATGAAATAATGAGAAGTAGGTGTGAGATGAATTTACGAAGGATGTGACAGAGGAGAGAAATGGTATGTAATTTTCGTGAAGGAAGTCACGAACACAAGCCGAGAGTGGGATAGTATTAAGGTGATATGTTGGTTGAATGTGTGTCTTATGAGTGACTCCGTGGAAGCGTATTAGTGTATACGTCGTTCCAGCGTTCCGAAGTACAAGTTTTAAATCATCTCTGCAGTCTGCGCTTATTCCTACCGTTATCTCAGACTAGCTGTAATTAGAAGTAATCACTGCGAAACAACTTCTAAAGTTGATTATAATTATAAATATTACATTTGTTTGC
Organism: Magicicada septendecula; assembly: GCA_034769895.1. Lineage (NCBI taxonomy): Eukaryota > Metazoa > Arthropoda > Insecta > Hemiptera > Cicadidae > Magicicada > Magicicada septendecula. The sequence continues at coordinate 266,423,399 of CM068371.1, forward strand.
CTTTAAACACGGTAATGCGCCAATACGCCATTTAGCTTGGAACAACGAAGTTATGAACTCGTGTTATGCGTAGAAACACGCACTGTTGGAATCTTAGTTAACGGTACTTGAGTCTCGTTTCAGGAATGGCGTGTAGCGGAAAGTCAGCAGAATGTTTACTACAAATTTTCATTTGGCCATTTCAGTGAACATAAATTTAATTCATACAGATTAGTTTTTGTAATAATTATGTACGAAGCAACAACAGCAAAAATAATAATAATAATAATAACAATAATAATAATAATGGGAATGAAACCGGCTTTTAAACAACGTTTCACTCAGTACAATAGATCCTTCTTTTGTTGCAGGATCCTTTGTTTGGGTAGGTGTAGGCGGCTGGTACCAGGACAGGCTAGTAGACCTAATTGAAGACTGGAAGCGGTGCGATTGTGCTTGCCAGAACACTAATCTGAAATCAATGCTAACCCAAACAGCTCTGCAGACAACAATGGAGGGAACACTGGTAAGAATCACAAACTCGACTGTCTCCACCCCTTCCCCTGTCACAACTTACGTAACTTCAAGTACAGTTTATTCTTTAGTCCTAGCCTCTTCTCCTTGTCGACCTGTCGCTTCCTTCATTTGTCAGGCTTCTGAACACACCACGCCACTTGTTAAGTCCTGAGACACGGTGCAACTGCTTTTATCATACAGTACTGTTTTGGAATTAAAGTTTTAACATTGAAAATGTTTATAAGGACGTGTCGCACATTTGCGGCCGATCGCTGGTGAGTTATCGAAAATGGGAACCGGTAAGTTTCCATAGAAACTACTTCTTTGTTGTCAATAACGTAGTACACATATAAAACTTCGCTTATGAATGGAACTACATTTAACTTATAATCTGTACATTGGTAAATGAAGAATGAATTCATTCATTGGTGAATGAAGAATGAATTCATTGATTGGTGAATGAACATAAATATATATATTTTTTAGATTTATTGAAGTATTTTCAATGCCCTTCTCTGTGCATTCCATTTGTGCAATGCCTGTAAATTTTTTCGCTCCTTATGGAAAGCAGCAGAATATTTAGTATATAATTTACATATACTGATAAGACGTATATTGGAACGTATATTAGTTAACTTTATGTGCGTAACATGTTACCAGTGGTAGCATGTAATGACAGCTAAATTTTATTCCGTACATAATGGCGTAAATACATACATAATGACGTATTGCATTGCATTATGGATGCGGGGTGTCTTTGCACCCGTGGCTTGATTGCAGCATCTGGATCGTGTCCAATGGCTGCCAGAAGTAAACATAGTGCTGGTACATGTCGACTGGTTACCTAAAACTGGAAAAGGAAACCGCCAACCAGTTAACTGAGAAGGCGGGGGAGTATAACTTTTATTTGTTGAATGCACTGCCGCTGGTACCGATTCGAGCAACAGATGTTGCCCGTTTCAAGTCCAGTCAGCAGACGCCCTGAGGGCGTCGGTCGCTCCCCGCGAGGCGGAGAGCCTCCGTGCCAGTGAATGATGACAGCGACAAGCAGCCGGCTCAGCGTGCTAGGAGGTGGACAGGAAGGAGAGAAGGACAGTTTGGTGAAATACTCTGGTCTAGGACTGATGATTACTTGTTTTTGTTTAATTTAAAGAGGATGGCGTTATGGCGGGTCATCAAGAAGCGCCCGAGGGCGCTTGACCCGAATGGGCGGTGGTGGTTCTGATGCACTGATGGTTCGTAGGTACGGGAAGGTGGAGGTCGAGGCTTTAGCAAAGAGAGTTAGAGCCAGCGACCGGACAAAGGAAGTCAAGGTAGGAAGACGGAGACCCCTTCGAATCACGTCGTTCCTTACAAACCAAGGGGACCCCGTCAAGGATCGGAGTGTTCGGGACTGGAAAGCTTCCAGCCTACATCTGTTGGTGGTGGATAAAAGAGACCACCAGGCGGGTGCCGCATAGGTCAATACAGACCGGAGAAATAGTAGATAGATGGTAAGTTTCGTGCGCATGGCCAGGCGGCTGCGACACGAGAGGAAAGGAGATAATTTGGCTCGGACGCCGCGAGCCTTGGCAAGGGTTTCCGTCACGTGGGCGTTGAAGCAAAGGCGACGATCTAGCCGAACGCCTAAATACTTCACCGATTCTTTGTAGGCGATGGGTCTCCCTGCTAGGGAGAGGGGCTGGCATCGGGAGATGGACTTACGGGTGAAGCAGATCGCCTCGGATTTCTCCGTGTTGATCGTCACCCGCCATTTCCGTAGCCAGTCCGGAAGCTGGTTCAACTGACGCTGCAGCTTTGTACTCGCAAATCGCGGGGACAGGGAGCTGCAGTGATACATGGCATCGTCAGCGAACAAAGACAACGTGACTCCGGGCAAGACAGGCAGGTCGTTCGTGTACACAAGGTACAGAACGGGGCCGAGGACAGATCCCTGAGGTACGCCGGCGGCGACGGGTCGAACTGTAGAACAGGACCCGTCGACGCTCACCCTGAAGGTTCGGTCGCTGAGATACGACCGGAGGAAAAACACTATGGTTGATGGTAGAGGGGAATTGGCAAGTTTGAAGAGAAGACCTTCGTGCCAGACTTTATCGAAGGCCTTGCTCACGTCCAACAGTACGGCGGCCGTAGCCGCTCGCCTGTTGGTGGCGTCTGACAAGTGCGTAACAACGCGGACCAATTGAAGCGTGGTCGAGTGCTCTCTGCGAAACCCGAACTGTTCGCTGCGGATGAAACCATCTAGCAGCGGCGAGATGCGAGCCAGCAGGAGACGCTCGAACACCTTCGAGATGACTGGCAAGAGAGAGATTGGACGATAGCTTTCAGGAAGCATGCGCGGCTTGCGAGGCTTCGGAATCATTACGATGTTGGCTGATTTCCACAGGCGGGGAAAGTACTGTAGCCGGAGACAGGAGTTAAACAGCTCAAGAACGAGGTCAACGCCTGAGGCCGGGAGATTTTGTAGAGCAGCGGCCCCGATCCGGTCAGGACCGGGGGCGCGACGGCGATTTAGTCGGCAGATAGATGAAACTAGTTCATCCCTGTCGAACGGGAGGGCTGGGATTTCGGGAGGGCGTGAAAAATGTCCAGATAGGAAGTCACGGACTTCTGCCGAGTGGGCAGGGTCCGAGACGCCTTGGTGAACAGTAAATTGCACCTCCATGCAGTCGGCGAAGACCTCGGCCTTGCCTTCTGATGAAGATACAACCCCGTTCAGAGTTTCAAGTGGGTTGCGAGTTCTCTTCTCGCGGGTCAGTCTACTCGCCGCTCTCCAGACGGAGGCGTGGTCGACTTCAAGAGACTCAAGGTATGAGTCCCATCGATCAGAGTTTACGTCCCGCAGTAGCTGCTGGACGTAAAGAGACTGGGCCTGAAAGCGCCTTTTGACGCCGGGATCACGGGTTCTTTGCCATCTGCGGCGGAGATTGCGCCGGAGCCAGATGGCGTGGAGTACTTCCGCAGGTAAGGCCGATTTACGATGATTCACCTCGAGAGTATATGTGTGTCGATCCATGACACCTTGGACCAACTCCTGAAGATGAGTGGGTCGGAGATCCAAATCGTCACAAGTGACGATCGGGTCCGCGGGGAGTGATGGTAACCGCCGTGAGAGCTCATCGTGGTAGGAGCGCCAGTTGACTCTCCTAACAGTCTGAGCGGGAGGTCGGGGTGAGGCCGACAGCTCACGGGCAGTTATAAAAAGGGGATTGTGATCGGATGAGAGATCCGACACTGACGAGACCTGGATGTGATGGGTCACGTCCTTGGCTATGACAATGTCAAGGACGTCCGGTCGATGACCGGAAAAGGGGAAGTGAGTAGGGTCTTCAGGGCCGATGACTTGAAGTACCGGGTCGTCGGAGACGAACCGATACAGAGATTTTCCGTAGGCGTTGGCTACTCTGCTGTTCCAGGAGGGATGCTTGGCATTTAAGTCGCCGGCTACGATGGTTGGTAGGGGATGATCGAGGAGAGCGTCCCACTCCTCGGGCGGAGGAGGTAGCCGCAGGCCGGGCCGGAGATACGCCGCAACAACGCGCAACTCCGATCCGCCAGCGTCTATCGCCACCGCACAACCTTCAACAAGAGATGTATCTAAAGGGGGTAGTGGCCTGTGGGATATCCGCCTGTGGACAAAGACGGCTGTCCCCCCCGAGGGGCGACAGCCAGGCCGTTGGGGACGATCCTGACGAAAACAGATGTAAGATGGCAGGTTGAAGATATGGTAGCGAGCCAGATGAGTCTCGCAAAGGAGGACGACATCAGCGTCGTACTCCGTTACGAAAGTCATCAGTTCAGATCGTCGAGGGACTACCCCATGGGCATTCCACCCAACGATCCTAAGACTCCTAGCCATTCAAAGGAAGAAGAGGAAAGAGGGTAGACAGTGATTGAAACACCAGGGCGAGAACCGTGGTTGTATCTGGAGCAGACCTGATGTTGTTTACCAAAGTTTCAGCCCAGGCAGTCAGGGGGTCCACCGGGGCCCGGGAAGATTCCCGAGATTCCGGAAGACGGACCTGGCTGGCCTCGGCCGGTGTTGCAGATGGCGCAGGGCTCGGGGACGGACGTGAGGTCTGCTCAGTTGGGAGCTTAGGTTGATGGCTGGGGGCGGGCGGGGCCCGCTGAGGTTTTACAGGCAAGGCCTGTGGAACTTGTCGCTGACGGCGACGAGTGCGCTTCGGTTTGGAGCTCCGAGGAGCGGAAGGCGGGACTGATGTAGCGGCGACAGCCGCGTATGAAGGGCCGGGCGCTCCGGCAGGCGCCGGGAGAGAGGGGACTGCAGGCGGCGCCGAAACGTCGACTGCAGGCGGAACTGGGGCCCTGGGAGCAGCCGGAACTGCTGCCGGGGCCTGAGATGATGCTCCGGAGAGAGGTGGGAAGGCCTCTCTGCGGTTAGGGAGGGGACCTGCAACACGGCCTGCCTGCGCGCCAGGGCGAGCAGGAGTCCGCTGCAGCTTCATGGCTGATATAAAGTCCCTACATCCTCTATAACTAGCCGGATGGTCCCCGCCGCAGTTGCAGCAAATGGCCGTGAACCCCGTCTTGGGCTTATCACACCCACGATGAGGCTCAGTACATCGCACGCAACGCGGAGGGTGATTACAGAATAAGCTGGAGTGGCCAAACCTCTGACAGTTAAAACACTGCGAGGGGCCTGGCCGCGGGTCAAAAGTACGAACTTGCACCCGAAGGTGCAGGAAGTTTTGGAGGCCATAGACCTCCTCGAACTGGCCTACTTTGAGTAGTTTCACGAGGAAACTATTCACAGGACGGCGATCTTCCCCCTTGCCAGCATGCAGTACACTTACCGCCGTCGGCGAATAGCCTAAAGCGACAAGCTCCTGCCTGATGGTATCGGGGGCGGTCCAGGAAGGAAGTCCGGAGATAACAACTTTAATTTCGCGCTCTGAAGGAAGCGCGAAAGTATGGAAGGAAATCTTCCGATCGGTAAGAAACTGTTGGACCGATCGGAAGTCCGGGACTGTTGTGGCCGCAATTCGAAGCGAGGAGCCTTGGCACCTGGCCTCGAGTTTGGCCGAAGGAAGCAGATTCTGGAGGGAACGAAGAATTTCCCTATAATTGCGATTGTCGGGAATGACAATCGGAGGAATTTTAGGCTTGGGCACAGATTGAGAGGGAGACTGAGTCGGTTGGCTGGCGCTGTTACCGGGACTAGATACCCGATGCGTAGCAGCGGCCGGTGGCGGGCTGGCGACCAATTTTCGCTTGCGTTTGGCAGACTTGCCCTCCACAAGCGAAAATTCACCTTCCCCCGTCCCCACACTACACATCGACGCACAATCATCACTTTCACTTTCACTTGCACTAACTGTATGGGAAGGTAACGGGGTAGAACGAGGACCAGTACCGCAGGTTTCCATTAAGGTTACCAGCGGTGCCGGCAAAGGAACGGGAGTTGCGTTCGACGCCATCTCGGGATGAACCGAAATGAACGTCGAAGACGCAAAAAAAGGGCTAGGAAAGAGTGACTTTCACCAGCACTGAATCACTACACTGACAGACAAAGAACACGAACACCAGACGCGCACTGCACACGAGTCACAAAAAACACACGCGCACGACACAATACACTGATAAAATGATGCACAATGATGATGATGAACACAGAAGAAGATATGGTGAAGAAATCACTTTGATAGAATTACAAACAACGGTAAAATTCACTGGCAAAATTGCCGTACAAAGTGACGCAGCCTACCTTGGCAACAGCTCTAGGTAGACTTCTAATGACGTACCTAGAGTCAGTAATTTATAAAGCAGTAACGAAAAATAATTCTAACCTGAAGTTAGCATTGAAATCATATACGATTACTTACAATAGGCCAACTAGTTTGTGTTACTGATTTGTATACTACTTTCTTGATATAGCTACAAGGCTACATTGTTAACCAAAATTCGACTTCTAACGACAATAGTTTTTACCGTAAATCCCCATTTCTCATACTACAGTTTGCGTTTGAATATCTGACTATGTTGTAGATCCCTGACCTATCTTGTAATTTCAGACTACTTTTATTTATCTCACGTAACTAAGGATTAGATATTTAGCACAGAAGTTGCTTCAAATCGATGTAAAGTTTAACTTTAATTTACATGCAGTTAGCGGAATACAGTAGAAGTCATAGTTTAGATATCACGTCATTTAAACTGACAAGACGGACACATTCATACAAATAGGCCTAATATACCACCTACGTTAATAGAACAAAGCGATTGAATCTTGACATTTCCAAAAGCTTTGTAAACTATGTTTCAATTTTTAATCAAATATAGGCCTCTGAAATACACTTGGTTGAAAATATACATTTATTTCTTAAATTCGTCATCACGTGAGGCGAATGCTAAGTAGGCATACATTCTCCACCAACTACAACCAATTACAGAGTTTCTACAAAGTAACTAATTACAGTGTTACCTTGTCTCATTAAGAAAGCTCTTTAATTGTTATTATTCTATTTCCAACCGTTTTTGCACGTCTCCTGTAATCTTTTCTGCGAGACTCTGGCTAAAACTATGTTTGCAGCTATTATAACAGCTGCAACTAGGCCATTATTAGGTGTTAGATTTGCCTCTTTTTCCTGCAGTCTGCCACTGCGACACGAAACATTGCATGGCCAGCATAAATCAGACATCCGTGTACATATTTCACGACTACGACAAGTCTGTGACTCATACTCAACACAGCCTTATTTAATCAACACCTTGTGATCATACACCATGTGAACAGTACCTGTGTTTTATCAGTAAACAGCGAATTTCACGCCTATAATTACCGAAATTCTGCGAAACAAATTTACGATCTTATTTATTATGATTCCAGTGAAAAAACTGGCAAAGGAGTTGTAGTTCCCTCACGTACTAGCCCGATGTGCTGTGTCGTACCATTTAAATTGAGTTTAATCGTCTCACCCTTCATTGAGCCTTTCGCTTTAGGTAGGCCACTATCTAAGAAGGGAATTCGCAAGAAGTAAATGTAACTGCGTATTTTTTTATAAAACAAAAATAGTTGTTTACACTATTATAATGAAGTCGGTTACTAATGTGGTTACTAAGCTCCATCACACAGTTTTAATTACGGGGGAGAGAGAGAGAGAGAGAGAGAGAGAGAGAGAGAGAGAGAGAGAGAGAGAATAAAGGTATTTGTGTTTATGAAGGTACAATTAAATGTTGGAATTCACTAGACCGATGCTTTTATATTATTTTCTTAATGAAATTCAGCTTAGTTATTACGTAATTGATATGAAGTCACGACAAAGAGAGTGAAGAATTATTTACTTCCACTTAGAATGTATTATTTTATTCTAAGTGGGTTCCCCTATATCGTCTTATCTGTATCAGTTAAATTTTAATGGGAATGCCCGTCTATCGCGCGATAACATAATACGCTGTTAGATGAAAAGACAATATAAGCAAAAATCTCAGCTCACGATAGGGTGGTACAAAAAAGGAAGAAGAGTGGTGGAGATACACAGTTAACAAGGGCGGTATGATGGCAGGGAAGGTGAGTAGAGGGTACAAGTACGTGCCTTAGTTGGGATAGAGGCTGCGGTCGAGTACATCTCAACAATAGCGGAGACTGTTTCAAGCTAAAAGGCTCAAGAGAAAGGAGCTGCGAGTTGTCATCTCTGCCTGAAATAATGAGCAGCAAATAATAATCCCGGAGCCTACACACACACACACACACACACCGCGTTCACATGTCCGACCTTACAGGAAACAATTAGCAGGCTGCCTAGTAACACAGCATGTCCTAATTTTGGGTTAACCTCATTAAACCTCCATCACTCATCACGGTCGTATGATGTAAACGCATTGGTAATGCCAGTTTAAGTTCTCCTTACATTTTGATAGCAGTGACCTACACGTCTGAACCGATAAATGTTTGACACGTTCATGTTTACTTCTTATGTTGTGTTTTAGGCTATATAGACTAATTTTGGTATTCGTAAATTAAAACGTATTAATTAGAAAATGTAATTAATCTTTCTGGAATATTTGTGGTAATCTAGACTGTACCACAACCTTGTACAGACGGGGCGCACATAAAAAATTAATGTAAATTTTGTATTGATCGAGAATATAAATTAAAGAACTCTGAAAATCGCAACCTATGCGTGTCCATACGGAAACACGCACCCGCTTTAAAAATCAATATCAAATTAATAAAATTCTGTTGCGACATTCCTTTTGCAATCAGACACGTGTAGCAGTTACTACTGGGGAGCATTCGTGGCAGGGCCGAGGGGGTCCGTAAAGACACATGTGTACGTGAGTGTGAGTGTGAGGGTGAGAATCTGTGGATGTAATTCCATATTTGCTGTATAGTAATTACGTTTCCATGTAAGGACTGCAAACATTTTAATCAACGCCAGGGGAATGTAATACCCTGACATTGTCGCACCCTGCTCTTTCTCTCCAGTTAATCCTAACACACCTGAAGGGTTGAGGCAGTGCGCAACAACACTACCATAACAATTTTCTCTCTCACTCGCTGTGTCGATATTAGATTATTAAGCTATTAGCAAGTTGATGACAGTACACGCTAGAAATAATCAATTCCCTACACGAAGCTCATAGTGACTCCTCCTCTATTACTTTAACTATATTTATGCATAGTCAGTGTATAAATTTATACATACATGCATATAAAACATACTAGTCTTTGATCGTTAGATTCACTGTTTTACACAGTACAGTATGTGAGCGCGCGCGCATTGACATACACGTGGGGAAACATGTAAACGCGCAAACCAAAACAAGCAAACTTTCTTACACTAGCCAGATAGTAAATAAAGTTGTGAAAAACGCATACATTTTCCCGTCCAGAGAAACAATCAATAGCGTATATACAAATTAAGTGATTCATGGTTTATAAGTGACTAAGTTTCATGCATAAGATTACTCACTTTTCCTTGGAACATAAACACAATTAAGTCTAATTTTTACTAAACTTGTATTGTAACCACTAACACGCAATTATACTTTCCATAAGCGCTTTCAAGACTCTAGGTTGTGTTCCATCTGAAGATGAGCCGAGAGGCTTGAAAGCGCTTATGGAAAGTATAATTGCGTGTTAGTGGTTGCAATACAAGTTTAGTAAAAATTTTCCTTGGAAGTTGGAAGATTGTTTTTAATATTTACATTGTAACAGTGTATAAAAAATATATTCTGAATAATAAGAAAAAGTTAGGCTTATTCGCTTTAGCACTTTATCAGTGGATGGCAAAACTGAAACCTTATCAAAGACGAATTATTTTCCAGACATTTACAAGACAAAGTAAAGTCACAAATATGTGAAAATCTGTTCTCTACACTGTTGTTTTCTCTAATTACGAGATTAAAGGGATGTATGGGATACGAAGGCTATAGAAGTCGTCGTGTAGAACAAAATATTAAGGGCAAAATAACAAAAATATTTAAGGAATAACCCGGCCAAATTAAATAAGGCCCTAACGGTCAAGGCAAAACATTGTAAAACGTATAAACACCTACGTTACCACCGGTGGGGGGAATATGCGTAACTACTAGGGTGGGGCGTGTGACAAGCGGACAACAGACGCCGGCTGTCAGGTGTGAACAAATGACTGCCACATACGTACACGTACACAAGCCAGTATGAGGCAGAGTTACAGTTAGAGTATACTTTTATCATCTACCAGTTTTGTAGCTAATAACGGTCGGTCGTGTCCTACGAAACTGCTGTAGGTATTAAAACAATCATAACACAGTGAGTGCCCGATTTACGTCACTCCAATTAACGTAGTGTATACGTTGTATTTAGCCGTTATGATGACGCAGTGGTTTCGCTGTAACGTCGCCGACGCTCCAATAAATAATATTCAAATGCGGCGGTTAACTTTGTACTGAGTGTGATACTTGTCTCATGAGTCAATACGGTATGCTTACGTTTATTAAGTGAGTGCAACTGTAATTTCTGTGAACAAACTGCCGCCACCAAGAACTCAATATTTCGAAGGTGTTTGCGTCATACCTAACGTGTTCTTTGAACTGTAGAAATGCCTATCTCCCCAAATCACTGTTCCGTTGATAAAATGCGTCATATTCAGTCCACGTGGACCAATAATTTTATTGCCAAAATTGTAAACATCGTTTACGATTGGCAACCATTGTTCTGTCTCACGATGTCGGGCGGTTGACTGTGAGATTGTGTGCAGCAGCAGACTGACGAAGAGAGAAGGCTCCATATTTCCGGCAACTCGTGTGTTAATTTTAACAGACGATTGTATAATATTATACTCCATATTTTACATGTAAAAATCGTTTATTCCATTACAGTGCATGATTTTGTATGTTTTAGAACCTAACCTCTCTCTAAGCTGTTGTTTCTTATAAGAAAGATTGTCTCGATTTTTATATTTTTCAGTTAGCGAAGCGAACTTTAAAACTTAACACGACATTATCTGTGGTGCTTAATTTCGGACATGAGGTGTCCCTTTTGAAAATAATGGTGAACCATGTTTGCAAATATTCTGAAGAAATTAAAGTAGGCTATACTCTTCAACTTTGCCACTAGAAAATTTATTTAGTGATTAAGGTACAGGAAACGTGTTTAACAACATATTTTTAGTGCATCGCAGTGCATAAAAAACAACGTGCTCTTGAAGTATGTGAATCGGGATCTATTAAAAAATTAACTAACTTTCTACATCCGAGTTACTAGTATGCACACTGTAACACGAAACGTTTGTCGTATTGAATAGTTTTAAGAAAACCGAATGAGTTTAGTCCATATTCTATAAATAAGTGTGAATTGCGATGAAGTTCAATAGTTAAAACGATATAAAACACGAACTGAGTTATCCTTTAAACAGAGGCGAATTACAGCTTCACTGAAGGTACGAATCACGACTTCATAATGCACGCTAATGTTTCCAATATTATCTTCTAAGAAACAAAGATATGGACTGCTCTTTCTATTTCATCATGTTTCAAAGTCGTACTAACTGTTGTGACTTTACCGATCCTCAGTCTATATGATTCAGTCAAGATAACCTTCAATTAACCGATATTGCTGCAAGACGTGGCCTTCTAATAAGTGTCAAATATCAAACACCAACTATCAAGTAAATGAGAATAGCCCTATCTGGCGATGGTGATAAAACCACTGGTAAAGTCAATGATAAGAATACTTTTATGCATTAATAATAATAATAACAATAAAAATGGAAAGAGCACATGGTATGACTAAAGATATTTACAATAAAAAGTGCATATCTAAAAATGCGAAAATAAGGCATTACAATACAGTAGTAAGGCCAGAATGCCTATACGCAAGTGAATGTCTAGCACTGAACAATAATTTAGACAAACTAGAAATATTGGAAAGACGAATTATTAGGAAAATATTAGGGCCACGAAAAACTTCAATACATCAAAGTATATAAAATTAAACAAAAACAGTGAGAAAAAGAAGACTAGTATTTTTTGCACATTTATATAGAATGGACGACACTAGGTTAACAAAACAGATCTTCAAATATCTGTGGGGAAAGAAGTCAACATAAAGTTGGCTTAAAGAAGTGAAAAAGGGTTTAGAAAAAATAATATAAACGCAGAAGAAGCAATTCAAAGAGAAGTTTTTCGGGAAAAAATGTTAAAAATAAAAGGAGTCCAGGGTAGGAGAGAGAAAAACGCAAATTCGAAGTGGACCGAAGACAGGAAGAAGAGACGTAGTGAAAAGATGACAGAATATTGGAGAAAAATAAAAGAACAAGGAATAAAGAATTGAAATTGGCACGTGGCCCTCAGATGGCCAGTACAAATAAAAAAATAAAATAAAATAATAATAATATTAATAATAATAATAATAATAATAATAATAATACTGTTGATGATTAAATGTCGGGGCATTTAATATCATGAGGTTTGTTTTTGCTTGTCGTCGAGAGGCGACGGAGCTCTCAGTTTAATATCGTCGCTCCTACACAGCCTAGATTACGCTGGGTGATGTATAAAGCGTGATTTACTTTGTTACACACAGCTGACGTTTATACGACACACGCAAGCACGCACGCCACGCGTGATTTACATAAAAATAAACAAAAACGTGAAGAAGATTTACATGAAAATTTATGAGTTTTCATTTAATAACAGTTTCCACAGAGAAGGAGGATTTTTGTTACCAAGGGGTTGAATGTTACTCTGTTCGCGCGTTAGTGATTGATAAATTACACGACGCAGACACTTTAATAATGTGTGAACGCAACGTCAGAGTGGATGCACAGTGAAAACTCTCACGCTTATGAAGTGAACATGTTTATCGAACGCTCTTACAAAACTGTTGAATTTAAAAAAAAAATAGTAACCGAATAACATATTAAAAAGTGTAATCCTCTAGTCTGCTCTGTATCCGCACCCGCGCGTGGATTTCTGATTTACGCGCGCGTGTGAGTGTAATGGTAAAATTCGAAAAGTTCCTTACTTTAGTTCACTAAGCTGCGCCTACCGTTCAAAAATGTTAATAGCAGCTTACGTAATATTATCTTTTTTAACCACAGAACTAAGTAATCGTATTATGTTACACTCTACTCTTTATCGTTACACTCAAATCTAACCATCTTTCCCAGCTGTTGATATAGTTTACGTGCATATTAGTCAAACTGAAATTTTTAATTTTAATCAGTTGTTTTTGTAAAACACACAGAGACAGAAAGCGCGCGCTCGTGCACACATAGAGGATTGTATGTAATAACGTCACCTTTGTGTAATCACTTAGGTTTTAGTAATATTCCTTCTTAGTGCGATTACTTTGCAATTGAATTGAATTGTGTCATTATTATTCATATATATATATAACTTTAATATTTATAACTAAATTTACCTCAAGATATACTATTTTCCTTTAGGAACATGTTTCGGGAGTTCTTGTTCTCCCATCTTCAGCCTTCGCCATCTTGTTTCTGGTGAAGTATTTGTGTGTTGGCTTCTGGATGTTGGCAACATCCAGAAGCCAACACACAAATACTTCACCAGAAACAAGATGGCGAAGGCTGAAGATGGGAGAACAAGAACTCCCGAAACAAGTTCCTAAAGGAAAATAGTATATCTTGAGGTAAATTTAGTTATAAATATTAAAGTATTATATACATCAAGAAACGGACTGTAGCAGAAAGTGATTGAAATATATATATATCTTCAATCGGTTCATAACGTTATCCTACGTCTTCCGATCCCTAGTCTCCATTGGTCTCGATCTAACCAAGATTCTTCTTCCAATTCCCGGTCTCTCATTGCCCGATTGATGCCTTCTCTCCAACTCAACCTAGGTCTTCCTCTTCGCCTACGACCATATGGTGTCCATCTCAAAATTTGCTTGGGGAGTCGATTATTCGACATTCTTTGCACATGCCCAAACATCTTAGCTATTTTGTTTTTATGTCGTCGGCAATAGAGTACTGTACCCCCATTATCTCCCGGATTCTGACGTTTCTTACTTTTTCCAGTTTTCCAGTTCCATTAGTATTCATCTAATATTAAAAGAAAAACGAAATTCCTTTCATCTCTCTGAAGCTGAAGTACTTGTTACTACCGTGGAAGCGAAATTCACAGTTTTGTTGCTGATAAATTACGAATTTTGTAAATACGTTGAGGTGGAGAAGACTTTGAAGAAAAGTTTGTATCAAATAATACTGTAATCACTGTTGTTACGTAAGGGCATCTTATGAAATTGGTATTTAAGGTCTCACATTAAAACATGTGACTATATTGGACCCTTATTATAAATTCATGTCCAGTTCTGTTATGTATTTCATATGGTGTCTACACTTCAAGAGCATATTTTAAGCAATAAACTAGGCGGCACTAGTGCCACATAGTGAAGGACGTAGCGCCGCCTAGTGGCAGGTATTAGTGCCGGTGCCGAAAAGTGAGAAAAAGGGGGAGAAGGAAGGAAATTAAGGAAATATTTTGTTACTTGCATACTTTTTCCTTTTTCTTTCTTAACTGACTTATTTATTTGTAAAACAATTTAATATGAAATGTTTATGCATTTTTCATTACAAAAAAAAATACTTAAAATTAAACAAATAGTTTTAAGTGGACCAGTGATAAAGGCTGTGAATTTGTAACAGGCCTCTCCATGTACTAGTAATGTGCACATCACACTGTAATATACTTATTCAATATTACATAATTAATTATAATGAATCCATTTGAGTGTTTGTGGTGTTTTTCTTTAATTTTTCTAACGTTTAAAGCATTTGTGTCTATATTTACAGTTAATTTCACTAGTAAAGACTGAACATGATCATGGTCAAGTTAAATTCAAATTACATAATTTTCAATATTATATAAAAATCACACACACACACACACACACACACACACACACACACACACACACACACACACACACACACACACATTGGTTGGTTTAGTGCCGCCTACAGCAAATTCTTTAAAATATGCTCTGCTACACTTACTACCATTTGAAAGATTTTTAATTATGAAATTTTTTTTAGATTATCATACCATACCCCAGGGTATGCTATAATGTCATGTCGAAAATGACTGGTTTATGTCGAAAAATAGTAGTATTACGAAATACAAGAGCACTGTAATAATGACAATTAATGAAAAACATTCTGAAACAAGTAGGACTACATGTGCGAGAGTTTGTGTAATACACTGACTGTGAATAATCGTAATCTATAAAAGTATCTAATTTCCGCTTTCCATTTTGACTGGTAACACACAAGTGCTCCCATGCGCTTGTTACATAAACTTTCATTTTTCTTTAGAATAACAAAATCTTGGATATCTGGAATGGGCGGAGATGATAAATAGGCGAAGATAAATAATAGGTCTCTCCGCAGCGAATACACTTTCCGTAACGGCCGCGCCATACACGACTGTAAACAACTTTTATCGAAGGAAGAATCTGTGTATGCAAATCAGTTTTACAACTTCCAAAAAGGCAAAAAACATCGCACTTCACTGAACTGTTGACTTATTAGCAACTGATATAAATTAAAAAGTTCCTTTAAAGAACAGTGCTCTTTAATTAAGTTAGTAGAACGAACGAACGCGCAGTGTTGATGCACACAACAAACATTACGGTAATTACCGCTTGCAGTCAGTTTAATGATAAACACATCGGTGTACGTTATAGACTGAGCAGGTGCACTAACGCCGTAATTACTATACTAGACAACTTTTGTACCGTATATTTACCGGAAACCATTACTTAATTACAAGAAGGTTACTGTAATTAATTTTATAGAAACATGTGGTACGCGTGTTATCTTCACATGTGTTCAATACGTGTATTTTAATAAATAAGCCAACTTAGATTTTTGGTTTACGTCCGTCCAATTCAGGAAGCGTTATATATCATGAAACCATTATCTCTCTCCCCCTCTCTCCCTTCTCACGCTTTATATAATTTTATATATTCTACATAGATCTACATATTCTTTCGATCTTTGAGTGTGTGTGTGTGTGTGTGTGTTCTTAATTTTTGGGGAGTATGATAGTAGGCCTACATGTCTTAGTTCGGTTTCAGCGCAAAATTTCCCTCTTATCTCCGAAGGGTTTCCTACGACGGCGACGGTTCGAGATGTCTATCGAACCAACTTCAGATCATTGATTTCTCCTCATTCCGTCCTAGCACATCAACGAGGGAACAACGATCTGAAGAAGAGACAGCGATGAATCTGCCGAAACATTGTCGAGACTCCTTTGAAAAAATAGAGCGAAATACAGCATGGGAATCAGTATAAAGCAACATATAAGCGCACGCGCGCGCGCCCACACACACACCATAAAACATCAATAACGTAATGTAAACGTTAATTAGAATTATTCCAATAAAATGTTGTAATTTTAAAAAATCTCATAGGTTTCACTTTAATCATAGATTTCAATATAGGCTACCTGAATTTCTAAATTGTATTTTTCAGCAAATTGGTCTCAATGGTTCAGACTAATTTCAGAATTTAAGGACAAACTTTTCCTTCTCTTAGACTAATAATTAAGACGCTTCATGACAAATGATATTACTGAATAGTATAGAGAACGACTGCCTTGTGGCCAGAGACTCCGGTTCATATTCGTTGAATAATGACGTCTCCGAAGGACGCAAATCGAAAATAAGTTAAAATTCAGAATTATGGAGGGATACATTCAATTCAACATTCTTTACTTTAACTGCGGCACTGACGCGAATCACTGGGCCGGTGGCTATGGCGGCCCGGCGCCACAAAGGAGTCGCAACTTGTCATCACGCCAGCGCCTGCTCTACGCTTGTCGTATCTTCGAAATACATGCGAATTGCTGAGCGCCTACACTACGCTTCTCGATTCGCCTATATTATATTTATTTTCATGCTGCCTCACAGATAAGGTAGAACAAATAAATTTTACAATACAACTGCAATACCCACGTTGATTTTTGCGAGTGAGGCGTGCGTCATGACAAAAAATAAGGTCATTGCAAGATACAATCAGGATTGAAGATGTCAGAGCAGAACTCGAAGTAAAGGACATAAATGAAAGTATTTCAATTGACAGAAGACAATGGTGGGATCATCTGCGAAGGATGACAGAGGATCGATTGCCGAAAGCGGCGCTGAACCATAAAGCCATTGGTAGAAGAGACGTGGGTCGTCCGAGGATGAGATGGGTGCCAGAACAGGTTTATATAACCTAATCTTTGAGGAGGAGGAGGAGGAGGAGGAGGAGGAGGAGGAGGAGGAGGAGGAGGAGGAGGAGGAGGAGGAGGAGGAGGAGGAGGAGGAGGAGGAGGAGGAGGAGAAGAAGAAGAAGAAGAAGAAGAAGAAGAAGAAGAAGAAGAAGAAGAAGAAGAAGAAGACATTTGTTTACGCGGAATTCCCACCTGTGCGGACATTTATGAGTTCCCCAGGATGTTGCAAGAGTTCTAGTAGATCTTCGTTAGGAAGTTCTTCGTCATGAGAGTCAAGCTCGTCTGCAAGTTCCAATCCCTAGAGTTCTGCCACCGAATACTTATCGAAGTGTTGAAGTGGTGACGTTATACCGAAACCATTGCACCGTTGTTATAAAGAAAACTGGCGTTAGAAATACACGACATAATTCCGAAACATCATTAATCGGAGCAACGTAAAAACTTACGACATACGTAAAGACTTGTTTTCAACTATGATTTAATTCAGTTAATGACTGCAATTGTTTACTGTAAGTGTCCGTTACGGATTATCGCATTTGACAAAAAAGATTTTGAAATAAGTGCGATTTGGATATAGTATTAAATAAAACTTGTTTTACTATGTGCCATGTTTTTAGTGTTTTTGGTTAACTTTTAGTTTTTACTAAAAAAAAATCGTCATTCACGTAATAGTTTTTATTTTTCGTTTTATTATTTAAGGAAACAAATAACTGAGTAAACCTCATTGGCTGAGGTTTAATGTTTATTATATCACTTTATTTGTATTAACATAAATAAAGCTATAGTAGTGTAGTATGTGATTCACGTTTTCTCTACAAATCAATTTCCATTAATTAAGTTAGAATTAATGTTTTCTACTATATAATGTAATGTTGACAGCCAGTTAAAGTAGTTGTCACGTAGAAATAAGTAGGCCTATCGTGTACCTTAAGTATGATTGTAACCTGGAAAACAGAGTAAGGGATACAAAAATGATAATAGAGAGCGTTGTGAGGCATTTATATTGGAATTTACGACTATTGCCGTACAAACATAATTAAGTAAAAACAAACCAAAGACATACGACAACAGTAACTACAGGAGAAGGAGCAGCAGCGGTAACAGTGGCAATACAACTGAAATACGCATCGGAATATTTCCACTGTTTACAAATTATCTCTACTTTAAATCGGGCTGCATATATTTTAATAAACGTAAAACGGTTGCATGCTGTGTCGACATTCTAAAAGCCAACCTCTACCCGTTTAATTTCAGCATTTAATGGACCAGGTTAAATTTCTATAGTGAACTGACATGCAACAAATAGTACGTTATAGTATTACCAGCAGTAAGCTCAGTAGGTTACATGTGGTCTGGTTGCAATAGAGTACGGCAAAGCGCACACAGGTACACGATATGATAATGGCCAACCACGTACTCACGTGATGGTTGGCTTGCGCGCGGTCTACGTTCTCATGTGTGCGTGATTATCAGCCCGAACAGAGGTGGACAGCATTGCGAAATATAATTTGTGTTTCGAATTCATAAATTTTAAGCGCTTATGGGATTAGAGTGAATAAAACATTTATAAGAACACGTGTAATATTGATTTTGCGAATACCAGCTTAATTCCTTGATACTTCATACCACGACATTTATGATTATGAATGAACAGACATGCTCAATTTATCGTATGCACACCATTTATCTTTATCATCTTATCTACTGACAGTCCACGGAGTTTATCTTATCAGAACTTGGAAATTCTTTTTTTTATAATGTTCTAACATATTACTCCCAGTCCTAGCAACTTGAAGCACAACATTAACGTACGTAGGGAAAACACAGTAGAGACGTTTGTATAAGAGGGTGCAAAATATAGTGTGAGGTTACCTTCAGTCGTACAAAATTGGGAAATATATTAATCAAGAATAATAAAACCATAATAAGATGTTTATAATTATAAAAGTTAAGGAAAACATAATCAAAACGACTACAGTGATAGAAGTATCTTTGTGTGAGTGCAATCTGGTTAGATGAGAACCGGAAAGTAAATCTGCTAAGCAGTAAAGTGAGAACGGATTACAACAATGTTATCAGTATTATGATAATCCCTCCCCCCCTTGTGCTGATAATTTTGCTCCCACAATTAGTTCCGTCAATTTAACATAATATTTCTTGCAGTATAAGCATAAATGTAACTCTTATACCTCACCGTGTCAGAATTAAATGTTATGAATTGAGTAATAATTAATGTAGTTCAATTATGAGATGTACAAATGTACAAGTGTAGAATCTATAGACTTGTATAGAGCAGTGTATACACTTGTATACTTGTAGTGTACAATTTACTGCACTGTATTGCTCTTCTGCACTGTGTTTTATCAATGTTTCACAATATCTGTAAAGACCCTAGTCGATTACTGTTTGTCAGTCGGATGCATTCGATTGTAGTCCTTCGGCCAAGAATAATTAGATAAGTTACAATATAATGTTCGTAAAAGTACTCGTGAGACCGAGATATTACAGAATAGAAAATATGTCTAAGCAAAAAACAAAAACCAAAAAAACTGGTCGATGAAACAAGCATAGTCATTTACTCTAAAAGAATAGCCAAAATATCTTTACGTTTCTATATTTCAGATTTTGAATACACAGAGCAATGATCCCAAAGAGGCTAAGGCGGGAAAGAAAAAGAACGATGTTTATTATACAATGATGTTTGGGCGATGGTGTCCGAGGCGTAGCTCAAATTCTTGAGTTCACGACGGGACATGTAGTTGCCCACGCACAAGTATTACAAGTACGTTCAACGGATTCAGAAACTTGGACTTCATAAATTTTGTGTTTTCCTATATAGGTTATACAGGCAGAACGGTTAAGTTCATTATAAAATTGAGGGCTCATAATATGTTAATAGTAGCCTAGTAGTAGATTATACGTTTCTGTATCTCAAACGAAAGAATATGTTTCTTATATTTGAAAGACACTAATCTGAAAATAGCCAGCTCTACAATAATAATCGTATGACTGACTTCCGGAAAAAATGAAAATTATAATTACCGTTGAAACATACGAATTATCAGCAGTAACTGATGAAGACAACGCTAATATCCCTCATTGTAATTTGTTAACACTGCAAACACGTATTTTTACCAATGTAATTGGAAAAGCTTAAATTTCCAAAAAAAAAAATCACTCTTAGTCGTATACTTTGTTTGAATTACAGTTTCAGCAGTGGGAATGGAAGTATCTTTCGCAATGGCAGTGTCATCCGATGTTACTTCCATTTTTAAGTCTTTACCGGTCAGGACTAAAATATCCTATGTAACCTTCATTACCGGATCCCTCACATGTTTGTGAACAATCTTTTATGACTTGATTACATCCGTATATTCTTTCACAATTGGCCGAAATACACCGTCCACTACAAAACGAGTGACATTTGTACAAATAAAAGTCTTAACGTTTACGACCATTCTGAATTATATACCAGACGAATACTGTTGTAAGAGACAATGAACGCACATCAATGTCTATAGAACGCAGGTAATTATACAACAATTCTAAATCAAATGAATATATGTATAGTTATTAAATTGGGGAGAAGAAGATTACAAATATCATACAATAAATGTTTGGTAAAAGCTATATCTGATGCACTGCTTACCCATTAAAAGCTATGAGATTATGGATCTCCTCGTAAATTCCTTACAGACCTAAATGTCTTTCATTCACTTGTGATGTCTGAAGGAAACGTCATTTATTAACATATGCACTGTAATATGGGGCTACTTCGGCTTATGAGTTTAGCAGGGTTTGTGATTTCAGCTGCAAAGCGAAATCCGTATTTAATTACTCTTGTAAATTGTCAAACCAGAGTGTAATATTAGACGCCAACGGCAACCTCCGCTTCTACGGAGAACATAAATTTGGAAGTAATACAAACATACACGGAAGGCAATAAACGAAGAGCGAGGGAGCCGACGTAAAAGAAAACGGAGAAGGTGTGATGAAGAGAGCGGGATAGAAAGAGAAAGAGAGGGACTTATTTGAAGGGTGAGGCGAGAAGCTAAGAAGGTATTTGGAAGCCGTACGTAGGGTATGAGGAGGGATCAGGCAAGGATTAAGCCTATGATATTGGCGCAGCAGATCCCCGCTTATTAGCCGCCCAGTTCTCTGCTTAGAACGCTGTGCCACACCTCTGGGTTATTAGTTCTCGAGATCAAACGGGAACTGTCTCACCGCAACACTGTCTCAGCGAGATGAGAAACTGCACTTCTGTCCGCCTCTCGACGTGACGATGTTCGCGCGCCCTGCCCTGCACTCATACTCACACTTCCGTTTAAACTCTGTCATCTAGTCTCCTGCTGCTAACGTCTGTTCATAAGAAAAAGTTACGACACATTCAATGTTTATTACTCCCTATAATCATAAATTAAAAGAATGTGTGTGTGCGCGCGCGCGCACGCGAGTGTGTAAGAGAGAGCGCGCGTCCGTGCGTATTTGTTCACGTGTGCTTTCTCAACGCCAAAATATATGTACTTTTGTTAATCCACAACACTGATAATTTTTTATTGATTTGTTTTCTGTAGTACGTACACATTCCTTTACATAAATTTACACATTCCTTTCCAACTCGAGCGTTAATAATTTTATACACTATAATAGGTAGCCAATCTTTTCAATTTTAATTACTAAATAATACAAAAGGCTTAGATCTTATAATAAACCGCACACCCTATAAATAATGAGCCAATGTAAGTTCCAATATCGTCACCTACTGAGGACCAACAGGTCAACAAACCAACAGAGCTATGAGTATGTACAAACCAAGTTCGAATCAACGACCAGTTGCATTGTAGAGGCAGTTATGGCCGCTATATCCCAAAGTGTTATTTTTGTTTCAGAAACCGGTAAAACACAGACGAGACAATATTCGTATGTAGTTACATGAGAGGTAGACAAAGATTCAGAGTTAGCATGAAAGGGAGACGAGGAGAGGGTTTATGTGAAAGCACAAAGAAATACAGAATTAGGCCTAACTGAATACACAGTTATATTGCATGATCGCTGATTTTTAGCTCTGTGAATACAAAAGTGAACACATATACAAAGGCGAGCGCGCGTCTTCGAATACAACACTAACTAGTCTTTGAAACGTTTGAGTGTAGAAACGGTAAAACGAAGCGAATGGATACAAAAGGATTTGAGAACCTTAAGTCGCAAAGGCAGAAGCCAACAAATATAATTCTTAATGGTAACTGCCAAAACAGTCTGTATTGTTTTTAGTCTTTGTTCTAACTTATTACATTATTTTCATTTGTCTTCGACAACCTAAAAATTTCTTTTCGTTGAAATAGTGTGTCACGATCGAGAAACCAACGAATTAAAGTACGTTAACCTAATTAAATATTAAAGTGTTTAGCTATTTTTAAATAGAAATTTTTATCTTATTCTCGTAAATTCAATTTCGACAAATATTTTTTAGTAAATTATGAAACAAAATGACAGTTTTTTCTTAAAAATAAACGCCAGATGAACTATTTGGTAATGCCGATCAATACATCGTTCAAGTCGCCGCATACACTGTTTTAAAAACCTCTTCTGTTCCTCTTTTATTAAATTAATCCTTATTGAATGCAAATAATGAAAGGGGAAGATTAAGTTAACACTTTGATAAGAAATTCTGTTAAAGAACTGTGTAATAGTTTTTCTTTCTTTGTGCACGTTGATAGACTTCATTTAACTAACTATTACTGCAATAATACCACTCCGCCCAAATATAATTGATAATTGAATGTTGCCTTCAAAGAATATAAATTTTGTAAATAAAAAAATTATGTTTGCATAAAAGATACAAATACACGTATATGAAGCAACGTTCATTTTTAATATTCTCAAGTGATTTTCCCTCCTATAAGTATGTTACAAGAATATATAGAATACATTTTGCAAATATAGACAATACGTCATCAAGTATTGTTCAGTTGTTCACAAATTACTTTGCTGTCATAATAACACGGTTATTACAAGCATCACGGACAAGCAAAGTATGATAGCCGGGTAATTTATGGGAATGCAATTCTAGTTATTAATCTGAAGTCAATTAACGTATTTTTAAATTAATTTTTAATAATAAAGACATAAGTACAACAAGGAAACCCACCACCCTGAATTAACGCAGTTCGTGGAATTTTTAGTTTTTAATCGTTTATATCAACCCACTTTCTCTCGCTTTGTATCTCCTCATTTTCTCTCGCGCCGTTTCTCCCCCTTTCCCTTATTCTCATCGTTTTTAATCCCATTTCTCGTTTTCTCTCAGATTTTCTTAATAACAGAATTCCCTTACGGAATAAAAATATTCGTCAGAGTTTAAATTCGTTAAAAGTTTTTTAACAGACAGAATTTATTCGACAATTATCTCATTAAAAGTATTAAGTCTGAATTACTCGTTTATTATTTTCGTAATGCACAAACTTACAGAAATAGGATTATAAAGTTTTACATTAATATATTCGGCAGTAAAATTAACAAGTTGTGAGTAGAATTGCTTGAAATTAAATGGCTAAACAATTTTGTTGCAAATCACAACTCCCCAAACGCTAATCCAGTAAATGCCATGGTATGCCCAGCAGCTTGGTTAACTATACATTAGAAAATCTATATTACCTCTGGGGAAAGGATAATTCCGGCTTATATAATATAACTTAATACGTCGAATTCCCAGCAGTAATGCACGGCTTAAACACGCGTGCGACCGGTTATATTTAACTTTATTACTTTTTTGTGGCCTATTGACTCCATAAGCGTAGTTAGCCAAGTACTGACCAATAACGAAATTGTACGTTAAACAAGTAACTGTGTAGAAAGCAATTTTTTTAATTTTTTTAATTTATTCCAAGTACCTTATCTGATATTCCCGCGTATAATATTTGCATGTAACACCTTGGCGACCACCATCTGGCTATATATATATTTTTTATCCTCTTTATCAGCTCATCCGTCTCTCCTCTACAATATTTTTGTATTCACGTCGCGTTAGAGTTTGAAGTTAGAGATAAATAAGTAAATGCTATTCTAGACCTTTTTAAAATTATGTAAACCTTTGAAGCCACTAGACTCAGCTGCAATGTAGAGTTAAATTTTTGAGACATTGAGGCAAACTCCTACAAATTACTAGTTAATTTATTTTAAATTATATACTTATATGATTTAGTACTAATTGCAGTCACTAACTTAAGGGAAACCTCATTTCTGTCTCCACCCTGCTGGTCATTAACTCAAAAGAAAATGGGTGCGACATTTGATCCTTCATCCTTCCCTGTTAAATCGGCTTCTCTTTCTCAGGCGACCTGCATTACTGTATGAATCGGCGACTGCAGTGAGAAGATGTAATTTTTAATTAGCCTGTGGTATGGTATTTTAGAGGCTACTAAGTGTACACTTTCCGCCGCACAATGGGCACCGCTGAGTTAACCGTGAAAGTAAAAAGAACAGAACTGTCTGAAGAAGTGCACTGCAAGACAATACGTGTAAATTATACAAACCTCAAGTATCGAGCAAATTGCCACTTACAATTCCAACCCACTGAAAATGAAGGTTTCTGTAAATAAAACCACATAATTTAATAACTCGTTTTGTCTTTGCGAGATGAACACAAGTGATTCGAATTCCATTGAAATATACATTAAGTAAAGGGCACTAACCAGCATTATTTTACAACGCTTAGTTTGTAGATGAAGGCTGAAACAACATCCCAAAACATCTGCATTTATCACATGCAGACTTTTTGCACCTTTTCTGTGGTTGAGAAACACGAAATTTTTCCGAATTATTGTATTTACCCCTGAAAAGCACAAATGTATTTCATATTATGTAAATATGTTACATAACTTAAGAATGTAGGGTTAAATAATAGTTCATCTTCCGTAGAGCCCACAAAATGTTGCAACCGTAGAACTCTATGAAAACTACCAAAAAAATTAAGTTACATTTTACCTGCACACACCGATTACAGATTTGTTTGTGCGATTGTTTCAAGAGATTAAATTTTTAAAGCTTAAAATGTGACCAAAGTCTTGTTATTCCATCATAATCATTTTTGTGGTATTATTTTATATGTAATATCTTCAAATAAATACACTGCAAGTAAGTTTATTTTCACCTGACGCACGTTTCACAGAAATGTATCATTCTTTATCTACAGAGGTTTGTTTGAATTGTAATTGAATGTTTCGCTTACAACTAACGGATAATCTAATTTACTTCGATTCTATTTTCGATTGTTTCAATGTTTATGTAGTAGCTATTTAATATAATATAGCTACTATAATAATAATAGCTATTTAATAATATAGCTAATATAATATATCTATAGCTATATATAATGTAGCTTTTATGTATATATTTAATATATATTTATTATTATAATAAATGTGTGATTTTTAAATAAATCGTCTTGTTTTATTTTTATTTGTATTTGTTCTTTAATTAGTAGATTATGATTATTGTGTTTGTAAATATTAAGATTTTCCCAGATATTCATTTTGTTAACTTGTTGTCCATTTTTAATTAGTTTGACATTTTGAATCTCTGGAAATTTATGTTTGTTGTTTAAACAGTGTGTAGCTAAATTATATATTTTATATGTGTACAATACATAATGTAACATCGTTACAGAAATCACTAAAGTAAAAGCTTTTAAAATCTGCGAAGTACGTAGGCTATACACACCCAAACACCTACGCATGTAATATTTCACAGAAATCTTTCTCTCCAAAAATAAAGAAAAAAGGTTATACAAACATTTTGTTTTCTATTTATCGCAAATTGAAGATTTTTATTTTCCCTTTTCTTCTCTAAAAGGAAAATACATGACATTACATCTACTTAGTTGAATCGGTGACACATAAAATTGTACTGTATTTTAATAGGTGTTTAATTGTATTTCGCTTAAAACGTATTAAAAAATTGGTTTGAAAAACGTAAATTGTATGCTTTTCATGAAAATCCTCAGAACGTTTGTAAAAATTTGTCATAAAATTTCATGATCACATTTTGTTCTAGAAAAATCACTAGATTAGTTAAAGTCCTTCAAAATGATTCAGTTAGTTTGCATGTGACCATCGTAGTAGTAAAATGGTCACAACTATAAGTAATCGGCACTTAACATTCATTGTAGAAATTTGGTTACAAGGATGAAAAACTTGTACTTGTAATTTTAATTTATTTCAATAATACACTCTTGAGTAGATAACATTTAATACACATCTATATATATATATAGAAGGATAAGCATGTCTGTTTTCATGACATTCTGCGCATTGTTTTTGACGTTGATAAAAAAATATAAGACATAAATATTAATGTATAAATACACTTAATAATGACATAAGTTGTGCATCCTAACATCCGACCGGGTAATATTTTGTTTAAACGGAAATATGAAAACAATTGCCAAAGAAATATGAAATTTTGCTTCCATCTTTTGCAAAAATAATCTGTAACACAATATTAAAATTGTAAAACAGAGTCGTGCTTCATAATAAATGAAGCCGCATACTTCCTAATAAAAAGGACAGGTTATAAAAGGAGAAAGGGAAGAGAAATGTATGTCCCTGCTTTCACGACAATAAGGGAATTGCAATAAATGTTAAGCGTGCTCAGATCTAAAGTACACTGTTTTCATTTACAATTTAATAACATAGCTGGAAGCGCGCCTTTACTTTGAAAACTGCAGACGAACAAGCGGAGAACTGGATAAGAAGATACATCAAGGATCGGTATCGTTGGTGAACGAATGCAGAACCCACATGTTTGTTGATACAACCGATGCGCGCTCACGCCACTGTCACGGATATTAAAGGAGAACCCAAGAGGACGGTATGATTGAAACGTAACTGCAATTCTGTTCTGTAATTTATTGAACAGTAGTAAAGCATGCGTACACATGTGCAATGTGTCTAACGTAAACTGATGAGGATACACTCTTACACTGCACATTTTGTAGCATGATATTCAGGTGCACATATTCACATTATTACTACAACTTACAGTATTTTGACTATTTTGTATACACTGACGTAAATTGTACGTCCAAAAATGTCTTATATTTATCGCATTATGTTACAGATTCGTACAAGAAAATACTGAAAAATTCTGAGAGATAAATTGAATATTTGATAGGGCGTAGTGGGTGCACCTGCTTACAATAAGTCGTTTCTTGGAATCGAACGTACCAAAGAAGGATTTCTATCATCAAACGAACAAATTTCTAGCATAGTCAAACGGACTTGGGTCTACTACGAATGGTTGAACATACTACTAGTCTCATTACCTTTTTTACCTTTTTGGTGTACCGAATAGTTAAAACAATACACAGTGTATGGAAAACGGAATCATTAGAAATGTGGAAACGCCAAAACATGCCAGTAACCAGTCCTTAAATGTTACGTTTCGTTAACAGACACTTATCACGTTAACATTTTCAGGAATCAATTCGCGCGGATAACGTGATTAACGTTTGTTTTTTTATTGTTTCCTTTTACTCTATTTTAATCAAGTATACAAAAAAATCATGCAAAATTCATGCTTTTGAATTGTAGACCCTTTTGTAAGTGTTAAGAACACACACACGCACACGCGCATGCACGCGCGCGCACCACTTTATACCACACAATCGCAAATAATTCGCAAGTTTCAATGTGATTTTAAAAGTTTCTACTTGATTACTTTTATCTCTGACGTGGCTTTAAATGTTACACAATGCGCTTTGGTTTTATTTGCAGTTGTTCTATTTTATAAAATGGAAGTGTAAGCGAAATCCAATGTTATTATGGTTTGGTAACAACGGAGAGGAGAACTTTCAAGTGCGTTGAATGTGGAGGTGGAGACAGTACAGAAGACGCCAAGTCTCTAATAAACATCGAATACTACAAGTTTCAAAGACTCCTTCAAATAACCAGAGATGGAAATCGAGGTATGAGGGCAGAGAGAGAGAGAGAGAGAGAGAGAGAGAGAGAGAGAGAGAGAGAGAGAGAGAGAGAGAGATAGGGAAGAGGGAATGAATTCGACTGTTTATAGGGAACATCAGACAATAGCAAACTGAGTGAAAAAGGAAAACGCTCTGATGAGTTTTAACTGAGGTGAATTGACAGAGGGGCAAAAGAATCTCTGTAAAAGAACTTGGGAAAGTGATTATTTATTTTTCCTGCGAGATAAGCAGGAAACTCCTGGGTTTATTTGATACTCGTTTCAAATGGTTTTGGGGGTTGTGTTCCATGTTGCTTGAATGAGAGGTATTCAATAGTCTTGAATCAGCAGTAACGTATTACTTGCGCCCTTCTACACACGCACACACACACACACACACACACACACACACACACGCACAACCTGTCTTTTCGGTGAAAACAATGTCCTCGTTGAACCTGAACCGTTTATCACTTTACACTTTATTG
Organism: Magicicada septendecula; assembly: GCA_034769895.1. Classification (NCBI taxonomy): domain Eukaryota; kingdom Metazoa; phylum Arthropoda; class Insecta; order Hemiptera; family Cicadidae; genus Magicicada; species Magicicada septendecula. Next base: position 266,452,024 of record CM068371.1, read on the forward strand.
TGTGAGAAAAGAAAAGAAGTTCACCATTTACAACGGTTTCCTTGCTAAAATTATCTCCCTCATAGTTCACGCAACGATGAATTCAGTGTCATAACTCTGATTACGTTGTTATCTGAACGGGACACTCGGTTCGGCTCAAACAATTTAAGCGTAACAGACGTTTCTAAACACCTCACTGACACCACGACTGTCCGCAAAGACGATTATGCCACTTAATAACGTCTCAGTATCTATACAAAGGACTGTCAAACAGAATTGGATAGATAATATACTTCTGCGCTTCACTTTATTGTTTCAGAATGAAAAGGTAACACAGTGCACGAATAAATTTATTTACGGTAATTGATTTCTTTTTTCATAGAGTACACAATTTTTAAAATTTTGTATAAGACGCTCGTTTGCACTTCCACTGACTATGGAAAATAGACCCGCGAACGTTTGTATATGGCAAAATTTTAATTTCAATAAACATAATGTAAACTTGATAATTAACAACTGCGTACTATATATAAGATAATATTAATAAAAATTATCCTTTAGATTATGTGTTTAATAAATTTGGCGAAATGTTTTCTAGTGTGAGTGACAAGCAAAACCATTTAAGCGAATAATAATATAATATAAAGATGATTTAACGTAAAGAAAAATAAGTATATCAAAAAGACTTTGAAATAAGTAAATTAAATATAATTCAATACTTGCGCCTACGTGTGTGTTCATGAATGAAATTTCTATCTTATCCCGTCTTCCGCATTCCAATTTCTTGCCGTCCTGGCGTCTTCTTTCGGTTCTGGCGTGCTGTTTCTTGCAGGGTACAAAGCTAATTGAATCTTCTATACATTCCCTTTTAGAAAGTTTAGATTTGCCTTTCTTTTCATGTTGCGTTGTTAGTTCATCTCCATACTGACTTAGGCTACCTTATTTTTGGCATTCTGTTTAAGTGGCTCCTTATTATTTGGTTTCGATGTTGGACATAATTTCTATTACCAAGTTAATTAATTAGTATCCTTATTTTCTAGTACCTGTCTGCATCCAATCTGGTTAGTGCACAATCTCCCTCCAGTATTCCATCCCTACAGGCTTTTATCTTCTACCAATTCTATTGGATATACGTATTTCATACCTTGGATCCGCATACTGCTGTTGTTTCCGCCATATCTTTATATTTAAATAGTTTAACATTCTATCGCGAGACACCAAGTATCCCGGTGCACTCGCCTTTTTGGAATTCTTTCTCTTTTTTCTTTCTTCTTCCCGTATTTCCTTTTCTACTGTTCCCAAATATTTGCATTTTTCTGTGTCTCACTTTCTCTCTGGTTATCTATTGCTTGGTCATACGCAACTGTATGTTTTATATTTTTGCAGACCCCATTTCAATTTCTGTTCTTGCAATTTTCGAAGCATATAATGAGCATTCTGTATTTTGGAGGTTTATGTATGACATTAATGCTCCGCCGAATCTGCATGGGCATGGAGCTGCACATTGTTAACCCTAGAAATTTTTATAAACAGAGGTAGTTAATTGAGGTGAATATACAATTTCTGCAGATCACTAAGTCATGCTGATTGGTAATACGTTAAGTAACAGGAATGAATTTTGTTTGAAACACAAATTCAAACTAACATAAGTAATTCATATTTAACTAATAACGAAAGTTTGTCCGTTCCTTTTGTCAGTTTAAACTGACAACTGAAGAATAATTGGAAAGAAGAGGAACACGTTACTTTCATTTTTTGAAAAGGAGGTTCGTTTCATTTTACTTTTTACTTTCTTTCATGCAGTATTTCTGTTTTTCGTTAACAACAACGAATTTAGTTGCAAACTGACAAACTCTTATCTACGTGGTTGTAAGTGGTATGACATGTGTGCCAACCCGTATTTATTTCGTCAGCTTTGTTTCTGCGTTATACTAACAAACATTTGTTTCATAATTCTGTTTCGGCCGTTATAGGCGTAACATATTCATGGGACGAACAGATAAGTGACTTGCATTACTTGAATGTCGGTGGTACGGTATTTCGGTGCATGCAATATCTTGCTTTTGTTATTAGATTTAAATACTTTCGTTGCATGCTTTGCTCTAATATTTTGTTTCTTAATCAATTTCATTTTATCAATAGCCATAATTTAGTAAAAAAATGTTTCTATAGCTAGGCTAGTTTATTATTTAAGGAATAATAAATGTTTGTATTCGAATGAAATCAAATAAACCCAGTAAGATTATACGACACAGATATTTTTTCGATTAAAATTTCTAAGAAAATTTGGCTTTCTGCTTTACGAAATAGTTTGACATAGAAGAAGAGCACCGATCAAATTCTTAAAATTTTCAAAATATTGTTATTTATAACTTTTTCTAAACAAAATGACATACAAAAAGCGTAGGCATACAATCACTTGGTCACTCATATTATTACTTCCATGTTCCTTAAGGAAATGGAAGTATGGTGATGGCAAAAAAAATCGTGTTCGAGATTATTGCAGAATATGATTGTACTACACTCAAAACATGAAAAAAAGTCATTTTTCGAAAAGTGTCTGTGTGTGTGTGTCTGTGTGTCTGTCTGTGTGAGTGTCTGTGTGTGTGTCTGTAGATTTTTTTCTATGGCAAACGATAACAGCCGCAAATTCAAACAGAATCAAATAATTTTTTGCATACAGCCCTGATTTGTAGAGTACTCGCAACCTATTGTTTTTGGTGAAGATCGGTTGAGGGAAAGGGGTAGTTTACAGGCAACGGTTTTTTTTTTTATCAAGGGTAATTTTGTTTGTTTGGCAAATGATAACAGCCGCAAATTCAAACAGAATCAAATAATGTTTCGCATACAGCCCTGAATTGTAGGGTTCTCAAGATCTGTTGATTTTGGTAAAGATCGGTTAAGGGAAAGGGGTAGTTTACCGGCAACATTTTATGTTTTAACAAGGGTATTTTTTATGGCAAACGATAACAGCCTCAAATTCAAACATAATCAAATACGTTTTTGCATACAGCCCTGATTTCTTGAGTACTAAAGACCTATTGTTTTTGGTGAAGATCGTTGAAGGTAAAGGGGTAGTTTACCTGCCACGTTTTTTGTTTTATCAAGGGTATTTTGTATGGCAAACGATAACAGCCGCAAATTCAAACAAAATCATATAATATTTTGCATACAGCCCTGAACTGCAGAGTTCTCAAGACCTATCGTTTTTGGTGAAGATCGGTTAAGGGAAAGGGGTAGTTTACCGGCAACGGTTTTTTATCAAGGGTAGTTTTTTACTTTTTCTATGGTAAACGATAACAGCCGCAAATTCAAACAGAATCAAATGATGTTTTGCATACAGCCCTGTATTGTAGAGTTCTAAATTCCTATTGGTGTTGGTGAAGATCGGTTAAGGGAAAGGGGTAGTTTACTAGCAACGTTTTATGTTTTAAAAGGGTATTTCCTATGGCAAACGATAAGAGCCGCAAATTCAAACAGAATCAAATACGTTTTTGCATACAGCCCTATTTTGTTGAGTACTAAAGATCTATTGTTTTTGGTGAAGATCGGTTAATGGAATAGGGTAGTTTACCAGCAACGTTTTATGTTTTATCAAGGGTGTTTTCTATGGCAAACGATAACAGCCGCAAATTAAAACAGAATCAAATAATTGTTTGCATACAAGCCTGAATTGTAGAGTACCCAAAACCTGTCGTTTTTGGTGAAGATCGGTTAAGGCAAAGGGGTAGTTTACCAGCAACGGTTTTTTTTTCAAGGGTAATTTTTTTCCATAGTAAACGATAACAGCCGCAAATTCAAACAGAATCAAATGATGTTTTGCATACAGCTTTGTATTGTAGAGTTCTCAATACCTATTGGTGTTGGTGAAGATCGGTTAAGGGAAAGGGGTAGTTTACCAGCAACATTTTATGTTTTAACAAGGGTAATTTTTTATATGACGAACGATAACTGCCGTAAATTCAAACAGAATCAACTAGGTTTTGCTTACCTTTTTGAACTAAAGAGAACTCAAGGTCTGTTGATTTTGTTGAAGATCGGTTAAGGGAAGGGGTAGTTTATCAGCAACGTTTTATGTTTTAAAAAGGGTAATTTTTTTATGACGAACGATAACTGCCGAAAATTCAATGAGAATCAAATAATTTTTTGCACTCTTTCCTGAGTTGCAGAGAGCTCAAGGTCTATTGATTTTGGTGAAGATCAGTTAAGGGAAAGGGGTAGTTTACCAGCAACATTTTATGTTGTAACAAGAGATATGTTTCCATGACGAACGATAACTGCCGCACATTCAAACAGAATCAAATATTTTTTTGCATGCTTCCCTGAATTGTAGAGGACGGAAGGTCTGTTGATTTTGGAGAAGATCGGTTAAGAGAAAGGGGTAGTTTACCTGAAACATTTTATGATTTAACAAGAGTAAAGTAATTAATTTTTATAAATAAAGTATCCTGATAAGAAGCTCATAGTAATCCACTGTAGAAACGTAGATGAAATATCTATAAATGAAGAGGTTTGGTGAACGGGGTGGGGGTAATTTTCTATTATTAAAAATTATAGTTGAAGGTGGAGGGCAGAATTTTTTATATGTGTACTACGTTATCGGCAACAAAGAAGTAGTTTTTTGTTAAAATTGCTTCCCGGGCTCTTTAGCCGTAGTTCAATGTTTTCTGCAAAACCAGACTTTTCGGCAGTGGCATCGACTACCATCATCGGTGAAAATCGAGTGCGAAAACGTGAGGTGGTAAACGTTAGTGACCACAGTACTGTGCTTAATGATGAAGCAATAAGTAGAAAGACGTAGTTTCTATGGAAATATTTCATTTTGAATATGATTTTAAATATAAATCTTAGAACATGGAAGTCATGTATGGTTCTCCATACCGATATTTACTTCCATGTTCCTTAAGTAAATGGAAGTATGGTGATGGCAAAAAAAATCGTGTTCGAGATTATTGCAGATTCTGATTGTACTACACTCAAAACATGAAAAAAAGTCGTTTTTCGAAAAGTGTCTTTGTGTGTGTCTGTAGATTTTTTTCTATGCCAAACGATAACAGCCGTAAATTCAAACAGAATTAAATAATTTTTTGCATAAAGCCCTGATTTCTAGAGTACTCACGACCTATTGTTTTTGGTGACGATCGGTTGAGGGAAAGGGGTAGTTTACCTGCAACGGTTTTTTTATCAAGGATTTTTTTTTTTTTGGCAAACGATAACTGCCGGAAATTCAAACAGAATCAAATAATGTTTCGCATACAGCCCTGACGTGTAGAGGTCTCAAGACCTATTGTTTTTGGTGAAGATCGGTTAAGGGAAAGGGGTAGTTTACCTGCAACGTTTTATGTTTTAACAAGGGTATTTTCTATGGCAAACGATAACAGCCGAAAATTCAAACAGAATTAAAAGATTATTTGCATACAGCCCTGATTTGTAGAGCACTCAAGACCTTTTGGTTTTGGTGAAGATCGGTTAAGGGAATAGGGTAGTTTACCAGCAACATTTTATGTTTTAACAAGGGTAATTTTTTCTATGACGAACGGTAACTGCCGCATATTCAAACAGAATCAAATAAATTTTTGCATACATCCCTGAATCATAGTGATCACAAGGCCTTTTGATTTTGGTGAAGATCGGTTAAGGGGAAGGGGTAGTTTACCTGCAACCTTTTACGTTTTAACAACAGTAAAGTACTTGAAAATTCATTTAAACTTTTTCAAACAATGGTAATTGCTAAAAAATAAAATAATTTTGTTTCCAAGCAATAAAATTATAATTTTTTCATTTTAGTGTAAATCATGTATGAGAGAAAATATATCGTTCGTGGCAGGCAATCATATCTCAATTATGTAATGTTTACGTTTCCATTTTATTATTATGACTACTCCAAGAAAAAGGCTGGGAACACACACACACACACACACACACACACACACACAAAATTCGCGTTATTTCTGGCCTCACTCATGTTTATTTTCTTACATTTGCACGCTTTTTAAATGGAAAGTGACGAAACCCACACCAGTATAACGCGCGCAAGCCGAAAAAGTGTCCAGCGTGGATAGCGATTTGCTTCCTGTGGATCGCTGGGCAGTGTAACTGCACGTGTTTACAGAGGAACGATTCATAGACAGACTTTTCGTCTTTAGGGAATGAACCCTCTGCAAGATGCTGAGGGTCCATGAGTGACTTCGGAGCGCTCCTTCTTTTTCGCGTGTTTGTTCTGTGAAACATACACTGTAGATTCGCAGCTTTACTCTAAGCAACGCTCAATAGGAAATGGTGAAAATTTTTGTCCACGGTGTACCCTCATACACACTAAACCTGCTCTGATGTTTTAATTACGGACATCATAATATTAAAACTTTGGAAACTTGAGCACTACTTAATGGAGATCAAACATTAACTTATACAAGCCATTAATTTTATGCATATTTTTTATATATATGTGTACAACGTTATCGGCAACAAAGAAGTAGTTATTGTTAAAATTGCTTCCCGGGATGTTTGGCCGTAGTCCAATGTTTTCTACAAAACCAGACGTTTCGGCAATGCCATCGACTTCCATCATCAGTGAAAATCGAGTGCGATAACGTGAGGTGGTATACGTTAGTGACCACAGTACTGTGGTTAAGGCTGAAGCAGTAAGTAGAAAGAAGTAGTTTCTATGGTAATATTTATTTCGAAAATGATTTTAAATATAAATGTTAGAACATGGAAATTATGTATGGTTCTCCATACCGATATTTTTCTATGGTAAACGATAACAGCCGCAAATTCAAACAGAATCAAATGATGTTTTTCATACAGCCCTGTATTGCAGAGTTCTCAAGAGTTATTGGTGTCGGTGAAGGTCGGTTAAGGGAAAGGGGTAGTTTACCAGCAACATTTTATGTTTTAACAAGGGTAATTTTTAATATGACGAACGATAACTGCTGTAAATTCAAACAGAATCAACTACGTTTTTGCGTACCTTTTTGAACTAAAGAGAACTCAAGGTCTGTTGATTTTGTTGAAGATTGGTTAAGGGAAAGGGGTAGTTTATCAGCAAAGTTTTATGTTTTAAAATGGGTAATTTCTTATGAGGAATGATAACTGCCGCACATTCAAACAGAATCAAATATTTTTTTGCATGCATCCCTGAATTGTAGAGGACTGAAGGTCTATTGATTTTGGAGAAGATCGATGAAGAGAAAGGGGTAGTTTACCGGAAACATTTAATGATTTAACCAGAGTAGAGTACTTAATTTTTATAAATAAAGTATCCTGATAAGAAGCTCGTAATAATCCACTGTAGAAACGTAGATGAAATATCTATAAATGAAGAGGTTAAGTGAACGGGGTGGGGGTAATTTTCTATTATTAAAATTTATAGTTGAAGATGGAGGGGAGAATTTTTTAGTTGTGTACTACGTTATCGGCAACAAAGAAGTAGTTTTTTGTTAAAATTGCTTCCCGGGCTGTTTAGCCGTAGTCCAATGTTTTCTGCAAAACCAGACTTTTCGGCAGTGGCATCGACTGCCATCATCAGTGAAAATCGAGTGCGAAAACGTGAGGTGGTATACGTTAGTGACCACAGTATTGTGGTTAATGCTGAAACAATAAGTAGAAAGACGTAGTTTCTATGGAAATATTTCATTTTGAATATGATTTTAAATATAAATCTTAGAACATGGAAGTCATGTATGGTTCTCCATACCGATATTTACTTCCATATTCCTTAAGGAAATGGAAGTATGGCAAAAAAAATCGTGTTCGAGATTATTGCAGATTCTGATTGTACTACACTCAAAACATGAAAAAAAGTCGTTTTTCGAAAAGTGTGTGTGTGTGTGTGTGTGTGTGTGTGTGTGTGTGTGTGTGTGTGTGTGTGTGTGTGTAGATTTTTTCTATGGCAAACGATAACTGCCGCAAATTCAAACAAAATCAAATAATTTTTGCGTACAGCTCTGATTTGTAGAGTACTCACGACCTATTGTTTTTGGTGAAGATCGGTTGAGGGAAAGGGGTAGTTTACCTGCAACGGTTTTTTTTGTCAAGGGTAAATTTTTTTTTGGCAAACGATAACAGCCGCAATTTCAAATAGAATCAAAAGATTATTTGCATACACCCCTAAATTGTAGAGTTCTCAAGATCTATTTTTTTTAGTGAAGATCGGTTAAGGGAAAGGGGTAGTTTACCAGCTACGTTTTATGTTTTAACAAGGGTATTTTATATGGCAAACGATAACAGCCGCAAATTCAAACAGAATCAAATAATTTTTTGCTTACAGCCCTTATTTGTAGAGTACTCAAGACCTATTGTTTTTTTGGTGAAGATCGGTTAAGGGAAAGGGGTAGTTTACCTGCAACCTTTTACGTTTTAACAACAGTAAAGTACTTGAAAATTCATTTAAATTTTTGAAACAATGGTAATTGTTAAAAATAAAATAATTTTGTTGCCAGGCAATAAAATTATAATTTTTCATTTTAATGTAAATCATGTATGAGTTAATAGTATAATGGATTAATTTACACTCAAAATGTACAAACAGAAAATTTTGTTACAAACATCAATATCGTTCGTGGCAGGCAAGCATATCTCAGTTATGTAATGTTTACGTTTCCATTTTATTATTATGACTACTGCAATAAAAAGGCAGGAAGACACCAACACACACACACACACACACAAAATTCGCGTTATTTCTGGCCTCACTCATGTTTATTTTCTTACATTTGCACGCTTTTTAAATGGAAAGTGACGAAACCCACACCAACATAACGCGCGCAAGCCGAAAAAGTGTCCAGCGTGGATAGCGATTTGCTTCCTGTGGATCGCTGGGCAGTGTAACTGCACGTGTTTACAGAGGAACGATTCATAGACAGACTTTTCGTCTTTAGGGAATGAACCCTCTGCAAGATGCTGAGGGTCCATGAGTGACTTCGGAGCGCTCCTTCTTTTTCGCGTGTTTGTTCTGTGAAACATACACTGTAGATTCGCAGCTTTACTCTAAGCAACGCTCAATAGGAAATGTTGAAAATTTTTGTCCACGGTGTACCCTCATACACACTAAACCTGCTCTGATGTTTTAATTACGGACATCATAATATTAAAACTTTGGAAACTTGAGCACTACTTAATGGAGATCAATCATTAACTTATACAAGCCATTAATTTTATGCATATTTTTTATATATATGTGTACAACGTTATCGGCAACAAAGAAGTAGTTATTGTTAAAATTGCTTCCCGGGATATTTGGCCGTAGTCCAATGTTTTCTACAAAAGCAGACGTTTCGGCAATGCCATCGACTTCCATCATCAGTGAAAATCGAGTGCGATAACGTGAGGTGGTATACGTTAGTGACCGCAGTACTGTGGTTAAGGCTGAAGCAGTAAGTAGAAAGAAGTAGTTTCTATGGTAATATTTCATTTCGAAAATGATTTTAAATATAAATTTTATAATATGGAAGTCATGTATGGTTCTCCATACCGATATTTATAATTAGGTTACAGCTACAGAAGTGCAATTCATAAGGGCAGCGGTATCTTCACATAGGACGCGACAGAAGAATTTAGAAAACCAGCACTGCGAAAACAACGACTAAATTTACAGCAGCGCAGACTAAGTGAAAAAAAGTAAAAACAAATACCGTATTTCCACACTCCGACTCCGACAGTAGTCTATGAACGTCATACTGTACGACCTTTTTAATCATCCGATTCTCGTTACATAGAAAGCAGCGAACCGTAAGAAAATAACGAAGTCAATTGCTTTCTGCTAGTACATGTTCGTAGTTGTAACAACGGGGCGCTGAAAAAGATAAATTCCTAATTAATACGAAATGTTATAAATAAAATTTACAGAAAAACGGCAAAGGAATGCGATCAGTTACATTCTGTTCTACGTAACCGTTCCTATTTTCAGCCGTTCCTTTTTGTAGGCTGCTACGTTCCACTATTAATTAAAGTAACCTGAAACCGGAAAATCGAGCGGGTAGCAGCGTTCCGACGATTCCCGATATCATCAGCCTTTCTAATTTTCTAATCTTGTGGAGTACTTGTGTGCTGGTTGGCTGTTGTTATGGCTTCCCATTGGTTTTTGGTTTTTTAAATTGTTATTATTGTGTGTGATTGTGGTGTATATATTAGTGTTTTGTGTATTTTCAATGTTGAGTGCTTTGGAAATTTTATCATGTTTTGTATTGATTTGTATTTGTTCAGGTATGTTCAGGTATTCAGGTAAAACAAACTAATTACTAATAACTAATAATTCTGGAAGCAACCAGCACACAGGTACTCCACAAGATTCAAAATTAGAAAGGTTGATGATGGGAACACTAAGGATCCCGAAACATGTTCCAAATAAGGAAAAAATAACATCTTGAAGTAAAGTAGATATAAATTTTAAACATATTATATACATCAAGAAATAGACTGTAGCAAAAAGTGTTTGAATATAATAATAATACAATCGTCTCTCTCTGACTTCCCTTGTGGGAGTTGAGGTCCTCTGCTTGTAGACACTGTACTCACGCATGCGCCACTAGATTTTGTAAGTGGAGCCACGATGCGTAAACCATACGCTGATTCAGGCCGATTGTTTAATATTATTAAACTTCACACATTAACACTGTAACTTCGCTAAAAAATACAAATAATTGGAAATATTAATATAAATATTTGTTTACAAATACCAGTTCACAGGTATCGATATACATATTGTCATCGTATTTTAGAATGTTTACAGGTCAATAGTATTACTGGAGTGTGTGGTGGATCAGCAGATATTGCATAACATTCGAGAGAGCCCTAAAACATTTAGCGTCTGGGGCGTCAATCACTCATAACCTTTTTGATACGGGCTTCCCATTTCTCAAAGTTTTCCATTTATGAAACTCGCTACAATATGAAAGGAAAGCCAGCAGTCACAAGTCATTCGTTATATTACAAGTTTCGCATGTCAACATCACATACTAGATTAGTTTTTCCGCTGACAAAATATCCTTTATTAAGTGTTTATTCAATATTTTGACGTTTTGATAAAAATCCTACGCTTACACGTTACGCTGAAACGCAAAATATTAATATATTTGAAAACGACAGCATCAAATAATAACAATTTCCAACTGCGCAGGAGGAATGCCACAAGGCTAAACGCACGGTACCACTCGTAGAGGCAGATAGTCAGCCACCCTTACATTGCGACGACACGTGCACAATGTTTTCCTTGTTAAATTTGTATTACCGGATTTCTTCACATTCAAATTACCCTCGACAATTTCACAAGAGATTTAAGTAAAAACATTTTCACGTGAAGCATCCAATAAAAAGAAGTCAAACCAAAAATATTTTTAATATATTTGAGACCCGACGACAAAAATATTTTTTACGGAATTTTGTATTAAATTAGCACGTGTTCTTTTCGTGTTTTTCGCGCGAAAAGAATCAGTATAAAAGCCATATGAACACAGAATAACATTACTATTATACATTTATGTAAATTTGCAGGTAGATAGGCCTACTAGTTAACAAATTTGAGTATGCACAGTTGTTATCTGTAATTTTTCAGTATGTAAATACTAATTTTTATACTAATTTTTTAAAATGTAAATTCAAATTATTGTAGTCTATAACAGTAGAACTACTGGCAGGTGTAGTGTAACTGTACGATTTACTAGAAAGAACAAAATATTAAAATATATTTAATATTATAGAAACAGAAATAAAATAATGTTCATACATACGATTATAATAACTTCAATGAGACCTTAACATTTAAAAATAGGTATACATAAAATGAATTATGATCACATCCATTGTAGCTGCTGAATTAATATAATAGCAGTTACGTGAAATGACTTTTCAACATGAAAGAGTTTATACTTTTAAACTATACAAATTTTCGTTGTCACTTTTCAAACTTTAATGCTCGCGAATGTAGGCCTACTTAATTTCTTTTTTTTTGCGGTTGAAATATGTTTCTTGATGATTTTTGGAACTCTCCCAGATATGTCTGTTTTGGTTCAAAATATCTCCACCCGCCCTTTTAAGGACAACAAAAGTACAAGGGAAACCCCGAAATCACAAAGACAACACGAGAGTGCGTACACACACACACACACACACACACACACACACACACACACACACACACACACACACACACACACACACACACACACACACACACACACACACACACACACACACACACACACACACACACACACACACACACAGAGAGAGAGTGTGAAACCGTATAACCCTGCTGAATACCGCGCCAGGAAATATACCGGAAATATAAAATAAAAGTTACACAAGTATACACTTATTTCTAGTATGAGCGACATAGTTAAACCGTCTCATTCTGACACGCTCAGTAAACGACTCATTTCTCTTTGTTCTACGTACACGGTAGCTTGATTCACTCCCATTCAGTTATAGTATAGTGCAGTGTTGTCGAAATGCGGGATGTGTTCCACGGCGACAGATTTGCCTTTCAAGCCAAAACTGAGCTAGAGGGACAAAAGGACGTTAGTTGGAATCGCTATACTGGCAGGCCATTTCAAGTTTTGTCCATTGAAAACTACTAATTTACTAAACTAATATATCCTTGCATAGTGAAAACACAGAAAGCACAATATTTCACAACAAATGCAGTCCCTATTTATTGTCAGTTGTTCAATTCGATTCCAATTAATTAGGAAATATGTAAATTATGCTGTGTATAAGAATTAGAGTATTTTTCTCTCCTCTCCAAATGTAGGTCTTAAGTAGTTCACTGAAAATGAAATCACAATACAATATATATCATAATTAAATGTTTTTATATTTAAATTTAAAATATATTAATATTTAAATTATTTATATTTATATTTATATTTAAACTTATAGTAAGATTTGGGGTTACTTCCATAAATTTACGTTTTAAAATTAAAACAAAAATTGAAAAAATATGGTTATCCGGCGTCAGTGAAGTACGTTTTTCAGTGAACGTGTTACTCATTTATACTGTTAGTTTCAAACATCAGCTTAACACATGAAAGAAAGGAGTTGTCAAAAATAAGCTACTTAGTAAAATTAGAAGTTATTGAATATTGTCATTAAACAGCATGTTATTAATCATGGTTTATAATTTAACCACACTAAAACTGCTTAGTAGTAAAAGATGAGGGCGAGGGTGGATATTTTATGGTTTCTGGAAGGATTCTTCAGACAAGATTTCATGCAACGCTGCTTCATCTTTCAAGATGTCCACAGCTTCGTTGACTCAGTGTTTTTGTGGAAATAAACCTTAAACTTGCTTCGAAAGCTCTAAAATAATGATCTTGAAAGAACTACAAAGCTTGGAAAGATGGAAAGATCTATAAACCATAAAGCATTTCCCATCAGTTAAATAATGGCTAATTTTTGACTTCATACAACAACGACCAAAAATCGTATCCTTGAGTCGCTAATATTCACGCCAAAAATGAACGTGGTAACATCCACCTGATACTGTGAAAGTTTCATCGTCTACAATATGTGAAAAGGCAGGAAAATCGTCTACAGTAAGTTAAGATGGGAAAAGCGTTAAATTTGCTACGTTATATATACGACTAGCATTCAAAAGACTAATGGGGTTATAAAAAGACATAATTTATAAGGTTCACTATTGACCGTGGTTTCGGGCATCTTCGATAGTTTTTGTAACGTATCGCCAGTGGATACGGAAATACAGAAACGTCTCCGATTATGTTCAAATCCTGCCCTATAAATTTTGTAGTTGATACAATTTAAATTCCATTCTACCATTTTGTTATAATTTAAAAAAATAAAAGAATAATAATTAATTCTAATATTTTAAAAATATATCATCAATAAAAGTCAGTGACGACTCCTTATTTGTAATTTACTACATATTCAAAGACAACTCATGAACTTGTAAAATTTAGTGGTGAGCATTTAATTGTATAAATTTTACTGTTAAGTAACTTTGCTTATAAAGTCTACATGTAAAATCAAAAAATTACTTAATTACGTATCGAGGTTAACAAGGCATTCTGTGTTCTGTGCAGGAAACTGTGCTTGCCTAAGCCACGACTTAGTTCAAATGGAATAGTTACTGAGAGCCGTATCTTAGCGACGTGTACTCAGTTGTAAATTGCACCCTTTGACTGAAAGCTAGGAACACAGTACAGAATGTTATGGTAACCGTTGTGTGCTCTAGATTTAAGACAGTCTCTTACTGGCGGATCCGGTTTAATTACGGAGGTATCATTCCTTTTTATCTAATAATGTGATCCAATTCACGGTTGCGCTGTCCTGTGCTTCACCGCGCTTAATATTCACAGAGAAACGATGTCTTTCAATAAGAATTCCTTAATTTAAATATTTGATTAAAAATATCTGAATTATACATTTTTCTGAGCGTTGCAATCGCAAACAGTTTCTAGAGAAAGCTTTCTTGGCCAAAATTCGATTAAATATTCACAGGATACATAACCTATTTTACGTTATATTAATAATTATCACACGTAGGTCCTCTTTATGTTAGAACATAGTGTCACAGGATGCACATTTTACAGCGTCTTTTACAAAATTTACGATAAACATTGGTCCTTTTGAATAGTTTTCCTCCAGAGATCAGTTTACCTAAAACACGTACAGCTATTCTACATGAAAAACCCATGTACAGTAAGGAACGCGAGTTACTCGAACTCATTTTAGCGCGATTTACTGCAAAAGAAAACTCGTTTATTACGTGTTATCTTTAAGCACTGTTTACGTACAATACTGTGGGCTGCTTTGTTCAGCATAATACGATTCTTATGTTGCAAGTACTGAATGATTCTATTTCCTGACGTTATAACAGGAACAGGTTTATTTGAACTAGAACTGCGTGTACTACAGTTTGTAGCCAGTCTGTAAAAGTTTCTTTACACAAAAGCTCAGTTTTGTTACTTGTTACGCTACTTTGTGGATTTTGTAAGTAACTCTGAACTTACCAGTCTTAAGTACCGTATACATATCAACTTTTAAGGAGTTTCTTTATTAAAATACTGACGTTTCTTTATTAAGTAGCATAGAGTATCATTTTTTCTTTCAATTTCACATGATTCAGATAACACTTAGGTTACCATTATGACGACTAGAGTCTGTTCATTTTCAGTACAACAGCACGGATTAAAAATATCGGTATGGAGAACCATACATGACTTCCATATTCTAAGATTTATATTTAAAATCATTTTCGAAATGAAATATTACCATAGAAACTACTTCTTTCTACTTACTGCTTCAGCCTTAACCACAGTACTGTGGTCACTAACGTATACCACCTCACGTTATCGCACTCGATTTTCACTGATGATGGAAGTCGATGGCATTGCCGAAATGTCTGGTTTTGTAGAAAACATTGGACTACGGCCAAATATCCCGGGAAGGAATTTTAACAAAAACTACTTCTTTGTTGCCGATAACGTTGTACACATATATATCAGTGGCGAAGTTACATGGAGGCAATTGAGGCAATGCCTACCCTAAAAAATTCTGTAGAATAAAAATTATAAATACGTACGAACTACATAACGTAAAGATTATACATTGTTACGGCGACTGTCAAATTTATTAAACCGAAACGTGCTTTATTGAGCGACCGCTAGATGGTGACAGGTGAGATTCGGCATAGTTCGTTTAAAGCGAATGAGGCAACCTGAACTTGCATCAGCGTTTTTTGTATACATCGTATGTAAGCAATGTAGTGGTGCGATAGGGAAGTGTAGGGAGGGGGGATTGTCCCGCGCTGTACACATAGAGCGTTGAGGCATGCCTCACTTCTGTGGTCCAAACAGTTAAGTTAAAGCGCCTGTGTTGTTTCTTAGTGTTTATTTTATGCTGTTATTAAAAGTGTCGCTGTTATTCCGCTGAACTAACAGATGATCAAGATTGTTATTTGAATTATTTGTAACATTAAACATATATATAGAAACTAATCAAGTTTAAAAATTTGAAGTTCAATCAGTTGTATTATTGTGTATGACTAATACAAGGATTGTTCAATAGAAACACGTATAGAGCCGTAAAGCATTTTTTATTCAACGATTTTAAAAGAAGTCTCCAATAACATTAAGACATGAGTTCCACTGTTGCGCTAACCTGTAGATTCTCTGCTAGTAAAATTCTTACGGCTGTTTGTGGAACCATTCGGTTACAGCAAACTCTACCTCAGCGTCCGATTTGAACCACCGTCCTTTTAGTGATTCCTTAAAAAAAATTTAAGATAAGATTTTTGCCTACCCATTCATTAACTACTAGCTTCGCCAGTAAGCAAATTGATGTCCATTTTTTCGGCTTGCACGCGTTATGTTGGTGTGGGTTTCGGCACTTTCCATTTAAAAAGCATGCAAATGTAAGAAAATAAACATGAGTGAGGCCAGAAATAACGTGAATTGTGTGTGTGTGTGTGTGTGTGTGTGTGTGTGTGTCTTACCTGCCTTTTTATTGCTGTATTAAATGAAAAATATTATATTACATTAAAATGAAAAAATTACAATTTTATTGCTTGGCAACAAAATTATTTTATTTTTAACAATTACCATTGTTTAAAAAAGTTTAAATAAATTTTCAAGTACTTTACTCTTGTTAAAACGTAAAAGGTTGCAGGTAAACTACCCCCTTCCCTTAACCGATCTTCACCAAAATCGAAAGCCATTGAGACCTCTACAATTCAGGGACGTATGCAAAAAAGTATTTGATTCTGTTTGAATTTGCGGCTGTTATCGTTTGCCATAGAAAATACGCTTGACAAAAAAACGTTGCAGGTAAACTACCCCTTCCCCTTAACCGATCTCCACCAAAAACAATAGGTCTGGAGAACTCTACAAATAAGGGTTGTATGCAAAACATTATTTGATTCTGTTTGAATTTGCGGCTGTTATTGTTTGCCATAGAAAATACCCTTGTTAAAAAAAGGTTGCAGGTAAACTACCCCTTTCCCTCAACCGATCTTCACCAAAAACGACAGGTCTTGAGAACTCTACAATCTAGGGCTGTATGCAAATAATCTTTTGAGTCTGTTTGAATTTGCGGCTGTTATCGTTTGCCATAGGAAATACCCTTGTTAAAACATAAAACGTTACAGGTAAACTACCCCTTTCCCTTAACCGATCTTCACCAAAAACAATAGGTCTTGAGAACTCTACAATTCAGGGCTGTATACGAAACATTATTTAATTCTGTTTGAATTTGCGGCTGTTATCGTTTGCCAAAAAAAAAAAATTCCCTTGATAAAAAAAAACCGTTGCTGGTAAACTACCCCTTTCCCTCAACCGATCTTCACCAAAAACAACAGGTCGTGAGTACTCTACAAGTCAGGGCAGTATGCAAAAAATTATTTGATTCTGTTTGAATTTGCGGCAGTTATCGTTTGCCATAGAAAAAAATCTACACAGACACACAGATAGACACACAGACACACACACAGACACTTTTCGGAAAACGACTTTTTTTCATGTTTTGAGTGTAGTACAATCAGAATCTGCAATAATCTCGAACACGATTTTTTTTGCCATCACCATACTTCCATTCCTTAAGGAATATGGAAGTAAAATATCGGTATGGAGAACCATACATGACTTCCATATTCTAAGATTTATATTTAAAATCATTTTCAGCCAAACAGCCAGGCTGTGTCTTACCTGCCTTTTTATTGCTGTATTAAATGAAAAATATTATATTACATTAAAATGAAAAAATTATAATTTTATTGCCTGGCAACAAAATTATTTTATTTTTAACAATTACCATTGTTTCAAAAAGTTTAAATAAATTTTCAAGTACTTTACTCTTGTTAAAACGTAAAAGGTTGCAGGTAAACTACCCCATCCCCTTAACCGATCTTCACCAAAATCGAAAGTCATTGAGACCTCTACAATTCAGGGACGTATGCAAAACATTATTTGATTCTGTTTGCATTTGCGGCTGTTATCGTTTGCCATAGAAAATACGCTTGATAAAAAAACGTTGCAGGTAAACTACCCCTTCTCCTTAACCGATCTTCACCAAAAACAATAGGTCTTGAGTACTCTACAAATCAGGGCTCTATGCAAAACATTATTTGATTCTGTTTGAATTTGCGGCTGTTATCGTTTGCCATATAAAAAACCCTTGTTAAAAAAACGTTGCAGGTAAACTACCCCTTTCCCTCAACCGATCTTCACCAAAAACAACAGGTCTTGAGAACTCTACAATTTAGGGCTGCATGCAAATAATCTTTTGATTCTGTTTGAATTTGCGGCTGTTATCGTTTGCCATAGGAAATACCCTTGTTAAAACATAAAACGTTACAGGTAAACTACCCCTTTCCCTTAACCGATCTTCACCAAAAACAATAGGTCTTGAGTACTCTACAAATCAGGGCTGTATGCAAAACATTATTTGATTCTGTTTGAATTTGCGGCTGTTATCGTTTGCCATAGAAAATACCCTTGTTAAAAAAACGTTGCAGGTAAACTACCCCTTTCCCTCTACCGAACTTCACCAAAAACAATAGGTCTTGAGAACTCTACAATTTAGGGCTGTATGCAAATAATCTTTTGATTCTGTTTGAATTTGCGGCTGTATCGTTTGCCATAGGAAATACCCTTGTTAAAACATAAAACGTTACAGGTAAACTACCCCTTTCCCTTAACCGATCTTCACCAAAATCAGCTGATCTTGAGAACTCTACAATTCAGGGCTGTATGCGAAACATTATTTGATTCTGTTTGAATTTGCGGCTGTTATCGTTTGCCAAACAAACAAAATTACCCTTGCTAAAAAAAAACTGTTGCTGGTAAACTACCCCTTTCCCTCAACCGATCTTCACCAAAAACAACAGGTCGCGAGTACTCTGCAGATCAGGGCTGTATGCAAAACATTATTTGATTCTGTTTGAATTTGCGGCAGTTATCGTTTGCCATAGAAAAAAAATCTACAGACAGACAGACAGACAGACACACAGACAGACACACACACAGACACTTTTCGGAAAACGACTTTTTTTCATGTTTTGAGTGTAGTAGAATCAGAATCTGCAATAATCTCGAACACGATTTTTTTTGCCATCACCATACTTCCATTCCTTAAGGAATATGGAAGTAAAATTACCCTTGATAAAAAACTGTTGCAGGTAAACTACCCCTTTCCCTCAACCGATCTACACCAAAAAATATCGGTATGGAGAACCATACATGACTTCCATATTCTAAGATTTATATTTAAAATCATTTTCAGCCAAACAGCCAGGCTGTGTCTTACCTGCCTTTTTATTGCTGTATTAAATGAAAAATATTATATTACATTAAAATGAAAAAATTATAATTTTATTGCCTGGCAACAAAATTATTTTATTTTTAACAATTACCATTGTTTCAAAAAGTTTAAATAAATTTTCAAGTACTTTACTCTTGTTAAAACGTAAAAGGTTGCAGGTAAACTACCCCATCCCCTTAACCGATCTTCACCAAAATCGAAAGTCATTGAGACCTCTACAATTCAGGGACGTATGCAAAACATTATTTGATTCTGTTTGCATTTGCGGCTGTTATCGTTTGCCATAGAAAATACGCTTGATAAAAAAACGTTGCAGGTAAACTACCCCTTCTCCTTAACCGATCTTCACCAAAAACAATAGGTCTTGAGTACTCTACAAATCAGGGCTGTATGCAAAACATTATTTGATTCTGTTTGAATTTGCGGCTGTTATCGTTTGCCATAGAAAATACCCTTGTTAAAAAAACGTTGCAGGTAAACTACCCCTTTCCCTCTACCGAACTTCACCAAAAACAATAGGTCTTGAGAACTCTACAATTTAGGGCTGTATGCAAATAATCTTTTGATTCTGTTTGAATTTGCGGCTGTATCGTTTGCCATAGGAAATACCCTTGTTAAAACATAAAACGTTACAGGTAAACTACCCCTTTCCCTTAACCGATCTTCACCAAAATCAGCTGATCTTGAGAACTCTACAATTCAGGGCTGTATGCGAAACATTATTTGATTCTGTTTGAATTTGCGGCTGTTATCGTTTGCCAAACAAACAAAATTACCCTTGCTAAAAAAAAACTGTTGCTGGTAAACTACCCCTTTCCCTCAACCGATCTTCACCAAAAACAACAGGTCGCGAGTACTCTGCAGATCAGGGCTGTATGCAAAACATTATTTGATTCTGTTTGAATTTGCGGCAGTTATCGTTTGCCATAGAAAAAAAATCTACAGACAGACAGACAGACAGACAGACACACAGACAGACACACACACAGACACTTTTCGGAAAACGACTTTTTTTCATGTTTTGAGTGTAGTAGAATCAGAATCTGCAATAATCTCGAACACGATTTTTTTTGCCATCACCATACTTCCATTCCTTAAGGAATATGGAAGTAAAATTACCCTTGATAAAAAACTGTTGCAGGTAAACTACCCCTTTCCCTCAACCGATCTACACCAAAAAATATCGGTATGGAGAACCATACATGACTTCCATATTCTAAGATTTATATTTAAAATCATTTTCAGCCAAACAGCCAGGCTGTGTCTTACCTGCCTTTTTATTGCTGTATTAAATGAAAAACATTATATTACATTAAAATGAAAAAATTATAATTTTATTGCCTGGCAACAAAATTATTTTATTTTTAACAATTACCATTGTTTCAAAAAGTTTAAATAAATTTTCAAGTACTTTACTCTTGTTAAAACGTAAAAGGTTGCAGGTAAACTACCCCTTCCCCTTAACCGATCTTCACCAAAATCGAAAGTCATTGAGACCTCTACAACTCAGGGACGTATGCAAAAAATTATTTGATTCTGTTTGAATTTGCGGCTGTTATCGTTTGCCATAGAAAATACGCTTGATAAAAAAACGTTGCAGGTAAACTACCCCTTCCCCTTAACCGATCTTCACCAAAAACAATAGGTCTTGAGTACTCTACAAATCAGGGCTGTATGCAAAACATTATTTGATTCTGTTTGAATTTGCGGCTGTTATCGTTTGCCATAGAAAATAAAACGTAAAAGGTTGCAGGTAAACTACCCCTTCCCCTTAACCGATCTTCACCAAAAACAATAGGTCTTGAGTACTCTACAAATCAGGACTGTATGCAAAACATTATTTGATTCTGTTTGAATTTGCGGCTGTTATCGGTTGCCATATAAAATACCCTTGTTAAAAAAACGTTGCAGGTAAACTACCCCTTTCCCTCAACCGATCTTCACCAAAAACAATAGGTCTTGAGAAATCTACAATTCAGGGCTGTATGCGAAACATTATTTGATTCTGTTTGAATTTGCGGCTGTTATCGTTTGCCAAAAAAAAAAAAATTTCCCTTGATAAAAAAAACCGTTGCAGGTAAACTACCCCTTCCCCTCAACTGATCTTCACCAAAAACAACAGGTCGCGAGTACTCTACAAATCAGGGCTGTATGCAAAAAATTATTTGATTCTGTTTGAATTTGCGGCAGTTGTCGTTTGCCATAGAAAATACGCATGATAAAAAACGTTGCTGGTAAACTACCCCTTCCCCTCAACCGATCTTCACCAAAAACAATAGGTCTTGAGTACTCTACAAATCAGGGCTGTATGCAGAAAATTATTTGATTCTGTTTGAATTTGCGGCTGTTATCGTTTGCCATAGAAAATACCCTTGTTAAAAAAATGTTGTAGGTAAACTACCCCTTTCCCTTAACCGATCTTCACCAAAAACAAAAGGTATTGAGAACTCTACAATTTAGGGCTGTATGCAAATAATCTTTTCATTCTGTTTGAATTTGCGGCTGTTATCGTTTGCCATAGGAAATACCCTTGTTAAAACATAAAACGTTACAGGTAAACTACCCCTTTCCCTTAAGCGATCTTCACCAAAAACAATAGGTCTTGAGAACTCTACAATTCAGGGCTGTATGCGAAACATTATTTGATTCTGTTTGAATTTGCGGCTGTTATCGTTTGCCAAACAAACAAAATTTCCCTTGCTAAAAAAAAACCGTTGCAGGTAAACTACCCCTTTCCCTCAACCGATCTTCACCAAAAACAATAGGTCGCGAGAACTCTGCAAAACCGGGCTGTATGCAAAAAATGATTTGATTCTGTTTGAATTTGCGGCAGTTATCGTTTGCCATAGAAAAAAAATCTACAGACAGACAGACAGACAGACAGACACACAGACACACAGACACACAGACACACAGACAGACACACAGACACTTTTCGGAAAACGACTTTTTTTCATGTTTTGAGTGTAGTAGAATCAGAATCTGCAATAATCTCGAACACGATTTTTTTTGCCATCACCATACTTCCATTCCTTAAGGAATATGGAAGTAACAATAGGTCGCGAGTACTCTACAAATCAGGGCTGTGTGCAAAAAATTATTTGATTCTGTTTGAATTTGCGGCAGTTATCGTTTGCCATAGAAAATACGCTTGATAAAAAATGTTGCAGGTAAACTACCCCTTCCCCTCAACCGATCTTCACCAAAAACAATAGGTCTTGAGAACTCTGCAATTTAGGGCTGTATGCAAATAATCTTTTGATTCTGTTTGAATTTGCGGCTGTTATCGTTTGCCATAGGAAATACCCTTGTTAAAACATAAAACGTTACAAGTAAACTACCCCTTTCCCTTAACCGATCTTCACCAAAAACAAAAGGTCTTGAGAACTCTACAATTCAGGGCTGTATACGAAACATTATTTGATTATGTTTGAATTTGCGGCTGTTATCGTTTGCCAAAAAAAAAAATTTCCCTTGATAAAAAAAAACCGTTGCAGGTAAACTACCCCTTTCCTTCAACCGATCTTCACCAAAAACAATAGGTCGCGATTCCTCTACAAATCAGGGCTGTATGCCAAAAATTATTTGATTCTGTTTGAATTTGCGGCAGTTATCGTTTGCCATAGAAAAAAAATCTACAGACACACACACAGACAGACACACAGACACACAGACACACAGACACACAGACACACAGACACACACACAGACACTTTTCGGAAAACGACTTTTTTTCATGTTTTGAGTGTAGTAGAATCAGAATCTGCAATAATCTCGAACACGATTTTTTTTGCCATCACCATACTTCCATTCCTTAAGGAAATATGGAAGTAAAACTAACATTAATTTATAAAACAACGTTTGTTGGAATCGTTATAAAATAATTCTTTCTTTCAATAATACATAATAAAAATATCAATGCAGTTTTATTCTTCTTTTGTTCTATATAACGCTACATAGCCGTCGAGTAGAGTAACGAGCTTCTTTTCATTGTCAGTAATAAACAAACGCATAACTAACACTCTTATCAATATGCATGTTACATAAGACGTAAATCAGACATTCCATTCGATAAGTAATAGTAATTACAAGAATCACAGTAAACATACCATAATTTATATCACGAAACAAGTGGGTGAATATACATAACAATATAATACGGTGGACAAATACATTCACTTGTAGGCCTATTCTACAAAACAGTGAATAATTTAAATCAAGATACACAAATGTATGTTTAATGAAAAGTGAATCATGCTACACATGTAAAATATGTATATCATATTCCATACTTAAAAATACGTAAAATTAAGTTTAATTTATATTAGAAGCAAGTACCGGGCTGCTTGGCCGTGGTCCAGGGTTTACAAACAAACCAAACCAAACGTACCAAACCAAACGTACTGTGGGCCTGACGTTTGACACCCCGCGTTCAGGTAGACTCGTATTCCACTGAAGATGAGAGCCAGTGGTGCTGTTGAAACGTTTGGTTTGCTTGTAAACCCTGGACCACGGCCAAGCAGCCCGGTACTTGCTTCTAATATAACTGACACCGGCCGTGAAAGCCTTAGAACAATATTAAGTTAAATTTCCTTTGTAAGCTTATATAGACTTCCTGTCCTTTTCAATTAATTAAACTCAGTAATCAGCCTGATTCTATAAATAATCCACTTAAGTAGTACCAACGTTTTGTTTACTTAAAAAAATTAACCAATTTGTTGTTTCCTAGTCTGTCACAGCAGAGCCAGTCGGATTTACGATAAATCATTTTTTTAAATATTCTTTAGTGTATGGTAGGTCATAATTCTTAAATATTATCTTGAATACACTGTTGTATCAAAATTTTCAGCGTTTTATTAAAGTGAAATCGATATACTCCAATTTATGTTGTATCTCTTGGTTCAGGTGTGGTCACATTGTGTTACTGATTACTATTTAATTTAATTGTCTAATAATAGTGCGTGCAAACGTTAATTTATAATGAAACTACACCTAGCAACACGATGAGCGCATCTTACCTTCTTAAGCTTCAATTTTAATTAATTTTACATGAAATAAAAAATGTATTGGAGTAATGATGAGAAAAGTTTGGTGAATATATGATGATCTGTTTCCTACTACTGTTATTTGTATTTAAATAGCTCCGTTAAATCGCTGTGAATGTATCTGTGTTGCATTATAGAATTAGTTGCAAATAATTAAAAGCATTGGGAGAATTTCATAAATTTTGCTGGTATTAATATTTCTATCTTTGTATTCCCTATATAATCTTTCCATTCTAGAATTTGATAAGGTTAATGACTGCGTTTGCTTAATTAGAGCTTAGTGCATTATCCATTACGTATCAGATATTCGGTTGAAATAATGTATATTCAAAATAACAATACAAATCTTACCAGTTTTCCTTAACCCGTGTATCTTAGCTCTACTTAGCATTGTAGTGGACCATATATGATGAAGTTAAATACACAAAACAGAAAGCATTGAGTATTAGATATCTTGATAAATAATGTGGATAAATCAGCTTAGGAGCGGACGATGAAACAACCAGGGACAGAAATCTCCAGAGTAGAAAGTAAGATCATCCGTTAGAAGTGTCCACTGGCGATCTGACAAAGCAATTACCATCGTTTCCGATCGACTCCGCCGTCACTTGTGACGACATGGATCTACGAGTAACCAAACTCCAGTAACTAGCCTGATATGGACAGACACACGTATAAAGTCACGGGAAGTAAGTAACGGCCAGGCCTTCAACCGGAAATACACCACCGCCGCCAGCTTCACCACAGATTACAACGCATCCTTGACCCCTTTAATGCATCTGTACATTGTTCCTAGCGTACCCGAACGACCTGCCTCTCCGCTGACGACATGACATTCCATTGTTGCAGCTGTCCGTGCTGTAGGTGAGTATAATGATGGGACGCCAATTGGACATTCTTACGGGTTGGCTGCGGAATTGGCACATAGCGAGCAACACAGAAAAGTCCACAGCAACCTGCTATAACTGGAAGTCCAGTTCACATGCCAATCCCTCTCCTTGTAGGGGACACTCATTCAGTTGACGAGAAGTACCTGGGCGTTTGGCTAGACCGGCGTCTTAGCTTAAACACAAAGGCGACTGATTCTCTGAAAAACCCTCAAGCCGTCAGAGACAAACGTTTCTCCATGCTTTCGTGGACAGCTGCCTGGCTGCCTACACCAAAATTTTATTGAACCTGCTGTTCGTTCGGGTACATACGCGGCGCCCGCTTGGCGGCATCTTCTGTCGGTTACCAACAAGCGTAGGATACAGCACTCCAAACTGTACGCTCCGATTCCTCTTGGAAACCCTTTATTATGTCACACATCGGACTCTCTGAGTTCCTTCCCTAGAGGATTTCGTCCCATCGCTGGTAACTAATTTGTTGACAATGGCTTCCTTCTCTCACTTCCAACAGCTAGACATCTTTACCGGTACGCATCGACGCGCTCGGCTGTTACTTACATTATGAGCCACCATAGCTCATACTCATCATAAACCTGTCTGCGTTGCCGCTACTTTCATATCTTCTGTGATCTGTCCCACGCTCAGTTATACTGATAGTGTCAGTGAAACACACGTGCTCGTGAGCGTATGCACAACGCGCGCGCGCGCGCGTGTGTGTTGGGGATTATGCTGAATCTCGTTGCTACAAAAACAGTAACATGTGCTTTTCCCCAATTTAAATAAAGTTTTGTTTAATTCACGGCGACACAGTCACCTCTAATGTGAAGCAATTCAGTGTCTGTCGAAAATAATTCCATTGGTGTATGCTATCATTGCGTTCTTAATTAAATAATCGCCTGTGCTGCTTTCCTCTCGGTCACAAATAAATCCCCTGTTACTAATAAGCACTCGCGCACGCATTCACTGGAGTAGTAGTCGGTAGAGAATGGTGTTGGCATACACGCACACACAAAAGGTAAAATCGTATTTTGATGACTTTTTCTGTCTGCTGTTCCGGTATCATGTATAACTGGATTTGGTGCAGTTGTTAATACTTCACAGTAGTTTAACTTCATTATCGATTTGTTTAAATTAACTTAATTGCATTTAATATGAGTTCCATTGTCGCACGATTAATTACACAGCAGTTTCAGTGCACTCGAAAATAATTTAATTTTCCTTTTAATATTAAAAAGTACATTAGATTCCTTAATTATTAATAATATCGTGTTAACAGCTCAGATCATGAAATGTGTGTGTGTGTGTGTGTGTGCGTGTAAGTGCACGCGCAAAAAAAAATTGCAAAAAAAATGCATCTTCACCTGCAACGGAAAAATAAATGGGACATCAGCAGGTTCCTGTCGCCAGGTACAAACATTTCAACGAAATCATATTTAAAGGCCTCATATTCTCTGAAATCTCTGATCTCTGAAATAGAAATACCAAAGGGTATGTAGCCTCAGAGTGTACATTTTCAAAATGAGGGGAGAAAGTGCAGTTCACCCCACCTGTTTTCCTTATTCTATTTATGATGTATAGATCAGACGATTTAAGTCTTTTGGAGAAGTATCTTCGTCCTTTTCTTTGAACTACCATCACTTCTTCACTGGTTCTATCACCCATTATGGACAGTGTAAGACGCAGTGATGTACATAAAGTCTCTCTTTGCTGTTTACAGACGGCCATAAATTCCGACTACCAGTTCCGACATGGTGTGCAGACAAAATTCGTTTCCGGTGCTAAAGTTTTCGATTTCGACCGTCCCGTTCCGATTCGATCCAGTATGTGCCAACCTTAGTTAGTCCAAGCGCCATACTCACAGGTACACTAAACTCCCGTGGAAGTATTAATAAATCAAATACAAATTCAGGATATCTGATCATACTATAAGAGAATGATTTATTAGAGAACGTTAACTGACAAAACAGATTCTGTGGCCGAGTGCATGGCGAACACGTAAATGGACAGAGTGGTGATGTAATTACAGAAATGACGAAAGTTGTTTTTCATACAAGAGTTTAATTATGTAGCCCTAAATGGAGTTTCCCATTTTTTACACTATTGAAATTATGTTAAATTATTCCGACAGTTTACGTAAATTTTTAATAGGGTTACACAAAAATTGTGACCAAACTAGTCACATTGGATTTTGTTAAACGTATTGTTATATAATTATATTTCATAATACGATTTTTTTGAAGTAAGGAGATTTCTTATATAATTCAACGTTTAAGCACAAAATTTTCGAAAGTAGAAAGTATGAAAACCATATAATTTCTGAAAAAACAATATACCTAAGTTAATCTGGTTGAATCACAGGTACGAATACTTGCTGTCGCAACGACTTTCCCTCATTAATTTATCCTTATGAGTATAATTAGAAATTAGAACAGTACAATTTGTAATATAATGTTCATAATTATCTAGAACTAGCTGTTACCCGCGGCTTCGCACGCGAATATTTGACTTTTAATAAGTATTTTAATATAATTTTTATTGTCTATGTCTATTTGGCGTTCTATCAGCTCGTATAACAATTTTGTACTCCTTAGTCAAATTCTCTCCAAAGCTGTTTTCAACACTTGTACTATTTTAACTTGTATAAATTATTATGTTGGTGCAACAGCCTTCGGAGATTTAAAAGTACCCGTTTATAAAGCCTTTGGAGATATTTATGAAGTACCTGTTAAATCAAAAACGCTAAATTCTTTATTTTAAGTGTTACTGTGTTAGAATCATTGTATAACACATTAAACGTTATGTTTTCCTCAACCATGGTTTTTTTCAGCAGGAAACTAAAATCCAAAAACCGTTGTCACCTAACCTCACAAATGAAAACAATTCGTATTTTCGCTTTACATTAAGTAATAGGATAATTTACAATTAGTACACTTCTTCTTTTCCACATCGTAATATATCGATACAATCGCATATTATATAAAATATCGATAATGTAGTGCAGGAATGGATAAATGTACAGTTCCCATGCCGCTAAATAGCTTTTGTTTATTATTTGTTACTATGGTAATTAATTCTGGTCTCCATGGTGTTTTTGACATCTTTAGTAGTAGTATTTAATATATTTCATTACTTATTTATTACATCATCAGAAATACGTATAAACATACATTTTATAACCGTTTATGAAAATTACAAAATGTATAAACGTATCTGTATACAAAATTACAAAATATATCGATACAATCGCATACTAAAAACATTAAAAACTGCAGGAACGGATAAAGGTACAATTCTGATGCCGCTAAATATCATTTGTTTATTTACTTGTTACTATGGTAATTAATTCTGGTCTCCATGGTGTTGACATCTTTACACACGTCAACGAAAAGGCATAATTAAAAGGGCCTAAATCGTGCGAACGGGACAAAATATCAAATTTCAGGTTAGACAGAGTTTTCTACTTTGTGTCAAAGGTTACCTGTGCAAAATTTGGTGCCATTCGGTGCAACGGTGTGTATTTGTATTCAGATATTACAAATCACTTTATGGTTCATTTTCGCGATTTCGTAAACATCCTCGTAGCACGAGCGATATCATCGTTTGCGTAATTTTTTCCTGGTCACTCACATATAACACACTTATTAATTACTATTTAATTACACTAGTAATTAACATTAAATTACCTGGCGTCTTTATTATTGCAAATTTCAGGAATACTTTTACATCACTATATTCGTTAAAAATTCCTTAATGTAATGGTGTTTTTATAATTGGGGTAAGTCTTTGTTCACAGGTTTAAAACGTGTTAATTAGTTTATTTTTATCCGGTTAAAACCTGATTACAGAGAATTCGTACGCATCATCCTATCGTAGACTCTTGCCTGTCGTAGCTTGCGTTCACACACACAAAGACACAAGCGCTGTATTCACTCGCGGAGGCAGGTGTACGCTTTCTGACAATTCTTATCCTGCATAATATTGTTAAATACTGTTCATCATATATTTTTCTATTCTAAATATTTACAAACATACCGCCCTGGGCAAATATGCATATATATGTATTATTGCAATATATACAGATTACATAATAATTATAAAATGTATTAACATTTAATTTTAGTAATTAAATATATTTTCTCAAATAATGTGGCACAAATCAGCGCTGCCGAACAAATACGTCTAACAGCAGGAAACGAGCGGTGGACGTTTAATTTCTGCAAGTTGACTAGAACAAGACGGAGCGGCATTGTAAGCGCCACAATTACCGTCGCTGTAACGTGCGGACTGGAAAAAAAGAAAGAAAAATTTGTGAATTTATAGCTCGCTGACAGAACGTAATTCTGGTATATTGTTTATACGTGCCAGGCCGGTTTCCGGTTACGTGCCTCGCCGGGTGTGCATACAAAAAGAAATAAATTAAATACATTTGACTGCTGCTCGAGGTCGCTATCTTTTTTTTATGTCTTTGATTCACTATCACAACTTTTACGTTTTCATTCTGCGAGTTTGTGTAGCGTCCACCTTACTCGGCGCAAACGCAAATCATCTTAATATTATTTTACTTATCTAATAATATTTTTATGTCTAGTCGTAGACTTCAGTGTTTTATGTACATAGGGAGTTCAACTACTTACATAGACACTATTTTTCAAATCAGAGTCAAATGACGATTAGTGCTCAGTAAGTGAAAATCGCGATCCTGATATTTTCGTACAGTACGGTGAAACGATTTTCATAGTAATTTGAACACAAGATGTTACTACATAAAGAGTATTTTAACTTTTCAGTCCAGTACTGTGTTTAAATTAAGGTACTGATTGTGTGGATATAGCCATAACTGGAGTTAAAATATCAAAACCTGTGTACTTCCGTTTTAAATTGACGATACGTATGTAATCAGTTTTTCGCATCACTATTTCCATAACGAAAATACCTTAAAATACTAACCAGTACTATGTTCAAAATATGAACGTTGTGAGATGCAATATACCGTATGTATGATATAATTTTTCTCGACTTCTGGTGTCAACTTACAGCTGTAACACCAGAACAGCAAGTGAGAAATGTTTATTAGTTAAGTTTACATCTTTCATTGATGTTTTGCAGTGCTTTATAACATTATAAGTAGGCCTATACACAATATTTAAATGTATGATTAAGTTTATCTCTTATTATAAATACAATGGTTTTAATGCTGAAAGATTTACACCACTGTCATAACATTTGCTTAATTATAAATTGCATTAAAAAAAAAAAAGAAACAGTAACTACCGTTTCATCATCAATAAAATGCAGCTCCAATTAGATACATAACAACAGTAGGCCTATTTATGCGACCATGTCAAATAATATATTTATTGTACACTGAACTTTATGCCTTTACTGGTGCTACAGAAAACTGAAACCGCTTTTGAGAGAGTTGACTAATCAATAATAACTCCGGAAAATTTGTCTGAGAAAGGCCTACAATCGTAGCGAATCACTTGACGTTGGGACTTGGTGAAGGATTTCTAAAACAATTTTTGTGCGCTTAACAACTCTGAAATACGGATGGCGTTTTTTCTTTTGACAAAGGTACAGCAGCTTGAGATTATGAAGGCTTTTAGACTGAAAATAAGTAAAAATTTGAAGACTGCAACCTAGCGGTATAAGTAGGACAGAAAAATCTAAAAATATATCTTGGAAAATCTCAAACAAGGAAGATAAATGAGGATACATAAAAAAGAACAACCAATCCAACATAGAAGACAGCAGTTACACTAACGCAAAATTTTAAGTACAATTTAAAATTAAATAATTGAGTTTTGAGAAAATCGTTATTTTACAAAATATATCCCCGTTCCTCAGTTATCCTAAACGGTATCGAGCTGATATATCTGGCAATGTTATTTACAGTAAGAGACAGGCCATTTACTAAGTTATAAATATGAAATTTATTGTTAATTTTTCCCAATTACAAAAACTAAAACACTAGGGTACATTTCGCCACAATTTCGAAATGTTTAGTGGTATGCCACAGTGTTGTAACGTTTACGTGGTATGCCACTAGCATACCAAACATTGTTTATAAACATCCATGTACAGATATATTGTATATATTTTATAGCACTTACCGACAGGAACACGAATTGTCAAATTAACATACTATGCGTACTGTTCACAATTTCCCTTTCAAGTTATTTTTAAGCTACAATTTAATTCCTTTATATATATATTTAGATTTCATTTACTGACAACCAATCACTATTAGCGTATTTGAATTGTGAGGTATGTCTTTAGTGTTCTCCTTCTTCTGCACTACAAGGATTAGGCATTTGCCTGTTCCGCCATTAGTCTCGAGCAATAATAGGCTAACCATCAACATAGTTTCCAAATTGCATTACTACTAGCTTAAAGACCACTTTTAAAACCATTATTTGTAAAGAAGCCCCGCTGTATCGCTAGGACCTAAGTTATGAAATAAAAAAAACATAGTTTCAAACACACAGGTTATCGGAGGTAACAGCATTACGTAAAAGAAAAACGTGACCTGTATTTTAGTATACGCTTGAAAGATGAAATTTTATAATGTTACTAGTGAATACGGAATGCAAATTCATACGGATTCTTGTTTATAATGGAACAAGGCAAGTACGCTAGAAGCAATGGGTCAGCCTGTTGTTCCAAGCAGGAGCCGAAACAATGGCCGGCAATTATGTTTCATTAGTCACGAAGTCCGTGAAGAGACTGACCCCAAGATAACCTGCAACAAACACCTGCAGCTGCTCACAAACTACATGCTTCGCTATATCGGACGTGGTTCTGATTCTATCGAAAACTGATAAATTACGCCCTTCTACCATGCGCGATATAAATACCTTGTTGCCTATACTGCACTACGTCTGCTTTAACATGAGTATAAAATATGTTTCATCCTACTACCAACAGTGCGATAGGAGGGAATCCGGAGAAGCGGGGAGGGAGGGAGGGAGGGAGGGAGAGAGAGAGAGAGAGAAAGAGAGAGAGAGAGAGAGAGAGAGAGAGAGAGCGTACTAAGAAAGGACGAATAAAAGCGAATGTTCAGAATGATTTGATATAAAACGGCTTCCGTGGTATTCTGATTAGGTTCGACATTAAAGTAAATATTAAAGAAAGTTTATTTCTTATTAGCACACACATGACTCCAACAATAAGTTCTCGAATTACTTCTCTTACGTATACACTAGATGTACTAGATGAACGTTTGATCGTATCAACCGATTTTTGTAAAACTTGGTAGGCGTGTGCATTGTTTTAGCCTACAGAACCCTATTGTTTTTCAAATTAGTCCCCAAAAATTTATGGGGCTGGAGGAAAAATGAGGGAATCAAAATAGTGAAAAAGAAATGGAAGTCCATGTGGAGTATCAAATTAAAGGAACTTTTAGCCAAAATCTGAATTTATTGTTAATTTATAAAAATTTAAATATTGTCGGGCGCCATGTTCCTAAAGAACATTTTAATAAAATTGCAAAAATTCACTTGGGGTATTAAATTAAAGGGAATTTTAACCAAAATCTGAATGAAATTAATAGTACAGTTGGTATTTTCGGTTTCCTCTAATAATTGAAAAATTTCTAATATCGTAATTTATCTACTAACGAAATAGTAATAATAAATACTAAAACAGTCTAATAATATAATTTATCTACGTTTTAAAAATAGATTATCTACTTTTTAATTACATTTGCTATAAACGTGTAAGTAATACGTTTTATTTTAACACGATATATTTTACATCATATTTTTAAAGTATCGTCTTTTAGCATGAGTTATGAAACATCTTGTTCCTAACAATAATATTGGAATATTGGAATATATCTCAATTATCATAGTATAGAATACAATTTTCAGTACAGTACTCGTAAGTAAATGTTAGGTCGGTGTGGTGTCTCTTCACCAACGTTCGACCTTCAAAATCTTGAATTCCAGTATTGTAATATTAGTGAGCAAGTTCTGCAGCTCAGGGAGCATACTAGTATTGAAAAACCCCTTCCTCAACACAAATTTAATGCTTAATTAGTGAATTATTTTCAAATGGAGACCCAGTAGGGTAGAAATTCAGTGTACAAAAAAAGAAATATAGCTACAATGGAGGCTAACTGTTTTACTTAACTAGCTTTCATCGGGAAGAGTACGTCATGTGTAATTCTCAGAGGAATACAGTTGCTCTCTTTGAAAGGTTTTCAGGCTTCCCCACAACTTTAAAAAGAAAAAAACTTTTTCTCCGGGGAACCATGTTGGAGCAGATAAAGTCATTTAAAAGTACAAAAAAACACACACGTAAGAATCGCACGAAGTATACCATTACGCAACGTGCGTGCAGTATCTATACAACTTTCAAAATGGTCGCAAGGTGGCACTGCTAGTAGGCTCGAGGCGTTTACGAGCGTTGCACTCTACGTGAAACATGAATTGGTTTGCAACTTCTTCCTTCTTCTTAATAACCGGCAGTTAGGGTATCGGACCATAACTCTATGATTAGGGCTGTCAAATAACATACTCTGTAATATTTCGCTGAGAATCTACTAATCGTTGTGCATAAATTTTGAAACGTTCGTTGAAATTTCTTTCAAATTACGAAACCGACTCGCTTCATCTACTGTTCGGTCAGGAACAGTTTTTGGATTCTTTTCAAATGTATACAAACTAGTCGGAGATGGGTCATTAGTGAATTTGGCCTATATTGTTAGAGGCAGAAAACTATAAGCCTTGTGTTGTACTTTATTCTAGGACTTGTTGGTAAGTAAAATCAGTTCACTAGAACACTTAATACTTGCAAAATTCAGCAAGTTCTGGTATTTATGTTTACATAAGGCATCTGTAGTTATATTTTTACTTAGCGGTAAACAATAAAAGTGTTTTAGTGCTCAGTTTGACAGCTGATTATTTAGACCTACATACATTCGGGAGCATCCAGTTGGACTTTCTAAATTGCTTGTATGGCAGCAATTATTGAGAATACTTCGATAATTCAGAGTAACTGACTCTGTTCAAAATAACGTTTGTGAATTATGTGTCTATCATAAATTTATGGTTTTGAATATTCCAGATTTTAAAATGTACGTTTTGATTTTATATAAAGGATTAACAAGTCGTAGGGACAGAACATTGCTTTGAATATTACTGTTAGAAAGCTGTTCAAAGCAAACTGTAAAGTTTTAATATATCGATTATTTAATAGAAAATTATATCAACGTATTTCTGGGTAACGATGAAGTGTTATTCAGTACTTAGTTTACAGAGTTTACACGTCGTTAAATAATTGGACGAGTTTAGTTGTAATCAGAAATAAAGAATTTGTACAAACGGTTTTCTTACTGAAAGCTCATAGCGGCGAAAACTCCCGATTACAATTTAGAGAATTACTTGTCTGAGACGTTGCACACGCAAACTGTCTAGCCAACCACCCCCGGCCAGCTTTCTCACTCTAATCGCACAAGTACTTACACAGACAAATGACCAATCCACTTCGTCCTACCCCAATTTTTCCTCCTTTATTACTCTTACAGGACTTATTGCATGATACAAGCCCAATATGTGGGGACACTGCGACCACATAGGTCAATTTCGTACCACATGTGGTACAACTCCCCCTGCAGACCAACTATAAATTTTTGGCAACACGCCTGTTAATAAATTCATCTAAAAGCATTTTACCGTGATGACAACAGTGTAACAGGAAAGTTACAATTCGTTCGTAATTACACGATGAAACAAAATACACAGCGCTGTGTATACTTGCTAATACCGAAACGTTGCGGATAATATTTTTGAGATATACTTTTCCTTTTTATGCAGCTTAAATAACTCTTGTACATTCTGCGGTGGTATCTGTGTTGTATACTATGAGTAGTAACATCAACAACAAAGAAATACAGTATCTCTTGTGGATTGAAATTTAATATTACTACATAAAATACCTCTTTTGCGTTTCACTTACTCAAAGAACTCAATAAACTACGATTTTTCGAAGAAACGAGTTCAGTTAGACGTGCCAAGCAGAGTATTTGAGAACGAAGAACCAGCAAGAAAGATCATCTCTCAAAGCTAATTTATGTCTATGGTTAAAAAGGGGTGACCGGGGCTTCTAAGTCTGTGTACAGATGTCAGAACCTATCATCTGTGATAATAGTAGAACCAATGGAACCTTTTTTTAACCTATAGAGACAATTTTGAAAAATATTGGAATGTGATGTGCTGTAGCCAGGCATGCTTGGAAGGGCATCCTAGAGGACGCGAGAGCGTACAATGGTCTTCAGTACTAGAAGATTACTGTTTACTTTATTGTAGTTGTTGCCCACTAGTACTATACCTCTAGTGAACAACAACAACTGTTTGTACGAAGGACGACTAGAAATCTCTTCAAATATTAGGAAACAAGCTATATTACATTATCTAATAATGTAATATACAGGACTCTATTGTCATCATCTGAAATATCAAAAATTACAAATTTGTTTTTTATTATCTAATAAACTATTAACAACGCGATTTTTTTCAAGCATCTCATTTATCTTAAATGTTATTTAAAGAGAACTTTCTATTGCCAACTATTGAAAAGGTTTTTTAATATTAAATAAGTAAGTTCACATTTATATTCTATTTCCAACTGATAACACAAATGAAGCTCAGACACACGCTTTGTTTGGAAAAGGAAGTGAATTACAAAGTATTGCTGAATGAGTGGAAAGTGAAAATATTTCAACAGGTTTACCTGTAGAACATTATTGAAAACGATCGTGTAAACCATGGAAAGCATTAAATACATTAAATATTTCAATTAACCTAATCTAATATTTATTTTAAGCCGGGCGGAACATTTATATTTTTAATTTCATTAATACGTTTTACTAAAATAATATTAAATTAATATTAAAATCATATATTAAATAGTTAATAATATTCAGATATGTTACATTAATGTATTAAAATAATAATGCAGTAGCATATGAGAATAATTTTCTTACAGATTCCGTCATTTGAGTTCTTTCGAAAAAGAAACATATGCTGGTTTTCATGACGTATTATAATTTTTCTCTTACTTTTTTATTGCCTTCATGGATCGTTCTGTAGAAAGTAACAGACACGAAGCGCGAGAAATAGGAAGGAAAAACTATGCAGTACGAAGGGTGAGAATGAGAAAAGGAAGTCCTGATGACGATACCCAGTAAATTACTATTACGATTAGTTCTAGTTTATTTTCAGTCTACTTGCAGTTTAAACAAGAGATCCTTCCTATGTAGCAGAAAATTTTAATTAACAATAAATTACATACTTTAATGGCTTTAGTCTGAAACTTTGTTATTACTTATGGAAGCGTATGCGCACCGTGCACACAGTATAAAAGAACAAGGTTTATACTTGGGGAAAAGGTTTCACTGCCGATCCGTCTGAAAGTCTCTTCAACCACTTACCAAAAATACTACTCGTATTTTTATTAGTCAGAAACTACTCTTCCAGTTTCACACTGTACACAGGACAGCACGCATAAAATAGCAGATAAACAGTTACAAAATATTCTTAACTGCAAGTAGTTCATTTATATTTAAATGCTCAACGTTTCATAAAACCATAACTCATAATCCGCTGCCGTTTCGGTTCTTCGCAATTAAGAGGTGCCCAAGTTACGCGGAATAAGACATCTGGTCTTTAAAGGGTTTTTATGGATAACAGGAGCTAATCGTGTAGTTTTTGACACCATCGTGAACGACCAGGAACATTTTGTGTAGCTTCTTGTACTTTTTACCTGCTCGTTAAGATGATAGATAATCGCTTTCATTCTATTATTTTATAATATGGGAATTGTTTAGTCCTGACAGCTTTACTCAGATTTTTTTTTTGAGTACATCTGTTAACAAACCTTACAAAAGTTTATGAAAAATACAGCGATATGGGAATAACATAAAATGATATTAACATTCATACGCTTTGGGGTTTTGTTAACAAATTATGTTAGCACGTCTTGAAAATAATACTAATTACCTTGAAAAAAATTGCTAACCTGAAAATTAAGATGTGAAATATTTTTAGAAAATACTCTTTTCATTGTTGTTTTACAAACTGAGTGTTTGGGTGTAAGCTACTAAATTTGAAAGGAAGCATTATCAGACAATCGAATGATGAAAGTAACAGTAACGCGGAAAGGTAAGGATTGGAGGATACTCGGAGAAAAATCAGACAGAAGAGGAAAATAATAATTCTAATATACCCTTATCTTTAGAATAGTAATATAGCCTACAAAAACGGCGAAGTATAGCTCATAGCTCTATAAAACAGACAGACAGACAGAATACATTAGGAAACATTGACTGAAAGCCCAGTTAGTTACAGATAAAGTGTCACATTTTAATCCAGTAGGACCCGGTTTTAAATAAGTGGGTGGAGATTTCATACATAGCCCTATATAAGTAAAGGTGACTTATTAGTTGGTCTGAAGTACTGATTGTGTTGTAACGTGTTATAAAACGGTCTGAAAAAACAAATTTTTTGAAGTGGGATGACAAAAAGAAATAAAACTGGGAACGTAAATTTACAAAGAAAATCGTAGAGTACATTTCACACGAAATATAGTACATTTCATAGAGAGAAAGTAAAAGTAAACTTCGCATAATGTAAAATTTATGTACATTGTAACATTGAATTTGCTTTTTGTAATTTAAACGGAAAAATCTAAAACGAGGAGAAAAAGAAAATATTGTGGGGTCGCCACTGTAACTGGTTGCAAAATTATTGATGAGTTGTTTTAAAACTTAGTAGAGGAGTGTATACAATGTATCTGGTATAGATATGAACGTATGAGTTCTTATTTCGATGAAAACTATAGCAATAATTTTGGTATAAAATATTTTGCTGTTGGTTGGATGAATTCCATTGAGACTGGAACAGTATACTAGCCTGAGCCGTAAAGGGTAACGATGACGAATATTTTGCGTTACAACAATTTTTCTTGCGTATGCGTCAAGCAAATTCATTGTTCAGATGTAAACAAGGGACATGTGTTTCGGACATTAGTTTCTAAACATATCCCGTAGTTCATACGACGGTATTCAATCATAACCGCAACACGCCTTGCCACCTGCTGAGGTATCGCTGCCAGAACCAAACGCCGATGTTCTGACGAGACGAGAAAATGTTTTGATTCAATTTGAATAGATGATTAATAACAGATCTTGTTTCTGGCTACAATAACGGCCCAGCAGTCACGCTTTTAACAAGCAAAGCAACACTTCCAAAGACGGTACTTGATTAGTGATTAATAGCTTGATGAAAGCACCAGCCGAGATGCCTACTTGCCTTTCTTGACTCGCATTGATCAACTCGCGCTCACGATGTAGCTGGCTTTCTTAGACCATGTTCCTGATTGCACGATGATTTGGCTGAATTATATTATTAAATTAAATGTAATTCGAAGCAATTACTTTTTCCTAACAAGATATATTATACCTTGATTTAAAATTATTGAAAATTAACTAACGATAGAAATAAATGAACCCCATGGCTATTGTGCAATGTGACATCAGGAATAATACATCGCTAACGAACCGATGTTTGCAGTGGGGTTATCGATAACGACTCTGTACATTGAACAGCATTAACAGCCGATTCGTAACTCTTCGGATCCGTTTACGAAATTATTTATGAAGCTCACATTGTGAAACTGTGAAGAGTATGAATTAACGATGAAAAACAGATACCGTACTGAAAAAATATTCTAAACAAATTTATAGTCAGAAAATACTAACAAAAAAATCAGAATAATGAAAAGGATGGTCAGATAATTATAAAATATGAATTGTTCTTTAAATAATAAGTATAAAAGGTTTAGTAATTGTACTTATGAAAACGTAAATTAAGGTTATACAAAAGGTAAATAATCATGCTAAGCTGCATAAAATTTGATGAATTAAACTTCTACTCTAGGTTTAGAATTTATATAAGCCACGGTTACATCGATTTTTTTGTATGAGTGTTGCGCATCCTTATTAATAAAATGAACAATCTTATTGTAATATTCCATTTTTAAATGTTGAAATTTTGGAGATATTTGTAAGATAAGTTACGTAATTAAAACGTTTAAATAGTTCTAGTAAAACACAAAACTTTTTGCAATAACATGTACGATATAAATGTATTAGAAGTTAAAGAATTATTTTACAGTTCTTCAATCTTTCTGTGAAACAGTTTTATATATATATATATATATATTTTTTTTTTTTGAAAACTGGATTGTAATTCAAGGGATTGAGTGTCTCATTAAACTGTCTGATAAAAAGAGTTGGGCAGGCAACAGACGTGTGTGTTTGAAGAACTCTCCCTAGAGCGTGAAGTAAGATGAATAAAAGAGGTGGCAATGAATCAAAGCGGTTGAAGCTGGCACGCTATCTACTGCGTTGTAGGTTGTCTATGGAGAATATGATGTCGAACTACCTTAATCCCTGTGCTCCTTAGGGAAGCGCAATACTTTAAAGTCTTGTGTGGGGGCACGCCGTGTTAAGTTGGCAGCCTACAACGACCCCCTGGAGACTATTAAACCGTGCCCAAACCCAAACCCAAACGCAACCGCACAAAGGCAGTATTTTCACATTTCCAGTCATGCCGCTGAATTTTCCCAATTTTTTTATGAAAAACGTCATAATTGGCATGAAATGCATGATTGTATTTTATACGAAACGCGTTCTATTTGATAAAATGTGATGCAACTAATTGTAACAAAGTTTTATGCTAAGTTCGGGTAGTTCGTGTGAGAAGTCGAATAAAGCGTAAAAAAGAAATTGAATTGTCCGTCTCGTTAGCTTTCAACGGGGCACTGGACACGACGGAGCTATCAATTTCCCAGCTGCCGACCGTGTGTACACGCCTTTTTTGTTTCGCGGTTTATCACTGTCACGTTTTCCAACAGATTTGGAATTCAAATTAAATTTTATCCCGTTTAACTACTGGAGACCGTTCTGTACCGACGAGCCCAATCTGACTATAAAATTTTCTAAGCGTGTTTAAAAGTGACAATTTAAATGCGAACGGTTTCCACCGATTTAATCAAAAAGGACTTCATAAATTTATACACCCCACGCTACAGAAATTAAACGTAATTCTTACGTCGTATAAGTTTAATTACGTTTAGTCAGAACATATTTTACGAGTGCGACTTTAATGGTTATAATACATTTAAATGTCAAAATTGTTTCCAGTGCTCTATGGCTGTTAAATGGGAAATATTAGTAGCTTCAGTAAAATTGCATGACATCATCCTAATCCAAGGCACTAAGCCTTAATAAAAGTAATAGTTGGTCTGCTTCATTTAAAAAAACCGGTACGCTAGTTTCATCCACACCAGTAGCAAGAGAAAAATGCTAAGCATTTGCGCGCCACACACACACACACACACACACATATTACATATACAACTCCGTAAGTGTTTATGGCGAAGTTTTGTGTGCCTGGATATCACGACAATGTATCTACACAGTGTAACGATAACGATGTCCTCACTATACATATTTCGATTCTATATATCAATATAAGAAAAATGTTCCTATAAATATAAGTCGTAAACGTTTAGTTTTCCGTCTGCGGCAATTTTGTGTTTTTAAAGGAAAACTTTATATCTCAAGAATGGATTCAGATATCTTCATGAAATTTGATACACATGTTAAAATGAAATGCTACTTAACAAATAAAAATCACAGTTGCTTTATGATCTGAAATTTCTAAATGGATGGACACTTTAATTTTTTGGTCACTAAGAGCTCTGTAAATTTTAATTTGATTAGACTATGGTTTCCTAATAAAATGTAAAAGATTTTATTGTAAACACAGTAACATCTTGTTTCTTCAAAGTCGATAACAATCAACCAAGTTATGGAAGAAAATAACCTACACATAAATTCTGACACATACATTTTTTTGAATTGTACCTGGATTCCTTCAATTTAGGAACAATTTATTGAAAGTTAATACTATTCTAAATCAGTAATAGTAATGTATAAGAAAGCAAATGATTGATTTTCAGTGAAATTAATTACGTTTAACAAATTTATCTACTATTACTTACACATGATAAAAATAATAATAATTTGTAATTATTAGAAAACCATAATAGCTTGTTTCAGTTTGTAAATCATCTGTTTGCTTTAGTGAATACTTTTACAACACATATAGTTTAAAAAATTATCTTCGGTAACTTTTCTTTGAGATAATTCTTAAATTCATTTGCCTGTGTTTCTTAGCTAATTGGTTATCGTGTAATTGTCGAGAACAGCTAATTACAGTTTCGCTGAAATGTCAGATATGCATCTCATGTATGGACTTTCAAACTCCAATTGGAAGGACGCACAGTGACTTTACATAGAAGGCTTTCTCAACTGAAACTTGACAAGTGATGAAATGCTTGTTAGACTGCACAATCGGCAAAGAGAAATCGGATATTTTTTTCCCGAGTCGTTTTTTCGTGTTGTTTGAGACTTGTTCCGAAAGACAAGAGTCAGACTGATATGGGGCAAGCTCAAAATCGTTGATCGAGGTAGACCTTTTATAAGAGTATTGAACAGAATTGGGGAAAAGTCTGAAGTGAGTTCGATGAGAATTGCTATGACAAAAGATGTGGTCCCCACAACTACATTCAGGATTTTAAAAAGCTAACAATAAAACCGTAGCATCTACAATAAGAACAAACCCTTGAAGATGTTGACTATGAACAGAGACGGGCATTTTATTTACTTTTCTACACAAAATTTAATTTCAACTACACTTATTTCGTGTCTGTTATGTTTATTGAACTGAAGAGAAACAGATTCTGCGCGGAGTAAGACAAGGATGTATACTATCTCCGCTTTCATTCAACATTTACTCGGAAGGTATTTTTAAAGAAGCTTTAGATGAACGTGGTGTGGAAATCTCTCTGAACGGTGAAAGAACAAATAACATACGTTATGCGGATGATACCGTCATATTCGCAGATAACTTTGAGGGACTGCAACAACTAATGAATAGAGTG
The DNA here is from genome assembly GCA_034769895.1 of Magicicada septendecula. NCBI lineage: Eukaryota > Metazoa > Arthropoda > Insecta > Hemiptera > Cicadidae > Magicicada > Magicicada septendecula. Next base: position 266,494,223 of record CM068371.1, read on the forward strand.
GCAGAAAGCAGCCCCAGATATGGTCTACACATCAGTGTTAATAAAACGAAGCTAATGATTGTATCTAAGAACAAGTCCACAAACTACATCCTTAATATGAACCAAAGGCCAGTTGAACGTGTAAGCAAATTTACATATGTTGGTACTATAGTCAATGAGCAATGGGACCACTATCAAGAAAGAAAGAGTAGAATTGAAAAGGCAAGAGTAGTGTACACTAGAATAAACAGTTTATTTAAAAGTCACGATTTAACAATAAACTCAAAGACGAGACTTTTACGCTGCTACGTATTCTCGGTCCTCTTCTACGGTGTAGAATCTTGGACTTTGACTGAAGCCACAACTAAAAAATTGGAATCTTTCGAAATGTGGGTTTACCGTAGAATACTGAGCATTTCATGGACATCACATATAACTAATGTTGAAGTTCTTAGGAAGATGGAGAAAGAAAGGGAAGTTATTAACACAGTGAAGATAAGAAAGCTTCAGTATCTGGGACATCTCATGAGAAATGAACAGAGATTGTACTGACTGCAGTCCATACTACAGGGAAAAGTACTTGGAAAGAGAGGAGTTGGGCAACCGAGAAATCTAAGGACGTGGTTTGGCATGAATATAACTGACTTATTCCGTGCAGCAGTACAGAAAATTAAAATAGTCCGTATGATATCCAACATCCGAAACGGGTAGGAACTATCAGAAGGAGATAGTTTTACACGAAATGGAAATACTAATGTAAATAATAATAATTACTGGGCAGAAGAATACCTTCATCACAGACTCCAGTCTAGGATTCTAGCAGTTCTTTTCTGTCATCGATGTAAGCAGGCATCATCTGTCACTTAGCTAGGTATTATCGATGATTTCTCGATTGGTCGTGTTATTTTTTCCTAAGCCAAAGGCTTAATGGCCAAAATTATCTTGAATTCCTTCAAAACATTTTTATCGAAGTACTTTGTACAGATTCCACTAGCCACAAGAAATCAGATGGTTTATATACATATTGCGAGTGCTCGAGCACACTTTAGTCAAGTTGTACGTCGCTTTTTAGATTAACGTTATGGTGAGAGATGGACTGGTCGTAATAAATTCATTAGATTTTAAGATTTGAACTACGCTTTCCTTAATACCCAGAGTATTCAACTATATTTCAAAATTTTAAAGATTTATAGCAATGAAATACTGAAGGTTGGTAGCAAATCTGAAATACGTCAGGAGTGTTTTTGAGCGAGTCAGATCATTGCAATGTAAACTACAGATGCCCTAACGAAAACAACGGAGGGCAACTTGAACATTTGCTATGAATTCTTATATGGTGAAACCCTTTTTCTTCATTTGTGTTGACAACTAGGATTAGACCCTATTAATCTTAAACACTTTCTGTATGTTCTAATAGAGTTTTCCGCATTAACTCAGTTATTGATTATTCGATTTGAATAAACAAGGTGTCGTAGTGTTAACAATAAATTAGTCAATAATAATTTGATAAAATTGAAACTTACAAAGCTATTAGTGATAACAAAATTACAGTGGCTGCCATTTTGGAATTTGCGATTAGAAAATAACCATGTTTTTTTATTGAAGAACCTTAATGTAAATATGTGTACCAAATTCAGTTACGATATCTCAAACCATGATGTCTATCTTGAGATCTACGTTTTTCCTTAACAACACAAAATGGTGGTCAGGTGAAAAACGATACGTTTCTAGATTTTGTTGATATAAACTTCGTATATTGAAGCACACAACGGAAATATGTATAGATAGGACACCTTTTACGTTACATAGTTAATATAATAACACTAAAAATGTACAATACAATTGATTTTTAACAGTATGTTTACAACTATACTGTTTTGTTACGACATTGAAAATAGCAAAGTTACATTAGTCGTTTGACCTAAGGAAAGGTCAATTACATATATAGATGTTTGGAAACGCGCAGACACAAATCACAGACACAGTCAATCAGAAACTCGTGACATTTCCTTGGAACGTATAAATGACAAGTAGTCAATAACTAAAGGCAGAGATAAGAACTAAAGGACTTGGTCATTACTTTCCTACGTGCTGTAAATTAAAAAAATAATTGTACTGTCTCAGAATTAATTAAAATTACATATACCAAATGGGTAAAGCTGCGCGCCTTTTCCATATGGCGATCCTTGATTACAGATTTTAAATTTTTCGGTTATCATATAATGTTTCTGTTACCACAATAAATCATGCGATGTGTATTTCATTAATACTCGGTGATTTTGCTGTGATGAATCGTGTCGTAGTAATGCTGGATTTCGTGATTGACCGTCCACATTCATTGGATTAAAACAAGAGAATTGGAGCAAAACGCTGGAGTGTTAGATCTAAAATCTAACTGGTTTCAATAAAAAAGATTAATTAAAGCCGATTTATGAATTGTATTTTCCTTTACATAGTCATGTATATATTAGATAAAGGTTTTCTTCATATTTTGTATTTAATATTAAAGAGGATGGGTCTATCCAATGAAGGAAAAGTGAAGGAATGTTGCCGTGTAAACGTCTTTTTAATTAACTTTTGTCTCTTCATACTCCGCTAATTTTGAAGACGGAAACTGTATTTTTAAATGATAGTCACCAAGGTACCAATAGTTGTAAAGACATAACATCTGGTTTTAACTCTTGTAAGCAGGTACAACATTGTCACTTATTATACTAAAAAAGTTACATGAAGTATGTCCAAATGTTAAAAAGCATTGTAAAGTTTAGAACATTTCTGCTTATTTGGTTAGAAAACCTGTTACCAATATTTATGAAATATTTAATAATTCCGCACTTAAATCAAAGATTCTTTTTTGAGAATATTTTTATTGCGATATCTGTATCTATACATGTGAAGTGAAAAAATTATTTTTACGTTACCATATTAGAAGCTGTGCACAAGTAAACATCAAATGTGCATTCGAAATACAGACGTCATAGACGTTCGCCAATATCGGGAGGGACGCTGAAGCTAAAAGCATGAAGGGCCTAAAATAGGAATGAATGTTGATGTACGGAACAGAATGGGAATACTTTCAAAGAGAATTCTTCAAAAACATTGAGTAACAATTTCTTTCAAAGTGAATACTGAACAGTCTAGCGCACTGTAGTGGGACTAGAATTTTCTGTTAGCTGTATTACTAGTTTAGCTTAAATAAAATGCATTTAGGAAGAAAAATAATAATTCAACTAATATAATTATATTATTATATAAACTTTACGTTCATGTTTTAAATATTGCACAACACAGAATACACAAGTAACAGAAACATTGAACAAGTAACAATCACTTTGCAGACTAACAATTACTTCGCATAATATTTGTTTTTTTTTTGTGGCGTTTCTTTCTCTGCCAATGGAGATTGAGCTTTTCTTTCGTGAGTCCCAACAGTTTTCGTGCTTTGTTGTCATGTTGTGAACGGACTGTTAACACAGAAATATGCTTCAAGTGTATGACCGATAATAAAAGAAAAGCACTCTTGTCTACAGTGGAGGCAAATGGCTGTTAATACCGTTCCGGTCCTGCAGAGTGCATACAAGTAGCCTGATCCTCCACGAACGTGACTTTTGCGTTCAATTGGCCTTAAATCGGAACCGACAAGGGTCTGTACATAGGGATCGTTCTTTACTTTATTTTTTATTTCTTAGACAATTCACATCTACGATATGTAATGGCTTTCTTTCCTTTGGGCGAGTCTCTTTCGCCACTATTAGCTTTCTTGATCCCGTAATATTGTCTCGCGTTTTCCTTTATACTCTCACCCTTAGAATTTAGGAACACTGGGGTGCTGTGGGGAGATGGTACAGGAAATTGTCTTGTGCATGCGACCCTTAGCGATGTGACTTGCATTACTTTGTAAACTTAAGCTTGTTCGCCTTAGAAACAACGGTATTTAGCGCCGACGACATGGCCGAAGTTAACAGTCACACTGTAACAAGGCTCGCAGTAATAATAATTGGATACTTAAAATTTTGTATAATGGTTCAAAGAGATACTTCAAAGCAGGGTATTAGATGCCAATAGTTTACGTAGAGGGGTTCCTAATGTATATCCACATCTTTCAACTCTCGACCCCTCACAGTCTATATATTGCACGAAAATAAAAATAACATCTAAAATATTCAAATTCTGTACATATTCATATTTATATTTGCATGAATATCGATCTTCAAAAAATCGTAAAATTGAAAGCTGAGTCTGGAAGAAATAGACCTGGCTTGTTAGTCATTTTAATTAAATTAATAAATTATTGAAATTCTCTAATTACATGTACTATTTTCATTACGTGTTATTCATAACAAATAATTTATGAATAACAAATATTCGCTGAGGTCATTTAATGTATTTCAATAAGCAAAAACGTTTTATTTCACTTCTTGCAACTCCGCCAACGAAGAACCGCACTACCGACACGCTGTAGTGGTTCATCTTGTTGTTTGAATTAGCAGTCTGTATAATACCAACTTTGTCGTGTGTACTTGCTGTACTGCTACTTGTCATGTTCAGGACGAGGCTTTTCACTGTTTCCACCATTTTCAAGTCATAAACAATGACGCGGTTTAGGACTTGAAAATGGTGGAATCACTGAAAGGCCTCGTCCGGACCTTGACAAGTTGCTGTTCAGCAAGTGAACACGACAAAGTTTGGAATACAGAGACTGCTAATTCAAATAACAAGATGAACCACTACAGCGTGTTGCACGTGGAGAGTGGCGATAAGTTACATAAGGCAAAAATAATTTTTACTTCCATATTCCTTAAGGAAATGGAAGTATGGTGATGGCAAAAAAAATCATGTTCGAGATTATTGCAGATTCTGATTGTACTACACTCAAAACATGAAAAAAAGTTGTTTTTCGAAAAGTGTCTGTGTGTGTGTGTCTGTCTGTCTGTCTGTCTGTCTGTGTGTCTCTCTGTAATTTTTTTCTATGGCAAACGATAACTGCTGCAAATTCAAACAGAATCAAATAATCTTTTGCGTACAGCCCTGATTTGTAGAGTACTCGCAACCTATTGTTTTTGGTGAAGATCGGTTGAGGGAAAGGGGTAGTTTACCGGCAACGGTTTTTTTTTTATCAAGGGTAATTTTGTTTGTTTGGCAAATGATAACAGCCGCAAATTCAAACAGAATTAAATAATGTTTCGTATACAGCCCTGAATTGTAGAGTTCTCACGACCTATTGTTTTTGGTGAAGATCGGTTGAGGGAAAGGGGTAGTTTACCGGCAACGGTTTTTTCTTATCAAGGGTACATTTTTTTTTTGGCAAACGATAACAGCCGCAATTTCAAACAGAATCAAATGATGTTTTGCATACAGCCCTGAATTGTAGAGTTCTCAAGACCTATTGGTGTCGGTGAAGATCGGTTAAGGGAAAGGTGTAGTTTACCTGCTACGTTTTATGTTTTAACAAGAGTATTTTCTATGGCAAACGATAACAGCCGCAAATTCAAACAGAATCAAAAGATTATTTGCATACAACCCTAACTTGTAGAGTTCTCAAGACCTATTGTTTTTGGTGAAGATCGGTTAAAGGAAAGGGGTAGTTTACCAGCAACGTTTTTTTAACAAGGGTATTTTTTATGGCAAACGATAACAGCCGCAAATTCAAACAGAATCAAAAGATTATTTGCATACAGCCCTGATTTGTAGAGTACTCAAGACCTGCTGTTTTTGGTGAAGATCGGTTAAGGGGAAGGGGTAGTTTACCAGCAACGTTTTTTTTATCTAGGGTAATTTCCTATGGCAAACGATAACAGCCGCAAATTCATACAGAATCAAATAATTTTTTGCATACGTTCCTGAATTGTAGAGATCTCAAGGACTTTCGATTTTGGTGAAGATCGGTTAAGGGAAAGGGGTAGTTTATCAGCAACCTTTTACGTTTTAACAACAGTAAAGTACTTGAAAATTCATTTAAACTTTTTGAAACAATGGTAATTGTTAAAAATAAAATAATTTTGTTGCCAGGCAATAAAATTATAATTTTTCATTTTTATGTAAATCATGTATGAGTTAATAGTATAATGGATTAATTTACACTCAAAATGTACAAACAGAAAATTTTGTTACAAACATCAATATCGTTCGTGGCAGGCAAGCATATCTCAGTTATAATGTTTACGTTTCCATTTTATTATTATGACTACCGCAATAAAAAGGCAGGGAAGACACACACACACACAATTCGCGTTATTTCTGGCCTCACTCATGTTTATTTTCTTACATTTGCACGCTTTTTAAATGGTATGTGCCGAAACCCATACCAACATAACGCGTGCAAGCCGAAAAAGTGTCCAGCGTGGATAGCGATTTGCTTCCTGTGGATCGCTGGGGAGTGTAACTGCACGTGTTTACAGAGGAACGACTCATAGACAGACTTTTCGTCTTTAGGGAATGAACCCTCTGCAAGATGCTGAGGGTCCATGAGTGACTTCGGAGCGCTCCTTCTTTTTCGCGTGTTTGTTCTGTGAAACATACACTGTAGATTCGCAGCTTTACTCTAAGCAACGCTCAATAGGAAATGTTGAAATTTTTTGTCCACGGTGTACCCTCATACACAGTAAACCTGCTCTGATGTTTTAATTACGGACATCATAATATTAAAACTTTGGAAACTTGAGCACTACTTAATGGAGATCAATCATTAACTTATACAACCCATTAATTTTATGCATATTTTTTATATAACTTATATGTGTACAACCTTAACGGCAACAAAGAAGTAGTTTTTGTTAAAATTCCTTCCCGGGATATTTGGCCGTAGTCCAATGTTTTCTACAAAAGCAGACGTTTCGGCAATGCCATCGACTTCCATCATCAGTGAAAATCGAGTGCGATAACGTGAGGTGGTATACGTTAGTGACCACAGTACTGTGGTTAAGGCTGAAGCAGTAAGTAGAAAGAAGTAGTTTCTATGGTAATATTTCATTTCGAAAATGATTTTAAATATAAATCTTAGAATATGGAAGTCATGTATGGTTCTCCATACCGATATTTAAATATTTAAAAACTAAAGTAAAATTAAGGTCGTAGTTTAGGCCTTGAAAATGGTGGAAACACTGAAAGTCCTCGTCCGGTACATGACAACTAGCAGTTCAGCAAGTAAACGCGACAAAGTTGGTAGGCTGTAGTGGCTCTTCTACCTTACACATATGGTCGAATCAAGTTCAAAAATGATGCACAAAATAATCTCAATGCGAAAAGAGCGTCTTTTACGACAGTGGAACGTTTTCGAGTTTGTTTTTATAGGTCTATTTAATCGTACTGGTTAATTTAATCATCACTGGTTAAAAGGTTTAGCCTCCTGACGATAAAGGAATAATTCCAGTGAAATTTTCTTTGACAATATAATTTTAATACTTGTAAACAATGTAACAGTGAATAAATAATAAATAAATTAAATTCAAATCTCAAATGCCGCTTATATGCCTCACTTTTGAAGCACAAGATTTGTATTACAAAATAAAATAAATTTCAATTAAATCTTATGTTGTCTATATTAATTCTTCTTTAACGCCTAACGTTGTAAGCTAATTTTATGAAGTTTTAATCTATTTATGTTTCATAAAATTTTTGTTTCTTTTCTAACGATTTTATTTTATTTTCAATGTAAAAATAATTAAGTAAGTATGGGCCTTTATAATGTAGAATTACTTTAAAAATTAATTGGAATGAATAAATTTAAAATCTAATTTATTATCGATGCTCACCTTGGTACCCAAAGTCGCCTTCGAATTCTGTCGACCCGAGCACACGTCTTTTTAATCTATTATTAATAATTCTAAATAATTAAAACAACTATGAATTCGTTTACTTCAATATTCTTTTATTAAAGAATAAATAAATATTCTCGAAACGTTATTAGTCAATTACCCTATATGTACAATTAATAGCTCAGATGTTAGCAATATCGAAAATTCTCAGGGAAATAGGTTGCATTGTATATTAATGCAACTTGATGGAAACAAATCTATGGGTTCTTGTGACTACAATAATTTACTCGAAAAATGTCCTTAGTGAAGTACAAAACATCACAAATCTTTGATCTATTACATAAATTAAATAATTACTTATAATTAATCCACGAACAGTTTTCAGTGGTGTAAAATAATAGTGTTCAGTGTCTTCCTAGGTTAACCACAAATTCACTTCTTAATTCGAAGTATACACAAAAATATCTTACAATTAATGATTACAAAAGTGTTAGTGTTAAGTGGTTCAGTGAATGTTCAAATAATAAAAATAGTCTATAATTAGTATTTAGTGTCACACTTAGGTTATATAGAAATAATGACTTGAGTTGATTATACACTTTTTAAACTCGGGTAAGTTGTTTTCACAATTAAATATTGTTAAATCACTCTTCACAATTCACGGATTAGGTTATTCACTTAATTTCATGACTCACAAATATATCTTGGTCACCTAACCTGACTGGTGTTCGATACTCGTTAACAATTTCCTGGACACAAGTAATACAGGGAGTGTGTTCTTTACTCTTCGAAGTGTAACAATCAACTAACTGGCGTGGGTTGATTTTTCTGCCTTCCTGGACCAAAACTTGCAAAATTCCGATTGGTCGAAGCCCTAGGCATTGTCATTTGATGGCGTCGGTTTTTATCCTAGTTCCAATATACCATCAAATAATTATTTTGAAACTCCCACCTTATACTAAATCTAATTCTAATGAGATGGTTATTAATAAATTCCCCTTTTTCCACTGATTATTTAGACACCTCACAAGAAGGGTTTCTGTTCAATATCTTTGAAGTTACAATTTTGGATTTTTTATTTATATTTATGTTTTATATTTAAAAATGCCCCTTCTGTGTCCTTAATGCTTTAAAACAATTCCTATTCACTTTCAATGTAATAATAACAGTTAAATACACTAATATTACAAATACATTAATAACGGTTATAGCAAATGTTAACATAATTGTCTTATGCCTGTTAACATCCTTAATTTTCCTAATTTACATTGTTTTTTTTTATAAGATACAATCATTTTATGGTTTACATTATACTCTCTCCCTTACTACAGTTTTTCTGAAACTTACTCTAATTGCAAACACCAATTTTACACAATAACATTTTTAGGCCATTTCTTAATTTATGTAATATACACTTTAACATAATAGTCATAATGACCTGTTTCTTTTTGTAACAGTTTATACCTGATTCTTACTAATATTAACACAAATTATAAATCATAACATTTAAATAATCAGTTTTCTTTCTTTAACATGTAATCATCATGATCTGTTCCTTTGTAACAGTTTGTCCATGATGTTTAATAATAATAATAATAATAATAGAATGTAGATACTGTAACATTTAACTACACAGTTTTCTTCACGTAACATAGTAAACATCATGAAATGTTTCTTTGTAACAGTTGGTTCATGATGTTTAATAATAATAATACAATTATATAACATAATTCAACCCACTGTATAGGTAATTCTTTATACATATTAGTTGTCATCCTCACAAGTTCTATAATAGGATATTTAGTTCAGAATTCCTTATTAATAATCACTCAATTTTATGTCACAGATGTTAGCTACAATATTTTGATATAGTTTTCATTACACCTTACAATATAACATTAATCATTTATGCCTAATGTGACATGAGTCTTACCTATGTTTAACTATGTTTAAGGCGTTATGACCTACAGCATTTAACAGAAATAGGTATTACAATGCTGTGACATTCCTTATATACTTTACTTGACTATGGTACGGTATATCCTTTTCATAAACTAAAACAAACATTTTACAACATATAACTTTCAACATAAACTATGTACTTCTATTGTTTTGTACTTCAATTGATTTTAATAATTAGGTTGGGTTATGCACTTTGGCATTTTTCTACACTTTAACCTATATAAGTTTAATATTTATTTTGGTAGAACCGTCACTTTACAATATATAAGTTTAATATTTATTTTGAGGGAACCGTCACGTTACAACAAACACTTAAAATTCTTCTCTCTCTCTCTCTCTCTCTCTCTCTCACACACACACACACACACAGACGCGCGCGCGCGCGCACGCACGTGCCTCTTATAGATACTTCGCGGAAGTCAATTTTTGGATTCTATGCATACTTTACGTAGGGAATCTTAGTAACAATTTACATTTATGTATTATTTATGAACGACAAAAGGAAATTAGTAATATAATTTATTGTGTATGTATTCGCAATTTGACTTTTGTTTTTGTTATTGTTTTTTTTTTAATTGAATTTAACATGTTCAAACTGGTCTGTAAGACCAACCATCAACTTATCTCTAATGGTTCTTAATACTAAATACGTATCAACCACATTAAGTCCAATGGCATCCTTTAGTTAGTTCCGGTGTTCTTAACTAAACACTCTCACCCGCGCACAATGCTCTGCTTTTATAACACAAAATACTACACAAATTCAAATGGCTTTGTTCTCTTCAGTCTTCGGAACACGTGTTGATTGTCCAGCAGCTGAAGAACTCGTGCATTTTCGTGGAGGTGAAGCTTTTCTTCATGCTTCTTCGCAAACCTTTTAATCTCGTCTTTAATTGTTGGAATACCTAGATCTTTGTGGATATCGGCGTTTCTAACATGGTTATTGAGGCAATCACCATGGTCCGCAACATTTGTTTTGGAATGTTTGTATTATCCTGATGTTACTATCTTTCGCGTACCCTCAGAGTTGAATTCCATACAGCCAGGTGGGTTTAATTATCTGATTATAGATCAGAGTTTTAATGTATAAAGACAGTTTGGAATGTTTTCCTATAAGCCATTTATATTGTAGGAATTGTATGTTAAGTTCATGCTCTTTCCATCTCAGTTTGGTATACAATGTCATACCAATGTATTTGGCTTTGTTTTCATAAGGAGCTACCGTTAAAATTTCTGACCGATGATGGAAGATTATTCAATCTTTTATTGGCGAAATTAATGTGTGCTGATTTGGCTTCGTTAAGTTTAATTTTCCATTTTTTGGTCCATTCATATATGGCATTGCTAGCTTTCTGCAATAATCGGCTTTAAATAACATTATCTTGCCCTGTTGTAAACAAAGCTGTATCATCAGCAAAAGTAGCCAATTTTGCTTGATCTAAGTTCGGTATGTCACTGGTAAATAATAAATACAAGACAGGCACAAGAACACTGCCCTGTGGTACTCCCGCCTGCACGTCTGAAATGCTTCTTCTTGTTTAACTCTAAACAATCTATTAGATATGTACGAGGTAAGGATTTTTACATATTGTCTAGGTAACATTTTATGTAACTTGTAAATTAATCCTTCAAGCCACACCTAATTTGAGGTTTGGTGATAATAATATTCGTATTATCAATTCATCGTATTTAATGTACGGTACAGCTAATGTCATGTCTCACATCCTGCTTGCCAGAAGTTTCTGTCATCTAATTCTTGTTTTTTTTTGCATTATGTGATAGACGTCCTACATCTATCATCTCCTTCGCCTTCCTTCTTATTTTTCTATATGTAACCCAGTGTAACAGGTATTTAAACCAACGATCGGCAGGTATTCACTCCACGTGGCCATATCATATGACGCGCTTCACATTTATGGTGCCCAATACTGTTCTGTCCATGTTAATTTGCCTGTTTATGTCATTATTTGTAAGGCGATGGTCCCTGGATACTTTCAGAAGTCCATCTTCACTGCCTGAAGTCTTTGGAAATTTCTTTGATTTACCTTACATGTTTCAGAGCTATAGGTGACTATGCTTTCTAAAATAGGAGAGACAACTTTCCTCTTGGTTTTGGCCTACTGTCACACTCCAAAACACTGATTTAAGTCATTTTTTGTACTGAATCTTGCACTGCACTAATATGTGCTTTAAGAATTCTACAAAAAAGAACAACAATTATTTTCAGACAATTATCTTCTTTCAGTGGACACAACAAAGATCATGATCTATTGAACTTGTCAATTTTGTGGTCTGCTTATAGAAATTAAATGCTCTTCTTTTCCGTCAATCATGAATGTGCGTATTCAAAGTAGTAATTTTGTATATGCCGTTACACATGTTTCAAACATACTTCAGTATACCGAGTTCAAAAGAAAAAGGTTAGAAATTCTTTCTAAAAATAGCGCTGACAGATTTAATACAAGAAAAAATATGATATTGTGAAGTATATGAGTTTTATACGAATCTTTATTAAAAAACGGTAGGCAACGCCCGGTATGAGTATTAAAAATTTTATTCGAAAAAGGCCGGTATAGCATATAAATTAACACTGTTACCAGCACAATGAATAATTAAGTAAATTTGAAAGAAGTGCCTAAGAAAAAGAAAATTGTACTGTAAAGTTTGTGAAAACTTTTGATTACAGCCCGGTTAATTAACACTTCGAGTCTGCTAAAAATATAATGAGTTTTTGTAAGTGGCCTTCATGACAGGTGGGATTTTACTTTTGATGTACACAAAGCTGCAGTAAATTATAGCTTATTAAGCTTTTAACTGAATGAAAATGTTTGAGAAATTATTTTAATAAAATGTTAAAAACTTTCAACATGAAACACAATTAAGCAATACGAAGTCTGTCACAAGTATGCTACAAAAACTACACCTATAAGTTTGGTGTAGTCTAATATTTTAATCATATTGCCTGCTTCCATAGTTACTCACGAAAAGTTTTTTTTTCCAAAGACAAAAGAAATGTTAACATATTTTAATTGCAAAGTAACAACACATTAATACACTAATAAATTGGTACTGATGTTTACGAAGTATGTATTACTTTATTAGTCATACTGAAATGTTTTTTTTCTTAATTTACTGCAGATTTGTGATCTGTTCGACTAAGCGAACATTGAACAAATTGTCTGACAAAACACATACATGATTATGGAGAGCTGACCATTCATACTAAAATGTGTCTACGCTTCTTTTTCATGATACACGTATGTCTAAACGTTTAGTTGAGTACTTTAAATTATTTTTATGATTTTCTCCAGTGTTTCATAAATAGACACAGAGTTTCATAAATTAATATAGCCACAGTGGGAAGGGAGGGCGAAACTCCTACTATTGTGACGATAGAAAAGGTAACGTAAGATGAATAACGGTTGTCATTGGAGGAGAAGCCCGAACTCAAGGAAGTAAGTGTGCCTTCGTTAGAAGAAGAGATCTTTTTTCGACGACGTTGCTTCGTTATACACTAGTATCTTTGTGTAGAGAGCACGTACTAGCAAAATTACACACACACACACACACACACACACACACACACACACATATATATTTCTATGGAGATTTTAATTGCTTATGGAATGTAGCAGAGAATAAAGGAAGTGGTAGCATAAAGACGTTATATGAATAAGTCGAAATTGCAGGTTTGAACATAGTAAAGTAGTTGATAAGGAACACTACGAAAAATGTTAGTTTTAAGTAAAACAACTTTAACTGCAGTAACATGGTGCGTAAAAAAGGCATACCTCGTGTGTATTTTGCGTGTGCGAGGGTGTTTAATTATTTTACGGGATATTCATTAAAATACATTAATTTAAATAACTATTGACATATGGGAAATTCTGAGGTGGAACATATAATACTCTTAATAACAAGATCTACTTGATGGCAATAGTTGTTCTAAAAGTTAGTAGCTGAATGTATGCGCTTTTTAAATAAAAAAGGTTTTACTGGCTATAAAATCGGACATAAAATATATGGCCATATGGCCAGTCTTGAATCTGACATTCTTTCGAAGTTTTCTTTCTAACATTGTTTATAATATTTTAATCTTTTAAATAAAAACTTGTAATTCTTGTCGTATGTCTTCATTCTTTATATGACAAAGTTTAGAACATCTTTTAACTACTTTTAAGTACGCCATTTCCGAGGCCTGTATTTTTCTATCTCGTTCCTCAGTTGTCGTCAATAATTAACACCCACAGGACACTACAGGGATTGCCATAACTTTGTTGGACTTTAATTTTGTCTCTGGACCTACCTTGTTTCTAAAAATACGTTTGATTGTTTCACAGATCGTCTGGAACTTGCATAACATAAAATCTACATCACAAGTCTTATCATATAGTATCACTCCCCAAATTGTTAAAATGGCTAACCTGTTCTACAACCTGATCATTAATTACAATTTTTGTTGTTATTGGTTCCTTGCCTCGAGTTGCCATTAACTTTGTTTTTATAGTGGAAATTTTTAATATTGTATTGATTGCAAGGTTTTTGTAAAGCAGATTATTTATTTTTAATTAGAAACAAGTCGTCAACAAACAACAGCACATGCTGATTCAGGTCTGTCTCGGGATACTTTATAACAGGGTTTACTAGTTGTTTTTATTTTCTTACTAGATTCCCTATATAAATGTTAAAAAGAGTAGGTCATATACTTTACCGTTGATGAACAAATATTTGTTGAGAAATGCTATAATTATTTTGAAATGTTATTTTTGTTCCGTTATATAGGGGCTTGTATAGTTCTTGTAAGTTGCTGTGGGTATCCCCGTCCTTCTAATACATACCACATATGTCTATCTGCTCTATAAAAGGACTTCTCAAAGTCAATAACAGCTAAATGGGTTTCTTGATCGCTGATTTAAACGATTCTGATAAAAGGTTTTAACATTGTTATCTTGCAGTAGACATATAAGTACCTCTCATTCGACTTGACAGGCAGTTTTTTTCTTCCATAGAACAAACATGACAATCATAGAAATAAGGAGATAATAATTTTAATGTATGTCCGCACCTTTAAACACATGAACATCTTGAATTAGCTGACTAATCTTATTATTTGATAGAACGTAATAAATTATGCTCCTACTCCCTGTAGCGCTCTAGGTATACTTATTAATATATTTTTTTTTCTAAAAAAAAGTATTAGTGATTTTCAAATCATTCCTAGTAGCAAATCTTATGAGGGAATCTCCATTACTTTTATGTTGTTCCCCACATGCTCCTACTGTCTCTGAGACTGCATTGTTTCCAACTCGAGCATTAAAATCCCCACTTACAATAAGATTGTATGTTCTGTTACATCTGCGCATTTGTTTCGGTAACGTTTCATTGAATACCTCACTTCCTTCTTTCCTGTTATTTCTTATTTCCTACTTTCCGGTTGCTACAGAATATTGATCTGAAATGTCACATATTATAATTTCAGTATGGTAGCGGAAGGAAAAAGAGAAATAGATTATTGAATGGAAATAGATATTTTTAATGAAAACGTACCTTGCTGAAAATCTACGTCGATTTCAGTTGACAGAAGCAAAGGTTTTCGTTTGTAACATTGAAAAATTTACAATAAGGTACATACAGTGCTTCAGAGTCACACTTTGGCAATGAAGTACGTTAGTAAAATATGCAAAATATTTATGTATTACATTCCTGCCAAAAATATTTGTAGGTATGGTCAGGTTCTCCATTGGAATGGAAGGGTAAAAGCGAGTTTAATTAACAGGTTAAGAACGAGTACAATTTATAGAAAGTCTCGTTGTAGAAATTTTAGTATGTCTGAAAAGTGATTAATACTGAAACGTGTCAATACTCTTGTAGGCAGAAATGTACGTTTATTTTTTGATTTCATTAGTAACAGAACTTTAAACCCAATAAGAGTCCAAAAATCAATTACATATGACTATACATGAAACAGGACATGGGGAAAGAATATAAAGTAGTTGTGAGGAAGCCGTAATTTAGTCTTGCAGGCTTGCAGGCTTGTATCGACGTAACATGATGAGACAGACGGGGACAGAAAAAGGGAAACATTAGGATTTCGTGTAGTTTAGTGCAACAACGTGAAATAGATAAACACACATTTTTGATTTGTTAAAATTTTTTACGTAATAAATTAAATTTTACACCCTGACACTTTGTTGTTTGCGATCAGGCTATTCTGTCGGACTCTGAAAACAGGTTGCAGATGGCTATAAATTTGTTAAATCGATTCCAAAAAGACTCTGGATTGCAAATATCCACACTTAAGACCAAGGTGATGGCTCTTCATGGAACTGATCCCGTACGGGCAAAATTTGTTGTAGATGGTACTGCCGTGGAACGAGTTAGCAATTTTAAATAACTGGGCTATAGTGTGTCTTATAATGCAACCAACGACGTTGTAAATAAGTTGCATAAGTTCAAACTTAAGTGCGGGACCATTAGGTGAACTCTTAAGTCAGCAAGTAAAGGAAGACGCCTAAAATTTTACAAGGTGATGGCCCTTCCCACACCTCTTTATGGGTCTGAGAATTGGACTTTAACGAAAGGCCAGGCCAGTCGCATCCAAGCGGCTGAAATGAGATTTTTCAGGCACGTTGCAGGGTGTACTCTCCATGATCATAGAAGAAACAGATATACGGCAAGAACTGAATATTATGAGTATACTCGACATTGGTATCGGCTGAATTAGTGGAAGCATCTTTGCCGAATGGATGACTGCCGCATCCCCAAACAACTATGGAACTATATGCCAAGGGCCGGAGAGGTGTGGGATGTCCGAGGAAGCGCTGGAGTGGCCAGCTATAATCTTTGCCTGTTTGAGACCGGAAACCATTCTTGGTTTAATCCTTGACGATGATGACGATAAATTAAAATAACCATTTATGGTTAATGAAATCAAATTATAATTAACAACAAGTAGCGAATTTACAATACTTATTATTTGTTAAATAATTATGATTCACAAACTAACGCATTTTGATTCACAGCCATTATAATTCGTCTCCATTATTATAAATAATTTTCTGGTAACTAAGATTGAACGGTAGAAAAGCAGGAAATCACTGGCACTGGCACTGGCTCTACTCAGATCTATCTTGCGCTAAAAGCACTGCGATAGAAATAGTTCCAGTGTCCATATAGAAAAACAGTGGACTGCAATTTCATGTGCATTATACATTACTCTCCTTTCATTACTGTGACAGCAGTACACTGTCCAGCCAGAACGAATGCACTGTGCACTTTTTTTTTGTTAAACCGAGCTGAGGCGAAACGATTTATCAATACATACATTCACTGATTAATACAGTACATGACCTATTTATGTCATTCATGAATCCCTAATGATCTATTGTGGCATTGGTAGACCTATAATAATTATAGACTAAATCTGCTCTCAGGAAGAATAATTTTGAGAAAATCATTAAATACTTTCTTCAGTTTACACAAAAGATTAATGTGATGGTGTAATGTCTTCGCGTAACGTGCATGAAACTATAAATTCAATAGTTATGTATCAGCTATTAATTTAATAAATATCTGAAATACTATGAATAGAGTATATGAAACATAATTATTTGTAACTTCTACCGATAGGCCCTACGTATGCAAACATTATTAATTTATCAAATTCCCTATTACGTGTAACAGTGTCGAACGCTGGGATTCACCTATAACGAAGAGTTTTCGTTATTTTCCAGTCCCTCCTGTTTTTTATCCGATTTCTTCTTAAATTCTTAAGAAGTCACTATATAGTCCTGGATTTGCCTGACCTATTCTTTGTCGCTCATCAACGGGTGTGAAAAGTACTGTAACGTTACCTCAGTCATTGTTTGACACTCGCGTGCGGACACGAGAATACGTTCATGCCCTTCATGGCTTCCTTGCTTTAGACCAACTTGTTGGCTCAGTAGCGTTTTGAAAATGTTAAGTCCAAGAACAAGATCCCTTTAAAAGTGTTTCATTTTGTGAACTCGCTTCTACAGTTGTTTACAGACATGGCGCTTACCGATAATAGAATTCCAGGACCAGTACCAGTCCTGTCGTCTGATTCCAGTTTTGTGTCATCTAAACGGAATGTGGTAAACTTCGGGTATCTTATTATGTACAAGCCACTATCTGAAATCTTTTTAGGGAGTTCTTAACGTCATTCAAATTGATTCAAGTTTATCATCATAGATATACACTGTGTATCATCATCTTAAAAATCTATACACTGTGTGCTGTTATTAACCCTGGTAAAACAAAAATGTAATCTGTTACTATCTGAATATAGGCGTGACTATTTTACTGAAATAGAATTATATCTCATTTGAGGGTCCTATGTTAATAAACCATGACTATCGTCTTTGCGGGTGCCTACTTCGTAAGTGCTATTTGAAGTCTCAATTTGATGGTGCCAAATTTCACAAGCGTTATAACTTTGACAGAAACAAAGTATGCAGCTCTAATTATGACATTACGTTAGTTGTAAAAATCATACAATCGTTTCTTCTGATAGAGAAAAACTGATAAAAACATAAGAATTTATCAACTACTCACGAATGAATATACACGTGTGTTACTAAAATATTTTGAATATTTTGTCTCTACACATTCTCAGTTACCCTTCACCTAGTGACATCTGCTTGGTTAAGGATGAATTATATAAGGGTACACCAAGTAAATACTTACGAGAACCAACTGTATGTATAATACTACTGACTCGGAACACTAAGATTTTTTATTGTTCCGAGTCAGTAGTATTATACTTATAGTTGGTCAATCAACGGACACGTCATGGACAACAAAACCCAAGAACTTACGAGAAGTTACTAATGAAGTGACACTAAAAGGTGAATACATTTTACTTTCAGACGGTACCCAATGAAAACCGGATCTCATATTAATTAGACTAAGTAATACGTAGGCCTATTGCAACGTATATAACATTTTTTAATAAAATTTATTACAAATTTACATTTATTTATTAGCAATTCAAACAAGTAAATTCACATAAAACCTAAAATTTTGTGTTTTTCAACACCGTTTTTTTTTTAAATTCAAAAAACGGTTCTAAAAAACTACCTAAGTTCTGGAACCTTTTCCTTTTTCTAATTTATTAGGTCAAAAACCATATGAAACTATTTGGAAACAAAGTGTTTTCGGACCAATGTTTATACGAAATTTCTTCTTTATTTCAGTCTGTGGAATGTATTGCTCAAGTATGTCCGATTCTTCATTGGGTACCCGGTCTATTAACAGTCTTAATATGAATCCTTCATTCACAACAGTTAAGTATTCGATTATTACACGAAGGACAATACACTGTAAGCTTAAGAGATTTAGGTGAAACTATGCGGTGGAATATTACTGAACAGAGTTGGTACTTTTATAGCTACCGACATTAGACCGTATGGTTATGTGCGGATCTTGAGAACAGTGCTCAGTGTTGGCTGTTATTGATACGCGACTTCATTTGCATTGGAACGATGTCTGCACATTACAGGCAGGCTTTTGGTAGTTGTTCATTTCCTACGTTGTACACTATGTAACAAATTAATAAAAATAAAAAAATTCTTCGTCCAATGGAAAATAACATAGATATCAAAGATCTTGATACCAGGTATGAAACGTTGTTCTTTTAGGTTGATTGTGCATCATTTGTGTGTGTGTGTGGGGGGCGTGCGAGAGAGAGACAGCGTGTGAAACAGGTAGACAGGTGTATAGAGAGATATGTAGATATAGAGATACATAAATAAACTGATTGATAGAGAGAGAAAGAGATTTTGTTTGCCCCGATTACAAATTAGGAAAAAAATGTTTAAACTTAACATTTAATTGTTAATATTAGGAGTAACTGTACTTTTGTGTCAAGGATTTAACCTTTCCAAACGGTGTAATAATATAGGAATATAATTTAATATTCAGCGGAAGACTCACGACGCTTTGGGACCGTTACTTAAGCAGCGATTAATTATTGCCAAGAGTTCCGCAAAGAAAATATGCAATAAATTGTTAATGTATTCATTTAAAACGGCTTGGACTTGAGGGGAAGTGCCCTTCTTAAAGTAGTACCTCTACGCTTCAGCACCACGAGGGTTTTATGTATATACGTGCCTCCCCAAAAAATTCACTCAAGTTTTTAGCAGTGAAAAGGGGTGATAAAGAATTATTGTGTTGGTCGAATAGTTTTAATTAGAATATCAGGGAGTGATGGCAGTTATTAGAACTACCAAGGGTCGTTTGACCCCACCTCTTATGCAAAGTGTGAGATTATGGTCCTTGCTGATATAACTCGTAATAGATTTTATTCAAATTTGTTTCCAGCAGTCGGATTAAAAACATGATACCGCTAGAAACTTTACTTAAGTAGATTTTATTTCAAATCACATTCAGACGCTCCTGTCACTGCGCAGGAATATAAAGAAACATCAAATGAAATTCTCTTCTGAGTAACCTATCTTTTTACTTTTTAATAGAGAAATAATCAGTATTATGAAAATAAATATTTATTTTTAATCAACAGTTTTAAATGGACCTTCATATTCTTCAGAGTTTGATGTCTTGTAGATTAGATACGGATAAAGAATGAACAAACTACTGTTTTAGATTTTGCCGTAAACTAATACGATAGAATTAACTTTTTTAGTTAACAACATTTTTTTGTATTAAAACTATTTAACCATAAAATAATACGAATAACATTAATTAATAGGAAAGTTGCTTTCTCAGACGGTCATTAGTATAAGAAACCCTTATTAGTATTTATATTGCAAGGTGTTATTTGGTATATATTACACAAAATATTGCAAGGCTGTACTCTACAGAACAGAAAATAATTATCTTATCATTTTACAAGTATACAGTTTGTTTATTTATATATTACACAAGGTATCCGACAAATGTCTTGAAAAATGATAAACACTTTAAAAAGAGCTCTCTATCCCATCTAATTTTAGGAATATAAATACATAATTCCTTTATAAGTAACTCTTCGAGTTTTTTCAGGGTTCTGAAAATATCAAAGTGTAATTACTTCTGAAAATAGATTGTAGTATTATGTTAATTATTATTTTAATTATTGTATTCATCATTACTTACTAATTATTACGTTGTATTATTACTGTATTATTATTGTATATTATTATTAAGTTAATTAAAACAATAATACTAGTATAATCTACTTGCAAAAGTAATTAGAATTTGATAATAAATACATAATTATCGACAACCAAAAATAACAAAACTAATGACAAATGACAATTTGGTATTAAAATAAAAATAACATCGCCCTTTCGTCTAAAATACTAAATTTTCCTAATTAGTAACGTGTTACTAAGAAGCAAGGTGTTAGTTCCTGAATACTTTACCTAGTGACCTACATACGACTTACCTCAAGCAATTTGTTTTAATAGACGCTAAAAAAATGTATTTTTATTGTACCCAATAACACAGTATGAAAATAAGGTAGAGTGCAACATGTTTATTACATTATGTAGGTGTAAAACAGTAACAGTTTAATGTTGGATGCTGTGGATTCTCGCAAATGTGTTTAAAAAAAGCTTTCCCGTGATACGTTAATTTACTGTAGCAGTCTTACAAGAACTACTCGGTTTAAGTGTTTATTTTCACAAAAAGGCGATTAAACGTTCTTTTATGAAGTATCAGACAATGTGAATTGTTTCTAGGTTATTATGAATGGGTCATAAGATTCTTTCATTTTACGCTTGAAAAGATCGGTCGGAGCAACTCAAAAGGGTAGTCAGAAGGGGGGGGGGAGAGGGAGCTACGAACAAGTCTGGAATACTGATGTATTCTGTTAAAATTAAATAGGTCACTCGAAAATCAAAGCAGTGGCAGAGGCTAGTTGAAACCGCTTTCATTACTCTGACCTATGACTTCTGCTGTATGAACTTCCGTCAGTATTAATAAGCACTGGTAATCTGGTCCAGTGCAATACAGAGTGGCAGGTTATAAAGCTTCTCATCGGTTTTAATTATGCAACATCGTATGTTATATTCTAAAAATTAAAAAAGCATGGTCGGTTTATAAAATTAACACATAGCACAGCATATAAATATATAAAACATATACGAACTCTAATGATACGAAAAAGTTTAATACTAACAAAAGTGTAGCAATTGATCTAGAAGGACTAATGAAGTATAATATAAATTGTAGTACTTAGATATTCTAACAGCTTGCTGGCATAACTAGAATTGGTTACTTTGCTGGAGACTGAGAACAGGAAGTGAAAAATGAAAGTGGTAAGTGTGAGTTCTCTTCGTCATGAGTTTTATCTGATCGAAAAAGCGACAAAAAATGAAACACAACTCCACAGATGGGAACATCGACAACAGATAAATCAAAATAATACAGTCGCAGTAAGAGTTCTATTGAACTAGGAAATGTATCTGAGAATCAATGATAATGAATACAAGTTCATAGTGAGAATGAATTTTAAATTAGGCTTATCGTGGAATATTAGGCTAAAAGGTGAACTCAGGCACTCACCGCCGAAGTTGTCATAGCAGGACGACATGTTAACCATCGCATTACTACCTTGTTACTGCTCCACTGAAGATGGTCGCCGTTTGTTCCGCCGAAACGTCTGGCGTTTCAGAAAATGTGAATATTGGACCACGGCCTAAGGTCAGGTTAACATGCCGTATACCTATGTTAGGTTAAAGTTTTACAAACTATACCATGCCTCTATTTAAGTTTTTCCTAATCTAGCAATTTGGATTCTTCCATTCCATTAGCGTATGCGTACATAAGAATGAATTTGTTTGAGTTCTGTCGAACACCAACACCCTACGTGCTGAAAACAATTCACCCTTAATGTTAAACGAATTTTTATTGCCTGCATATGTGTGTGTAAGCCGACATAAGAGATTAAATTAAAAGGGCATATTAATTCACTTTGTAAGAAACTGTTAATAACGCGGGCTACACTATAGTCACACTGTTTGATTACATAGCCGGGACATGCGTGTGCATGACTTGTTCAATTAAAGACAGAAACGCGAGACGGGGGCATGCACAGTTTAGTGATTATTATAATTGGATTCAATTTATCATGAGTTGTAAAAGTAATGTCTAATGAGTGTCACATGGGATCAGACAATAGGCCATAAAACCAACTGTGCAGGGGAAAGCGAGGGGCCACACTTGGGACCGGAGCGATATCTAAGGGGTAAATTCGGTCTTGTTTCCATCATTATTACGTTAGTACTTTGCTAACTGCCGCCCTGGAGCCGTTGCCGAAAGGGAGCAAACGTTTCTGTCTGTTGTGCCGCCAACAAGGGCTTGCCATTACATAATTCACACAATAATTTCTTAATTACGTTTAAGACAAGTCGCCTGTCGGTATATACAGTTTTACTGCTCTGTTAACGATGAAGTGGTGTGAATTAAGTGGTTTTAAGTAAACATTAACTGCATCGAAACAGTGTTACTTTCACATAAATATGAAGTGAAGATTCTTTGTCCTACTTCTAATGAAAGAAATTTAAGTAAGCGTATTCTTATGAGCTTTCGGGTCACACTTCTCTTCGAAACTGCTCGTCCAGTAGGATGACACTAACAGCACATCGTACAAGCACCTTCAAAGCGACTTTTTTATTGAAATAGATTTACATCAGAGGGTCCGTGATGATGAGCGGGAGTCGGCTAAGCACAACGTCGACGATTTGGAATATTTTTGTACAGTTTCCTCGCTCAGAAGGATAACAGTTGGCATGAAAGCAACTGTTATCAGTGGCAATTAACGTTTTATTTCCCATCAGCGCAGTTATGTTGTTGACATGTTTCTGCACATCTTATGAAACGGCTATTCCGAAACTAGAATAACGGCGAATCGACGGGTTGGCTCCAGTGAAGGTGATGAATTGAGGGGCGTGCATACTAATTGTGGCAACATAGAGCAAAGTGGACTCAAAACGGTTAAATCATCTTGCAACGGTGCAATCTGATTGACGCACAAAGAGAGGCTTCTTCCGGATATCAACATTCTCACCGAGGTTGTTATAAATCACTCTACGTCAACTTATTAAATTATGTCACTCATTATTAAGTTATTAAATTAGTAAATTATGTCGCACTATGTCTCTAGTTAATTTACATTCTAGCACGATTCAATGATAAACTTATGTAATTACGAAATATTATTTAATCGATTTTGGACATAAACTTCCTGCTGTCTTCACATTTCCTTCGAATACTTAAGACTACTGCATCTGTTTAGTTTTCCCTCCATGTGGTACTTTGTTAAGTGGTATATGGCATATGTAGTCCCACTTCAGTTTAGCAGCTTGTCTCCCAATTTCTTTTATCGTTAATTCCTATCGTTTGTTGGATGTTCCTTATCAACTCGGTTCTTTTTTTTTTACTTCGCTGTATTTTTAAACGACAAGACGTGCGGATGCTAAAAGTAAAGGCAGGGACCACGAAACTGATCCACTAGATTCCGTGAATGTTTTTTAACTTTTAATATACTGATAAGTTTAATGAACGCGTCCTACGCCAAACAATAGTACGTGAAGTCGTCACGATGTATTTAACTAGATGGCATGCTCATAAATCTGCGATTATTTTAAACAGTAACAAAAATAATATATAATATCGAATAAGAAATATTTAACATTTAATTTTATACCATAAACTGAGAAAGTTAAAATTATCATCAGTCCTATACAAATAATTTTGTCCTAAATTTCTGAAATTACCGTGTGGTGTCACGAATTTGTACGTTTTAAATTATAAGTTTTTCTATAGGATGCGACAAAAATGCGAGGGGAAGCTATGAGTGATTTACTAGCACACTGAAAGGAAAAACAGCAGGTAATGACGAGGAGAAAAGTGGAGGCTAGAGTAGTTTTTTAAACACAACTATTGACAGACATGAGATTGTAGAATACATAGTAGCCTACCACGAAATTTTTGTTGAGGAACTTCATGGAACGGACTCTCTACGCTAAAATTCGCTACTACATTTTTGTGTGAACTATCGGTCATTACAAATAAACGATTGTCAAACAAACGATGAGTAGAAGTCTGCTAGTAACTGATTCACGAATTGTTCATGTTATTATTGTTAGACTGTCGTACTCTTGTTACAGTGGAAATCTATTGAACTGAAGAAGTAAATCTGTAACAACGTTTGCCATTCTTTTATTATGTTTTTCATGAATTTCGTACAGCCCATGAACGGTTTGCAATTCGAAGATCGTGCGTAACGTTAACGTAAAACGAGCAAATACGATTTTTTAGAGTTTTATTGAAATTAAAACGGTACTTAAGATTACTACCGTTACTGTATTCAATAATCAAGCGTTTTTGAGGTATTTTGTGTGAACACTATTGAAATAATTTATATTAAAATTTCAACTTTGTATCTGCTATAACGTGTAGCCTATAGGCTATATACAATAGATAAAGCCAACAGATTACAGATAATTGCCAAATCATTAATTTAAAATAGGTGTGAGGGGATGAAGGCTGCTTGTTATCACCGCATTATTTTAAAAGGGTTGACTTTTAACGACATTAATAATGAATTAAACAGGGTGTAATTTATCGCCAGAATTATTATCCCCTTTTATATATAACTATCGCGATGCGAACGTACTAATTGAATAGTATTTAATACAACACCTCTGGCCGGCATAAAGCCTAGATTGACAATTAATCTGGATTGACAGTTTTTTACGATTAACATCAAAAGACCGAAATACGATGAGCGCTGGCGCTAGTGTCCCTTTTTATGTTTAATCTGTGACGTTTGATTTCATTACAGTGTACTACTGTTAAAATCGAATCGGTAATGTTTATAACTGGTTTTATTCATACCGTTTATAAATACAACTGGTACTACGTATAGGCCTATAGCTCTCTCACCCCCTGCTGCGACCACTCTCTCGCTCTTTCTCTCTCGTTTTATCTCTCCCTGCTTTATTATGATTTACGAGCCCCAGAAAGCACTGGCCAGCCAGTCCTCATACTCTCTCACTCTTACACGTTCTGTTTGTATAGGCCCACCAATAATTACACCCCCCTACAGAAAATCAGATTATATTTTACATCAGACAATAAATTAATAAATACTCTACTCTCTGATAGTAATTGCCGTGTGTTTTAGCGCTCGGCGATAAATTATTCAGTGCCGGACAAATAACAGTACAAACACGCTCTTGAGCGCATATTGTGTTATTTTATTAATATTCAGACTCCTATGGTAAACTCCAAACTACCTTTGACAGTCATTCAATCTTTCGTGGTATATCAATAATTATTCTTCTTTAAAGAATTATTCAATTACAATGACATATGCTCGCCCCGCGTGCTCCCTCTCTCTCTCTCTCTCACACACACACACGCGCGCGCGCGCGCGCGCGAACAAATTATATTATACAGAATTTTCAATAATGTATATATGAAGTCCATTTGGGGTAGTGTTAGTATACTTTGTTCCAAAGCGGAACCAGAGGTTCAAGTCCATCTGAGAGTTGTTCGTTTATCACGACGTTCGACCAAATCATAAGTTCACCAGACCCTATTCATCAGATAAATGCCGCCTAGGCGTCATTGTAGTCATATTTCCCTACTTTTGCGCTATTTTATTCGAACAATGATATCTAGTCTGAATTGTATTGTCCCGAAACCGTCTCATGGGTATGAAAAGAGGAAAGTTCGACTTTTAATAACGGTATATCTATTCACTGCACGTCCACAATATGCGGCAAGAGGTATTCTAATATAACGCTGGACTTGAGGGAGTTATGAGGAATGATTTAGAATAATGTAAAAGTTATATATATTGAGTATGTATCATAACTTTAAATACAGTAGGTTCACTGTAGAGCTGCACATTGTTCGAGGTGACTTAATTTAAAAAATATTCATGCTGTCAGTTTGGTTTAGAAAGACGCCACTGTCTTTCTGTTTGTTCACTATACACTGTAGGTTTGATTCTTGATAAAATCAGTTTCAACGCTGACACAACGCTTCATCATTTGGCCTATATTAGTTTATCAGTTTAATTATCTTGATTTTACTTTCTTTTGGGTACATCAAACTTTAGAAAGCGCACATCTTAATTCAATCTTAATTTCTTATTGTTTGTCACATTTTAAACTGGAGTTAAATGTGATAAAGTAATCCACATTAATTTTTTTATACGGTTTCACTTTTGTTAAGCCTTAAGCCAACATCACCCAGTTATGAGCAATCCTTGATCGTAAACTGCAGCTACCTTGTTTCAACTGACAATTTTGAATCTTTTACTAACATCCAGGTGACATCGCAAAATTAAGTTAAATTATTATCACTACCTTTGTTTCATAGAATGCTCCTTGATCTATCGTGTCGTACGATTATAAACATATAATTTCTAATCTCTGATAAAACGAGCCGTAAAAAAGAATAGGCCGCATCTAACTGAGAAGGATATTGTATTATTCCATAACACACGTTATTCACTTACTGAGAACATCCTGAGCTAGAGTTCATATTTTTTTAAATGGACTAAAAATCGTAAACCTATCGTGTACAGTGTAGTCCTATCATAACGTAATACAGGCTGTAGTAGCTGTTCTTTGAAAAGGATTTTAGATAAGCAGAGACTCCTTACAAGTTATTTTAGAAAGCAGAGTTTATTAAATATTTCATCTTTTCTTTTGTATGTATTCTCTAATCACCTTTCCGTTTTGAAAGGGTGACGACGAGAAAGGAAAACGCTTTTCCAACAAGATTCATAAATTTCAATTATAAACCTGTACTGTTTTATATATGACGGATTATAATTGAATAGACTAATATGGCGTATCTCGTGAAAGAACTCTGTTTATAGTTTGATTTTGCAATACTACGTGTCTCTCATATTAAGCAAACCAGTTGGAACTACGGATTTCAGGAGAGATACAGCAAAAGATTTGTAGTTTTAATTTGTAGATGTCAAAAAAGTTACTACTATTTGTATGTGGTGTACGTACCGTCTCTTAAGGTGATGTTAACTAAATGGAAAGTGCTTTTTAGATAATCACTTTAATTTAGCTAATATTATAAATAAGATCAATTTATTACACTGTCACACCTTTTAGAGAATAATAGTAACGGAAAATATTAGGCCAACTCACCCAGGATAAAATTTTAATTCTCATCTACACAGTAAATTCATATTAATACTAAGTAAAATATGACCTTAGTATTAAAACTAAGTATTATACCTTGTAAGAGGTAAAAATAAACACAGAGTTGTTGCCAGAAATTAATCGATCTTCTTTATAATGCCAGGAAAGAAAATCTCCAGGAAATGTGAGATTATCCAGAGCTGTGGAAGAAATAGTTTTGAAAATAAATTTTTGCGACATTGAATAATAACAGCAAGAACAACATCACCAACTACAACCATATAAAAATAATAATAATAATAATAATAATAATATTTAATAATATAAGGTAACAGCCACATAAGGCCTTTGTTCCCTTATTTGGGAATTAAGATCAATTTATAATAATGAAAACACAAAACTGTGAGCTAGGCTTATATAGAATATAGGTTCATATATAGAACGTCGGCTTTTCAAAATTTATTGAAGCATATTATAATTTGATAAATACAGAATCGCAAGTTATTCAATTTCTAAAGAGACCAAAGCACGTCATTTGTTTTACGTTTTTACTTCTAAGATCACTAAAGTTACGAGACATTAAACGTTAACAGGTCCTTATTTGGTCCAGGTATATTATTAACATTATGTACGATTTGTTCACAAACTCACAAATATGTACGATTTGTTCTGTAAGTACGTTGTATTATATTATTAACATAATATAATATTAATAAGGGTGACAATAATAAATAATATGTAATATTGTATATCTATAGGCCTCTATTAATATAATATATTAATAATAATAATAATTATTATTATTATAAATTATTATTTTTGTTGTTGTTGCTGTTGTTGTCGTTCTTCTTCTTCGTATTATTATTATTCATGATGATGCAATTGAAAATCATTGCATTGCGGACTATGTGCAGTTCCAGGAACGCTGGAATCAAGAACTTATAGGAAGGTGGACCGCCAGACTGAGACATCTGGACAGATGGATCAATCGAGGATATGGTGAGGTCAACTATGCCTAACGCAGTTTCTCTCAAGCCATGGGTATTTTCGCGCCTACCTCAATAAAATTGGGAAACTATGTGATCCAGATTGCGTGTATTGTGACTCGCATGGAGACGATGGGTTTCGCACATTCGTTGAATGCCACAGATGGATGATACAATGAGAACGCCTCGAGACTAAAGTAGGGCATATTGCCCCTGAATGCTCAGTAGCGAGAAACGATGGGATAAGTTGCTGCCTACGTAGAGGTGTTCTACGTCTCAAGAAACGAGGCGAGAAATAAATCAACGCAGACCATGCAAACCATGAATGGGCTGCTTATAAATGAGGAGTAAATGTGACGACGCTTTATTAAGGGAAACCCCATGACACCTCATTGAAGTAATGGGAAAGCCGTTCCAGGATGGACTGAAGTCAAGAAGTAACGGTTTGTGGGTGAGAGTTCCACACACCGTAGGAATACGGACCCTGCTGTGGCAAACATTAGTTTCCAACAGTTTCTCTCGTAAAATATTTATTATGTTTATTATTACTATTGGCTTGACCTAATCAGATTAACTCTACGAAGGAAATTACTTGTCTTATTAGAGAAAATCAATGTAATTTTATTTTGGATTGATATTTTTAAAATGATAATCACTTTACATTACTCAAAAATTAGAAATACTTTGCACAAATTAATCATAATGGAATGCATTTCTGTTCTATAATTATAAAGCCTTTTCCAAAATTACATACATATTCACGACTGTGTTACGTTAAGTTCTCACTTATCTTTAGAAATAGAATCTAGTGACAAGAAATAAAATATTGTCTATAAATTAGTTTAAAGTTTTGCCTTACTGAATTGTAAGCTCAACTTCATGTCTAGATAGTCAACGACAATGCTACATATTTACACTTCAGTAGATGTACAACAGAAATATGCATGGCGAAGATAACTCTAATCATTTTTTCACATGCTAATAGAATTGTACATGGGGCAGCTCTCACATCTGTGAAGAAGTGGAGAAGACGTATCTGGGACGCAATTTTATCCGACCGGATTTATCTCCGTGCTGCGTGAGACGGAGACTCCCGCTTATCTGCGGATTCTCACTTCAGGAAAGGCGTCTCAACTTACCTGAAATACTCACAACAAGCGAGCTAATTCAGGCGGCATACAATACGTTACGACTACAATATATTACGTATGTCTTCCTTAAATAATGAAAGAACACAACAAATACCCACATGAAACGAACTCCGTCGTGTACGAGGTCTCAGTTGCATGTTTCTATTTACAAAATCCCAGCACAAAACATTCTCCACATATGTTTCTGTATCGTTATTATCCGTTTAAGTTAAAATTATCATTTATATTTTTTTGTCAAATAATTTTATAAATAAAAGATGTTTGTAAATAATGCGTGGGTCAATATAGGCCTACTGCTTGACAGAAGCCGTGTCGTTGTAAACAAATTTACAAGTATGTAGGAAAGTAACTATAAGGTGGAGCAACTCGTGTAACGACAATTTTTTTCAATTCAATATTCGAACACACAGAATAACGGCAAATTTATTCGGCGGACGTAATCCATAAAACCCCCGACTATGGTAGCCTATATTATACGAAATCGCGAAGAATTGTACAATTTTTGCGGGTCACAGTCTCAGGTCAGTAAGATATCTCAAATAAAAGAAAATAGGCACATATGTTCTTCGCGGGAAGTATTAGGCCTACGGCACGAATCGCAGTACACGTTCGGTTTTCACCGTGACACACGTCTGAAAAAAAGATCCGAGTGAAAAAGGCAAAGCGTTCGCCATTAGCAGATTGCCAAGCGTGAACAATACTGACAGGCGTATATATATCTTGAAGGTACGCAGCGACTGTTCCACAGTCTAATATGATTACAGATGTGTAGTTGAATAAAAACTGAATTCCCTATCATGTGCAAAAATCTAATTTAATTGCTTGGTGCATAATTCTGCATTCATTATACTTTGCAAATTGTTTTTGTTCAAGCATTACTTTAATAAATTATATAAGAAGTACGTTCCACAGTTCTCGAATAACTTCAGCGGACCCTGTTTATATACGGCGGCGAATAATGGCTTCACTGAACTCTAACAAAACCTTACTCCTTACATTGCACGTCTTATTAAAAACCATCAATCACTAGGAAGAGTCACCTAACTGCTTCAGGTGCTCATATATAAAGTGAATAGTTGCAGTTACGACGTAAAAACTGCACGGACCTGTTGGTTCCCCATTCAACAACGGCGAGTTTTCTCCCGTCCAGTCGGACAGGTATTAAAAAAATTTCAAAACAAATTGTTACGTAGAGGCCCTTATGTAGCTGCTGACATCGTTAGACAAAATTGATGTTTCATTTCTTTATTTTTTGTTCTGATTCATTATTTACGTTCATATATCTCTTCTTTTTTCACCTGATTTACGACCAGCGAAGCAGATCAATATGTATTTCGCTCTTTCTCTCTGTATGCCTGTCTGTCTGTCTCTCTCTCGTTCCATCCTCTTTCTACTTCTTCCCTCCTCCTTTCCTCACATATTCTATCACTCTTATAGGTTAACTATTCTGCTCATTATAACACACTTTTGTAATATCGATACAAATAACAGTTTGAAAGATACATACTAGAATCTGGAATACAAATTACAAGAAATTGGTATAGCATCAATAACAAAAGTTAGTAACACAACTGTATTAGGTACACGTACAAGTACGATAATAAAGTTTCAATTCCTTCCAAGTTGACACGTGTATAGGATTGTTCCAAACCACCGATTACGCTTTGTATAACTAAGAAAATAATACATTTTCTTCTAAACTGTAATTTTGTGATAATGAAGCTGTAAAATGAATTTCTTCTATCCGAAATGTTGTGCTGTTACCTTGATAATTCGGACGTCTCACAGTGGGGTATTTGTATCATAATCCTGGCCAAAAGTCAGTATTCTCAAAATCTACATAGCTACAAATAATTTATTCCCTGAGAGTGTTAAATAGACGACCAACAATGGGACACAAGTTTTTTCCTTACTGCGCTATCTGGTGGCAGCCAGCTGAGTCGAAATTTTAAACTTTGATAAACATTTGCGTTTACAGCATTTGTTTTAATAAAAAATTTCGGTGGAGTTTCTTTGTGTTTATAAAATCCGGAGAAAAGTGTCTCATTATGGAATGCATTGAGGCAGGTATGTGTAATATATATATGACTTTCAATGTTTTTTGCATTTCATTTTACCTGCTTACAAGCGTTTTGAATTATGACGTAATATGTTTACACCTATTCCGTCTAAACTCGAAAGGTTTTGTTATACTTCAGGGTGCGTCCCGGTTTTAATTTTTACATGAATATATACAATAAGAATTAAATTTTATAATAGTACAAAAAGTAAACACGGATACGCCCGGTATTGAGTAACATAACCTCAAAATTGGGACAATTTCTCAATAGTAAAATCTAATTGATTTGTGTAAATTTTATTGTAAGCATTTTGTTTGTTTCTTAGCATCATCAAACGTGACCACTATAACACGCAGACAACTTTATGACATCATGAACCAATGTAAAGGTAAAAATATTAACAAGAAGTTGGAATATTTTGAAAATGTTTTACTAAGCCCTGGGAATTATTCGAAAGAAGAACAAAAGCATAAAATTAAACATAAAATTTCGTACATAAAATCAGAAATCAAACGTAGATGGATCGCTGCACACAGTAAAGAAGATATCTTTCTTAAAAAAAATAATAGCTGGCACCAGGGTACATTTGAAGTACCTACTGCTACAACTCCATCCGGGCGGCCAAAAAAGTCGTTCGACGATTGTAGCGAGCGAAGTAAAAGACTAAAAACCGAAGAAGTCCGTACTTCGATAAACACGGAGGAATTAAAGTATGCTACCCACATGAAATTACGAGCTGCAGGTAAGAGAGACGCTTTGAAAATTATACAAGAAATTTTGAAATCTCCTAATCGAGCAACAAAATATAGAAAGGCATATTCCAACAGCTTTGAAAAACAAAGAGAGCAATTAACTCCATTAAGTGCTCTGGCAATGTTTGTAGAAGCTAGTCTTTCAAGAAGACAATATGAGATTATTAGATGATGCAATAAAGCTTTCTATCCTTGTTACACTCTATTACAAAACGCAAAAAAGAATGATACCCCATACTTGAATCGTATGAAGTGACATCAACTTATGCTGAAATCAATTTACAAAATTTGTTGGACAATACTGTTACGCGACTTTTATTGTATTTGCAAGAAGTCGTTGTAACTTTGAATGAAGAAGATTGCAGAATATTAATATTAGCATGCAAGTGGGGTTGTGACGGATCGCAACAAGCACAGTTTAAGCAAAAATTTCAAAGTGATCTCGATTCTGATTCAAATATTTTTCAGAGTTCATTTGTACCTCTACGACTATCTTGTGGTACTTATAATAAAAAAATCGTTTGGCAAAATCAAACACCATCTTCGCCTCGCTACTGCCGACCGATTCGCATAAGTTTTATTAAGGAATCTGTGGATATTATTAATAAAAAAATTCAATATATTGAAAACAAAATTATGTCATTAAGAAACACAGAAGTCACAATAGCAGGCAAAACGTTTTCCATAAAATACACGATGATACTCACAATGTTTGATGCCAAAGTATGCAATGCTGCCACCCACACTACATCAACTATGAAATGTTACATTTGTGGAGCAACTTCTAAAAGTTTTAATGATATAACAGAAGAGAAAGGTACTTCTCTCCTGATACTTTAAAATTTGGTTTTCTATTTTGTATGCAAGAATACGATTATTCAAAGTTTGCTGCATCTGTCATATAAGTTGCCGGTAAAAAAATGGCAAATCAAAAATAAATTTGAAATAGCTATTGTCAAATAAAGAAAGGCAGTCGCCCAAGAAAAATTTAGAAACAAAATGGGTTTAATAGTAGATGTTCCCAAGGCTGGATTCGGTAACACAAATGATGGGAAGATTAACACAAGCAGAAGATTTTTTATAAACCCTGACTTATCAGCTAAAATAACAGGCCTGGACGAAAATCTTATACATAGATTTAAAGTAATTTTTGAAGCAATATCAATTGGTCATAAAATTGACACTGAAAAGTTTTCTACATATTGTATGGATACAGCGAAACTATATACATTGACCTTTATCCATGGTATCCAATGACACCCACACTTCACAAAATACTTATTCATAGTTCGACTTCCATATAACATGCTTTATTACCTATAGGGCAACTGTCAGAAGAAGCAAGTGAGGCTAGAAATAAACACTTTCGTTTGTATCGGCAAAATTATTCTAGAAAATTTTCTAGATAAGCATGTAACCGTGATGTAATTAATAGACTACTGCTCACCTCCGATCCTCTTTTAGCAGGAATAAGACCCAAACCGGAAAAAATACAAAACCATTTCTGAAGGAAACTATCGAAATGCTTCTTCCGGCTGAACCTATCTTGCTTGAGGATAATGAACCCTCTTCAGATGATGAACTGTCTTCTGATGCATCGTCCGATTAAAAACATTTACATCTTCATTAGATTAAACGAAATTAATATACGTGTTCTAGTTTAATAATTAATGTATTTGTTGACGTGATTAATTAACTATTAATGTATAATGAATGTATTAGTTATTTGTGTGTAATTAATTTATTTTGATATCTATAAAATTTGTAAAAAATCACATTAATACATTTTTTGTTAGTAAATATACCTTGGAATTGTACAGAGCTAATTATTACAACTTTTTTAACGAATTTAATAAGCAAATAATTTTTGGCCACATTTTTAATGGAAATACCCCACTGTGCGTCCGTTAAACTGAAAACAGTCCAAGTAAATTATACTATATTTAACGAGTATAACAAATTAAATTCAAATATAAGAACTCAGTAAAGAAAGTTTAAGTAATTTAAGTAAATTAATCAAATAGTAAGGAACAATGTAAATAGTGGATTGTAAAAGGAAAATAAATTAATGTATAACTTAAAAATAAACAAAAAATACCTGGAAAAATATCTTAAATTTAATCAAATAAAAGGTACGATAAATCTTCTTCTTGTCCTTCCAGGGCTAGGCAATTCTGCCTGTTACGCCTTCGCCATCTAATCCTCGGTCCCGCGCTTCTTCTACTTATCAGGTGATAAGCAAGGCATTCTTTGCAATTCTTACTTTCTGCATTTTGGATACATGTTCTTTCCATCTTTGTCTATACATTTCTGCCTGTAGTGCAACCGATTGAAGTTTTAATTCCTGACTAATGGTTGTATTTTATATCCTTTCTTTCCTAACACATCCTTTCAGTGGCCTAAAATAAGTCATTTCGGATGACTCCATCTGTCTAAAATCTCTTTTCCCAGGTGCCCGACATTTTGAACCACACGAGAGTGTGGGAACTGCCACCACCTTATAAAGATTCAGCTGCTTGTCTTTTAAAAGTAATGCTTTACTCTTAAAAGCTCTTATAAATGTACCACATACCCCTTAAAGTTTATTTTGGTGGTGATGTCTCTGTTTTCTTTGCCAGAAATATGGCATCCTATGTTATGAAAATGTCTTAGACCTCTTTCAAAAAAGTATTGTTCATGACAAAGTTACAGTAAGTACTCGTAGAAATCAAGAGTCAAGCAGTTATTATTTTGAATACGTAAGGCCTAAATGATAATTAAAAACGAAATAAATAGCGATAAGGTATTTGACGACAGGCGTAGCAGAACAGCACTGTGCTAACTTCAATAAGAACGTTTATGCACTGGAAATTTTTAGAGTAGCTCGCAAATACGTACGATACATTTTCTATTACACAATGTACAAAATGTTCACCCAATGTGTAATGTGAGTTTGTAGTATATTAATACACTGCAAACACTACTACATTGTGGTGTATAGTGTGCAATCACGACATACTCTTCATCATCGAAGGAAACATATATTCTTACAGCTGAAACAATAACTCTGCTTGTGATAAATGAAAACATGTGGATTGAGGAGTAACACGCTGGAGATACCACTGCCGGTCCCAAACACGGATAAAGGAGGAGGAGGCTATCCACTGAAAAATTATGGATGGCTCAAAGAAGCAACGGACAGCCTCGGAGTTGGGCGGACGATGGAACGTACACATATTAAGAATGGATGACACAAGGCTAGTGAAAAAGGCAAGAGGTGGCCAACGAAACACCAAGAGGAGCATTGGTCTGCCAAGGAAGAGGTGGAGTGACAGCATGTAGAACAACCGTTGTTCTAGAAGAGGACAGAGTCATAACAAAGAAGAAGAAGAAGAAGAAGAAGAAGAAGAAGAAGAAGAAGAAGAAGAAGAAGAAGAAGAAGAAGAAGAAGAAGAAGAAGAAGAAGAAGAAGAAGAAGAAGCAATAATCACAGATATTAGCTTGTCTAGAATAGAGGAGAAGAGTATCATATATGTGCAGAAACTAGGGAGTAACGAAAATCAAAATAAGTGAATTTAAAACAAATTCTATTGGGTTCATGTAGTTTAGAGCGTATTCTTGCAAATTTAATTTAGTACAATAGAGTACGTCGTTATTTTTATTTTCCACTGTTCATTTTCCAGAATCCTATACGTTTCATAATCCGAATCAGCCCTTACACTAAATAGGATTATCAAAGTTCAGGTGTAGTAAGAATTTTCAATTTAAGAGAAACTTATCTCTGGTGACACGACACCTATTTAAACTATACGAAGAAGAGGCTGAAAATTTCTTCTGTAAGTTCGGGTTGAAAGTGTATCCAACGACTTGACCAATCTAATTAAATCGAGTCCGGTTACAAGAATGAAAGTAGCATGCTTAACTACACCCAGAAATTCACCATTTCCTTTGGCTAGATGAAAATAGGCTCTGAATACTAACTGCCGCAGATATAAATGAAAATTTAACTGAAGAAACAGCAATCAACACAAGAAACTGAAAGTAAAATGAATGTCAAGAGTCGTCTTAACTAAATAAACGTGAAAATTAGAGCTATCAAATGAAAGCTTAATAATTCATTAATGTTGAAATCACACGAAATTAAGTAAAACGTACAGTATGAATGCAGATTGCAATATGATTACAATATGAATGAAATGGACGGGAGACACAGCCAACAGAAGCGAAGTTGAAACTCCTCTACGCCTTGGGTATAAAGAGCAAGGCTAGTCTAGACGTTGATACCTCTAGAGTAGAGTATGCCTTGGACGTATGCCTTCCAGATTACTAGTCCTAAGCTGGAAGGCATACAGGCGTTGGAAACTAGAATACGCTACAACAAATTGGCGTGTATATATATATATATATATATATATTTGCCTAATTTTTGGTAATTAATGATATTTTGACGTGTTCATATTCTGATTAAACTCAATGTCATGAAATTAAATCGAGGCTACTTTTACAGTTAAGTTTGCAATTGTCACCACGCTCTCTCGGTAAACTGATTAAAGGAATAGTGAGGTGTATTACGTTATCTGGAATATTAGTAGGGCTTTTGTCTACAACCTTAATTCGGATATCGGTGGTGCCCATAGCCGTCGGTATCCACCGTGTCATTGTGTTCATCACGCTCTGCTTTTAAAACCCCTACAGCCTTAGAAATATTAAAGTCGTATTATTTCTACGAACTGGTGTCGCTAACAGAAAATGTCTTTTTTCTTACCAACGGTCATCTTCAAATAAACTTTCTGTAGATAGAGGCGTTTTCAATTACGGACGCTAATCATTTGTGAAGCGTAATTTACTAGACAGTAAAAAAAAAAATAACAAAGAAATGGAAAACATAATTTCTACAGTTGTTTACTTATAAATTTTTTTTTACGACGGGCGACAAAAGAAAGGGAGGCGGGCAAGCCGGGAGGAATCGAAGACAAACAGCGGAATCAAGAAGACGGACGGAGCGTGCGATTTTGTTTGTTTAGTGCTGCCGCCGCTGGGGAAATCTTTGCGAGTGCAGCCAGAGACGCGTCAGCCGTTCGCTCGCACCGCGCCTGTTTTTGTTTCCGCACGAACTGTTACTCGATTATTACTGTCATTTTGCCGCTAATCAAATACTTCTTATAGGCTATAGTATATTGTGTTTCAGATTTATTGGGATTATTTACTTAGTTCGTTTCTTCCTACAGAACATCAAGCACACACTCTTTACAATATCAATAGTATTTAATTTACGTTAGCAGAGTGACAATTTTTAGATTAAACATGCGGAGTAAAATAAATTGGCCATGGCACAGAATCAAACAGGAAGTGTTTGTTCATTAATTAGCAAGTATAATGAAAATTATTAAAATTAATATTGAGGCCGTTTTATAGGTTACGTATTTTGTATCTGAAATACGAAGAAAGCATTCAACTCTCAGGAACTTTTCTAATAACGAAACAATGAACTCAAGGACATTCTGACCAAAAATTCCAAGGTAGATTACAAAATTAAAATAATTATACTCTGGGACGTGTAAAACAAATAAAAATACAGCATACGTGAAATAAAAGTTTTTGTTACAGTGTATCGTATTTAAAGAAAACGGGAGCAAAAAGCAGAAGGGAATTCATTCAAACAATAAAAGACAGAGACAAAGAGGAATAAATAAACTACGTGTTTCATGATTCAAATTGTTTAACAATATCTGGAACTAACAGTCTACAGATATATACGAAATTCAATATAATTGAAAAACGTCGAAAAATACAAGTCGCAGGCGGTTAGTAGCCTTAAGGGTCAGAAATACTGAATATAAATCCTAGAAAAGATAAGGTCCATTTAGGGGGCCATAAAAGTATTGGTCTATAGAAGCAAACGCAAGACAAAACACAGACCGCCAAAGCAACAACACTAAGCGATTTTTGACTCTTTAGGTACACTCTTTATCTATGCTCGTCCAGCGCAGAAGCTGATAATTTCACGACTTAATATACAGTGTCGTTTTCCGAAGCTAATCTGGTTTCTGCTAGTGAATGAACAAATCCCTGAGCACGTTACGATCGTTGAGAAGGTTCAGCTTCGTTATGAGGCTGCTACCACTTAGCTTCAAAGCCTGCAAGTTTTTATTTTCCTTTCAGATTTTAGTCTCGTAGTCTTTATAAAGAACTATAAAAGGCAGGGCTGCAACATTCTTCACACCGAAGGTCGTTTTTCCCGTCTTTGCAGGCGTTGTGGTCTCCGTCCGTCGTTAAACCTTCCCATTATTAAAATATTATAAATAAATTGCGGATTATTATGTCTCCTAAATAGATTAATGTAACTGAAGATGCTGCTAAATTTAAAATGTTTTAACCAAGTCACTTATTAGCTAAATTATTTCGGTATTTATATCGAGTTCTAAGCGATAGCTTTGTTTTAGGTGAAAAATAGTACTAGAAAAATCTTAGGTTTCTTGTTTTTTATTAATATTGTTTTAGCATGAAACACATAACAAGAACCGTAATAATAAAATACTTTAAATAACGGTTTATTTGTTGCGTTAACGTTTTGCGGATATGTAGCTGGGTCGTAGGCAAAATGCGAAGGCAGAAATATCGATCACAAGGACGAAATTTGCGGTATGTAGTTGGTAATCGCGGTACCTCATTCATGAGTTCGTTTGTGGTACAAGCAGCGTATTTCTGGGTCTATCGTAACTACGTGGTACAATCTTATTGTTTCGATTCAAATTATACAGCGGATGACGATTATCCAATTTGTTTTATTTGGAGGGAATATCAAACCAATTACGAAACCAAGCATCCTGCCTGATGGAAATAATAACAAGATGACTTAAAGGTTTGATTTTTTTAAAGAGTAATATCCGCGCCCATACGTTACATATCGTTACTGGCTGCGTACCAATTTTTCCATCAGTTAGCCGTTTTTTGAAAAGAGCAGCTCTTCATTCATACCGTCTGTTTGTGTGTGGGGTATAGCAGTACGGGTCCACTTATGTGAGGCTGTTAAACGAATGTCATAAAGTGGGGACCGTGAGGAAAAGAGATAATGAAGTCAGTGAATGTGAGGATCCATGTTTTGTTGTCTCTACTTATCGCCTCTACTTGCTGAATCAATTATACTTCTTATACATATTAAATCAAATATACTGCAACCTTACCGCCTGTGGCTTTTTGAAACGTCTTCACTATAAGTTTACATGTTTCGGGACACTTGTCCCATCCTCAGAACTTAAAATGTGTATCATTTAACGTTGATACAGTTGTCAAATAATTAAAATATTAAAATCCAATATGAAACAAAATCACAATACATAAATGTTTAAAACGAGCACTCCGCGCGTACTCGGTGAGTGCGCGGTCAGTCACCGTACGATGTACATCGTTTAACCGTCGCGCTCGTTTTAAACATTTAAGTATTGTGATTTTGTTTCATATTGGATTTTAATATTTTAATTATTTGACGACTGTATCAACGTTAAATGATACACGAACATTTTAAGTTTTGAGGATGGACAAGTGTCCCGAAACATGTAAACTTATAGTGAAGACGTTGTTCCAAAAAGCCGCAGGCGGTAAGTTGCAGTATATTTGATTGAACAACACGTGGCTTGGTACTAAAATTTGGGATTTATTCCTTTTAAACATTATACATATTACTTTCAAGAACAGAAGCACACACTTGACATAATGTTAAATCACAATAGGTGAAATTAATTTACCTTTTTTTCATCCGTCGTGTGACTTCTTATTGTATTTAATTAAATAACACGTTTCGAGGCTCAAGGCCTCATCTTCAGATTTCAGTCCCGTGTGGACGTCGTTAACACATTTGAGTGCGTCGCGAGCCAGCAAAGGGTGCGCACCCAGACATCGGTTAACTTGTGTAGTGTGTTTTATTTTAATGTGTAGTAGTTTAGTTTTAATGTGTTAACGACGTCCACACGGGACTGAAATCTGAAGTTGAGGCCTTGAGCCTCAAAACGCGTTATTTAATTAAATACAATAAGAAGTCACACGGATGAAAAAAAGGTAAATTAATTTTAATCTGTATTGAATCGTGACTGGGATACCAGAGAACATGAGTTTAAAACAATAGGTGAATTGAGACTACAGTCGTATCGCGGCAGTGCCCGTGTGCAAAATGTATAAACGTTGCAATTTATGAAATGTGTATATGCTACAAACACGTATGTTATTTATCAAACGCTGAGTATATTATTATGTAACACGTACGTTGTCTACCAGATACTGAGTGACTGTTATTATTAAGAAAACTTTATTTTATTAATTTAGGAGTACTGTAATTCCTGTCATTACAAATACTGTAATGCCTACAATTACTTGTAAGCCTTATTTGAACACACGCAATTGGATTAGAAATAGATTTACGTGATTATGGAGCTTCGGTGAAAATTTTTATATCTGGGAGGGGGATTGATCCTCTTCCCCCCCCCATATTTACGCAACTGGGTAGTACAATCATCAGAAAGAGTGGTGACAATGCTGAGGTACTACCGGCGAACTGTTGAAACGTATTTTTTAGCCTCAGGAAAGGGGATGTGCAACCTCGAGCTTCAATTATAGCTCCTGTCATACTGTCAGGGATGACATGATCTTCGCGGATTGGGGTGTAGCCTGCTACCGGCCGTGGGCCAGACCAGCTGAATCACTATCACTTTTCTACTAGTGCAAGGTATAAGATGGACGACGGGAATTGTAGTAGCCATAGTGGTAGCAACAGTTCTCCTCGAATCACGTTTGATCTAGCTACCTTTCTTCCCTTCAACACTATGTCGTGTCTATAGAGTCAAATCAGAAATAAGTGTTATATAGCAGGAGCTTCAAAAATTAAGATACAAACTTCGTAAAGAAATATAAATGCGTAAAATGTGATAGGAGCTAATTTATTTTCAGGCTTATATCATTCATTTGAACATTAATATTTATTTCTAACCTTGAGTTATGCATGTATTGTGGATTTAGCTGGAGATTTAAAATAATTATTTTACTACTGTTATAATTTTATTTCTGTTTTCATTACGTAAATTTATAACAGAAATCGATATATTCTGTACAAGAATACAGAATTATGGAAATTATATCCAAAAGAAATTTTAGTTAAACTACGTAAGTGACTAACACACTGATCAATGAAGTCTTCCTCACGATATTTACTACGTTAAGTAAAACAGTTTCGAAATTCATACTGAAATACAGTTTATTAGCCGCGTCTTTGGTGGGACCAGTAAGAAAGCTGTATGACCGCATCATTAAAGCATGTACAATAGACACAATCTCTGCTTTCTCTAAACGGCATATCTGTTTGACTCAAAGGTCAAAGGACTTCATTTTCCTTATTGCTTCACAGGTGCTGATGATCTTTAAGTTTAACAGAATTGCTGAAATAAAGGTGTATGGTCAATAAGAATTTGGTTGAACTTTTTTTGTTCGATCGGTGTTTTGACGATACACCACAGTACCATTACTTTGTTGTTGATAAAAACATGTTAGGTTTCGACCCGGAGGAAGGCTTTTCACTATCGTACAGGCTATAGGCATATACAAACTGTTCACTTCACGATCTGCTTTGGCCATGTTACAATGATGGCAGTTCTCGTCGACATGCTTTATGGTCAGTTATTATTATTATTTGGCTGTACAATCAATTTAAAACTGTAGCCGATCTGTTGAGATTTCCCACTGCGAAACCCTCTTAAACGCCATAACCATTCAGGTCATTCCCATAACCCCATATGCTCTCTGTCACTTGTTCCTCCCCTATCACTTCTGTTGTCCTCTAGACATGTGTGGGAGGAGGAGAAGAGAGAGGTGTGCTAGTAGTAGTAGTAGTAGTAGTAGTAGTAGTAGTAGTAGTAGTAGGGGGGAGTACTACTAGTAGTAGTAATAGTGGATAGTTAGTAGTGGTACTAATAGTTAGAGAAAATCATGCAGTGATCACAAGAAGTGTAGAGTAAACAAAACAGAGTAGTGCACTACAAAAACAAAACTGCCAAGAACGAAATGTTTTTAATGAGATCCTGCATTAGTTGTACTGTTGCTTTCACCCTTCCGTTGTTTTCCCCTTACGGCGTACAGAAATTAAACGTAAAAGTTTTTGCTTTGAAGTTAAGTTAGAAAGAAAAGAAGGTAGTTGAAGAATATCCCTTGTTAGACACACAATTTCAATAACGCCCGAGCAGCGTTGATGATGTATCATTAGACGTAATGGAAGTTTATAAGCGAGTGTTTTTATAAACTAAGTTACTTAGTTGGGGGAAGAAAAATATCACAAAACGCAGTAGACTGCATTAATGGAAGCGGAACACAACTTTAGAACAAAGCGCTGACGCCGCGTTTTTCGTACGTTGACAATCGCAATTCACAATAAAGAAAAGTATACTCTGAAACTTACAGTCTACCTGTTCGGATATTTTATTCACAATCACCGCACTAATCTAAGTTGTACCCCACCGCGTATCACGTCCTATAGGGTACGGATGCGATATTCAATTTCTTTTCTGATCACAAAAGTAGATCTGCAATCAAGAAATGACGTAAAATATTGATTCTTCAGTACCTGCCGTATCTACGGGACGATAATCAGTAGTACGTTTTATTAGTTCAGAAAACCTACTAACGCAAATCGACAAGATCCGTCTGCACTATTGATAAGGGAATGTACAACCATCTTCATAATCATAATGGTTTTTTACAAATACTTTTATAATTAAGAAATTTTAATACCTCGGACTTTTTTCTATAGTAATACTACATTTGGTAGTACATTAAAATAAGGACTTAATTGTTTCTTCAACGTAATTTTGTTTTCGTCAGGCACAACTTCTACATTGTCAGACAGTCTGGATCACGACTGATGACCGACAAAGAATATAAGGCACGTGACACTGCCCATGTGAGCTCTCGATTTCACGTCACTAGTCATCATCGCAGAAAGTCAATCTCATTTGACCCCCTACTTTATCTCTCCTGTACCCACTGGTCAGCTGTGAGGTTGGAGTTAGCGTATTGAATAATTTTCATTTTATTTGACGATCGTCAAATACATCGATACATCGTCATTTTGGTGACATTTTTTTTTACGTACACGTTACTTTAGCTTTCCTGTTCTTTAGATTTTAACAAGTTTTTATCACGTACATACATATGATAATTATTCTAAACAATTGTTAGTTCGCTACAATTATAAAATTACTTTGATGCTCGTTTCACAGTCTGTAGACCAAATTGTAATTGCATCACCAGAGACAGAAAGTATTGTACTTTCATAATAATTTAATTAGTCTTGTGATACAGTTGCAAGAAGCTGTAGAATTTACAGGTATAATGTTTAAGAAGTAAGAATAGGGCAATGTAAATAAATAAATAATTATACACACATGCATACACGCACGTATTTTTGTGAAATATTATGAACATAATTATATAAAGTGTATATGTATTTTTTTTTTAATTGATCACTTAATTTTAAGTACTTGAAACTATGAGTCTTAATTTACTGTTTAGTCGAATATGTCCGTGATATTATATCTTCCAACACTTCTGTAAATATTACATGCAGGCACTGCTTATACAGAAGCAAAAAAGGGTAGAAGAAATGAACAATAAATGAATTAATTGTTTAAAATACAGCTAAAATGTGACTATCAATTTATATTAAATACGTATTCTTGTCGAGTATTCCATCTTCAATCAGCAGACAAGGTATGAATTCCAGTATCTTTGTTGCTTGTTTTTATCTAACAGAACTGATGCTGCAAATCCAGTTTTACCTGAAACAAAATAAATATTTATTAGAAAATAATATACACACGATCAAAATGTTTCTGACCTCACGTCAAATTAAATACAGATTTACCGCAATGGATAAAATAAACTTGATTAAAAATGAATATACGTAATTCCATTGGTCTAAGGCAGGAAGGACATCATTCCGCAATTATTTCAGCTTAATTGAAAACAGTGCTTTTTTATTCAACTTCCTTTGTTGTTACTAGGAAATATTCTGCAATCGTACTGTACCGGATTTGTAAAAAAATTATCTCAGAATGATGTTTTGTTACACAAAACATCTCTACAACACTACTGTCTTCTGACTAATATGAGTAGCATGTCAAGTAAATATATTTGACGTCGGA
Source organism: Magicicada septendecula (assembly GCA_034769895.1). Classification (NCBI taxonomy): domain Eukaryota; kingdom Metazoa; phylum Arthropoda; class Insecta; order Hemiptera; family Cicadidae; genus Magicicada; species Magicicada septendecula. Next base: position 266,539,171 of record CM068371.1, read on the forward strand.
GTACAGGAAAATAAGGAAAATAAAAAATAGGTTTTCTCCTTTCTTTTGTCCTATAAGATGGAATGTCGGAAGTTATACTGTCGACCCAATAAATCGAAATGGGTTTCGTTTTGCGGTCTTCTGGTACTAAACTTGCCAATTTAGAAAATTGTCTTAGAATTCATATTCCTACCTATACGTGTTAGAAGAAAATATGTGATATTCCAAAAGTCATGTAAGACAAAAAAATATGAAACACAATTTATTATTTCAGATAGCACGATTTTTTGTGTAGCAAGGTATTAGTTACACATTAATTCAGATTATTCATTGGTTACTATGCTGGTTTTCTTCTTTTTTGTTTTTTCAGAAAATTCTGTCAAAATTTAGTTTACCCTTTCCACTAAAACTGCGACACATATTTCCTCTAGTTTTAGAAATTGACAATTTCCTATGTTCGTTGTTATATGAAAAGATCGTTTGTTTTTATTTGTTTTACAATTGTAGTAGAGGTCGAATAACCAGGATACAATATTTCAGTTTTTACAATAGATACAGTAGTTCAGAGATGCATTTCAGGATACGATATTTTAATTTGAATCTATAATGCTTCAACGATGGATATTTTTTAATAGATAGTGCTACAAAATATAAGTACTGGGTTCGTGTTTCGCTTGTTAGTAATTCGTTAAAAAAATTATTTCTTTCAAATTTTGATAGCTCTAATTGCAATGTTCCAATGTTCTCAAATTTTTATTTATTCGACTACCATATATGAATTATTTCGTATACAAACATAAACTTAATTTCTTATATTTTGTTGTAACACTACCAGTTTTGGATATTTAAAATGTGACAGCAAACGTTGGATGTACAGTAACTGAAATATTAAAATCATTTGATTCGCATCATGAATGCGTTGATTGTAGTTTAAAATTAAACTTACATGATAAATATCTAAAACACACACACACACACACACACACACACACACACACACACACACACACACACACACACACACACACGCACACACACACGCGCGCGCGCGCGCGCGCGCGCACACGCACACACATGAACGCAACGTAATATCATTCTGAGTCTTCTAGTGTTTGCAATCAGCAAAATTTCTGTTTGTACAGTCTAGTGATTGTTTTCTAGTGTATTAAAAAAAAACAACTACAATTATAAATTAATGTAGCCTATACAATTATGATAGCGTTATAGATGATTAATAATTGGTATATTTCACAGCTGTTGAAATTAAATGTAAATATGCTTCCATTTTGAGATACTATGTGTTTCCTGTCGACATAACAATTATGAACAGTTTTATAATAACTTGTGTTATGTAATAGTTCTACAATATGACTTATTATGTGTGGATTTTGTTTCAGTAATTTCCATAAAATTGTATACAATATTTTTCCAACTATTTTTAATAATTATAAGTATCACTGATATTATTTAATCCTTATATTTTAATGATATTACAAAATAATAAAAGGAATATAACATATGAGATTATTTATAGGTGATAATATAGGCAAGCCTGTTGTTCATAATACTTTTAGAGAGACAATTTCAGAAAGAAATGTATTCTAATTCAGTTTAATTACGAAGACTAAAGAATTCTTTTAGGAAAAAAAACACTCGTTTCAGCCGATAGAAAACTGAAACAGTATAGGAGACGAAGCTTATTAGAAAATTCAATGTCCTTAAAAGAAATCTCCAAATCAATAGAAGGAAGTTTATAATCAGATGTAATGACATAAATTAGAAGACAATTTCTGCTTGTTACGCATGATTAATTATGCTTATAGGACTCTTAAAAATAGTGAAAGTTGTTTATTGGAAACTGAAACAGATTCAACGGAAACATGTATCAACTCCTGGGAACATGCAACTTCTGTTACTAAGATTAATAACTGTACCTATAGCTATTCGAGTAAATAGAATAAATCTTTCAGTCACACAGACTATTTTCGTTACAAATAAATTTTTCGTCATATGCACTTTGTTCGTTATTGCATAAACATAGTAATTTATTGGCAACGTATAAAAGGTTTTAGTGGCTTCAGTAGTGTAGATAGTCATATTCTCCAGGTAGGCCTATGTGCCTGTTTACGTAACTCGTTCCTGAATTAAGGTGATACTTGTAGTTAGATTTCTTTACGACCTCATCCACGTCCGACAGAATCGTCAGACTAAGAGCTTATACAAATGGTAAAGGATTTCATCGTATTCGGAACATTTTCGAAAGGACACTTTATTCGTACATGACAGCGGCTAACAGGCCCACATTTAGAAATGGTAATGGAGTATCTGCGATTGCCTCATAAGTAACTGATGAAGTTCATGTCTCGCGTCTGCATTTAAATTCAGATTGCTACATAGTATAATACTCATTAGTATAACGGCTGTTATACTAACGGGGAATACAGATACTAACAAACATATTGTCTGCATCTCTATGTGTAGATTTGTGGTTGCCTTCATTGATATTTTAATTAATATTCCTCCTTTCTTTATCACCAAACTTGAATAGGTCCATATATACAAGTTGTTTCCAAAAGATGGTGCCAAACATCGGGAAAATGATTCTACTCATTAAACCGAAGGAAAATATGCAATAAATATATGTAGACAAATGCTTCGTTTCCGTCTGTATGTCTGTATGAGTTTTTATAAAAACAAAAATAGTTACTGCTGAATGGAATGAGGTGTGGAGTTAAATTTCGTATACACAATAAATTTACTATTTTTTTCACGGGGAAAAGTAGACCAAAATGTTGTCTTAACCTTTTCAAAATGACGGCTGATCGAAATATTTAATTCTAAACTTCACAAAAATCAGTTCTTGTAAGAAAATATGGTTCATTATATAAAAAAATTAGACATTTCTTCATGAACGCAATTGTACGTTCGTTACGAAATTCGGATAAACAATTCCATTTCGTTTTTATGAAAACAGGCCAAAGAATAACTATAAGGAGAATTGGCCAATGTTTTCTTATAAGGAAATGTATCATCTACATTATTTTTTATCCGAATTCCATAAATAAGGTACGTAAGTAATTCCGTAACTAGAACTAAAAATTTCAATCAGTCACCCTTTACAAAATTTTTGAGATAAAACTTATACTTCTTTCTAAAGTGTTATGAAATTTCAATTCGATATCTCATTTCGTTCAGCAGTAATTACATTTTTTGTTTATAAAAACGTATAGGCTACAGACGGAAAACGAAGAATTTGTAGGCATAAGTTTATGGACGTTTTTTCTTCAGTTTAATGAGTAGAGTCATTTCGAAACGTTTCGCATCCTTTTTTGGAAACGTTCTCTATAATCTACTCTTGAGAGTGAGAGAAAGAAAGAAAGACAGGGAGGTGACAGAGTGAAAGGAGAAGGGAGGCAGTGGTAGGACACACACACACAACACAAGTAGTGCGTGTGTCGCGTGTGTTTATATATGAGAATACAGTGACTAACAGCAGTGCCACTGTATTTTAGTCTATGCATGTACATAGTGTGTTCATTAGTACAGGGATCCTTTGAAAGCTTAATCATCACGTTCCTCTACGAAGACTTCATTCTCTTTTGCCCTCTCTTCTTCAACCTCTCTCCCTCCTCTCTTTTAGCCCTACTCCCTTTCACTCTCTCTCTCTCTCTCTCTCTCTCTCTCTCTCTCTCTCTCTCTCTCTCTCTCTCTCTCTCTCTCTGAAATTCGTTGATTCTGTCTTCGGTAACGAGGCAGATATGAAAACACAGGACACAAAGAGAATTAGAGTTGCAGAGAGTGGAGTGAGGTGAATTCCGAGAGAATTGTTGAGAGCTAGAAAGAGAGAGAGCGAAAGAGTGAACAGAGAGCAAACAAACAACCAGGGCGAGTAGTTTATTGTAATAGAGCGTTTAAAATCCACAGCATTAACACTAACCTGGCAGAGAACAACAGTAATGAAAGTTCGGGCGGTAACATATAACATTTAGGGCGGAAGAGAAGGGAAGGGAAGGGAAGGGTTTCGAGCTGGAGGGATGTTGGTGTACAAGCGACGACGGATGAGGATGCCCTTAATTAAAGCCAATATCCGTTACTAAGTCGTGAATGACGAGCATATGTTCGGAGCAACAAAAGCCTACAGAACGCTACTGTAAGCTTCACTTGTTAAGAATAAGAGATGCCGCTCGCTAAATGCTAATGTTTGCCTAACAGTAATTAACTCAGACCCGCACACCGGTGTATACATGTTTGAACACGGTATTACAGTGGTTTCTGTTGGTACAATTAACAGATGAATTTATTAGCTCTCGAGAATAGAGCCGTTATCGGTTATACATTACGTAGGGGACGATGAACAAATCTATTATATACAAAATGTAGTATAATATAATACATTATAATTGTACCTGATATGAGAGAATTTGGATTTTTTAAAATTTAGTTCGAAGTAATAGTTATTCTAAAACAGATTCTGCTAACACACAATATACCAGATATACAAGCATAAGTAATGGTTCAGAACAATCACAGAATATTAAATTCCATTTATTTGTGTTGAAGAAAACTTTTAATACAAATTTAAGTGTAAATTTGAAATAACATGAAAATTACATACTAAAAATAGCGCACACTTCGATGTGTAACGCAAACATGCGGCTCGAAAAGACGTTTCTCCTGGCGAGGGCGGAAGGAATAGTAACGACATGTAGACCTACTATATTTCGAAATTTTTTCTTCATCTGTAGGCGCTGGATATTAAAAGTATTAATTATAAAGTTATTAATTCGGCCTTTACCTTAATCACCTGTGGGTATACATTGCCAGCGCACGTTTCATGTTTCGTTCGCTGTTTCCTATCATCACTCTCGTTTTCAATCAATGACCACGATATCGTACCGCGTGATTTATGCGACTTCACAGTAAAAAAATATATTTCCCACTTCTAGAAAAACACATCGTTATAAAGTTATAAAAATTAGACGTCCTAATTTACAGTCTGATTTTTTACCTATTGATGTTTCTTATTAGAAATAATATTTTTAGGGAAACCGCTTATAAGTATGACGAAAGGGCTTCAACGACATTTCATTGTTACTTGCAGTATGTCAGTATAACCGTCAGCGTAACCGTGTCAGTATACATGTGCTTATGAAATACCGAGCCTAGAAATTGTATCGCTAAAAGTGAAATCGCTATAAACGATTTCTACTGTAGGCCTTGTGTATAAGTAAAAACTATTAACAGTTGCACGCGCGCGCGCGCGTGTCCGTCTGTGAGCAGTATAGCGTCTGTATGTGTTACTGAATAAAGGATTGTGTTCCGTACGTGTTAGTGACAGGAAGACTGTACGATATTGAACAGAAAGAAAGGAAACTTTAAAGAAAAATAATAAGACTAGTAGACTAGTACGGTAGTAATGAAATAAAGCAGGAAATTCAATGAGGAATTGGAAAAAACTGGAAAATGAGAGAAATAGAGACAGGGAGAGCGATTGATGCAGAAATAAATTGTAAAGAGACGGACGCATACGGAAAAGAAGGTGTGCGTCTGCGCAAAACGGTTGGAGGATATAACTGCAAAAAAGGATAGGGAAGAGAGGGATGATAGAGACATGTACTTAGTTAGGAAACCAGATTAAGGAAAAGACAGTTTCTCTGTTAATAATTATTATTTTCGGTATTAGCTTACTTTCGTTGAAATAATTTAATATTGATTCGAACCCTAAATTTCTATAGGTGTAAATAACTACACTACCATTTTCTTAAGACGCTAAGCATGTGTTTGCGAACAAACAGAAGCTGCCGATACCTCGTTCAGTTATATCACAGACAGTGCTACTAAATCCAAGTCAACACAACAGGAATAACGATTTGTAATAAAACACACGAGACAAGTGTGCAAAAAAATCAAGCTATAAAATGGAGTTTGGTCTGACAGGGTAAGCGAAACAGTCGTATGGGAATGGGAGGGAAAGAAAAAACTGAAACGTTAAAGAAATGAAATAACAGTCAATTGAGCATACACGTAGTGAGGAATACATAAGTATACATTCTACGGAAAGCAAATTCTCTAGAATTTTGCAAGAACTTTTGTAATAAAATGGATTTGAACTAATGAGTAAACACGTTTGCAACTTATAATCTTATGTATATTCTATTTCACTTTCTGGCACGTAAGACTAAATTTTTCTTATTAAGTTTTATGAAAGTTAAATTAGACTCAATTTACGTTTTGTTTCGAATAACGTTGAAACGAATCATTTTTTATCTGCTATCCGTCTTATATTTTTATCTCCTATACGTTTATAGATTTATGGGTTTGCTATTATGGGTTTCAAAACATTTCTTCCGTCTTTACAAAGACATCGCTAGTTTCTTAAACAGTACTACAATTAAGTTCAGCTTAATATATAGGCTAAATTAAACACTGACATACACTCAGAAATTATTTTATATTAAAACATTTTTAAGATAAATTTACTAAACGCGTAAAAGATTATCACAAAGGAAATCACAAGAGGGGCAACAGGTAAAAATTATTTGTTTCTAATTAAATTTGATGTACACAAAATACATTAGTTCATTGTTTTATACTGTAATCCGACGAGTAGGAAATTTGTAATCTACCTATAAACAGTTTCGTATATATTTATTAAAATAATGAAAATAAACATTAAATATTTAATGAACATCTAACTACGTAAATAAACATTACAACAATCGAAAATTTAAATCGAAAGGAAAGCGATTATTCGTTAATTTTTAATTGTAACCGAAACAAATCAATTATACGTTAACTTAAGTAAAAACTTCTGAAGATACAGAAAAATTTTGTATGAAAATAAAATAAATTTTACTTGCGCGCGCGCGCGCGCGCGCACACACACACACACACACACATTTATAATTATACTTTATTTTAGTATCCTTTATTTGTATAAACTAATCAAAAGCATTATAAAACAACTGTGTTTCTGAATAACGAGAATGAATTAGATAGTGTTATTTCATGAACGCACACAAGAACAATATCACACAAGTGGCCACTTGTGGCCACACGAGAACACTAGAACACAATTAAATAGCGATCACACGACCGTGCACGCACGCGCGCGCACATACGCGCGCATACACACACAATAATACTAATACGACTAATACGATAACAAAGACTGCTTTATGTACCATTGTACCACCAAAGTTGCTTATGAGTATGGCGGGGTAGATTGTCTTACGTGAACCCTTCAGCATATAAGGAAGGTAATGTAACCAACACTGGGCTTCCACAGTCAACTACGCTCCACATTATATATGCTTATAAAGAGGACAAAATTATATTTTCATCGAAATAAAATTGGCAGTCCTGTAGTCAAGGTTAAAGTTTGAAGAATAAATGTATACAAGCAAACATACTCACGGTGAATAATTCATAGATAGTCCGGAATATCTGGTCACTCTTCGTAATAATTACAGTTTTTTCCTGTTGCAACAGAGTGCGCTAATGTTAGATACAAACGAGTAATCTGCAGCTGTAGAAGCCGTAAATGGACTTGCTACATTGGGGAATTGAAAGTCTGCTATGTAAAACGAAATTGCTTTTTCTCTGGTTTGGTGTTGTTATTATAAACGCTGTGTTGAAAATTATTATCCTGTTACTGTAAACGAAAATTTTTATGATACTATCCGAAACAATTACACACTTTCACTTAAACATATGGTAGACTTGCATAAACACATGTAAAGAAATTATAAAATTTTTTGATAGAAACAACCACCTGTGTTCCAGTACAGCCACATGATTATTTAAACCTGTACTTTTTAAATGAGTATGAATCTTATTACTGTATTATAACGTGTCACTCATATCATATGAAGTTGTGATGGTTCCAGCTGAAACACTGTTTAATGTACACAAATTACAATGATAGTTGAACCAATGCCTTCATAAGCTTGAATTTGTTTGTTACGATGTACAATTTTTTCAGATAAAATCATTTTTATTTTTTAAGTCAACGACTGCTTGAATGTAACAATGTATAGAATAGTAAACATCTAAGAAACGTAACTGGTACGAGAATAAATAAGTCAGTTATAGAAACAGAACTCATTTAGGGGTGTGACTGCAATAGTTGTAATACAAAAAAATAAACAAAAATGAGCACTATAAGGGAAACATCACAGAAATTGCTAAGCGGTAATGTCAGAAATTCCACAATTTAGAAACAAATTGACCTCTGGAAAACAGATCCAACTGATTAATGTGAAATAAAATGATGTGGAATGAACATGTAACTCGCCTACAGATTATTCAAGAGGATTAGTGTTTGAGAACGAAATGGAAAAGTAAGTATAGTCCAAAATAAGGATGAAAAGGGATTTTCGGAGAGACCTGTGAAATACGCAAGAAGACACATGTTTAGTGAAGAGGAGGAGGAGGAGGAGGAGGAGGAGGAGGAGGAGGAGGAGGAGTATGCAATAAGTATGCACAATACATTCTTCATCGGTGAGAAATATCTTTTCTAGATAAGAAAATACTGATCGGCATTCAGTCGAGCGACTACAAGTAGTGTGGAAGAATGACTTCAGCAACTTTAGGGTCAATAGCGAATGTCAAAATTTTAAGGTCTATTATTAAACACTTAGCGAGGGTTGATAAACATATTGTGCTACTAAAGAATACTGAAAGGAAGTTTCAGTGAAGTTAAAGATTGGAGATAATGCACGTGGGATTTAAGTAAACACGCGTTTTATAATGATAATGTCGGTCGACACAGGCTCAACAACACTCAGTACAAAACTAAACAAGCCCATAGAGTGTACTGCTTACAGGAAACAACTGTTGAGAGATATTACAATAATAATAAAAGGAGATAAAGAGAAGCACCCACTAAAGAGAAAATAGTTAACTTTATTACTAATCAAATGACGCAATTTGAGGGAAATATGTGAAAATATTAGCCCGTAATGAGGAATTGGCTAAAATATTTGCACCATACAAATGTAGGCTTTATATCACGAATTTGTAGTACTGTAAACAAAGGGAATGCGAGGAAGCACTAACTTGATTTGAATAATCTGTAGTGGTTTAATCTGTGTGAGGAATAATTACGCTCTTGTAATAATTAAAAGGAATGCAAATAATTCCTAAAGGAAATTTTGCCTCTGGAATGGAAATCTGAATACACAATAACAAAAAATGAAGACAGGTTAAGAGGATTTAGTGGATTATTATCGGAAGTGAAACCGGTGTTTTAAAAATTATATCTCAGAAGAGTGAATAATTTAAATGAAAAAAAAAATTATAAGAAAGATAATAATCTTATGGTACTTACCATAAGCAAATGATACGTACACTTATATTAAGTGATACGAAACCATTGATTCTCTGGGGTCATTGGGGGAATGGAGTAGCGTGTGTTCGGAAATCCCAATTGATTGTTGATACTTTCTACCCGATTTTTTGAAATTCTATAAAGAGATGCTGTTGGTAGTTCCTATAACATGATGCTCAACTCATAGCTGCTAACATATAGCAGGTAACTCAAACTGCTAGAACCCCTTAGGCCTATAGGAAAGGCGAAAAGGCATGTGGAAAGTTAGCCTAGCCTCTAAGCAATGGAAACATTGAAGACAGTCTCCATACGTTGTAAGTAGGTATGTATGCATACGTTATATGTAGGTACTGACCGTTCGCAATTCCATTTGCTCTACAGATGTTTGTAAAAACGTGATACATTATGTAAAAAAATGTTCTGTGAGCACACACCATTTCTTGGTTGAAGACTATTGCAAAAATATCAATTTCCTTCAAGTACTCAAGTTTTTATTAAAATAAGAAATTCTCTAAACACAGACGAAACCACTTTTGCACACAAGGAAAAGCAAAATAAAGGAAGAAATATTAGCTTCTTATACAGTCACCAGCAGCGAAATAATGGAGACAACTCGTTTTTGTAAAACACGAACACCGGAAACGCAACGATGTAGTTGTCCACTGGAACAAATGGCGAGCGAGAAAGAGAGGAGATTTTCTTAAAAGGGATTGCAGAGGGAACAAGGAAGAAATGAGTCAGGGAGGTGGCAGATTGTTAGCGACATTAAAAGACAGGACACAGACGTACACACACACACACACACACACACACACACACACACACACACACACACACACACACACACACAAGCTCTTCTCGCTTACAAACGCACTAAGCAGAGAGGAGACCTTTCGTTTTATCTCAGACGTCTCTTTGTGCAAAATCTGTTTGCGATTTTAGCAGCTTCCTTTAATAACTTTTCAATTATTAAATTTTCATTCATCCTAAAGTTATTTATAATGATCTGTGCAAAGTTGAAACTTATCATAAAGTGAAAGACCATAATTACAAAGCAGCAGAAATTTTACCTTTTCATCTCGGAATTTCTCTATTTACGGGAAAAAAAGGATAAGAAATGTAATTACTAAATTCTCACCCGTTTATCTAAGATTGATTCAGGTGTCAATACATCCTTTTCTTTTTTCAGAACCCTTTAGTTCTTTTCACAGTAAGAAACGATCTTCAATAGTAGCTGCATTTATAATGTTTGCTATTTGACTTTTGTTAGTTTAACCACCCATGTGTTTATACACAATACGTTCGTACTTGAAAAAATGTCTTTTATGAACGTTATTAATGTTTATGTAGAAAAGTACATAACTTCGAACAAATGTGTTCGTAAATAATTAAACAAAGCATACCTGTTTATCTCACTTTAAACTATTGTTTTTCTTGAAACTAAAGACACTCATTTAAATAGCCTGTATACTCGCACTTTGTTAAGGATGGGTTCAAAATAATAAAGGTAGTTATAAAATTATCGTAACACGACTGAAAAATGTCATTTTAAATAAACTGGTAATATAGTAAATATAGTGAATATGTACTTGATTTAAAACTATTAAAAACGTATGCTTGCAGAAAAAAGTTATGTGATAGTAAAGAAACTCGACTTGAAAAATACAGTTAAATTTCTACAAATATCAACTCGACAGACGAAAACATACTTCGAAAATATAGATTTTTCGATTCAATTGTATGTTACAGAGTAATATGAATAAGCGATGGACTGATGTTAACAGTAGTGGATCAAAAAGTAAATGGAAAAATAAGAAACTTGAATACATGAAAATGTATGCTTAGTCCTATATGAAATACTTTTGTAAGCCAGTTGTTACGTTTTAGCAACAAATAGGTATTAGGATTCTGCAGTACTTATATCCAAAAGAATAGCTCGTTATAGAATTCATTAGTCTGTTCTTAGTGTGAAACTATGTCTACGTATTCTTATTACTTAGACTTGATGGTAACCAAACCCCCTAATTGTACAGATTTAAAAACCTGGTAATAAAGAAGGACACTGGAAAGCATATGCGTAGCAACTGAAAAAGTTGGAAAATATTCGGTGTTGTATAGAATTCACTGTAGTGTGTATAACCTTCGAATATGGAGACGTAAACTCGACAAATTGAATAACAATGAATTATCCAACAGTATTAATATTGGTGAGGTTGGAAAGCACAGAGAGTTGAAATGTTAATTACTACTGTCCGACACCAGTTTTGGAAGAAAAGAAGAAAACTTGTTTTTTTTATCGAATACCAAAGTTGTATGCACGTTTAATATTGTAACATGACATATGAGCCCTAAGATTTCAGTAACCTAAAATGCTTACACATGTCAATAATTGAGTCAAAGAGACAAACCAAGTAATTTATCTAACATGCCAAGCATTAAACTACATGAGCTACCTATCACCAAAGATAAACTCACAACAATAAGAGTTCATAAGCTGATGGTAACTAGCAAGTGAAATGACATTATAATGAAAAGAAGATGTACCACACCATGATTGTACCACAGGAACCAACAACCCAATAGTTTTCGGTCAGTCAAGAACCAAGAAAGACAAGGAAGAATCAGTGAAGAACCAAGGAAGACAAGGAAGAATCAGTGAAGAATCAATGAAGAACCAAGGAAGAAACCTACTACGAGAAGGCTAACAACCATGGCATAAAGTATAGATTCCAAGAGCCAGTCAACTATAAATCAACATCTTACCCATATATGCAATAACTAATCAACCTACAGATTGAAGAGATGGACAAGAACTGACTAACTGAGATGACCAATATACAACAAATAATATTATAAATGAATAGGACAAGATATGTTGTAAAAAGAATGAAAATAACAATAATGTTTATTGAATAGAAGCTGCAAATAAAAACATAGTAACATGTTATGTACAGCACCAATGTAACAAAAGAAGTATTAATTTGTTTCAGAATAATAGCAAATATTAGTCAAATAGTCTGACAATCATGTAAGACAAGAAAGGAAATTACTAAAAGGTTATTAGTTATCATAAGTAAAACCAAACTTATGAAAATAAGGTTAAAAGAATACAATTTGTGTCAACCTATCATACTCATTGTTGGCACAAATGACAAAATCACATAACCTAAGATGTAGGTACTATTCACCTAAATTCACAACTATCAGTAAGAAAAACCTACCCAAACCAGAATGTTTTATGTGTAAAACTAAGTAGAAATGATAATCTTTCTACAGGTACCAATATAAGATACCTACATAATAAGTTATGTAGAGTGTATAAGTTTGGATAAGTTTTAAATGAGAATATAAACAAATAAAGTGAACCAAAACCAACCAAAATGGAATTCACTATGTAAAACCTGTATAAAACCATATTATAAAACCGAATAGAAACAAAAGGTTAATGTCAATACCACAAGTAGAGTGTAATACCACTACTGTACTAGTGTAAAAAGATTATAAGAAAGGATATAACATATTATAATTGTAATTAAGTGCACCATGTGACACCAGGTGTAAGTAATATTATTTAATCATATACAATATGGAAAAGACTAGTGTACCAAAAACACCAAGCCCATTACAAAGATACTGTTATTGTTCAATTATTGCAACTAAATAATAATGACAAAAGAGCTAAAATTACCAAATAAGAGTAACATTAATTATGCATCTCATAATGCAAAATAGAGACCACTTTATTAAAAAGAAATAACAAGGAATACATAAGATTCCAGCTAGCAGAGGTTCTCAGTAGTTGTAACCATTTGTTATTATCAACTGCAGCCATACAGAAAGTAAATAGATACTTTCTAATATGTAAAATATGTAAATACAAATATAAGAACACAGGCTAAGACAATAGTAATTTAAGAAATGTATTTTGTCAGTAGATTTAAGTAAATAGCAACTGAGGAGTGTAAGAGAACTTGGAAGGCATGCCCTCAAGTGGGTATGAGTGTCATTATATAGTGTTAATCAAAAATTAAATATAAAATAATAGTGTATAGTGAATGGTGATAATCACAAACATTAACTTCCTTGATAATGGACCAAAGCACACCATGAATGGACTCAAAATAAAGAGCCGAGTGTTACCAATTCAGTGATATGCTCAGATTTAAAATCTAAGCCATATTAACAAAGTTATTACAATTATAAGGAATTCATGTCAAATTGAGAAAACATTTATACTCTTGACACCAAAGACCCCACGCCAACTTCAACAATTGAAATAAAACGCCGAGGGGGTATGTGTATCAAATTAAAGATCGTCAACCAATCAAATCCAAGGAATTAACAAAATTTTGGACGATCGCAAAACGGAACGGCAGAGCGAGGCCTGCTTTTTCGTCACTTTTTAATCAACATCAGAAGCGAGTAGACGGCTGCAACCGAGAGCAAAATGTCAGCTGATCATATGATTTGTGCGCGTCACCGATGTAAACAGTGTAACCTAACCTCAAATTGTGATAGCGTAAATACTTTAGTATCAGAGGTGTGAAGTGTAACAGTGCGTAACAAGGATTGCTCAGTGTATAATCCAGAGCAATTCCGGGATTTAAGTTGTAAATAAGAGGGAGTACAAGTGATTATTACATTCTTAGTTAAGAAATGAAAAACGATATAGTCAAAACATTTTCAAACAATGATCCTAGATTAAGATGTATTTATAACAGTACCTAATCAACAATAATGACAATCCTCAGAGATTTGAATATTCTATTTTTATGAATTTATTAAACTTTCAATTAATTTTTATGTACGAATACTCCGTGTGAATTAACCACACGTAATGACAGTTGTCAATTATTACATATCAAGTGAATTAACCAATAATTACCAATGACCGAGGTTTGCCAACTGATTGATTTATTAACGAAAGTTAATATAATATTTCAATGTTACTTGTGTTTTATGATTTAGGAAAGGAATTTACTATTATAACCATTTCAATGTTTTTTCTTGCTATGAATAATAACCAAGGTTGTTAAGATACATGATTACTTACAGCCATGCAATTATCTTTATGTAGAACCAAGCAATGAATCAGATGTTTTACTACATGACACTGCTTCAATATATAATATTATTGTTCATTTTTGATTATCTTATCAAGAATTACTTTGACTTTAATTAACTTAATCTCAACCATTTATTATCAATTGAATTTAATAATTCTGCTAACCTGTAATGTCCAGAATAGACACATGGTTATTATTTTTGTATGTTAATTATAAGTGATGACTGAATTGTAGTCAATATCAAACTGCTTAATAACGATTGAATGATAGTTCTATTCAATGATTTGGTATTCTGTCAGCTCAAAGAAGCCACGAAGGTATTAAATTATTTTAACCAAAAAGAACATTTCGATAAATTAACTTTGTAAACAGTTCTGCCACCCTGAGGCAAATTTTATAAAACTAAAAGTCTCATGCTACTTATTCTGAATTTAATTATAAATGATATTTCTGCTCATTCAGAGAGAGAGCACATTAATTGAATAAAATATTATTTGACATAAGAAAACAGAGTCAGTCAGTTTATTTCAGTAGACTAGTTGAAAACAGGTGAATGAATTTCATTGGTCAACTCAACAAGCAGCGGCGAATATAAACACGGTAAGTCCGTATACAATTGGATTGAGATAGCGACCCTGCAAGTTCGACAAGACTCACCAAGTAAGTGAGTGTTAATGCAAAATATTTGTGTTTTCAGTACGGAACATACGCCACATTTCAACAAGTCGAAGAAAGAACATCCGTATAAATAAACTAACCGAAGTATAAAATTACTTCGATAAATAATTTCTTGTGCATCAACCGGACTTATTCAAGTTGGCTTCAACGCTAGGTAGAATTGAACCGGATAAGTCAATAATAATACAACATTAAGCAAAAGTTATTGCAAATCTTAAACAAAAATAAACGGGCAGTTAGCACCCCAGAACCCCAAATAAAAACATTCATCAAGATTATTTGTTTTATTACAAATTGACGCATACAACGTGAGGTATAAAACCTACCACAAAAGGTTTTATTACAAATTGGCGCTCAACGTAAGAGGCTTAAATTAAGACAACTAATAATAAATAAAAACAACAAAATCAGTTTACCTAATTTCGAGCAAGCAGCTGCAGTACCAGAAAGGATAGAACATGTACCAAAAGAGATCGACGTCTAAGAAACGCGCAGCGGACGCGGATCCAAAAATCAACATGGACGAAAAGGAGGCGACGCCGGTAAAGACGTCGAAGCGAGATTACCCCCTATGGAACCTGAGAAACCAGCACAACGAGGGGACCAACCAGGGCAACCTACCCAACCAGAGGGTGAATCTAGTAGAAATGATGAGGAATATGATGGAAGAAACATAAAAAACAATATGGAATCGCTAAAGCAGGAGTTAAGCGAAAAAATAGACGACAGCAGCAGGAAGATGGAAGAAAAAATAGATGAGCTGAACAAGACAGCCAAAGAAACATGGAAACTATAAACGAGAAAATCGAGGAGGAGATGACAGAAGTCAGAAAGGAAATATCTGAAATAAATGAGAAGTGGAAGCAGACCAGCGACGAATTGCAACGAACTAAAGAAGATATTAATGTTCGAGTGAGCAGCTTGGAGGAAGCTCATCAAATCCAGATCACGGCCGTGCAACAAAAAACTGAAGAGCGGTGCACAGGTATCGAAACGACCGTGAATACTATACAAACACGGGTCGACAACAATTATGAGCGAATTGAAGAAATACAGCGACGGGAAATCCCAAGAATACGGGAAGAGATTGAAAATATCGGAAACCGACCAGCAGTAGTGCCAACATTCCAACACGCTGACAACAGGGAAGCCATGAACTTTAGGGCGTACAAACGAAACCCTATGGAATTCCTCGCCCGGATCGACGAAACATTGAGTAGGAACCGAGAGACCAGATGGCCAATTATAAGAGGTCAAATTGATGAGTATTTCAAAGAAATCAATGACAATGGTGGACGGCGACACGGCACGATATCCAGAGTTACGCCGAACTCAAGGAGCTGTTCAAAGCAAAATAATGGTCCGAGAGTACCCAAAATATTGTACGGGACAATATTTGCTGTGGTAGATATGAAACAGGCAGAGGATCGACACTGACGGCCTACTTTCTAGGAAAAGTTTGCGTGGCGAGAAATTTGGAGCCACAGATCCCCGAAGAAAGCTTGGTCACCAAATTAGCGTTTCATTATGAAGGAGGAATCGCAAGGGCCAAACTTACCGGACAAGTAAAAACAGTACAAGCGATGGCGGCTTTACTGGAAGGGTACGAGCATGAGGGGTACTACCGCAAGAGTCGACAAGGCAACGACCGGTACAATGATTCAGCGAACGAGGCTAATGGCAACAACAGTCGTGGAAGTTACCGCCCTAACTTTATTGATCGTAACAATAACAACGACAACAGAGGACAGTTCTTTCGGCCAAGCCCAAACCAGAATAACAACAACAACATCATTAATAATAACAACCGACCAAGCGGTAACAATAACTTTAACAACCGGGCAAATGGTCCGAACTATCCGCCGAACAGGGCGAATAACTCGGGTTACAACAATAATCGTAACCCAAATAATGATTACAATCAGCAAAATCGACCGTACAGGAGAGTTAACTATGTACATGCCGGAAATTACGGAGGGGGAAGACGTCCATACGTGAGATATTCCAACCGATACAGTAGCCCACAAAGAAGTCGCAGCTACGATGACAGGCGTATCCCCAGAAACGACACCAGGAGGAGTCGTAGCCAAGAGGACTATCGACGATCCAGTTATGAAGAGGACCACCCTCAACCCGGGAATAGACCCCAAGACGACGAACGAAGAAGTTCGCAAGACCAACGGCAGGTAGAAGCCGAAACACCTTTAAACTAGAAGCGGCGGTGAGAACACAGGATGGACCTTCACTGAACCGAACTATTGGGTACAATCATATGGTAAACCAAAGGACAACAACAAATACCATTACAATCATTACAACGAACTTCCTCAAAAACATACGTGAAGAATTATTGGAGGAAAATAGCCACGAAACGGAACACCATAACACCGAGATTGCCTACGTAAGCACCGAAATTAATGGAGTACACGTCAAAGTGATGATAGACACCGGTGCAAACGTGTCATTAATCGACAACATCGAACTAAGTAGAATACAGGAAATGGGTAAAAAAATAATACCTACACTACCTGTCAATAATATAGTGTTGATCGGAGCAACAGGGCGTCAAAACAAGACCCTCCGCAAACAAGTCATGCTAGAATTAAACAGTAACGGCAAGACCATAACTATGGAATTTTTGGTAGAACATGGACTACCCTTCACTATGTTAATTGCCTGCGATATGCTGAGAAAATATTCGGCAATCATAGACATGAGCAGAGCCAAGGTAACTCTAGATTCAAATTGTATAAACTGGACGGCGAAGCTAATTGAAAGCGAGAGTGCGCTTTCAGACCGGACAGTTTACAATGTACGAGAAATAAGAAACCATAGATGGCATATGCCGAGTAGCAATGTATTTTTTGAAAGTGATGATGACCAATTGTGGAGAGAGAAAATCCAAGAAATACATACATTTAAACATGACAAGACAAATGCCCAGATAACCGACACACAAGTAGAAACATTGATCGGAATTTACAACGAATACCGACTTGTATTCTCCGACTCGCCTGGTAAAGTAAAAAATTACCAATGTACGATAAGATTTAAGGAACCGGTGAACTTTAACCGAAAATCTTATCCCATCGCCTATTCCCTGAAAGAGGCAGTACGTGATGAAATCAACAATCTATTAAGAGAAGACATAATCGAACCCAGTCAGTCCCCATATACCAGCCCAATATTAGCAGTGCCAAAGAAGAACGGGAAGGTGCGAATTTGTTTGGACGCACGTGAAATGAATAAGACCATTATCAACGACCGTACATCCCCGGGGGAAATAGAAGAAATTCTCAAAAAATTCCATGGTACCCGATTTATAACCACTTGGGATACAGTCTGCGTGTATTGGCAGGTGGAATTACACCCGAACAGTCGCCAATACATGGCATTCATATTCGAGGGTCGCAACTACCACTTCAAGAGGCTACCCTTCGGACTGGTCAATTCCGTAGCCGTGTTCGTGAAGTGTATGGACACAGTGTTGGGTCAAGAAGCACTTCAATTCACAACCATTTACGTAGATGATTTGTTAATAACGTCAGCAAACTGGGAAGAGCATTGCCAGAGAGTGAAACATGTACTACAGAAATTATCCGAAAACAATATCACCCTGAAACTGGAAAAGTCGAAATTTATAGCAGACGAAGTGCAGTTCCTAGGTTTCAACCTATCCGAACATGGGATTACACCAGCTAAAGACAAGATCGAAGCGATCCAGAAATTCCCAACCCCGAAGAACAAGAAACAACTGCAGTCATTCTTAGGGATTTGCAACTATTATCGGAAGTTCAAAGAAAATTACTCCGAACTGATGGCACGATTTGCAAACCAATTATCATCAAAGAACAAGTGGACATGGGGGCCTGACCAAGACACAGCGCTACAGTTAATCAAAACTAAGTTTCTTAATACAATCATGCTACATCATCCCGATTTTACAAAACCTTTCTACATGAATTGCGACGCTAGCGACGTCAGTCTAGGGTCCGTATTATATCAGGAGGACGATGAAAAGAATCATCTAGTGATCAGCTTTGTTAGCCGAATACTTAATAGCTGCGAACGTAATTACAATGTAACAGAGAAGGAGTTACTAAGCGTTGTTTTTGCCTGCAACAAGTATCGAATATACATTTTGGGATACCCCAATTTACTTTTACAATTTATTTTTATGCCAAGAGACGTACACAATCAGGCAGAAAGATGATACAAATTTTCTTTACTCGTACAAAAAATCATTAAAATTACTTTTCACTGGATATAGGGAATTCAGAATATAAAAAGGTAGCGGGAATCAACATTTGTGATGAGCTGCATACACATGAAAATAAATATGAAATGATTATTATTTATTTATTCATTACAAAGTAGTATATTTGTCTGCTTTAGAAACGCTTACGTTTTCAAGTAGGTATTACAAATTCCTTCTTTACACGTTGAATGATACACTAACATACAAAAGTATCGATCACATACCACTCCATTTTGTACTGAACGAAATATTTTACTAAAAGTATTTTACAGTTGCTAGTTAAGATTGCATGTTGTAACTTATGTATGTTTACACTTGCAAACGGTATAATAAAATTGCACTTTTATGGAACGCTTAATTGAGACTCGTTTTCGAAGTATTTAACTGAACATAATAAAATAATTATTTCACACATTTAGTAACGTTGCGTTCCTTAGTATTCACTTCACGATACGTCTTTGCGAAAGCTGTTTATAGAAAGAGAAAGAAATATACATGAAGATAAACCGAAGTAAAGGAAGATAGCAAAACTTGTAAATATAAGAGGATAGAAATTATATTTAAAAAAAGAAGAAGAAAAGAATGTGTTTGTAGGTAGTAAAAAGCTAATTCACGTGTTGTCTTTTTCTTGCATTGATATTAATTTATTTGCATATTAATTTATTTTAAATATTGTACAGAATATCTAACAAAACTTAAAAGGGGGAACTTAAAAGAATGAAGTGAATGTAGAAGGTTTATGGAGTAACCAAGTGGAGGTGCAAACTTAAATTAACGGACACACAACTCGCCTGTTTAGTCTGTAGTGGTGGGCGACGAAAGTTTTTGAAGGGAGAGAGTGTGACAGAGAATGTCTGAAATAGATAGAGCACCTCAGGTAATGTAATGTCAGCAGTATTCAAAATCTGTGTCCCTGACTGCTATCGTTCCGACACACACCCTATCAAACGCACTGCCTACCTGGCATGATTACTTACACATACGCCCGCACAGTTCTTGACTGTTCTTCGCCTCCCTGTATAAGTTATTGTGTTTTGAATTTTATGCGATCATAAAGTTTTTATTCCTTTTGTATAAATTTGAAAGCTATTTATACGTGCTGGATGCCATGTGGAGTAAGTCAACGCATAGAACTTTAGCGCGAGAGTGTCAACGCATGTGACAAAAAGCTGCAGTGCTTGTATATCATTTCTGATTCGATATGACATTCACATGAACTTGCAGGCACCAATGACAACGTTCGTACCGAAGTTGCGCTACGTTTTTTGGTCCCTTATGCCGAGTATACACTAGCGCTCCGCGACTGTAACGAAACACAAAACGGTTATTGCAGATAGTGCGAACAAGTAAATTGGGACACTGTGACCATTTTAGGAAACCCTAAAAAATAGCAAGTGTTACAACAAAATTTTAAATTTATACAATTTTTATAAACTGTTTGCGCACTATAATAATTTTCAAGTAACTCAAAACATTGCTGTGTAAGATCACTATTAAGACCAAATATATTTTTAAAACTGTACAACCGGGCTTGGATTGCATTAATTTATTACGAATTAACATGGTAAATGGGAAGAAAATATGGCAACAATGAGAATGGAACTGTGTTAATTCCTTGATACCTGTAGGTTACAATTTCATTCACTTTTCCTTCTGAAATTATTTTTGGCAGTTGCATATTTAGAGTTTTCGATATAAAAAATCTGACCAGGCTGTCTTGCTGTCGAGGCATGTTAGTTTGCGTAGAATCACCGTTTGCCTTCTCAATCACTATATTCGCAGAAACAACAATAAGGTAAATTTAACAAACGTAAATACTACTCGTACAACACGTGGCTGAACTTGATACCTGCTGAGCCTAAAATCTTCAATGAAAACAGTTATTTTGATTGTAATGGCAATGATAACCTCGTTTCCTTTCTGACATACAGATGTTTCATGTGTACAACTAAAATATGTAAAGAATTTGTATATCATTATTGACGTTACGTACAAGTCATCAGCAAGCAGGAAAGTTTTCAACAGTGCGCGCGCAGACGTGCATATGCACATTCACACAGGGACATACGCACGCACGATTTGCACAAAGGGATGTGAAAATTGCATCGCGCTTCGTGCTTCACAACACAAAGAGCATCTTCAAAGCGTCAACAATTGCAACGCTAACGACGGTATTGACTTTAAAACAAAAGCAATTGTGCGCCGACTGTTTACATATGCCACAAAACAATGCGCATCAATAAATACTTCAGCGTTTAGGCGCGGCGCTTCGTGTAACCAACCGACAATAAAACCCAGTGCGGTGCGCGCTACCGGAACTGCTACAGAAACTTTAAACAAAACATAGGTTGCAGTGCGAGCGCAAAGCACAGCGTTTAAAATCGGAATAATTACCCACTTAACTGTGCGGCTGGTGTTAAATTACCCACGGCGTAACTTGCATTCTTCGCTTTACCGTAAAAAACACCGTAAACGTATGCAATTATAAAAACCCGTTATTGTTAAAATCGCGCTCAGGCGTAAAATTGTCAGCCGCTTGACGCATTAATTGAAAAAAAAAAAAAAAAATACAATGCTAAGACCATCGCACTTGTGACGTTCTTTTTGATTGTCTAATTAATTTTTAAGGTGGTCTGGGAATACATTCAACGAATGATGTAGACGGAATATTATTAAAAAACATCCCCGGCGAAGACGGTAATAATGGCCTTAGGGAGAGGTAAAAATACTTCGTAAAATATTCAGTGTCAACTATACTTTAAATGGGTAGTACTGTATAAGAAACTTGAAAAATAACAGTAGACCTATTCATACTAGATAAAAGAATTAAATTTTAGAAATTCTCAGAGGAAAAGGGAATTAACATTTTACTGTTAATTGAAACCTTGACAGTACGATATTAGCATCGTGTTCTACCTCATGATCAAAAAACGTAGGACAAACTAAATTACTAAGAACTTAAACAATTATTGGAGAGCAGAAAACAAGACACGGATCCAATAAAAAAAACAAAAATTAAAAACACAAACAAGCTAAGGTGAATGCTAGCAAGAGCATATTATGTTGCTACTTATCGACAAGATTTCCGAAGGTCAATCTAAAATAGAAAATATAGACGAGAAAGATGACTCATATGAGAAAGTTCTGATGAAGATACAGCTACAGAAGATTCAGGATTAAAATTAATGAACCCGAAAGCGATCATTCTTCATCATCGGTGTCGACTGAATTGTCATGTACAGGTTTACTTAACATATGAAAACCTTTAAATACTTTTTGAGCCCTCCGTCTGTCAGAAAGACAAGTATCCAAGAATACAGAAAAATTCAGCCGAAGACATGGCACAATCTTTTTTTTATTTCGATAATCTCTCTCAATCATAGTAAGTATAAAAAGGACAGAAAAATTGGTCATTGCTGTAACGCTGAATCTATCGGTCAGTCATGGGAACTGTCGTCATGTCGTTCTACAAAGTATTTGTAAAATTGTTGTAGTTAAGTCGAAAACTCCTAAAGTTAATGTAATAATAACAACACATTATGATTTATGTTATTAAAGTAATAAATACAAAAACGTGGGGTGGGCTAAGACAGATGAAACATATTCTAAAACGTTTCAAGAAAAATAAACTAGTAGAGTTCTAAACTACTTTACCGTCATGTTGGTAACCGGTCGAGCCTTCCATGGTCATTGCCTGAATAGGTAATTTTACGATGTTCCTTACGCATGCAAAAAGCATTACTGTGTTGTAATTTCACTATTAATGATATCGTTGTCTTGATTTTTGTAAGTTAACTGAAACAGTCACGTAATTATACAATGTGGTTGTGTTGTATATCACAAGAAGATCAAATTACTGTAGCATTTTAACGAACTGCGACGGAAAATCTTTCTGTTTCTCAATTTAATAGCAACCGTTGTCATTGCTGTATCTGATGATGGCTTACGAGTCGTTTTAGTTATATGAGAGATTTAGAAAGTGATAGATGCTGTTATATTATACGTTAATCACTGATGAGGTAATACCAATAGCTAATGGCAATGACTAATGGCTAATACGCTAACAAGCCCTGATGACTTAACATAAAACGGAATTTTAAAAACTATCTACCGTTTCTAAAACAAGTCAGACTATATTGGAAGCCTTGATATGTGACCTCGAAACTATTAAGGTGATCGGTAACAAGAAACCCGATGTTTCGCATTAAGGCGAACATTTCCCAATCTAAATTACTATAGTATTTTATATTTCGAAGTAGAGAGTTCTTAACAACTTGTGAAATGTGGTGTTGTGGTAGTTGTGTGTCAGCATGTGTATGTAGGGTGCGTGCGCGCTTGCTTGCACAATAGTCTGATTGATTCTAGTATTCGCAATTCAAATTCAGTTGAAGCCAGTAAGAAGAACTGAATTGGAAAGGCCTATTACTTCAAAGCGAGACAGATAGGGATTAAATAACAAATAATGGAGACGAGGTCTTCAAGAGCTGTGTAAACTGATCAGACGAACACAATGGGAACACCGGGGATGATTCACAGGGAAAATTTTGCGCTAAGCAAACAAGCGAATGATGCGAAAATATAAAAGAACCGACCGATGACAAAACAGGAATTAACCTGGCTATAACAGATTTGGTTGACATTTTTTTGGAGATGTCTTTTACTGATAAACTGATGGCTGAATTGGAAGGGTCGCATCTGGCCTATTATTTAGAACAGAGGATAAAGAGCGGCAGTTGACAGTATTTAGGGTACATTTGGGGTTCACAATTGTCACAATTGTTGAAATAAACGACAGCCTGTTCTTTATATACCATTTCTTTTTTTGTATATACCTTCCCTGTGAGTAATGATTATTTTTTGTTTCCTTTTTTTACAATTATATATAATAGAATAAAACGGGTGGGTGAGTCGCATCAGCTGAGACCTTTCTTCTTTTTTTTCTTTTGTTCAGTCACGCTCCAAGAACCAACAACAACTTGTTGAAACCGCTCTTCACTACCCTGAGAAATGTTTACGTGAACAAGGCGACTTCATAATTCATTAATCTTTCCCGCCTCCTGCATGATAATATTTAATTTCCTTTTCATACATCCGCCGCCGTCGACGTTCGTACAGAATTTGTAAGTATTCATCAGTGTCACAAACTCTGTCCGTTTATTCACAGAACTGGTTAATTCACACTGTAAACAGTTAACATTAAGTTGGTGCAATAGCTTCTCTGAACCGTTGTTTTTTGCAATACATGTGTATGTCTGACTGTGTGTGTGTGTGTGTGTGTGTGTGTGTGTTGTTTAAGCACACATGTAGAATCTTGAAAGACAGTAAAGTATCCTGACTTTAAAGTCCGTAAAGTAGATAGAGATGGCTAAATAAAATGGTGTAGAATTTTATTTAAATAAAGTCCGATGGCTTAAATGTAGAGATAGCTTTTTTACATCGCATATTGTTTATATCATTTATTTCATTACAGTGACATAATTATCAGCAAAAGATATACAAAGAAGACAAGTGTGCGTCTGTGCGCGAGTGTATTTGTATACAGGCTCGCGCATATTTCCCCAGTATTTAATTTGTTCTAGTAAGCTCTTACGTTAAAATAACATAGACGTACAATTAAATATTTTTAGCAGAATGAGCCAATATTGTTACTACTCATACTACTCAGTACAAAAGTACACGTACAAGTGTACATATACGTCATATGTATGTGCGTGTCTGTGTACCTGTCACAGCGTTGCGAATACATTATAACACCCAGAGTATATAGAGTAACACAGAAACGATAATTCCACTTAAAATGAATATACACGTGCAAACATATGAGGTTTAAAATTTATGCTTGAAAAAGCCAACTACACTTTTGCAGCAAACGGAAAGAAACAGTATGTTATACTTTACTCATGCAGCTAAGGAACCCGTGTAGTAAATATGAAATTATGAAATTCTTCTTGGAAATAGCGAATACGTGGTAGCCTATCACGGTTTCTGGCTAAATAAATACGTTGTAGAATTTCCCGGTATTGCTGAGTATTAATTTAGAATTGTCTTTGTCGCCCATTACTAAGACATGAGCTGGTGATAAGTAGCACCAAGGTGGAACTTTTCTTGTTTCTCAAACATTTCGTGCTAGTCTTAATGTGTGCATTTAGAAATTCTATTCATTCTATAATTCCTACATATTGTTCTTAAGAAATTCATGTCAAGAGCATAGATTTTAAAAAAATGAACAATTAGAATGTACAATAATTTATTAAGAATAGTTTTTTAGAAAGCATTATATAAGAAACAAGAATGTTTGATCCTGTATATTATTTAAGTTAACCAATAACTTAACATTGTCTTTTAACTTAACAATAATTTAAGTCAAAACATTAACTTAGCTTTCATCAGAATAATAACTGTTTGATTTTGGCCGCACAAATCAAGCATACAATAAAATAATTAAAAGAATTAACACTGTTGCACACCACTATAGAAAAATTATTCCGATTAGCGCTTTCAAGCTTCACAGCTCATCTCAGATCGGAAAATGGGTTGAATATTTTCCGATCTGAGATCAGCTGTGAAGCTTGAAAACGCTAATCGGAATAATTTTCCTATAGTCATGTGCAACAGTGCTATTTCTGTTTGTGATTATAACCACTCACACTACTTTTTTAATTAAATATAATAATAATTAATGTCGATTTGCAGGCGGATCTGAACGTGGCTCTGTGTGTGTGTGCATTCACGGAAGTATGTAGCCTATGCATGTTTACTTGAAAGCGGGCGCGCGCGCGCGTGTTCTAATGTTTCACTCAGCAGCAGCATTAGTTTGTGTCGGGAATAAGGGCGTGGTGTTTTGCAATTAAAATAAGGCCAAAGACAGGCGTCTGTTCCCACTATTTTAAACAAGGATTCTGGAAGCGAATTCCGTCAAAAGGAAGCTTAAAACTTTCATTCTGCAAGGTTTATCCCGTAACTCCAAACGAAACTTCTTCCCTTTACTGTAAATTCTAATAAAGATGTTTCACGCGTTACTTTACCAGACTTTGCCGTTTGTCTAACAACGAAACTCAGTTCCTCCTCGCGCGAGAACTCGATAAATAAAAAAACAGCCGATCAATTGTTAGAATTCCGAATCCCAGTTGCACATTAAAACTGCCGTTGCCTCGATTCCCTACGTGGTCATTACGTAAAACACGTGAACACAACAGGAACGGTTATTTATTTTTTCATTCGCGCATCAAACGGTTTCTAAATCCACTCGTTTCTGGATCTGAACGATACTCACTATTACTGCGTAAACGCAATTGTGGTATGAGAGTAATACCACTCGAACTAGAGAGCCAGTAAGCGTTAGGTTTTATTCGTTATAGGCATTGCCCGATGGATCGTTTCCATTCAACAAGATTACTGCCATTCTGATCGACGTCGGCTATGTATCGTTTTAGTAGTTGAAGAAATGTCAATCGTGGACTGAAATTAAATAATCATAAGCATAAGGATGAATTTGTTTCCCAAACTATAATATCAATAATAGAGTATAAAAATATACTTAATTTTTTTTTACAAACGTGAATTATCGACAGATACGTTCGTAATATTTAAAGAATAATAACGACAAGCCAGCTTAAAGAATTTAACTTAAAACAGTATAAGTAAAAACTTAAATTAAGGTATATATAACTTAAGGTGTATATATAAAACACAAAACACAAGATAAACTACTAATACCTGAACAAATCTACAAGTCAAAACAAAACACGACACAGTTTTCAAAATACTCAACACTGAAAACACTCAAAAAACAAATATTGTAACATGACATTTGGAACAACATAATACCGTACCTGATTTAATGAAGACTTTGATTAAGAAGCTGACAAGGAGAACAATATCTTCAAAAATGATAGTGAAGAAGAACGACTAACAATTTTAGACTGACTAGTAAGACAACTGACCGTACCCAAATTAATGATTTAGGCTAAGTGATGCAGATATCTTCAAACCCCAGCTATGACAATAAACTTTCAGTATTGACCAAACAAAGAATTGTAAAGACAAACAGCTTATGAACCAGGAATATAAAGAAACAAATGGTTTCAGTTGATGTATCATTAAATCCAGACAATCAAAATACAAAGTGAGGGATAATAGACCCAGACATATAATATTATGTAAGAGAAATATTGTTAAATAATTAAGTTAATCAATGTAACAAAAATTTAGATACACATGATTATAGATACAAGAACCATACAAAAAGTGTCACATATAGAGTTCATAGAGTTGTCCTGTAGACAACAAATTATAACATGGTCACAATTACATTCATAACAAGAGTAAAACCCAGATAAACAATAAATGTAACCAGATTATTAGAACTGTGTGTGAGGTAGAGCAACAGTGTTCACTTTATTGTAATTTTTGTAACACAAAACATCAGTAAGTATACGGATGTTTAAACCCTTATGAATAGTAAATATGACATGGACAGTGTCAGAATAAGTCATAAATTAGCTGACAAAGGACTAAATAATTAGTATAGGATTTGTTTTGTTAAATGTGCATGTTTTATGTTATAGCACAGTGTTTTATATAATAGTATTTGTGTTGTGTTTTTTGTATGTACCAGGGGATACAGTTAGTTTAAAGGAATGCCAATTTTATGATATTAATTCCATTTTTTGTTTATGTTGTGTTAACAAATATACCAATAGAGCTGATATTGAACCATGGTAAATTGATTAATTGACCAAGCAGAATGGACAATACAAAGATGTTTTGTTAAATGTCAAACACCTATACAGTTTGAATAGAAAACAACTATTTGTGCAAGGAATTGGTATAACCATAGCCATGTGGACATGAATTTAAATATTAGAATAATATATATTTTGTGTTGTGAAAATAACGTTATATGTTAAACCATTTTGATGAATGTTAGAAGTTAATTTAATTGTTAGAGATGTTAAAACATGATGATGAAAATAATACTATTACATAGGCCAGGTGAAACCAAATTTAGTAAATTTTGAACAATTATATTAGAAATTTTGTAAAGCAAATGTGGAAAGGTAGATGTATTTATAGGTAATAATGTATATACGGAATATAGAACCAAAATAACACATATCAAGTTATTTAAGAAAATTCCAAATAACAAAATTGTAACATCCATAGTTCTTAAGCAAAAATAGGCATGTTTGGTGTCTAAATATAACACATGTGAAGATCAAAATAATGCTGATAATGGTTTTAAACTCCCATTCAGTATAGAAAAGTTACGTTAGTTTAAAGATTTTGAACGAAATTTAGATTCTGAAATAATAAAAGTATATGACAATGTCTAGCCGGATTGACCAACCAGGTTCCAAGTTTACCCTTAGCAACCAGAAATTTCGGATAAATAAAATGAGACTTCTTTGACAACGATCTTAGCAGATAGACGCGTTCTTAAATCGTCTTACATTATATGTTATAAAGTGTGAAAAAACAATACCAATAGATAAATATTGTTAGAAGTACACTATACAAACGTTTTGCAACAACAGAAGACTACCCATTAGATGGATGAGAAGGAATAATAACCAGAAAGAAGATTGACGTGGACGAGGGACGAGAAGAAGACCTGACGTGTACGTGGGACCTATTTACAACTAAGAAGAGTACAAGAAGAGGATTTGGTGATCTGACATCTCATTATATCGTACTTCAACACATACACTTGTTTACACGTATTTTAAGCAATAATCAACTGAATTACAGACACCATATAACACGAACACTAGAAACAACCACTAATAACACCATATAAGACTAACACCTTTTAAACACAACAAGAACTTTTAATTCACATAATAACTATAAAAGCCTGATTTAGACATAACCTTTTTAAAACTGGCAACCACTACGATTTCTGTGTGCACCTATCACTCTAACGTTGTAATATCCCATGATTGTGAACTTGTATTTTGATTAATAGTGTAATATTTTGTATAATTATAAATCCCCGAACCATATACGCCCTGAGATAATTGATATATTTTTATTTAAAACGATAACAAAAAGCATTGTTTTGATCTAAAGGAATACTGAACAGCTACTGCTGCCAACTGGTAAAGAAGACTTATATTGTGTACTACAATTGCGATTATTCTGTTTAAAAATTATTAAAACAAGTTAACCAGTGTTTTTTCCAATAAAGGATTCCACAAGGATATATGTTTGATGATAATTGTGAGTCATTATTATTGCCGTTACATTTAGTAAATAGAATTCACAGGTTGTAGCTGACCCGATAGTTGGCATCGGTGAGTGACGTCACGTATAAGAAGCAGCGTAGTGGGAGTAAGCGGCAATTTACGAAATCATTCGCCGTTCGACATAATACATTTATAATTTACATCGACGACTCCAGTGCGAGTTTGTCGCTACATCGTTTATCCATATTACAAGTCGACATTTCTAACGGACGGTGTTTTCAAGTGCACGCTACATAAATACAAGTAAACTGATCCACAATAACATTGTATGTAACGAAATATTCTCTGGTTACAAATAGACGAACCCGAGGTGAGGCTACATACATTACGTTTCAATAGAAGTAACCCTAAATCTTCTATTTTATCGTTACAAATTGGCGCACCAACGTGAGAGGCGTGTAATTTAATATAAATTAAAGTATTATTAATAGACCAATAAACCAAAATAAACGAGATGAGAAAGCGAGAGGTATCGCGAAAACGAGCGGCCGAAACCGAGAAGGTAGACGAGTTAAATATGGAAGACAAAGAAGCGACACCGGTCGAAGAAGTAGAAGTAATAAGAAGAGAGGACCGAGGAGATGAACAAGAACCGGACAATGTTACAGAGAGCGTTGACCTGAAGAGCATTATGGAATATTTAAAACAGAGTAGTAAGAGAACGGAGGAGAGTAATAAGAAACTAAAGGATGAAATGAAGGAAGATTTCAGCAAGAAAATGGAAGAATTAAGCGAGAAGAGTAACAAGAACTTAGAAAAATTGAAGGAAGAATTAAAACAGGACAATAAACAGTCCATAGTGAACAGTGATAAGAACTTAGAAAAATTGAAGGAAGACTTGAGTAAGAAGATGGAGGAAATAAGGAGTGATAATAAACAAACCAAGGAGGAATTGAGCCGAGAATTGAAAGAGAATAGCAGTAAAATGGAAGAGAAAATAGACGAAAATAATAGAGCATTGAGGGAAGAGTTGAAGGAAAATTACCAGGAAATCATGAAGAAATTGGACGAGAACTTTAAGAAAAGGGAGGAAAAGATGGAGGAAATGACCGAAGAAATAAAAAATGATGGCAAACCAGAAACAGAAGAAAAACCAAACGCCAAAACAGAGGATCCAGGAGATATTACCTGAAAAGAAAACTAACGAAAACAAAGAAAATACTAAAGACAAGGAAGTGGAACCAATGAAGAGAAGAAGAACACATCCAAAGAAATTAATGAAAACAAAGGAAGAAATGGAGATGATGAACCAGGGTTTATTTGATGATGATAATATCCATATTACCAACCATGAAGAAATCGTGAGTTCCGGAAATAATGGAAGTAGATTAAGGGTAATCTCAGAGATGGTTTACCAGCAGACAGTAGTTTACCACTGGGAAAGGACCAGAGGTAAACTGAATAAAACATGGGGACTAGATCAGTTTCAGCGCAGGACTGGACAGTGTATTCCAGAAAGATGGAAGTATGACATCTTACCAGACTGGGATGACGGCACAGATGAATCACCAGAATGTGTTCCATTAGAGTACCATCCAGGACAGTTCCAGTGTACAGGTGCACTAAAATGTATTCCTTCAGGGTGGATGTGTGATGGTGAACCAGACTATGGGGCTTCAGATAAGCAAATAATAAAGAATTCAGATGAAGATCCTCACAGATATTTTTCATGCAATACCACATATGGACCAGAGACGTACTGGTGTATAAAACACTATGATAGAGGGAGCCGAATAAGCTTAGCAGCCAACAAAGGAATAGCGGCTAGAAAAATGAAATACAAGACAAAGGCCAGGGAAGTCACTAGTACCGGAACGATGATGAAGACTATGGTCATCCGGACAATGAGAGCAAATGAAGTGACAGACTACGGTTAAGTCTAATACCATACAACTCCACAAAAAGGGACTGATGTTATGATAACCGGCAACGGCGAAAAACCATGTCAAAGAAAAAGAAATTATGAGCAACTGACCGACATAACGAAAATTACCAAAAGATCATCAATACTGGGTACAGAAGGACATATGACGATAAGCACTATAATAAGAAGTATAGAAGTTGTGATAAAACCTCAAAATTTAAAAATATAGTAAGAACAACTTACAACTAATTATTTATGAGAATTAATTTGGAATTGAAGAATTTATTATTATAAAACAACAAAATTCTAAAAATATAGTAAGATCAACTTACAACTAATGATTTATGAGAATTAATTTGGAATTGAAGAATTTATTATTATAAAACCACCAAAATTCTAAAGAAATAGTAAGAACAACTTACAACTAATTATTTATGAGAATTAATTTGGAATTGAAGAATTTATTATTATAAAACCACAAAATTCTAAAAATATAGTAAGAACAACTTACAACTAATGATTTATGAGAATTAATTTGGAATTGAAGAATTTATTATTATAAAACAACAAAATTCTAAAGAAATAGTAAGGTCAACTTACAACTAATTATTTATGAGAATTAATTTGGAATTGAAGAATTTATTATTATAAAACCACCAAATTCTAAAAAGATAGTAAGAACAACTTACAACTAATGATTTATGAGAATTAATTTGGAATTGAAGAATTTATTATGATAAAACCTCAAAACACAAAGAACATAGCAAGCTCATCTAACCAACTTTGATAATCCAAAATATAACTTTAAATCAAGCCAAATAAACAAATTTGAATATATCAGAATTCAAATGAATAGTAAGGACAAATTACAGTACAGTTTGATAATGTTATAATGAATCAAGCAGATAAACAACTGGGAATAAATTTCCAAATTCTAAACAAAACAAGCACCTCTTATTAAACACAGTTATGAACTTATTATTGGAATATAAAGAAGGATGCAACATCCATAAATTAGAAGAAACCATAGTGCTATAAAATGAATAAAAAAGGACAAGTGTAGACAGTCGACGATGAAAATAAGACAAGACTAGAAACAAATTTACTACAAATAACCTATCATGATTGTGAGAGAATCAACAACAAATGAAGATGCAAATACTTGTTATGTTTTAATTTAAATGAAGACAGTGAATGAAAAATGAAGATTAAGCAGTACTGATAAAGAAGGAAGGAAGATAGTACCAATTATAAATAAAAAAAAGTGTTATTAATATTGCCACAAGAAAATAAACACCTGAAAGAATCAATGGAAAGAAATATTTAGATCTGAGAAGTTAGACTGAGTGAACAATCCCAAGAATATATTATATTATTTTATTTATTTTAGTCGCGAATAGACTAGTGATTATTAAATGTGATTGACTGACGAGATAGCTCCAGCAATCGATATTATTTATGTATTATGTATTGTAAGGACAGCGGGGTATTAGGTCAAGAGAGCCCCCCGACTGATTCCAGAATATATGGTGATTAATTTGTTAGGGAAGTAACATGTTCCAGGGATAGAACACTTATAATTAAAGACAAGTATACCAGATCATAATAAGAATAACAAATGATAATATGAAAAAGAAGGTAATTGATAATTTCAACAAAAACAATATTTTATTAACTTGATCAAATTTGGTGGCAGGGTAATATGTAACATGACATTTGGAACAACATAATACCGTACCTGATTTAATGAAGACTTTGATTAAGAAGCTGACAAGGAGAACAATATCTTCAAAAATGATAGTGAAGAAGAACGACTAACAATTTTAGACTGACTAGTAAGACAACTGACCGTACCCAAATTAATGATTTAGGCTAAGTGATGCAGATATCTTCAAACCCCAGCTATGACAATAAACTTTCAGTATTGACCAAACAAAGAATTGTAAAGACAAACAGCTTATGAACCAGGAATATAAAGAAACAAATGGTTTCAGTTGATGTATCATTAAATCCAGACAATCAAAATACAAAGTGAGGGATAATAGACCCAGACATATAATATTATGTAAGAGAAATATTGTTAAATAATTAAGTTAATCAATGTAACAAAAATTTAGATACACATGATTATAGATACAAGAACCATACAAAAAGTGTCACATATAGAGTTCATAGAGTTGTCCTGTAAACAACAAATTATAACATGGTCACAATTACATTCATAACAAGAGTAAAACCCAGAGAAACAATAAATGTAACCAGATTATTAGAACTGTGTGTGAGGTAGAGCAACAGTGTTCACTTTATTGTAATTTTTGTAACACAAAACATCAGTAAGTATACGGATGTTTAAACCCATATGAATAGTAAATATGACATGGACAGTGTCAGAATAAGTCATAAATTAGCTGACAAAGGACTAAATAATTAGTATAGGATTTGTTTTGTTAAATTTGCATGTTTTATGTTATAGCACAGTGTTTTATATAATAGTATTTGTGTTGTGTTTTTTGTATGTACCAGGGGATACAGTTAGTTTAAAGGAATGCCAATTTTATGATATTAATTCCATTTTTTGTTTATGTTGTGTTAACAAATATACCAATAGAGCTGATATTGAACCATGGTAAATTGATTAATTGACCAAGCAGAATGGACAATACAAAGATGTTTTGTTAAATGTCAAACACCTATACAGTTTGAATAGAAAACAACTATTTGTGCAAGGAATTGGTATAACCATAGCCATGTGGACATGAATTTAAATATTAGAATAATATATATTTTGTGTTGTGAAAATAACGTTATATGTTAAACCATTTTGATGAATGTTAGAAGTTAATTTAATTGTTAGAGATGTTAAAACATGATGATGAAAATAATACTATTACATAGGCCAGGTGAAACCAAATTTAGTAAATTTTGAACAATTATATTAGAAATTTTGTAAAGCAAATGTGGAAAGGTAGATGTATTTATAGGTAATAATGTATATACGGAATATAGAACCAAAATAACACATATCAAGTTATTTAAGAAAATTCCAAATAACAAAATTGTAACATCCATAGTTCTTAAGCAAAAATAGGCATGTTTGGTGTCTAAATATAACACATGTGAAGATCAAAATAATGCTGATAATGGTTTTAAACTCCCATTCAGTATAGAAAAGTTACGTTAGTTTAAAGATTTTGAACGAAATTTAGATTCTGAAATAATAAAAGTATATGACAATGTCTAGCCGGATTGACCAACCAGGTTCCAAGTTTACCCTTAGCAACCAGAAATTTCGGATAAATAAAAAGAGACTTCTTTGACAACGATCTTAGCAGATAGACGCGTTCTTAAATCGTCTTACATTATATGTTATAAAGTGTGAAAAAACAATACCAATAGATAAATATTGTTAGAAGTACACTATACAAACGTTTTGCAACAACAGAAGACTACCCATTAGATGGATGAGAAGGAATAATAACCAGAAAGAAGATTTGACGTGGACGAGGGACGAGAAGAAGACCTGACGTGTACGTGGGACCTATTTACAACTAAGAAGAGTACAAGAAGAGGATTTGGTGATCTGACATCTCATTATATCGTACTTCAACACATACACTTGTATACACGTATTTTAAGCAATAATCAACTGAATTACAGACACCATATAACACGAACACTAGAAACAACCACTAATAACACCATATAAGACTAACACCTTTTAAACACAACAAGAACTTTTAATTCACATAATAACTATAAAAGCCTGATTTAGACATAACCTTTTTAAAACTGGCAACCACTACGATTTCTGTGTGCACCTATCACTCTAACGTTGTAATATCCCATGATTGTGAACTTGTATTTTGATTAATAGTGTAATATTTTGTATAATTATAAATCCCCGAACCATATACGCCCTGAGATAATTGATATATTTTTATTTAAAACGATAACAAAAAGCATTGTTTTGATCTAAAGGAATACTGAACAGCTACTGCTGCCAACTGGTAAAGAAGACTTATATTGTGTACTACAATTGCGATTATTCTGTTTAAAAATTATTAAAACAAGTTAACCAGTGTTTTTTCCAATAAAGGATTCCACAAGGATATATGTTTGATGATAATTGTGAGTCATTATTATTGCCGTTACATTTAGTAAATAGAATTCACAGGTTGTAGCTGACCCGATAGTTGGCATCGGTGAGTGACGTCACGTATAAGAAGCAGCGTAGTGGGAGTAAGCGGCAATTTACGAAATCATTCGCCGTTCGACATAATACATTTATAATTTACATCGACGACTCCAGTGCGAGTTTGTCGCTACATCGTTTATCCATATTACAAGTCGACATTTCTAACGGACGGTGTTTTCAAGTGCACGCTACATAAATACAAGTAAACTGATCCACAATAACATTGTATGTAACGAAATATTCTCTGGTTACAAATAGACGAACCCGAGGTGAGGCTACATACATTACGTTTCAATAGAAGTAACCCTAAATCTTCTATTTTATCGTTACAATATACACACAACACCCACACAAAATAATACCAATTTAAAGTACCAAAAGTCAACAGGAAACCATAGCAACAACCAACATGAACGCGAATTCAGGTAAGGTCCAAAACTAAGATTGCTGAGGAGGGAAAAATTTGATTCCCGAGACATGTTCCAAGTAAGGAATTAATACATCTTGATGTCAAATATTTATAAATATTAAATAAATAACACATGTGGCAAGAAGCTGACTGTAGCAAGAAGTGCAAGAATTATATATACAAAAAATTAAGTGCATAAGTGAATTGTAATTTAGAATACAATTATGGTTGTACAAAAGAATTCTTTGGAAATATTCTACCAGTAAAAGCATACTTGCAGAACCGTAATAATGTTACGTCTACGGGCTGTAGAAAATGAGTTAACGAATAGATTCATACGTAGTATAGTTGACATATATTGATTAGTTATCTCAAATGAGCCCGCCTTGCGTCAGAAATCGGAACCTTCCAGGTATGTTACTGATTCATCATGAAGAATCCACATTGCTAGCGACAATTAGAATAAACGATTCTAACGCTTTCTCGGAAACGGTGCATTTGTGTACATTACCCACATTTCTTCATAAACATAGTGCTACTGCAGCTCAATCAGTCGCTTCTGCGTGTTGTCTATGCAAGCGATTGCAGCCCGTGTTAGAGGAGTGTTATCAAACTGTGAATTCATAAATTTAATTAATTTCCTTTTATTATTTCTTCTCTACAGTGTGTACTGGATAACTGTATAACTAGGAAAACTATCAAAATATGAGAATAACTATTTTAGAAGCGTAGAAGCATTAATAAAGCTTGTTACTGGCGATTTACCTGCCGTCAATGGTTTATTCCATTTCTCTAAGATCGCCATAAGAATGAAGTCCATAGTAATATTATATAGGGCCCATGCTAATAATTCAATATATACTTTTCACACTGAGTAATTAATGGCAGTTTCAATTAATTCTGATAAATGATTGATACTCGGTTATAGTGGAAAATACATAGTACATTTACGAACATATGACTCGCTCAGCTCCAGACACAAAATTTACGAGCGATTAAGTTTTATCTGTCATATTTTGTTTGAGTGACAAGTCGTAAGTGCGCCTTAAAGTCTACGTGAGAATACATGGGGAACATTAGACTATCATATGTGTAGGCGAGGTCTATAATTTGTATTTGGAATGTTAGCTAATCAATAACTGGCGATTTTTGTAATACTTTGTGCAAATATTCTCTTTATGTTCATATAAAGTACAGTTGGTTTTTCAGAATCCAAGTATCCTACACCGTATCATGTTCATATGTATAGGCAGGGTCAAATGTGTAACAATTCGCTGTAAATTTAATTAATCAATGTCTGCATTTATGAAACTGAGCACAGAAGCAAACAAAGCCCAGTTTACAAATGCCGTATAATGAGCAGTTAAGTTAATTATCGTAGGAGGTCATTCTGGTTACCTGAATTAATGAAAACATTTTATGTTAATGGATCTATTAATTTGTAACAGTTGTCTACACCAGCAATTGTATAATTCCATTTAAATTCCTAATACCGATAATTAAACAGACCTGTAAATTAATTATTCCCGATGGTTACCGAATGACGGCCATATTTTATTGAACTGTTTGTGTTTATTTTCGGATTACAAGAGTACAACACACAGCTGCACAAAATAATATTGTAGTCGCATATCTCTTCGCTGTTCAAAAATATCTGTTGGTAATATAGGCTAATGTTATTTATTACATATTGTGAGTATCGCATGAACGATAAAGATTTCCACTCATATGTCTGTGCTAATAAACGCTTACATTCCTTTAACATATAAAAACTACTCTGAATATATAGTTTACAATATAAATTAGAAATTGCGCGATACGTGGATAATACGGAAGAAGGAAAATAAACTTAGACTTTGGCGCACAATGCTGGAAAGAAAATCTGTAAAGACATATAAAATTGAATACGGATGTTGGAAACAATGAACAAAAGAGACAGTGGTCGAACTAAAACGGGAGCGTTCGGGACCTGGTGGTATAACGTATCCATGAAGTGGAAGAAAACGTTTTTCCAGTGTTATGAACATCGGTATTTATTATTTCCCACACACATAGGTAACTGACACACCGGGATCGTCCAAAATCCATGTGACTTCATCTGTCCTTCCTTGTTGTACTACGCTTAGATGAATTCTGCTTAAAATGTAGCCTATACATTTTCACTAGCTAACTGCTATTTTCCTAGTGCCTTCAATACAATAGAAGAACTTCATTCACGCTTACGTTTCATTTTCTTCGTATGTGTAGCCTATATGAAGTGATCGGATTTGGGAAAACGAAAACTTACTTCCTTCGTCCACGAAAATATCTATCAGTTTTGCTTATTTTTATTCAGACAAACAAGAAATTTTTATCGAATCACGTCATCCTTCCCGAAAAAATATTTTTCGTATAGAACACTGAAGGTCTCTATACTCACATCGTGTCGTACATATAATGAGGTCTATTTAAAAGGGGCGAAAGGGTGTTTTTGCGAATCTAATTAATTATTATGTGCATGGAGTAAAACTGACAGCTAAATTCGAGTTCATAAAAATGATCTATATTTCGCCTACTACTCTACACTCGCCAGTGCTCGAGCATAATGATGTTTCATACGACAAAGCGGTCTCTGAGTACCCCGAGTTTCTGAAGTGTAAAGTTCGAAAATACATCTTTGACTCAGAATAATAAAAGCAAATTTTTAAAAGCGTTTTAGTTTTATAATTTCTCTGTTCTTTCTAAGTAACAAAATTTTAACACTGAACGTTATAGACACTTGATTCTCTCCCGATAGCACCATTCTATCCTAATTTATCTTGCATAATACGTAAAGCGTTTTTAAAAGTTGATCTCTCCCGTCTGGAGATTGCTCAGTTTATTGTCTCCCAACTCAAGGTATAAAAAAGTCAACAGCTTACATAACTGCCTTATTTACTGCTTTATGTTCATTTTGATTCGGAGGTGCTACATGAATCTACTACATTGTAATGAAAATCCGTTAACTTTCCTAAGTAAGTTATACTGACAATCTGACAATATTACTAATAATCTGACAATGTTATTGATAATTTGACGATAATATTGTAAAAGCAATTTTAAATGAACACTTTTTTCGAATTATACTTACTAAGAGCAAGTTAAGATAGATTTTAACAAATATTGTAGTTAAGAAAAGTATAGTAAACGTTACTGAAAAAGGCAATAAGTGACTCAGTAATTTAAGTGTGTAGGAAATGAAACAATACTTAACTTAGTCACATTTGGTTTTTATATTCGCTTGTTATTAAATATTCATAAAAGACAGATTTACAGAACCGACTTGTCTAAATACCTAACAGGCGTACTGTAACGCTGATTTTGAATTCAGAAAGAAGCTGCCGCACACACACATTTCATGAGCGAATGGTTATCTCGCTGCAGGTGAACTTAACCATTCTCCCGAAAATCATTAACGCTTATCGACAACGCTATCAGTCATCGCTAATAAAATTCATGAGCCCGAAATCTGCAAACAGTACACATTCTGCCGGCTGGGCTGTCATAGGACAGCGTTATCATGTACATAAATTTTCCAGCACATTTCAAGCTAAGTATGAATGATAATAAAGTTGTTGAACGATAAACGGAAAACAAAATGGCAGTTTCCCGCTGCAATAACGTTCACAACAACGTTTTTGTTCTGTCACGTTAATAAAACGTACGTATGGTTTCATGCGCGCGTTGACGAGCGCGCCAGTGTGTCAGTGTTAGTATACAGTTATTACACATTTTACGACGGAGCATATTGCCACTTACACAGAGGAATAATGAAAAAATATTAATGTCGTAGCCGTCTAGAGGATGAACACGTTAATGTCTTTTGTGATATACGTTTTCTCATTAAAAGCGCGTGCGGCCCACTCTGTTTCCGCCTTTCGTTTTCATTTCTTTGTTTCTGTAGGTGAAATGAAAAAATTACTGCCTGTACAGCACGTACACATTTTCCTAAACGTGAACAATTTTTTTCGTGCCGCGCTGTTTAAATGTGTTTTATGAAACTACTTACGGCCGTATAAACAGGGATGAAATACGACTGTACGTTCTTCTGCACGCTGTAGGCCTACCTTTCAAAGATTACGATAACTTCAATCCCTAAGGTCGTATTTTGAAGCTGCAATTACGTAAGTATTAAACCGCAGAAAGCTATGAGCTATTTG
This sequence comes from Magicicada septendecula, assembly GCA_034769895.1. Taxonomy (NCBI): domain Eukaryota; kingdom Metazoa; phylum Arthropoda; class Insecta; order Hemiptera; family Cicadidae; genus Magicicada; species Magicicada septendecula. The sequence goes on from CM068371.1 coordinate 266,579,376, forward strand.
GGTATCCAGGTTCTCATATCCGTGTATGTACTTGCGTCCATGTGACACACATCACCAGTGAACGACCGACTATACGATTTTAAAACTTCGAATTTTCCATATACTCTCCAGCTAGTTTTTAATACGCTTTATATTGCGACTATCTTCTTGTCTTCATGTGAGTGCGCGCGCGCGAGTAATAACTGACTTTAGGTTTCTCTAACATTGGTACTTTAGGTATTTGAGCTTCTAACGTTCACTTACAAAAAGAAAGTGGTGGCAATAGTGAAGTTATTTTTTTAAATCTAGTAATTGTTAATATCGTAATTCACATTTGATATATAGTGACAATCTAAACAGTATGAAAAACTATACAGAACTGATTTGCGCACATCATTTGCATAACAAAGTGAAACTTTTGTTAGCTCTCCAACCAGATGTTTGCCCACTGGGCATCTCAAAGTCACTGTTCAAAACCTGAAACCTATAGCCTATAGCCTACGTGCGAACCTGATACACTGTCTGTAAATCAGCTTCAATTAGTCGGATGTTTCACGTTGGCGTGATAACAACAAGCCTTGGGTAGCAACAAGTGCATAAAGGTGATGAAATGATGATGATTTCTACGACCATACATCTGTAAACAAATTCATAGACAAGAACATAAATATGATTATACACACGTGACCAAATGACATTCGACCAATCACACGTATGCATCACAATGACCAATTTTGTGCACAATTTGATTTACGTTATGTGGTCTGTAACGGCAATGGAAAAACCGTAAATGAAACTTAACAAAACTTATTCAAAAATAGCGGTAATTATAAATATCATTAGACGTTCGATTACTTAACTGTGCACGAAATTAGTTTAAATATTTTAATAATGCAAAATTATTAAATGATATAACATTTGTGAAGGAGACATTGTGCAGCTTATCTTGAATATGTGAAACATTGGAGTGAAGTGAGCCGTTAAATGAGCAAACGGGAAACGTTCGAGTGGCAGCGCCCACGATATGCTCACGCATTACAGCACCTTTAATATCCGGCGTTCATTGTATCCCGCGTCTTCTGAAGCGCTATAATAACACGTGGTCTGGTCCTTACTGGCGGGCATGCTACTGTAGCTCTCCTTCCACCGTATTGGACCCTTTATTTCCTATTATTTGAACAGAGTTTAGTATAACTACGCCAAATTAATGATAATATACGCTTAATTATTTTTTTTAATCTACAATTAAAATTACTCGTATTTGACCAATTTGTGAGTTGTCAAGCCTATTACTATTATTTCTGCACAATATTCGAAATGGTTTTCTTTGGAAAACTAATAACGTTTTTCCTTAGAGCATTACTACAAAATTTATTCTTCTTTGATCACGATCGATCGATAGATTACCACATGGTGGTGAATTTCTCAGCTAAATCTGAAATTTCTATTACAATAAATTTTATGAAACCAAAGCCGTTTCAGCAAAGTTATGTGGTAGAGAGAATTGGGGTTCTGCCTCTACTGCTAGAAGAAAGCAGGTAATATTTATTTTTCTTACGTTCAGTGATGGTGTCTCGACGACAGAGAAAAGTCCGAAATGATGAAGTGACGGAACAACAAATATACATATACTATTTGAATTAGGGCTATGATATTCAGAGTACCAGCAGATTTGAATAGAGTGTGCAGAGTGAATGATAGATTGTCGTTTTCCAACGAAGATCTTGCAGTACTAGCTGAAATTATTTCTGAATGTTAGAGGTTTCGTCTTAAAAGTATGTGGTTAAACCAGTAAAGTGAAAACAGTAAAAGTAAGTTAAAGTAAAAATGGTTAAAAGTAAGTTGAAACAGCAATGTGGTTAAAGATTTCATTACTTTAATGAAATCTAGTAAAGCTAAAAGGAGAAGAAGAAGAAGAAGAAGAAGAAGAAGAAGAAGAAGAAGAAGAAGAAGAAGAAGAAGAAGAAGAAGAAGAAGAAGAAGAAGAAGAATTTTCAAAAAGTGAAATAAATATATAGGCCTATATGTAGAAAGCATATTTTATAAGTGTACGTGTAACGTATTTATGTGAATTTACGTTAAAATTTATGCAGTTGGTTGCAATTTTGCTGTTTGTTTGTCTGTTTAATGTGTCATTCCGCTATGTTAAATTTTCTGTAATTATTAAGTTATAAATGTGACTGAATGTAAATGTGAGTAATGTGATGAAATGCGGAGTTCCTACGTCACTGTACTTCTCCTAGTTCGCTTGTTTTCTAAAAAAAAATAAAAACTATGTGCATGTATTTTTTGTAATGCACCAATGCGAAGTGAGAAGACATGCTATTCGACAGAAGACATCTGTCACCAATGCTTTCGCTACTCGATAGATTTTGCTCCTTCATAGCATGTCTTTGGCCTATATCCTGATTCCCCGAGCTTCTAAGTCCTCAAACTGTTAGTAATGCACAAGTTTGTAAAAGCCTTGTAAATAGATGCTAATGCACTTAAATATTTAGCTGTGTTACATCCAGCAATGTCTTAAAACGTTACAACTTACGTTTGAAGTTAGATGTAAGATGTATAAATACTTTTTTGTGTCTAAACAAAAGAATATCATTTTAACCTCGCGAACTCGTGTGCTCATAGCCAATGAAAGTTTGCCTCTATTATACGATGTAATGCAGCTTGGGTATTGAGAACGTATACGGGGATTAAGTATGTAATATATTCATCCAAAAACGATGTGCGGTCGTGCATTTTAACTATCCGTGAAAGCTCTAACGTGTACACACTGGCAGCGTTACATGCTGACAGCCGACACCCACTCGTATGCATAATTAACACACTATTGTCACTGAACTTCATGCATATACAAATCCGATACGCAAAGAATTTCATATGAACAGAAACTGCCAACACTTTCTGAGACAGTAGGTTATGCTACAGAGAGACACCATAATTGTAAACACGTTATTCAGTTAACTGTTAGCATAATAAAGATAGTGTATAATGTAGTGTATGATAGAGTTTTTGGATAGACTTTAATGTTCATTCATAGAAATGAAGAATCATTTTCATTACAAGTGATCTTTAGAGGGCGGCCCTATTTACTGGACAAATATTAAGATAGTAGAGTACACTTTCGTAACAGTTTTCGCTCTATACCAGTTACACAGTAGGCCTACACTATAATAATAAATAATAAGTTATAAAGCCGCAGAAATATTGAATTTTCCGTTAAGCTGAAAAATTACTATAAATAGTGAGGTTAAAATTAATTTTACTTCTGGTTTTTATTTGCACTAACAAAGGAAGACATGTGTACGATTTAATTAGTTGTTGAAAAACACGTTTATAAGAAGCGTAGTTGTTACTGGTAACTTGAGATAAATATTTTTTAATCCTTACATAAAAAACTACTCTTTCAGTTTACTAGAAAGCTGAAACATTGTGCAATAAGTTATCTTTGCATGTATTTGATTATTTGCAGTTACATTTCACTTACAATATTTTCAGTCGTTTCTAAAGTCGATTTATTTAATTTTTTTTACAGTATGTGAAAGACATCATTTTTAAATCTTATTTGTTTTTACAAGTCGAAGTAACTGATAGTAATAACGCAACGAGAAACAAAGTCCAAAGCATTCACCTCCCGATATCGTATGCATGCTTGCAAGCTCCTGTATAAAGTCACAAACAAACGTGAACCCGCAAATGCGCGCGCGTCACACCCACACACAGCCAAATTACTGTAACGGATCGTTCAACGATTCCGTATAACCTTCCAGATGAGAATTTCGTTAATTAAATTTTTCTTCTGCTTGAATTTTCTGTCTTTAGTTGCGAGACCCTGAGTTTTATGTGCGCACTTCACGTTATTAAACTGAGTTGGTTGGAGGGAAATGTACTCACGGCTATTCCCTTAATATCCGGTAGTGTGTATTTCATGTTTAAAGGAATAAGGGTGTGGGAGAGGAGAGGAAGGAATGTTTTGTCAACTGGGTTCCTTTTCTGAGTTGATTCACTTGCACGCAGCGTTCGTTGTCATATTCTTAAAGCCACCACCAGTTGAATTCGACGCACAATGGGATACACCCTCTCACACTCTCTCCTCGCCGCGCCACTCATGACCCCCTACAGTCAGCCTACAATCATTATGTTTTCGCTCGCAAATCCGATTTCTTCCTTTAAAAAAACGAGGAGTCGCCCTCTACTTTCCATTCACACATAATGCCGATACAACTATACCAACTTCTTTACTCACTATTCGGCCTTTTCAGACTTGTGTTTGCATTCACCGTTTATACACTTTACACATACATGAACATTTACAACGCACACAAGGCATACATAGCGTTGAATATCCCTTACGCCTGGTAACCGTTTATAGAGCATCGTGTTTAAAGAGTGCGCGTCTGATGCTTTATACACATTCTTAATCAGTGTTCGCAATAAACCGAATGTGACTGTATATGCACGTGCTTATAGGTCATATTTAATTACGCCGTTTGATTGCATTAATACTTGTGAATGGTTTGTGTTTAAGGAACACGACCAACCACGTCCAGTGGGATATCTAGAATTTGACCTGTGGGAGGTCCGGGACATAGATGTATATATACTACTATATAGATGTAATGTACATACATCTATTATCCGGGGTCGGGTTGGCTTCATACAAAAGAAAAAACAAGTTAAGACTAATTAACATCACTATCTTTATTAAGTGGCTGAAATCAGTCCCATTAAAATAAACGGTAATAACATAATAAAAACCCGCGTTATTGAAACATTGTTTACAAGATCCATACATTGTTTACACCAGTGGTTCCCAAAGTGAGGTCCGCGGACCCCTGGCGGTCCGCGACAATATTTCAGGGGGTCCACGGACACTTTTAACCCTGCTGAGGTGTTCGGGTCCTTTTTGACCCAAAAGATTTTGTTTTACGCTGCTGTTTGTTAAAAAATTATTAGATCAACTTTCCGTTTTGTGACTTTGTCAAATACCTATAAATAAGTATCATTCTCTAATATAAATTTTTTAAACCGCTTATAAAATTTTATGACACGTTTTTATACAAAAAAGTTGTTCGGGTCCTTTTGGAACCATAGGTGAAGTAATTATTTTATTAATATTATAAGCTGTACTTTGGATTCAAAAGCTTCATTACTTTGTCTCGTTTGATGATTCAATGCATAGTCTCATAGTACAAGGTCACACTGGTTGCTACATTCTCTCCCACCTACTCCACTTAGCAACAGTGCCTGCCCACCTACAAGAAGGTTTTCCCTCTCCGTCTGTCAGTCAGTGCTTCTTGAGCAGAGTGTGAGTGAGGTTAATTTTTAGTGCTCTTTCTTTGGTTTTATTACCATACTTGTGTTTGACCTGAAGTGGCTTTTGTATGAACAATGATGGACGTTGAAGAAGTGTTATCGGAAATCTCCGACGAAGGAGAAGTTGCTTCAGAAATTGAAGATAATATTTCTGAATGTGTGTCTTCAGATTCAGAAGATGAAGAAGTACATCACGAACCTGGAAATAACACTTTATTATCTAAAAACGGTGATATTCAGTGGAAGACCAAGCCTGAGCTCCAAATAGGAAGACGTCCTTCTCATGATGTAATGACACTTACGCCAGGACCAACCAGGTATGCAACTGCACGTGTTACTGATGAATATTCGGCATTCAAAGTATTTTTCCCCCTCCAATTGAAAATATAATCCTGACCCAAACAAATGAAGAAGGCAACCGTATTTATGGGGAGAATTGGAAAAAAATTGACTCAACAGAACTAGACGCTTATATTGGACTTTTGTTACTGGCAGGTGTTTATAAATCACATAATGAGTCAACTGAGAGTTTGTGGGATGAAACAAAAGGAAGGCCAATATTTCGGGCAACAATGTCACTGGAAAGATTAAAAATTATTTCTCGTATTTTCCGTTTTGATGCTCGTCAAACTCGATCAAGTAGGCGCGCTAGTGATAAATTCGCACCTATTAGAGAGCTGTGGGAGAAATGGGTTGAAATTTTGCCAAAACATTTCAATCCTACCGAATATGTCACAGTGGATGAAAGGTTAGTTGGTTTTAGAGGAAAATGCCCTTTCCGTCAATACATGCCTAAAAAACCAGCTAAATATGGCATAAAGTTTTGGGTTGTATGTGATAATGCCACTAGTTACGTTTGGAATATCCAGCCACATTTAGGAAAGCCACAATGTGCACTACCAGAGAAAAACCAGGGTCTTAGGGTAGTTCTGGATTTGACAGTTGGTCTCAAAGGCCACATTGTTACTTGTGACAACTTTTTTACATCGTATGGATTAGGCCAAACGATTCTCCGAAGAGGTATTACAATGGTAGGAACTATCAAGAAAAATAAGCCTACACTTCCTCCCCCACTTCTAGAAACAAAAAATGTACCTGCACTGACCTCAAAGTTTGCATTTACGAGGGATACTACACTGGTCTCTTACTTTCCAAAAAAGAATAAGTGTGTTGTACTACAGAGTACTTTACACCACGATGACAAAATACGTTGTAATGATGATAAAAAACCACTGCTTATTTTAGATTACAACAAACCTAAAGGGGCTGTTGATACTCTAGATAAGATGTGTGCAAACTATACTTGAAAAAGGAAAACAAATCGTTGGCCCATAGTTGTCTTTTCAAATACAGTTGATATTTCGGGTGTCAATTCTTTTGTTTTATTTACTTCCATCAACCTTCAATGGAAGCCAAAATGCAATGACCGGAAAAGAATATTTTTAGAAAACCTTGGAGAATCTTTGATCAAAAAACACATTGACAGACGACAGTATATGCCAAGAGGAAAAGCTGCAAGAGATGAAGTTGAACGCGTACAAGCTGAACGTGCAGTACCAACTCAGTCTATTATGAAGAATCCAGATACAATGCAGAGAAAAAGAGGAGGTGCCAGTTGTGCCCAAAAACTGACAATAAGTCTTCTGTGAAGTGCTCAAAATGTGACAAGTTTACTTGCAAGAATCACCTCACCCATATATGTAATAAATGTTTCAGTGAAATTGTGTAAGTTTACGTGTAACAGAAACAGTTTACCTGACAGATAGTCTCGTAACATACAAATATAAGATTTTCCATTTTGTTTTTTGCCTGTGTTATATAATAATTTAGAAATGACTTTAATCTTTGTCGTATAGAATAGTATTTCATAAAAATTATGTTCATGAAATAATGTACATTTTTTTTTAATAATACAGATTTTTAAATTTCCAATAAACAGAATTTTAATAGCTAGATTATCAATAAAGTTTTTTGTTTCAGAATATAATAATGTGTTCGTTTCGTGCTTAGAAATCTTTACTGTATTCATAACAAATAAAAATACAGAATTATGTTAGTTTTAGTACACAAATAAATATATACTTACATATATAAAAATAGAATATGATGAAATGTGCAAGGCAACATATATGATAAAAATGCTGATATACTGCATTGTTAGGTGATTATTTTGGTCATTCATTATCATAACTTAGGCCTAATGTATAAAACATAAATATGCATAGGCTAACAAGAAACTTTTTTGTTGAAAAAAATAATTTTTCCCGTATGGGTCATTTTGGACCCGAACGTCTTAAGTGTTGCTAAAATTTGAACACCCTAGTAAGGTTAAGAAAAAATATAATATACCGTAATTTCCTCCGATTTTGTGTAGTCTAAAATCTAAATTTTAAAATCTTAAAACAATCAATAGAAGATTCCAGTACTTTTTGTGTGCAAACTAATTGTAATTGTAGAAATAATTTCAAACTAATGGCTTTAATAATGTCTTTAAATCACGTCGCGTAGCAGATATGTTTGTCAGCCGAACTGAATAGAGGGCTGCATCAACGGAGAACTGATCGCTGATCGCGCTGTTTTAGTCCACATATAAACACTGTATCTAAGCATAACGTTTTTTCATGTAGCTCGTTTTAAACCTAAGTAGCTGGATTTCCACACGTGTGGCTGGAAAGATATAGCCGAGGTTGGCAAAGTTAAGAAATAAACTTGATGTCGAGAGTGTCTTAATACTGAAATTATCAGACATTAAAACTAATATTGCAGAGCTAATTGTTCAAAAGCAGCTTCATTGTTCACATTAAGCTATGTTTGATAGCATTAATATTATAATTTTGCAAGTTAAAAGAATTTTGATTATAATACATTTTAATTAAAATATAAGAGTTTGTATCATATTTACTATTTGTTTTATTTCACAACTCATTCGGGGTCCTTGAAATTTTTAATTTTTTTTGGAGGGGGTCCGCGGACTGAAATGTTTGGGAACCACTGGTTTACACCGTTTATTGAACGTTCCTACATTTTATATTTCAAACGTATACGCTAATGATGTGTAATAAACCTGTTTCTATATTTAAAAAAAAAGAGTTACTAGTGTATCAGCCTACACACATGAAAAAATAATACAAATGCCTAAAATTAAGAAATTAACAACATTCGTCGCCCCTTAGTACGCCTCTGACGACGTCTAAGTTAATTAGGTCCGCTACTATGGTTTAGGACTATAATACATTTCCATTCGATGTTACAAACCAACGATACAGCCGTTGTCACGTTGTTACATGTCTTGATTTAAAAATATTTATCTGCAAGAAAAATCAGCGCAGAGTGTAGAAAAATCTCCAAAACCTATTCTTCTAAAGAACGCATATTTGATGGAAAGTTTGATGTGTTCTTAATGGCGATTCTGTAGATTTGTAATTTTTTAGGTAAGGGATAGAAAAGAATTTAGTTAATCATGTTAATGGCTATAATGTGTACGTTTCCAGGGTCTCAAACGATAGTAGTATAATAAACTGTCTCGTATTTCTACATACGGAGTTTTCTCTCTTCATATGCTCTCTACAATAATCATAATACGTAATGATTACACGATAAGAAGTAATTATTAATTATAATTAGGCAGGAAGTTCTTTACGTTATGTTAATTGGATTATGTGCTTTACGTACCATTATAATTTCTGTTACAGTTTTGAAACATAATACTGTGACTTAAGTTTATTAATTGTGTACTCTCATTACGGGAATAGGTCTCAAAAATACAGTAGTAACAATAGTGACATTTATTCGGTATAATAATGAGCCAGAGTATACAACTGATTTTCGTTTAAAACTACTCCGTGTTTCCTTTTAGAAGCGTCCCCAAGAGTCAATACGTGTAGAGAGTGTTTCCGAGATTTGAGTTACCAGGAGCTCTTGAACGTCTTCACTGGCTTTTATCACACCCTTTCAAGCTAAATGACATAAAATAAAATATAAGCCTACATTTTAGTGCCACTGAGGATTCAAGAGCATTGGATATACCATTAATAATGACAAGGCATTTGCAACAACTAAAACTCAGAACGCTTTGCGTATGGGACTGACGTAACATTTCACGTTGATATTCTTTCTTATATATTCTTATAGCTTGACATCTCTTACTACCAACTTAACAAGTACCGATTGGACACTTATGAATCTGTGTTTTCTTCCCTACTACGTTGACAGGACTTTTAAAATAAAGAGATGTCATAATTACACCGATTCTTGCATTTGAAAGGAAACCTGTTAAAAAAATTGTATTTGTAGGCCTATGTTTACATTAGTCTCTCTATATTTCAGATTTTCTCTATTTGGGCAGTTCTATGCTCGTTTGTAGATTTTACAACAAAATTAACAATCTTCAATAGCTTTACTCTCCCTTTACGTAGCGAACGTAAAAAAAAACTATACCACTGACAGTAGGCCTATATTAGCATAGCAAAATTAACACAATTAATTACAAGTAACGTATAGTTTGAATAAAACATATGGCTAACTGTTGTATTCTGTTAGTACCTATGGCTATTAAGATTTATTTATGCAATTCGGAACAAGACTATACAGGTTTGCTTATCCGGACATCTATGTCACTGGTAACCAAATCTTTATTACCATTTACGAAGCATGCAATCTACTATTTTGTCACGACCACTACATTGCCAGGAGGTCAGAACTATTTGCAAGAGATAATTTAGTTATAAGGAGTTTAAATTAGTTTCAGCAAAATCCTGACTCTTATTCTTTCTATCACACAGTGCTGTCGTGTTAATACAATTTTGTAGCTCTATATCGAGCATTGTAATCAATATTTGTTGACTGAACATTACGTTCTCAGACTTCTTACTAAGATTCCAGTGTAAAAAAAAACACTGCTATAAAAGTTTGTTTTTGGAGTTCAAAGTTAGTTGTAGGCAGAGTCTGTGTCGCCTAAACTATGAGAGGCATAGATTTCTATTTCGATATAGATTTGTCATATTTTATTAAGGCTATTACTTTGACACGTCTTATTTCCGTTTGGTGAAACTAAAAAGAGGAGATTGCTATCTATTTTGAATTTTTACGTAAACAGTAAATTGGTTGATACAAAGAATTTAGTGTCATAAATGAACATCCTGTCTTTTAGTATAGAAAATGATTGAAGCTGAAAGTAGAAAAACTGTCGAAATGATATAGTAAAAAATACAAATAAATATAAAAAATAAATTTATTAAAAAAAAATTTTAACGAAAATTGTTCAATAGAAACACGTTTAGAGGCTGTAAAGCATTTTTTATTCAACGATTTTAAAAGAAGTCTCCATTAACATTAAGTCCCACTGTTGCACTAATCTGTAGATTCCCTGCTGGTAAAATTCTTGCGGCTGTTTGCGGAACCATTCGCTAACAGCAAACTCTATCTCAGCATCCGATTTGAACCGCCGTTCTTTAATGATTTCTTTAATGGGCCAAAAACATGATAATCGCACGGGGACAAGCCGGGACTGTAAGGTGGATGTTGTAAGACTCCCCACTTCATACGACCAAGCAGATCTTGAATCGTCTGGTCTACATGCATTATCATGCAGAAGAATGACACCATTTGTGAGCTTCCCGGGACGTTTATTCTTGATGCTGACCTGTAAGCGTTTTAAGCTTTCTGGATATCGCTCAGCGTTGATGTTGCCACCAGGTTCTTTAAAGTCCAAGACCAGCACACCCTGATAATAAAAAATACGGTCACTATTACTTTTCCTGCCGAAGGTTGGAAACGACATTTTTTCGCCTTCGGAGATTGTGAATGCTTCCACTGCATACTCTGACGTTTGGATTCTGGTTCGTAGTGATAACACCAACACTCATCATCGGCAACAATTTGGTGTTGAAAGCCATTACCTTGTTGTTGATAGCGTATCAAATGCTGTAATGATAAGACCGAACGCACATTTTTCTGCTAATCAGTAAGCAGTCGTGGAATCCACTGAGCAGCAACTTGGTGATAGCCAAGACTATGAATGATGGAATGAACAGTTTCCATGCTGATGCTCAACACTTGAGAACGTTCACTAACTCTGATGCGCGCAAAGCAGTTTCCAGCTGTCTCACGTTTTCATCTGTTGCTGCAACACGTGCAGGACCGGGACGGGCCAAATCTTTAGTGGATTCTCTTCTTTGTCGAAGTTTATTGCACCATTCAACCACTGCCGTATGAGAATATCTATAGTCACAATATACAGCTTTTATTCTCGTATAAATTTCCATTGGCTGACGCCCCTCAGGGGGCAATAACTGAATAACGGCACGCAGATTATCTTTGGACGGATTTTCTATCATAGATGCCATTCTTCAATCCAGTCACAACGCTTAGAAAAGAGCAAACTGCAAATATTTTTGACAGACGCGTCACTAGTACTTGAACAAGCCATATAAGCAAATGAATTCCGTTACCATGGCGACGAAGTCGCGCTGCGCAAATCAAACGAGTTTCTATTGAACAATCCTCGTACTAATACTCATTAAAATGTACTTAAGCATAAGAAATCATTCTAATTTTTAAAGAAATGCAAATGGATAGATACAAAAAAATATACATGTAAAAAGGAAATATTCTACTTTTGTTCCAGTAATATTTTGCTTGAAAACGATTTAAAATCGGACAAACGAACTTAATTTATGTTTTTGAAATTGACTTAAAAGCGTAACTTGCGTAACTTACGTAGGGGGAAATAAGGACGCTTATAAATTACAATTAAAAAACAGTCAGTTTGTAGAGAATTCTTCTAAGTGCTGAAGAGTGTTGGTGCTACTAACAAGTTCTGCCCTAACAAACGAGTGAGAATATTACATAGCGCATAGATATCGCCAAGTGTTACGGGTCACAAGCGACTTTATGTAACCAATATGTCTCTTACATAATGTTACACACTTGGTTATAATCCGCTCTTAATAAATATATATGACTGTGTGCACTAACACAGAAATACAATTTTCTGTAACAAACGTGTGTGCATTTATGCACAGCTGCAGCCAGTTTAAGAAACGGCCATATGCACACGGAAACGAGCACAGAGTACGTCACATGTGCGCATTACTTCACGAAGGAAACGAGCGATTTCGTACGTAAATACTGTAGTGTCTACTTGTAGACTATTCTCACTAACAGAGTTTCATAACTTTACAGGTGACAGCCTATTTTCCTTAAGTATTTGCTGTTTGTCGATTATCTAAATACCTACGGCTATTCAGGTTTAATTATGCAATTCGGAACAAGACTATACAGATTTGGTTATCCAGACATCTATGTCATTGGTAACCAAAGTTTTATTACCATCTACCAAGCATGCAATCGTACTATTTTGTCACGACCACTACATTGCCAGGAGGTCAGAATTATTTGCAAGAGATAATTAAGTTATAAGGAGTTTGAATTAGTTTCAGCAAGATCCTATCTCTTATCCTTCCTATCGCACGGAGTGGCGCCTTAATACAACTTTGCAGCTCTCTATCGAGCATTGTAATCAACATTTGTTTACTGAACATTACGGTCCCAGACTTCTTACTAAGATTCCAATGTTTAAGAAACAACAGTGCTACAACTTTCAGCTACTTGAAGGCTGAAACAGCCTACCTCATACTGTAGGCCTACTAGTTGCCACTGTTTTCCATTACTGCACTATTTTTTTCTCGTAGGTTGGTGTATAAAATAGATTGGAAACAGGTACGTGTTAATAGATTTCAATGGTTTTCTCAAACGACATTACACGTCGCCAGCAACCTGTCGTCTTCGTCGTCGTCGTCGTCGTCATCATCAACCATTTCTACCGAGAATTAAGTTTTCTTAGGGCTCCCAACGTCCACATTTCCTCTGTCTAAATTCACCCTGTGATATCGATTTCATTATTCATTTTCACGGGGGATGCAAAGATATCTCCTTCTCTAGTTTTTGTCTCTTTTGTACTAATTATAGAATAATTTGTGGAAGTCTAACATCCCTCCATTCATCGTAAATGTTCGAATCAAGTAAATCGTTTCCGCTGTATGTCATTTTTATTGGTTCTTCTGACTTATCGTTTTAGTTTTAACCAAATTTATTGGCAATCTTTCACCCTGCACTTATTCACCATTCTAATAAATTCTTTAATGAAAAATTTCTCCAAATAAAATTATATGTAAATACATTCAAAATTCACACCACGACAGTGGCTCTCGGAGTTGGCGATAAGTTTCATCAGACGAGGACTGCGCACTGCATAAAGTAGACTAACATTAACAATAATTTATTACTTTGTTTGCCCTTTAACCTTAAAAACTAAGCTCACATTTAATTTAAGTGCATTCGTAGTGACCTTAATCAGGAAACGTTTTAATCTGCGGTTTACAACAGTTTAAAACAAGCAAATGGCATTTACACAATTAAAAATTCATTGTATGTTATCGTGAGGATTACGACATGTGAAACCTTTTCCTTATTACCGACTAGCACGCAAGGTAATATCGATTTCTGTGTTAAATGAAATTTTTATCACAGCTTAAATAATTACAATAGGTAGAAGATTGATCTGCGGAGTTGATTTAAATTATCATTGAACAATGTTTGATAGAGTATTACTTGAAGGTTACACGACAAACAGCGGCTCGTGGACACGATTAAAAATTTGTCGTTGATGTATCTACCGTAATATCAAATAACTTATGACCGTGAATGTTCTGCTTTTTATTTTTCTGTACGGATAAACTATGCGTATTAATGAAAATACGATTTCCGTTTTTCTCTTATACTGAAATTTCCTTACGTTTTATTAGTAACCCTGCAGAGAATACGTGGAAAATATTATTATTTATTCTTTCTACAAAATTGAACTCTAATTAATATATAATTAATTTTATTCTGATGTAGGCCTATATGTCAAAATGTATTTCAACGTACTTGATGCCAAGCGTACATGTTCTGGGCGTTAAACTGTACAGCACTCGTCACCCATACACGCTCGTTGTCAAGTAAAGTAGGCCCAAACTGTCCGTGCTGTGACTTTTGGTACCCTTTGAGGCCTGCGTGTTATTTGTGGTGTTATAAATGGGTTTGATGGGTAGATATTTACAGCTGTGGTCAGCAACTTTTGAGCCGAACGGCTAGTCCTCATTTGATCCAATTCAGTAGTGAATATGTCCCCTGGATATGTTACTAGCATATTGCAGGGGAAGGTGGGGCTGCCAGGCTTAACGTCCAGTCCGATTTTCTGTCTGGGCGTTCTCCCATAAACTGGCTATCTTACCAGACTGAAGAGACCAGTTTTCCCTGTTGAGATATCAACAAGGATCTTCACTGTGGTGGTTTCTCGTTGCCTCCCACATAATACGATGTTGACCAATGGAAGGTCATTCGTGTTTAAGGGCAATTTCTCATCTCAAGGGCAAGTGGGTGCCCTAACCTCTACTTGACAATGAGAAGTAGAGGAGGGACAGCATATACTGGCGGCTCCAGAGCCGCGTTAGCCACCTGTAGGTGTTGCCCATTCCCCAGCATTTGGAGGTGCGGCTGGATATTTCCCTTCATCAAGAAATGAGACCATAAGGCATTACTAATCTTCTCCAGTACTTTGATGGAACTATAAGCCGAGAGGACGGAGAGGTGTGGAACGTCCGAGGAAGCGCTGGAGTGACCAGCTCTAATCTTTGCCTGTTCGAGACCGGAACAAACCATCGTTGGTTTAATACGTGCAGATGATGATGGGTAGATATTATTTTTTATGGGCGTTTAAAAATCAAATTATATTCTACGTTTGTGTAGCCTATACGTAGGTTTTGCAAATGTTTGTAACAATACCTTTGTATGGCATACGGTATGCCATATACCGTGTTAGTGTCACGTTGTTAACTTTAAGGAATTCAAGTCCTGTATTTTCGTACAGACTTTTATAAATTAAATTTATAGATGTTTGGTTTCCGTACAAATTTAAATTTTCACTATAGGGAAATTGTAAGTATTTTTGTGGTCTCTACAATACTTCGCTGGAATCTTTCCATTCAGGATTGTAAATGTCATTGTTTAGTGTGTGTCACTTTAAGAATTAAATATTACTTTTAATATTGTTATTGATTACTCCATTTCAATAAACCGTTGTTTATGACTGAGCTTCGTTCACTTCTTTATATTATTACTTTTGTATTTTATTATTCTCCGTTTGTTTTGTGGTAAGTCTTAGATATGATGTTTTTATTTTGAATGGTACCCAAACTTTATTTACTGTACTTTTATGGTGTCAAATTTTCTCTTATTTTAACATTTCAGTTGTATTTTAAGGTACTTTGGGCTACTGAAATCTAAGTGGAAAATTACCGTAATATGTTAAGCCTATAAAGATGAATGAATAGAAATTGTAAGGCTACTTATTGCAGCGTGCCTCAGTTAAGTTGAAACAGATCTTAACACCACAAGAAATCATATAATCAGTAATATAGTACGTCAAGAAACGTTATGGTATTCACGTGTTTACAAACATGAAACGACTACGGTGTTAAAATATGTAAAACAGAAGGATTCCGGAAGCTGGAAATAACTACTAGCAACAATAACGACACAATTACTACTACTACTACTACTACTACTACTACTACTACTACTATTACTACTACTACTACTACTACTACTACTACTACTACTATTACTACTACTACTACTACTACTACCACCACCACCACCCCCACCGCCCCCACCGCCGCCACCACCACCACCACCACCACCAGTCACCGTTACTAGTTATTGGTTATTGTTGTTACCACATTTCACACGATACGCACCTACTACTACTACTACCACCACCACCACCCCACCAGTCACCGTTACTAGTTATTGGTTATTGTTGTTACCACATTTCACACGATACGCACCTACTACTACCACCACCACCACCACCACCACCAGTCACCGTCACTAGTTATTGGTTATTGTTGTTACCACATTTCACACGATACGCACCTACTACTACTACTACTACCACCACCACCACCCCACCAGTCACCGTTACTAGTTATTGGTTATTGTTGTTACCACATTTCACACGATACGCACATACTACTACTACTACCACCACCACCACCCCCATCGCCACCACCAGTCACCGTTACTAGTTATTGGTTATTGTTGTTACCACATTTTACACGATACGCACGGGTAAAGGTATGTTCAGTTTAGGCCGCAATCTCGTCAGGTATTAAGGTGTCATGGTGCCATCTCTCCGCTACACAAGACCTATCAGTCCATTACGTGGTCTGAAGTTAGAGTCGTAAGACGTGTAGCTTAATACGTCACACGATTGAACGCATACGTTTGCCTACATCAGTGTTATGATTGAATTGCTTGTAATGGACGGGTGAATGTCATCTCATCTCACAGTATGGGCTTGAGCTGCAACTATGTCTGACTGCTAGTACAATACCTATGTTGTGTACACTAAACAGTTAGTTCTGTACACTTCGTAGCTGTACATGATATTTCCATATTTTGATAGCTAAATATAGAGTCTGATCATTTGTATATGTTAGGAATCATATAGGGCAATTTCGTTTGACTGTAGCAGTTATTTTATCAGCTGTTTTTATGTCGTTATCAAATGCAAAGAAAGAAATATTATTTGCTAATTAAAAGCACGAGGCTTTGTTCTAAAACATCCAGGCTGTGGGGTTTTTTCTGTTAGCACAGTTTTAATTAACACTAGACTGCAATGCTCAAAAAACATGTGCCATTAAGAACAGCTTGTTGCTCTTGTATTTAATAGACCCTGAAGAAAGCTCCCTCTGTTTTGCATTTTAAAGTAAACGTTTTCCCCAGTTCAGTGGCTTATGCACCGTCTGGGTAAATTGCGTTATGTAATGTGATGACTGCAGTGTTTTAAAAAATTGCTCTTAATTTATTCGAATAGACAACAATTTTGTTTAGCGTACTTTGCATTACTTTCTTCTAACAAGGATCATTAACATTAACAACGTCTCAAAATCATTAACATATTTACTTAATATTAGTAATGATTAATCTTAATATTAGTAAGATATATTTATTTATTCTTATATTTATTTATTCGCTAAGCTTTTTACCCCAACAATTATCACCACATTGTTGCGGGCGCTCTGCGTTTTGCGTGAAAGGGGCAAATGACATGCGGTTCGGATGTGTTTGAACACACTGACTTATTGGAATGTATCTAGGCGATTTAGATGGCAATAACTATCTGTGTTTATCATTAACTTTCATTATTATTGTAAATTCTATTTCAGTCCCTATGCCTTGCTTCCTTTGTATGTATAACTGAAGGTGTATGCCACTGTCTTATTTACGCTGTATCGATGAGTCGCAGAAAAAGCTCGAACGCTTTCCCAACTACTACTGACGTACACTAGTCCATCTACTACTACTACTACTACTACTACTACTACTACTACTACTACTACTACTACTACTACTACTACTACTACTACTACACGTTCTAGTAGTACCTCGTTTTCGACACGGGTGTGGTGTCCAGAACTTTCGGATAATAAGCTTTACCAATAAAAGGTCACCAGACTGGTCTAAACTGCCAATAAAGTGTCGGTTTCTGTTTGTGACCACTCTGATTTAATGGATTATTGTACTTGTGGCTTTGAGTATATACGTAAAGTTATAAAAAAATAATTTCTGAGCGGTATATGAAGACAGAAGTTATTAAGGCACTTTTACCTCGACGGGAGTGAACGAACAAGTGAATGCGTGAGTGAGTGAGTGAGTGAATGAGTAAGCGCGAGAGAGAGAGAGAGAGAGAGAGAGAGAGAGAGAGAGGGGGGGAGGGAGAGACAGACAGACAGACAGACAGACAGACAGGAAGACAGGCAGACAGTGACAGAGGTAGTTAGATGGAGGATAGATGGAATTAGATAGTAAGGGAGACAGACTGATAGCAGATAGTGTGTTTGTGAGTCCTGACGTCACAACATTGTAATTTCACGTTTAGTTTCTTATTATTGATAGCATAGCCTATATGTAACAAATGTAATAATAAAATGTGGCAATTAGTTTGTCCGCACTCTAAAAATGGTCAAGATTGTAACATAATTACTGTTACTGTTATATGTTTTACATTTTGCTGTAAAACATGTTTACTTCTGTTTCTCTGTTTAATTGTCTGTCGATTGTTTCAGATATTTTTCCCAGCTTATTGGAACAGACTGGATGCATGCGTAAGTGACAAATCATCTGCAAGATATGTTCATAACACGGAAACAGGAACCGACTCAGAGTAACACTCGGGTCTTTGATTGTAATTAATAAAGGTTATGTGTATGTACAATAACTACGATAACTTTAATGCCAGTATTTGCGAGGGGGTGGACAGATGCGTCTCAGTTCGGTTGTCATGTACTGGCACGGCAAGGCGGACGCTGCCAAGTTAAGTAGGTTGCCACTGTATTAAACAGTGATACACGCGGAGCGAGCAGTAAATTACGGCAGTGTACAACATTCTCCGCTGGGAAACATTAGTCTGCTGTACCGTGTGTGTTCTTCTCTAATGTTATTTATCATTTGTTGTTTAAAAGTATACTCACTCGCTTTCTGACCCGTTTTTACTTAAAACCTGACGTCACTGGGCAAACAAAGTCGTAAACCTAATGGAATAATAAATTAGTATCGTATTTACGGTATTTAACACTAGCTGCGGAGCGGAAGGTGTCGCACGTTAGACCTTCTGCATTGGCTGGCATACCGTCAGCAAACATGGCATTATTCACGTACAATTAAGACCTAACGTTGTTCACACGATTCGTTCTTACGATCTCAGACACTTTAGAGATGTCGTGTAGCCTCCAACCCGGGGTCAGGCTGTCTCAAAACAATATCCAAATCTGTTAGTATAGAAATGTACGAGGATATATACTACCGCTCGTACATATAATATTCTATTCCACAGATAAAGTGTGGTGAGGAGTGAACAGTTCCAAAAGAAATGAAGAGTATAATACTCTTACTTAATAGTAAGGATGTAAGCAAGCGGTAGCAGCAATTTATGAAGTTATGGATGACTGCATTTAGAATTTGGGTATCACATTTATAAAATTTCTATAATTTGAATGTAAATACTTTTGATTTTTATTAATCAAACTTTAGTTTTACAAAATATGAAAAAGAAAAAATTAGTTTCTTACGTTAAACAAAATTTATGCTAGAGTATCAGTACATTATCAAGACAAAATTAAAAACTTGCTTTTTTATTATAATCGGTGTTTGAAAAAACACCGATTAAAGGCAAAACCACACTACAGCATTACTAAGAAAAACATATTAAGACTATTTAGAAAATAAAAATATATCTACTAATTTCGGGTCCAGTTAGACCAGAATGTAGAAAAAGAGTAGTGAAACGATACGCATGTTCAGGCTGACAAACACATCTTGCATTCGCTGTAAGTTTAAGTAAACTGAACGTACAAGGCAAACAATGGTAGCGCGAGACCGCACGAGCGCGTATCCAAACATGCTGATTCGCATAAACACATTTGCGGATAAAATATGGTTGCAAAAATTAAACGATGTACGTAGCGACAGACGGAGCATTTTAAAACGTGTTCATTTAAATGCGGCGTAGCAACGACTGCGGTTTCAACATGGTGCGGAAAGGATGGTGTAAACTGCGGAAAATATCACGTTGTGTAAACGCACCCCGCGTATGTGGAAGTGGCAATTGAGCACGTATGTGTCGGTACTAGTGTGTGAATTGTTCAATTAAAGCCAAATGACACAACACATTCACTACCACACAGTCAATATTCATTGGGGTCGGGTATGCCTTGCTAATTTTCTCGCTGTTTAAATGGGTTCGCGGTAGCAGAGGCGCTGGGTTTAGGGTGTACACTGTTGGAAATAAATTCATAGAATTAATAAAGTCCAGTACGGACGTATAGCAATTCATGGGCTAGATGTGTGTGTGTGTGTGTTCTGTTAAGGGGTGGAGGTATAAAGTATGAGTGAATAGATCATGTCGTGACCGAATGAACACGCCGTTCTCGGCTGAATTAGGCAACTCGCCAAACATGTGAGAGAATCCTATGCTAGATGGAGTGCCAAACCAACCCCTCAAAATGTCTCTCATTTCCATTGTCACATCTTCGACATCCAGGGGTAGTAGTAGGTTTAAAGCTTTTTTTAATACTCCCTAGGATTACTGCGTTGTGGGTTATGGGTAGGAGGGAAATATAAAGACATTATGTCCATAATGGCAGGAAATATAAAAGACAGTTCACAGCGTGAGCCTATGCTAATGTCAGTGAAATAGGGGATGCTTTTACATACTAGTGTCGTGTTAATAGAGGGATGCGTATTGTAATTCTACGGAATTACCT
This sequence comes from Magicicada septendecula, assembly GCA_034769895.1. Lineage (NCBI taxonomy): Eukaryota > Metazoa > Arthropoda > Insecta > Hemiptera > Cicadidae > Magicicada > Magicicada septendecula. Next base: position 266,600,039 of record CM068371.1, read on the forward strand.
AAACTGCCTTTCGATGTAAATAGTCAGAAAACTGCCAGAAATAAACATAATTTGATTACATGAAGGGCTGGTGGATGGAAACAAGAATGCTTACGAGCCGTCACGCAATCTTTTGTCTACGAATATTTATGTCAGTTTTCTATCACATAATAAATGGCGCACTGGTGACTGTCAATTCCTAAATTAGGCTAACGACAATTCTGCAGCTGCCAGGCACAACAATTGTCTGGACTACATAGAACCAATTTAGTCATCATTATATCGTGGGGTTATTGGTAAAACCCAAAGTCCACTGATGTGAATTTACGAAAAACTGAAGTTAAAGGTTTTCAAGTGCAATGATAAATCGTAAAACTGATTTTCAACATTAATTTTTATTATTAATAGAGTTTTTATTATTGATTACATAGCTGTTAAAAGAAAAAGAAAAAGAGAAATGCATACAAAATATCGGTTTTGAAACAGCTTGAAACATTATTTAAACTTGGACTTGGACAGTTTTACCACTGACCCCTCGATACATTCAGCCTCTGTGCATTACTGCATTAGACTAATATAAGTTATTTATTATTACTTTTTTTGAAATAATTTTTTATGTAATTGACGACCAGTCGGAGGAAAGCTAGATATCGATTATTGAATGAATGAATGAATGAGTGTGTGTGTGTGTGTGTGTGTGTGTGTGTGTGTGTGTGTGTGTGTGTGTGTGTGTGTGTGTGTGTGTGTATTGAATGGCTATTGTTCATGGAAAACTTTAGGAAGCGGGCTGAAGCAATACCAGAAGTACGTTGGTATGTACAGTGGTGATCGCTTCAACGATGGTCAAGAGGCAATAGCAATGCCACGTTGGTGGTCCTAATGTGAATAACACAAACCGGAATAGCTTATGTTAAGACTTTACGTAGGCTGCTACAAAAGAGGCTTGGGGCAAAGTAAACTTCCACACGCTAACCATAAAGCTGTACAGGTCGCTCTAAACCGTGACGAAATTAATTTTGGTACAAGCATGCTGTCAGTGTCAACAACACATGTCAGCATCCAACCAATTTTGCTATGGACATAGTGTTGTCTTCGGAAAAATCCGTATGGGAATGGACACGGTTCTAAACATTGTACAGATTTACAGTCTTTCCATAATGCATTTCTTTTCCATAATGTGTAACGGTAAATTTCACTTAAGTATGATAACAGATCCGCTTTCAAAGAATGTAGTATGTAAAAATTACTGAAAAAAAAGGATTTAACTTTGTGAATTCATAAGTCAGATCAAAATTCGTTAGAACAGAAGAGTCGATAGCATCAATCAAAACTGCAGTACATACATTGTATTCTTCCAGTGATGACTTTAGAAATCTCTAAAAAAATAATTTTTATTTTTTCTCTGATTCTGCATGTACTAATTTGTGTAATTGTCCAAATAACTGAAAACTCTTTTTTATTCCTACTTTGCAACAATGTTGATTGGTCCATTCAGTGTAAAGTATTCGTTCGTAGGAACACAATATTTTACATAAACAACAAACCTCATTACATTCACTTTACAGTAATTCTTATTTCGGCAATGACATAGCTCAAAGCTTCTCTCCTTCTTTACATGATTACGAGGTTTTTCATTTATCCTTTACTTACGTTTATCAAAAAACACGCGCGCGCGCACGCATCTGAAAGTAGAATGTGTAAACAGTTACCATAGAACATCGTATAGGTCTGATAACTTTATCACTGTGATGACTAACGCACCCTTGTTACAACACGTAAACGAGAGGGATATATCCAAACACATGCACTTTATGCAAAAAATATTTAATTATAATTAATTATTGTAATATCAGTAGTCTGTGGTAACAGTTGTTGCTTCTAATCTAACACGATGACGTTACCAACATAAGCTTCGTTAATAGGAGCTTACGTAAGTTGGTACGTTTAAATGGTTTTCCAAACTTGGCTTACTATACAGAATTAAATTAAGTAATCAAGAAAGAACGGGAAAGAAATTTTTTATTGTTTTATAACGGAAAAGAACACACGTATACCTTATTCATAGTCACGTTCAGTGCTATATGGTAATGATTTCCGTTACTGTCACCTAATACATGTACATTAAAGCAAAATAATAAAGCTAACTAAAAAATTCACAGCTTCTTAAAAGTTCGTGTTGTTGTAGTTTTTTTCAATAGCGACATGCAATATCGTATAAAAGTCTTTACCCCACAATTTCACGGTTCGTTTTGCATTCACTGTCAATATTACGCATTTCCTCTTCAATCTGAACATCCTTTTATGTTCCCCGTTACCCTTTATGTACGTTCGTTGAATTTATAAGCAGTTACTTATGTATGCCGGCATTGAACGTCTGAAGATTTCATAACTTATTAAACACAATTAGTTGGTAAATAAGGAGGGCGTAAACACGTACATAATATTTCCCATTAACCCGCAAGAATTTGTCTATATTTTGCACTGGAAGCGAGTAAATTTTTATTTTAATAAATGCTTAGTGATATTTAGATTTCACAAAGTGCCGTTATCAAGAAAAGGCACGTACTCCAGCGGTGTCTCGAATAACAGCCCTACGGGGTGGTTTAGAAGTTGCGTGAGGGTGCTATAGATATGGAGAGAAGAGAGAGAGAGAGAGAGAGAGAGAGAGAGAGAGAGAGAGAGAGAGAGAGAGAGAGAGAGAGAGAGAGAGAGAGAGAGAGAGAGAGAGAGAGAGAGAGCAGAAAGAGGTATTCTAACAAGGGACGACATTTCGTCGTGTTTTCTTATTATTAAGATGGGGGATTCGAATAACGTTCGTATCGGGGTCCGACAATATTAAATTGAGTTTGACGTTCAGACTTAAACCTGTCACAACATACACTACGAAATACACACACATGCGTTTGGATAATTCTCAGTTTGGTTTGATTTGCTAGTCGAATACAGATGTGTATTCTATAAACATTTACTAACACAGGATGATGTAATTTATGTCTCATAACTAAATCTAACGTGATTAATTACGCCTACGTATGTCAAACCAATGCGCGTTTGAGTAAATAATACGCTTCGTGCCAGTCATTATTTGTGTTGCACGGATGAAAACGGAGAAAATATAAGAAAGTGTCAACTAAATAACGTCGGAGCTGTATTAGTGTATATAATTTACGAAGGTTGTTATTGATAACGGGTATACAGGGAGTTATTATAATTTGAGATAAGGGTTATTACTTAGAACACAAAGAAACTATACATGTTTTGCAACAACGCGGTAGTGTCACTGACCTGCGTGGCCAATATTTGTAGTTAAATGAAATTTTTTTATTGCCGACTATGTTGTTCTGTAAACGAGAATATTATTCAAAAAGTGTTTACGTTATAAAAAGCGAATAAAAATATACGGTAACTAAAATAAATTCTATATTCCAAACGAACTACTGCTATAATAAGTTATACATTAATGTGCATGTTCAAAGTATTAAGTGTAATGTATATTACATTAACGCAATAATTAATTTAATATTCATTAATAACAGAACATATGCATTTGTATCCATTATGCTACACAGTAATTAAGAGATTACCGCGTGTTTCCATATTATTATAACTTGACGTTTTTTATAAGTGTGTGTATAGTAGACACTTACTGCAGTAACGCGACTATAAACGGGAGAAAATTAAGGTTACTTAAACGAACTTATTAAGGTTAAAGCCATGGGGCTCAATGTACGGACAGCGTTGATTCATTGTTCGCCTGTAATCTAGTTCATATCACGACATGATGGTGGACTGCTCATTATCATGATGATACTGTTCACCTTAAAGCGCAATGCATCACGTGAAACAGATACCATTCTGTTATTTCCAGCTTGTCAGCTTTAGTTTGGAGCACTTGCTGCTGTAGTCGGTTTAGTATAACGTCTATTATCCAGATAACCAAGTATTCTGGTAAAATATTCCTCCAGACTGACTGAGTCGTTGTAATGATTACTCTTGACGTTTCGATCCCAAAAACCTGTCGTCGTCCTCAGAAGCAGGATTGAGGACTTAAATGTGGGCTGAAGGAGCTGTAAATGTGGCTATCTTGTCAGTAAGAAACATAAAAACAAGGTATTAGCAAAAATCTAAAAATCTGTTATTCTACATGGACTGATATTTAGAATATTCAAATAAATGCAAATGTTTTCTTTTAACGTTGTCACTAAAGTGCTTCATCAGACAATTTTAGATTCTGAGGACGGCCACACGTTTTGGGATGCAACATAAAGAGAAAAAAAATTACAACGCTGGAAGTACCATTGCAATGCAATGACGTCAGGTTTCACCAGATGATGTTTAACCATCGCGCGATAGTTTTGTAGATAAAAGTTAATTTTTTCACAACCAATTAAACAAGTTTAGAGAAACAATATTTTAAGATACTTTAAATGTTAAAGGTACATTAGATACAAGTTTTTTTATTATCATTTAATAAATTTCGTATAAAAGTATATTTGAATAAATTACATTGAGCAATGAATAATATAAAAATTCTGCTGCTGAAATATATATTATCGCTTATACAGCAACATTAAAATTATATTATAAATGTAATTATTTAAAAATTAAAATGAAATAGTTTTTTTACTGTCTGCGGGATTGTCAAATATTTATTTGTGAAATATGAAATGCAGAGAACAGAAGCGACGGACAGCAGGAAATTAGGGAAACATTACGCTGTTGCTTAGGGCGCAGTAGTAATTGGACGTTTACAAAGTCGCTACAAAACTGTATAAATTGTTTTTTCCTACCTCTAGTGGAATTCTTCTGTAAACGTTTCCGACTCACAAATTGATTTACATTTAGTCGCTAATTTTGTAAATATAAAATTAAAGCTCTTAAGCTCTTGATACTTCACCAACTTGAATGCATGAATGCTTTGCGTACATGGTATGTATTATGTATGTTTCATTATTATGAACATACAAGAATACATATTATTTTATATTCAGGTTAAAAGAAATGATTTGTAGGCGGCAGTTGTTTGTTATTTTTAGTCCAATGGTTGATTGGATATCTCGGCTGCCCTGAAGAGTAAAGAATCGTACCAGTTTCAGAATGATATTGTACGTCGATTCTATCGTATATTTCGCTAAGTCAGAAGCATGGGACAGAAATACACTGCCAAGCACCATAACAGAAACGAATTTTGTCTTGAGTTCAAATTGAAGTTCAGTAGTTATGTAAGATGTCTGAGCAGCCCTGGACACTTTCGTGGCTAGATATCTAGGATTCTGTATATGTGTTTCAGAGCAGTACAGATTCGTATTTCTGTTCCTGTTCCGACGTAACCGATAGAGGATAATTTTTTAATCGAAGGAATTTGTGAAGGTTAAAGGTGACAATTCGGTACACAAATCGTTTCTTGTGGATTTTTCCTCACTGCACTCTGTGTAATACCGCTGTTAATTAGAAGAGTACCCTTTACATTACTTTACTTCTAATTACATTACTAAATGACCCGACGACATGGATATGTGGTCAAAGCATTGTGGCTCCATTTGAAAAGTCAAGCGTCACAGGTATGAGTACAGAAACCTGGATAGCTGATCACGTGATGGATCGGAAGCCGCTCCATGATGTTTACACTCAAGTGGGTAGACAGATGGAGACGATTATAATTATATTATGCTATTAATATATTATGAAACGTATGTTCTTATTTCTGGTGGTCATGTTCTGTGTTAGCACACGAATGCAGACATTTTAACTGTGACATATACAATCCTGCGCAGTAGTGCCGATTTCTGTAGCCTACATGATATATATGATATTTTTACGCAGGATTGTTCATTTCTAGCTGGTAAATAGTCCGAACTTCAAAAATATTACTTATCGTCTCATGAAAATTTGGAAAACATCTCTTGCTCTCATGCAAACGGTATTAGTGCACTTTATTTTATAAACGCATCTTTGACGTCGCCTTAGATTTAAGGAAGTATTTGTGTTGTGAATAGTATGATATGAAGGAAAACACAAGTGATTCGAATAGATTACAAGACTAGTGTAACTAAGGAACCGCTCTTGGAAGATATCCAAGTGGTCTCACCGTGAACAAGGTAAACGACTGGGTATTCCGTCGGCACAACCTGGCGTATTACTGTATGTTCTACACGATCGTTGACACACGCCCTTGCGCGAACGCTGCACACTCCCTCTTACATAACTGTTGCAAACAATTTGCGTGTAAATTTTACGCAAACAAATCCAAACAATCCCCAAACACAGGCAAAAGGTAACAGAACATCATATGGGAACTTACGTAATTATACAATAATAATTGTACAAATAACAATTGTACAAACGTAATTGTGGACACACGGTATACATTATTATACTGTTAGGTACGTGTAACAGTTTAATTTATGAACACAACAAAAAATGTCTTTATGATCTCGTAACATTAATGGGGCTAACAGGACAAATTCAAATATTGGTAAGAAAAAATAAATTGTGTACTCTGATGTACATTAAAATGAAGCTAATGTATTTATTTCCTTATATTTTCGTCTTGGGACACATAATTAAAAATTAAAATTGTCAAAGGGCTTCACCGTAAAATTGTCAATTAAAATGTTTTGAGTGGTTTCACCGTTACAAATAATTAAGTCAAGGATGCTTTATACCCTCAACATTACTGAAAATATACATAGATAAAATACTCCGGCAGGGAAGAGCAAATACAAAAGAATGGGGCTGAAGATAAATGACAAGTTTATTTTTATGCTACAGTTAAGGCTCTAGAATTGATGCAGAAAAGTAATCGAATATTATAAACCATGAACATCGAGTGAAACTGTATGTTCAAGAAGGAAAGGAAAATACAGAATTCAACCACACTGAATATCGTGTAGAAATGTTTTGTGAGAAACTGAAAAGGGAGAAGATATAATGGATTAACCACACAACAAGATACTTCATTGACTGCCTTCTCAAAACCGCAAGAGATAGTGTATAATTATCCCCAAAGAAGCAGAATTGTGGAAAGACAGAATTATCGTTTGCCAAGAATAACAGTCTTACAATTTAACAAATTAGGAAATAAAACAAAGACGAGACTGATAGCCCACTATGTAAGTAGAAAATAGGAGAGAAATATTATGAAAATTAAAATCAATGTAACAAGTTTATGTTTCCTGTTAGTGAGGTAAGTATCTTATTAACATTAGCTTGTACAAGTGGTAGAACTACGCTACAGAACTTATGCTACGATATTATTTACAAGTAACATTTTACTCTACTTTTTGAAAACCATACCTGTTAGATACTTAGCGTATACGAGAATTATATATATTTAGATACAGATTAAAGATTCCGTATTTTTGCAGAAGAAATGTGTTTAAAAACATACGTCTATGCATTTATAAAACCGTTTTAAAATCCTGACACTATGAGAACACATAAACCGCACCACACACAAAAAAGAGATTTATTTCTTTTTGTGTAATAAATCACTCAACCCCAGTAGAGCGCGCGCGCTGCCTTTGACAATGCGCATGAAAAGTGTGACATTTATAGAGTAGAATTAATCCGGCCCAGTATTTAATTGACCTTACTGATAGCACCGAGCTGGAACTGGCACCACGTTCTGGCACACACTGATATGTCTGGTACTGTCACTGTGCTCACCAGTGCCAACAAAGTCTCGGCGTTTTACAAAACTAGCATCTCACAAATGTGTTAGTTGACGTACGTATTCATTAGGTTTAGTCCGGACTTCCCACATCTGTTTACTAGTCCTTAATAATCAACAATCCTTAATAAATATCTGTATACTCTAACATGTTGCGTACACTAAATCAAGAGAATTATCGCCAACTCATATAGAAGATCGGTGTCTTCTTACACTGCGTAAACGTACATATGTATACTGTGCATATATAATAATATTTAGACGTAAAGCAGAAAATAATGCCGGCTTTGGGCAGCCTGAAATTTTAAACATAAGAGCGACTGGTTTACCATTGTTTTTGGAGGTGATGATACTGACTATTTTCAGTGTTAATCACAGTAAGGCCACTGGCATTGCACTGGAAAGAACTAAAAATGCGACACGTTCTGTGTCTCTTAAATGCCAAACGACTTAATTCTACGCAGACCTCACTGTACAACTATGCTTCCATCAAACCCCCTTATCGGCGTTAATTAAACTGAAACGTTACTCGTTGTTACTCTTTATGTAACATATAAACACACACATTTATTCAAAAATGTTCATTATTTGTGTATTATTTCTTTATTGCCTATGAACAGTGCTTGATGAGTAAAATGTTTGTTAAAAGGTCGAGATAAACGTTTTAAAAGGGCCGATTCATATATTTAATGACGATTCTAAGACAATATTTCATAATATATAACACCATGGATAGGCCTACTACTAAACTAACTACAGATTCTAATATCAAGAGACTTATGGCTCAATCTATTTAAATTTAATGCCAACCGTAATACGCACAATTGCATAATACATTTGTATTCTGTATGCTACAATCACTTATAAGAAAAATATCACTTATGTTAGTGACATTCTCTAACTCTGTAAGATTTCGTTATTATTTCGTTACTACATGGAGCCATATTCTTTTTTTGCTTTACTTATTCTTTAATAAATATATATAACTTGTAATATATGTAAGATTCTTCAATACGCCTCGGTTACAATAAAATGTTTTTACATTCGATGTAGTGAAATTCGAATACTGTTCATAATACAGTACCGGAATCATTCAGAAGTTAAGTTACGAATGAATATTCCATAGTGTGTGATAAAGATTATATGGTTTCTGAAAATACGAAGAAATTGAAATGAAAATAGGAATAACTGTCTTGAATTATTTTATAAATTTAATCGTTTGATTGTTTTTAATTTTTTTTAATCCTACCTTTTTTGTTCTAACTTGTTCAATAAAACATTTTTTTCTAAACTAAACTTTTGTTAAAATGTTGTTGTTTACAATTTTTATTCCTAACTTTTTCTAGCTTCCCCAATTGGTCCGAATACTCGTCATCAGTTACGGAAAAGGGGAAAAATTGTTCATTAAACATAGTGAGTAATTTTATAAGGAAAGCTTGTACTCGAGCATATTATTCACAAGCTAGAATTTGTTCCTAACTAACGTAACTCTCTAATACAGGTACTAGAATTTAAATGATTTTTAATTTATTCAATTAATTCTGTATACATGCGTGCGAGTGTTACAAGGTTGAGAAGGATGAGAGTGACGATATCTGTTACGCGCATGCGTGCTGATGACGCGTAACAGTTGCTTTCAAATCCTGTTTGAATTTACATGTAAATATATTCCTAGTTGCTTAGTCCTTTCGCGAGCTGTTCCTTATGTGCCCTAGCTGTGAAAATAAAATTTGCATTAAACGCGTGTTAATTTTAGTCGAATAAGACGGAATAAGGACACCCATTAGCAAGCTCGCGCGCATGTGAAACGCACACTTCGAAACCTAGTTTATGAATACAGCCGTAGCACAATTTACAACATGGAAACGCAAACGTTAAAGTAACATTCTGTAACATCCGCGAATGTTAATGTTCGCCCAACGTTGTTACTGCATAATGAATACGTGTGAACTGATATTAGATTTTGACTCTCTCTCTCTCTCTCTCTCTCTCTCTCTCTCTCTCTCTCTCTCTCTCTCTCTCTCATTCTCTCTTTCTCTTTGTCTCTCCCTCACTCTCCCCGTATCCACACACGCAGATTAAAGAGTGTACTATATATATTTCCGCAATCTATATAACCATACATATTAATTTGTTTGCTCGGTGTGTGATAATATTTTTACACAATAGGCTACGGCAAATTCGACTCCAAATTTCCAAAATTACAGATTATTAAACAGGCATTGAAGAATACTGATTTGTCAAAGTGTGACATTTTTCTGGTGAATTCAGATAACCTCCTGAATTAAACACTTATCAACTAAAAGCATATAGCCTATTATAATCATATAGTTTTACGCAGAGTATTTTATTGGGCATTAACCACTTTAAATTTTAAAAATACTACGTTTCGATAACTGTCTATTTGTGATCACCTTCATGCGTTACACAAAAAGGCAACTTCTAGTGAAAAATAAAAACACATATTAGCGCCAGAAACACATCAAAAATCTTAAACTAAATCTACACCTAAAAGTAACAATTAACAGACATTGTAATAAAAATACAAAATAAAAGAGAATATTAAAAATTCCCTTACTACAAAAATCTTCTGAGAAGAAGGAGCGAGTGCCAAACACAACACTTCACTAGAAACCGAAGTCCATTAGTGTTTAACTGTGACTTCTGTGTTGAACATGTGGTGTTTGACTGTTCTGATGATGGTTCTGTACGAGTTTTATACGGTTGTGTACTCTTCCAAAACTACCACTGAAAAATATGTTTAAGGATCTTATGATACAGCTTGCCTCTAGAGCATAAACGGGCGAATTTAACTCCTACCACTGCATACAGTTAGACATGTTCTTATAATCTTTGAAATTGTCTGTATACCAACAGATACACCCCTTCATGTACACACGAACTGATAACTCTCTGGTGTAACTCATAACGTCATTTAAAATTAAAAATTTTTAAAGATGATAGGCTATACTCAATTGGTCTATATTTTCTCCATGCACATATTTTCTGTACTTTATCCATTCTGTACCACCTATCATACCATAGTTCACCCGCAAATATTCTCATCATGCGTGTTCTCTGTGTGTGTGTGTGTGTGTGTGTGTGTGTGTGTGTGTGTGTGTGCGTGTGTGTGCGCGCGTAAAATAACCGTCTGTAATTTTCAATATGAACTCAAAATTAAAATACACCTTTTCAAAATACAAACAGTGAGAATAATAGAATAGTATTCGTAGTTAAGTAAAATTACCTAGCGTCTAGAATTAGCTCAGTACAGATTCGACAAACACCACGTGGAACTCCAGACCGTATGCACATTACTAAATTTGATTACAGATGCAAAAATTCCAAGTTAAGACACAAGATGAAAGCTACAGGGTACTTTGAGTGAACAATAATCTACAAATTTTATAGTTACAAGTTAGCAGGCTACAAGTAGTAACTAGATTCCATGTAAATACTAATATAATAGTGCTACTAAATATAATATAATAGTACTACTCTGTTTTCACACATAAAAACGTTTACTGATTACAAACGTGTAATATGGAAGAAGCAATAATCATGGCTATCCTGTACGACCGCTGTACTTTCCCTCAGAGTTGCACATATAAATATACTTGGATTTCGTTGTCCATGACGTGTCCGTTACTTAACTAAATATCACTATTGCATTAACGACTCGGAACACTAGGTTTTTTTCAGAGGCTGCCTCTGAAGAAGCCTTATAAAGGAGAAAACCGGTTTAGGCTGTAAGGTAAAACTTCATGCTTTTACTTATAAAAAACCTAGTGTTCCGAGTCGTTAATGCAATAGTGATATTTATAAATATACGGTACGCTAACCCTGTACAAAAAATTCGGTACGAAAAGGTAATTGCGTAGGTATACACCGTAAAAACTTTAGGAACTATCACTTGTGAATCGGATGAAATTTATTTTAACAAATAAATGTCGAGGACTCAAAGATACAATACTGCTCCAAGTGTCGATGTCACTTTTGTATATTAAAAATTGTGAAACAGACTACTTTTACCAAAAGCACTTACTTTGAGTTTCTACATTAAGAGGCCTTTTATTGAAGTCAACGCAGAGGCTAAAATAATAATTCCCCTTTTAAATCTTACACTTGATAAAATACTTCAAATTCAAATATCTTCGATAATATAATCTTTTTTAAGTGGGAAGAAAGATTTATTGCCTTTCTAAATTGATAAACCTAAAGTTATAATAATGAGGAATTTAATAATTTTAATATTGAAAGAAGCAATGGAGCGTTGCATGAATTCCTCATGGGAGGAAAGTAATTTTAATATTTATACAGCATATTTCGCTTCGTTTTCTCTTGACAGTGTAAATTGATTTAAGCGTAATAATGGCTAGGGCAGCGTAATTAACTAGCTATCGTTTATTTGTCTGACGGTGTGCTGTGAAAGCAAACAAGACACTGTTAGTTCACGACAACTATTCTAATAATTTAGGGTCAGTTTGATCAGTTTCATATCCGGACAAAGGGTGGGAACGAATTAGTCATAAGAGGAAATGGACAATTACTCCGGATGCTTTATTGTAAGTGACGCGTTCGTCTGATGTAACGAATTGTATTACACTAGTATGTCGGTCTTATATGCATTACCAATTCATAAAACGTCTCGCCGACTTTTTGAAATTTATATTAGCAACTGAATTACAAAAAAAAATCTGTGATATAATAATAAGTTTGCAGTACTTGTACAGAGAAATTAATATGCTACTACATTGTGGAAGCTACTATATTAAATGGAATAAGAGTTAAATGGGCTTACAAGCTTACAAGAAAAATGAATATAATAAATTAAAAGATTTTGTATCAGAAAGCATAAGGGAAATTGGCTATCGTTTAAAATCGAATACTCCAAAAATAATTTAATAGGTTGTTTTAGTATATTCCACTTTGAAGTGTGAGTGTGATCATTACAGTCCGAAGCGACGTGTTGTAAACAACTGAAGCCAGAAGTTAATATGCCACGAAACGCAGGTGAAAAGAATTCATCGGTATCGACATGGGAGTGGAGTGGTTAATTATTAGTGTTAGTGATTCTAATTATACCATAGGCTATAGTCGCTCACACGACAGGTAAAAAAAAAACAGAATTCAACGAAACCACCACGATCAGTTACTCTTGTTTAAGAGTGTTCACGTCAACTCTTAAACAAGTTGAATTGGATCGTGTGGAATTGGGAAGAATCACATCGGAGGTCGAATTTCAGTCACAATCAAAAACTGGCAAAGAGCGATAGTCAATCGTCTCTTCTAGAAAAAACGCAGTACCTGCGTGTTTCTGGAGCCCTATGAGACATATAATTTATGTAATACCGTAAAAATAAAAATTGTAGTACCGATCACCTTTCACTGGTTACACTAATTATTTACGTTATTGTTTTGTATTTCTTACACAATAAGAAATTGTCAAGGTTTAGATATAGTAAAATCAAATTGCCTTGTCTTATGTCATTCATCCTGTATTTCTAAATTCGGAAAGTAATTTAAAAATAATTTATAAAATTAAATAGCATTTTATTAAAATTAAAATGAGTAATATAATTGGAATAAAACCGATATGTGTTTTACACACAATTTACAGTGTTAACTGAATTATGAAATTAACCATAATCATTTATTAACAATTCATTAACTTAACTAGTCATTACCAGTTTACTAGAGCAGAAGAACTACGAAAGTTCTACAAAGTTTTCAGAACTGTTGATACGGTCAATTGAAAGCGAATTATTAATGCCATTCATTTGAAAATTACATCTGTATTTTTTTTATTTTTCGTTGAAGAAATTCTTGGAAAACGTGAGAAATGGCTGATGTTAAAATAACGCCAGTATTCTACAGGCCTATAATATATAAAGAAAAACATGCGTAACTCTAAAAAACAATTCTCCTTTGTACTAAACATACGAAACGGCATACTAAAATTGTACTTTGCGCATTGTGATAACTGAAAATTTCTAAAACCATTACTTGTATGGTTTTATAGTATTAAAACATCAGTAAAAACTATTATGGAATTAAGATTATGGAACAAGTCCAGAATTTCAATTACTTGGGATGTTATGTTATATATGGGTCAGAAATTTATCTGGATGAAAAATTAAACAAATTTAGGAATATCTGTAGAAAAATTCACAGAAACGTTAAAAATAAGACGAAGAAGGAAACAAGTAGGCCTATAAGATTTTTTAACATGTAGCGGTACCAGTTCTGATATATGGAGATGAAAGCAGAGTTATGACAGAAAGAGACAAAGCAAAGATTCAGGCAGCAGAGATGAAATTTATGAGGAGTACTCTGGGCCGTACCATATAGACCGATGGGGAAGAGAGATGTAGGACGGCCGAGAGCGAAGTGGGTCCCGGAACAGGTTCAGGGAGGTTGATGATGATGATGGCGATAAAACACCGATAAAAACTTGTAGACTAATAATGGTAACAACTTAAATTTTGTGGTTAGTACATCTCGTATACCTTACGGATGTACTAGTTCCTAAGATTCACCCCCTTGTATAACAAAACTAATTGTTTTTTAACATCTCAGAAATTCACAGAAAAGCAACCGGCCATCAGTCCAAACTAATAATTATGCAGTCTGGAATGCTATACTAAACTGTCGTTGTTTACAGTATGAATGCACAATGTAAACAATTCTTTGTGTTATTCCTACATTATTGACATTCTTTCCCGTAATTACTTATTGATCTCACAGTAGGTGAAATACTTTTGTTTTTTTTTTAAATCTTTGAATTTTAAATTTCAAAGAAACGTGGGCTATTCGTCTTCTGACAATAACGTGGGGTGTTGTGAAACGAAAATAACTGAATTTTAAAATACATCATTTCATGTTACAAAGTATGAGAATACGAAGAGAAAAGGTAATAACGATAACATAGCCTACTGAAGAAATGCGAACAGGTAAGATATTGTGTAAACAGATATTATCTACGAATGGTATTGTTTTCTGGTATCACAGCAGTGTTGGTTTACATTGGAAATGTGAATTAACAAAAAATTTAAACTCAGAAACATTTGTGGAAACGTCGCCATCAGGGCGAACTATGATAGATACGGAGAAATAAACTATCGATTAAATAAAACTAGGAAAACCATCAGATCATGTATGAACGTAAAGTAGCACAATAATATCGGAAATGCCTTTTCGACTACTTTGATCACACAAACACCAGCTATCAATCAGCGCGAATGTAGGTATTAAAACGAGATTACTGATTTGACCGTTTACGTCCACCCTGTGATTCCGCTTAACAACTGGATCGTGACTTACGGATTGTATTTTGAAGATGTGGGGACTGTGTGTATAAACTGGATGGGTATATGTATGTATATTTAGATATGTAGGCCATTGATCAAGGTAAAACGTGGCATGTCCATTTTAGTACATTTTAAAGGACAGAATAATTTTTTAAGTACCTTTCATACTCCAATAACTTTTATTTCCATACTCCATATGTCGTATTTAATAATACTAAAATTACATTTTAAATGGCTCCTTTACGTAAAATAAATAAATCATTTTTTATAACATCACTTTATAATGGAGAAATCTGAGGTAAATCGAAAACAAACATTAACCAAAAATTGTAATTAGTACATTTTGAACTACACACCAACCGAAATTACACTGTTGCACACAACTATATTAAAAATTCCCGATTATCGCTTTCGAGCCTCTTGGCTCACCATCAGATCGGAAATATACAATAATAATAACAAGACAAACCTTTATACCTGTATTTGCCCAACGAGGGTCTACACAATTTCATAAAGAAACCGCTAAGGTAAACGCCATTTCTTCCTAGATCCTCACGTACATAGGCGAGGTGAATCACTAATGACGGTATTATTATCCCGGTGGTATGCTTATGGAAATGTATACAACCTGGTTTAGGCAAGTGGATGTATAAAGGAAGTGTCTTGTTCTTATTATTGTATATTTCCGATCTGATGATGATCTGGGAGGTTCGAAAGCGCTAATCGAACATTTTTTTACATAGTGGTGTGCAACAGTGTAATTTGTGTTTGTGATTATGATAACTAAAATAACTTTTTTATCTAAACACTTACCAATAGTTTTGTGCGTGTTTTATTGAGAAAACATATTTTATTGTCACGATAACTATCGTTTATGAAGTAGAAATAGGTTGTTATTCCTAACTATTATCGTTGTTCCTAATGGACTCTCAGTTTTTCATTAAAGATGATATGCTGACTTCATTTTATGACTGATGATGAGGTTGACTTGCTTCAGACTTAAGTTTCCTGGTTGGTAGCATTTTAAAGTACAAACACTAGTACTTCTGGTGTAAATGGTATATTTCAACTTTTACAAAAATTTATTCTATAGTTTAATGAGATATATGATTAACTGACAGTGATGATCAATTTGAACTCATGATCTCTGATATCCAAGTCACGATTCAATACAGATTAAAAATAATTTACGTTTTTTCATCCGTCGTGTGACTTCTTATTGTATTTAATTAAATAACGCGTTTCGAGGCTCAAGGCCTCATCTTCAGATTTCAGTCCCGTGTGGACGTCGTTAACACATTAAAACTAAACTATTATACATTAAAATAAAACACACTACACAAGTTAACCGATGTCTGGGTGCGCACCCTTTGCCGGCTCGCGACGCACAAGTACTAATGTGTAGTAGTTTAGTTTTAATGTGTTAACGACGTCCACACGGGACTGAAATCTGAAGATGAGGCCTTGAGCCTCGAAACGCGTTATTTAATTAAATACAATAAGAAGTCACACGACGGATGAAAAAAGGTAAATTAACTTTAATCTGTAATCAGTTTGAGTTTTAATTAAATGTTTTGGCTTTTATGGAAGTTAGCCAACGTAAAACATGAAAACTATCATCGTTTGCTGTGCTGCGGTCATGGGAACGTGAAAGGTTACGACTCGGTGTGGCTGCCACCTCTATTGCTGCGTATTGGTCTGGCAATATCTAATACAGTGGTGTTGTCTTGAACCAGGCGAACTCTTAGGTCAGGAAGTAAAGAAACACGCCTGAAATTCTACAAGGTGATGGCCCTTCCCACACTTCTTTATGGGACTGAGAAAGGCCAGGCCAGTCGTACCGAAGAGGTTGAAACTCCATGATTATAGAAGAAACACGGGTATAAGCAGGAACTGAATATTATGAGTATACTCGACAGGATTGCCCAGTATCGCCTGAATTGGTGGGAATGGATGAAGATGAATCTTTGCCGAATGGATGACTGCCGCATCCCCAAACAAATATGAACTATAAGCCGAAGGGACCGAGAGGTGTAGGACGTTCGAGGAAGCGCTGGAGTGACCAGGTCTAGACTTTGTCTGTTTGAGACCGGAACAATTCTCTGTTTATTCCTTGCAGATAATGATTATGACGATAATGTTGTTGGCAGGGTTTCTATACCACTATATTTTCAGATTTCACCAGGAAGGCAGAAGTGTGTCGTGTTTGTTCAGTTTTTTTAAAATGTACAATCAGTTTCCTTGTAAAATGTATGTAACTGGGAGTATTCCAGAAGCAGTCTCTTTACCCAACCCTTAAAAAAAATCATGTGTAATTGGAATTTTTAAGCACAGCTTATTTCTTTAGGACTCTTGAGATATTTTGCGAAAGAATTTTTCAGTTTCGTATTTGCTTCGGTTTAATTCGCCTATTATCGTGTCCCGGATCCCGACATTTTATGCCCGTCGAGACAATCAGTAATTTTCGTTTTATACTAGAATCGTCGCTGGAAGTAGCCGTCTTAATAGTCAGCAATAAAGAAGTCTACTACCCATAACCGCGGTTCACACGAGACATGAAGACATTCGCACACGCAAAGCAAATTCTAACTTCAGCCGAAGTAAAAAAATAAAATTCAAATTAACTTCATTATGTTTATTGTCACTAAATGCGTGTAGACGCAAAGCAGTGTGGTGAACTGGTTATTTGTTTAGTTAAACCCCGAGTTTCCTTATACTGCGTAACTGCCAGTTTATTCAATAATTCTCCAACTACGATAATAGAATTCAGTACACATCTACTTTAAGAATCCATTCATACTAGACTATATACAAACAAACAAGTTTACGAGGAAGTAATCTTCAATTACAATTATTTATTCGTAAGTAACTCTACGAGTTTATTTCAGTATTCTTGACTTATAATATTATATATTATCAAACTAGCGGAATACCCGTGCTTCGCTACGGAGTTTCACGTTGAACGTAATGAAAATGTTAGTTTAATTAATAAAGTTCAATTAAAGTAGGTTTCTTAAAAATAAATAGCTGTTGCCCACGACTTTGTTCGCGTGGTCTTCAATTTAATGCGATAATATATTTAGAACAGAATCTATTCTATTGGGTTGCCATAGTAACCAGATCTAATAGTTTTTTAAGACCCCAAAGGATCCCCCAGAGGATCGTATCGAAAAAACACCTGTCCTGTGTTGGTTCTCCCGTTGCGTAAAATATTTGTGCCAAGTTTGGTTGAAATCGGTGCAGTGGTTTAGGAGGAGATGTGGAAGACCCCAAAGGACCCCCCGAAGGATCATATCGAACAAACACATATCCTATGTTGGTTCTCCCATTGCGTAAAATATTTGTGCCAAGTTTGGTTGAAATCGGTCCAGTGGTTTAGGAGGAGATATGGAAGACCCCAAAGGACCCCCAAAGGAGCCCGTCGAAAAAACACCTATCCTATGTTGGTTCTCCCGTTGCGTAAAATATTTGTGCCAAGTTTGGTTGAAATCGGTCCAGTGGTTTAGGAGGAGACGTGGAAGACCCCAAAGAACCCCCCAAAGGACCCCATCGAAAAAATTCAGAAACCTTCGCGGGCGTGCGCACAACAACTCACCGAAGTTTCATCGCAATCGGATTAATGGTATAGGAACGCATACGGGACAAACAAAGAAACATTCATTTTTATATATAAGATTATATAACTTCTGCAAGTTGTTGATATTATTTTAATTATCCTCACGTACGTTTCACCGATAGTTTCAGTACCATTTACAAACATTCAGTATTGAGTAAAGATTCAGTATTCAGATAAACGTGTTTATAAACTCTGAAGTCACTGAGGTTACGTTAGGAGTTTGTTGTAACCTTTGATGATATGTCAGCATAATTAAAATAATATCAATAACTTGCATAAATAATATGATTTGATAATATATAAAATTATTATTAAATAATTAATATACTACTGTGTAATTTCTGTATTAAAAACGAACTATTATTATACTTATGCAAAACACATATAGATAAACTATGCAGTCTTCATGCAAACATAATTACCATGCACGCAAGCAACCACTAAGGTTACGAAAACGATGTCAAATGTGTAAACAGTATTCAGGTAATGATTTATTTATCGTTTGTTATGATCTCGAAATTAACACTTACACTAAATAAAACTATCGTACTATGAAACGCACACATGAAACTATAAATGCAGTACTTAATAACTGCATTCATAAGGTGAACGTAAGGTATATGATACGATAGCGTAAGCTATGAGCAATTAACTTGATTGAAAAGTGAACAAAATTAAAGATAACGCAGAATAAGTATCAGGGTTTAGATGCAAAAGATGTAAAACGAGGAGTAAAATGTAAAATATGCTATGAAATCGCTGAAGTCAGTCGCGAAGAAACGCGGCGCGAATATGATAAGTGTACAACAAGAAGACAAAAATATGAGACTCAACCAGAAAATTTCTGTTTAATTTGATACGTATGGTGGTTTTGTTACACCGTCGAAAACTAATGCTTACGAAGAAGAGTCGTCTCCATAAAGAAAACGTTTACTAGTCGACAAAGTTAGCAAACCTCGGACAATTTGACGGCTTCGATGTGTTCATTAGTTGAACAGTGACGACGTTGTACAGACGTCGGAAACACGTTAACAAGAAGTCAGCGTTATAAAGCTTTGTGTCAAACACGGTGTTTAAGTTACAGGACGATTGTTCTGTGTCATGTACTCTATTTGCTGCCCGTTGTTTCTATATTGATTCTGTCAGCTGAAACGGAACTGTAGTTGCCCGCTTCAAAGAACGAAATGTTTATGTGAAAACGAATCCAATAAAACTACGTTACCGTGTTGCGTAGCAGATAGGAATAGCAAAATAGGAAAAAAAGCAAAGTAAAATAAAAGCGTACTTTTCTCAAAACCTGGTGCAAATATAGAATAAAAGTGTGCGTTTGTGAGGTGCAGAGATTAATTTCAGTGTAACATCGAGTTCCATTAAATAAGCCAACCATCAGGGAATAAAACGCATTTGAAAGACGAGATAAAAATGAATTTTCCTTCTACGAATTTACTTATTAAATTGTTATGTCTGTGTCATAAAAAAAGTTAATAGCTACTTAATACTAACTGCTATGTAGATATAAAATAAGGGAATGTAATGCATGAAATGACATTCTCCGTTTAAATGTATAATCTAATCAGAGAACGTCAAAACAGGTTTCTCTAGTTTTACTTATTCAGCATTAAAGATTGTTCTATGTTAAAAATCCCTATATTGATTTCTGTCAGACAGTTCGTATTATTGATGTATAAGTAATAGCAGCTTAATAATTTCGAATTTTTGTTTATTGCGATGTTACCTATGTTACAAGTACCTTACAAACAGCGAAATTTTGGGATTCAGGGGATCCGGGATTCAGAAGACCTACGCCTTTACAAAACTTTCCATAACTTATATAAATCGGATACAAACGGATAAATAAATTTTTGAATTACAGTGAATTCTTAATTTATGCGAGCTTACAAAAAGTTTTATTAACATATCGTTAAAATAAATATTAATTTTAATAGCGCACATTTTTTTCATGGTGTAACAAAATCAAGTATATCTACAATACACATCAGAGAGTAGATTAGTTTTTTAAAATGTATTATAACATTACAACTAATGTTTTAATAACTCTAATGTGTCTGCAAGGTTCAGGACTGTGAAGCCGGAATATAGATTTCTTTTTCGTAAACTTTTTGGTATGCTTGAAAGGTCAGGGTAAGCATTTAACACTACATATTAATGTAACAGTTTTAACAGTACTATCACAATTTTGGTAATAAAATGCAACGGGACAGCAGAAATGGTTTGCAGAGCTCAGATATCTTTGATTCGCTGCTAGTCGTAAGAAAAGTCAGTTGCAACTTTAATTGAACAAGACAGTACAGACCAAAGGCAAGTCAATACTACTTTTTTTAATTCAGTTAGCCTACATAGTGCCTTTATACACAAAATCATATGTAAAGAGTGCTTAGCTATACGTATTCCTACAATTCTGTTTCTAAATTAAGCATTAAACTTTTCCAGCATATGTTTTTTTTTATATAATATATAGCACTGAAATTATTCACGAAACTATATTGTATCAGCTCTGAAAATCAGCGTATCCGGATTGCTGATACGTATTCAACTCACTTGTTTCGATTCTATGTTTGTTAACGAACAAAGGATGTTTCGTAACAAACGATTGCAAAGGCGCTTTCAAGAATGTAAATGTGCTTATTAAGCTTACGCTTAGCTTGTTTCTATAATTTGATTCTTTTTTTAGGACAAGGCACATACACCAAACACCAAATTATCTTCAGGCCTTATATATCTCATTTGGAGATGGTGTTACACAAACTTCCATTAGCCATATAAAACTTTAATAGACAAATACTAGTTAATCTTTTTGAAACTGTCTCGGTCCCTCTTGCGTGGTTTCTGTTGGAGAAAACTCTCTATATTTTTTCTTCAGCCTTACAATGTCATCGCAGTAAGAACACTGTAAATGATATATATAAATAATATAATAAAATATGGTATCTTAGAGAGCCTGCAGATAACGTTTCTATTTCCTGAATGATCTGAGACATAATTAATCCAGGCTGGTTCTCCCATTTCAGCAATGAGCTTTTACCCTGTAAAGGTTAAGAAAATATTTCACCTTGTACGCTGTTTCTTCCTCGTACTTTGTACGTAGTTTTCTTTACGTTGTATAAGCAATCAAACGTATATTAATTGTTAGGATTTGGGTGAATAATCTTGTTCCTCTTCCTTAGCGGTGCAACAAGGCCGCATGCAGCTGGTTCGGCCTGCTCCGGTACTGGCGTCAATCTGTCGTAGTCGTCTAAGTGATACTTAGCCCTACCTCTCTCCCAGAACGACAAACTTTCTATCAGCCCAGCTGAGGAATCAAAAAATAATACGAAATTCGGATGACCAACCAAAAAACAATGAATTAACCATAGTAAAAGGGAAACAAGAATCCGTATTCTCACCTTCAGATTGCTTCCCATTAAAGAAATTCGCAATTATCAATGATTTGTGTGTGTAATGCATTCATATAGTTTTGTTATTTACTTAGGAGGGAAGAAATGAAATAATCCATCAAAAGAAAAAAGAAATCATTATATTAATAGACGATAAATGAGGAACAATTGCAAGTTGTAGTACGTGATGCGTTATGAACTTGTAAATAATTAGGAATTTTAATAGTTGAGTTTACCCTTAGACTTTAAAATATGTTAACTAACAATCTTAATTGACATTAAAGAGAAAATTCCTAGCTTCAGTTACCTATATTCTGCTCCCTACTTAATAAAATAATTTATATTGAAAAATATGTTCGTTTTCTTCCTAAACTGTATAAAAATAAATCAACACAATACAGTTCACTCTGAAAATTCTGTTGCAACTAACCGCTGATATTTCACTACACGAAATTAATTTAGTTTTGAACAAAACCCGTCTTTGTGTCAAGTTTCTAATTTAATGTAGATAATTAATTAAACTGTAATGATTATTATGTTAATAATAATTATTAATTATACGACAACAAAATCTATTTTTTATAAATAATATTGGTTCCGTATTACAAATAATATTTGTTAATTAGTTTGATATTTAACATTTTAATTATTATTCTTAAAAATAAAAATAAAATTGATAATAAACGTCTATAAAAACAATAATAATATTATGTCTCCAGTACAAATATTATTCAGTACAAATACTACCCTGGATAACAAGAATAATTTACATATTAATTATAATTAAACATATTAAAAATTTTTATAAAATAAATGAGGAAATCTTTTTGAGAACGTATTATTTGTTGTATATTTTGCTGCGATTACAAGTATAATTTTTAATTGCTTACTTTTTAACACAATTATTTTATGCGCGCGCGCGTGTCTGTGTGTGTGAGAAAGAGAGAGAGAATGAGAGAACAGACAGACGAAACACAGGCAGGCAGATAAATGTACGTCTTACTATTGATGATGACACTCTAGTGAAGACACCGAACTAATTGTGTTGAAGAAGAATAAACAATTAACAGTACATTCACTCTGTAAAAGTACGGGAAGGGAAGAAAAGATGGCAATCAAATGTAAAATATTCTTATAATCTTTAATATAAACATTAATCAAACGAGTTGTGCTCCTCAACCGTATTTTTACATATATACACGTTACTCATACATGTAGTAACATGCTACAACGCTTATTATTCGTTCGTAAAATTTAAAAGATATTGCATTATTCAAAGATAAATTTCTATATTTTTAAAGTTGTCTACTGTCCGGTAACTACTACTGCAAGGACTTCCAGTACTTGGTATCGTTCGGGAATTAGAAAAGAATTTTGAATTCTTTCGGTCCAACACTACTTTTACTGTATTTACAGTTATACCAATTTCTTAAAATGAATTTTGAATAGGTCACTGAATTATCAAAGTCATCAAGCAAACGCATCGTCATACCGTAATCTGCACGTGTGACAGGTGCCAGACATCAACAACGTTTTTCATTCGTCTCTGTTCCAGCTTGAATAGTCTTCGTCATCCAGGTCTGCTCGCACTAAAATCGTCGTTAATAGTCTACTTCCCCTTAAGATAATGTTTAATTCAGGTCTTCTTTCTCCTCTTCGCATACTTTCAATTTTTTAGCACTTCTCCATTGTTCATTTTATCAATCCATTTTAATAGTTCCATCCACTTTTATATTCACATTTTCAGCATCACAACTTACCTCAGTCTGTTTTCTTCACCGTCGATGTCTCTGACGCATGAAGAGAAACACTTCATCAGTCTACTTACTCAGGTCATAGTTCATTTTGTATACAAAACTGCTATTATTCTTTTGAACACTTATTTCCCTGTGGCCATTCTACCCCTCATATCTTGTTCACTTTCCCACGCCTTGGTCATTTCGCTTCACACGTATGCTATCTATATCAGCCTACTTATTCTGTCCTGCTTTTTGATATAGTATTTCCGTATCTTCTTCTAATTTATTTTTGCCATTTCCATTTTAACAAGTTGTTAGAAATTCCCTATTATAACGGACCCCGTTAAAACGGACCCTGTTTATAACGGAGAGCTCTATGAAACACGGAATGTTAAAAATCAAAGACAATCGGGCTCAAAAATTTTAAGTGATTGAAGCAAAAGACCACTTGTACTTTGTCACTGAGTATGTTCAGTAATCAAAAACTTAAAACATGTCGCTATATAATGATTACTTGCGGCGCCTTCATGAGTTATTGATTAAGGAAATTAACTCTACTCAGTCTCAAACAGAAATTAGTACGCTTAATTTTAAAGCCAGCAAATATGGAAAGTGATTCTGACACTTATCCATTTTGTTTTTTGAAGAAGGAAGACATTAGACACAGTGTTTACTTATGAATATCTTGTGTATGATATAAACTTTCCTTTACAGTGGACTAAGCTCTTATTATAATTATGTATACAGTATTTTGTATGAGACATAACTGTTTTTATTGCCGTAATGATGTACTGTTATATATTTTGTATAAATACAGTAAAATAAATAGTTTCTATTCTTATCCATGTAGATTGAATGAGTCATATCCATATTATTAGACCTATTTGGTATGTACAGTTACAATGGACTTTTCAATATAACGTAGGCCCACATCTCACAGCCTCTATTAGTCCCTTATAACAGAGGATTACTATTACAATAATGTCGTTAACACATTTTTAACAAGTTTGCTCCACTCGATATTTTTGTTTTTGGAATAGGCCTACCACCAATAATGGCAACAAAACTGATAAGAAAAGGAACGCTTTAATGACCACACTTGGTTAAATTTCCGTTATTACGAAATTATCAAAGACCGTTGTGACATCGACAGCGAGGAAGGCGTCTTCAATAAAAAATCGGCCGTCCTTATCTTACATTCTTTATCTTTATTATTTAAAATGCTGGAAGACGATTAGCGCCACAAATTATGATATCTGAAAATATTTATAAACTTTATACGCTCAATGCTTATATCCATTAGCGTATCCCTTTTAAAGAAGAAAAACATGTAGAATCATATAATCTTCTAAATATCAATTTTGTTCAAAAGCACAGAACACAACAGCACACTCAAACATGATTCCAGTGAATACAGCACGGGTCATTACATTATTTCGTCAGAAACGTAACAGCAATTCGTTTCATACAATCAACGTAAGTACAGTTATTCACACACACACACACACACACACACACACACACACACACACACACACACACACACACACACACACACACACACACACACACACACACACACACACACACACACACACACACACACACACACACACACACACACACACACACACACACACACACACACACACACACACACACACACACACACACACACACACACACACACACACACACACACACACACACACACACAGAGAAACACAACAAAACACATTAACGCCTGGAATGTACAGAAGTCGATACCAGATTATTTGCTTAGGGTAAAACAAATTATTCTAACACTTCTTGCAATAATTTTTCTCAGGATTTCCAATAAAGTTAATTGATTTTCAAGACCGCTGGGAGGGTAAAAGTGCTATTGTTCGTAAAGGGGATAAAAGAATACGTGCACTACAACTAACTGCAAATACATCACAACTAGTGGTGATCAGACAGTCCACGCTTAGCAGGAATCCACAGCATCTAGTGGCATTAGGGTAAATTTCAGGCACTCCATTTTTCCCGTTCAATTTTTATCTACACTGAACCGTGGATTCAATTTTAGAATTGCCTTTAACAATTAAATTGATAAAAAACTGTACTCTAAGCACAAACACACACAAAAACAAACAGGAATATTTTTAATTGTTTAATCTATATTAATGAATCTGTAGGCGGAAAATCGTTTGGCTGCGCTAATCACAGAAACTACTAGGACAATTTTATTGAAATTTTGCAGGCTTATAATGGCTACTTCGGCAAAGGTTTTAGATTTTGCTCTGTTTCGATAACTCTGAAGGAAACCGAGTTAGACAAAGGAGACAAATCATGTATCCAAAGAAATGGTGATGGGTTTAAGTCCCATCAAGATATCCAATATTCTTTACATACAATCATGTGCATTGCTTATATATGCAAACTAATCTACGACGCATTTTCGATCCTCTGTCCCATCCTTACCCATTACTCCAATTGTTAGGAGGAGTGAGTACTTAATGACAGGTGAAAGAGAGGTTAGTGTTAGAAGTGAGAGCCGATTTTTATGTTTCTTCTCAAAGTGTTTCATATTCGTTTGACGTGTAAATATTTTGCTTTTCGTCACTTTTGTCAGCGGTGTTCATACGTAAGAAAAATAACATTCTAAATAATAACTCATAAAATTGATTACTATTTTTACGGCAATTATTTTGGTTTTCAGTTATTCATACTTCACAATGGCAAAGAGAAAATCATCTTTAGGAAGTTCGACGATAAATGTAAAATGTAAAAGACTTTCATAACTAAATATAATTAATTCACTACCGACTCGGAACACAAAGATTTTTACGGGTAAAAACGTGAATATGCTATTATATGGAGCCAATATTGAAGCCAATGAAGTTGTTACCAAACCATCTCTAACCATATCGCAATTGCTTTGCTTTAATATACAGTCCCGAAAGCCAACTGGTAATATATTAAGACATCAAACTGAAAGAGAAACTCCCCTTGCAGTTTATATGGGTCTTTCAATTTTTGGGAAAACACGAAAAAAAGAAATCGTAGAAAAGCTGCATTCACTTGGACTTTCGATCTCATATACGCGTGTGCTTGAACTCTCAACAGCGATGTGTGAAGTTGTAAACGTTAAATTCCAAGAAGAAAAGGTATTATGCCCATCAAAATTACGTGAAGGAATCTTTACAATTGGGGCGTACGATAATATAGACCACAATCCAAGCAGTTCAACCTCCGAAGGTTCCTTTCATGGAACAAGTATATCCATATTTCAAAATCCTACACCTGATTGTTTAGGAACAGTAAGGCCTACACAAGATATGCAGTATAACATAAGTACCTTGAACAAGCAAAGTGTGCCCAGTCTTCCAGAAGAATTTGCAGTAGTCAAGCCAGCATTACTTCCTTCGAAAGAACCTAATATTGCAGTTTGTTCCGATGCTACATCGAAACTCATGTTGTCAACCACTACTATGGATTACAAGAAAGAAGAAATCGCATGGCTGAAACACGTTATCAGTAACGATACCAATATTGGACTTGATGCATCATGGGCTGCCTACCATGCAAGTAGTGAAAAAACTCCAACTGATTTCATTCCAGGAATTTCAACACTTTTACCACTATTTTACGAAGATTCGTCGTCAACAGCTATGATTCAGCATGCGATGAGCATAATTAAACAAATTACACAATTTCTCAATGGAAATCGAAATCCTGTCATGGCATTGGACCAACCATTGTTTGCGCTAGCAAAACTAATTCAGTGGAATAATCCAGACATATATGGTGAAAAAAGTTTGCGGTGATGTTTGGGGCATTTCACGTCGAGCAAGCTTTTCTTAGAGTTTTGGGTCAGTGGATGTCAGGAAGTGGATGGAGTGGTACAATTGCTCAAGCTGATATTGCAACTTCTAGTGCTGCTGAAAGTTATCTGAAAGTAATCCACGTGAAGAAAGCCAGAGGAATTCATCAAGTAACTGCTGCATCACTATACCACTTGTTGCATGATGCTTACCAAGAAGCAGATTCCGAGCTTGAATTTCAGACGTGGTGTGAAGAACGAGCTGAAGAGAGTGTCATGTTCAAATATTGGCAGACTTGTCTTAATATGGAAATCCTCTTGTTTCTCTTTGTTCGCTCAACCAAAGAAGGAAACTACATCTTGTTTCGTGAGTGTTTGAAAGAAATGATGCTTTGGTTTTTTTTGCTTGATAATCATCATTATGCATGTTGGCTATCAATCTATCTGAAAGACCTTTATGATGCAGAGATTGAAGTACCAGACATACATCGTTCATTTATTTCTGGACAGTTTGTGATAAGAAAATCAAATAGAATCTTCTCAGCAATCAGTGTAGACCAAGCACATGAACAAAACAACGCAGTAGTTAAAGTTGATGGCGGTGCAGTAGGGTTGACACAGGATCCATCGGCACTTAGGCGTTGGATGGTTTCTGGACCAGAAATTAGTCGGTTAATACAAGAGTTTGAGAGTGGCATTCAGCTAACCCTGAAGAAAACAATCGACTCCATCATGAGCAGTACCACTCATTTCAAGTCAAATATGTTGCTAAGGTTCGAGCACTTTACAGCACATTAAAAGAGTTAGGATGAAGACCTTATTGTCATCGACAGCAGGATTATTGTACACAAGCAAGTTAATGCGACAGTTTATTCAGCAGAGTCAACTGGTGTTGAGCTATTCCACAATTTCATTGAGGAACGACTAGTAAAAAAATCTTCAACAATATTTCAAACTTTGAAAAAGAACAACGTTCCCCTGTTCAGTACTCCTGAGATGAGCTTTAGCAAGAAAAATAATACACTCAAGATTTTAAAAGCAGAAGTCCAGCTGTTTTCCAGACTCTTTATAGTTACACAGAATCGTCAGTTAGATATGAAGAATTTTTTCAAACATGAAAATCAGCCATATCCACCTGCACTTTCCAGTAATGGTAAATTTCGAGGCAATAAAGCTGACCTAGCACACATTTTAGAAGATACTGTAAACACGAATGACCATGCCTTCCCAGGAACCTGTGATGCTGTAGTTTATGATGGTGCAGTTCTTACTAACATTTTAAAGCCACAAACTTCAAAGACATTTGCTGATTATTATATGAACACATTTCACCAAGTCAAACTAGAGAGAAGAGGGGAGCAGGAACCAGGAGACAAGTGCTTTCACATGTAATTGTACCTAAAAATTGGCAAGGCTTTTTGAGAAATTCAAATAACAAAGAAGAGCTCTTCTGGCTACTTGGAACCTTAGCTATAAATACCATCACAAACGTACAGGTTGTAACAACGTCAGGTGAAGAAGTCAAAGGAAATATTAATGCACAAACTTCCCTCATTGGTGTTACTTGTCCTGGTCATGAAGAAGCAGACTCAAGAATAATACTGCATCTCCAAGACATGGTGGAAAACGGCTTCAGGAATATTTCTATACGCACTGTAGATACCTGTGTCTTAGTTTTAGCAATTGCTTACTTCTTTACATTGTCAACAGCGGGTCTGGATAAACTTTGGATTGCTTTTGGAACAGGAAAGAATTACAGATTTATTCCGGTTCATGCTATAGCTGAAGCTATTGGAAGGGAAAAGGCTATTGCTTTACCAGGATTTCATGCCTTCACAGGCTGTGATAGCATTCCTAGTTTCACAGGAAAGTCCAAAAAATCAACTTGGAAGACACGGATGCTCTTCAAAGAAGCTACTACTGCATTTTCGTTTACCTCACAACCACAAAATTCAATTCCTACTGAATTTTTAGACATTGAAAGATACGTAGTACTACTGTACTGTTCAACTAGTGACAACGTAAATGTTAATGATGCAAGACAAGAGTTGTTCATGACCAAAAATCGTCCACTTGAAAGTCTGCCACCGACAAAGGGTGCATTACAACAACAAGTATTACGTAGTGCTTTCCAAGCTGGACACATTTGGGGACAAGCAAACAAATGCGCAATATGTGTACCATCTCCAAACGATTGGGGATGGTGGTTGCATGATGAATCTTGGCAGCTGAAATGGTCGGAGTTACCAGAAATTTCTGATTCCTGCAACGAGCTTATCAAATGTATGTGCAAAATCTGCAAGAACAAGTGTAGCTGAAGAAATGCTGGTTTATCTTGCACACTACTGTGCAAATGCAAGAACGAATGCGAAAAATGAAGTGGTGTCGGTATAAATATTCAGCAGAACTTAGACATTTAAAAGTGTACTTTTTTGTTGTTAGTAATAAAGATATATGATTAACATTTTGTGTAAATACATTTACATTTAATACATTTACGTTTAATACATTTTTGGTGTGCTTACGGGTATATTAAAAGTATATACATTTTGTGTGTAACATTTTGTGCGAACCATATTCGACAAAAAAGCATCTACATTAACATTTAGCCTATTTTCAACATGAAAAAAGAAATCCTTGACCTGAAAAACATATAAATCGATATAAAGCACTCTTTTGCATGATGTGTATCAAAAAGGGTGTAGCAAAATCAAAACACGGGTAGCCATTTTGAAACATAGCCGCCATCTTGGATTATAATCACTTTGGGCGATGCCTCCCCATCTTATTTTCATTGTATAACAATAAACCATATTCTCACCAAAGGGTATATTCTTATCACAATTTGCAATTTTTTTTATTATTTCTGTTGTGAAGCACCTCAATTAATAAGCTTGCAATAGTCCACGGTAAGGCTGGAACAAGAAAGAGTTGTATCATCAACGAGATGGTTCATCGAATAAACTCTCATTTCCAATGCAATGCTACTTTTTGATGGCCCCGACAGGTGTTGCAGCGAATAATATTAACGGACAGACCCTCCATTCAGCTCTTAGAATACCTCCTTCTAGAAACGCTCTACCACAATTAAACAGTGATGCTAATATTTCTTTTGAAGATGAATTCAAAGACATTAAATTTGTTATTATAGATGAAGCCAGTATGCTTGGGTTGAACTTATTTTTCAAAGTTGATCAAAGACTCAGGGACGCTAAACCACAATTAGCAAACCTGCCATTCGGAGGTCTTTGCATTTATTTAGTGGGCGATTGGTCACAACTTCCTCCAGTATGTGATTATAGCCTTTACTCTATTGGAAAAAACGCTAAAACTATTCAGTCAAGTTTATTATATTTACAGTTCAAAAAGGTATTTTTTTAACACAAATAATGAGACAAATGGGAGATGAACAACGGTCTTTCCGAGAAACTCTTAATAGGATTTCGAATGGAAGTATTACTGAGCTTGATCATCAACTGTTATTTTCTCGATTTTTTGTCAATAATATTGAGGATAAGTCTTTAGAAAATGAACAAACGATCGCCTTGATTAGAGCTATACATAACTGCTCAGAAGCCCTTGCTGCATCTTCTGATGAAGCTCAAGGATTGTCTGCTGAATTACGTCTATGTAAAGGAGCCAGAATTATTTTAAGACGAAATCTTTGGGTGGCCAAGGGTCTCGCGAATGGATCAGTTGGCACAATTACTGATATAATTTATGATCCTTCTATTGAATACGTGGCTTATAGTGAACGTATGCCATTATGCATTCTCGTTCAATTTGAAAAATATACTGGTCCGACTATTTATGGAAGCTCAGTCCCTATTGTGGCTATTACGTCTTCGTTTAAACGGCGTGGAATCAGTTGTACACGTAAGCAGTTTCCTGTTATGCTTGGATACGCGATCAGTATTCACAGATCTCAAGGAATAACTCTGGATAAAGCAATTGTCGACATTGGTGATAACGAGTTCCAAGTTGGTCTAACTTATGTCGCATTATCGAAAGTAAAAACTTTGAGTGGATTGCTGTTGAAACCATCATTTAACTTCGATCGTTTGAAAAAAATTAACAGTAGTCATTCGATGAATGCACGTCGAAATGAATTACAGAGACTGTGGAATATATGTAATACAAAATAGATGCTACTTATAAAAAATATATGTCATCTTAACAGGATGCTACTTCCATTTACTGCATATTGTTATTATTATATTAAATATATTATTATTGTATATTATATTCAAAAGTTATTGTTATTATTGTATACTATGTTCAAATGTCTTACTTTTATTTGTTACACGCTATATGTAAATACTTTGTTATAAAATATAGTGTATAACTGATCATTTGCATCAATTTGTATTCTTATTATTGAACGCATTTCCCAAATATTTTTTTAAGATATGAACACATTCATTTCTATATTTAATGGAAAATTTCACATTTGTCTAGAACTTCGCCCCTTTGTGTCCGCGCTCGGGGACACCTAGTATTTTACTTCATGTTGATCGAAAATCGAATAATAGGGAGCACCGAGGTCAGTGTAATACACCTACAATGAATGAAGTTACTGTTGTCATAGTTAATCAAGTGTTTGGCAAAGGTAATGTAGTAATCCGTACTAGGGATGGTAGACTACATCGGACTGCAAAAACAAAACGGGTGTACGATGCTTTACACTTTACAGTATCCTTTAGTGTTTTGTCGAGGGGAAGATGGATATCACTTTACAATGAAACAAGTGAATATTATTACTGGAAGAGAAACAAATAAGTAAGTTTCAGCTTCAACGGCTGTTGAATCAAGATATTGCAGACACGTATGTTAAAATAGAAACGGAAAGAACCATTTTCATTCGTGCCAATCAAACTAGGTTGGGAACTGAAAGTTACATACATTTGCAAGATGCATTGACGAGCGATGAAGGCACTGAGAACCTAGGCCGTTTCGTTACTTTACCGTCGAACTCTGGTAGACCGCGATATACGCGAACGAACTCAGGAAGCTTCTGGCTATGTTTGCAAATATTCTCGCCCTCATATATTTATAAGTTCACTACAAATCGTAAGTGGAAAGAGATTCTTCGGGAGTTGCATCAGTGTCACTCATCTGAAGATCGACAAGACTTAGTAGCATGAGTGTTTCATTTGATATTGAAAAAATTAATGGATCTCTTAACATTACTCACTTTGTAATACTGGCAATTCAAATTATATTAAAATACCTATTATAATCAGATATTCGCTTGCGAGGCCGCTGCTAGTTTGAAATCTCACAAAATTGAAAACCATCATAATGAACGAAGTGTATGAAAAAATGTCATGCAACAACAATTTTTTAATATAAAATTTCTGAAGAGATTTTCATAACAGTATTTTTTTGAAAATTAATTTTGCTTTTGAATTACAAAATGCATTTTTAAGTGCAAGATTATTTTGTTGTCGGGTTACAGCACAACGAACAAATTTACAAATTTATTATTCACAGCAACATGATTATTTATAAAACATTACATGAATGGAGACCATGTGTGTGTGTGTGTGTGTCTACGGCGCTACATTGTTGTGTGAGCATGGCCTGTACTCCCGAAGGTAAATTAAAAATTGCCAATTGAGAAGAAAGAAAGAAGTTGTCTCGATGGCACATTTGTAGGCTATACTATCACTCCAGAAATTTAAGACTTAACTAATGATTTTGTTGAACTTTCCGGCCTAATACTATGGATTATGAGATGTGGGACTGAACAAAGACGACACAGCATATCTGCTCATTCAATGACAACACGCTATACGTAAGAAAGAAGTTTTCTGAATGGTACATTTGTAGGCACTGTACTGTCACTCCAGAAATTTATTTTCATTTACCGTTAGTTGTAAACAGCAAAATAACTTCGTGGACGTGGATAGCCGAAGTGACCTACGCCGGAGTATGATCAATGTCAGGCTATTTGGCAGTTTACGATCGGGCTAACAATGGTCGGACGGCATCTGTTGAGCAAATGAATCAAGCTTACCGTTGTGACCCACTTACGTTATGACAGTATCCACCCTACTGCATAAAATTCAACCTCCTCCCTGTCGATTTATGTTGCAGTTTCTTTACCTTTCTGTCGCTCACACTTTCGCCGACGAAAATCTATTTATCATTTTGTGCATAAGTCAAACATTAATACCAAAGTTCTAACTATTGTCGATGTCGCGAACTTCACGCCGCAATAGAAGTTACTTTATCAGAAGCTTAGATCTTATTTGCGATTGTGTTTTGGGTATTTCAGCTGTTACTTAATGAAATAAACGACAAAGTACTTATGTGATGATTATCCTTAAATAAAATTTTAAAAATCTTGAATGGAGAAATATAACCACGAAATTGACGGCTTGTGAAAAAAGTAACCATAAATTGGTCACTAAGTATTGTTACACTCTTAGGTAGGTCACTGGCCTGACACGTGCTTTACAAATCAAAGTTAATTAGAGTACACAAGGAACACCGCATGAAGAAACCTTAGTTTAAGAAGCGTATAAAATGGTTGATAATATGAGAGGAGTGATTATAGAATCGAAAATATGAGTGTAGAACGAAACGACAGAATTCTAGAGTCGAGTACAGAGTTTTGGAAAAAAGCCGCTTCAAGTTTCGAGAACATTAAAACGATATGTGTGTGTGTGTGTGTGTGTGTGTGTGTGTGTGTGCACGTTTCCGTGAACATATGTATCAATTTATCTATTTTGAAATTAATTTACCTACCAAATATAGAATTTTCACCATTGCCCAAAGCTTTATACTAAATTTTGAATACAATAAACGTACATCAAAACAATTCCTGCTCTACAAATCTACTGTTAATTCTTATGCATTAGAATGTATAAACTTGTAATATGGAATTTGAAAACTTTGTACAACATTCAAAGGATGCCAACTGATGGTCAATCAGTATTAGTGTTTAATTTATAGTCCGATTGGAAGGTGGGATGCTGTTTTAACTTAATTTTTGAACGGTTATGGTCGACAGAAGGGAAGAAGAGGAAGAAGGAGAATGGGAAGAGGAAGGAGGAAAAGAAGAAGAAGAAGAAGAAGAAGAAGAAGATGATGATGATGGTTGTGGTGCTGATGATGAAGAGGAAGAAAGACAAGTGCAAGAAGGATATGGAGCAAAATAAGTTTATTTCGATTTTATTTTTGAATTGGGTACTGAAAACGCTAAGCTTTCATTACTTTCCTATTACTGAAACACGTAACTTTATCTCTGCGACTGAGGAAATAAAATTTTACTCATCGTATATATATCATCTTCTAAGAATACAGCTCTCCTTTTATACGTCGTAATCTTATTTACGATACGGTGTCGTCAATGAATGCATATTCCAATACTTGGTACACAAAATCCATGCTTGTACGAACGGACTACAAATTGAAATTGATTCACAGATTGTCTTGTTTAGTAAGATTTTTAATTTTATTTCCTAAGATAACTTTAATATATATGTTATTAACTAAAATTTTAAAAATTAAAGTAATCAAGATTATAGGTCTATTAACCATTGCTACAAATGTTGAAAAATATGTAGAAAGAATTATTTGCTTTTTCTATTCTCACGCGAACCCGCATATGCATATAATTAAATTAATCGGTGCTTTTCACAGAATTTGATTTTTAGAAAGCAAACTAGTACACACTGATACAACTTAAAATATTTTACACGTAATAATTGGGTAAAAATTTATTATATAAGGTTTCTTTGTACAAGAAGAGGTAAAATTCGGCAATAAGTTATACGTTTTAAATTGTCCCGTCCCGTCACAGAAAGAAAGTCTACTCATTATAGTTGATATAGAAGTTCATCATTATCGTCAGCGTCACTTGAAAAATAAAACAATTCTGAATTGGCCGTTATCAATAAAAATATTCGCATACATGTTATCAGAAATATTCTTTTTTTTTTAACGAACAATCTACTGTGCATAAGCACTGTCGTGCATACGTGTGTTTATAGAGACCTACTTGAAGATGCCAAGTTTCTGTGACTGGGATGAAGTCTGTGGAAACACAGTACGCATTACAGAAATGTATTTTTATAAGTAATGGTTATTTCATAATACCCTGAAAGAGATAACTAAAAACTGTAACAAACCACCATAACTTGAGTACAGACATTCCCTTGTTTGCGAACAGATTATAACAAGTAAAAGAGTTTTTCCAGTAAGAGTGTGGTGAACTTTTATATAGCAACTACGGAGTTCACAGAATTGATGAACCTTTGGTTACAGTGTATTAACTTGCGAGCAAATAAACGGGAAATATTGAAACATATAACAAGGTAGAGATGAAAACAGAAATAGGCCTACAGATTGCAAAGTAAATGTAGTACTAAGTAACGGAAATACATATTTGTGAGAGGCTATGAATCGATGGAGAGAAAAGTGAGAAAGGAAGGAAGATTACAAAAGGAACAATAATTACAACAATTTACAGGGATAATGAAAATTGGCAATACTGTTTTCAAAGGATTTTACGACCTTATAAATATAAAATAATCGTAATCTAAAGAAAATTGTATCTCTTAACAGAGCTGGAACTTTCACCTCAAGTAGTTTCAGGCGACTTACACAATACCCGATACCTCTGAATGCATGATATCTTTGAATATATTTGCGACATTAGAGTAACTTGGGCTCGGATACTGATCTAAAAAAGCGTTCAAAATCACCTAAAAATTACTGAAAAATTCCAATAAAGTAACCTAGAGACTTAACAAAACATTCCTCATAAAAACACAATTTCTTTATTCCACTAGTCATTAATGCATTATAGCCATTAATGCAACACTTAAATTCATTGATTAAAACTTATGTGGCAAGAGCAAACTTAAAGTCAGGTTTAACATAGTAGGAAAAATAATCTTTAAATTACAAAGGGGAGTAGGTAAGGGGTATATTCTCAGTCTTATACTACTTTGTATTTACGATAAAAGGATAATAATAATAATATGGTAATAATATTAATAATAATTGTAGTAGTAGTAGTAGTAGTGGTGGTGGTGGTGGTGGTGGTGGTGGTGGTGGTGGTGGTGGTAGTAGTAGTAGTAGTAGTAGTAGTAGTAGTAGTAGTAGTAGTAGTAGTAGTAGTAGTAGTAGTAGTAGTAAAAGTGTTGGAGAAAGCCAGAAAAGTATTGCAAATTAACAAAGACGGAACTAAAATATTGATTATAAATAGAGACGTGATATCAATCAGGAAGATGAAGCCAAAATAGTAATGTACACGTAGTGAAATGATTAGTCTGTGTAGGAGCTCTCCTGAGAAATGCAAGGAGGAAGAAATTACAAGAAGAGCAGGAAAGGTAAAATATGTCCTGGCACAATTTAAGATGATGGGTGGCCATGATATACCACATTGAAACAAAAAACAACACTCATTTAATTAATGGCCATCTGTCCTGTGTATTCATATTTTGCTCAGAGTGGTGGACAGTGAAGAAAATTGATATTACTAGATTTGAAAACTTTGAAATTAGATTGTGGAGGACAATACACGAAATATCTAGAATATATAGAAGAACTAGTCGGTCCGTACTAACAGAATTAAAAATATAAAGCCGTAGATCTGGACAGTAAAGCGTCGAATAATCAAATTTTCCGGACCCGTAATGAGAAAATGTAACTCAGAAAAACTAATAACACAAGGTGAATGTTGCGTTATTATCAGTGTGGTACGCAGCCCTTTCTCCAGTGTTAACTGTCTGAAATGGAATCACCTACATGCCGTTATAAAAGTACTTAATTTAAGACTGTTCTGTTTGTTAAGAGGAATATTCGCATGTAACAATCCTCAAAATATAGGTCTTCACAATTATATAATACAATGCAATTACAATTGCATGCATATTGGCAGCCAAACTGGAACAAGAATTAATAAAAATTCTACCACTGGATTAACAATTAAATCCACAAACACTAAAAATGTGGATTTCCCAAGCATATGGGAAACGATGTACTCAGATTTATCATCTGAGTAACGCAGTTTGAGTATTCAAATTATTCGATACTCCAAAAATATTAAAGTGCATTAATATATACAACAAATATGTACATTATGTAAAATTAAGAAACATTTTCAGGGTATATAAAAAATCTGAAAGTAAAATTGATAAAAATAAAGGCACGAAAATTACAAAATAAAAACAAAAAACTAAACAAATTGAGTAAGACGTTACACTATTTAAAAATGGCATATAAAACTTCAGATCCTGGGAATAATAATGCAATTTTAACCTAATTATAAAACCAAAGTCTATAGAAAAATGAAAATATAAATAAATAAATTGATGAAGTGATCTCGCAAGATTCAGAAAAGTATTTTATAAAGTACTTTCAGTGGTAAGTCATAGAGTTTGTAAAATAGCATTTTGAATATCATTAATTTTATTTAAGGAAAACTGTAAAATACTTCATAAATCATGTTATTATACATTTATAATATATAACAAGGAAACGAGATTAGGTGAGACGTGAAGTAAAATTGGAAGATTAATTTAGAAGAAAATTTTTACAGCCTACGCGCGAAGGGTGACCTATCTCACTGAAAAACAACGGCTGAGACCCTAATTAGAATGGAAATAGCAGTGGAAAGTAAAAAATCCCAGGAGAACGCCACAAATTAGAAACAGAAACTAAATTGTAAAATTTATTGCCTGTACGTGGAAAATACACAGTGAGAACCTCAGATTCTGGTTTAAAATCACAAATTGTTGTTGTCGATCGCAACCTCCTCAGAACGAGACAATGATAAATCATTTGTTTTATAAAACACTCGGTAAATATGTACCAGTGTAGACAAATGAGAAGCAATAATTCAGGTGTCTGTAAAAGCAGAGTTCCTTCTTTCATATAAACTGACTTAACGAAAGTAGAACACACGCGCACGCACACACACACACACACACACACAATTGCCGTGTAATACAATACATTAATTCAATTTTCTAGTAACATCATTCTAACATGAATCCTAGATGTTTAAGGTCGATACTTCTGTAAACTGTTTACAAATTATGTCTTTTGGAATTTGAAAGCCTTTGTAACGTTATTCTGATTCAGAGCGTACTAGTTGTAACGCATTCTGTATTCCTGTTACTTTTAAAACGTTTAATTCATTAGCTCAATTTCTGACGGTTTCTAAAGTTGAATGGTATTAACATTTTAAACTGATTTCGTAATCTTACAGACATAGAAGAGCAGCAAAATTATTTGAAAAATTCAATAAACGCAATAACACATTAATCCACATGTTAAAAATATATTTATAAAATAAAATTCATATAATTGCTCATAAAATAATTTAACATGGTAAATACTCGGAAACATTTATGTGAAAATTAAAGTTTGAAATAACCTGGTAATGGTTTTTAAATGTTCAGAATTGTATAATCGAAACAATAAAGTACGAGTTAAAATATTTCGACTTGAAACATTTAAATTGTTAAGACAAGGAGCGCTTGTAAAAAAGCGAATTTTTGAGTATATATAACATAAAATTTTAAGATTAAATTTGTGAAATAGCTCAAAGATATCTTGTATACTTCTACAAAGACAGATTTAAAAAATTCTCTGTTAAATAGTTAAGGAAAGATTATGTTTATCAATGAAACTAAAGTAGTTCACACACGTTCTGTTTCTGTATTCTCAGAAAAACAGGGGAACAACTTCAAACAACGATCCCGCTTAAATTATTTTAACAGTAAAGTTGAGAACGGGGTTCGTTCGTGTGTAAACATTAAATACGTCGTTAATGTTACATGCACGGAGTGTTTATGCTATTAAATAACAAACTGTCTTAGTTTAACAAGTGAAGTATTTAAATTACTTAAACAAGTATAAAGTAATGACACACTGACATCATGCGAGTTGCTGTCGCTTTACTTCTTCAAAACTAATTTGCATGTAAGCAGAGTTAAAATACTGTAAGCGTTTTCAAAGTACGAGAGGACAAAATACAGACGCAGGAATTCATCGTCATCTCTTTAGAGAAGGGAAACAGAGAAGGAGAAAACACAAAGGCAAATGAAGTGAAGGACAGAAAGGAGGAGACTGACTGAAAGAGAGGAAGGAAGAATTGGAATAAAAGGGAAATAAGTGACAGAATGTACGCAGCAAATATCTTGTGTTTTTTCAGTGTCTTCCTACTCAATATTTGAGTTGTATCCTGCAACAAGACATATAAAGACTCCTTCTTCTTTTGTGGTAACTTCCCGTCTTTACTGTTCTCACAATCCTCCGAAATGTCCAAACCGCTAATACTAATCCATTGTCTCTTCAATGACCTTCTTATCTTTCCGTTTGGAATAAATTTCAATGAAAAACACCTACCAACATTTTTTTTGTTATTCTTCTTTTACCGACCGAAATTTAAATCACTCAGTTCACTAACATGTTCAGCCCCCTTTGTCAGTGCACAGTTCTTCACTCTGCGCTTTGTAGTCTGTATGACATCATTATACAATCACCGTAGACATTCACTTATATACTTAAGCAATGTATACAATCATTAAAATTCATTTTAAAAGTAATGCATATTTTTTATCAGATCCCAGTCGTGGTCCACGTATCACGACCATGTTATTTGTTGAACGCAGCTCCTGTATTATGTATACATTTCTTATTTTAAACATTATATGAAGCAGCTAATGATATCCGAGTATCAAAAGACAAACAACACGTTTACTTAGTGTTTTGAAATATTATAAATCACTTCTGAAATCACCGATTTTAACAGTCTCCAACACAGTCAATATTATCCATCTAGCCAGTACACATAACCATCAAGTATTGTGTGTGTGTGTGTGTGTGTGTGTGTGTGTGTGTGCGTGTCCCTCTTGTTCGATCGTAATTGCTAGCCTTTCTTAGCAATTATTAGAACTACCAATACGTATACGTTTTTTATGTAACGACTGAAATTTTGTAATATGGGTACAAAAAGCAACAGATTTTGTGGCTACATATTGATGTGACATTCTTGGTGGCGGTGGGAGACGTCGCGACGAACACATAAGCTCATTCAGTAGGCTCCTTTTACAATGTATACGTACAAGATTTAACATGTGTAATACAAACACTACAACTAAGTGAGAGTAAGTAGGTCTAATAAGAAACTAAACAACAAAGAAAAGACAACTAATTAAGTCAAAGAGCACAACCCACTTCACACGTTTGCAGTAAGTACACAGATTGCCAACTATGGTCACCGACATAAATAATTTTTCCGAAAAATGTTTACTTCCAATCTTTGAAACAACTCAAAGGTGTCTTGTACGGTTTTTTGAAATTCTGTGTCAAATAACTGAACAAATATTGTATTAGCTTAAATGAATTATATTTTAATTACAGATTTAAATCGTATGGCACAACTTTTTTCTCACATAACCGCCCATGATTTTTAATACATTCGCCCCATTTATATGGAGTTTCTTACTCACTACTGTCACTTAAGCGTTTGATAAATGTTTAAGTAGGCAAGAGTTCTTCGTTTTTAATTCAAAATCAGTAATTCTCAACCGCTTTTCCATGAGCAACTGTGACACGATTTTAAATTTAGCGTTTCATAATTGGATAAGAGAAATAAACGATAGATAATAAAGAACATACAATTACAAAACCTACGGGCAATAATCACTCACACGTACGTACGTATGAGTGTTTACACTGAACTTTGTGTATGTTTGGACTGAACGATGAAGATGATAAAAACACTGTGTACTCAAAAGTGATCCGATAATTAATATAAGTACAGTTTATCTGTCAGAATAATATATTCAGTGCTGTAGGCATACTAGATTTTACACAAGTTCGTTAAAATCATAAAATAATTTCACGTTCCCGTGCCAATGAAGAAGTTATGGGGAGGTTGTTTCCGACGTAAACCTGCGTTGACACCATCAAAGATAAATCGAAACCAACACATTACAGTTCAAGCAAACTATGCCAGTTAGGAGTGGTGCACTTGTAAACAAATCATTACAATGACACTATACATGACTGAACATGTAAAGCTTCTCCACACAAACTGTGCAAAGTACAAACAATTAGTTCACCAGAGACAGCCTCTGTTCAGTGGGTTAGAGTGAATATCGATCTGATTAGCAGTACAGTTACAAATTGGGATACTAACAAGTCATATTGCTTACTAATTCTATTTGCATCTCCTATGCGTATAAACTGAAAGGTAACTAAAAAACTTCAATACAAAAGAAATAACAAAACAACTTTAATACTTGTATAATTTTCTATACCCTTGGGAAAAGTTTTTATTTTGTAGAAAGTGAAGAGCAAATACAAATGTAATAGGCAACTCACAGAGAGACGTGCTCAAAGTAGTTCTTATTTACGCAATTAATGCTTTGTAGTTATTGTATACTGATCCTTGAAATTTAACAATGTCTCAGACGTCTGCGATTCAAAGCTGTACCTAACCTGTTACTGCCGCTTGGTTGTGTAATAAATGAAACACAACCTTTCCTTGAAACAACAATAATTGACTCGGCAAAATTCACTTGAACTTATTTGAGAGGTCACAGTTTTTGCATGCTAACAAAAATGTGTAAACCGGGCTGTTAAAAAATCAGCGCTAATAGAACAACTTTGGTAATTTACTGTACAAGGTCGCGTTAGACATTCGATACCTCATTACATTTGGATCACTCTGAAAAGTTATTAAGTGGCCAATTTCATATTTATCACTATAATATGTCACTAAGCCATCGGCGTTCAAAAACTTTTTTGTTGCGGATTTTCAGTAGGTTCCTTAAGAAACCAAAAATATGTTTTGTTTAATATGTCGTTTAACACACCGTGTGGGCAATACTGTGGTGTGGCATTAGATCCATAATGCATCATATAACGATGACTTTCATATAATCACATTGTAATAATTGTAATGACGGCAAAGATATTTATCATAGACAATGAAAATTATCACAATATAATTACTATGCTGACATTTTATCTGTGTATAGTTCAATGTAATTATTGTCTGTAGTAAATACCTACTAATTTATGTTGCTGATACAGTCCAGC
Source organism: Magicicada septendecula (assembly GCA_034769895.1). Classification (NCBI taxonomy): domain Eukaryota; kingdom Metazoa; phylum Arthropoda; class Insecta; order Hemiptera; family Cicadidae; genus Magicicada; species Magicicada septendecula. The sequence goes on from CM068371.1 coordinate 266,642,627, forward strand.
ACAACAATTAATTTTCCGATTTAATTTTTAGGACTTATTCAGCTGCGTTTATGCTACCAGTAGTATAATCAATATATTTTTGAAGCAGTTTTTATAAATAATTATCTGTGTTATCTACAGAACATCTACGTACCTAGATCATGGTAAAAGTAACTTGTTAAAACACCTGAAAAAATGTTTAATAATATCCCGAAAAACGCCGTTTTAAAAAACACATTAAATTTATTTCGTCCTATATTATCCACCTTGTAGTAAATATATGTAAAGGGGGAACAAAAATAAAATGCCTTTTAAGAATTTTCATTTGTCCAGCTTCTGTGGACAGGAGGTGAAGATAGGTGTTTTTATAGTAAAAAATATCGGTATGGAGAACCATACACGACTTCCATGTTCTAAGATTTATATTTAAATTAATCATTTACGAAATAAAATGTTTCCATAGAAACCACTTCTTTCCACTTATTGCTTCAGCCTTAACCACAGTACTGTGGTCACTAACGTTTACCACCTCACGATAGTGCACTCAATTTTCACTGACGATGGCAGTCGATAGCACTGCCGAAACGTCTGGTTTTGTAGAAAACATTGGATCAAGCCCAAACAGCCCAAGAAGGAATTTTAACAACAAACTACTTCTTTGTTGCCGATAACGTAGTACACATATAAAAATTATCCCCTCCCCATTCAACTATAATTTTCATTTATAGAAAATTACTCCCACCCCGTTCAACTAGCCTCTTCATTTATAGACATTTACTCTACGTTTCTACAGTGGATTATTAAGATCTTCTTATCAGGATAATTTATATATCAAAATTACGTACTTTACTCTTGTTACAACAAAAAATGTTTCTGGTAAACTGCCCTTTCCCCGTAACTGATCTTCACCAAAATCACTAGGCCTTGAGTATACTACAACTCAAGCACATATGTAAAAAATTATTTGATTCTGTTTGAATTTACGGCAGTTATCGTTCGTCATGAAAATATTTCTCTTGTTACAACATAAAATGTTGCAGGTAAACTGCCCCTTTCCCTTAACCGATCTTCACCAGAATCAACAAACCTCGAGTCTCCTACAACTCAGGCACTTATGTAGAAAGTTATTTGATTCTGTTTGAATTTACGGCAGTTCGTCATGAAAAAATTTCTCTTGTTACAACATAAAATGTTACAGGTAAACTACCACTTTCCCTTAACCGATCTTTACCAAAATCAACAGACCTTGAACTCTCTATAATTTAGGTAAGTATGCAAAAACTTATTTGATTCTGTTTGAATGTGCGGCAGTTATCGTTCGTCATAGAAACAATTACTCTTGTTAAAACATTAAAAGTGGCAGGTAAACTACCCCTTTACCTTAACCGATCTTCACCAAAATCAACAGACATTGAGCTCTCTGTAGCTGAGGGAGGTATGCAAAACATTAGTTGATTCTGATTGAATGTACGGCAGTTATCATTCGTCAAAAGAAATTACCCATGTTAAAACATAAAACGTTGCAGGTAAACTACCCCTTTCCCTAAACCGATCTTCACAAAAACAATAGATCTTGAGAACTCTACAATTCAGAGTTGCATGCAAAAAATTATTTGATTATGTTTGAATTTGCCGCTGTTATCGTTTGCCATAGAAAATACCCTTGTTAAAACATAAAACGTTGCAGGTAAACTACCCCTTTCCATTAACCGATCTTTACAAAAAACAATAGGTATTGAGAACTCTACAATTCAGAGCTGTATGCAAAACATTATTATTTGATTCTGTTTGAATTTGCGGCTGTTATCGTTTGCCATAGAAAAAAATCTACAGACACACAAACAGACACACATACACACAGACAGACAGACAGACACACAGACACTTTTCGAAAAATGACTTTTTTCATGTTTTGAGTGTAGTAAAATCAGAATCTGCAATGATCTCGAACACGATTTTTTTTGCCTTCGCCATACTTCCATTTCCTTAAGGGACATGGAAGTAATACTATTCAATTATTTATGTTTATATTCAGTTATAATAGTAATCATATGTTTAAGTGTTTATACATCATACTGGAGTGCTTTGATGTCTAGGCTCTAGGCTACTTAGTGTTTTAATCTGTGTTCCTTTCAAGTAGTTTTTTCTCATTAAATGAATCGTTATTCAGACGACGGTTAAGTCTGTGACATAAATACGAAACATGTGGTTTTCATTTTGCCTTGGATGTAGTAAAGACATATTTCAATGTGTTAGTGTATAGGAGTATGTAGCGTATGCGATCTTATAATGTGCGATTACAGTCACGATCATGATCATGAAAATATACATGTTCTCCCCACACACTTTAGGCGATGTGAAAATCTAAAAGGTGATGGACCTTCTTTCTTTGAACAAACTATATCATAACATACGTTTCGACTTAATAATAGGTAATATAACGAAGCATCATATGCATAATAACGATAAGTCCATCACATGATTCAATATCCGAAGAGGGCTTCTAAACTTAGAATCCTCGTTATTGCAGAAATCACAATTTTGGACTAGATGCAAAACCGACGCCAAAAAAATAAAACTTATTGAGGAAAACTACCAGGTACCATTCCATACAACACGAGAAAACCGAAGGGGATTTCTCGGAATTATCGCAATTATCACAAAACGAGAAGTCAAAAGAGTACTGCACATGTAGATACGTACACAAATACATACATACTTATATAATTACTTACATACAGTTATAGGTACATACATGAAACTGTAATATCTTGTTCGTTCCCCCCTCCCCAAAGTGGCTAAAATTTTCCTTTATTTCATCACACACACGCGCGCGCGCGCTAAGTTAAATATCTTTGACCCCAGATAAAGATACTAGGAAAATGGATGCTACACTTTCCTTAAGGCAACATAATTAATAAACTGGTACAGTAGTGAATTTATATTTTAAATGTCAATTTCCGAAAAGTTATGAAAATCTTAGTTTGTAAGATACTGAAAACTTTATGCTCGAAAATGAACAGTGTGTGTGTTCGCGCGGTACACGTATGTGCCTCGGAAGCCGTCTATTCGAATATTAGAGAAAAGCAAGCGCTTTGTCGGAGGCTGCATACAACTAAGCCACACAGGCACTCAAACAACGGTAACTGTGCAGAAACTCGGTTCTGAAACCAAATGAACGGCAATTAGCACAAGTACGACGAACTGGCACATAGAATTCAATGGTATGTAATATAATAAACATTGATAGCGTCTGTTACAAGTCAACTTGTGCTTTCAGTTCTGATTAAAACGTAATCAAACAGCGCATGAGATGATTCCTAACGTATACATTTCATTACGAATGAATGAAAACGCAGTGCAGACTACGACTAACTTTATGTGGCTTTCATTCTTGGTGCTCACAATTGATTGTTGTCTTGATCTGACGTTGAATACTTGAGTACTAGCAAATTATTACACCACCGCAATTTCAAGATCCGTAACAATGGTTTATAATAATACACCGCTTGCAAAATAATTCTCCTTTCCGTGTATTAAATGTGTTATCTGTTATTAACTCATGATATGTCTTCATCAGTGACGCGTTGTCGGCTGAGAGAAGCAATCCAGTCCACCTATGCATCTATTACATTGGTAAGAGGATACCAATCTTCCGTGTGGCTGACATAGGACTACTATATTTTAAAACGAAGCATTCTCACTGCCATACTCAATGAAATTATTGCCTTAAAAATGATTTCCTTACTCTGCATCAGGAAGTCAATAAAGCCATAGATATATTTTATAAATATAGAAATTTATAAAAATATATAGATATATATAAAGCCATCTATATAATTTACCGTATCGAATAACTTTTTTAAATTTCCGGCCCACTGAGTCTGTAGAGGCGCACTATTATACCTTAAAATATTGATTACAGTGATCAGTACATAATGACCACAGTTTGTCCCTAATTTTTCTGACTACCTAAATAGTATGTAAATTAAATTTAAATATAATTGAACTTCGCGATGGGAGAGTAGGTCATAACCTGAATCTGACCCTGAAGATTTCATTAGTGCAAAGGCGAAGATGACCTATCTTCTAATAACCAAAACGCGAACGCGCGTATGTCTCTGTGTCCATGCATGCGTGCGCGTGCAATCGAGCTGTCGTAAGTATGCAGTACTTGAATGATTTCATAGACGTCAACACTTTTAGATGTATAATTACTAATAAGTATCAGGGCAGTAAATTAGGTGACTGCCAATTGGCATGAAACTGCATACTCACATCTAAGTTTACTGTAAACATATAAATAAATGTATGTATATGAAATCAAAAATAATTTTAAAGGTATTATTAGAAAATTACCAAACAATATTCTACACATTTGTCATGATGCCAAATTACTTCAACTTTATTTCACACATAGGTAGATTTCTGAAGGTCTATTTCTTTATTTTGACAATACAAAACTGACGGTAAATAAACAATCACAGAATATGTATACGGACACAGTAATGTATGGAATTTGTTTAAGTGTTCACAAAATCTGTAATTTAAAATTTTAACGATAGGATAAACTTTTTACCAGTTCATAAATTTTGCACTGGTAACAACGAAACTGAGAACAAGTAGTTACTGCCAATTGGAAATAAACAAAAAATGGAATACAAAATTCGACGAGATTTTATAAAAAGTTGTTTGCAGATACAATCTTATATGTGAATAATACGCAAGTGCACTCCACAGATTCTCTCATTCGCTCCTCATAATTCCTTATTCATAACGCACAAGTAAGCCAGCTGAAATACAAAAACAATCGAAAACTTGTGTATCAGACACAATCATAAACAGAAAAAAATTCAATACATTATGTTAACATATTACTGCAATAAATTACAGTCATTAAACTCTGACGTAAATACACGATATATATAGTCTTAGATGTCTTATTACCGATACTAAATCCTATTACTTTACCGTGGACACACACACACACACACACACACACACACACACACACACACACACACACACACACACACACACACACACACACACACACACACATATACAAATGACATAATACTATTTGTTGGTTTGACTGAGAGTGAGAAGGGTCAGAACTAAGCTATGTGTAGTGGGTAGATTGAGATAATCGTTCGGCAACCCCTTACAGAAACTAGAGGGTAAGCTGTCATTTTCAGTTGAAACCGATTTATATCTTACCCACCAACCCGCACCCTCTGTGTGCCTGTATCGTAGCTTTTCAAACATTTGTTATTAATAAAAAAATAAATTTCCTTTACGTACTGTTATTATTTCAAATTAATTTTCTGGTAAAACGCAGCTGAAATGATGTGACGAAAGCCAAATACACGTAGGCCTATCTGCTAAGTGTCAGCATGTGCGAGTGCTAAGTATTAACACCTTTATTATGGCTAGTGGCAGAAGGACCTTGTTCCTGTACATGACGATTGGTACAAACGCTGTCATTCTAGTATGAGTTTTCGATAATTTCTTTCCTACCATTATTTATATATCTCATACACATCTTCATCGAAGGCACTGCAATCCAACAATGAGTTCTGGTCTGTTTCTTGTGCTCTCACGGCCGGCGTCATTATTATTAAAATTACTATCCGGCCTGTAAGGCCGTGGTCTTCCATTACTATCCGGCCTGTAAGGCCGTGGTCTTACATTATTATCCGGCCTGTAAGGCCGTGGTTTTACATTACTATCCGGCCTGTAAGGCCGTGGTCTTCCATTACTATCCGGGCTGTAAGGCCGCGGTCTTCCATTACTATCCGGGCTGTAAGGCCGCGGTCTTCCATTACTATCCGGCCTGCAAGGCCGTGGTCTTCCATTACTATCCGGCCTGTAAGGCCGTGGTCTTCCATTACTATCCGGCCTGTAAGGCCGTGGTCTTCCATTACTATCCGGCCTAAAAGGCCGCGGTCTTCCATTACTAATCGGACTGTAAGGCCGCGGTCTTCCATTACTATCCGGCCTGTAAGGCCGTGGTCTTCCATTACTATCCGGCCTGTAAGGCCGTGGTCTTCCATTTTCTTCGTTTCGAAACGTGTTAAATGGAACAGACGTTTCGGCCTCACCTCTGTAGGCCATCATCAGTGTAAAGGCTTTGCCACTGTACTGTGGTTGTACTGACGTACAACTTGTCACTGCGTTAAGCCCTTACACTGAAGATGATCTCCACGAGTGGGTAGTAATTTCAATAATAATGAGATCTGGTGTCATGAAGGAGTCTTCGCCATTTTGGCCATCCTCTCCTGCTCAATCAAATATCTGTTAAACCAAGGTGTTAGACAAGGGTGCAGTATATAATCTACTCTTTGTAACAATTATATTGACAATCTAGTAAGCAAATGGAAATATCTAGTGAACCCTCGTATTAAGTTATCACAAGACAGATACTTAATGTGCTGTTGGTTGCTGACGACTTGCTTGTACTTCAAAATACAGTATCTCATTTGCAAAAATCTGTTTTCCAGCTTCATCAAATTTGCAAACAACACAATATGAAATTTTCCACTATAGAAACAAAGATAATGGCATTTCGAGGCAAGGAACCAATAAGAACAAAAATAGTGATTAATTCTAGGAGAGGTCAGCCATTTTAATAATTTGGAAAATGATACTGGCTATGACAGGAATTATGATATTACCTTGCCTGCCTGACAGGAAACAGACAGCCTTGCCTATGCTGTGTTGTGAAGATGATGATGATGACTTGCGTATAATATTTTATGGTTAATATTTCTACGATGCACACTGTTAATTATGAAAGTTATGAAATAATATAAGGTTTCTTTTACGTTTAAGAAATTTGTAGCACTAAATTATCTGCTTAAAACTTAAAATTGCTTTCGGGGAAGATATCAGTAAATACAAATATTTGTTTTGAGGTTTTGAAAAATAATGATTAAGTTTCAATTTTGTTATTGTTTTTCAAATATCTGAGAATGTAACTAACTACACATAAAATGAAGAAAATTTTCATGTGCCGTGGAATACTGTCGAATGTAGTAACATAAAACTTATTATACGGAAAATTATTACTTTGGATACAAGCCACTTGTGGAATGATCCAGTGTAATATGCTGTTTAGAAAACACGTTCTACATACCTTATAAATGAACACAAAATATCTGTAACATTATGTGAACTCCTGTCTGTGATACCGATAGCTTACAGGCATGTTCTGTAGGTAACAAGAAAGACAGAAAGCTTCCATATTATTATTTAATATTTAGGCAGTACGGAATACACCGTAACTTATAAGGGGTGGTTTTGACGTGGTGTCAAAACTTTGCAAATCAAGACTTTGATAACTAGTCTAGTATTTTCATTAGCACAGTGTTTCGTCTCAGTTGTACATAATTTCAACCTGCCATTGTACCCTCAATATCCTGTGACATATCAACTAACTAAACACATTATTCAAACATCCGCCACCTTATTACCAACTGAATGAATGGCATAATGGAAGGCCAGTTCAAAGTAGGGCCGGCCTGTTTTATGTGAACCCTTTCATTGGTGGACAAAGCTCTCTCAAAACCTAAACGAACACAATTGAGTAGAATCCAAACATGGCAGTTGTTTGGTTTTAGTTCTGCGTTCTCGTAGCAGATAGGCGGTGATATTAGTAGTATTTATAATAGTTTGAATAGTGGGGGAGGTACACTTTGTTTGCTCCTGAAGTTCGATAAGTGAAAGAACAATTCATGAAAACAGGAGGCGGTTTCAGAAAGAAAGAGAATACAGCATACAAGAATTCGATTGGATGAAATGGAAAACCGAGGATGTGAATTAAAATTCACCACGTGTTCGCTAAACATAAAAGAGAATAGGTAACCAACCCTTTCCGCGATTGGTGTAAATATCTAGAGTGGGGTAGTTACGTCTCTGGAAAGAATGGCCTCCATTTTCAGTTCATGTTCACTAAGGGTAGAGTATAGTGGATGGGGATGATTGTACCTGAGAAGAAAACGGAAGCAGAAACTTTCATGAAATTAAGGGTTGCTTTGAATAAAAAAATCTTAGATTGAATTTATACGTGAAATAACTGAGAAAAACATTTTTTAAAGAAAGAAATATTTTCAATAGTGATCAATTACTTTAGAGTTAGTGATAGAATTGAAATAATTCTCATTATCATATAAATTACGAGTTATTATGAAGTCGAGAAGTTGAAGAAACTGTAAAAAACCGTCTTAAAACTTATTAATAGTAAATTTATTTTCGCAGCATTATTATAATCGTGGAACATGATATTAACCAACGGTTTTCTTAATATCAGCGGGCTCATAGGTTAATGTTCTCACGTCATGATTGTAAGTGCTTATCATTTTGTGGCTAAAGGATTTAGATGCATATTCATGATTCATCATCCACTCAGCATAAAATTAAAAAACGTTTAGCTGTATTTAATAGCTGAATGATTTAAACGTTATAAAATAATAAACAAAATTCATACCAGTAATAATTATAATCAATTATATAGTAATAAAAACGATAGTAACAAATATACTTTGTTTTATTAACAGAGAAATAATAATTTAATCCATAACGTAATAAACTCTAACAATTTAGTTCATAAATGGTATTACAATAATAACGAACTTATATAAATTGTTTGTATGTCATAATTGTATGCGTTGTAATTATTTTAAACTAAACCTACTCAAACGTTTAAAAATCTAAGAATAGATGAAATGTAACTACATTAGACTGAATGAGTAGCTTTTTTAATTATAGCAGTTTACCCACGCTAGATTTATAACACATACGAAGACGTAGGACACATTTATTTCCAGCACGTAGACGAAAATAGGGTTCAAAAATTAAGACTGTTCAAACCGTCCGTAGGCTTTGAGGTAAATATATACAAGATCTTCTGGGAAGAAAAATTCTGTGATGAGACTTAAGGAAAGGAGTTTATGAATGTATTTTCATTATCATCGTTGGAAATGCTTTCGTTATTGACATATGGAACCGTCAGTAGAATTATCAACGACTACAGCTATACGGCTAGTGAAGTCCGAATCAAATGCCAATCCATACAGAGTAACACAGAGTAGTGATGTAGCTGCAGTGTATAGCCAGCCATCCAGACGTGCGATGCGGCTTAAATCATTCTGTTTGGGTAGCCACGAAAACAGCGGCCATCACAAACCATTTGTCATCTCGCTGGCTGCCCAGTTAGTTGTGTTTATTTTCCGGATTTCCTACGACCGTCCGGTTCCAGCCTGGATGACACGATGACAGACACCGACCCAAGTGTTTAGAATTATTATCGCTACTATTTGTTTTTCTCACAATATGTGTCCGACTGTCTATCAATTTTCAATGTTCTTTTTGTACTGTGAATACATTACAGCAGCTGGCTACAATAAGCTGCAGTCAGTCGTGTTAGTTTTAGGAGGGAGGAATTGCCATCCCTCCGTCACGTTTGGCATGAAAAAAATGTTATCGTGTAAAAAACGCTGAGCTAACAGACCATATATTTTAAATCCAAAAGCTGAATAAAATATAAAAATATAATTTGGTGTGGTTTAAACGACAAATCTTTTTTTTAATATTTATTCAAATACAGAAATAATATACATTTTTGTCAAATGAAGTTTATTATTTCTTCGCTTGTTATGTAAACTTTTGCACATAATGAAAAACAGTTTGTTCTTTTCAAATTATCTTTTTAGCCGTATTTTTATCATGTTTCTTAATGTCCTAACAAAAGAACTAAATTTTGTAATGTGACTTTTCTTATTAATTAAATAGGCTCATAAGCATAACCAAGGCACAAGAGTTTTGCATAGTGGCCTAATAAATATAAATCTAAAATTTACAGAAAGTTAAAATATTAATTTTGTCTTACGTTACAAACTGCATGTATTATTTTAGGTTCTAAGTTGTAGAACAGATAGGAGACAAAACACGAGTGAAAATTAAACAGACGACCACAACACAGACGACGTGAAAATAATAGTTTGACCAATGTTTGTTATTTGACGCCTTTTTAACTACTTTTATGGTCGGTTTTTGCCGCGGTAATAATGTATAAAAAAAGTTATAAAGAATTTAGCATCAGTCATTTGTAACTATTGTAACATCGCGGTTTTTCTTAGAGGTATTAGCGAAAACTTTGTATGTTGCTTATAGGGTGTTCGTCTTATTTAATTAAGCTCCCAATGTTGTGTACGCCAATCTGTAACGTACTGCCTTGAGATATTAAAGTTTCCGCCTCTCCGCAGTCGCCACTTATGAATTATAATAACTGAAGTTTAAAAAATAAAGTATTTTGTAATGTTACTCAATCTAAGCAGAAATCGAGAGTGTGTGATTTGGGGTCAAGTAGGGAAGTTGTTCAGCCTTATGAGGAAGAGAGAGTAAGTACCGATTATTTACACTCGGTTTAGGCGATTTCTGCTTTTTCAAATGGTTCGCTGTGATTTAAATCAGCTGATTGTGAGACGAGTTTCCACGCCTAGTTTAACCAGCCTACACTATAGCAAAATATGATCCGATGGGTTGATCTCTTCTGTTTTGTGCTGAAATCTATTACAACTACCCACTACAAAAATTATAACACACTTTATTATTCAATATCATTTTTCAATAATATTATTTATTTATATTATTGGTTTTTGTTTCCTGCCACCAAAATACAAGTATCACAATTGATTGATCTTTCCGTAAATAAAACACAATTCGACTTCATCGAGTAAACATGGAATTGTCTAAAGAAAAAAACATATATGGTTTTGTTTACCAAATTTTACACTATTTTTAAAACATCAATTAATATATAATTCTTAATAATTCCCCAGGGTGAAGGGTAAGTTCTTTTTGTTATGAGATGGTCAGAAATGGATAATTACTAAGCTTTACAAATACTGAAAAATATTAAATAAATTTGTTTATTTTTTCGTTTAGTATGTAGTTCCAGAAATTTCCGTAAGAGAGCAGCGTGCGTTTGTTTACTTTAAAAACATGTGATTAAATTTGACTAGTTTCGTGTTCTATACCAACATTCGGAATGCGTTTTCTTCGTTAACTAGTAAACGAAATGTTTATATTACCTCTCTTCGTATGGTTCTTACTGGAATGAAGCTTTTTCTCTGGTGAGGTCCGTCTTGAGTTATAATTTCATTACCGTCTGGCTCATATTCTATCGTCAACTTGAACTATGGCGAAATTAGGTTGAATCATCAGAAGGTTTTCTTTCACTGTTTTTTAAGGAGTATAACCATTTAATTTTGATAAATAATATATGATTATATAGTGTTCATATTATTTTTTAATTTTGTACTAATTTTCACTTCTCCACCGTTTCAGAAAGGTTATTTTATTAGAATTGTAGTAGCATCATCTTGTCAACTCGCCAGGTTTTTTTTTCCCAATTTTATTATTAACAATACTTGTTATTTTCGTCACTCTTAGTAACCCAAAATATTTTTATTATACAGGCAGTTTGTAATTATTATAAATTTATATTTTATTTACCGAAAAATAATTCTTTTCCATTCCGGTTTCTTTACCAATTTGGTTTACATAATAGGTTTTTGTTCATTTTCTTATGACCTTGTATATAAGTATTTGATATTTTTATTATCTTTAAATAAATTTATATATTATTTATTAGTCTCTCATAGTATTCCTACACTGCACTACTTCCTGCTGCCATTTCCTTCATATAGTATTATTTTAATTTTTTATTATCCTTCGATATTTAAAATTTTTTATGTTTTTTTAAAACGAACCCTGGGTTATCTTATATTATAACACAAATATTTGAAAAAATATAACATTAACTTAGGTATTACAATTGGTTGTCTACACAATATAAATATTACAATAAATTAATAAAAATACAGAATCAGTTAGTAGCATTATAGTCTACTATCATAGTTTTATAATTCCCAAACCTACAGCACAATTCTGTAATAAGTTACCTTCACTTTCATTTTTTACCTCAATGGGTACACTATAACTCACTTTGCACCGTATATCACTCGAATTGTTTATCATGTTTAGTGATATACTTTAATTTAGAGCTAGTTATAGGTTACCCATTTCTGACCTTTATGTTCTTACATGATTTAATTTATTGGGACCGGGTTATGTAACGATACACTATTTGTGTATGTTCTGGCATTGGCAAAGAAATAAGATTAATATTTCTGTCCCACTGGGATGACTACTATCATAGTACTGCGAGGTATGCAAAAGGATGGTTATCATTGCGTTTGCATTGTATGTGGTTGTCCGCGATTTCTTTTACTGTTGCGTATTATGCTACATAGATTTCGTCTCAGAAACAAACCTGGAGGAATATCCGTAGCATAGTCTCCCTTTATCACCCTTCCCTTGGAACGTCGTTTGGGACATTCGAAGAAATCATTTGAATACTCTACAATTATAAAATCTGACTCCTATAATCTGTTCATACCACCTGAGAACATTTGATTTAAGGTAGAAACGAAGACTACACATTTGTAGAATAATTAATTTAAGACAGACCTCATTTCATTGAGTGACTAAGTAGTAGATCATAAAACAGTGTAATTATTAGCGGGATAGATATTAAAAAAAAATAAAGCAAAATAGATCTTACAAGTCAGTTGTGCAAGTAATAGCCTAAAGGTGAATCAGCACAAGCAAACAAGAATACACAAATAAGCCTAAATAAGCCTACATTTGGATTTATCTAAAACGGTTTCATTGAAAAAGAAGAAGACAGAATATGGAGTGGAATATTTTTGGATGATATAAAATGTAAGCACCTTTTTGTTGAAAATCAGAAAAAATTAATAATAAAAAAAAATTACAAGCTTTCTGGATGTCGGATTAATGTAACTTCATAAAATGATATGCTTGTTTCTAAAATGGCGGTAGCACACAAAAACAGTGAAACATTAATCTTTAGGAAAAGGAGTCTTGAAAAGGCAACAAAAAAGATTTTTGAAGCCAAAACCAGCAAAATTTCTAAATTTTTGGAAAATGTTTAAAAAGAGCAAAAGAGGTGTATTTAGACGGATAGTCAGATAACTGGAATAGACAGGCAATAGAAGAGATAGGAGTGGAGAGGAGAGGAGAGGCGGAATTAAGCTCACTTTGGAAAAACAATAACAACAGATTAGCAAAACGTAAGCAACAATTCATTTAAATATATTTAATATATATTATAACGTAAATATAATATATATTATAAATATATAGAGCATATATATTATATATCATTTTCACTTTATAAACACACACACAAGAGCAAAAGTTACTCATAGTTTTCAATAATACAGAATACAGGCTACTTTGAAAAAATAAGAAATGACTGAATGAATCTGAAACCAAGTATCTGATTAAAAACAAGCATAGGTTCGTCAAAGTGTAAAACGTCAGTTGCAGGAAGTAAAACTGAATGGCGACTTTAGTTTTATTCTTAAACTGCAAAGAGTACAAGAAGCAATTTATATAGCATGTTTTATATTACCTTTCAAAAAAGAAAAAGCATTTATATTGCGAATACCATAGAAGAATGATTTTATTAAATATTCATTATTTCCTTCTAAGAAGCACTTCTTGAATACAGTTCTAGTGAGTTACATGATACATTCGCAGACACTGTTTGCACAAACAACGCTGAGATAAAAGTTACCGTTATGTACGACGCATATAAAGTTACATCAAAGTGCACTCCGTACGTCATTAGTCCGCCCACTTTCTCCATAACACACGTTTTCTGTGAGGTAAGATAAGGAGTTTATACAATAACTATACAAACATTACACACACAGTGCACAGTAATTACTACATAATAAAAGTACGAAACATAATTTTTGAATTCGGTTTTTTCTCGTATAGGCGGTTTTATGAATGTCCGTGAGTTCCACTTCACTTATAGGCGGCTTATGACAGCATTTGAGCACACAATATTGTCAGACGCTGTCTGACAATAACCCCCGTAGGTCTGACTTTGACCTCCCGTAGAAGTCAAATAACAAGTCAAGTTAGTTTGGATTACAAAATTTGTTTTTAACTAAAATGTATTTTTGACAGTTAATTTTTTCACAAAAAAACTTTTGCATTTTGTTATAAATATGAACGGAATAAATTCATCTTGAATTTTGTCAGTTTATTATCTCAAAACAACAGCGTTAGGAGGAGTTTCTAAATAACATGAAGCAAACATTTCTTTTTAGATCCTTTATATACAGTACACCATCTGATAGCGAGTCAACTGACAATACAGTATCTCATATGCTTCCACAAGTGCCAATTCACAAGCCTGTGAATCAAATTCTGAAGTCGTTTTATTTTAAAATGCAAGACTTAAGTTATAAATTTTACTAAACCTGGATTTCCTGAATGTAACCCGGCCGGATCCTTACTTAAGGGATTTGTCATTACACTGTAAGACAACACTTTTAGATATTATTTTAATTGAAATATCTATTTGAACTTCCTAGACTTTCGAGTGGTGTAATTTTAAAGCGGTTGTATAGACCTAAGTGTTATATTTTATATAGTAATGACTTTGATCACATTTTTCTAACGTAATTTTTTTATATAAGCCTAAACGTAATTTCTTAAACCGCGTAGTTTACAGGACCATATCTTCTGAAGTTGGGTAGGGAATAACTGTTTTAAAGCGTAGACTTTTACGCTGCTTCGTATTCTCGGTCCTCTTCTACGGTGAATAATCTTGGATTTTGATTGAAGCCACAACTAAAAAATTGGAATCTTTGGAAATGTGGCTTTACCGTAGAATACTGACCATTTCATGGGCAGCACATATAAATAACGTTGAAGTTCTTAGAAAGATGAACAAAGAAAGGGAAGTTATTAACACAGTGAAGATAAGAAAGCTTCAATATCTGGGGGACATCTCATGAGAAATGAACAGAGGTTTTACTTATTGCAGTCCATACAACAGGGAAAAGTACTTGGAAAGCGAGGAGTTGGGCGACGGAACATCCGAAACGGATATTAACTATCAGAAGAAGAACGCGGTTAAAGTACATGTTTGAGTGTAACATGAAAGAAATTCTATCGGCATCGACAACTTTCATTGGGTTGATAAGTTATCTGGCAATTAACGTTCAATTTTAGTAAATATTTTACACTATAGTGTGATGCTTTAGAAATTTAAACCCGTTTTCTACGAGTTGTTTAATTTATTTGCACTATACACTACACTATAGGCTATGCTACAGTACACTATAGATTATTATTTAATATAGTCTACTGTAAAAATGTAGAATAAATTATACTCTGTGTGTACTACAACAGAATTAAATATTTTGTTGTAAGTACGTATGATCTGTATTTAATACCAGTGGCATGTTCATTTTACTAAAGAGTTGCCGACGCATACCGTTTTTACGTTAATTCCGGTAATCATAAAAACATGATAATACAAAACTTACGAGTATTACGGGTATTGTTCTGTATTGTGTGAAATCTAGAGAATTTTGTAGACAAATCGTGAAGGTTGTATAACTTTTAAACTCCCCCATTCAATACGGCAAATTTAAAAATCACAATATTGTACATTATAGTGGACAACACTCTGTTGTGAATATTTTAAGAAATATTATATAACGAGAAAAGGTGTAAAGGTGTGTGTTTTTAAAATAATAATAATAACACTTCTTATATCATATCGACTTTGTAAAAATCATTCCAAATTTTATTAAATAAAATTTCCAAGAATTACGAATTAAAATTTCGTCATTATTATTCGCATAATATTTTTCTTTTGTGTGTGCTAATCACACAATTATTGTCACTATACAAATAACATTACACATATATTCATAAATATAATACATAAGATATAAATTTACATGTATAAATAACAATTTTTATAATATATAATGTGCTCTCGACTTGCTCAGATTGTATTTCTTTTTAAATTAAATATTTTTTTATATTATTACATATGGATATCATATTCATAAAATATCAATCAATTTTAGAATTTCTTAAACATTTATGCTACGTTATAATTTCAAAAAATCATTTTGTAAATTTTAAATATCATTATAAATTACCACAAATTAACCAATTAAATTTTACAATTATTATTTACACTATTAAAGTTATCATTGTCTCTTTTCTTTTTAATGTCTTTTATGACTCGTTGGTTGACGAGTAAAAATCGTTTTATGTCACCTTATTGCTGTGCGGTGATGCTCTGTTCAGTGATTCCTCGTCATGATCCTGAGTCCTGAGTCCTGTGTCGACCCTCCGTTGTTGTCTGATCCTCTTGGAGTCCGTCGTTCGGTCCTCCTGGTCCACTCAGCATTCAGATGACTCGTACGGTACTGCTGGGATGGGATATCGACCTTGGATGCTCCACCGTCGGGCATAGCCTTCGGCTACAGCTGTGTTCCAACGAAAGAGCCTGGTGCTGCTCGCTTATTTATACTGTCGGGCGCAAAAATCATGTTTCAACCGTTCTGTGCACGAATTATATTGTTGTAGTTTGTCGAGTGTCCCTTTACAGATTCGAATATTTTTCGTACTTATTTTAATTTTATTCGCAACATCCGAAGTTTTTGTTTATTACTCGATGTTCATATGATCGGTAATTTTTTTATGTACAATTGTATGTTAACAGTTTTTCTTTAATTTAATTGTTCTTGGTTCTATTCACTTTTATTTACACTGCATTAATATGTATTATTTGTTTTACACTAGATTTTGCACATGTGCGCGTCTTTATATTATTAATAACGTGGCGTAATTTGTTTTGCCATGTCTTACGCGGACTTACCATAATTTAAATAAACTACTTATTTAATTCACATTTATTCAGGGGTGCCGGAATCAACTGACTTACACTCACACATATAAAATACACTGTAACACACTCTCTTTTTGTGCGAGGCGTCATATTCCGGTACCGACCTGTACGTTCGGTGTTCCCCTTCGCTGGTTAATTACAGCTTTCAATACGCATTTTTTTTTTTAATACTGATATTTATTCTAATTTAGCAGTTATTTTTTTACTAACTGCGACAATGTACAGTAACGTACGCAGACGTACTGTTGCAATATATTACAGCACTACGATCCTCTGAAATACGTTGTTGGCTTGTTCTTTATAGTTTTAGTTTTATCAGAAACGAAGTAGGCCTAAATTGTTGTAACGTATCAATAGTTGCTACAATGTAACAATCCACTAACGTTCTTCGGAAAACTGAAAATAAGTTAAGTGAGACTTAAAGTAAAGGTTATTAAAACAATTTTTAAATAATGACTTTTAAAACATACTCATTCCTTATATACGTATTTTTATTATTTTCTGTAGTAGCACAGTCGTCTGTTTTAGCTCGTGAACTTGTTTACTGTATACGTTCCAAATGCACGCGAAACTTACAGGTTGTTGATTAACTTGTAATTTTACTTCCATGTTCCATAAGGAAATGTAAGTATGGTGATGGCAAATAAAAATCGTGTTCGAGATAATTGCAGATTCTGATTGTACTACCCTCAAAACATAAAAAAAGTCATTTTTCGAAAAGTGTCTGTGTGTGTGTCTGCCTGTGTGTAGATTTTTTTCTATCGCAAACGATAACAGCCGCAAATTCAAACAGAATCAAATAATATTTTGCATACAGCCTGAATTGTAGAGTTTTCAAGACCTATTGTTTTTGGTGAAGATCGGTTAATGGAAAGGAGTAGTTTACCTGCAACCTTTTATGTTTTAACAAAGGTAATTTTTTTATGGCAAACGATAACTGCCGCACATTCAAGGAGAATCAAATAATTTTTTGCATACGTTCCTGAATTGTAGAGTTCCCAAGACCTATTGTTTTTAGTGAAGATCGGTTAAGAGAAACGGGTAGTTTACCAGCAACGTTTTATGTTTTAACAAGGGTAATTTTTTTCTATGACGAACGATAACTGCCGTAAATTCAAAGAGAATCAAATAATGTTTTGCATATGTTCCTGCATTCTAAAGAACTGAAGGTTTATTGATTTTGGTTAAGATCGGTTAAGGGAAAGGGATAGTTTACCAGCCACTTTTAATGTTTTAACTAGAGTAATAGTTTTTATGACAAACGATAACTGCCACACATTCAAACAAAATCAAATGATGTTTTGCATGAGTCTCTGAATTATAGAGGACTCAAGACCAGTTGATTTTGGTGAAGATCAGTTAAGAGGAAGGGGTAGTTTACCTGCAACCTTTTATGTGTTAACAAGGTTAATTTTTTTATGACGAACGATAACTGCCGTAAATTTAAACATAATCAAATAATGTTTTGCATACTTATCTAAATTGTAGAGAACTCAAGGCCTGTTGATTGTGGTGGAGATCGGTTAAGGGAAAGGGGTAGTTTACCGGCAACATTTTATGTTGTAACAAGAGAAATATTTTCATGACGAACGATAACTGCCGTAAATTCAAACAGAATCAAATAATTGTTTACATATGTGCCTGAGTTGTAGAAGACTCAAGGCCTGTTGATTGTGGTGAAGATCGGTTAAGGGAAAGGGGTAGTTTACCAGCAACATTTTATGTTGTAACAAGAGAAATTTTATAATGACGAACAATAACTCCCGTAAATTCAAACAGAATCAAATCGTTTTTTACATAGGTGCCTGAGTTGTAGAAGACTCAAGGTCTATTGATTTTGGTGAAGATCGGTTACGGGGAAAGGGTAGTTTACCTGAAACATTTTTTGTTGTAACAAGAGTAAAGTACTTAATTTTGATAAATAAATTATCCTGATAAGATCTTAATAATCCACTGTAGAAACGTAGATGAAATATCTATAAATGAAGAGGCTAGTTGAACGGAGTGGGGGTAATTTTCTATAAATGAAAATTATAGTTGATGTGGGAGGGGATAATTTTTATATGTGTACTACGTTATCGGCAACAAAGTAGTAGTTTGTGTTAAAATTCCTTCCCGGGCTGTTTGGCCGTAGTCCAATGTTTTCTGCAAAACTAGACGTTTCGGCAGTGCCGTCGACTGCCATCATCAGTAAAAATCGAGTGCGATAACGTGAGGTGCTATACGTTAGTGACCACAGTATATGTGGTTAAGGCTGAAGCAATAAGTGGAAAGAAGTAGTTTCTATGGAAACATTTCATTCCGTAAACGATTTTAAATATAAATCTTAGAACATGGAAGTCATGTATGGTTCTCCATACCGATATTTTAAAGGTTAATAAAAAATATGTAAATGTTTTAATGTACAGACCAAGGATGTCGAATTTCGTAGACCCAGATGGCGGCTTATGCTGTAAGCTTGTATTTCGGGCGTCACACTTTACTATCCTTAGAATGTTTTTATGAACATGTCACAAAGTATAATCATGCTTACGCATAAACAAGCATAAAAAGCGTAACTAAAGCATATCCATATATTAAGGTGAACTACCATTCTTATAACATCTATAAGTACATTCAACTACTTCAATACGTTCAGATATTTCATAAATTTATGTGGGTCACTCATAGACTATTCAAGCCGTACTGGGATACTAAGACGTTTTATTTAGTCTACTAGAGGTAGTAAGAATATTCGACTCAATAAATATACAGTACGGCGTTTGAAAAGGGTAACATTTTTATTGCAAGTCTTGTCGATGGCCCCAAAGAATTTCGGCGTCTAATAACTAGGGGGAGTCTTAAGTTGGACGGCTCTTGTGTAAATTTATTAAACGCTCGTGTGCATTCTCGTATTGATTGTGTAAATTGTAACAGATGTAGTTAAATATTGAAATAATTATTTTTCGACATAAATTTATGGAAGCAGAAATTTTTTGTTTGGCTGTCTGTGAAAGACATTTTCGTTATAATTTTTACTGGGAAAATGTGTGCTTATTTTCTATAAATGAACGGACTGGATGAAAAGTGTATCTACTTAAGTTGTGTGTCTTGAAATTTAAATTCAAACACATTAATTAGATTCTACAAAGCTGTTATATTTTCAGGCTATATGTTACATTCTAATGAACAGAAGTGTTGAAAAATTTTAGAATTTTTTTTAGTGCGTTCTATTGAAATCGGCAACTTTAATTTAGGTCATCACGCAGTTGATTGTTTTTGAAGTCTTGATAATTGGAGGAGGTGGATGAGTTTAGCGAAATACGTGCAGAAACGAGTGTCGTCAGTATAGTCGACATACGTAGGCGAGACTAGATTGAAACATCCAGGAGGATGAACCTCTTTCACTATCCATCAAGCCCTGAGTATCCGACAGTTTCATAAATCAAGAGATGCAGTTGGCAGGCTGAGTTGGGCTCTAATTCAATGATCCTCCCTCTTGTGCGCACCCTTGAGACGCAGGTCCATCAGTCACACGCTGCCCGTTATCAGACAAAACCAACCGATCAACATGAACCCACCAGCCAGCCCCCTTGCTACTAATATTACTACATTAATAAATAAATATCGTATTGACATTGGCGTCTGTTACCAAACGATTTTTTAGTGTCTGAAACACCACTATAACGGAAATGAGAAAAAACAGTTAAATTAAATCTTTATGAAATTGTTCATTCAGGGCTGTACGGAAGTAGGCCTATGCTTATAAATAATATGTCTCAATGTTGAGAGTCGAATTCGTACTCTAGAATTTTTTTATATTGTCTACAATTCATAAACATTAGTGTAACTTACACATATATTCTACGGCGTGTTTGTACACACTACGTAGACCCTAAATACATTTACTTTTCTATACAATACATATAAAAATTTTCGATTTTCTGCATATTAATGACACAATTGTTACATAGTTTGTATTAAACTACTGTAAAATTGAAGGCAATCTCAGAAATCCACATGTTTGTAAAACAGTAAACTAACACTAACGCACGTGCGAGCACTTAAAAATACATCGATACGTATATGTCATTCTTGGGTTTTAGAATGATCAATAATTAACACTTTTTCAAACATATGAACTTTACTAGTTAGCCGGAATTAGTATAGAAAGTAAAGTAATATAAATTATATAACATTTCGTAAAAATTCTGTAAAATTGGCTACTTCTAACCAGTGCTGTGACAATTTCCTGAGTAAGATGGCTCCGTACGAACGTCTGCAAGGAATGAATCTGATCATACGCTAAGCCCGCAATTCCACGCAATGACCAGAATGGTTCGGGCCCTGAAAGCCTACGTAATTTGAGCTAATAAACTAACTTTCATAAAAACAAATATAATTGCAATGGGTTATGTTACAAATCTGATATTATTTTTAGTTATACTTTTGTGACATGCGTGGAATAAATTTTCTGTAATACATAACACGAATAAACAGATCATACCAGACGTATGATATACAGAACAGAGCCTTCACAATGAACAGATTCTTTTCTTCTATAACCTCTTCTCTTGAGTTATAACAGAGGGAACCCAAAGTAATTGGTTCGGCCAATTACTTCAGGCTGCCTTATTCGGGACGAGCTGAAATTTAAACAGAACAACACACAGTCAATATAAAAGGAATCATGGAAGGGAAAACTGTTGATTTATGTACTCAGTATATGTGTGCAACAAGAAGATTTCCCTTTATTAAACATTTAAAATAAAACCAATGACATTTACTCAAAAACAGATCCCATTACATTATTAATTAAATTATTAACTTGTTTAAATTGCTTTATATAGACTGTGGGATCACAGCAAATTATATTTAGCTTTTCCCCGGATCCGGGTAACCATTTGGTATTTAGTCTTTAAACTTTAAAAATTAATTATATTCAATTCAAGATATTAGCTTGCAAGACTGTTACTTTTACTTTTACTTTCACTTTTAAGTTTCATTATTATTCCATTTGAAGAATGGTATTAATTATACTACGATACGTTAAAATCTAAACTGTTACAATTGCAAGAAGCCTGAATAGTTACAATTAAATTCTTAGATTTAAATTTTTATATTCTTATAAAGTCAATCGTCTCTGAAAGTCTCTTTAAGAGAGTATTGTGTTACAATTACTATTATTATTATTCCTCGATAGACGTGCTATCGAGTCACCTTTAATTTGGGATGTAGAAGTCTCCTCCATATGGTTACATCTTGGGAATCCTAAGAGCGTCGTCCTCGTCTAGGTCGGGTCTCAGTTGTTCACGGCTTAAGCGTCTGCAGGATAGAGTGGGCCTTCTACACAGGTACTCGTTGATTCTCAGATGTCTCGAACTGCATTATCGGTCGGGGCTACTAGAGTTGTAATTCTGATGATTCATGTCTCCAGGCAGGATGTTGTGAAGAGTCGTCAATCGGATAAGATAGCTGTTATAGTTATTAACACTCGTACTATTGGTTGTCACATATTTCTTCTTGTTACAACGTTTTTTTAATTTTTCTTTCTCTTAACGTTACATATTACACTCTTTTGTAGTAGTTAGTAAAATACATAAGAATTAATCCAAACTAATAACCAATTACATAACATTTCAACAGAGCATTTCGCTCGTGCGTGTGCACTGCTTGGAGTCGTCATAGCGAGAGAGAGATTTTTCGTACGCTACCACTGGTACAGGACAATAGATAGTGGGGTGTTTATTCCGCGAGAATATAGTCCCGGTCTCTCTCTAAATAAAACTTTTTTATTTATACAAACTATCGCTAGATAAAAATACATCATTTAAA
The DNA here is from genome assembly GCA_034769895.1 of Magicicada septendecula. Taxonomy (NCBI): domain Eukaryota; kingdom Metazoa; phylum Arthropoda; class Insecta; order Hemiptera; family Cicadidae; genus Magicicada; species Magicicada septendecula. Next base: position 266,665,242 of record CM068371.1, read on the forward strand.
TTAGTTGTTTTCGTGTTTTTAATTATTAACATTATTTTTCTATATTATTTTTTAATTACAGAAGACTCGGTAAACATGTCGAGTCCGGTATCAACAGGTAGGCGCCTGATAACAAGCAAAGGGTTAAATGCGACAATAATAATTATTTACAATATGTCTTTTCTTTACCGTTCCTTTGCCCTTATTAATTACTACTTCCATTCACACTTAGTACCTACATGTTTTTTATTACCATTGTGAGATTTAAATGGTTAATTGTTCCCAACTTAACATTTTTTTATTTCTTTATTTTTTATAATTGTCACAATTTAAATCGTCACATACTCCGCCTCTTAACCAACACCGACTCCGGAAAATTTGGTTAGATACGTACCGAGAGTATGCTTGGGGAGTACAGTGTGAAATTTCTTATTATTATCATTATTTATTATTATTCTCTTTTATTATTATTAGTGCACAGTTTGTTTGTTTTAAATTCTCTTTAAATGATCTAGTTCTCATTTAAATGTTCGCTTTCGTGAAATTCCCTTTATCTCACTTCTTACAGTACTAACTTATAATACTAATTTCCCTAATTTCAGCAACTCACAATATCGTGGCCCGACTGACATCAGCTTACTCTAACACTACAGGTTAGCTTTCAGCATTCATAAATGATCTCTTGGCTCTCTTGGCTCATCATTATCCTTTTCAGCCGGCGCCGTTGTGACTCGTTACTTAACATGTATATAATTCTATCTTGATTATACACCGGTATATAATTCTATCTTGATTATATACCATAGACTTACTTTTAAATAATCTAAAGAGGGTCTCATACTACACTCTTGATTATAGTTACTTGGAGAGAAGCGGAATTTCACGAGGATACTTCTCTTTTAACTCTTTAACAATAACGAGACAAACTATGCGGAAGGGGGACACTTTACACGCTGCATTTTATTTCACACGCGGTGGCATTCATTGTTTAGGGAGTGCTACCGTTTATACAATAGAGAAGGTGGCTGCTTAGTACAATCCTGAACACGCATTATTTCTTCTAACTGGCCACCACAACTGGGGTGCTTACTAATCTACGTTACTTGTATTATTATTATTCTTTTCTCTTACTTCTGCGCTACACTTCACACATTTAGTTTAAATCAAGAATTATCTAGCCTTATTATTTAAACAATTATTATTCTCTTTATTCTGATTTACTTTCTTTATAATTAATTAATTACTTTGGAGCATTTACGAAACGCACCTAGAATTATTTACTATCTACTACCATATTATTTAGAATACTCTTTATTTACTTTGTTTTGGGACTTGGGGTATAATACTTTATCTAACAAGGGAGGGTTAACTAAGTCATTTATTCATTTGAAATTTAAGTCACAATATTATTCGCTTTACTATACTACACAATTATTTCCTACACACTTTAGTACATAGTAAACGTTTATTAACAGGGGTAATTAAACATACCATTAGTTTTTTATTTAAGCGATCAGCTGTTTCGCTGGAAAGTAGGTTAGACTAGTTTTAAACAATGGCATAGTTTTGCTTACAAAGGGGAGAAGTCAACTCGAGGGAGAATATTTCTCTATTGTTCCATTTAACAATAGCTAACGGACACCTTATTAACTTGCACTGGCTTGCTTCAAAAGGGGTGGCGTGTGCGATGCGTACGCAATGTTACGGCCCGTTACCAAGCTGAGTTTAGTTACACTTTTATAATTATAATTATACTAACGTGTTATAATAATTTACGATATTATTAAACCTTTTATTTTAAATGACTAATCATTTATTTCTTATTATTTACTTTACTCAGATTTAAGAAACTTCGTTTTTCATTTGTTTAGGACTCGGTTGTTTACTTCGGGAAGCATCATTCCATAAAATTAATTAGCACACTTGTTTTGTTTAGTCAGTAGTTCACATAACTCATCGTGTCAATAGAAACACGAATTACACATTTATGCAGGCTTGTACAGGAAAACTACAGGTCTTAAATCGTCGCAAAATTGACGTGTTAGAGACTGAATACTTTAACACGTAGATACATGAATTGGTATAATACAATCTAATCTTTTCACGTATAATTATATACGAGTATGTGCGTAATCTCACACAAAATATACACTTATAAATATCGTCAATATTATTCATATATGCTACTTAGCCTTTTTCTTTTTACATACAATTTCCTAACTGAGTGCATCGATATACAGAATGGAGTATTTTATAATTGACACTAAGAACACTAAGCATTTACACAAAATGAAACCAAAAACAGTGGCGCATTTTAATAATAAAATTATTTACTTTTTTTTTTTGTATTAATTTTCAACATAGGTCTGAAATCTTGTGTTACTGGGCAAGGGGTCACACACCTTTTTATACAATAGAGGGAGGTTATGTATTGTCTAACGCAACTTTTCGCTAGGGTGACAAGGACACTCTCACACAGGCTTGGACAAGAATTAAACTGGTTTGATTTTGTTTACAAACAGACGTGTTGTTGAATGAGCTTTTGACAAGCACATACCTGATGTTATATCGAATACACGGGGCGTCTTTTGCTCAATATTATGTTCATTGCTATATCTAAATAATAATTAAAATTACCTATTTACAAAACTATTATAATAACTATTATCGTTTAATTTTATTTAAGATTTTAGACACATTTAAAGTACATGAGTAAATAAATCAACAGATTATGGTCTGGGTTAATAGGCACAATTACTGCTTAATAACACAAGTCACAAAATTTCTTTTTTTTTGTAATTTTTTTAATTAGCAGCAAAATTTTAACTAATTAGCAGAGTGGCGCAATTTATAACCTCTTCTCTTGAGTTATAACAGAGGGAACCCAAAGTAATTGGTTCGGCCAATTACTTCAGGCTGCCTTATTCGGGACGAGCTGAAATTTAAACAGAACAACACACAGTCAATATAAAAGGAATCATGGAAGGGAAAACTGTTGATTTATGTACTCAGTATATGTGTGCAACAAGAAGATTTCCCTTTATTAAACATTTAAAATAAAACCAATGACATTTACTCAAAAACAGATCCCATTACATTATTAATTAAATTATTAACTTGTTTAAATTGCTTTATATAGACTGTGGGATCACAGCAAATTATATTTAGCTTTTCCCCGGATCCGGGTAACCATTTGGTATTTAGTCTTTAAACTTTAAAAATTAATTATATTCAATTCAAGATATTAGCTTGCAAGACTGTTACTTTTACTTTTACTTTTACTTTTAAGTTTCATTATTATTCCATTTGAAGAATGGTATTAATTATACTACGATACGTTAAAATCTAAACTGTTACAATTGCAAGAAGCCTGAATAGTTACAATTAAATTCTTAGATTTAAATTTTTATATTCTTATAAAGTCAATCGTCTCTGAAAGTCTCTTTAAGAGAGTATTGTGTTACAATTACTATTATTATTATTCCTCGATAGACGTGCTATCGAGTCACCTTTAATTTGGGATGTAGAAGTCTCCTCCATATGGTTACATCTTGGGAATCCTAAGAGCGTCGTCCTCGTCTAGGTCGGGTCTCAGTTGTTCACGGCTTAAGCGTCTGCAGGATAGAGTGGGCCTTCTACACAGGTACTCGTTGATTCTCAGATGTCTCGAACTGCATTATCGGTCGGGGCTACTAGAGTTGTAATTCTGATGATTCATGTCTCCAGGCAGGATGTTGTGAAGAGTCGTCAATCGGATAAGATAGCTGTTATAGTTATTAACACTCGTACTATTGGTTGTCACATATTTCTTCTTGTTACAACGTTTTTTTAATTTTTCTTTCTCTTAACGTTACATATTACACTCTTTTGTAGTAGTTAGTAAAATACATAAGAATTAATCCAAACTAATAACCAATTACATAACATTTCAACAGAGCATTTCGCTCGTGCGTGTGCACTGCTTGGAGTCGTCATAGCGAGAGAGAGATTTTTCGTACGCTACCACTGGTACAGGACAATAGATAGTGGGGTGTTTATTCCGCGAGAATATAGTCCCGGTCTCTCTCTAAATAAAACTTTTTTATTTATACAAACTATCGCTAGATAAAAATACATCATTTAAATTAGTTGTTTTCGTGTTTTTAATTATTAACATTATTTTTCTATATTATTTTTTAATTACAGAAGACTCGGTAAACATGTCGAGTCCGGTATCAACAGGTAGGCGCCTGATAACAAGCAAAGGGTTAAATGCGACAATAATAATTATTTACAATATGTCTTTTCTTTACCGTTTCTTTGCCCTTATTAATTACTACTTCCATTCACACTTAGTACCTACATGTTTTTTATTATCATTGTGAGATTTAAATGGTTAATTGTTCCCAACTTAAAATTTTTTTATTTCTTTATTTTTTATAATTGTCACAATTTAAATCGTCACACTTCTTAATCTGTTTGTAAGTACGAACTTGTTGCAACCTCAAAGGAGACAAAAAATCCGTCCGTTTCTACTTGATCTAAAGACGATTATCCCGTATTTACCATCTAACATCCGACTGGTTCCACCACTGTTACATAAGTGCGGAATTCTATAACGTGGGGGGTTTTCCTTGTGACGACCTTTCATTTTGGCATGGATATGTTGACTGCGATACGTGTGCAAATATATGTAATGTATGTGTTCTCAGACTATCTTAAAATTATATAGAACATACAATGTAATGACGACTAAAAGGACTAGGTAAAATTTTATTACTAGGGAAGCATCACTAACTTGTTTCTCATTGCCTTAAAAATAAATAATAATATATGAAAAAAATTCATTTTTTACTGGCAGGGTGACAAGAACACAACCTACGGTGTGTACTGATCCGAGCTAGTTACCATTATCATGGATCACTGGTTTCGCAGAACTATTTATATTGTTACGACGGTCTACTTGATCGGCGTAGGTACAGTGGAAACAAAATACAAGAAACCAATTAAGTCACTAATCACCAGCTTTAATTTTCACAGTTAAACGGTTCGTAATTAACAACACAGTCTCTCATAACAAATCAAATAAAAATTGTTCACACGCAAATAAATGTCAACTAATATTAAAACACCATTGTATTACAATATACCGTCCGATTATAAAACACAACACTTAACTAATAACCACTTGAACGCGCACAGTAATTTCGCCCGATAATAACTCTCGAACCGCACTGTAAATATATCGCAGCTATACTGAAAATCTAAGGCCGCTGCCGCCATGTATTTATACCTCCGCTCACATACCAGAACGTTACAAATTGCGTCTTAGCGCCAGTGTGTACTACGTAATTAATTTCGGCCTTCACGCAGTCCGCGCGGCTGGCGGCTTCGAGAAAACTCTCGCGAATGCGTCTAGAGTCACGTATGTCACACACATTAGAGCAAGATTCTTCTGGCACATTCGACAAACACGTAGATTGTTCTGTGATGTTGTAACAATATGTTAGTTATAGTAGTTTGATGACACTGAGATTGCCAACTCGAAAATAAACTTCTCCTTGAACATAAACTCGAACAGTTTAACTGGATGTTTGGGTTCTAGATTATACAACGCACATTTAATGGGACATTTTATGCATGTAATTTATTTTTGTAATTTTTTAGGCTTCATCCATTATTATATTACGATAACAATGTATGTACCCAGCGGCACGGTAGTTTCGTTAAAGCATCATGGCTTCAATCATAAAGTCAGTCGCCACATGCATGAGTACAAAACCTGGGTAGATGACTACAGATGGTTCTTTGTCTTGGGACATCTGCACTTGATTTGTTTCATTCCTCGCTCCAAATAGTGTCTCCTTACCTCCATTCTGCAGTAAACTTGAACTTAATTCTATGGATCGAATGCTTCTTTCATTATAGAGTACACGTATTTACTTTGTAATAATAATTATGTGAACACATGAGGAAAAAACGTACCTCTATCCATTATCATGTGACTTGGCTTGAATAATATTTCATGTATTATATACAGTATAATATATATATTTTATTATATAATATAACTTATGTTCTCTTGCCTTATTTCCAAAACGTCTTGCATAATTCTGTGTTTGACCTATATGAAGAGTCGCGAGATAATGCAAATGCAAAAGAGGAGAAATAATTTTTAATAAACGCATCTCATGTTGATTCGTAGAATTTGTTCAGCTGACTTCTCGTAGGACTTTTAGCAATTTCCTGTTCCTACAAGTACAGGTGAGCTAGCACCACCTATCAATCCTCGTCCAGGAGGCTAGTATTTTCTGTCAGGGTTAGCTCCGTTGGCCTTTGTTTACCCAATACTACGATGGACATTTTCCCAGGGTTTGATTTTGGACAAGCCTTTTCCTAGGCGTTTGGGACCCCAAGAACGACCGTACACGGCAGTATTCGAGAGTGTTATTTAATGGCAGCGCATGCTTCACAGTATCATCATAAGCTTCACGAAATGAGCAACAGTGCCGTGCCACGGGTCATCCTGATGCGAATCTCGTAATGCTACTGCCTCGGTACGGAACTGCTTATCTGACATACATCTGCTTATCTATAGCTGAGGCCCACTATGGGACAGATGGCTAAGGCTACATTTTGGATATGATCAGGTCACCTAAGCCGAAAAGGATAGTTGGACGCATAATAGACTTAAGAGGTAAGAGGGGATAAGGAGTAATAGAGATAAGAAGTAGAATATGAATTAACATAAACGTACTGGAATCAATTGACATAATGAGGTTAAGATGATATGGGCAAGTTCAAAGGATGTCAAACGGAAGACAGACGAAGTGGTTGTATGGCTGGTCTCCTTTATTTTGAAACAAAGGGGAAAAGAAAGACCGAAGATAACAACGAAGAAGGACACGGAGAAAACAATGAAGCCTGTCGAAACAGAATTAATTATCTGGATAGACAAAGGTGAAGCTAGGATAAAATAAACGGTATCCACCGTAAAGCAACTCGCTATAATAGTAATAATAATAATAATAATAAATACTCGTAGATTCAAAAGCCGTATAGTGACCGGTGACCATATATTTTTAAAATTAATGCAAGTAAAGCAAGTAAACTGCGAGACAACTGTAGAAATGGATACCAGCAAAACGCAGAGGCACGTACATGAGCATTCTGTGTGTGTGTGTGTGTGTGTGAGAGAGAGAGAGAGAGAGAGAGAGAGAGAGTGAGAGAGAGAGAGAGAGAGAGAGAGAGAGAGAGAGAGAGAGAGAGAGAGAGAGAGAGAGAGAGAGAGAGAGTGGTGGCAACGAGAGAGATTGTCATAGGTGTTAGATTTGCACGTGACGCGTTCTGGTAGTGTTGCAGTTCTGTTGTTTACCTGCTAGCAAGGGCGGTGTATGCTTAGTGCAGATAACGTTATCCTACGTTATGTATGCGACATGCCTTTATTGTTCTCTTCGCTACTGCCGTTGCAGCTGCTCGAAAAACAAATGTAAAAATGCAATGTCATAGCACGTGAGATAAGATGAAAAATTGCTGCTGTTATGTTTACCCAGTTCCAAACAGTAGAGACGTAATCACAATTCAGAATGTCTGAAACCGAAAATGAGATATACAAATCTATGTCGACCTAATTTGATAAAAACAAACGACTCTTCCTGAATTGTGGACTGAAGCGATTTTAGTAACTGGAATTACTAAATTACCCAGGTTAGGCGTGTCCTTGCTGTAAGGCATGAACTCTTAAAAACAAATAGGCTATACTTTCGAAGATATTTGTTGTTGCCAGTAACGCCGATATTAGTCTACTGTTAAATAAAGTAAACCCCGATCAGTAAATAATCTAAATTATTATATGAACACGTATCATATTCAGTACAGGGTTCTGACAAATTGTCTTGTCCGATTCCATTCTTTCAGGCACCTCTTTCTCGGTATCATTAAGAGATCTTTTCAGCAAAATCCACACACTTGTTAACAACCATATTTATCTATATAGGCAACTGTGTTTGTGGCATTCTTCACTCCATACATTCTTATCACTCATCCTCTTCATACAGTACACAATCCATTCGCCCTCTCTTGTCTGGTTTTCTATCACTAAGCCTCATGTGACCTACAAATTGGTTTAAAAAATGCATTTATGAAGCCTGTGTTGTAGTTTATATCACTGATATAAGGGACATCCACAGTCCTTATATACACACCTGCTTCTACTCTTCGATCCACTCTAAAGTTTTGAGTTGTTTCTAAGTTTTATCATAATCAAGTATTTAAAAATTCAGACACATTGGGTGCAGTATTATTAACCGATATCAGGCGACCATAACAATTATATTAGCAAACATACAAACAGCATTGAATATTAGAAATTAACATAAATTTCTCCTGTTATGACTCTGACAGTTATTTCAAACCAGTTTGTAGCCATTTACCATTTGGGTTCCGTAATTATTGCCCTCGTATTATGATGAAGTAGCAATTCGAAATCAACAGATAACGAATTTTTTGCAGGTTTGCAATATATATTAATTTTTTTGAAAGATTATGGACAACGCTAAATAAACGTAACACGTAATAAAATAAAGTGTAATTGTTTTCTACGCTTATGTGAATATTGCTATCCTCGATCCCTTTCTTTTGATGTATAGCCTTACTAAAAGTATATCGAAACATAACATAACATGACATAATCTTTGAACCCTGTAGACGTTTGTTGCAAACATACTTTGTAGACCCGGTTATAGTAACGGGGCAAATATCAATATTCAGATCAGATATTGCAGATTTATAGTAAATAACGAAAACTATTTACTGGATCTTGAGGTGCATGCTTAAATTTATGAATATTTAAAAGATGAGAGAATAAAATTTAAATGTTTGTAAGATTAAGAGTGATAGCCGTACGATTTCATGCACAAGATTAAAACAAATCGTCAAAATATATATAGTAAATCTTTCCTTTCCTAACCTATTTTTATTGTGATTTTAAATTGGTTAGTTTTTTTACATAATGTATTAAAAGCAAATTATAAATAATAGCTTAATAAGCCTACGGTTTATGGGAAAGAAGGTCTCTGAAATTTCGCAGTGTTAAATAACATTAACTCTATCGGAACTCTTACATACAATCAGTGGTAATTGATGGCGGCTAAATAAACTCTCGTTCGAATTCACTAATCTGATCAAAAGGGTCACATGCTAAAATCCAGTATTAAAACAATGAATAAATTTACGATAAGTGTAAGACTACTGCATTCGATTGTTTGAATACACATGGATGTGAAAGATCAGAAACAACAATTGTAACACCATCTGCAACAGTAACAAAACCGTATTACGGAGCTTAACAATTAGTAACAAGCAGCAAAATGGAATATCGTATCGGAGTGAGGAGATCACAAGCTGCTGGTGCAACTTGCTTACTTAGACACGGCTCGAGTGGTACACAAGATACACCCAAGTCAAACATACTCGGTTTTGATCGTTGCAAGTCATTACAAGTTTGAAGCCGTGCTTAACTGTCTTTAACCCAAGGGAAGTGGGGAAACGTTATTTCAACAAAACCTTGTCTAACACTGTTCCGGCCTACAGGTTTCGACGATAATACAGTACACACATACATTCATGCAAACATTTGAAAGTATACTGTTGTAGATCCTACACAAATTATCTTTGTTAGGCTTGTAATCATTTTGTAATTATTCTTACTAACTTATTCTATTTCTAGTACTTAAAAAAATAATCTAATGATTTCCTGATCTAGCCACTCATTTTAAATAGGGCTCATTGCGGAAAATTAACAACCTTCGAACATCTGTTATGAAAGTTCATTTTTTTTCCGAAATGCATCTTACACAATAATCTTTCAGCTTTATAGAGGTATAAAACAAATTTATGTGGGGCTTGTAAATGAGTAGTGCAAACTAGTTTAAGAAAATTAAAAAAGTTGTTTGTAACTGTACTATAGTATTAATATTTAGAGAAATATAAACACACATACATATACTGTATATCTGCCAGTTGTCAAAAACGTACTTTCACACCGTACTTTGACTGTTTTAAAATGTGTGACGATCAAGGAAACTAACAATTTTGCGTAGTTCCTTTCAACTTGCAGTGGTGCAATACGACCAGCGCTTTGCGTCTGAGGTTTCTTGACGATCAAATTAGGCCTACATTTATTCCTCAGTCAATTTTGTTTTTTAAAAAATATTTACGATAATTCTGTATTTATAAATTTTTAATATTTCAATTAATACAGCGTGTTAAGAAAACTTAACTGATTATGCTACTTACAAAAACTAATTTTGCGACTTTCTGCGTTTATTTTGTAGATAAAAATTTGACTAGGTTTGAAGCAGTAGCCTTCCTCTGGGTGAATGTGTGAACTCCTCTAACTGTTTTTAGAAAACTGTTGGCTGTACATAATTTCATTACGTTCCTTAAAATTACAGTCTTAAGATTTATTTTGTAAACTTATATTATATATGTTACTTATGTTATGTAACAGAGTACGTTGTGTGCAGACACAATTTGCATACAGACTAATCATTAATGAAAGAAATATTTAGAGAAATGTTTTCATAATTATGTGTAAACTCTTAGGACTATTTTTTGTTTTATCGTTAATAAACTGTAGCAATGATAAGGAAAGAGTGCAGTGCATAAAAGTCGTCTACAGATAGTGCATAAAAATGTAAATTGTATTAAACTTATGTAACACCAGTGCGAATAAAAAAATGTTCGACTGTAAACGTCTAGACAGTAACACAAATTGTATAACGTGAAGGGTAGGTATTATGTAATTACTACATATTACTACATAACACTGAGACATCATGTAAATGTTATTGCACAATTCTCTTGTAAATTTATAGCTGCTTTGCTCGATTAAAATCTGTTGTGCACTCCGCAAATTGCGAGACGCAAGCCATGTTTTATTAGGAGTAAGTTTCACACATTAAGTAAATAGAATTGTCGAGGATGTAGATGTTAGAAATAACGAAATGTGCCTTGGAAATATTTGTGGGTCACAGCATTTATTCGAGATATATTTCTGGCGATATTAAGTAATTCTTTTTATTTAACACACTTACATATTTCAGGGCTAAAAGTTATTAGTATTATCTTAAGCAATTTCAAAATGGCGGCTAATTGTAATTTTATGTTCTAAAATCCGTAAAAATCAATAGTTGTAACAAAATGTGTCTCGATAGATGAAACATTATCCCTTGTATCCTTTATCTAGTGGTGCCTAAATTATGTAAGCCGGATAAAAAATAACTGAGATATTGTATTGCTTTTACAACAAAAGGTTTGAGCTACTTATATTTTTGGTGTGTTCTGTTATAAAAGAAATGGAGTATCTCGGTTATTTTTTATCCGTACTCCATAAGCAAGGTACCACTGGATTACGAACAATAGGGCTAATTGTTTTGAAGTAAGACAGTTTTTGTAATAAGCAATGATTTTTTAGAAAAAATACATAAAGGCACACAGGCGGGACACGAAGTATTTTTTGGTGTACGTTTATTGAATATTTTTCTTTAATTATAATAATCATTGCCTGAAGTTGAACACCATGTTGTTGAAACACTCTGTATATTTGTACAGAGTGTTCCCACAACATGGTGTTTTATACTAGTGCATCGCAACTGACCACGGTCCGTATATTTAAATCCACTAATACATTAAATCCACTCGTATATATGGAAATATTTATCCAGAGAATGCCAGTAACTTACATTTAGATAAATTTTAAAGTTAATTTGTCAATGGTCAGTATAGAAATATGCTCAGATAAAACATAAAAGAACAAGCTTTAAAAACAAAAGAAGTTGCGAGTTTAAGTGTTAATTATCTTAAAGAATCGGGTCACCTTCAGAATAAACAGAACAGTATGTAAGAAAAATACCTTGTTTATTTTTCTCAACAGGCAACGTGACTCGGAACTCATTCATGTAATTTCATTCAGTCCTGGACAGTGTCAATTGAGTCTATTCAACACTACATTGTCATGCTTGAATGCGACGTGTGCAACTTTTGACTGATTTAGGTGAGTTCATAATCATTCTACATAATACGCGATAAACAGTAAAGACTGGCCGACATGGAAAAGAATGGAACGAAATGTTGTTTTTCAGTACATGTGTGTGTTGACAAATTTTGTGGATAGGGTTGTAGAACTATATTAGAAGAGTAAAGACAGAGTAAAGCGTGGTAGGAAGGAGCTACAACGAACACACCGAAAACAAAATGAAATATGTACTTGACCGTAAAGTTATTTTCCAGTCATAAAGTCTGTTTGTTTTTTTCTCAGATTGATTTATTATCCGATTTGTTATTGAATTGCTATCCTCTAAACGACATAGTCTAAAATCAACAGTTAATAATATGTCAGAGTAACGATGGCGTGTCTTGTCCAGACTTAGCAACTTATTGACCAATGTGACAAAACAGATGAGAACAAAATTTTGATTCCTTCAAAATTTAGGAGTACGTCTCTATCAGTTACTTTATTATCCCTGCGCAGTTCAAGTAGCTGACGAATGTCATCTTGATCCTTTTAGAATGTGAGAAAATGGAATTACTTAATTGTAAAGTTGATGGTAAAAATTTGGCTGTGGACGGCACAGGTGAATATCTAGACAGTGCAAAAGCACGCGGTGCCAGAGCTGTAAATAACTTGGGACACTCATATCTACAGAAGGAAAGTGCACAGGAATAAAAATAAAGGATTGGTAAATGTGGAGCAGCAATTCAACAGCTCCACTCGGTAATTTTTCATAAGAACAAAACATGTAAAAAAGACGATTGTACAGATCCATAGTTGCGTGAATTGTTACAAACGGTACAAATGTGCGGGGAATGACAGATACAACACAACAAACTTAGAGAAATAAAAATAGATTTTTGTCAACAAAGGTGTGGAATGACAAGATTGGACAAAATTAGAAAATACGAGATTAGGACAAGAGCAGAAGTGGACATTGATACGACAGAAACAACCGAAGCATGAAACAGAAGGTATGAACGCATGCAACGAGTACCAGAGGAAAGATTGCAGAATGGGAATTGTAGTCAGCAAAAAAGAAGAAAATTGTAGAGAAGGGTTACCTTGAAACTTAGGAGTGACTGAGGCGATGGAGAATTGCAGTTTACAAGTGAAAACCAGAGAGACAACAATGTGAAGCTACTATGGGAGAAACGCACAAGGAATGAACACACTACTGTAGTAACAGTCGCATAGAAGAAGAAGAAGAAGAAGAAGAAGAAGAAGAAGAAGAAGAAGAAGAAGAAGAAGAAGAAGAAGAAGAAGAAGAAGAAGAAGAAGAAGAATTTGGGAGAAACGCACCAAGGAATGAACACTCTACTGTAGTATAGAAGAAGAAGAAGAAGAAGAAGAAGAAGAAGAAGAAGAAGAAGAAGAAGAAGAAGAAGAAGAAGAAGAAGAAGAAGAAAATTAATACAGGAAATTCGTAGATAAACTGCTCAAAATTTCTGCCATGAAGAGGCCTTCACAATAAGCCACTGCGGCGGCAGTTAAGAAGAAACCGCCGGACCAGCGATCACCTCATCGCCAGCGCCACCATCCAGCTGCGATGGAAGTAGACCAGCCGCTTTGCCAGCAAGACGAAGACAACTCGACACGCACGACTGGGACCTGCCGCACAGTGCAGATAAGTCTGTTAGGTAGTGCTACCCAGCGGAATCCGGGGAGTCCGAGAATAGGACTCAAATAGAGATGCGGGTTGCGCCGCCTCTTTGACGGTGTCACAGTTCGGCCCCCGGATACCCGCTGGGCAAAGAGCTGAATTAGTCAGCATTGGACCAGCTGATAGTGTCCCTGAAGCACTGTGCGGCAGCGACGAGCCACGCGGCCGGCCACTTGGGCCAGTCGGGAACCCTAGGACTTGCTGCGTGGGAAGCCCTGGTCAACCCGCGCAAAGATCGTGACAACGATCGGTCCTTGTTGGGCCACCAGAGTTCGTAAAGGCCGGACCTTCCGGTTGCACGGCCGCTAGTAGGCCAGGCAGCCCCAACCCTCTACCGGAGGACTCCCCCGACATGGAGACCTCGGCTTCCACCGACTGGGTGGTAGTAGGGCACGGTGGCAAGCTGAGGAAGTCTCCGTCCCTGGCATCCTTGAGTTCGGTTGCGGACTCGGCTGCATTCCAAGCCTCCGCTGAGGTTGCGCCTAGCCGCACCTCCGAAGGAAGGATCCTGCCGGTGTTCATCACGAACGTCAGGGATATTATCGGCTTTAGTCGCCGACTCCGCAAGGTCGTTGCGCTGGCAGATAACGCTTCTGTCAAACTCCTAGCGAGTGAGATTGTACGCGTTACCTGCCGCAGCGCATCGGAACACTTGGGAGTGATCCAGTGGCTGGAACAAGAATCGTTCCAGTTCCACCCGTACTCCCTTAACCGCATCAGCCTGTAGCCCTCGTTCTTCGGGGGTTAGACATACTGGCCGATCCGCAGGTCGTCCTTCACGAACTGAAGGGGGTCGACGCGGGTTACAAGGTTGTGGCAGCCTCTCGGTTGTATAAAACCTATGGCTAGCGTCGACCCCTGCCACTAATCAGACTCCAGGTGGAGAAGGGCGAACCCACCCAGGCCCTAATAGAGCTAAAATGGCTGTTTGGGCTCTGCGTTAGCGTAGAGCCCTGCCGTCAGTCCGGGAAGATTTCCCAATGCCACAGATGTCAGAGGTACACAGCAGCTTTGCTTGTCGGAACGCGCCGACCTGCGTCCGATGCGGACTTATCACCTAACGCAGGCCTGACAATCACAGGTACTGCATTAACTGTGGAGGCGCCCATGCTGCAAATAACAGGCGCTGTCCTATTTACAAAGAGCAGCTGGACAAACTTGTAAAGCCGGTCCAGCCTAAGCCTAGACATGCTGTGCAGCCAGCAAAATCAGCCAAAGCCTCTGAACCTGTGGTACGGAAACCAGCCTCAAGGTCTGCTCCGGTTCCGAAACCACCATGCGCAGTGAGCCCGAGCAATGCTAAACAGGCCACACCTGTAGTCGCGCCCTCGGAACGGGAACGGGAGATACTCGCGTATGCAAAGGTCCCGTTGCCGCAGGATGATGAGGAACTTGATCCTCCACTGCCGCCGCCACCCAAGCCTCGCTACCCCAGATCAGGTAAGAAGAAAGGTAGACCTCAGGCCAAGAACACGGGCCAGCCAATACCTGCCACTGGACCCAAGCCTGTCTGCCAAAAGCCAGAGCGACCACCCGCTCCAGAACCTGCCCCCAAGGCTTCCACCGCCTCGCCTCGCCACAGCTATGCAGCTGCCGCCAAGCGTTTTCCACAATCATCCGCCGATGATCTCGCCGTCTCCGACTTTCTTGCAAGCTACGACTTGCAGAAAGTAGCCCAAACTTTCCGTAAAATCAACGAACGTTTGGCAACAGCCTCGCCCCAAGATAAATTCCTCCTCTTGGTGGTAGCCTGCCGTGTTATCGGTCTGTTATGAACAACGGACAACCACGGCAATCCCTCAAGCGAGACCTCGAGCTTGTGGCGTGGAACGCCAACGGTATCGTTTCCCGGCATTCTGAGCTCTTAGGGTTCGTTGCCCGTCACAAGCCCGATGTGCTTCTTCTTAGTGAGACGCACCTGACACCGCATCGTCGATTCCGACTACCTAACTACGTGTGCTACCGGGACGACCGGTCGGATCGCGCAGGAGGGAGCACCGCCATCGCGGCGAAGGCGAGTCTTCGCCATCACCGCGTTGTCCTGCCTCAGCGGCGGAACCTAGAGTGCACCGCGGTTGAGCTCCATGGTGCTCTCGGCGGTCTATTCGTGGTTTCCGCATACAAGCCTCCACAAGCGGAGCTCCTGTCGAACGATCTGGAGGCCGTCTTTGGCGCACACAGAAGGGTAGTCCTGGCGGGCGACCTGAACTGTAAGCAGCCTGATTGGGGGAGCCGCTTCGTGAACCTAAACGGGGCCCGCTTACGCAGGTATGCTGATGCGACACGGGTCACAGTCATGGGTTCTACCGGGCCTACATACTATCCCCCGAGGGCTAACTCCCGTCCTGATATACAGGACATTGCCGCGGTCAGAGGAGTTTTTTTCCCGGTCCACGTCTCCGTCATTTCGGAACTGTCCTCGGACTATTTGCCCCATCAGTGTACATCTAGCTACCCAGCACTCTACCGTCCGCGACGAACGGCGGGCAATCGAGTGGGAACGCTTTGGCCCGGCGTTCAGTCGCCGCCTACCTGAGCATATACCATTCGACACTACCCAGCATATCGGCGAGGCAGTTGCCTTATTCGACACAGCCGTAGTCTCGGCGGTAGACGTGTCCTTCCGGATGAAGCCGGGGCTCACGCCCGACTATCAGCGGATCCCCGAAGAGGTGTCTCAGATCACTTGCGAGAGGAATCGCCTCCGGAGACGCTGGCAGAGGACTCGTGACCCGGCTGAGAAGGCTACTTTAACAGGGCGCCCGGCAAGTTGCGTCGCGACATGCTGGCGTTCCGTAGACGCAACTGGGAGCTAGCTGTAACACAGATGGATGGCCCTGCCGAGAACCGTAATGTCTGGCGGATTCCCAGTGCCCTAACGGGAAAGCGTAAACGCGCGCCTCTCCCCGCACTGGTCGGCCCCGGCGGTCGACCCCTTGAGAAGGCGGAGTTCCTGGCTGACAGTTTAGAGCGACAGTTCGCTCCCAACCCATCCAAGAACCCGGCCTTCACTGAGCAAATCTGCCGCGAGGTAGAGCGCTTTCTATCGGCCGGTATCACAGTCCAGCCGGAGCCCATCTCCCAGGAGGAGGTCTCTGAGAGGATTGTTCAGCTCAAGCCTCGGAAGGCGCCTGGCCCAGACGGAGTCATGAATTCCGCACTCCATCGCCTTCCGGAGCGAGGAATACAGTTCCTCTCTGATCTGTTCAATATATGTCTCAGACTGGCCTACTTTCCGGTGAAATGTGAAACGGCTACAGTTATAGTGATACCCAAGCCGGGAAAGAATTCTTCTCGCGTGGAAAACCACAGACCCATCAGCCTCTTGTCCGCGACGTCCAAGGTTTTCGAGCGATTGATCCAGCGTAGGATCCGCGACCACCTAGAAAGACTGGACGTGCTGATCCCCGAACAGTTCAGCTTTCGTGAGCTGCACTCCCCGACTCATCAGCTGACGAGACTCGTGGAATGCATTACCGAGGCTGGCTGCCAGGGCAAACAGACGACTGCGATCTTCCTAGACGTAGAGAAAGCCTTTGACCGCGTGTGGCACGAGGGTGTCCTTTACAAACTAACTGAAGTCCTTCTCCCAGATTGCTACGTTCACTTGATCGGCAGCTTTCTGCGAGACCGTAGCTTCCGAGTGAAAATAGACCACGCTCTCTCTTCGGAGAGGTGTATTACCGCTGGTGTCCCTCAGGGAAGTGTATTTGGGCCTCTCCTGTTCTCGCTGTTTGTCAACGACACGCCCCGAGTTCCTGGAGTAAAATTGTCGCTGTTCGCGGAGGATACTGCGGCTTTTGCCTCAGAGCCGAACGCAAGTTATGTGGCAATTAAGCTCCAGCGCCAACTCGACGCATACGTCGGGTGGACCGATGACTGGAGAGTTGCTGTCAACGCTTCCAAGAGTGCCGCGGTCATATTCTCGCAAAAACGCAAGCGGCCTCGGCCGCTTAAAGTAGGCCCCGTCGAGGTAGCTTGGACTAATAGTGTCAAGTATCTCGGGTTCCACGTGGACTCCCGACTCACCTGGCGAACCCATACACAGTATATCAGACAACGAGCTTCGGCGCAACTCAGTAGACTTTGGCCCATGCTATCTAATCCGGCAATGACCCCCCGGCTAGGTAAGCTCATAGTCAACTCGTACGTGTTGGCCGTGATTACCTATGCCTGTCCTGTTTGGGGATACCTGGCTCGTGGTCATAGGTCAGCGCCCCAGAGCGTTCTCGACTGGGGACTGAAGCTTGCGTGTAAAGTCCCGTACTCTTCTCGTCTTTTGAGGAGAGGACTCGGTGTCCGCTCTTTTGATGACACCGTGAGACGCCTGGCGCGTAGATTCTATGTTCGTTCCGACAGAGTGACCTACAATTCCCTCATTGCCGGACTTGGTAAATACACCCCGCGACCAGGTGAGTCCTGGAAGCGACCTCGTTTATTAGTCCCGATGGTATAATCCACCAATCGCAGGTCGCTTCCGACCCCCCATAAATAGATAAAATTATATAAAAGGAACTCAATCTGACCCAGTGGCAGGAGTCCTATCTGAGACTCGGGACACTATCACTGTTCGTCCCACGTTGGACACACCTCTCCAACCCCCTCTCGTCCACGGAGAGTCAACTGGCGCTCCTATCATGACGAACTCCAACGAACAGTGCCATCTGACCCCCCGGCCCCAATCACCTCTACGGCTGATGCGGACCGTATGGCCGACTATCTTGAAGAAGTCGTTACGTCCGCTATGTATAAACATACCTACCTGGTCCCAGAGACAAATCGCAGGTCTCAACTACCTAAGAGGTGCTCCTCGCCATCCAAACTCGGCGCCAGCTCCGCCGGAGATGGCAACAAACTCGGGATAAACGCCCAATCTGACCTTGTCAAGCAGCTTCTGCTTGACGCCACTGCACATCGTTGGGACTCGTATCTCGAGTCTCTTGAAGTCCGGCCCGAGTCTGTTTGGCAGGCTGCGAGCCGACTTAATGGCGACAAAAAGACCCCCCATACTCTCGGATCACCGGACGGCATTGTGTACTCCGCGGCCGGCAAAGCAGAAGTCTTTCCCGCTACCATGGAGGAGCAATTCACCGTCCACTGAGGCGTCTGCGACCCCGTCCACTCGGCCGAGGTCGCAGACTTCCTATCTGGATATTTTTCCCGCCCTCCAGCTGACACACCTGACCCGTTCGACCGAGCCGATGTTGTTTCGGCTATTGGTCGACTTCGCCCTAAGCGGGCGCCCGGCGATGATCGTATCGGAGCGGCGGCGCTACAACACGCTCCTGGCACGATGGCCTTCTCTACAAATTAGCCCACTCCCCTCTCCCTGCCTCTTTCGTTCGTTTTCTCCGATCGTACTTGTGCGATCGCATCTTTAGGGTATGCGTCGATGGGTCGTACTCATCCGTCCGACCAGTCGCCGCAGGCGTACCTCAAGGATCTCTCCTTGGCCCCGTTCTGTACCTCGTGTACACGAACGACCTGCCTGTTCAGCCTGGAGTCACTCTCTCGCTCTATGCGGATGACGCCATGTATCACGCCAGCTCAGCGAGTCTTGATTTCCCAGGTGGCCTGGTGCAACGCCAGCTCGCCGTACTTCCGGACTGGCTAAGGAAGTGGAGGATGGCGATCAATGCGGAGAAATCCGAGGCGATCGACTTTTCTCATAAATTGACTTCCCGATGTCAGTCCCTCTCCCTTGAAGGGAGCCCAATCGAATGGAAACCGACTGTAAAGTACTTGGGCGTCACTCTTGACCGACGCCTAAGCTTTGTATCTCACGTCTCCCTGAATCTCCAGCGCGCCAGAGGCGTCAGAGCCAAATTATTTCCCTTTCTCTCTCATCGGGGTTCAGTGCCTCTGCACACTAAACTCACCATCTACTTGCTCTTTCTTAGGGCAATCCTGACTTACGCAGCTCCCGCCTTTTGGGTACTACTCAGTCCATCCGTTGTCGCCCGTTTGGAAGCTTTCCAATCCCGAACCCTCCGCTACATCTCCAACTCTCCCTGGTTTGTCAGAAATGATGCCATCAGGCGAGGGTTGAAGGTTCCTTCACTCACCGAATTCGTTCGGTCCCTTGCCCTCAAACTATTTACCCGAGCCTATATCTCGACCCATCCCCACATCCGTCGACTAAGCACAGATGTCGGCCCACCACCTAGACGACACAAACGCCCGAGCATTGCTCGACGACCTTCCATAAGCAGTTTACAAAACCTCTGCCCAATCCCCCCGACCCGGACACTGCGACCATCGGAGCACGACTAGCTGCTGCTCCGTTCAACTTGGACTTGGACTTGGAACGTCAGGATCACTAATGGAGACGAAGCAGCTGGCCCTGGCTTGCCTTTCGCTCCCTTATAGAGTAGCCAACCTAAGATACACCCCGTTGTTACACTAGAGGTTATTATTTTGTTAATTCTTCAAAATGGGTTGAAGAACATTGTCAACGTTACTTAGACTCTTTAGGATATTTTCACTGCCAATATGTGCTAACAACAGAAAGACTTCTACTATATTAAAAAAAATATAGAGTTTTATTTAAAAATAAATGTGTGTAGATTTCTATGACAGCTTTGTCTTGCTGTTCTTGACAAGATTCAGTATCTAGTGTATGATTAGACACTAAGCATGTCAGTGCATTTTTACATAGAAGTATGTACCTTGTCCAGGATCAAGTGAAGGTTTAGATTGTAGAAGTAATCACTAAGCCAGACAGATTTCCAATCATATTTTATACGTAAGGTGAAGCCAGTGTAGAGATCACAATATACAGCCCGCTGGAATATGGCCAGCTTTCGAGAAAGATAAGGATAAATCAAGACATATAGCAAAGTTTGCTAGTGCCTCTATTCTTGTTGGTATCAATGCGTCGATGTTCTAGATAGCCGAAAGAATTAGGAGATACAAATAACAAATGACAGCCGACCAAGAGAAAATGTTAAAACTGCTTACACGTAAGGATGTTGTATGCATGCATATATAATGCTTCAACGTAAAGTGTTATTTTATCCGTTCTAGCCCGGTGGCATTGGAAACTTGAAATACTTTCTGTATTTCTGGATTGCGAATCGACTACTGCGTGCTTACGCTATCGATCTGTGCACTTATGCTATATTACTGCGTGATCTGGTGGGCTTGATTACAGAAGAACTCAGAGGTTACATCATAGATAAATTTATGAGCTGACGTAAACATATAGACTCTTCTTAATAGCATGGGTATGCTATGGCTTCTGGTTTCCATAGCTATAATAAAATTAATCAAAAGTGTGTATACTGTCATTCTTCATAAAACATAATTGCGAGTTGACATGTACAAATAATAAGACATAAAATATAATATAAATAGTTGACATTGATACAAATTTTGAGATATTGTACGATGAAATACAAATTAAGTAAGAAGATAATGTAGGTGAAAAGCACGCAGTTTAATGCAAACAGAGATTATAGGCAAAGAAAAATGTGTACAGAGATTAGCGAAAAAAACATGTAACAAAAATATGTAAAATCGTAAGTCGTGTGCGTTCTCATGAAAAATTATATATTTTTTTCATAAATATTTAAATTTAATCACATGGTTTGAAATTAGAGCACATATTATTATTAAGTCCTTGGTTGCCGTTAAGTCAGAATCTGTTTCTACCCCCGCAATTGAGAAGCAAACTCTTACAGGTAGAAAAGTTTTCGGAGAGAAATAATTAGAAATAATCTGTTAGCACAGAAGAGCAACTCACATAAATGAGTTTTAAAGGGCCCTAAAAACACTAGACAAACAAAGGATTAGGGTAAAAATCAAGAACTAATTGTTCTTGTTGTTAAATTCTCAACGCTTAAAATAATGTAGGATCATAACTGTAAAGGAAATACTAATCATAAACGTGTAATCATAATAAGGTAAATGCAATATTCTAAATAGGGATAGAAATAGACTTAACTTGTTTAACGAGTGAAGGGGAAATAATAATACTATTTGAGTTATTATAATTAAATCATTCTACTACCGTTAATTACTTTTAACAGTATTAATTTCTACTCGTAATTGTACATGCAAGTAGTGCTTAAGCGTTTGAGGAATTGTTAAACAATAATTTTAAACAAATAGGCAATGCATAACCTATGAAGGTTGTACCACAATTAACTAGTTGAAGCAGTAAGTAAAAATATTCTTTAGTTATTTATTGTTCCCTGCCATATAAATAAAAGCAAGAGGTAAGAAGGACGCTTAATACAAATTTAACTGCCAAACGAAACGTGTTAACTTCCCAGAAATAATTAACGTGGCGGCGGACATGGCAAAAGGCGTTTCATTTTTATGTAAACTGAAATTCACGTTTGTTCTAAATACGTTGAGTTTGACACCCCGTAACAAATGAATACAAAATGAAAATTACATAGTGCCATGTGTTACGGGTACGGCAACAGGAAGGTAGCAATATGGGGTGAAATAGGGTGATTAATATCACTATGTAATCAATCAAACTATAAAGTGAAACGCAGTCAAATTGAAATTCACATGTATATACAATGTATGACGCATATTCGTGGCGTGTCGTGGAGCATGCAAGTTTACTGGCCATAAATAAAAATAAGACTTGACGTTTAATTCCCGACCAGCTGTTTCACCCTACATTCATCTGTAGATTGTAAAAAAAATATTATGAAAATGAAAATCTGTGAGCACACATTGTAATTAAAAATTTTGCTTTATTAGATTTCTGGAATTAGTTTCTTCGCGCTGCAGTACCATTTTTTTTTAATGATACCCTCATTCTGTTACGCGCATGCTGTCACGTACTAGCAAATTGTTCTATACTGTTGGCGGGTATTTTATGCGTTAAGTTACCAGATATTTCGTAAATCACCAAAGACGTAATTTAGTGTTATAAGAAGAATGTAGTTTTCTAAGAAATCGTACCATTTTCAGTATAACAATAGGTCTAAAAGATTATCGTTAAAGGATCTTTAATACTTAGCTTTATACACACACTCACCTTAACACACATAGTTAGTCACCTTAACACCTCTAGAACCATTCAGTTGTTAGTCAGTTACCTAGTAGTACTATCACACTTGAATTTAGTAACGTTACCTACAATACAAACTACAATATGCTGTATTCCAGTGAAATTTTTATATTTCAGCTTTTGTACTTCTCGGAATCTGTGGGAAACTTTCTTCTACATTATATGTTGTAGAAAAAGGCTCATAGTCAAATTAAAACAATGTCAGAAATTTAAAGTATAATATATACCACAGAGCGTAAGCAAAAATATGTTTTTTAATATCTTTATACCATATCTGTTCTTAAAAAAATGTAAATAAACAAAAATATAAAGCTCACTTAACGCAAAAAAATATAATGTATCTAAAATTTTCAATTTTGTACGGTTTTAGACATTTTTGTACGTTTTTGGATGCATTTTCATCGGAATCAGTACATAGTATAATTTTAAGAATAAAAATGTAGACTTAAAAGTAACGTCTACGTGACATGCACATATAGGCCTACCTTTATTCTAGTTAATGATCTTAAAAATGAAGATTTTTCTTTTGACTGAAGATGTGAAAGAAATATTGAAGTTTTTGTAACACGCCATAGGAAACAGACACGTAATTCAGCGTATACTTTACTTCGTTATATTCGACCGTTAAAGTTAATTTGCCTGTAGTAGCCTTCATTAATTTTGTAACGGGGCGATACAATTCTTGTGGCTTGCTGCAGAAGAAAGCACATATGACAACATACATACCGCGTAAAAAATATAAACGAATTTTATTTTTAAAATGCACGTAATCTTTCTTCCTTTTTTCCAATTCTTATATAATTTCTTAACACCATTATTTTTACAATATGACAGAGTGTAAAGAAAGTTTTAAAAAACAAAATTATTTCAAAAATATGATTCAATTTTTTGTTTTTACGTACAGAAACGGCATAATGTATTGAATCGCTTTCCACAGTGCTGATTGTTTGCAATGCGCGATGGTGGTGGTCGATGGTTTCACCTTTCACCCGGAGCAAAAGAAAGTAAACAAACAAAACACGATATTTACTTGATTTGGAAGTTCGTCCGGTATTAGCACGACGGACTTATAAGTTTCAAAATTTTGTCAGTATATGAAAATGTTGTATTCTTGGCATATTTTATAATAAATTTGTTAGAAACTTTTAATGTGTACGCGCTTAAAAGGGTAACAGTAAACAATTAAAATAATTTAACCTATCTCACTTTGTTGTGCGATAAGGTATACGCTTTGAATTCTTTACAGTTTGTAAGAAACTATTGCACTTTTAACTAAAATCCTGTGTCATGGTATTATTTTTGACGGCTGATGAGGTATCCATTAAAGACTATTTTTTGTAAATTCTTATACGCAGCATGTAAACAGCGTTTTGGTAAGTGTTTGTAAGTGTACACTACTCAGCGGATACTCATTACATCCTCAGACATATGGGCCTACTACGCTTTCAAAGCTTCATGGTGCCTTCCGTATACATTAACGTAGTGGCCTCAAGTTGTGTATGTAACTCAATTTGCGTTAAACTAGAGCAAGAGGCGAGGACACTCCCCCCCTCCCGATAGTAGGTACTTTGGTTCTGAATAAATATTCAATTAGATACTGTTTTAACGACCTGAACTACTGAAGACGTTGGCGTAGTAGAGTCCAGACACAAACAATGCTGTCCGCAAACTTAATTACTGCGGAAACTTGCATCAAGACAAATATTTACCTGTTGGAAATTTATGGAAATATTCCGTTGTACGGTAAACAGTGGCGTGACACAATTCCAGTGGGCGACTTCACTATAATGAAACAGCAAATGTTTAGCTTACCAGCAACCAACTTTCATTACGCTTTGAATAAGTAACGCATGCAGATTACGTCCACGTTACTCTGTTTATGACACACACGTTACATGTTTCCAATGAAATTAAACTTGTTAAGTTAAAATGAACGTATGATATATTATTAAAATATGAAAACATTAGTTCAAGCGTTGCACAAATAGAACAAGATATGAGAAACGGTTTTCTCTACTTACAAACATGCAATTGCTATTGTTGTTTCCATTAAACTATTGTTATTTTAATGCAGTTTAACATTTATTATGACAGTTTTATTTCTTCTATCTTATTTTACATCTTGTTCTTGATACTTTCAATATTCTTTGTTTCTGAAAACAATATTTAGTATTTTTACTAATTTACATGCTGCGTTTGATAACAAAAAACAGGGCAAACTGGATTGAATGTAGAATTGTCAAATATAGGGGTATCTTGCTTAAACTTAGATTATTACATTTCTATAATATGTGTTCGAAAAGACAACAGGTCCCACAAGACTGGTTAACTCTTCAGGTGGTGGACGTTTTTAAGAAAATAAAACGGAATGACTAAAATATAGGGGGTGACCACAGGGGAATGTTATGGTTGATACTGGATACAAAATATATGCAAGGATCATAAACCACTATCTGGAGACTATTTTCGTTCATCTTATTTCGGAAGAACAAAACGGCTTCAGGAAGAGCATATTTTGTACAGACAACGCTTTTATTATTACACAAATAATTAGAAAGCATCGCGAGTTCAATACAGAAACACATGTAGCTTTCGCTGACTTTGAGAGGCCTTAGATAGAATAGTTAGAAATTTGCTGTGGTAAATATTAGAAGAACGGGGATACCCAAAACAACTTATAAGAACTATACAAGGGCTATATAAAGAATATCAAGAATAGCTTAAAACAATATTGTACGATATCTCAAGAAATATCTGTCAATCGAGGTGTTAGACAAGGGTGGAGTATATCACCTACTCTTTTAACATTTATATTGAGGATCTGGTAAGGAAACGGAAACATCAAGGAAACCCTGGTATATAATTATCACGGGACAGATATTTGAATGTGCTGTTGTTTGGTGACGACTTGCTTGTACTTCAAAGTACAGAATCCGATTTGCAAAAATTTGTTTGTAAGCTTCAACAGATTTGCAAAGAATACAATGTGAAAATCTGAACTATAAAGACAAAGATAATGGCTTTTCGGGTAAGAAACCAATAAGAAAATGACAATGATAATGATAAATTCTAGAACAGGTGAGCCATTTTAAATTTTTTGGGAAATGATACTGGCTATGATAGGAATTATGATATTGATATTAAGTTAGGTAAGTTCCAAACGATCTGTGGGACAATCGACCGTGTTTTTAGAAACGAGGTACATCGAGATGCAAAATTAAAAGTTATGGCAGTCCTTGAATTGTCCTATGGATGTGAATTATGGACAACAACCAAGAAACAAAACAGTAAAATACAGGTCTCGGAAATGGCGTTCTTAAGAGGAGTTAAAGGGTGTTCTAAACTTGACCGTATACAGAATGAGGCCATAAGAGAAAAGCTACAAGTTTTTAACTTGAATGACAACTTAAAAGATTACAAACAATGGTGGAAAGAACGCTTAGAAAGATGGCTGGAAGATCTTTGAAGGCGGAACAGGCTGCACTTTGCTTATGCCGTGTTCTGAAGATGATGATGATGCGTTTGAAAAGTTAAAAGATTGTACAATAATAACATACATAATGTCTACAAATATTTTAAAATGAAGAATATATGAAAGCAAGTTTATTTTACAGGAAAAGTTCAGTTTGACGTTTTATTTATTGGTACGCTGTGTGTCGCAATTAGAAATTATCATTCACAAGACACAATGATACAACATACACGTCACAATACGTATTTGCACACAGGCATAGAAGGAGAAAGAGAAAGAACACATGTTTCAGTTCAAGTTACCGGCAACAAGAACAAATGACGTAAAATTACCTTGACCACAACAATTAAATTTTTAAATTACACGATCATAAATCAAATTCTGAGTGCGTATTCGTATTCGCATTGATTCTGTTTATCTAGGAATCTAGTAACGTTCGTAGAAGGTCTCGTTTCATTCGAATATATCATTGAACGCATTGTTATTCCAACGTCATTCAGCATTTTCAACAGACGATTAGGATCCGTGTCTAAATGGAATACCTAATTCTTATACTGGATAAATGTAAGTTGACTGTAAACCGTGTGGTTTCCCATTTTAATTAATATAGGCCTACAAGACGTATGGGTCATCATATGTTCAATCATCATGTTAAATTATTTTAAAAGTTTCTATTTTTGTAGAATTTTGGTTAAATTGATTGACAAGATTTTTGTTCTGTGTCGAAGAAGTAAAAAACGTTTATAGGCGTTACTTGGTAGTAACAACGTTCACAATTCTGAGTCTAGTTGACTACATGTGTACTTGATTTACTTTCCAAAACTATGTTCACGTAAAAAAACTACATCCTCCGCATACTTTTGAATATAATTACAAGTTTTCGCTTATCTTGTATGTTTCAGGAGTTATTATCGACTGCTTGTAATACGACACGGCAAAAAATTGTGAATATTATCGGTGCAAAAACATAGCCTAATTGATAAAAGCTAAGACTTTAGCCTCAAATGGAAAAAGTAGAAACAGGTTGAAATATTAAAGTAACAAATTTTTGTTAAGCATGTTTATTTATAAACTTCTACTTGAAGAAGACCTTAAAAGAGCTAAAATCGTAAAACCACAGAACAGGATGGTTTGAACGTAGAATTGTTTAAATATGAGGGTATGCCATTTCTATAATATGTGTTGGTCGAGTTGGGTCCTACAAAATTTTACACTATACAAAAATTAATATAGGCTGATTAGTGATAAGTAGTTGGAGGGGGGGGCAAATTATGCAACTTATTTAGCAGAAGCGATTGACGGTAGTGTCACAGAAACATTTTTGTAGTTTACAGACAGTAAAAAGGTATTCCAGATAAATAGAAAAGAGGGAGGGACTAATGTGAGGGACTTCTGTGAGGGACAAAGTTGGACTCAGTTTTATTGTTTTGTTTTCTTTGACAGCTACTTTTCTTCCAGTAATATTCATATTGTTCTATAGTTGTTCAGGCTGTACGACTATCTTCTAAGCATGAGTCGAAATTTGATGATTGCTGTTCCGAATATGTGGCAGTAGCTATGAAATATAAAAACAAGTTTTAGACTAACATATCAAATTCGAAACATTTGTTAGGAAAAAGTAATCTTAAAATAGAATGTGACTAGGAGTAAATTGAGTGGGGTTCTCTGTTCCAATAGCGTGCACAGTGAATGGACTACGAGTAGCACAACAGGGAAATTTGGAACGACAAGTCACGCAAGGAAGAATGAATGGAGAACGTACATTTGACCACTCCAGCTGAATTCTTAATTTGTTAATAGATAATTATATTACTATATAACCCCATAGGCTGCGGGTAAGGATTGGTGAGACTAAAGATAAATATATTTAGTCCTGATGTTGAAGATGTATTTCAAACCATGTACCAAAATTTTATTTATTTCATGTGTTGAAATTATGCTTAGAGCACCCCTCTTTATTACAGGGAGCTTAGTTACTTCTATTTAGATCGAGTGCTTACATATTGTAGGCTAATACTGTTATAATATACTGTCACCTATACTCATCCCCCCATAAACGTAAGTTTTCCAGTATTGCAATTCCATCGAAATGAGCGATGATTGTCTACTTTCTAGATTTTCAATTCTGAAATCCCCAACACAGATTATCCTTCTTACGGACTACTCCCGTTCATAGAATTTTAGCGAGTAAATTGAACAGAGGATTTGACATGTTTCCAATGAGACGAGAAGAAGGTTAATGTTTTTCTACATAAAAATTCAATTTAGAGCTATGTTTTTAAACTTAGGGATCTGAAGTGAGCTTACACATTTCGCCAATATGGCCACTATTTCCATATTATCTAAGGAACACTCGATATTAAAGAAACAAACTTTAAATTGCGTATCGTGATTTCCAAAAGAATATAAAAAAGTCACTTGTGCAGGAAAGTACCAGTTTTGTTAAGAGTGTCACAGCAGTTTCTTTTACGTTTTTGTAACAGCTGGTTTCAATTGACACGTCGACTGTCAATGTTTTCCCCACTTTCATTTATGTGTGCGTAGAGGGTCGGAAATTTAGGAGAATGTATTAAGAGGCCGAGAATATCATGACTCTTTGCACGCCCCTTACAAACAAACCTTTACGGAAGCTTGAATAAACAAGACGGCGCCTAATCCTACTTTACCTTCTTTTTCGGTATTTCTGAAGTTGTTATCAGTAGGGTATGAAGAAATAACACTTCAAAACATTCCTTTTAATAGAAGTTTTCATTTAAAATATTTTTAACAGACAAATCGATTACCACTCGTACAATACTTATATAAAATCAATCAATGCGCTCTTGAATCAGAATACCATTCTGTTAAAGAGAAATTTCTTAAACTCAGCAACTAGAAGGTTAATGTGTGGTTGACTTGGGAAAAACGTCGACAGGATGTTATTGTAAGATAGAATACAAGAGCTACTGGAAAGGGGTTTTCCTAAAAATTGAGATCTGTGAGAGGACATATCATTTTACAACGAAATTATATTAAAGTAAGCTACAATGTTTGGGACAAATTTAGAAACAAACAGATCCGACAACACACTTCTTGTCCCAGGTGTTTAATATTGTAATGAACAAAGTATTTGAGAAAATCAAAGGTAAAGATGGAAATGAAATGCATTATATAGAAATAAATATAATATTTTTTTCAGAAGTGCAATAGTATTTCGGAAAAGGAGGTTGTTTGGAGACAGTCCTGATGGCCTTAAAACGAGTCTACTCTAACACAACTTGAACACATCAGCAAATGTTTGTTGGAGTGTATACAAAAATACAAAAAAAAAAATAAAAAATAAAAACAAGAGTGTCAGACAGTTAATAAGTAACTTTCATATAAACGTTAAAGACAAAGACACCTGTAAATATAGTTAAACACTACAAGACACAGGACTCGGATCAGCAGACATGAAATCAACTATTAGAGATTTATGCAACTAGCCGGGGATGATAAGGAAGGTGGAAAAATTGCCAGAAGGTTTAAATGAAGAACGGCCAACTGTTAGAAGACAGCTTTACTCTAAAGTCATGAGGATACCTCATATTAAGTGATTACTTTGTACTATGTTTAATGAATAGATTGTAAATTGGCTAATAAAATTTTAACATAGTAAAGTTTAGCTTAGAATGTCTGGCCAATACCTAATATCCGTTTAACCATGGACAGGTGAGCGCGCGCGCGCGCGCATACACACACACACGCTCATGCGAACGCACTATTTTAAGGGACATCGCGAAGCCGTGTGTTCATAAAACCGTTTAAAGAGAAGAACGTAGATATTAAAAGGCTGAGACCCTCTATTTAAAACTTTCATATTTTTAACACTCTTGTCTTAACCTTTTTGCAAGTTAAATAACAACGAACAGTTTAATTAGACGTTTAAATACATTAGGCCTGTAGGTGACCTTGTGAAGATAGTCCCGGCGCCAGGTTGTTGGTTATGTTGGGTGGTCTCAGCGCTAAATTTTGAGGTCCACTGCAAAAGCGTAGTAAACTATGAAATTCTGCACTCGTCTACCGAGAGGTATAGTCTATTTATTTTTATCAAAGAGTGTTCGTTAGCCGGAGTGAGTGTATTCATCTAGGGAAGAGTCAGAAATCAAAAGCTTCAGACCTCCAGGTCAGGGTTTTCAGCTGGCTAGATAAGTTGATGGTCATGGAAAGTTAATTTTACATATTATTTTCAGTCTCACAAGAGACACTGCTCTTTACTTATTCACGGCTATAACAATATAAGAAAAAATTATCGTTCTATTATAAAAAAATATTAACCTTCAGAATTTAGTTTTGCTTGTTTGATTAGTTTATGCAAATATTTCAGACATTGCACTGTTCCGCAGATTAATTTAATCCACACGTATTACTCGGAGCCAACATTTGTGTGACCAAAAAAATTATATGCTTCTGAAGATTAAAACAGCGGGAAATGAAATCCAGTATGCTTATATATTAGTGAGTGTCGAATATGCTGCTAGCCATCAGTTTGAAACGGTGCGCCTGAATTTTATCCTAATTAATGGAACCTCTTTTTTCATATTTTAAGCTAAATATACGTACAATACTCCTGATCAACGTTAAATCTCCACCTTTTTCAAATATATTTAGTTTTCATTGGCATTTCTGAATTAACAAAGTATGAGGATCCGAAAAGTATCAGTCATAATCAAATAGTTCATAAGAAACTGGAAGTGTAGGCTCTCAATTTTAAATCCTCAATATCAAGTTTGATTAACACTGTAGAAAATCCATCAATTTGATTGATGTTGAGAAACAGTTAAATCGATTACGACTGGTATATGATTTTCAATAACCGATGTAAACTAATTTTATTTATTTAAAACGAAAGCAATAATTCACTTATGATTTCTTCTTTAAAAACTCTAACTTGTAACAAAACTAGTGAAGGTTTTTAGTAAGTAATATACAAAATATGTTTTTTTTTTGTTATATACGAAATAAAGTTTTCTCTACGGAAAGTTGAAATTTATTTACCAACGTGAGTGATAAGGAATTATGATTTTTACTGTACACTTCCGATTTAAAATGCATATTTAATTGTTAACCGAAATTGTTACCCTTCAAGATTAAACATTCGGGCTGTTAGGCCTATGACTTGATTGCTAAAATTACTGCCAAGTGTATCGGCAGCGTTTTCAGAACATTATGAGAACGACACTCTGAGTATGTTGCAAGACCAGCATTCCTATACCAAGGACAGCATTACGTTTAAATAATCTCTAGGGTGAGTTTCAAAAAGTAATAAAAAAAAGAAACACAGGGTCGTAAACATAAAGACATAGAGAATAGACTGAATGTTTTCGCATGCATTCCCTAAGTTCCTATAAGTTTTCTATTTATACATTTACTTACCAACTCCCAATGTATAAACACAAACGCAAAGTCAACAGCCACAAGTCGCCTACCTGTAACAATGTGTTGAAGACACTGTGTTATTACAATTCTACATGTACACCTTCAAAGTTATGAATAAATGAGTAGCGCTGTACTAGGCTGTAACTTGTACTTAATAGCTATTATTGTAACACAGAGAGGCTGTAATCAATAAACAGCAAAAATAAAGATAATCAACCATACGAGTATAAGGTTTAGTTATTCATTTTCGTACGCGAAAGTCACGCAAGCTCTCTTCTCGCTCTCACTCTTTATCCCTCACTCTCTGTCTGTCTGTCTGCTCTCTCTCGGTCTCCTGGTCTTAAGAACATGCAGCATATATATGATGAGTTTAATGCGTAATATGATAATGCTGGATGTCTAAAAGTGCACAAACACTGTACGAGTGTCAAAGTACATCATTAATAATTTAGAAATTTTAAATAATATATGGAAAACACTTCAGAACAAGGCATTTTTATAAACCTTTTTCATAATGATTAATTAGGTGCTAACTCAACATCTTATAAGTAATATAAAATCTAATCACTTCTAATTCGTTTGCATATCACCACTTTTCAAAGACTGCTGTGAATTTCAAAGAACCTACGTAAACATTTGCGGCTGCCCAACACTTTTAAAATAATTGTTGTTACAATGGCGGCGAAAAATAGTTACATAAAATGTTCATTACCTGTCAAGCGATAAGGGACACGTAAAACGGACATTTTCACAACAAACACCAAGGTCGAAGCGTGTTTTCTCCGTTCTCTATTCAGGGCAGAACACATTTTTTCGTCCATTCGAAAATACGTTTCTTTAAAAGCTGTCTACTAAAAAGGTCATGTGTCAGATATAATAGAATTTTAATAAGTGAGATAAAAAATAAAATGTATAACTAATTAACTTGTACAACAATATATATATTTATCATTCCGATTATAAGAAAAAAAGTGCTTTATATTTTCGACGAAATCGGTTTCATAATCTCTTGATGAACAGACGCCAAGATTAACTTTTCCAAATTGGTTTACCTCAGCACTGTATCTGAAGAAAAGCCTTTAATCTCTTTTTCGGTTTATAAGATCTTATTTGAACATCGTCCGGCATTGTACCGTTATTAACGTTTTCTCGTACGATTTATCTGGCTGGTTAACATAAACATCTAAATCTACTTTCGTTCGGTCCACATCCTTTCTATCTTCAAGATGTCCAACATATGCATGATTCTAGAAGTTGCCAAAACTTACGACCAAAACGTATGAGATATTGGCTTTGGTCGTCAATAATTTTGATATAGACGTATGAATAGTGATGTGTACACTTTTCCGACACATTTTTTATTTTTATAAAATTGCTGTTTAAAGTATTAGTTGTACGTGTCATGAAAGTGTGTACATATCATTATTAATTATTATTTAATTATGTGATATCTAATTTTAAGCCGAAATAAGCATTGTAGACATCTAGACAAAACTCTGAACACTGTTGTCCGAAAGGTTTTAAACTATGAATATTGTTTAAAGCTTTTAAACTTTACATTTTGTTTTAAAACCTAAAAATATAATTTTATTAACTGTTTTTGTTAATATTCTGTAGGACCGAGATGTGGACTGAGTTTATCGTTCTTAAAACTACATGCAATAACTGCTCAATGTCGTTATCAACAACTCTAAACTCTGTTATGGATGTAATTAATATTGCCTGCATTTTTACGGAAATACTGTAGTATAGCGAAAAAATTCGTTATCTGGAGGATTTCTTATCAACCGTTCGTTATTCTCAAGCTCTACTGTACATTCAAATAGGCTGATAGATAAACGTTTCACACACATTTTTGAAGACTATTACACTAATCCACACGCACATCCAAAAAAGATCTTAAGTTGTAACAACGAGGTTACAACTTAAGTCAAATACTGTTTAGTGATGATTCACTAAAACTACCAACGTTAGTTTACAAATTATAGTTATAAATTATAAAGTTTGTTTTACAAGGAAAGGTAATTTTCTAATATAACGGCTCTAGCATAAAGCGAAAACTAAGTAGACCTACATAAATATCAAAAACTTACGGCCACCGGTATCAGCGATTAACACGAAAAGAACCGGGTGACTGATTGCCACAGATGATTTGATCAGCACTGATTGAAAACTGTCAGTGAATTTTATCTACACAAATGAATGTGACACATGGTCACAAAAATATATTTTATATATTATATAGATTAACGTTTGTACAAAATCGAGGACAAAACTCACGGGCGAAACAATTACTAAATGGCCATGCATTTATATAGGAGCCAGATTGCGATATCGAGCTGTTTCCCTTTAATCAATCATGGAACACACCAGTAACACGGCTACACAGCCCCATATCTAATGGACTTTCCGTGTAAATTCCCTCAGTCTTTTAAAATAATATAATATTCAGTTTCCTGTGTGCGTTTTTCAGAATATACGTTTTAAGAATATTTAAACAACTTGGCTTGTATGAAATATACACGTATCCAAAAAGTATTTTAAAATGCTTCAATGTTTAACGAGAGTCGGAAGGAAAACGAAGCAAACGAATCATTTTTTGCTTCAACGTTACTGTAAACCTAAAAAATAATGTGCATGACGACAGATACAACAATAACAATTATCTCAAATAATAACACATTGTTAGAAACGTAAAAAGGTAATTTTCAATTAAGCGCGTGTCCAAGTGCCTAAGAAACAACCTCTTTGAAATAATTATGAATATTCAAGAAAAGTGGAATATCGTGTTCTGGCGTTATGAGTTTAGCGTTTGTAGCAACCGCGGTTGATAACTTTTCTATCTCCTAATATTTCTTAATTTTTAGCATACTCTAGAAGCATATACATTATGTTATTAGTTAATTAGTTCACGTCTATGATACGTTTTTTTAAGATTACACAAGTTCAAACTAATTGGGTTTAACGTGAACATAACATGAAACAACTCTTTAGAGGATACATTTTCGCGGGTTTTAATTACATTGCGCAATACATTAGTTTATTTGAATTAACTTTAATTAACGTAGTAATCTGTTAAATGGAATTAAATTTCCGCGTTTTATAGATCATTCTCGCTTCGTATAGGTAGTTAGTATGTACTGTGTCCAGAATTGAAAATGTTGTTTCTGTTGTCGAATTTAGTATTCGCGTACAGCACGTGTTTGTTCCCCGCTATTTGATAAAAATTACTAAATCCGTTTTTCTGGATGAAAGAACCGTATTCAAGAAGAACATCAGAGGGGGAACGCTGAATTTAGAGGATGATGTAATCTTTGACTATTGTGTGGACGTCTGTACCACGCACACTATTATCCAATAAGTTCTTATTTTGCATGTTTGTTACGCTTGCGTCCCTTCAGATCCTGTGTAGGCTTTCTCCTCTCCGTAACCTTGCTTTGCCGTATGTTATCTCCTTCTTTACGTTCTGGTAAATCCATACATATTTGTGCGAATTTCTTACGAACTCATCGGAAAACTCATGGACTGAAAGCTTTTAAATTATAAAAACTGCATACGTGATTACAATGCTGTATAACTGCCACTAGCAATAAAAAAAAGAAGCCAAACAGTGTTTATTTATAGACAGCCGCGCGCGCATGTGTGACTGTGGTGTGTGTGTGTGTGTGTGTGTGTGTGTGTGTGTGTGTGTGTGTGTGTGTGTGTGTGTGTGTGTGTGTGTGTGTTTGAGAATCTCTTACAGATGGCAGAGAGAGAGGGGGCAAATAGAGGGGAGAGAGAGAGAGAGAGAGAGAGAGAGAGAGAGAGACACACACAGAGACAGAGACAGATAGACATACGGACGGACAGACAGAAGAGAAGAAACTCTACTCAATACTTCAGATGTATCATTATAGATATCTAAAAAAAAAAAAATGAATAAACAGAAATACCGTTTGATACGAATTGCTCAAGTAATGTAAGTAAAAAACAACTAGAATAGCAGGACTAAACTCCAAAACCACTCATTTTTAAACGTTCCATAGGCGCATACATACGATAACGCTGTTAAACCCTGTCCTGTACGTTCAAGGGTTGACTTGAGGACATTCTAGTTTCATTACACATATTTTAAGAAACTCTAAGCAGTAACTGTAAGCCCTGTGGGACGGTCTTAGAATCGGTTTATTGGTGACGTCACACAAAACGACGTCACAGAAATTGTAATCGACATTTTGGGCATCCGGTTACGATCAAATTAATTGGTTACGAACTAGAAGAGTAAATAGTTTCTATCATTCAGTATACCAATCACACGGTTCTCTTAATTGTGACAGCTTGTAATCATATGTGCTAAGATAGTTTTATTATATGTTCAGAAAATGTGATTATATTCTGTCCTCCATATTTTATTTTATTTTCAGTATGTTATTAATAATAGTAGTTTTCCCAGGTCCCATCGATTAAACGTTGACGCCTCTACGAAACTGTGTAGACTTATAGCAAACGAACGAATTATTTTTGTGTACGCATTTATTTAATAATTTGTTTAATCTTCCCTGATGAATAACTTTAATTAATCAATTATTCTTACCAGCGGTAATTCATACACAAGGATTAATGTTATGTATATTAAGAGGCACTTACATAATACCTATTAGTACAATCAAACGAATACTCGAACACAGTGGTCAGGGCAAGATATCACAGTCACTGCATCCACTTTATTTTTTCCACAATTGCCGTTCATTCAATTAAACAAATATTTCAGTTAAAATTTTTACTAACCAATGAAAGTGATTTCCCAAACTAAACCAAGATTTATAATGTCATTACGCTGACAGCGTGTAGTAGATATTTCTACACTACCTTATTGCAATCACTATAAAGGGAAGGTTTACTACTTTATTTGCTTTGGCGGCCAATATAGAACGCGACCGCTATTCGTCACTGCGGAAGTCATACGTCGTTTGTCAGTGACACGCCGAGTCGCCCCCCTTCTCCACCGCCACAATCCAGTGAGTGGTTCTTTGTGAAATTTATACCGGCTCCTTTATCTCCTGATATTTACTTTATCCCGAACCAAACTCGTATCTACTGTTTAGTTTTTAATTACAGTTATTAAAGACGCTTACGCTATGTAAAGACAACGTCTATTAATTTGGTAAAATAAAATTATTTAACACTTCATTTAATAAGATTATTTTTTATTATTTAGGTTTGAAATGTTAAATTGAAAATTAATAATTAACTAAAATTTCATTAATTATTTTATGAAGATATTAACGAAAGGTTTATATTTATCGTGCATAGTAGTGTACCGAAGCAAAAGTAGGGACAGGGAACTTCTAGTACGATTTTAATTATATTAATAAAAATTTGTTTATAAACGTATTTGAACATCCATGATTTTTTGTTCTCATCAGGCGATAATTTTTCTTAACACAATAATTATATAAGTCAGAATAAATATTATGGAACTCAATCAATCTGTAGTCACAAAATTATTAAACAAATTTACATAGTCCTGTAACATGTTGAATAAAAACATCTGTTCGTATGTTTGTTTTTTATAAAAATAAAGTTAATCGTATTGCCACCATTTTACCAGCACAGCTGGCAGACAAAAATTAAACGAGATTCACTACTAATAACCAGAAACGTATAGAAATGGGCATCAATAACTGCAGAATCCGTGATCACGGCGTGATCCGTTACTGGATTGTAGGGTTTGGCGAGTAAATATTTTCTTCTCAGAAAACAATTGTTTCGAAAACACAACAAGAACGTTAAACAGCAATCGAGAAAGTGTAATTAATACTTTCGTCTAGTATCGACAAGTAGTTAGTTATACTAGCAAGCTTTGTGTGAACGTCATCCTGTGTTATCGCCGTGACACCTTATATATTGACATAAAAACTAAGTTCATGAATAGTTAGTGTTGCGAGTTACTCAAAGTTTTACAGCGTAAGGTATTTTAAAAGCGAAGTTTTGCTATTAATACAGTAAGTAAACTGGTAAAGTATATTTACTTGTTAAGCACAGCCGGTTTAATTAAAAGTAAGTTATAGGTTTTTATTTTTTCAGTGGTGCACACATGATACTACACACTAACTATACACTTTTCACACACAAACACGCCCTCTCTCTCTCTCTGTTCGACACGTGAAAGGTGCGCGCGCGCGCGCGCACACACACACACACACACACACAAAGCTGTGTCTTACAAGTGTCAGAGAGTAGAAATTTAGTAATAATACTGTACGTATGATTAAAAATAATATTATATACCATATTAACAATAACAATAACAATAACTATAATAAGTAACAATAATATATTAACAATAACATAATATAACATATCACAATCATTAAAACAAAAAACGACTGAATGATTGCGAGGTTCAAATTTCTTCTTATTAAATATTTGTTGGGGTAGTATTTTGTGGACTCTAAATGGCTGAATCGATTCGAAAAAATTTGAATCTCATTTAATACTTTTGTTAGATAGTACACAATTAAAACTATGTGAAATTCTGAGTCTTATTCTGTTAAAATCGTTAAGTAGTTATAAAGATGTAATGAATATGGCCAGAGCGAAAAACCATCCTTTGACCTCATCCACATACGAGGGAAGGCGCTCTTAGGAGATAAACGTCTATCGAGACTGCAAGAATGTAGACATACCTTCTTGACTATGTAAAAGAAAACAGGTTGTGAACTTGAACAGCTTGTGAACAGGTTAATCGTTTCTGTAGAACTTTAGTGTACCACGATGACAAACAGGCGCGCGTACACCGAATTAACTCTTACGTTACTCTTTTTTACAATAAATTATTGTACCATTACCATACTGCTCATTAGAATGATACGTTTTCAGCCTGAAAACCAATAAAAAGAAACTTTTATAAGCTACTTTAAAAAAAAAATTAATCAAAAACATTGTTAATTAAAATGTTTAAATGACTTGTATTTTGACTTATTTTGGAGACTATAATATTAGATTACAAGTACTTTGTTATTAGGCATATATATGGTATTTATTATTAGGCCTGGATACCAAAAGACACTTTAGTAAAATGTCAAGTATTATTTATTGTTAATACTATAGTTACGTAACATGATTGTCCTTTTATGGGACATTTTTCATGATTGTCTTTTCCATTCAGTGTCTTCACCTGGGTATTATCTAATAGATACTTCATACTTCACACATATCTTTTATCACATTAAAGTAGCTTTTTTTTTTATAATTTCACAAAGTTCTGTATCTGTCGGGGCATAGCTGCAGTGTACTGAGTATTTTCGGATGTCCACATTACTTATTTAGAATCTCAGAGATCAATCTTTTTCGATTCACAAAACTTCGTTTCAGTATCGCAATATTTTAACTTTATTTACTGGATCTCATTACAAAATTACAACTATTGTTAAGGCTATTATGTATTACAAACTACGCGAAGTGTCTTGTGATCAATTTTTGTTGTTATTTCTATTTGTATAAACACAAGCTGCCCATATTAAACACTCATTAGACTCCATTAGTTCAGATTTCAGGCAGGTAAAGTGCAATACCCAATAACGGATGTACTTTGTGAAACTGTTTGTCTGAATCCATTATAATTATTAGTAAATGATAAAATAGGAAGACTTATGCAGCGAATTAATTACTTTATATAAACTTTCTAGAAGGGAATAGTTTTATGAACGTTGAGAAATATTACGGAAAACATTATGTACAGTAAAACCCACTGGTACACATTAAAAGAACACGTAACACTGTGCTCTGCAGTTAATTTAAAATAAAACATGTACTTTTATATAAAATAAGTCAGACTTGTCTATATAAAATGCCATTAAGACGGTGGATTTTAAAGGATATGGCAAATTGTATGACATAAATAAGTTACTGCACAGCTCAATGTTGCGTAAAAGGAAGACGTACTTTAATTCAGATGACAAAATACGACACCAGAGGCGCCACTGTCGAGGCAATGATTAATGTAATAAACAGATTTTATGTTTTCACGATTTAAATTTCTGAAGCATTAAGGAATTGTAAGAAGAAACGCTTATATTTGATTATACAGACACGCCACTACAATGGTTATTTATTTTATTCTATTATAAAACGAAAACATAAATCTTCGGTACCGTTAAAATTAAATTATTTTTAGTTACTTGTTTCTATTGAAAAAGGGGGATGAGGTATTTGTTGTCGAGGTACTGTAATGTATTTAATACCCAACTGAATATAATGTCCTTGTACGACGAGATGGGGAAACATCTAGTGAGCCGTGATAATGTAATAGTATTAAAGTGTGTGTGTAGCGGCCCAACAATAACTTTCTGTATTGTCAGACATTTAGGAAGCAATGAAAATGACGACAGTTTACAATCACTGGGGTTGACACTGCACAACCGTATCGCGTTAACATATCCGGTGTATTACAACCCTCTGCGTACAGTATGGCCGTAGCTTTGCGGAGGGTAGATCTCTCTCTCTCTTCTCGTCTTCTACAAACAACATTAAATATCTTACGCTCTTACGACCTTATATAGCGCCGTAGTTTCCATTTTGATGTGTCGTTATGAGGGATACCCGAGCTAATTTGAAAAACACATCCATTCGCCTGGATTTACGATTTGGTTTTCTCCGTCGGGAGCGTCAATTTTATTTCAGCTCCAGAACAATGTACATGCATATTCCCCACCCCCTAACAACTTTTATACACAAGAAATACACCCTCTCAGAAATGTC
The DNA here is from genome assembly GCA_034769895.1 of Magicicada septendecula. Lineage (NCBI taxonomy): Eukaryota > Metazoa > Arthropoda > Insecta > Hemiptera > Cicadidae > Magicicada > Magicicada septendecula. Next base: position 266,705,560 of record CM068371.1, read on the forward strand.
TTCAAAACCAAATATTTTAAGAAGTGAATCAAAATTATGTTACTACATAGTTTACGTCTTGAGGGATTTACTCGACAGTGAAACCACCCTTTTACAACGTATCGGTCGAGAAATAATTCATACTTCTTTCTCCCCTATTATTTGTCTTCTAAAACTCTCTCTTGAGTAAACACGCCACAGTATACACTTTAAACTTATATATGGGTAGTTTTTCCTACATATGATGAATATAATTTTAGTTTTAAGTCTTTCTGACAACACGCTTTTCAATTTAGGGCATTCATTTCTTTTGAAACATTTGCTTTTTGGAACAAAAAAATCGCGAATTATGTAAGTCTGTAACAATAAGACAAATTTCTTATAATTTCCTGTAAGCCCTAATAATTAAACTTAACTGAATATATAAAAAAACCTTCCTTACTAACGAAACCGTTCTTATTATAGACGAATAATAAGAATGAAAGGAATAGGCCTATTACTACTGAAATTAATTTATAATAATTGTTATCAACAAGTATGAATTATTAGCATTTCCATACTGTTTGAAATAACAACATCAACTGTGGCAAATCAACAACGTAACAGAAGACAGTAAAAATCTTTCAATAAAAAAAAAAAACATAAAATATCTTAATATCGCTACACAAATACGGAAGCGGAAGTATATTGTATAAATAAAAATTGTATTTGCGCACTTGATGTGTTGTAGTGATATAATATTTTTAGTTTCATAAGTGTTACACAGAAGTTGACAAAATTATACACAAGTTTTATATGTGTCAGTTGATTATAAAAAAGTGAATTTGGTAAACAGGTTCACTGAACCTAAATCAGCATTCTGTAACTAAGTGCGAAATATAAATCTAAGTTTCCACATAATACGTTCTGAGGGGCGATCGTAGACGCCGCGAAAATCAATTATAGATTTTCCCCCAAGATATAATCGGATAGTAATTTCAAGTGATGGTAGAAAAGTTCGTATCCAGGCAGTTTTGACGTATTGGAGTGGAACAATGTTATTACCAATACAATCATGGGGGCAACTACGCAGGCAGCGCGCGATAACTAACAATATTGGAATCCAATGAGAGGTGGAAAGAGTTTAGAAAAAGGTGAAGCGAAGACAATTTTCTTTAACACATTCCGTAATAAACTTACCTTATTTCCTTTTTCTCCCGTTTATCACACCATCTATCGGGATTAACAAAGATTAATCGAACGAGCTCACTACGTTCTGTAGAACGTAATATAGGTGCTCAAATGTAACGTGCTCATTATGACAGAGCATGTAAAATGTACGCAGTTAGTTTTGTAATACAGAATACAGTAATGTTATCCTACAGTCATTTTGTAGCAGCGACAGCGTTATTAAAAAGTTAACTCAGTTTTATCCATCCGTTTTTAATCAGCGATATCGTCGTATCTTGACCACAAAACACAACAGTTAATGTTTTGGTTCCAGATTGAAAACGGGTTAAAATCGTATAATAAAATATAATTGTAGATAAAATAATCATTTTTTTTCTTAGGATTTTAAAACACAATTTTACTCTCCTTTATGTAAAGTAAATTCTGATTTTCCATCCTATAATATTTTATGTAATCAGTCCAAAGTTTAAATGCTTTTATATTCAAAAAAATGCAAGAATGTATTAGGCCTACTTTTACGACAGTACGTCAAATGAAATATTCCATTAATTTAAGAATACAAAACTAAATTAAACATTCTCCAATTTGTCGCCTTAAATGTTGTGTGCATGTCTGCAATAATGCACCCTGGCTGTATATTTGATGTTCGATGTAAAACATGTTTTGTATTGTGTTGTTATCTGCGATCGACGGAAGTATGCTACACAAGAGAACCGATTTGAGAAAATTCAGTTACATGAATTTCGAACTAGATATGAAAATTTAATCTTGTACTACAGGGTACCATAGCGTCGCAGATGTTTCCTTCAACTGGTGCCTGCAGTCTCCAGGTGTGCTTTGTTTTATTCGTTTCCTAAGCGATTTGTCTATGACACCTGCAGTCAGTTTAAGTGATTTATTGTGTGATGACGGTGAAGGCGCAGTGCACTGAAAACAATTCGACGCCCGAGTATCTCCATTTAAATTTAGATTAATACAACCAGATTTAAAAGCAGATAAATGAAATGGAGTAAGCGGAAATAAGTATATGTAAATACTCCACGTCAGTTTGAAAGTAATATTTATGGTTAGTTATTAAAAATTGTTTGCTTTTGTTTAAATCGATTCACATTAAAATGTGACAGATGTTTGTATTGAACGATTTAAGAATACGCTCCCGACTGTCCGGGTTTTGAACACTAAAATTTGGTAAACAAATCTACTTGAGCACTAAGCTATCAAGCGCAAACAGTTTCTAGTTACTTTTGCAAGCTAACAGAAATATACAGAATAAAACATCTGAGAAAACAGCTTCCTTAGTTATTGGTTCGATCAATCATGGAAACTTGTTTCTTAAGTACATTCTGTAATTCCAATAACTAATGGAATGCTTCCATTTAAATTGGTCTAATAACAGGAATATGTCTGTCTGTATTAATTCTGAAACAAAGAGTTTCCTGGTTTAGATCCAATGTAAGAAAAAAAATATTACAATAACGCTGACTACATTAACATTTACGCGATTTTTTAGAATACTATAAAATAAAAATGTAATTTTCATGATCCACTAATAAGGAGGATATATAAAATTCTGTGTAAGTAGGCCTATATATGTTTCGTAGTTATTCTGTGCCTACTTGAAAAAAAGTCCAAGTTTCCAAACATTAACATTACTCTTCACTTTCGTTTTTTGTTGTCAGGCTGGCAGAGCGTGGCATATTTTTTTATTCATATTTCTATTGTTACGAAAATGAATACGAGTGTGTTTTTTGGTGGAGGAGGTAGAAGGAAAGAAGTTGCGTTGATCGCTGAGGCAAGGAAAAAAGGTTGCAAAAGACCTACTACATAAGTCGGAAAATCTGTTTCCAGGCCTGGCGACTGGCTGGAGCAATTCGTTCAAGAGACCGCACCCTAAGAACTTGTGCCGAGTGAACTACCGAGCTGCACTGTCAGAACCTGACGTTCATCGGGTTCCGGCCTGGACAACACAAATAGACCAGGGCGCAAGACCAGGGAGCAAGATCCGTGCATCTTCTGCCTCTTTGTGTGTCTGTCTCCACACAAATCGCATACCCGTTTAGTCTTTATAATTAGCCAGTGAATATCAGTGCCAACATCATTGAAAGGGTAAAAACAGTTACCGAAGAAGTACACGAAACGTGTGATTGAATAATAAACAAAATTCAGGATCACGATTTTAAAAATTCAGGATCACATTTGTCTAAAACTGTGATGGCCAATTAACGACAAGCGTACCAATTCGTTGCAAGAGGAAACATGTTTTAGTGACGGTAACGAGAGAATTTTGTTTTTGTTTTTGAGTCTTGCTATTGACTGTAAACGTTTAGTGAATTTATAACAACTTTCGAACACATTTTTCTCATATTTAAAGTAGAATACGGTAAAATGGATTTTTGTTAGATGCCAGTTTAAAAATAATCCAAGCATAGAACAAACTATAAAAATCTATGCAGGTTCAGAATTTCCTCAAGACAAAACTAATTAAGCTTTTTTATGCCTATTGTATTTTGATGTTAATTATTTACTCATTTTGAAACATAAAATAATGTTTTCTCTTTTCTTAATTTTCTTTATGTAAAACAAAATATCTGTGTGGCTATTGTTATATGTTTCAATGTAATTTAATCAATTTGTGTAAATGACAATTCTTTACTTTAGTAGTGTAAGGTCCACTACACCGCAGTCTGAATGAAAAGGTGACTCTATGCCTTGTCCATAACAGAGTTATAGTATCGCCATGTGTTTTGGAGAACACGACAGAAATGAATTAGAAAAAAATATTACAAATAAAGCTTAAAAAATGTTCCGAAAACTTAAAAGCAGTAGCTACATTTATACTTGGGTTTCGTAACCAACACTGCTTTAAACATATCTTTATTTTTGCCGAGAAGCCTTTTGTTTTTTACTTATATGCCAACATATATTTAATTTATTTAATGGTAAGAACTATTTTACATCAAGATATATTATGATGGTACATGTGTACATGATACCTTACTTGGTACATGTTTCGGGATTAAATATTTTTCCCATACTCAGCCATCTTAACTTTGGACCTCGTTGAACATTTGTGTTTAGGTTGGTTGTTGCTATGGCTTTCTGTTGGCTTTTGGTAGTTTAAATTGGTAGCCTGTCATTGTGTGTGGGTGTGGTTGGTTTTTGAGTGTTTTCAATGTTGAGCATTTTGAAAATTGAGTCGTGTTTTGTGTTGACTTGTATTTGTTCAAGTATTAGTTTGCATTGTGTTTTGTGTTTATATATTTGTAAATATTTCCATGTATTTATTATTGTGCTTTTTTGATATGTTGTATCAGTGTCATGTTGGTTATGTCTGGGAATTCATGTCCTATATTTATTGCATCTTGGCTAACATCTATTGCAATCTTGGCATTCAATTTATCTCATAACTTTTTCGCTCCTTTATCCTACCTTATGCAATAGGTTGTCTGAGATACAGTAAAGGTTTTTACGCAAAGCTTTCCATTCTCTCGCATGCACATAAAGAGTTCTGTATGTGTGTATACGTGCGCGTGTAGGAGCGCGGTTATGTATGTAGACCTTTGTGTCTGTCTGTGGGTGCACGCGAGGGCGCGGTTTCGTATATAGTGCTTCTACAGGGCTGATTCTATGTACAACGTGCAACCACCATGGGTAATTTTCACTTCCGTTGCGTGCAGTTCCCGCTACCCCTAACTCTGACAATTGCATGTTACAATTGTGTGTGTGGTGTGTGTGTGTGTGTGTGTGTGTGTGTGTGTGTGTGTGTGTGTGTGTGTGTGTGTGTGTGTGTGACTGTGTCATACTTTACGTGGGTAGTGCGTGCACGGCCGAGTCGCTTGAAATGTCGATTTTACTGATTAATAAGTGTGTGTTCACAGCTGGGGATTACTTGTGGATATATGTTCTCTTTGTTTCGTTTAAAAAGGATTTACTTCTCACTTTACGTTTCTGCGTTTAATCGCATTAATATCGCTACATAGTATGTACACGAACCGTTATACTTTTATCGTGGAAAACAGTCACAAATCGTTGATGTTATCAAGGAAACAGTGAAGTGGAAGAGGAAATGGACAAAGTACTTAAGACTTTAATTACACATTTCAAATGCAGTACTTCGTTCAATTATACAATAAATAATATTTTTGCTTGAACTAGGCTTACGAAAGATGGCTTGTTTGAATACGCTATAAACTGAAAATGGCTATTTTTCCGGAAAAACATTCAGATCCGTCACTACTATCCTATCTCCAAGATGTTACTATGTATAGGCCTACTATATGTAGACCTACTCCATCCGCTTTTCCCCTGTTTTCCGCAATATTTTCTAATCCGTAGGTTTCGTTCGCTCATTCTTGTTTGAAAACGTGAAGTAGACGCCAACGTGCATGAACACGTATACTCTAACTAATTTGTCACAGTAAGAATAACTTCATCAAAATTGTACACATTATTCTTAAAGTAACTAATGGATGATTAGATTTTAGTTACCTTCGTACACAAAAGACCAAGGTTCTAGTTCCATTTCTTTCAGAAAAAAGATACGACCGTAAGTAGACAAAATACTGAAGCTATGTATCAGTCTAAGCCGGGAAGTTTCTAACAGGCTAATAATATGAAAAAATAAATTTAAAATTTTTACACCCTCGGTTTTTTCTTAAGTGTCAAATGAAATATTGGGACATTATGAATTTTCCTTATATTTACCTTGTAATTCTGTTATAATTTTTAGTACGTTTGTGTTTAACTCTTAGATAATATTTTTAACATATATTTTGTTTATATTAAACTATCATACTTTACATTACGTTTAATCAGTGTAATAATTATTTAATTACAGCATGCTCTATTTTAACTTACGGCACTTTCTTTATAGACTGAAATCCATTTATTATTTTCGGTACTATTATGACTCACGAAAAGATTCTAGTCACTTAGTCACGATGACTCTTTGAGAAAGTCGAGACCACCGAAGTGTAACTTAACTTAAAAAGGAGCGGCGATTGGAAAATTGCGGACGGATGACTCATGTATCATTCTCCCAGCGGATAAAGGAAACGCGATGGTAAATTTGACTAATCAACAATACGAAAGGTCTCAATGATACTTAAACAATCAGTAAAACAAACTTATGTGGAACCCCACCAAAAGAATAAAGAAGACGGCTTTCACTACAATAATGAAGAAATCAAGGTCAATAAAGGCGGCTCTGGATATGACTGTGTGGACAAAGAAATTCTTTTTGAATTCTGATCTACTACCATCGAGATTATACAGACTACCAAAAATACACAAAGAATGATTACTGATGACACTAATAATCTGTTCCCCTAACTCAGCAACTCACCAATTGGAAAATTTCATAGAATAGCTGTAGATACATGTGGGTAAAACCAGCTATTACGTAACACCTCGAGACACTTTGTGCAGATTGTAAAGTCTTTTCGACGAGCGATTTACTAATCAGTTTTGACAAAAAGTCTTTCTTTACTAAGGTGCCCATACTGCGAACTGCGGAACTGAGGAAAAATATGTGAGACCCTCACCTACGACGGATGCACAGGCTTGCCTAAATTCGACATATTTGTTTATATGACGGAAAGATTTATAAAATGACCGAAGGAGCAGCTGTGGAGTTGTCGTCTTTCTGACTGGTTGGAGCGGATCTGTGTATAAAGGTTTCGAAAATATATCTTTAGATAGCCAGAACTAAAGTCTACGGTATGGATTTATATCCTTTGTGTTCATGATATATGGGCGGTATGACCTAGTGAGGCGGATATTTTGAGCATGTTTTTGGAACATCTAAGTAGCATAAACAAAAAACTACACTTATGGAGTGTAGGATCTCTCTATAGTGAGGCGGATCTTTCTCGTTCTTAGGTGTGAGGACAAGATATGTCTGTGCACGTTGTTTACCGTTATAACGGACGCAAATAAATGGTTAACTAAATGCCGAGACATATCACCATCCGACACAAAAACAAAGAATCACTATTCTTTAATGAACAGAGCGCCATACATATACGACGAGGAAAAATGGACCATGGAACAAGTTATATTAAAGAATGTGCTTCGTAGTAGCAATCAGCCCCTTCACAAAGCAACTACAAAAACCCAGTAAAAAATTTCCTGCAGAAAGCGAAGTCAATCCTGTATATTGTAGCATGACAGATAAGCCCATAAAAATCAATGGTATAATGATCATAAAAATAAGCTAATACATTGTTAAATCCGAGAAAGCAAAATAAATAAATTAATTAAGAACCACCGTGGAATACAATCATTGATTAATATAAAAGTTCATGTAAAGTAAATGTTACAAGGAGTGATGAATCATCAAAACCAATTTAAAAACTAAAAATGAGAAAAAAGGTAATACCCAGGTAGGATAGGAGTAGGTAAGGAAGAAACCCAGAAAATGACTAAACCCACAACAAGAAAAGAAAATATGTTGTAAGAAACAAGAAGAATAGGTAAGCAAGAAACACAAAACCTGATGACATCCACAAGAAGATGAAGGAAATTTTGTAAGAAACAAGAAGAACAGAAGGGTCAATGAAGAAACAAGAACCAGACAGCATCCACAAGAAGAAGGAATGCTCTTATAAAAAAAACCCAAACCCCAAAATAAATATAATAATAATAAATAAAAGTATAACAAGATATCAAGGGTAAAAACCACATGTACAATAGATGTAAGCCAAAAAGTGTATAGAGTAAGAATTGAAAGTGAACCAATGTGAGATAATAATATAATACCAAAAAACAAATCTTCATTATACTCTATGAATAGATTTCTTGATTCTAGTAGAACTATATAACTATTTAGAATTAAAATCAAGGAATACAAAGAGAATCAGTGCAAGTTTTAGTGTTATAGAAAATAAACCTTATGTTTCAATGTTGATGTTCACAAACTGTGTAGATGATGAAATATTACAACTTTAAAGTGCCTTAATTTGTGTTCATGAATAGAGTAAATAGAGTATAATCATGACCTATAATACATGTGTTTTTTGTAGATAACTGCCACTCTTTTTAAAATAACATTCATTAGAATGAATAAAATAAAACAGAGCAGGCCATAATAAAAGTGATGTGACAATGTATCATTACCCCAAAACACCAAGAAACAGATGAAAACTGATATCCAAACCTAGTATAAGGAATATAGTATAAGATTATAATAATTATGTTTGTTTGTATAGTATAAGGTGTTAGAAATAATTAAGTTTAAACATGTCAGAACCTAACATTCATTATTTATAATATTTCTCATGTATTTTTATTAATCAATAAGTACAAAATGTCTGATTTGAAAAGACAAATGTTAATTTGATTTATATGTTATGCATTAATAGTATGAACCATATACTAATTGTTAACTTGTTAAAATAAGAAAATGTCAATTTATGTCACAATAGGAATGAAAGTCAGATAAATAAATCAATATGTATTATTTTATAAAACTTTGTATGTAAAAACTATTAGAAATCTAGGCCAAATGTTAAAAACTAAACAGTTTCTTTATGTTTTCTAAGTGTATATTAGGAAAGCCAATGCTTGGTTGATTACCTTCCCAGTCAAATTATGAATTTGCACGTAGGCCTTCACAGTGTACGTTCGGTATATTGTCTCCGACACTTTATTGCATACACTACACACGCATTTTGTAATCTTTAAATCTACTTCTTGTAGCTATTTTTAGTATTACTTTGGCCCTGGATGGGTTGATTAATCAATCTGTTTCTCCAAAGACAGAAACAATCCTTATCCGCTGTAACGAAACCTCATTGTCTGCATTTGCCTCTTCAGTATTATTATTATTTATTGTTGTGTAATTATATATTAGCTTCACGTATATAAGGAGTTATAAACGATTATATAAATAATATAAACGAGGGAGTTTGTTACGCAACCAACGACTGTTTGATCCAAACGTGTAACAAGAATTTCATCGCTTGTAAAATATACACACTTCTCACACCTTCCTGATCAAATATACAAATACAGACAGAGTTCGGATTATTAAATTGTACATTGTACATTAGTTAAATTGAACGTGTCAATAAATCGCAGTTCGCAGAGCGTGATTCCTTTCACAACGGGAGGGCGTAGCGCGGGAATCGGCAATAGAAACCTAATTTCCGTGCGTACACGCAGTTCTCACGTCCTCTGAATATTTAAACAAAATCTCAAGTTACGATAACATTCAGACTCAATGTAATATTCAGAAAAAGTTTTCCCCATGGTTTATTCCAACCGTTTGTCTATAAATTTAAATTTCAATTAAATATTAATAAAAATTTAATTGCCATGAATGCCAAGATTGCAATAAGTGTTTCATAGGACAAACAAAAAAAACAGCTGAAAAAACGTTATTTTGAACACCTAAACGCATACAAAAAACCAGAAATATATAAATCCGAACCTAACCTAACCTAACCTAACCTACTAAAGAATACAATGTTTGAGTAACAAAAAATATAAATATGAATACAGGCCTATGAACAATAGTTTACAGAATGTTATGAAGCGAAAAATGGGACAAAATATAAGGAAAACAGTACTTAAGAAGCTGTTATTGTATCAAATCGCAGGTTTTTTGTTGAGATTTCATACGCATTAAACGACACAATGATATCTCGTGCACAATGCGTTCACTTTCATTGTAGAAGACACATTGTTTCAGTCAACGCTTACCGAGACAGCGTATTCACTAAGATGATATAACGTCCTATTCGCAGATGACCCTGATTGAAACGATACATATAGAGGGGTAGGGGGTAGGGCACCTGAGCTGCCCACCTCTGCCGCTGGGCACGAGTACTCAATCAAGAAAGAATATATCGACTTACAGCAACACACCGATCACAGTTCTGTAGACAAAACAGAACTTACTACTAGGATTTACATATAAGGTTTATGAGGCAGCTAAGGCCGTGCTCATATTGATTGTATTGTTTTCAAGATTATGGAGGTAAAAAAGAAAAACAATTAACAGTCTTTGCTCATTTTAGGATAGGAATAACAACTTTCGATTTTGTAACCACTTATATTATAATTAAAGTGAACATTTTTTGAAAAGTTGATGTTTTGGCCGTATTAGAAACCTATGTTCCAAATAAGGCTAGCTTTAAACTTTGAGTTTTAATTACTTTAAATTGATCGCAACCTGGTATATTTTTATAATACAGCACCAGAAAGTTTATAAAAGTGTATAAAAGTATTGTAGATAATGTTTCTAGCCTCCCTTTAATATTTTTTACCTTAATAGATTAATGTGTTCAAAGCACATGGATAAGCAGAATTATCGTCATCGAGCTCCTTCATACGTTACAAGTACGGTTTGCGTCGTTGGCTTTTAAAGAGAACCATCGAAGTTACAGCGGAACCATTTAAAATTACAATGTTAAAAATTTTAAATTACAAATTTAAAATTACAATGTTTTCCGTGTGCTCGGGAGCTACAAGGTTTGCATCTCTTCGAGCCAAAATACTCTGCTGGTGATGGATAAGTAGTCTGACTATCTTCCCATTTATGTTGTGGATTAGATTCTGTCTATCGACACTGTTTTCTTGCAGGATTTATTGCACCTCTTAAAAAGGTGTGTAACTTTTTAAACTCACACAAATATGAATGGGCTGAATTTTACGTCTTATACTCTGGGACGTATGTGTTGAGTAGTTGTTCATATTCTTGAGTCTTCACTTTGGTAACTACAGGATGTGTTTTGAGGATAATGCTCATCCATTCCTTATCAGCAGTAGCTTTACTAGTGTTAAAGAATGCGCTCATTGAATAATAGGTTAATACAGTTTGCGTAATATATTAGGCATGCCCATATCACACATAAGAAAATACGTTCACACAGTCAGTTGCTTCACCAGCCCCGACAATTACGTTTGGCCACCAAGTTTCCGAACTCCTAAAACGATTTTTAAGTGAGTCTGCAACGTCCTCACTGAATTCTGAAGAAAAAAAACGTATGGTATGCGCTCGCTGTCCCATGGACTCATTCCATAGCTTCGTTTATTTGATCTGCAGTTCACTTAGGCCGTTTCGACTTCTCTTGCAACAATTCCATCTTTCCCTGGCTAATATTGAATTAACGCTAATAAGCTGTAATGAAACACAGTGTATCAGAAATTATTAAGCTACTCTAATTACTATTCTAATTGCAAATATTTGTAAACAACACAAAAAACTAGTCACCTCTTCGTAACCGGATGTTTGTAGAAAAACATCAAGGGTCACATTCATATAGAAGCGAACTCAACAAACACATGCGCGCGTACACAGACGCCATTTTATGTTTCCACTTTCCGAGTTCTGCTTTGTCGTGTGAGTATGTTCGACAGCTTTGTAACTTTGAAATATAACTAATGCAAGACAACAGAAACCAAATATGTTATCGAAGAAGAACTCAGCTTGTATTTACTTTCGTTAATGTACTCGAGTCCACGTTCATTCTGTTCAGTGTATAACCCAGATATCATAAAGGAAATAGCAAATGTTCATCAACGCATTTATTATATTTATTTTACTGCAATAACAGTAATTGTTTATGATCAGAATAGTCTGATAGAATAGGATTTCCTTATGGTAGTGCTGGCATTTATCTCTTGGGACCAGTTGATAAATTTTGTCTACTAAATATATGTGCTTACATGAGTAACACTTGGACGTACACATAATATTTATGCACAATGAAACAGATAAAACCTTTTTTTATATAGCCGTTTTGTTCGACTTATAATATCGAAGACGGACTAATTTTTTATTGTCTTCATGAACTGTCCAATTTCCATTCCGTCCATTCCGTTCACCATGTAACCCCAGCTCTCGTAAAATAATAAAATAGTGTTAGGTCAAAGTGCATATGTTTTTTATATATTTTATATATTTTACTGCACGTGCATGAATCAAAGCCCATGCACTGTAATCGAATTGAACACTTTAGAAACTATAACGATTAACATCGTAATGAAATATTCGTAAAGCAGTTCACCAGTAGCTTAGACAGTGCGATGTGTGCAACAGGTATGCAAGTTTATAAATAATGTTTGAGTGTGTGTGTGTTTCGTTTAGCTATAGATATACACAACCGTTAGTTTTTCTATTAGCAAACGGAACAGCTCAAAGAGGTGCACAGGAAGGTATAACTGAACCAATGTCCCGGTGGGAATACAGTCCGCTATTACTTGTCTGGTTAAAATTTTACGTTTACTGTGGCTTTTACTTGCTTTCTCTCCACCTTTTTATATTTTATCGACACAACTGTTGATTTTTCTACCTGCAGATGACACAGTTTTAAAGTGAGTTTTGCTACTGCCTTTTTTTTCCGATGTGCTTTTAAAAACAAATGAACAAAATTGAGAACACAAAGAGTTTTTAAAAAAATAATGTTGTCATTAGACGCTCCATCGCCTAATCAACAATTTGTCTTTTATATATTCTAAGATAAAAACTAAGACGTATCCTATAGTTTATTTTACGTATTAAAATTAACCACTGATTTTTTTGGTGCTAGTCACAAAAAACCCCTTTGGAGTTTTCGCCTTAGTGTACCATTATCCAGAAGCAGCAGTAGCAGTATATCATAGATATCCAGCGAGTATAGTCTTCATTTAAAACGTCGTAATTACTTGTATTATTATGGGCGTCTTCATATCTCTACAGATGAAATCGTTTTGGAAATATCGTGGTGCATCTACAAAAATATGTGAAGTTATTCTGGTAAACCAAATAACATAATACATCAAATTTTTGCCCGCCCCGTATCTGGATAACATGTGGTTTTTCCATAAAGGAGTAACCCCAGTATCCTCATGGGGTTTTTCATAAAGGAGTAACTTGTTACGAATTCATAACTGGGACATTTTTCCAATCAGCCCATACAGTTTCTTTTGTCCTACCAACAGAGAGCGACGTCAGGAATCATTCCAAGATACTGTACAAAAGAAGCCATGGTTAGTTGTATGAGTTAAATAATTGTTTTTGTAATTAGTGTAATTTATTACAAATTATTTAAAAATTTCATTGTTAAACTTGAAAACTCCGGTTCAAAGTCACTGTCAAATAAAGTAATGTTAGATGAAAATTAAATTACTATCACCTTCAAAAAGTGTTTAAATAGTTGTAATATTTTATATTTCTTCCTAACTACTACATTCATCTGACTGAAAGGTATATTGATCTAAATTCGCCAAATACTTATTAGATTGTGCTTTTTAGAAACGACCCGAATGATGAAATGTACTCGGCAACAGCTTGCACGCAAGATCCTAATTATTTAACAGAACTTTTAATTGGTATTATGAAAATACTGTGTTCTTGTAAACTATTTGAGTACTGAACGAATCGTTTAGATACTTAATACAAGTATTCGACAGAAGTCACTCGACTAATACTTGATTGATGTGAAAAGTAAGCAGATCGCTAAAACATACGTTTCTCACTATTTGAGGGAACTTATTTGGTGACCTAACCAATCTAAAGAGATTCTGTACGTGTAACTGTGGTGTGAGAGGCGTTAAATGAAAGGATGATGTATGACAAAAATCTTCCACGCCAAACAGTTTTGTTTTGTGCAATAACGAAGAAACGTCATATATTATCGTTTCCATTAGTGGAACTTCACTGTTAGTGTTACTGAGCGCCTGTGAGAATATTATAAAGGCCTCCGAAGATAAACTTATAACTGAAAAAAATAACAGCTCGAGGGAAATTTGACATTTATTGATAACACTCTGCCAAGAAAATTTTGAACACACAAGAATCAGTTTAAAAATTGTACACAGCAAATATCACACACATGTTACCAAAAAATTTAAACAGCTCTAAGAGAAACTTCATGAGTATTTTATGATTTTTTTACATTTGGACCCAACGTATAAACACTGAATCCTCAGTTCACGGGCGTGATAAGTTTAGGGAGATACTAGCTTCACAACTGGCGACTTCATGACCGATTAGGGGTCGATAAAATAATTTACACAGACTGTGACAGACTGTTATATTTTAATAGACTTAATAGAGAATTGTTTTGAAGTAAAGCGAAATCCACTTTCAGAAAGGACTCTAAATATATGGTTAGATTTTTCGTTAAATCTTAGTTACCATTCCAGTGCATGCTGGTGCATTGTAGTTGCTATTTTCGGCGTGTGCTGGTTGCAAGTACGTCTTAATTTATGCACTGTGTATGTGTATGTGTATGTGTGTAAAGTTTACCGTTATCTCTGACGATATTACTTCGGTTTACAAAAATTGATTTACGTGGGAGTTGTTTGTGAACGTTTTACAACTGAACGAGTAATGTCGATGTAAAAGGCAACTAAAATTTCTTGGTGGAAAGTACTGTATTGTGGAAAACTGAATAATACTTGTAAAAGATTGGCATGCGTCTTTGTACGATATGCATACGCAGATTTCAATTAAAATTATCTTGACGAGCTTAAACATTGTTGAATGAGGTAATAATAATTAAAATTATCACTCGTCTTCTACTGGTTATTGTGTTGCGACCTCCAGTTTCAGAACGATTTATAGCAAGAATTCAAATGCTTTGTCAAACATGAGGATTACTTCAGATTATTACTGAAATTTACGTAGTAGAACAAACTGGGAAAATTGATAATAACAATTGTGTAACATTCTCAGATCTAAAAAAAAATGTAACCCATTAATAGATTTTAAATATACCATTTAATAAATAAATTAAATCACGTCTTGCCAAGTTTACATAACAAATACGAATGTTTGTACCTTTCGTAGTATTTGGCTTGTTTCTATCTGCGTGTTTGCGCTGTTGATATTTCTGCGGACGCAGAATTGGTTACAGTCACACTCATCGTTTAACAATTTATGTTTTTTTGTTGTCAACAAAAACGTGCCGTGCGTGCTTTATACCGAGTCCGCTTCAGTGTTATTCCATGACACAAATAGGTACACGTCATGTAAAAACATTTTAAGCCGGTCCTGAAGAGTTGCGATTAAAGAGATTTGGTTTCCAGCGTGGCATTTTATTAATTTATACAAGAACAGCGTAATATTAAATGTAGCTTCTATTCTCTTTAAATTAATTGAATTGAATTTAAAGGAAGATTTGGAAGATATTTCTATACAAAACAAAAGTATATACGAGGTAGTAGAACATATTGGAAACTGTGTCACCAAGTTGTACTATTATTTATATTTTTTAATTTAATAATGTATTATTTTTACATTTTTTTACGTACGGTACGTTAATACTTTTAACTTGCTTGTATCTTTATTATTTTTTACTTACCTAACAATCAAACCTTAGCTGAATTATCGTAAAGCTTTTTATATAAATTATGTTTCTGTACATAAACTTATAGCTGTTTACGTTTTATAGTAGTACATGTTGTTTTGTCCAATAATAATATTGTATATTGGACTAAACAGAGATCTACTCTATCCTTTTAATTACCGTATTATCATTTTAAAGTTTCGGTTGTTGATCAAATTAAAATTTATTTTATAGGCCTACAGCTTACAAGAAACAGATATGTATATACTAACAAATGAGTATATAAATTTCTATCAACGCGATTTTCAGTTAAAACACACGGCGACCTGGGACGATTTGATGACGAGAAAATTTGCGCGTTTGTAGCCTATATTTTATCCATACTTGTAAACAGTTAAACTCACTAACTGTAACCACTTCAAAGAAATAGTAATTCAGTTCTGTCACAAGGCGATTACAATAGTACGGAATACTTTGAAAATTAGGTTTAAAATGTGTATTATTAAACGTAATTTTATTATTTAATGAACATTATAATTTGTGTTTCCTTACACACGGTAAAGATTTTTGAGTCAAGTACGTACCAGTAAGTATATAGCCTACTTCAGGTTGTTTTCCTATTCTCAGCTTAACAACTTAGGATACTAATTTAAAGGTGGAGATGAGTTATAGGTCTATAACTTCGACAATGAAATAAATAAGGTAGATTCATATAACTAACATTTCAGTAATTCCAGCCATGTGAGACTTACGGAGCATAAGCCTATATTTACTTATTAAACTTTGTCGTATTATAGCCTAATTACCGTAAAAATATAAATAAATGCTCCTCTATGCTCTCATTAACAGATAATTTGTATATCTCATTTACTTCTGTGAAACACGATGATAGAACAATGGTCTGGTTACCCAGATCTTGCCGATAATGAGATAAACACAGTAGACAATATAGAAATTGTTATTATGAAGAATGCGATCCAAGTTAATTTAAGTATTTATACGTAAATAGAATTCTATTTATGTATGATGTGAAATAAATGTGAAAAATTAACAGACGTCACAAAAAAATGAGCGCAAAACAAATATATAATTAGACAATTTGTGCGAATGTTAAACTCCCCTCGCCCTTGTCTGTCGGGCAGTAAAAAGTGAACTTGATGTTTTCTGGCTGCGTGTAAGGCTAGAAAGGGGTTGCGACCCTAACATTGGAATTATTCAAAAGTATCATCAATAACGTAAGGTCGTGTGTCAGGCGGCACTGTTGAGACAACCCATGGGACTTAACTAAGCCAAAACTGGAACCCAAGTTACAACCCGCACTCAGTCCTTCCAACTCTCTCTCTCTCCCCCCCCCCCCCACACACACACACACAGACCCATAAAATACAGACACACTTTGTAATACTCACTTTAATGTCATTAAGAAAAAAGGCGACGCTAACATTTAGATCCGTAAAATAGGTTTTTAACGAATTAGAAATGTAATAAAGAATTATATGTAACAAATATTTGTATACTGAATTGTTAAAAAATTCACAATATGAGTATAAGAAAATTGCTTAGTTTCTTTCAGAGAAACTCGAACTTTATCCCAAACTACATAACTTCCTGGAGAAATAACTTTTGAGTTGGGCAACCTCATTTCAGTTACACCAAAACCGCAGCCACCGGAGCGTGCGTGCCCACACACATACACGCGCGCGCGCGCGAGGCCAAACAGTTACGCTCATCCCCCATGTTCCCGTTCTGTTACACACTACACACATCACTGTTACTCGTAGCGATTGGTCAGCAACACAGTCTAATATTGTTGAGGCAGTTCGATTCTGTTTCTGTAATTCTATCGCTAAGCTGTTGATCCTAATGTATTAGTAGTGATGGCTACGGTTTTGTGTTGTTCTAATATGAAACGACCGCACTTCCTCAATAACAGAGAATACTGCCTTGAATTTTAACGTTATATGGAAAAGTATTCAAGGCCAACACGATAGTCTAATAGCATGCATCTCTCTCTCTCTCTCTCTCTCTCTCTCTCTCTCTCTCTCTCTCACACACACACACACACACACACATGCGTGTATATATGTGTGTGTTAATTATAAGAATACATTTATATTGCAAATAAAATATTTGAAAGTTTATTAGCATAACAACACACGTTAAACTCACGTTTAACAGAGTAACTTAAATCTTTAGAAGTGTCAATATGAATTAATTATTCACAATTCACATTGAAACCTCTGAAGAAAGAGATGCTCTGTGAAATGTGCGTCAGGATTCTGTATATACTAACAAGATTTCAAATATTATACTTGCAGAAGAAATCTGTTCTTATAATTAACATACAAAAATAGCAAGAAACTAAAATAACAGGAATTACTGGAAAATAAGTGATGAACACACACACATTTATTTATTTATACTTATATTTATAAGTATTCAGGGGCTGCATGTCAATCTTGGACACAATTAATAATATGACTCACAACTGATAATATTTTATAAAGATATACTTCAGACGAATTCAGTCAGGTCCAATAGATGTTTTTACAAGTTTTAGATTCAAAAGTTGAATGCAACATTTTGTTAAAAGACATAAGTTTTTTAATTTAGAGTAGATTGCCATTCAGAATGAAGCACAAAAAATCATTCGTACTTTGTTCGCAAAGAGTAATTTGTCCGACCCGCGTGTGGTGTGAGGTTCTGAAAGCGCGCTTGTTACTAGGGGTGTTAGGTTTATTCTGAGTAATTATCCGACAGCAACGCAGCTTTCCTGTCATATTAAGCAACACGTAGAGAAGTGCGCGAGCGCGACTGAGCGTACGAGGATTAGTAGCAATGACACTACTGGCATTACAAAACACAATGTGCCCTGCCCACCTGTCTCTGCAGCCTTACCCCGTGTTTGTTTTCTACTTGCACAAAATATTACATAAAAACAGCCGAAGTTACATACACGTAACAGCATAGCCTATATAGACTACATTGTCTGACTCCTTTTTATAACCGTTCACGGAATCAAGACTTGCATTTAAAATAATGATCCACATAGCTCTCTATCAGGACTACGTTAATTTACCTAATATGTCATATTAATACATATAATAATAGCCTATGTGTATAATAATAATGATATATAATAAAACAATATAATATAATAATAATAATATACCGTAATTTTAATATATATACAACAATATATGTACATTATAATAGGTATAAATATAAATTAATATATAATATTTAATATATTATACTAACGAAATATAACCTATGTAATACACGTAGTATGACACACACACACACACACACACACACAATTAATGTTTTTATATATTATAGTAATTATAAATGTTATTGTATAGCCTACATTAATAACAATGGTTAATAAAAATGGTGCAGAGAGGGAGTTTTGGAAGTAAACTTTTCCCAGGAAAAAAAGGAAATGTGAAAAATTTTTTATAATTGGTAGAATGTAGTTACGTGAGTCGACTTAGCCTACAGCTAAGCGGACAGCTAGCGGACAGGGTCCGCCAGTGAAGCGGGAAATTTTGAAAGTCCAATAGTTCATTTTCTGCTCACGAGAGGGCGTGGAGGTTTTCGATTGTTGTTTTACATTTAATGCCATTTGTTAAACATGGAGCAGTGGTCCGGTGCACAGCGTGCTTTCTGCGTACAATCGTTTTATAAGAATGGTGACTGTGTGACTTTTGTACAACGATTGTTTCGTAATCATTTCAATATTCCACGACATGGAAGAGTGCCGACCGCTCATGCAATTATGTCATGGGTGAAAAAGTTTGAAGAAACTGGTTCCACATTAAACTTAAAGCATAGAGGAGCAACAAGGTCTGTAAGAACAGAGGAAACAATGAAAGAGTTCGAGTAACATTGACGCGTAGTCCACAACGTTCTGCAATTAAATATGCATCCGTACTAAACATTAGTGACACATCGTTACGACGAATTTTGCATGAAGATTTATCTTTTCATCCTTCAATATTCAAATAATCCAGGAGTTGAAAGATGGCGATATGCTGGCTCGCAGGATTTTCAGCGAAGAAATATTGCGACGTATAAATGATGATAGGAAAACTTTATTCACCGTATGTTTATGTCAGATGAAGCACATTTTCATTTGAATGGATATGTAAACAAACAAAATAGTCGGTATTGGAATGATGAAAACCCAGGTGAGTTGCATGAAAAGCCATTACATAGTCCGAAAGTTACGGTGTGGTGTGCAGTTTCATCATCTGTCATTATTGGGCCATATTTTTTCCAAGACGATAGAGGAAACACCACAACTGTCAATGCAGATCGCTACACACACATGGTCAGAACATTTTTGATGCAACAGCTCCCTAAGTTTCTGGAAATTAATTTTTTCCAGCAGGATGGGGCCACAAGTCATGCTGCTCGTGTGTCCATGGCTGCTTTAAGAGAACTCTTCCCGGACGGACTCATATCCAGATATGGCGACATCTCGTGGTCTGTAAGATCCCCAGATTTGTCCGCATGCGACTTTTTTCTTTGGGGATTTCTGAAGAGCAGGGTGTACATTGATAGACCGCACACCATACCGGAATTAAAAACGAATATCAGACAAGAAATTGGACGGATTCAACCTGACCTGCTTAGTCGAGTGATGGAAAATTTTCGGTCAAGATTAGAAGAATGTTTACACAGAAATGGCTCTCATTTGAGCGGCGTTATTTTTAAAAAGTAAAATAATGGCATACTTTGCTCAACTCAAATCTGTAAAAAAAAATTCTGATAATAAAAGTTTCATGAAAAAATTTGGTACTTTTAATTTTCTCGCTTCACTGGCGGACCCTGTATTTAAACAGATATTTGCTTGCTATTCGAATCATATTAGGCCTATACATATGCCTGTTGTTGGATTTGGATTTTTCGATACGTAATTAATCATTTTGTAGTACTTTTTAATTTATCCCTTTATCGCTTTAAGTCTGATTAAGTCTTAAAACGTATCCGTTATTCCGTACACACTTAGGCCTATGTAACCTACCAATCCTGGCGTTGGGTTACAAGCGCTCCTTACCCTCTAGTAGTGAACTGATTTCTACGCTAATATAAAAAAATATTGTGGCCAACCACTTATTTGCGCACCCAGTGGCGCAATTTGGAAATACTTGTATTTGAGGAGAGTAGTGGCCATTTTATGAACATGATTCATTTCAATTCCATTTGCTGAAAAGGTGTAGCATTCCAACAAAACAAGTGGCTATAACGAGTTCACATCATTTAATTTGTCTAGTTTTATTAACTATAATCTAAAACACTCTCAATAACCCACCACAACCCCCCCCCCCAAAGAATGAAATCGTGTCTGCGACACCGATAATAATAATAACAACAACAACAACAACAACAATATATAGAATATTTATATGACTCTGTTAATTTTCATATATTTATTTTTGTTTTATTTGAATACGTTTTAAGAAATGTCTGAATGTATGTTTATTTGAATACGTTTTAATACATTTACTTTACAAGTCTGTTTATGTACCTGACATGTCGTTTCTTACACATGATGCATCAACAATGCAACGAAGCACCTTGTTTTGAAATGTTTGAATTATAATTAGGTTTGATTTCTTTGCACAGCCCCAGAGTTGTATCCCATAGGTCCAGATTGGCTTTAGCACTTGCTTATACAACAGCAATTTATTATGGATTGACAGTTGGGATTGTCTTCCCAAGAGCCAATACATTTTCCTGAAGTTTAGATTCAACTACTGCTTTTTCTTTTTGACGTCCTCTTTTCAATTTAAGGTTTACGTCTAATGTCATTCCTAAATATTTAGCTGTATTAGCATAAGGAATTGCTAATGAATTAATTATAACTGGTATCCGATGACCAATATTTCGATTTGTAAAATTTACATTGACTGACTTCATCTCATTTAATCTAATGCGCCATTTTTTGCTCCATTTGCTCACAGCATCAGAGGCTCTTTGAAGTTTTACTACAGCTTCTTCAATTTTATTTCCAGTCGCTAGAATTGCAGTATCATCTGCAAAGGTGGCAATGGTTGCATCTTCTACAGTAGAAAGGTCCATTGTATATAACAAATACAAGACCGGTCCCAAAACACTACCCTGCGGAACTCCAGCTGTTATTTTCTTCAGTTCAGAACATTCTCCTTCATATTTCACTCGAAAATGTCTGTCAGTTATGTATGATTTGAGTATTTTGTAATATTGTTTTGGTAGGTCTCTTTGTAATTTCCACTCCAGACCTTATACCCCAGGATGCTTGTGCTACATCCAAAAAGATACTTGCGCATATTTTTTTATTCTCAAGTGCATTTTCTATTATACTTGTAATCCTGTGCACTTGATCTATCGTTGAGTGCCTTTGTCGAAAGCCGAATTGATGATCAGGGATAAGATTTCTATCTTCAATAATAGGCTTAAGTCTTTTTAGTAGTAGTTTCTCAAACAATTTTGAAATTACTGGAAGCAAAGAAATTGGTCTATATTACTTCCTATCATTTGGTGGCTTATCTGGTTTTAATATCATAATAACTTCAGCTACCTTCCAGTGTAAAGGAACATACTTCAACCTTAAGGATGCGTTAATTAAGTACAATAACTTCCTAAATCTTTTTTCAGGTAGAGCTTTTACTATTTGGCCACTAATAAAATCGTAACCTGGTGCTTTTTTTTGAATTTATGTTACTTCTAATTTCATTTTTTAATTCCTGAAGTGTCAGAGGAGTTATTTCTAGATCATCACATTTGTGTATAGGGTAAATATTTTCTTCAGCTGTTTGTCTAGGGAGAGGCTGAAAAGTTTCCTCTAGGTATGCCGCGAAGAGGTCTGCTTTTTGCTTACCATTTCTAGCCCAAGATCCGTCAACTTTTCTTACTGGGGGAACTTGCATTTTAGGTCTTTTGATTCCTTTTGTTTCCTTCCAAAGGGAATAATCTGTGTCTTTTTGGGCAGATAAATTTTCTAAGTACCTATTAATTGATTCATTCTTGAATTATTTTATGAATGATTTTATTTTAATACATAATTTATTTAAAATTTTTTTGTTATCTGGTGCTCGATTTCTCTGCCAATCTTGACGTGCCATCCTTTTTTCCTTAATCAGCTGTCTTAATTCAACTGGATAATTAATTTCTTTATTTCCTTTTTTGTAACTAATAGGAGTACTATCCCAAGCGGCATATTGTATAATTTCAATGAATCTCTCAAGCTCCTCATCTAATTGTACTGGATCTTTAATAGGTACATGCAGGTTTGTGTTTTTTCCACTAGGCTACTGAACAAGTTCCAGTCAGTTTTACCAGTTGTTAATTTTGGGACTGATGCCTTGTTTGTAATTATAAATTCACTAATTGTCATTATAACCGGTGTGTGGTCTGAGGAAAGGCTCTCATCATTTTCTACATGAATATAATTTTCAGAAATCCCTTTTGTCACAAAAAATCAATAATATCAGGTAGTTTGTTTGTCTCTGCAGGCCAGTATGTACGTTTACCTCCGGAGTGAAAGTCACACCCCAGTGTTTCTCCTGCTGCCAGTAATTCTTTTCCTTTCGGATTAATTACTCTTGATCCCCAGTACAAGTGTTTAGCGTTAAAGTCTCCTCCAATAATGAAGTTCCCACCTAAAGTTTCAAACAGTTGTATAAACTCTTCTCGCTTCAAATTATATCTTGGTGGACAGTAGATTGCACCAACACTGTATTCTTTGTACCTGTTAGCTTGAATCGTAATGGCTATGACTTGGAAATATTCTTCCTCTACTTTGAGAATTTCATAATGTTGAAGGTGCTTTTTACAAATATTGCTGATCCTCCTCTTGCTCTATCTGCTGGGTGGACAGCAGAATAGCAGAGGTAACCATGTACCTTAACATATGATGTCTTTGTGGATGACTTTCAGATATTAAGTAAATATAAATTTTTTCTGAATTCAAAAATATTTCTAGGTCTTCAATATGTTGTGACAATCCATTTGCATTCCAAGTTGCTCTTCTAAGAGTTTTACTCATATTATCTAAATTAACTATTTATATATACAAGGTTCATGTATACATCTTCAAATTTCTTATCATTAGAGTCTAGACGCTTTTCTATAGCTTCTAGCCTTCTTAATATTTTTTCTAATACAGTACTTTCCTCTATTTCCTTCCCCTTACCTAGTCCAGACTGGACGATTGGAGAGAATGTTCTGCTTCCAGTTTCTTTATTTTCCTGAGGTTTTTGTACCACGTGCGTTAGCTCCATACTTTTTCCACTTGTTTTCTATATCTTTGTTGAAATCCACTGGTTCTGTTGCGAATACTTTGTAATTCCATAGCTACCTCACACCCTCGATAGTGAAAGATAATATAACAAGATTAATAAAACCTGCAATAAAATTAATTCAACTTAAATGATAATAATCAAGAATAAATAATTATTCGTTTGTAAAATATTGAACTTGCTTAAGTAAATAATACAATTGTGTGTGTGTGTGTGTGTGTGTGTGTGTGTGTGGGCGCGCGCGCGCGAGGGTATTTAAGGCTTTTCGTTTGTAGCGGTTATATATTGTTATAACAGAAAAATAGTAACAAATTTCTACAACTAGTTTTTAGAAACAACCTGCATTATCCGCTGTTTATGATATAACTTTATGTTTAGTTTCCTTCAAAACCTGTGTAAGGTGTAATAATAAAATCCACTTTTAGGGAGGTATTTATTACTATCATGTTGATGTATTGACACTATATATTGTGAGTGAACGAGTCAGTGAGAGAGGGAGAGAGAGAGAGAGAGAGAGAGAGGGAGAGAGAGAGAGAGAGAGAGAGAGAGAGAGAGAGAGAGAGAGAGAGAGAGAGAGAGAGACTTTTTGTGTGAAAAAGGAAACAATTAGTATAACAAAAAAGAAAAATCTAGGAAAAGAAGGAAACTCATATTCCAAGCTTATTTCGTAAAGCATAAGTGAAAACATAAGTGTTGTCATTACGTAGGCATGTAGGCATAGTCTATATTTGGAGTTTAGTTTCTATTGGAGATGTCAGTTTATTAGTGATATACACAAGTTCTCTGCGTACACATAAAACAGGTGAAGGATAAGGTGACACAGCGGAGACATTTAATATTAAGAAAGTTTGAAGCCTGCCTGGAAACATCCCTTCGCTGTGAAATGTAAACAGCGCTTTGCCTCGCCTACAACTCCGTTGTCTGAAACGTGTATCAGTGTAATGTGTAATATAAATATAGCAAACAATATTCGCATGCAATGAATTCACTATTCTACGTAAAACATGTCAAGCGACTAGAGGTGAATCGGCAACAAGTTGGCCTATATATTTTTAAAAATTCAACTTAACGTCCTGGTATGTCTGCGCGCGCGCACACACACACACACACACACACACACACACACACACACACACACACACACACACACACACACACACACACACACACACACACACACACACACACACACACACACACACACACACACACACACACACACACACACACACACACACACACACACACAATATATATTTTAAAATTCTATAATATTATAAAACGTGCAGTAATTCCGTTAAAACGTTTAAGAATCCGAATATTCAGGATGAAATATTGAAAACATACTGTAGACAATAACAACAAAACACTTGAAAAGAAATTAAATAATAATGGTTTCTTGAAGAATTGTAAATTATATTATGTTCTACAACAACAAAGCACTAGTGGTGATATTACTATACAAATTTTGAGTAGGCCTACGTATGATTTGCTTCTATGAAATTAATGCGGCTGTTTGCATGCAGAGTCAGTATACAAAACGGGATATACTATTCCAGCGTTAATACGTATGCCTGTAGAATATATTAATAGATTAATTACATGCCACATTATAAATTATAATGTACATTAGTGCGTAGGATGAGGCTTTTCAACGTTTGTTTTGCTTCCATAACTGTGTTTTTGGTAATAATGCGCGTTTCTTTTTCTGTAATAATGTTTTTTCTTTTTCTGTAATTTTTTGTTTGTTTGGTACTTGGAGACAGCTGACACCGTCTTTCGCATCCCAACCACTTATACTGTACTGTCAGTCATCACTGTAAGACTCTTAGTCATGGCAACACATCAATTTCGTCTTTCTCAGTTCTTCGTGGCCTTTCTCGTTTCCTCCTTTAATGTGGAGTTGATTCCCTCATTGGAAATGCGTCACAAGCGTCAACATAATTTTAGCCGTTTAGCTTCAGTTGTTTGTAGGCTTTTTACAGTATATTCCGTGTCCTTTTTAGCCCGTCTGTCCTCATTCCTTAAGCAAGTCAAGCCTAGCAAATCTGATACATCTTCTGCAGAAGTTCATTTCTAATGTTCTATTTTTTTCTTAATTTTTGTCTGCTTCCTATACTCCTGAACCTGTCTATGCTTCCGGCTATTGATTTATTTTCCCCCTTGAGTGAGAGATAGATAGATAGATAGATAGATAAACAGAGTTTTTCTTGAAATAATTCTACACGAAGTAGGCATTTAAATCAACTAATAATACTATTTTTTGCGCCAATATATAATCAATTTCGTATCAACTTACTCCAATTTATGTTACATTAATGCCTAATTATTTATAATATTTTGTGTTTTTTTTATAGTCTCTATGCTAACTACAGATCTGTCCCGTCCTCTACCTGCGATATTATCTGTTTTTGAAGTTTGTTCGTTAACTCCTATCTGCGGTGTGATTCCTTCAACGTATGAAGCATATGGTACACGTCCATCTCATCTGCTGCGAGGATTCCTTGGTCATCAACAAAATGGAGCGTGTACTTTCTTAATAAATGTTTCTAAGGACGCATAAAAAGTTATTAAAAATAATCCTGATTAATTATCATTAGTCCAATATATTAATTTTAATTTATCGCACTCATATATTAATAATAGCAATCTATAAGATTGCTTTTATTAATATTACCAACTAGACTCATTGTGCACTAACACAGGTGTTAAAATTTTATTTGAATATTTTTCTCCTTATCTACCTCTTTTTGTCTATCCCTTTTCCTCCAACCCTATATTTTTGCATCTCAATTTTTCTGTCACCCTCTTGCATACTCTCACCCCTCTCCTCTTGCTCTCACAATCTGTCAATGAACAAATGGCCATATGGTAATGTGACTACACATACATTTATATCAAGCCTATACATGATCACAGTTGCCTGCAGCTGGAATATGTTGTTTTATCTCGATGTATGTTCAGTGTTTACATGTTTAGTACGCATGTAAAGTAATATGACAACACACCATTCATCCTACAATAATAGACAGATTTTCAAACGATATTTAGTTGTGCTTGCCGAAGTAATTAGAAACAAAACATGATGTGACATTTTTTAACACATAACCTTCTGACGATCTTGTCCTAAAACAAGATTCATAGCACTCTGACCCATCGCATGATGTTCACTATAAAATATAACCATATTTAATACGACACAATATTTTCTACCTATTACGAGTGTTATCACTTTACTGCCATGTACGAGTACTTATTTTACAACAAGAACGTATTCATCAGTAGCACGAAAACTCGAATAAGAATTCCTTCAAATGGAATATAATAATAACTTTTAAATTAAATTAAAATAAAATTAAATGAAATCTGACTGTCTAAAATTCTCATTTTGCGATAGTCTTACGGACAATACCTATTAACGAATAAATTGTTATTACGGAGAATCTGTGAAAAGACGCAGAACGTTAAAAGTTAAAACCCCATTATTACAATTGAAATGGTTATTTTCATTTATCGTAATGCAGTCTGGTTGTCTTATCGTATAAAACAAAATGGCAAAGTAAGGTTAGTAATTGCAGTAATAGGAGCTATTAAGACAACGCCGGCTTTCGGAAAGCCCAGTTTACTTATCAAATGATATAATGCTGCACATTACGACTATGATTACCGAGGACCTGCCCTTGCCGGAGCAATCAGGAAAATTACCATAAAAGTGTAATCAATCGTAGGAAAAATACATTTAAAACAAATCCCCGTGACCACTGACAAAGTAAATGGTGGCTGGCCTGAGAATGTTATCAGAGACGGAATCACAAGCGGTGGAAGGGGGTGAAGAGAGGGAGCGGGTGGAATTAAGTTGTAGTTTAGGTAAGAGTTGTAATTCAAAGTGTAGGCACAACCGTCCGCCCTTAATTTAGGCTTTAGATTTTAACCAAGATAGAATAGTATTACTCAATTGGATCTCTCTGTGGAACACAGCGAGCGAGAAGAGGGTGGGCAAGATACGTAAAGGCAAAGAGGGGCGGATATAGTGTAAGGTTGATCGAAATCGCAAGGGAGAAACTGGCGCTGGCGTGGTCTACACCGAAGCTGAGTCACCTCTAGTTTTACATATATTTAAATATTTCATCCACTGTCCACGTTTTTAATGAGAAACATAATTTTATCTTGAAAAGCATCAAATTCATTAAGTCAAAGTAAACGAAGTACCCCTAGTCATACAAAAATCACAACTCACGCTGCAAAATTCTAACTAATCACATTATTTGGAAAATACACTCATATCTGGCAAATTATATGGTAATAATATAACTACAGATAGATAATATTAAGGTATTATTATTATTTAGATGTTTTGTTATATGCCTTCATTGTTTTATAATATAACTCACAGCGAATAAGGATAACAGATAATTTGATTGTATATGTATTAATTCCTTGATAAATAAATTAATGAAAATATATGTAGTATTTTTCCCATTGGCATAGATTTTGGGTGGGTATCAAGGCTTATATTTTTCTTGTACGCGAGCGTACACACATACACACTCGTAAATGTTTCCATAACAGCGACAACGCGTGTATTAATTACACTCGTCATGGTCGTATACGGCAATGTCGATATGCGCTGTCGTAGCGGATACATTGGTGCTGGGGTCACGCATAGAAGTAGATGCAAATTATACCCGTTACAGCAAGGGTACAAGGGAATAAAAGTTGATCTCGGCAATGAAGTCGTGTTAGGTAGATAACATATGAACTGTGTATAATTAATTTATCGTGCTACTAAATCATTGTATACGGCTTTGAGTGCTGATAAAAATAAAATACAGAAGAACAGTAAATTGCACAGACTATACAGGCTCAAGTATTTGGGAGCAATAGGGTTATTTACTATAGTCGGAGAAGACATTAACAAGTCCGCAGCTTGCTGATTCAATCACCAAAAATATCCTAGGGAGAAAAACGGGGTGCGATGTTAAAAAGTGAATGAGAAAGGAGAATTGAATTGTCTACACCAGCACAGTTTAAAACCGTACTATCATACGCGGCCAGGTTTTGCGAATAACGCTAAAACAACTCACTCTGTGTGGTCCTGGAAGAATAAATTAAGCTTTACTAGCAAAGTTATGTTAATCGGAGAATTGAAGAATGGATAAAACCCCGATTCCCTAAAAGAACTTGAAAGACAGAAGACATGGTGCTTCGAGTGAAAGCGATTTAGACAAGAGCAGCTGGGACGATGGAACGGAATTTACATGCGTCCTAAAGTAGTAAAACTTTAAAAGACGATTTAAGCCTGAGACTATTTCCACGGTTATAAATACACTTTTACAAATCTCGTAACTAGATATCTTGCTACGTTACCAACGTAACGTAAAGGAATTTTTAAACTTTGTTGGGCGATTTGTGTTAGGTTACTTTGTAACACGATTACATTTGTTGGTAGAGAAATGTACAGTGTAAACCACGTTGTGGTACTCGTGTAGGAAGTGGCTAACTATAGCCCTACCTTATCCCCTAAGTAACAAGTGTGGACACTTATACACTTGGCGTGTGTCAAGTTGTTGTCATATGTATGAACATAAAAATATCACCGTGTTTATTGAGCAACAATTCAGAACTCTGTATTAATTTTTGAACGATCGTAACAACCTAAAAATAAATAGTATAGTAGTTCAGAGTTAGTTGCAACTAACTATTCTAGCAATTCAATCACGCAGAAAATTGTGTGTGTGTAGAATGTTTCAATGTAAATATACTAAGATGATGATCCTTGATACCACATAAAGTTTCCAAAGTTAACAGAAATATATGTTACATACATCACGTATCACTTTCAAAGTGATTGCTAAATCACTAAGTCTTCTCCTTACAGACAGAGTCGTAGAATGTCTTCTTTAAATCCCATTTGATATCCTACTGTCCGGCTTTTAGTCCCATGAGCGCCAGGATTTTACTGTGCTAAGGGATGATGTGCTTCGCCGGTTAAAAGTACGCTCCGAAGCAGATTTGGCGAGCGCAGGAGAACAGAATTTGAGGTGCACCACGGCGACTCCCTCCGTCTGACACGCGGTTCGTTTTGCTGTCCTTGTATTTTACCGACGAATCAATAAATCTTAGTGCCGAAGGGGGTTAGCAGATCAGTGAACACGGCGCCTGGCTATTAATCTACACGTCCAGAGTACGATTCTCGGTTGTACCGTAAGGTGCATTTTCCGGCCTCCGCAGGTCGTCTTAGCCTGTAGAAATGAGTACCTAGGATGACAATCTGAAGTAATGATGGGAGGCTGAAGCATAGAGCTGGCCTCACTATTCCGAACGGCTCACACAACACAGCCTAACTTACCTAACTCCTGGATTGCTCAGGTGGTAGAAAATGAATCATTATTCTTATAAGCTTAGAGTCGCACTGCTGAGGGCGATAGGCTTGTTGAACGGCCGTAGGGTAGACACAGACGCCGTTACCTGGCCCGAAGCTACCGAACTGTACTATTTTTCAAAAAGCCCAAACCTGAAAAACTGCCCTATGCAGCATGGTAGGATCTTCCTTCCGTTTTTAGTGAATTCTAAATTCTGCAGCTAGGCCATTCGTTTTCAAAGGGTGTACACCCTCCAGCTAGTAAGCGCTAAAATAAAATCATACTTAACACCGATTACAGAAACTATCGATCTTTTTGTTGTACAGATAATTGCCTTTTGTTGTACGTCTACACTATATAATATAATTACTGTCAGTTAAAATTGGTTTTTATCAAGCAATCACCGTATTGCCGTGGCTACATATAACTGGCAACTCTGTTAGCAACAGTTGCACTTACTGCACAGCGTCCACAGTCCATTGTATTTCAGCTAATTGCAGAGACTGTTCTGTTCCAATTGTGTTTGTCCTGTTCCAGTAGTAACGGCTTTACAGATGTATCTCTATCGATATGAACGTAACAACTAATAACATTTTTTGGAATAAAGTGAATAAAAAGATAATATTCTATTTTTGGTCTGTAGCGACTTACGAAAGTACTTAAGGGTTATTAGTAAGTATTGTATCTTATGCACCTAAAATAACCACTTAAAATAGTTTTCCAAATCGAAATCTTTGCATACGAATATTGTAACGTTACATATGATCAACCCAATACCAACATAAAATAAACTAATTATAAACAATCCAAAGCAAAATAAACAACAAAATGGGAACATTAAAGAAGAACCTAGGACGAATAGTGACTAATTTAGGGGAATAAAAGAAATTATTATTAACAAATAATGTATTAAAAAAGAAATGAAGACACACAACTAAAGACAAGACAACGTTGACCCAAATACCCAATAGATCAGACAGTGAGAAGAAGACAGCAACACCCATAACAAGAGATTTATTAAGGATGATAATAGAATCAGTGCGACTAGGGAAAATAAAATGGATTCAACTGCAAGAAGAAATAAACAATGACAAGAATAAAATAAATAATGAGAATATAAATTATTGATGATGATGGAGAAAACAGAAGTGATATAAAGCTGAATTGAAACCCTATGCTATAGCATGACACTGACATCAAACTATTAATAAACTAACTTCAGTGACTTGACAATAGAACCAGAACTCAAAGATAAAACCATGATGGTAGGGAAAATAAAGAGGAGAGTGAATATAAGAATTGTAAATGTATAAATTAAGAATGTATAAAGATAACAAATAAATGATGTCCAAAAGATTAGTTCAATATGTAAAGTAGATATAAAATTATAAGAGAAAACTATTAGTCAACAATAATGTTAAGATAGTCACAAAAAAGAAACATCTAATTATAAATGATAAAAACTAGCACTAATACATGTAAAGAATTCAGTACAATATGTAAAAACAAAATATAAAGTCAAACCATTGTTAGGAATCCAGGTGGGGACACCTAAACTAACCAGCAAGTTTCAATTAGAATTGCCAAAAACAATAACAGGAATGTTCTTAAACTAGAGTGTATTATAATATAAGTAAACTAGAGACTATAAGGAGCATTCCATTAAAAATAATTATATAGAAGAACTCGTATACATTAGAAGTGTAAAATAACATGCTCAGATGTACAGCATAGTGTTGGCACATTGAACAATATAAATAACACATAAAATGATAATAAAAGAAAAGGGACTAATGTCAGTATGATAACTGAGATGGAATACCACTAATGTAAGGCAACTCAGTAATTATTGTCATGAATTTAATACTAATGATGTAAATTAAATATAACTTATATGTGAAACTAGATGCATGAACTATTAGGGATTTTCCAACAAATGTCAAAATACCAGAGCAAAACAAAACACTGCCAAACCTTATCATTATTATAATAAACATTATGCAAACTATATGTAATCAAAAGATGAAGATGTAACGTAGAATAAGTACGAAAAAATGTAACACTCAATGATACTGAAAGATAGGCTGAGGGAAAGTGTAAATACAGTACATTAAAATAACAGAATACTAACTAATACTGAGAGAATCAGAAGTTGTGATAATTATTTCAGAATAGTTAGGTCACAGAAGAAATGGTTTAGAAACCAATAATAACATAAAATAAATAAAAATAATTAGCAATGACATAGACCAGGTGTCTAGCCAAAAGAATTAGGAGAATTATGAATAATAATTAGTTAATTATATAAAATACAACTGTGCAATAGTTATAAGATGTCTCAGGGAACAATTGTGAACAATAAGAATGTATTAGATGTAAGAAATATCATTATAAGAAGAGGATAAAGACATTGTAAAAAAAATTGAGGTAGGCCTAAATTACCATAGACGATTTTTAACAAATTACCACCTTAAAACTTAATGAGAAGGGGTAATAATTGATAATGAAGTAGTAATTATAAAAGTTTATTAAAATTGAACAGAATAAATAAAATAAAATGGAAAATAAGATAGCTAAATAGATAGTAAAAAATAGTAATACATTTATTTTATTAATCATTATCAAATTCATATGGTGTGGGTAACCGAAATACTCGTATTAAAAAGACAGAAGCAATGGGAGTAACGAAAAGTTGATTAGAGTACTTATAAGTGAACAATTTGAATTATAAGGAATTAATGATTTACGATTCCGTGGGCGTCCATAAGTGAACCAAATTTGTATAATCTTAAACCCAGCGGGATGACGCCAAGAACGCGTCTATTTTGCCGAACAGTACCGAAAAAACATGGAAATTGAAAAAACTGACCAATGAGGGATCATTATTGAGATATTGTCATTAGGAACCAGATTGTGACAGAGGTGAGTACACAGTTCATCTCGAGACAACGACGAGGGAGCTACGCAGGTCGCCGCAAACAATAATGCAGATATCTTAGCCGACAACTGATCAAAATCGTCTTAAACTAGAATAGCGAAGTTGAGGTTAGGTCGGATGTAAACAAGAGTGAAAGTATTTTTATTTCAGTGTCGTAATCCGGAGTACGTGCGCATAGGCAGTGAAATAATTAATAATGATTAAATATTAATTAATTAAAAAAATTTAATAGTGATAATACCAGAAACGACATCGAACGCAAGTATAAGTGATAATTACTAAATACTCCGAATAGTAATACAATTTTTCAATGACGATGTTAGCGAAACTTATTAACCATATTATATCAATTTAAATCCAACAAGGGTTGTAACAGTATTTAAATTAATAACTCAAATAATTATTATTGAAGAAATTAAGAAACAAAGACAAATGACTTTACGTATTGAATTGATTAAAATGATTTGTTAAATTATAGTAATTATAAAAGAAGAGATTTTATCATATGGACAATTAGCACGCTTTAAGTGTAACGAGAGCTATTAAGCGAATTATTGATCATATACTAATTATTATGTATTGCGTTTAAATTTTAAGATTGTTCCAAAATATTTAATAATGTTTAACCCTATTAGCGAGGAATATCCAATTACCTGTATTTTTTGTGTTATCCAATTTGATGAAGCAGATAATGAATTTTTTCCCTAAAATGAATTCCTAAACGTATTGTACGGATATTTTAACGTTGTTAAAGAGGTATTAATACATTAAAATTGATTGATTACTGTTCCAATAAAAATGGCTTTAACCTCAAAGGTCGACAAAAGTCACATGTTTACTTTATGTTATTCATTAAGAAATTTTAATAATGTTATCACTCTCCTACTACTAAATAATGATAGTAGTACATTGCTTTATGTTTTTTGTATCTTTCAGTCTCAAAGCACCTACTTTATTTATTAAATAATTTAACCAAATTCGTAGCGTCCAAGGTGGCGAATGATTTGAGTCAGAATTGTAACCATGAGATATAATAATTTTAGAAGAGTCTACCAGTAAACTTGAAACAAAAAATGATAAATAATATTGAAATTTAACAACATTTCAAAAATAGTTTCGGAGAATAAACATAATTTTAACCCCATCCAAGAGTTCTGACAAATTATTTCGTTAGACTAAGACGCTACAGCTTAGGTGGACAGCATAAACGGTTGTCAGCATTGGTGGCAGTAACAAGTGGGTTTAAATAATTTTAAACTTTTTGACCATCAATGCAAATCAGCTTTGCTATTAGAACACCACTACAAGTAAGTACCTGTATAACCGATCACTTCTAATTTGAGTGAGGCGTCACATAAATAGTTTCGTCTTATCAACGAGAGAACGTCGAGAATCAACTACGAACTCATTGAAACCGAACATAAAATAAACTAATTATTTTATTTAAACAAATACTAAACCAACGATCACAAGTTTAAAGAATTTAAAAATAATTTGAAATATTTAAAAACCATTAATAATAATAAAAGTTTAAACAGAGGCATACTCGTTTTATTAAAGATTGGCACCGCAACTTGGGGCAAAATAATAACGAACACGAGACTCCGTATACTCGTTATATTAAAGATTGGCGATCCCAACGCGAGGCTTAACACACTCCCAACACGTTATATTAAAATATATGTGTCTTATTTTTCAGAAAAAAAATTTACAAGGGTTAAAAATTTATTTTGAACAAATATTTAATTCTCAGGAGGCCTACTAAATTTATTGACAAACATGCATATTAATTAGTTATTAATTCAAATACTTTTTGCTACAGTCTATTTCTTGATTGATCCTAGAGGATGGGAACAATAGGATTCCCGAAACATGTTCCAAATAATGGAAAAAACATCCTGAGGTAAAGCAATTATAAATATTAAACAAATTAATAGTTACTGTATAAGATTGTTGTTACCTCGCAGTTATTGTATAAAATTGTTATTATTTCGCAATTATTATATACTATTCAGTAACCAAGATAACGTATACGTATTATAACGAAGGTACTTGAGGACTACTTGAGGCTTCTACGACGAGGAAATGTTCATTGTTTCCTTTCTCGAAAACTTAATACACATTATAACAACACGTGCCCTCGTAAGTGTAACGAAGTTATTGCATACGGCAAGTAAAATTAAAACTCAAAACTATATTCACAAAATGCAAAATTATGACTGTAGAAAATTTTCATCCTAATCTTTGAGAGAAAAAGTATTTAATACGCTAGGTTTTAGTGTTAAATACAAATGGGCTTAAGACGCTTGTTATGAACTAGCGCGCGCGCGCGCGCGTGTGTGTGTGTGTGGGGGGGGGCATAAATACAGTTTTGGTGTGAATTCACCGACCTGAAGTAACGTATTGAATAATGTTTAGTCCAATTAATGAGGATGTTGTGTGTGGTCGGGGGTGGGGAGCTCATGCAACAAACAGACCAAAACCATGTAGGTTGCACGGCACAATCGCGTACTAGCCACCACGTTTAATCCCTAAGGGCTGCTGACTATTCTGGTTTGAGGTTTCGTTGGTTACACACAATCATTTTACACTAATCCCTTACATAATTTCAAACAAAGGGCAAGCGCAGTCCTTTGTTATATACTGGCCTCTAGAAAATTATTTTTACAACGTTCTTAATTAATACATTTGAATGATTTTAAATCTGTTTGCTATGTATTCGTTAATAACTGACGATACGCTGAAGACTATTATACATTATAGACAGGTTCAGCTGTGGAACTTTGTAAATGGTTTAGATCGTTTTTACCTTTTCAGAATGTCAACAATTGAAATTAAAACATTTTCTTTACAAGGTAAGTTGTTTATCTTCATTCCCCGTTTGTTTGTTAAATCGTAGGTTGAAACCTTTATATGTGCACCTTTTTGGAAATCTAGTGTTTTCTGTCTTTTCTACAAGAAGTTTTTAGACAATCATATTTTCGTTGGTTGATCGCCGATGGTTGCATTGTCTACGTATTATTTTACTTGCCTGCTAGCGTTTGTTCCGTGTAACACGAGACGTTTCGCCCGTTCTACGACGTGACAATTTCATTCACATCGCTTAATCGCTGGCAGCGAGTTTCATAAAGGAAATGAGGATGACATAACATAGGATGGGAAAAAGTCAGTGTTTGTCGGAATAAAGCTTCGTACTTTGAATCTAAATATAGCGCTCTTTGAAAATAAAAAATCCTTAAATTACGAGTATAACCTTGGAAACTTTCTGGTTTTAGTTTTTCAGTCATAGATTTTTCGTAAGATTTTGTAACCATAGTGTTAATATGAACCTTTTTTCTGTACAAACTAACTCAGTGGAAAACTTCTTAACTGAAAAATATTAAAAGTTACTAAATATGCTCACTGGCATTTGTGATGTAGATTTCTCTATTTCTTATAAGTACAGCTAAGTTCATCGTTTGCTAGTAGGAGAAGTATTTTTGTCTCTCAAATTACAATTTACTGACTCTTGGGGCATTATTTGCGACATAATGTTTGCCTTGTAGAAACATTATTACCCTAATATCCGGTCATTGTAGCCAGGGGGTGAATCACTTAATAAACGTAAATTTGAAAATTATGTTACTGATAATTAAGTGTAAAGTGAAATTTTGAGTTTAGTGTATTTTAGGTATTTGAGAACAGATCAACAGAAAAACAGTGTAAGGATAGATAAGCTACATACAAAAATTAGATAATGTGAGTCTGGAGGACGTCAAAGAAAAAAAAAACAAGTTTCCGCATGTTGGGACCCGGTAAGGTCTATCCTTTACACGTAAAATTGGTAAACTTGGTGCACACTTTTCTCAAAATTTACTGGAGATAACTGAATGAAATTTACACCATGTATTCTTTGCATCATATAGTACACTTTGTCACAGGGATTTTGTTATTTAACTTTTTTTTACAAAAATATAATTTTTTCTTTGAATGTAACTTTTTTGTTTATAAAATTTATTGATTAAAAATTTCTAAAAACAATATTTATGGCTCGATCAAAAAATCCTTGTGTTAAAGTGTGCATCAAGTGGTAAGGAAAACATGGTGAAAATTTCATCCTGTTATCTTAATTAGTTTTTGACAAAAGTGTGCACCAAGTTGAAAAAACACATTTTTCGGCAAACTGCAATATAACTGCAGCTAACCCGGTAGGCAAAATAAATCAAAAAAATTCACATTTTCTGTTTCTTCTATTAAATCATAGAGTGTTCCTTTCTGAACATTTTGATATATAATATGTGGTATTTTGGTTGCTATAAAGCAGTGAAAAAATTAATAATACGGGAATGTACATGAAAACTTAGAATGAGACGCGGCATTATGAATTTACAAAGCCCTCCTTCAAGGTTTTCACCTTATATTGAGGTTTTGGGGTCTGCAGCAGAAGATATATGTTTTGAAACAATGAAAGATGCTGTGGAGGAGGCAGTGGGAGTGAATGAGGGAATACGGGAATACGGGACATCCCAGTCGCCATAGATGGCTCATGGCATCTATCACGTGGCCATACGTCATTGAACGGAGTTGTGACGGCCAACAGTTTTGACACAGGCAAGGTTGTTGATGTGTCTATCATGTCAAAACATTGTATTTGCCCTGATAAGGCAAAACCTGCGTTGCTAACTACACAGGATCCAGTGGGGGAATGGAAATTAAGGGGGCTGTTGAAATTTTCAAAAACTCGGTGTCTGCATACAATGTCCGGTATACAAAATATTTGGGTGACGGCGACTCAAAAGGATTTCAAGCTATAAAAGACATGAAGCCATATGGAAATGAAACACCTTTTAGTAAGTTAGAATGCATTGGCCACATTCAGAAAATGATGGGCACTAGGCTAAGAAAGCTAAAAGCAGAAAATAAGGCCCTCAAATTGTCAGATGGTAAAACGTTAGGTGGCAAAAACCGATTATCATCCAGTGTGATTGATCAAATTCAAACATATTATGGTCTTGCCATAAGAAGAAGTTCAACAGTAAATGACATGAGACAGGTTATTTGGGCCCTATATTTTCACAAGATATCAACAGACACTAACTCCCAGCATGGCTTGGGTCCAAAAGGGAAAGAAAGTTGGTGTAAGTATCAAAAAGCCATAGAGGCAGGTGAAACTTACAACCACAAAAACAGTATTCCAGAAGCTATTATGGAATTCATCAAGCCAGTTTTCAAAAGTCTATCTGAAACAGAGCTACTAAAAAAGTGTTTGCATAAACAAACACAGAATCCAAATGAGAGTGTGAATAGTGTGGTTTGGGCAAGACTGCCAAATGTTGGCTTTGGTAGAATCAAAACCCTACACTTTGGAGTGTATGAAGCTGTATCTACATTCAATTGTGGACAGATTACTAAGTGTAAAGTTTTAAGTAAGTTAGGAATAGATGTGGGAAAGAATACAATTGAATCGATGAAAGCGACTGACAAGGAAAGGCTACGAAACTCCCTACGAGCCACTGCGGAGATGAAAAAAAAGCAAGGCAAGCAAAGAGGCAGGCCAAAAGAAGGTTAGAAGATGAAGAAGAAGATCCAGACAATCCAACCTATGGAGCTGGGATGTTTTAAAATAAAAAAGTAAGTGCTTATTCTATGTTTTATGCTATTATTAACTTCCTAATTTTCTATTGCGGTTTGCCGAAAACTGTGTTTTTTCAACTTGGTGCAACTTTTTTCAAAAAATAATTAGATAACAGGATGAAATTTTCACCATGTTTTCCTTACCACTTGATGCACACTTTAACACAAGGATTTTTTGATCGAGCCATAAATTCTGTTTTTAGAAATTTTTAATCAATAAATTTTATAAACAAAAAAGTTACATTCAAAGAAAAAATTATATTTTTGTAAAAAAAAGTCAAATAACAAAATCCCTGTGTTAAAGTGTACTATAAGATGCAAAGAATACATGGTAAAAATTTCATTCAGTTATCTCCAGTAGGTTTTGAGAAAAGTGTGCACCAAATTTACCAATTTTACATGTAAAAGATAGACCTTACCGGGTCCCGATTCAGTATTATTAATTTTTTTCACTGCTTTATAGCAACAAAAATACCACATATTATATATCAAAATGTTCAGAAATAAACACTCTATAATTTAATAGAAAAAAACAGAAAATATGAATTTTATGATTTTTTTGCCTACCGAGTCCCCTTAAGAATAGAACAGCTTCGGCAAAACAAGTAATTTAGAACAAAAGGACCTCGCTGCATAATAAGCATATGAGTACTGAGACCAGGAAGAAAACTGTTAAAAAATTATTTTCCTTTCTTTGGTGTCTCATAATGTCTGAGTATATCTTGAACTGTGAGAGGACAGGAGAGAGGAAGGGTTGGAGCTATGGAAGGATATGTGGTTTTGGAGGACACGTGTCACAAGAACTTTAATAGAGAAGAAGAGGTGCCGGCAAAATAGGACTTCTAAACGCTCTAGGTATTAGGGGACCAAGATTTCTTTTTGGGCATATACTACAGCTTTACATTTTTTTCAAAACATTCTTGAAGGAGAGCTGTCGGGGAAGAGATTGCGGAGGTAGCATAGTCTGTCGTATTTGTAAAGCCCGATCAGTTTTATGAAATATGGACCTTATTTGGAGGTGAAGAGGACTTCAGGACCACAAGATTATATGGCTGCAGCGACAGGGTTTGCCTTTAGAGAAAAGTAAGTGAGTGAGTGGATATGCAAATGCACTTCTTTAATTATTTTCCTTAGTACTTGCTACCGTAAGGTTGGAAAC
The DNA here is from genome assembly GCA_034769895.1 of Magicicada septendecula. Classification (NCBI taxonomy): domain Eukaryota; kingdom Metazoa; phylum Arthropoda; class Insecta; order Hemiptera; family Cicadidae; genus Magicicada; species Magicicada septendecula. The sequence continues at coordinate 266,745,345 of CM068371.1, forward strand.
GTACAGATAGTTTAAAATTAAATTTAGTTTAGATAAAATTACTCAAGAAATAGGTCTATATAGGTAGGCCTATATTTCAAACTATAAAACATAATAAAACTTTCCATATATAACAAAGGCATCGCTAATGTAATTTCATAGCACGCGTACATTTAAGAAAGATGGTTTGTAAAAAATCAGTATAAAAGAATATTATGTGAAACGGCTAAACTATCGAGGGGTTACTGTAACAGAAATACAGAAATAAATTGAACAGCAAGAAACAACATTTGGTAACTTGGTTTTTAGACGGTTGGCTAGTATATTTCGAAAGGTGAGGGTACATTTGGAGCCCAGTACTCTTTTGCCCTACCTGTTCGTCTAGTAGTTGTGTTACTTCAAAATTAAGTAACAAAAATGTAAACGTTTATTTTATAATAAGATTTGTAGTATTGAATCTATTAGGGAAGTGATGAACATGTAAAAGAAAATCGTCAGGGCTTTATTAGAAGGTTATTTAAATGTGTTGAAGTTATAGTTTATGTCATAGATTCAAGATATGTGGAAACATATAAATGTATAAATGTTACATAAGAAAATGTATGACAATTTAATGTATAGAAATTTTAAAATACTTGGAGTATCTCATCCAACTTAGTAAATAGCAGTTGCTAATCAAAATTTTAACAGCAAAGTTTATAGTGTGTACTTATTGCCCTATTTCATAAACGTTTCTCATATCACTTGTAATGTATTGTTTTGCACAATCTGTAATTAAATAATCCATGTTCCACTGATCTATCTTCCAATAAACTAGAATGACTACTTTTTAAAAAAGTTGAGAAACTCACTTTAAAATCACTTTTTAAAAGATCCATGTCACTTTTTAAAAGATTTAATCCGGGAGAACAGTGTGTTACGTTTGCGAAGTGTACGCAAGGTAAGTTAATACGCAAGTGTTTTCTAAGAGAAAAAGCGATAAACAAGATTGTCACGACAAAGTGTTTTCGCATGAGTCACTTGTGTGAAAGGTTTAACTCGTCGCAAATGTAACGCAAGACGTGCCGAGGGTGTTTGTGTTGCTTTGAAGTCTGCGTGAAACGACAAGAACTGTTAGTGACAAAGTTGGGAGCAGGTGGGAGTAACAAAGTGACGGGCGAATAGAGGTTACCAAAACTTCTCCATTGACTACGTTTTATTAAGCTTTCGGTCGAAGTATACAAGTCCTCTTGTAATGCGCAGGTACGTATCGAAATTTGGTATGTTGGAATATGTTATATATGTGTGAATTCGATGAAGGAAACTCTAAGCGAGTAACTGAAACTGATACTGAACTAAAATTAATGCTTAATCTTGTCACTTAAGAAAACATCGAGACGCGTTACTGGGATCGATTTAATGTTTATAATAATAAGAAAAACAATTTACTACAGTTGTAAACAAAATAGAGTATTTTTATTAAATTGGTTGAGATTTGTATGTAAATGTAATAACAGATACAGACCGTCTAACTGCCCAGTTTTAATTAGGTTTCTACTTCAGCCACAAAACTGCTTCTTGTAAATGCATAATTCACCGTGTAGAAGTTTCACATTTTTTATATAAAAGTTTTATTCCCACACGTCTTCCTTACATGACCTTATTACAAAGACAAATGTAGTCTATGATATTAGATATGTTATTGTTAGAGGTAGTACACAGTATTCCTGAGATTATTATGATTGAAAATATATAATTAAACTAACCGTTTAACAGTAAAAATATACGATTAAAAACCATTTTGTTGTACAACAACAAACATGTGTGAGCCGCGCGGTTTAGATTCATTGTCACTGCAGATAAAAATGTGAGTTTTTCCGGACCTTCTCACTACTCCAAAGAAATAGTAAGACCTTTACATTAATAGTAAAGAATCTAGCGCTGTCCTTAACATCGCCTTTTCCTTTAACCATTTAGTGCCGGCTTTCTATTATACATAGGCCATAGGCCAGCAAGAGAATCGACACAATCATACAATTTCTGTATGTCGCATAGAAATAATAACCCGTGATCCATCATGACGACGAAAGACATTTTCATCTATTGATGTAACCGACACTTCCACAAATTACACCGTAGACGCTAACCAAGCAAATATGTACGTGTTTTCCTATCTTACCTGACAATCACGGGTGTCTTACCTGTAGCCTATATCACACGTCACTACTTACCAGTGAAATAGTAAACTAAAAACTAAGTTCTGCCATTTTATAGCTCTACACTTTTGTTGCTTCCATTATAACACTACAGTGTACAACGCAGCTTTAGTATATCGGTTAGCTTACGTGTTTCACAAAAATAAGCACATTAATGTGTTTATAATTTAAATCGCGTTGCAAGCACAGAATTATACCGGAGAAACGAAATCATACAAACGAGTTTAGAATTTTTTTTGCATTTGCTTAAATAATTTTTTGAATTTTATATATCTTCTGACCTATTTATTCAGTAGGGATTTTATTACAACAGAAACGAACAATAAATTTTTTTAATGACAAAAGTTTTTTATTGCTCGAGCGAAATTCGTTCTTTAACGATTCCAGGGATGTTATTGACTTGATTAATATGTAACATTACCCGCAGCTGACACCAGAGCTTAAAAAGCATTTATTACAGAAACTATTGGATTTATTTAACGCATTAGAAGGACGCGAATGTAGTAGGACTTTATGTCCTATGATTAGAATACCGACGTGTTAAATGTTCGGATACTCAACATTCATTTTACTCTGTTACTCTACGCATTTTCAACTATTATTTTCAGATACTATTAGACTGTGAATTCTCTGTTCCTACAATGTGCAAATCGTTAAGAAAATAGTTTTTTGTAAAACTTTAAAACTTGTTACACTTACATGTCTTCATGTCTTCAAAGATTAACAACTTAACAAGTGTTAAGTTAAGTTACACATAGAATTAACAATCCGACCATTCTGATTTGCTTTTTGTAAACAGTGAAGTAATGAGTTGTGATTTACTTAAGAAATTACTTGAATAATTTTTAGTTCTTTTGGTAATATATGAATCTATTACAGTTCTCTGTTTGAAAGACGTTTGGTTGTTTGGTTTCGACACCGAAAATTTTTACAAATTTTCCGTCAATTTAGTTTAGTGTAATGAGAAGTTAAATAAGTTAAATCACGGTCACCTAAGATGTCACCACGTTTAGCCTACAGCCCTAAAGAAAGTCTATACTTATTACATTTAAATTACATGACTAATAAGAGTTTTATATAGCCTTGTGTAACCAATACGCTTATGAAATATTAAAATTGAACTCTGGTTTTGAATAGTCAAATCCTTTGTCAACTTTAATTCCACAGATTATGTAAAGTGAGGTTTGAACACTATCTTTATGGTTAGTTAAAACGTAGACACATCTAGTATCTAATAGTACGTAACGACAGTTAGGTGGCGTCAGTAATTTATACCCCGACATGGAATCCGTAATAGAGAGGGGTGGATTCTTTCCCCGACTATCAGTCCCTAGAGTTTGGTCACACCATCATCGTGTGTATAACGCCCATTTACTTACAGAGTGACCGCACAAACGCGGGAGGGTGCAAGTATAACATCATGCAAGTCATCATACCGTCAGATGATTCACTCCAGTGTTTGCTTGTTTTGGGAAGAGGAAGATAAAATACAGACAACGACTTATAAAGTCATAAAAATTGGGGGAGAATTATTGAATAAAACAACAAAATAGCCCGCGTGACGTTTATTGAGACACATATACCGCCAGTTTCCTTCCTTCGGTCCCTTGTGGAAACATAAAAAACGGAAAACTATATCAATGACACAAAAGAGTTGTGTGCAGCTAATTTGGCAACCCCAGTTCAGTCACTCTTGATGTGATGTAAATAGAATTTCACGTTTATTGTAGCCATCGATTTCAATTACTGTTGACGTATATATTTTTAGAGTTATCTGTTTGCCTACAAGCTGTTAGAAAAAAAACCTATTCTTATTTATTGGCCAGCCTATACCAATATCTTTTTCTCATTTAGAACATGCTAAAACAATCATACCAAAAAATATCAGTTTATATTTACATGGAAATTGATAAATGGCATGAGTAGCAATAGGCTGCAAAATCGTATTCGGCGTGTTACCAAAATAAATTATATACGTTTTCTGTAAAAATCTAACTTTGATTGCTTTGGGAGAACAATTTTTTAAATCTTAATTCGTGATTTCTCAAACGAAAGAAAATTGTTTTACGGAAGTCGTTTTACCTACTAAACCATGAGTTGGAACTGATTATTTAAAATTGTTTCTATATATTTGTAAACAATAAGCTTATTTGTTAATTTTTTAAGGAACATCTTACAAAAAACTGTTAGATGCTGTTGCTAATGAGTCTAGTCCTAAAATTTCGTGTTTGTCTCTTCATATTGTTACTACAAACTTACAGAAATAAGTATATGGTTGAAGTTATACTTTTGTATAACTTCTCTTTATGTATAACATGTCTATCCATTTTGCCATGACACTTCTGCGCACCATAAAAAGTAGATAGATAATGAAATGTTAGGAATTTACGAGTGACTCTCATTGGTCAGGGTTTGAGATTGTTCATACATACGAGTACATAGGTCTTACTCAAAATAATGTGTCCTATCCATTAATTCTTGAAAACAATTACTATACTAATGACTTCATGTTTTTTAATATTCATCTTTTCATATCTACACTTGCGGATTTACTAAATTATAGAGAAAACATTGTATTGTAGGCTATACATTTAATAATACATATTACAGTATAATGAAATACATTCCGATTTATTTTAATATAAGTTTTTTAACCGAAAATCTTCACTGAAAGAATTATAATGAGTTAAGGGATTAGTTTCTGATAATACGCAAGCCAATATTACAGTGATTTCCAACTGAAATAATTTTATTGTTTTTAAAAGTAGATTTCTTTCGTAATCGGTAACGAAATACTTTTATCCTTAATATATATATGAAAATACTCTTGTTCGAAAATTATTATGTATCATGAAACAAATACTAGATAAATTAAGTTACTGAAAATTAAAATTTACGTTCTTCTATTCACTAAGACCATAAATGGTTTCATAATTGTGAACGAAGACTTTTCCGTTAACATGTGATTTATAAAACAAATAAACAGAGTTCGACTACAAGGGATAGATCTGAAGACAGCATTTCTTAGTTTGCGTATCAAATTTACATCCCAGTTTGTGCGACACACCCTAGACCATTAACCGAAGGCAATATGTGGATTTTTATTCACAAGAAACGACGTCCCGCATCAACCCCGCTCCCCATTTCACCCTGAGGAATATTTCCAATCAGGCCTGTACACTCAGATGCAGACGCACGCACGCACACACACACACACACACACACACACACACACACACACACACACACACACACACACACACACACACACACACACACACACACACACACACACACACACACACACACACACACACACACACACACATTGTTGGCTGATCGCCATCAACCCTAAGGTAATATCATCTAAATCTATTATTGAGTGATTTGAGGGATGTTTGTTTAACACAGCAGGACGAACTTCCCACCCCAACGTATCATATATTTACATTACTAGGGTCGACTCCTCATTTTGCCATGATACTTCTACGCACCATAAAAAAATAGTTAATGAAATGTTAAGAATTTACGAGTGACGCTCAATGGTCAGAGGTTTACGTTCTTTTGATCTCTGACCTACTGAATTCTTTACGTCTTAATCAGTTAAACAAATTAACGAATTACTGACAACCCTACCATCTTTTCACGGTAAAGACATAAATTTATTTTACTTAACTTAATAGCATTAGAAATCACATCTATGATTTGTTCTTTAAACCTTTGGTATACGTAGTTAGTTTACATGGAGAAAGAAAATTAAAATAAAGTGGAGAAGTGGAGACATTGGGGTTTCTATTTGAATAAGTTAATATAAAAGGCAATTTTATAATTTCTCGATGTTTATTGAAGTTAAATCGGTCTTCTGCTAAAAAAATAGGTTTGTAATGAATAAGAAAGGAAGGTAACATAAATGTTTGCCTTTACAACGAATTGAGTAGAGGTAATAAATATAGGAACAGGTACCCGTTGTTTCGTACTTCTTAAAAACTGATAACATAATGTTTAACTCTAGAAAACAGTTGGGAAAGGTATTTTAGGAAACTCTTAAGTGAATTTTTGTGACCTTCATAAAATTATATTGAGACAGCTCTCTACAGTATGTCTCAGTTTGAGACGGTTGTCTATGTGATTGAATTACAGAAGTCAGAGTACGTAAGCGTAAATTAGTTAAAATATTTTCTTTATTATAAATTTTACTACGGATAAAAATTGACAATCTAGGAAGAAGAATGAATGTTACGTGAATATATACCGTTCACTCTAATACAAATATACAAATTAATCGATTTTTTTTTACAGAGGCAAAGTGCGAACGAAAATGACCAAGCTTACGGCTTTGCATATTTGGAAACGTGTGATGTTAACAACAGAACTGCTTTGCATTAATCGGCATTTGCTCGATTTTGCTATTAAAACAACCGTAAAACTTTATATAAAGTTTACGCCGTGTGGATAAGAAGTGGGATGCGAGCAGTACCAGGTGGTCGGAATCTGTGTTTCTTGTCTTATAAAGAGGTTTTAAGCCACCGGCAAAACTTCTTCCACGTGGTAAAGTCACTTTGTTCGTTTCACGTTGAACACCGACAACACTTTGTCAAAACTGTTTCAATAATCTTCAGACGGTTACCGCTCGAGACCCCGCTCACTTGCTAACTATTAAAACTATACGTGTTCGCGTTAAGATCTATCATCTCTGGTGTGAGGTTTTGCGAGGTAACCTCATCGCTTCAGAGAAGACAACTTACCATCTTTGTTTCAAACTACGTACACAAACACGTAAGTGGTTTCTACTCTACGTTGTTTCCTCCTTGGTATTCGCCATGTCAGTTTACTAGTAGCATTATAGTTTATTATATAAGCTTACATTAAAGTTGAATACGTACTTAATAAAAACGTAGCGTGGAATTCTGGAACATTGTCAAATAAATATTCAGATTTTCTTCACGAAGTTCAAAACGTGTAGGAACCTACCTTGTCTTTTTAAATATAACAAAGAATTCTTACATGTTGAAGAACTAGTTTAAAAACCAATACAATTTTTCAGCAGTATTGGCTTAGTTAATATCCGTCATAGGCCTACTATTTTTTCCAGCTTATGAAGGTAATATAATATGGCGAATGTTGACTTTAAAGGAACAATTGACAAGTCGTGGAATCTTGGAACAAGTAGATACCAAACGATAAGTGAGACAATGCATAAATATAAGTTTTATTTAGTTTGGAAGATGTATGAAATTTCAAATTTACAACCTTTGTTAAGACGTTACCAGCACTAGGAAAGAATAGTGAAAGTTAAAAAAGAACACGAACCTGAACGTCAACAACGTGTATTGTATATGTGTAGGGGGGAATCCACAAAACTACTGTTGTCAACTTGGAACTATTTCTTATATTAACGTGTTTATAATAAAATACCAAAGTTAAAGGATCAAAAGATTTATAAATAAACAAATAAATAAATAAAGTTTACATAAAAGAGAACGGATAAATTAAATATTTACAATAAAACAAATGAACTAAATTAAAAAAGTATATTTTCATAGGAGTCAATAATCAATTTACTTCCATGCTTTTGTAGAGTCAGAAAGTAAATCTTCTTTATACGAAATCGAACATTTGTACATCGTCTTCCGAAATATAACATCACTTTCAATTGTTGTTAATATTAAAAAAGAATCTTGCGAAACCAATTTATATCACTTCCTTTTTAAATATTTATTGTGTAAGAAATTATATTACTGCAGAATCGCAAAATGAAATTGCTTTCTTCCTCGCCGCCTGAGAAGTGCGAAGCAATTTCCGAATTGTTAAGAAATAAAAACAAGTATACGTATATATAGGTATACAAGTAAAGAGAGCGTTTGTTTGATGGACAAGTTGGACCTGAAACAACAAAATTATTGGATTGGAAATTGTTTTCTATGGGAGGCGTATAGTTGAATATTTCTCTGTCTGAGCTACTGCTGGTTCTGCTCTAAGCGAGCAGAGCAAAGCTTTGTTTTTCACCTCAGTGATCGCTACTGGCCGTCCGCATCGTTTCGTCTTTTCTAAAAGTAATATGTCAAAAAGAAAAAAGGAAAACATTTCAGCGGCATATTTATAAATGTAGACCAGAGGAAAAGATTTGTCATGAATGTTCCATGCATATCTAACAAGCGTCTATTAGACATACAAGTCATAAAATATGAAAAAGAAATATTAAAAGACATTAATCGCACAGGTAAAGTGCATACAAGTTATACGTAAGTCAACGCGTAATAACACATTTACTCAACTCTGCGCGCACGCAATCACTCTTGTAAGAGCGCACAACGAATATTAGTTGCACCATTTTTCTTCTCTAATTTTCTTAATGGTTTAATATGTTACCTTAATAATTTGATGGTTTCTTATTTGAATACATTTAACAATATGTTTAAGTATCTCAGAAACCTTAGAAACATTAATCGGTGTATAAATTCTGTCCATATCTTTGACAATGGCTGTTTATAATGATGGCCTACCTAATGGACACTGTATAATGGTTATTCATAATAGCTACTGGACATGTATTACTCATAGATAAGTCTTTTTGAGTATACAGTAAGTAATGCTCATCTCTATTTCTTGACTCGTCTCTGAAAATTTAGGAACGCCATAATGTCAGAAAAAAAATGACAGGCTTTAAAATTACGTGTAGGCATAACTCTCAAAGAAAATCTACTTCTAACGCTGATTGCAGACATGGAGATCACAGATGAAGGTTATGAGAAACTAAATCTGTCATCCACATAAACTGACTAACTAACTAAGCGTGCTAACACCCACGTATCTATAACGGAAAATGAGTGAACTTGTAGAAAATAAAATACAATTTTCGTAATATTTCTCTACTGAAACATAGTAAGTAATCTTGTCAGTGACAGTAATAGGTCACTTGACTGATTAAAACGTATCTAAAATACTCATTAAAAACAACGTAGAAGGAACTATGTTTATTTCAATAACTTTGAAACGTTAAACTTCTTTCGACGTAATAAAGTATCTACTTGTCAGACTTTGATTGCATCCAGAAAGGTAATTAGGCTAGAAGGAGCGGGCGTACAAACTGGTAGAGCGAACATGGAGCGTTTGAAAATACCTCGACGTTTAGAAATCTGAAATCTGATTAAGGAAATGCAAGGGTAAACATTTAATGTCACTAGAATTTAGTGTTTCTAATCGATATTTATACAATATAACAAACGAAAGCAGTGAATTAAGTTCAAATTTACAAGAGGTCGTAGCTCGGACAATCATAAACACAGCTGGAGCTCGAGTTCAAACATCGAAAATGACACATCTAGCAAACGCAAGTGAGATGTTTACATTGACAGTTCTTCCTGAGTATACCCTAAACGATATAATAAGTAATTAAGAAATAAGAAGATAATGCACAACACACAGCATTAGCTGAAGAACGGAACTAATTAATGAAGTGACGGAACTAACATGTAGGAAACCAATAAAACAGAAAAAGTTACTAACAAGACCAAGAGACAAGAAAACACAATGGAAAAGAAATACAGAAAACTATCAAAAACAGGACTCTGAGTTGCAGTCCTCGTCAACAAAAACATCTCCATAAAATCGAACTAAAACAAGCCGACCCTCTTTAGAAGAACGAAGAAAAACGAAAAACGAAGGAAGCAAATTTTATTTGAACAAAATCTAATTACACCCTAATAATATAAATAAAAACCTACTGTGTAATAAGTATGAGAAATGGTTGACTTAATTATAAAGGCAGCTTGCACGTTTCTTGTACTGTCGGCCAAAGTGCATGCGTGTAGCATGTCGTCATTCTCTTACCTAATTATACGCTGTTTTATGGGTATGAACGACATTCAAAAGCACAAGGCTACAAGTTAACAACGTCTGAACATTTGTAGCTAACGATATTTGTGATTCTTATACAATATATTTGAATGTAAACTGCTATCTTTATTATTGGTCATAATCGAATTTCGTAAAACTACGAAATGAAATAACTTAATAAATCCACTCTACGTTTTCGACTGTTGTGGACAGGACCTGAAAAATCGTTATTTTTGACAACGTCCGGAGACAACTGTCACGCGTTACTTGGACCCTGCTGACGCGTCGTAAGTTTCACAGAACGCAAAATCAGTTTCTCACTGACGTACTGAGTGTACGATTGGTGATTATGTTATTGCTGACTCCACGTTGTGTCAAATCGATGTCCAGCTTGTCGTTGAGAACATCTATCTAATTGGAGGGGTAACACCGAGCTATTTTCCGTTCTGGAGTTACTGTTTCTTGTTGTTTTCACTAAAGCGTAGATTTGTATCCGTACAGTTGAAAAAAAGTTCGTATATAAGCTGATAATTATTTTGGAAAGGTCGCAGCAGTGCAGTTTGTTCATACTTTTGAAACGAATATGAAAATTTTGGTCATAACTTGTTACAAAACGTGTTCATTCCGTCGAAATGATGGTTGTGTTATGTTGGTCAAGTCCAAAAAATTGGTATATAGATAATATGCAACTGTTGATTTCCAACCACTATTATATTGTTTAACCGAAAAGTAACAAAAAATTAGGGAGTAAATAAAAACCGATATGTGTGTATGCGTGTTCGCGCGCGCGTGCATGTGTGTATATATAGGCTGTATGTAAATCGTTGAGGCGAAGCTTAGTACTTTTTTGAACTTTGAATTAGTGCAAACTAGTCGTTAGTGAACATTACAGAAATATCCACACACACACGCGCGCGCGCGGCAGTACACATAAGCTATTTATTTTGTTCTGTCATTAATTGTAGTGAACTCACTTCCATGTTGGTTTTAGTGTGAATCGCAAAATATAATATTATTTATCGCCAAACTCATGGGGTACAATCAAACCTTTATATATCAGGACGTAATAATAAATATTTATCGCAAGTCCAAATAAAAATTTTAATATTTCAACACGCCGCGCAGTTTTGAATATCGCTGTTAAATATTGTGCAATTAGATAGATTTAACACGAGCGCAGATATTGCTAAAGGTTTTATTCCAATCATGAAATCTAATTTATGGCATAAACAAGATAAGCTCGCTTTGCAGGTTCGTTAGCATTTGTGATAAAGGCAAAACAGGAAAATTAGTCGTAACATACAATTGTACACTAACTAAACTCTGTGAAAACGTTTAGTTTGTAGTGCTTTTATCTGGCTGGCTCCGACTCATCATGTAATGCTGTTACAGCCAAGCGGTAAAATTTAAATGAAAATTTCATAAAACAGTGTTTTTCTTCCTTGACTACACAAATACTGATTTTGTTAGCATTAAAATTAAAGTGATATGATTTTCCATTATTATGAGACTATCACATAACTGTGATATTTCTTACGCGCATGTATGTCGACAGTATTTAGTAAAGCGGTAGCCACTCTCTTGACGAGTTGCGTTTCAAAGTAAAACAAACGTTACTGAGTTTTCACATTCTTACATACATTCTCAGATACTAATGACAAAATTAAAATTTAATTCATAAATATTTATCGTAATTATGAAGAAGAAACAAAGTTAACGATATCAGTACCAGAGTTCGAACAGATCATTGCTTTGATACTCTATCCATCATGGAAGCTTTATAAAACCAAACAACGTTTTGGATCCTAAAATCTGGAACCGACTTCAGGCTAACTTAACACTTACATATAATGCTGACTATAAGCTATATGCAATCTAAACTCTATAATAATCTATCACAGTGCGATAATCACAGTAACATCATGGCACATTTATATAACAGAATTCTCTCATCTCTCTCTCTCTCTCTCTCTCTCTCTCTCTCTCTCCCTCTCTATCATGTTCTCTGCGATAGTGTCGTATGCCTCAAAAATGGTATTTCTTGAAAGAAATAAAACAAATAGGTAATATTTAAAAAATACAAACAACAGTAAGATAGAAAACATGTATAAAACATGGGTAAATTAACCCAGAGTAACTCAAAATCCCTTGCATGATGTACCGTCAAATTGAGCGTCATACTCTGCCTCTCCCAAGTTATTTCGCGGGTGAATTCTACTAGAATGAGCAAGATTTTATTGTTTAACACTAAAATTCCTTTCACGAATTTAGAGATAACCGAAGAAGACATAAAGTTTATGACGTCTACTGAAACTTCAAGACCGTACTGTGTTCAAAGTTAAAACGTATTATGCTCACTTTGCCTGTTATTAATATCCATCCATCATGTTTGCAATGTCTCACTTGTCACCGTCATACGCCCTCCTAAAATGAAGCGGTTACCAAGAAACTTACACTACGCAAATAATATACACTACAAAATTACATCAAAGCCTAGTTATATAAGAATAGAGCCTATATATAAAGCTGTTGTATATATTTTAAATATATACATGAAGCTGTTGAGGAATATTTTAAATAACAAGAATCATATATATTACAGAGAGGCGCTGAAAGTACCCAAGTAAACTTATAAATGTTGTATCTACGGTGCGATAATAAAACCAATTGTTTTCTGTTTAACATTAACAGAACAGCAACTAAGTAACTAATTCCTCATAAAAATATCTAAAACTTTTTGATGAGTAACGGACAGAGTAAACCACTAGTTTTAGACATCCAGTTTTGCTAATAATTGTGCCTACTCTTTTAGCGTTTGGCTGACCTGACCCTGTAAATTACAGGGTCATACTGACAAGTTAAAACTTAGGCAATTTCATACACCTTCGTTCATAGAATTTTACTGTATAGTTTAACTTTCTCGGAAATGATTTAGACATCCAACAAAGTATTCGATTTTATATTAATTTTTGTTTACGCTTTATCGCAAGGACACAATTTATTATCCGATTTTTTTTTATCAGAATGCGTTTCCGGTTTTATTAATCACTTTCATTTGAGATTGCTTACTCAACACACTCAAATATCTGTGCATTGCTTTAAATGTGTCCAATTATGTTTTATAATTTTGTACGGCTTTTACACTGATACTCGATCATTTTGTAATAACAGGAACTCATTCAAAACTGCAATAATTGGTGTTACTAAAATGAATAATAAAAGAAAACAGACGGTATGGTGGACTAATGAAATAAAGGAGCAGATTAAAAAGAAGAAAAGGGAATGGAAAAAGTATACAGCTAATAGAACTGTAGATAACTATGAAGCATATAAGCAACAAAGAAAAATTGTTAAAGAATTAGTTGGAAAAGCGAAAGAGAGTGCATGGAAAGATTTTGGAGAAAAATTGGAAAGAGATAGGTGTGAAAATCAAAAGCTTTTCTTCAGAGTATTGAAATCTTTTAGAAAAGAAAAAACTGAGAATGATATATGTATATATGATCCTAATGGGAAAATACTGATAGAAAGAAACGATATAATGAATAGATGGAAAGAATACTTTCAAGGATTACTAGGTGGTAAGGAAATCAACAAAGATGATCATAAAGTCAATATTAATGAAGAAGACGATAGAGAGGATGGTGAAGTTGCAGAAGAAAAAATAACGATGCATGAATTAGAAGTAGTGATTTAAGGACTTAAAAGTGGGAGATCACATGGAAGAGATAAAATTACAGCAGAAATGATAAAGAATATGGGGAAAAGGGGGAAAAAATACTTTTAGAAATTATCAATAAAGCGTGGACAAGTGTAGACATGCCAAGAGAATGGGAGGAAGCATTGATAGTTCCTATTTTTAAGAAAGGTAACGCAAGAGATTGTAATTATTATAGGGGTATCAATCTGTTAAATACAATTGTTAAGGTTTATGAGCAGATAATTAATAATAAATTGATCCCAATTTTAGAAAATAGTTTGGAGGAATCGCAGAGTGGCTTTAGATCAGGGAGAAGTGTGCAGGATCACATTTTTACTCTGCAACAGATAGCTGAGAAGTCGATACAACAAGATAAATTGGTATGTTTGGCTTTTACTGATCTTGAGAAGGATTTCGATAGTGTGCCTAGAGAAAAAATAAGAGAAACTTTAAAAAATAGAGGAATAAGGAGTAAAATAATTAAGGTAGTACAGAGGTTATACAAAAATAATGTTAATTATGTAATTGGTAAAAATATGAGGTCGTTAGGATTTACAACAAACTATGGATTAAGACAAGGAGGTGGACTGAGTCCGACATTATTCAACTTGTATATGGACGACATTATTAAGAAGTGTTCACTGAAGGTTAAGAAAATGCATGTTGGATACAGGAACTTGCGAAGTATAGAAGCAGCAGAAGGGGCTTTTGCGGATGATGTAGTGCTAATGGCTACAAGTGAAAGGGCGTTACAGGGTAATTTGAATATATGGAATGAAGTTCTCCAGGAAAAAGGGATGAAAATAAATAAGACCAAAACAAAGGTAATGGTAATGGGGGAGAAAATAATAAATACAGAGATTGGAGGTGTGAAGATAGAACAAGTCAAACAATTCAAATATCTAGGGGTTATAATAGACAGTAATGGGAAACAAGAAGCCGCATTAAATTAAAGAATTGAAAGGGCAATAAAAGTAGGGCCTATACTATGCATTAAACAATAGATTTATAAATGAGAAGGAGATATCAAGAAAAACGAAAATGAGTGTGTATAAAACAGTATATAGACCGGTTTTAACATACGGCTGTGAGACGTGGGTGCTATCCAAAGGCCAAAAAAGTAAAATCCAGGCGGCAGAAATGAAATATCTTAGGAGAGTAGTAGGAGTAACAAGGAAGAACAGAGTTAGGAATACACAAATAAGAGAGGATCTGGAAGTGATACCGATTCTGGATTTTATTGAACAGAGACAACTATGCTGGTGGGGACACATGCAGAGAATGGATAGCGATAGAATGGTAAAACAGGTTTGGGAGGCAAAATCAGGGTGGAGAAAGAAGAGAGGAAGACCGCGACTGACTTGGGATGGAATGATGGGAAACATTTTGAGAGAAAGAGGCTTCGGCTGGAGGGAAGCGAAGACACTGTCAATGGATAGAGTAAGATGGAAAAAATTTGTATATAGAGTGTAGTTGATGTACTTATCATATATTGATGTAACCCGACACCAATATGGTATAAGGGTATTTTGATAATAAATAAATATAAATTTTGTACGGCTTTTACACTGATACTCGATCGTTTTGTAATAACAGGAACTCATTCAAAACTGCAATAATATTCTTTAGAAAAATACTTATTGTACTGACAATCGCCTAACGAGAACGATTTTCCTGTACGTCGTTGATTTTACTTTACCAACTTCTGAAACACCCTGATCATTTTGAAAATTTTAATGCATTTTTTACAAAGTTTTTTATCATTCCTAAGATTAGAAAATCGGCAATAACTATATGTAGTTTACATTACGATAAATATAAGATTTTTTATGTTTATAATTACAAAACTGCACGAAATTTGTTACAATTGTTAACAAATTAATTTATTAGAACTTTATATTAACTTGGGATCTCTCGTTAATGACATCGTGGAACCGATACAAACCATTGTATAATGCAATAAGAGCTATCATTGTGTACTCCGATAATGCATTTTCTATCTAAAGTTACATTAAATTTACCATCCTCCCACCAATAGGTCACCTCCACTCCAAACTTTACTTATCTTAAATCCTCTATCTCTCTTTGTTGTGATACAACAACTAGTACTAAACCGGTACAAAACCTTATTCAAGCAATAATTCAACACACCCTTAGCTAACACTAATTTCCCTTTATCTAAAAGTCCCTTCTATATATACCTCTTCTTTCTCTCTGTCATTTGCCCTCTCCTCTTGGCTTTTACAGACACTGTTTTATCCTTCCCCTATTTCTACAAGACTCTCCTGCCACAGAAACACTGAACACATAATATTATCTCTTTCTTCCTTTTTATCACTAGCACTCACTGTTCCTATTTCTCTCTGTACTTGAATCGACTGCTTTCCATGAATCACCCCCCCCTTCACAATTCGTTCCTATCAACGGTCCTGCAAACCAATCGCAAATACCTTGATTGCCATTTTAGTAGCAAAGGGATCATAATTGCATTGGACGCAATTCCCTTACCCTTAAACTACGCTAACCTGACCGCTTTGAGTTGGGGACATGGCTGCTGTCGATGTGATGACAGTTAGAGTGTACGGACTTTGAACCCTCTACTAAGTAAATGACCTTCCGTAATTAAAGTAGTCTATACACTCTACGGGGAATTGAATAGAAAACAGAAACCACCACAAAACATTAATCAGCGTTCATGGAGGAAGTCACAATAAAGGCGATTAAACTATTATGGAAAATGTAGTTACTAAGTATTAATAATTTCCTTGAGTAAATATGCTATTAGTTTTTAATTAGCACATAATCGATAGCTAAAGTTAAAACTGATAGCTAAAGTTATGTATGTTACATGAATTAGATGATATTCAATAAAACATTAAAGAGAGAGAGAGCCACAATAAAAGATGAATATAAACTATGTATGATGATTTATTTCCTATCATGTCTGTAAAACTAGGGCATACTCATCATTTACTATGTTGTACAGCAGCGGGAATAAACGCATTTCTGTTTGAACATGTATTTAGTTACGTATACATACTTTTACCTATTGTAAGGTTACTGCTGTCAGTTCTGACAGGTTTACCTGATGTACCAGGTTTTCATGTTCTAAAATATCTACATTTAATTTTGTAGAACTTTGTCTATGATTCTCGTTGACCTCTTTGTTCTAAACAGGAATATTACATAAAATAGCATATTAATATATCTATTTATGGTATTAATATAAAGACGTTGGTTAGTCTACATTACATCTCTTCAACAGTTATACTGCAAAATAACAATTATAATTTAGAAATCCCCCGATATAAAGGACAACTAGAATAGGGGCTCTGAGGTGTCCATTACATTGAAAGTCCGTTGTAACTGTATACAGCAAGTAGGTCTGTGACTCATTTAAATTATGTGGATAAAAATGGAAACTATTGATTTTACTGTATGTATATAAAATAGATAACAGTACAGCAGAACAGCTGTGCAGCGATAAAAAACAGTTAGCCTATATCTTATACAAAATAGTGTATACATATTTTTAATAAAAATTTAGTTGCTTGTAAAGAATAGTTTATATTTTACACAAATACTCATAATTATAGAAAAACCTTGTCCTGTGTCTATCTTTTCAAAAAAAAAAGGTTGCTGTGTATCAGAATCCCTTTCCATAGTTACTGGCTTAAAGACTACGAATTTTCGTTTCAGATTCATTAGAGTTAATTTATTTAATCACAAACGTGTCGTCATAATAGGGCGGTATGTTTTCATGGTTTGACTGCTGAACATACTCAATGACAACGTTCAAGTGGCTTTTTACTTCGCTCACATTATCCAGCGTTCCTAAGCGTCATTTTGTAGGCTAATTGTCTTCAATTTTTCAACATTCCAAGTATGTTAGAGCTGTCCGGTATAAGCGGGGACCGTTTTAACGGGGTATCAGACCAATATGTATGTTAATCCTTTTATTTGAATTAGCAGTCTCTGCAGCTCCAACTTCGTCGTGCTTATTTGCTAAACTGCTAAATGTTATGTTCTGGACAAGGCCTTTCAGTGTTTCTACCATTTTCAAGTCCTAAACCTAGGTCGTGGTTTAGGACTTGAAAATGGTGGAAACACTGAAAGGCCTAGCCTAGAACATGACATTTAGCAGTTTAGCAAATAAGCACGACAAAGTTGAAATATGTATATAATATTTTTCTTTTTTTTTAAATACACGGTTTCATTTTAAAGTGAAAAATAATAGATGTGATATTTATATTGATGTGTCAGCTTATGTGGCAAATTGCCTTATTTGTTCGATTGCTTATTGCACAGGGCTAAACATTTTAAGAGAAATTACTGTTTCCGTACGTGAACATTAGCGATGGTTTTACGAAATGTGAAGGATCACAAAATATTTATAAGTTTTAAAAATAATTATTTACCAGTGAACTGATCTATTTATTTACGAACACCACTGAATCGAAAATTAAGTGCAAATAGTAAAGCAGTTTAAATCTTGGCAGGTGATACACAGTATAATCTATGCTGGAAACTTGGCAGATGCGTTGGGCAATATATTCTACGTAATTAACTCGCCAGATGCTTGTCTGTAGCCTATATATTTCACCTATACATGACTACAATCACTGCACATGTAATGTATTACGTCTAATCCTTTCATCATTTCTATTTCCCTACTACAGAGGCACAACAGACATCCGAAATACCCCGTAAATATTCTGTTTATAACGTTTAGAGAATATTAGACTTTACGCATACACGCACACACTAATACGCATGGTAGATTAAATCATAACAAGAGATGTTTCGTCTTATAAACAAGGTTGATATGACAAATATTTCTATAATTACCTTGCAACAATAAAATACTGTCTTGATATTTATATTAAGGTATAAATATTTATATTTATATTATAAGTTAAAATTTATATTCATTTAAAATGATTTTAGACTGTAACGAATTGTGGAGCGCTAAATCGATACAGATGTCGCTACTTCTCCATGCCTACCTTCCAGCCATTTCCTTTTATGCTCCCGTTTGAAGGTTCTGTGTATCCATCGTTCATCGATTTATTCCTCCTGCTGTCTCTCGGCCATCTTCTCTTCTTTTTGTTAAGCCTTCATTATTATTAACATGTCTTAACGCACATCTTTGCCTTCTTTACACACATACACGTTAGCTTCTTTCTTTCTATCCTTTTATGTCTTTATTAATTTAAACATCTTTTCTGACAGTTGTATTTCTTTTTTCTTTGCGTATCAGGCCAAGACATAATCGCCAAATTCCATTTATATCGATATCAGCTTCGTTTATTGTTTTTACTTATATTCCATACTGCATGCCTATATAATATTACGTCTTCTACTAATGACTTTTATATTTTATTTTTGTTGTCTTTCTAAATCCACAAACCGAATTCAGGGCTTTAGCATGTTATTTCTTTTATAGATTCCATGTAGACTTTCCAAATCGCTTTTCCATTTTTTTCAATATCGTTCTTAAATATCTTAACACTTATATCCTTTTAAATGGTTTGTTCCCGAAAATTAAATCGTCGTCGTTATTAGTAACTACTGAATTTTATAAATTAAAATTCATCCCGGCCATATCTAATGATCGTTCATTTTCCTTACTGCTTACCTTATGTTTTACCATCCTCAGCTGCTACTATTTGGTCGTCGAACAAGGTGATGAGTTTATTATCAATTACAGTAATCCCAATAGTTTTTACTGTTTTTCCCATTAGGTAAATTTACTGAAATTAGATTTCAAACAGTGTTGACTACAATGGACATACTAGTCTCAGCCATTTACTAATTTTATAATTTTCAGTATTTCGCCGTTGCATTTCTATCTGTGACAGCTTTTATTATTGTGTAACACAATCCTGTATCAAGTACAGATTTTAAAAGCAGTGACTACGTAGCAGTGATGTATGCTGAAGGTCAGGGTGAAAAACGAGTCTCTGAGATTGGTCACAGCAACCTTTCCTCTATTATATTCTTCAAGACCTTGCATAGTACATATGACATATATAACTACACAGTATATATGATTAAAATACCCCTGATAGTTTTGGTCGTGCTTAAAATTGTTTTTTTGATAATCGCACGAATTGTGCGAGTTCCCATTCACACCTGAAAAACTGGTCACTAATATTTAATCCGAATTCTAGCTTAAGACTTTTATTTATATAATTAAAGAGACTTGATACACAAACGTGTCTCTGTTAGGTAGACTCTCATTCAATAATATATTAAATATTACACATTAATTTATAGCCCTATCAGATCATTATATAAAAATACTTGTTTCTCATAAAATCGTATTTTCTTTTTTTATATGAAAATTGGATCTTTACGGCCGGTAAGCTAACAGACAAATGAGTTGCTAAAGACTGAAAAAATTAAGAAAAGACTATATTGTCTTATTGCTCATTGTGTATAATGTTCAAAAGCATACTGTAATAAGAAATTGTAACCTACTTAAGTTGCAAGAGTTGTGAAGAAATAACAAAGACTACAGCAGGGTAATGATAGTAACAGAAACTCTATGGCACTGTACTCACTGCCTTGCTTCAGGGGTCGTTCTTAACCTTATCTATTCATTGTCTTGTCCTCTTATCTCTACACTTGCCTTGTGACGTAATACTTTGTAATATCTTAGTCTATTTTTTCCTGCAGAAAATATCTATCGATGGTGTATTTGTTTAAAGACAGAAACGGACAGAGAAATTGTAGTAAAAATTTGCTAATATAAACGAGAATGCAAAGTTATTTCGAAAAACACTCCACCGTATCACCCTGTTCTTTGGTTCAAAATAATTCTTTATTTTTGAATGCATAGTTAGTAGGATCTGTTTCAATAAATATTTCAACAAATAATTATGACGCTAATAGTAGGTTACATAATAATGACTAGAGCGTCCCACCTGTAGCCTTCCAACAAAAACAAATAAACGTGGTAATCTAAGAAAGAACTCGCCAGAAATCAACGCGAAGATGAAAGTTATTTTTAGACCGTAATTTACTTTTGCGTATTAGACGTCTAATATTTAAAAGTTATATTTGTTGCTGAAAGGTCTGTTTGACATACAAAGTAATGATATTCTGGATTTTATGTTCAATTTTCTTTCCTCTCTTGTATTGAAGCTCAATCAAAAAATTAAAAGTATTAGTAACGTTACTAAAGTCCTTTGTGTTCGTTTAAAAAAAAAAACACACACACACACACACACATTCTACGAATATCGGATTTCTCGTTTTGTCGTTTTCATGAAAAATCTTTACAACAAATAGTCATATCCCCTCCGCTCTTAGCGCACCGGCTCACAACAGTGGCAATCCTTTATTTTTGTTCCTTTGTGTCTCTACTGGTGCCGTGACAGAAGTAAGGACATATATGATCTACAAGAGGTTAAAATACGGGGACTTTAGCGCACTTACTGTTCACGAAAAAACTGGCTTGCTCTTACTGTGCGTAGAAATGTGATTGGAGCCGGTGGACAGGAAAAGGTATCTTAATTTCTGTGTTTTATTGCTTCAATAACGATTTCTCATTTTATTAAATAAGTTCAATTATAATATCCGAGTAATCTTCAACATTTAAATAAGCGTGAGTTAATATTAATATTTAAGTGTTTTCAACTAAAACGGTGATTAACGTTTCACGTTAGTTGATGAAAGTTAAAACAAATTTGTAAAATAGGTTTTGTAAGCGTTTTTAAAGATGGCAATTCTGTGTGGATTCAATTATATACGTTGCCATACGAGCGTTGTTAGTTGGCGGTATACATGTATGTTTAATAGGCTGCGGAAAGTTGCCGGATTAGAAGCAGCAGTTTATTCAAAGTCGAAGAGGCGACGGTGTTGGTGGCGGTTGTTAGGAAACACTTTGTAGCAACTATCTCGAGTCTTCTCTCAGTAATTCTCCTTTTACATGTAAAGTTGGAAGTTGAAAACTCGACGTCGCAAGCATTCAATATAAAACTTTATGAGTGCCGTGTCACTTGCGACTTTATCAAAACCGTTGCCAAACAAGCATCAGAAGTCACATTGAGTACTAAGTCACCTCTCGAATTCACGTATTCTTCGGATTGTTAGTAAAGAATACTCTTTATCCAATGTGTCCTCGACCCCAAACTACCCCCGACTTCATCAATCATCTGTGTGTACGTACTCTTCAATAGGAGCTACTGTTGTGAACAGTCTTACCATTGAATCTATTTAACATTCAGGTCATAATATCTGACTTGGAAAATAGGCTACAACACGATTATACACGCATTCTGACGCCACGTGTAAAACGATGTTCCCCTTGTTATATTTGTTTTATCAAACAAACTCTCAGTCGACCTTACTGTTTATGTCAGGCGTTACGGGAATACACGCGGAATGCAACGAACGGAGCCCACATACTGTGAGCATGACATACTAAAACATTTTAGTCACATCGCTCTCGTTGTGACACTAACATCCTCACATGTTACATACGCATAAAATAACAAATAAGCTTACAAACACAGAGCACTCACATGTAGGCTTATACCGGACAGATAGTTGTATTTTCAGATAGTTGTATTTACATGTATTTTCAGATAGTTGTCGAGGATAAATATGCTTTAGACTTATAAGGCATTACTTGTTTTCATCTCATTAAGTACGTAAATACACGTTTAAAAAAAAATACACAGATACGTAAATACATAGAAATGAAAGCGTTACTTCATTCGCTTTGAGAGTAAAAATATTTTAAATTTAGAACTATAAACGACATAAATTTAATAAGCAATTTTATGCACTTCTACGTAGGAATTATTAACGGGCGGATTCACGCGAGCTAACATGGTGCGATGTTGAAACGTGTTTGTTAAACGTCGAGCGGCGTCACCTGGACACACGTCCTTATCAGACGTTTGATATAACGCCGTGGACACTAATTTAATTCTGACATTTTGACAAATGTTAGCGGATAATGTTCTGCTTTACTACTACTATTACAAACATATCTCGTCGCCACCCATCCCCTTGCGTAATAATAATGACGGTGCTTGTAAACACCATCAACAAAATGTTACCCCCCTCCCCATGTCAACCCTATATCCCACCTTGGCAAGTTGACTACATTACCCAAGCAAGCGTATGTAATGATCTGTTATCTTTTCTTGATGCTCGCCCTTTAACTAAATGACACCTGTGTAGGCTAATTACTAACAGGGCGGCTGGCTCGTATCTTGTAAAACCAAATATTTTTGTAGCAGAAAATCTAAAAATTGTTTTTTTTTATAAAATTGAAACTAAACTTCAGGAAAAAAATAATGTCATTTGAAATAACATTTTGAAAAATCTGTAATAAGATGTTTTACTAAGATGTGTCTGGTAACTATTAAATGTTTCGTACCACTTATCTTTTAATCATTTAAAGGCAAACGAACGTTCCTGATGGCAAAGACGTGTCACTTTGCTTCAGTTAGCTCTTTATAATCTTTTCGAATTCATTAATTTGCAGTGTATTGACAGTAATTTTAAAGTATGGTCTGATTATTTTTAAATTAACATGTCCAGCGTGCTTGAAACTTTTGGAACTCAGAAGTACACTTGTAAGAATAATCACATGTTATTTAAAACATAATTTTACAGACTACCATAACGATATGACCAAAAATGTGCCACTGGTAACGGCCATTATTTATTTTTTATGTAACTTAATTCAACAATGAATTATTAAACCCTGGTTGGGATCACCGAATTGTTCAAAGGCTTTCACGGCCGGCGTCAGTTGTACTCGTATTAAACCCTGTTTGGGATCACCGAATTGTTCAAAGGCTTTCACGGCCGGCGTCAGTTGTACTCGTATTAAATCCTGTTTGGGATCACCGAATTGTTCAAAGGCTTTCACGGCCGGTGTCAGTTGTACCCGTATTAAACCCTGGTTGGGATCACCGAATTGTTCAAAGGCTTTCACGGCCGGTGTCAGTTGTACCCGTATTAAACCCTGGTTGGGATCACCGAATTGTTCAAAGGCTTTCACGGCCGGTGTCAGTTGTACTCGTACTAAACCCTGGTTGGGATCACCGAATTGTTCAAAGGCTTTCACGGCCGGTGTCAGTTGTACTCGTACTAAACCCTGGTTGGGATCACCGAATTGTTCAAAGGCTTTCACGGCCGGTGTCAGTTGTACCCGTATTAAAAGTGTGTACCAGGGCGTGGTCTACGGTTTTCAGATAAACCAAACGTTTCGACAGCACCGCTGGCTGCCATCATCAGTGGAATTCAAAGAATTCGAGACCACCTGAACGCGGGTTGTTAACGTCAGGCCCACAGTACTGTGGCAAAGGTTGGTTTGTCTCAAAACAGTATACCACGGCCAAACAGGCCGGTAAACACTTTTAATACAACCGAACTGTTCAGTTTGCTGATTCTGTCTGTCTCTGTTTTCAAGAATTTGGCATGAACGCTAGAACAACTTGAAAAATCTTTACCTTATAAGAGAAGCGTAATTATTGCACCCTTATATGAACGTGTTTATAAACTTTACCATCTATGATAAAATTCTACTGAATGCACATATACATCATAGAAAGGCAGTCAGAAGTTTTAAAATTTAAAGATAATACATCAGTTGGTATAGGCTTAAAGTGGTTTCGGATTCTGTGAGTCGTGTCGTATGTAATAATGGAAGGGGACGCGAAATAAACACTAGACTGCAACCTTTAGCCTATGTCAAACAGGTTGAGCCAAGTGACCTCTCTAGGATATTTCCAGTGGCTAAAACACGATCACATTCATTGTTGAAACACCATATGTTATATTTCTGTTGAAGAAAAAACAGTTGTTAGCACCCACAAAAATAAAAAAAAACTTCAATCCTCTCTATACTTCCTTCTCTCATTTTACATACGCCCGCGCGTGTGGTTGTGTGTTTGT
Source organism: Magicicada septendecula (assembly GCA_034769895.1). Lineage (NCBI taxonomy): Eukaryota > Metazoa > Arthropoda > Insecta > Hemiptera > Cicadidae > Magicicada > Magicicada septendecula. The sequence continues at coordinate 266,769,975 of CM068371.1, forward strand.
GTGCGCTCTTGTAGGTTTTCACAACTCTGTGAATAAGGATTCTCGAGGGACCGGATTTGAGTGCGTTGGATATCTTCCTCTCTACATACCGACAAACATGTACAATATCTTCTTCAGGAGTGTAAATGATGACTAATTCCATCTCTCCTTACTCTTTCTCTCTCTCCCCCTCTCTCTTTCTCTTCCCCTCTTTCGGGGTATTTTACTGATACTTAATCGATAGTTCTATTGAACCAAGTTCTCTCTGTGCACGTCTGTTTCTGACAAACAGTGAATAGCGAAGCATGCGAGTGAGGATTGGTGCGAGTAAACTTGTGCTAGTCTGGCGTAACTTGTTCCTAGCACAGAAAAAAGTTAGTAGAGCGATTTTTCCTGACCATTATTACTCTTCGTTAATGCCTGACACAGAGGCAGTAAGGTGAACGAATCGACGAACGACGTACAACACAAAAAATATAGGTGAACATTTGCAAATAAATATCTGATATGCATATAAAACTGTCCGCGTATTACCCATTAGTGTTACTTATATTTCATGTTGTCGAACTCCGTCCTACACGAAAATTGATGTTCTCCTAATGGACGTACGTTGAGCTTTAATTCCCATTTGAAAACAGTGGTGGCTATCAGTTCTCATTTTTCCGTCACACGCCACACATCGTTTTTCAAACCATACTCATATACGAGTGGATAAATAACACACACATGCGCGCGCGCACACACACACATATACGCGCACACAGTAGGAACAACCATAGGATTTCACAAGGTTTCAGCTTCTTTAATACAGTTTATGGCGTATACGAATAGAAGGAATTCCGACTATTTCTGTTATATAGGCCTACTTCTTAACCAAAATTAAAAATTTACATTATCCAAGTTATCTAAATTAAATTAGAAATAATTGCACAGTTAGCAGAAACAAATATTAAAAGATGTAAGTACCCATGTACTCTCACCTCCAATACACACATTGATGGGATTTTGTGTATTTGGCACGCAAGCTGAAGTAGGTGTTTTAAATACAGCGAAACACCGTTTCACCGTTAAACATTAATAATTGTATTCTCTGAGTCTCATAAAAGGCCTAAAAATTTATGTAAGTACCATTCGCTACAGACATTAAACCATAGTTTCAGATGAGGCAATCATAGTCAACGCATAAAACTAACCACATAGCGTACCTTTATAGTCTTACAGGCATGAAACTCCACACAGATGTGGCTTTGACACTGTCCGACAGCTGTTATCTAGTGGCAAACACAGCTGGTTAAATTAATTTTCATTTTAACCATGCCTAATAAGAGAGCAAGGAAAGAAACAAGACGGCTGTGAATGTTTATGATTCCTTCTTATTAATTATATTTTATTTTCTGGAATTTCTTAAGACAAAACATACTAACAGAGACAGAAATGCGCAAGGGAAACACTTTCATTCTGAAAAAAATCATAAAAAAGTTTAACGTAATTAAGTTTTAATTTGTTTCCCCACTCTGATGTTTTTACCTTCGTGTTCAATTTGACTTTTTTTCTCCAAGTGTTTTGTTCCTCTTACTCTGGTGGGTTAACAAATTTTAATGTACAAATGTTTGTCAATAAAGGCCGACTTACTTGCCAAATGCAAACCGATTAAGCGTATAAAATTAATGGTGACAATATTCGGTCGGCGAACGACATTTTAGTACATTCGAAGAGGGAAGTAGGCCTACGTTCTGTCTTGTTAGCGAAACCCCATCCTGCGAAGCGTTAGCAATTTAAATTTTTGCTGGTCCCCAGGTAGCGACTGCCTGCCAAGTGGCGAATACTGCTCTACGTTCCAAATCAAGTTAAATAAAAAATCACTTTATACTCTCTGAGCCTCCCGTGCTCTCTCAGGAGCGCACACATTTACTCACGTTAATATACTTTACTTTCTCATGAATTCGATGAACTTATACAAATCGCACACACACACACACACACACACACACACACACACACACACACACACACACACACACACACACACACACACACACACACACACACACACACACACACACACACACACACACACACACACACACACACACACACACACACACACACACACACACAATGTTAGTTTTCCTACAGGCGTGTCCATGCACATTATGATGACATAAAGATTGCGTCTTGCTTTCGTATGCTTCCTTACGGTATCGCCGGTGACTTGGTTTAGAAATATTCGTTCTAACTCTCGTCTGACTTCTTGCTAGTCCTCACGACTCGGAAGAAGGTTTCATTCCGAGTAACTAATTCTTTCAGAGTGTTATTCTTTTATTCTTTGAGGCAGGGAGAGATTAAAGTAGAGTGGAGGAATGTACTATTCACGCTAGGAAATCGTCAGAATTCATATTCATTAAGTGAAGACAACTTTATAAGGAAAGCCAGGGTCGTCCACTTAGAGTGGCTACATAAATAAAGTCGTACACTCATGCAAGAACCGATTAACGAAACCAATGTCTCAGTAGTATAGATAATATTTCTATACAAACGGGGAAGAAAATTACAATTAGTGTGGTAACACGCCTTGAATCAGTAGGTACACATTAATGATGATTCTAATAATAATTCTCAATCCCGTGTTAGTATATTTCCAAATTAAATTAATTACTTTCTAAAACATGTAAAAGAGAATAACCTATTCATAAAGGCAATATCTCGTGAACACTGTAATAAGTTACATTAGGCCTAATAACATGTTGAAGTAATAAGTTCTAATCCTTCTATATGACTATTAATGTGTGTCAAGCCAATATCACTTTGTTTATGATCACATCAAAAATCATTATGTAGCCATATTGATTGTTTACGACGCGCGCGCGCGAGCGTGTGTGTATGTATGTGTGAACTGCCTTATCGAATTAAACGTTCTTACAAGCGATCGTAATATTTAGCAGACATAACAGTTATTTTTTTTTGTAAGATCAGTAAGAGTGGATTAATTAATTCGCACACTTCAATGTCAGCTTCTCAACTGAATAAGAGGTCGTTTTTAAAATTATAATATTTATATACTCCTGGGAGGCAAAATGATTAGACAATACATAATGGAAGGTTTAACTTTCTCTAATAAAATTATATTCCTTTAAATTATCATTAAAATCACAAAGCGTATCAATAAAAAGGATGTTTTGTCATTTAATCTTATCTACTAACTGCCGATTTGATAGGCATACTTTAAATTTACAACGTTGGTTTATTCCTTTCATAGGCAGTAGTGTTGTCTTATTTCTAATTTCATCCATAGTTTGTTGATGGCTTTGATGTGTTTTATTGGTCATTTTGCAGCACGGCTTGATTACTGGAAGCCAGTGGATGCGTGTACTGCTTTGTGGGTTTGTGCACACGCCAAATAACCGTTATTACATTGAATCCACTTCATCAGATTGGCAAGCAGTACAATATGAAAATCTCCACTATAAAAACAAAGGTAATGGTATTTCGAGACAAGGAGCCAATAAGAACAAAACTAATAATTAGTGATCGAATTTTAGAACAGGTGAGCCATTTCAATTATGTGGAAAATGATGTTGGCTATGATAGGAATCATGATATTGATGTTAAATTGGGCAAATTCCAGATGATCTGTGGGACAATCAACAGTATTTTTAGAAAGAACGTAAGTCGAGATAAAAAATTTAAAGTTTTACAAAGGTATGGCAGTCCTTGTGCTGTTCTATGGGTGAGAATTATGGACAATAACCGAGAAACAGTACAGTAAAATACAGGCCTCGGAAATGGTGTTCTTAAGAGAAGTTGAAGGATGTTCTAAACTGCACCGTATAAAGAATGAGGCTATAAGAGAAGAGATACAAGTTTTTAACAGGAATTAAAAATTAAAAGTTTACAAAAAACGGTGGAAAGTACACTTAGAAAGAGTATCAGATTCCAAAACAAGTCTGGAAATACAAATCTAAAGGAGACAGGTGGGTGCTGGAGAATTTTTGAAGGCGGAACAGGCAGCAACTTGTCTGTGCCCTGCTGCGAAGATGGTGATCCATTCAATCCACAAAGATTCCTGTTAAAAGTTCAATATCATATATTCCTGTATTTAAATATTTTCCAGTGGATTACACCTTCTGTGTTATGTCACACACTTGCTTTTTGAATCATAACTCCATACTTAAATCTCGTGAAAACTGGTGGGGGCAAAGACTATACGTTATGATCATCATAAATATTAATTAATAAGTATTAATGTTTTAATGTAATTGATTAATTACCACAAAACGTACAGGTTTATACACAGTTGTGCGACGTTTTCAGATAGTTTGCTTGTACGTCTTCTTGTTTCTAACTTTATATTTGTTTGTAAGAATGACACTTAGTACTTCGTAAGTACGAAAAGTAGTCATAACCGGCATTAGGCCTACTTACTGAAGAAACGACTTGAATTAGTTTTCTTATTGTTTTTCTGGTTTTTACCGTCCCAATAATAATAATAATAATTGTAATAATAATTACTATAATTAATATAATACACGTCATGTGGGTCGTACCACTGCTTCGCAATAAGCACCACCCAAACTAATCTTTTACAGTGAAATATTTTAAGTAATACAAAACTTGTTAACGAACATCCTTTCACCTTCTCTATTCCGAGCACTATTACATTAAATATTTTCAAATATCTGTTTATGAATCGATCAGTACTGTATTCTAGTCATACGAAATCGATAATTATTAAAAGTCATTAAAGGTATACTTATCTAGTGTGTTCACTAGAGTTGCCCGAGTGATACACTTGGCTATAAATTTACACCACTACTGTAAAAAGTTCTTTCTGTGTCACATAAAAATTCTACGTTTCAGTTGTACAAAAATAAAATACCAGGAGATAAGCAAAATGTGGAAACTTGCGATCCATCGCACGCTTCAGCGTTTAAGGTTTATGCTGTAGCTTAATCTGTAGCTTACACTACTCGTGCGTTAAAAAGTTTCAGCACAAAAATAAAAATAAATTCATATTCTATTAACGCACAACGCGTGATGCGCGCAACGGGTATCCTGGACGTTTGTGCCGAGTTTTTCATTTTTAGACATAAATATATCTTCAAAACAAAATATATATATTTTTTTAAATTGAGTTCAAATATTGTATAACATGCACATGTATGTTGCCCTTATATGTAGAATTTCACACATATTTAAAAACAAAATTTCATAACATTAACGTGTAAATTCAAATTTTATTTTATGGTGCATAAGAATTATTAGTACCGTTTTCTTTCTTACTTAAAACAAACAGATTCATTTACAGAATAGTGTTAAGTAACGTACTGTATACCAAAAGTAGCGTTTTAACACGTAAGAAGTTATTGAATATTATGCGTTTTTCTTTGGTTGCCATATGTGCTAGGTTGTGTGTGTGTGTGTGTGTGTGTGTGTGTGTGTGTGTGTGTGTGTGTGTGTGTGTGTGTGTGTGTGTGTGTGTGTGTGTGTGTGTGTTGTAAAGTATCAGATCGGCCTCTTACTGTAATATCAGAATGTATAAAATAGTGAAGTAGTATTAAAATATCTAACAACGATACGTTAAATTAAGTTAATAGTAAAATGTAATCTCATCACTTGAAATTATTACGGTCGTTGTAAAAATACGGTGTACTAGTAATATGTCGTACAGGTGACCGTCAAGTGACCGAATATATCGGTCAAATCTACCGGTAAATCGGGGTTATTGGTAAGTCTACCCAAGCCCACTCATGCGAATTTATGAAACACTGAAATTATAGGTTTACAAGTGCAATGATAAATCATAAAACTGACTTTCAAGGTTAATTTTTGTTCTTTAATAAAGTATTTTTTTATTCATTACATAGCTGTTAAAAAGTAAAAAGGAAAAGAGAAATCAATAAAAACTGTCATTTTGAAACATCATTAAAACTTGAACTTGGGTAGTTTTACCACTAACACCTTGATATGCCCTTTTCAGCAGACACCCTTGCAGATTTTTAATAACATACTCCTATCTCATATGGCAAAAATAAAAAATGAAATAATCAAATATTACCCGTTAATTACAATAAATAAGCAATAAACATACGTAATTTCTGAATTTAGAAAGGAAGTAGTGGTAACGTGTGCATGAAAACAGGTAAATACTGTAGGTAAGAATAAAGCAAAGGCAAATAATAAAGACGCGTATAAGGGTTGACAATTATGCAGGTTGGGAATTAATGAGAGAAAGACGTCACCTGTCAGATCCCAGCATGAATGTTCTTGGAGTTTAATATGTCTGAGGTCCGAGAGACAGGGGATTTTGCACATGACTGCTCACGCCGAAGGTTTTACGCGTAAGCCTTGGAAACAAAACCACAACAGGTGTGAGGCTTAATAAAATGCAAATAACCTTTTGGTCTGTAGTTGGCAGCTATACCATGAAAGGTTTAGTAAAATGAAACTTCGTGGGGCGTAAATTTCAATAAATATAATTACTTCTTAATGTTTATAAACTAATCCGTATTACAAGGTTGCAGCAAATAAAACGAGGACATGTTGGTAATAAATTCATGAGTACATTAGTTTCTGTACGTTGTACACTGGGTTGTCTTCCATAACTGTTTTACACACAGAGACGAATTTAAGTTCCACGAATTCAAAATCTTGCTTCATATTATCAGATTTTTTATAATTACTGCAGTCGATTCAAAGCTAATTTCTTTTCCTCCTATCTGTTTCTTCTTTTTCTTTCTCTCTGTCTCCAATATATTTTATCTTTTTATCTCAATTAAAACCCATCTCTTTCTCTCTCCTCCATTCTTACCTATTTCGTTTTTTGTTTACTTATATACGTTTACCTATATACAAATATTATAAATCCTGTACTCATTTACCTATTTCTTACATACAAATACCCACAAAATCGATATAAATTGTGTTTGCGTTTCTTATACGTTTCGAACTCGCCTAGGCAACGCAGGAAGACCTCTATTATTTCTTAAAAAGGGAGTGTTAGCGTAGACATCGTTCCTGTGTTTTCCTAACCGTTGCTGTTGATTAAATTGGCTCAACTTGATTCAAAATAAACTCAGAAATTTATAATTTTATTTGATTCTGACGCTAATTTACCGTGGGCACAAAAAGCTTGCTTACCTGTGAAATTGTTATTAAAATGTAAATTATGTATAGACTTTGTTCCTTTGTAAAACACAATAATAAAGTTCATGAATTTATACAAAGAATTTTCATCACAGAGAATTCACTAAAATGATATGAAATTATAATTTATTTACGCATATTCATGAATTTATTATTTCCGAGGTTAATATCACCAGTGGAAGTAAAATTATGGTCGGTGCTGTAATATATTTTTAATTAGAATTTATGTGCATGAGCAGGAATGCTATTGTAACCTTTAGTGTGTGGTGATAAGCGGAATACACTCTCAATACGAGCGTAAGTACGCGTATGATAAGCTTGAATATTTATGAAATATACAGCAAAGCAAACGTGTCTGTTGAAAGAGGAGGAAAAGCAGATGTATGGAATGAGTTGCTAAAACACAAATGAAATAAGTAGAAAACGATTGCAGAGCAGGCCATCTGCAAATGTTTAAGATTTGTTTTCATTACAACAAATTTCTTTACGTCTCTCGATCTTAGTTTCAACCTTTACTTGTCCAAACAGTTGTGATCCGTTAGTCATCTATTTCGTAATCACTCACTGCGCGCTCTTTTATCCGCCCTGTCTTCGGTCTATTTCTTCTCCTTCGAGTTGACCAGGCATGCGCCCTCTTAGGCCACATAAGATTTTAAATTCTCTCGACACGTCCATACCAGACATCTTTGATCTCTTTACGTCGTTTGATTTGAATATGCTCACGTTAGTTCCCAATCCATGTGACATTCGTGTATTCTTGATCCCATCGCGTCTTGTAAGTCGGGCTCCTTCTTCAGTTATTGATTAGAATTTGAATCAACATTTTGTATGATTTTCCTGTGTCACCACGCTGCTGTGTGTGGCAGTATTTTCTACTGTGGCTTTGCTAAGCCATGTTTCTTATTAGTAATAATAATTCTCGTACACCGTAACAACCTCTTTATGGCACCTAATTTACAGAAGATTCCTTCACTACTACATCCGGTTTTAGTAATTATTCACTCCAAAGCGTTTCTATTGTAATTCTCATTCGACTTTTGGCAATTTATTGTTTGTGCAAGAGGTATAGGGGAGTTGGCGTTATGAGTCTACATTCTTCCAGAAGGACCAGGGGTTTTCTATCCTTTAGACTTCGGTGACGATCCACCATCACATTGCAAGGCTCCAATGAGAATTTTGCCACGATCTGACTTCGGAGCATTATCCCACTAACATTTAGCAATCCTAATTCCCATAACACGCCACGTCACAGCATTGCCAACGGGCTTATTTACTATCCGGAGACTGAAACCCTGCCGTTGGTAACTCTCAAATACTGCCGCCCCGTTTGAGACTGCTATTTTGGCATAGCCTAATTCGCATTTTTACAGTTTATCTGATGGAATTGTCACCATCCACTAAATTACAGACCCCCTCAGTTGCTGAGACTCGTCGTGGAGGCCTTACATTATGAACTTAAATGCAGGTAGATCGAAATAGGTGGTTTGTTCAGATATTACAAAATATCTGCGTCACTGACTGTTAATATATTTTATTAAATTAACTTCTGATTGACGACATGAGCCACTTAGTTAACTACCGTAACGTACTTGATCTTTACTAGTTGAACAATGTACTAATACACACAAATGTAAATTCGTATGAACAAACATGTTCCTTATAAACTTGAGCAAATTATATAAATAGAAATTTATGTCCATTTGAAGTAAATATAACTCTGTACTAATTACGATTAGAGTAGGTTTCGGAATATCTTAAAACAAAAGTCATCAGTAATTTCAAACAGTTACGATTAAAAAAAATAATAATTAGTAAGGCCTGACTTACGAAAATGATAGGAAATATTAAAATACTTTATACAATATAAAAATTAGATATTAAAAAATTTAATAGTAAGGAACGATGATTTTTATCTTTAGATCTCGCTGAAAACACTTCAAAATTAAATAACTATTTATACGTATGTTACAAAACTGCGTAATTGTTTAAAGTCACTAACCGTTCAGATACGCAGAAAAAAGCGATCCGAAGAACCGACTACACACAAATCAAGCGTGATATTAGGAATTGTACGCATATGCGTTATATGCTGAAGGATAGCTTAAATCCTCATTAGTTGTGGGAGCTTTAATAAAGAAAAAATTGCCTGTGCATCATAGTAATAATCTTCTTTGTAGACTGAATCTTGTTTATGCGTTGAAAATTGATTATTCATGCTTGTATAATAAGAAGACTCACTTTCTTCTACAGCCGAGAAACCGTCCAATTTCACGCGTTGATGTCAATTTACATACGCTAGCCGGCGATTGTAGACATCAAGGCTACGCTTTTTCGGATTGTCTGGCTCAACCTGGCGTGTTTTTGTTCTTTGTGTGTAACTGTTGTGATCACACTCGCACGTCAAAACTTGTTTTTATATTTATGTTGAGGTTTTTTTTATTATTAGTGTCATTATCATTAAATTATCATGAAATTTTAGGAGACAAACAAGCACACATACGCGTACACACACACATGCTCGCACGCAGGAACTGTAAACGCCACGGATAAGAATAAAAACACAATATACTAGGAATAACTAGAAGTGTTAGAAAATCAAGTAAATTAATATGTAAAAGAACTAGAACAGATAACATATTTGTAGAAGTAACGAAATATGCAGGAGGTACGCTACCAAGACATAGATATACGAGGTAACGAAGATGTTCCCTTTGCAAGATGGACGCTTAATCCGATTCAGTCATGTAATAGTGAACTGGACAAACGTTGCTATTAAGGCCTTTAATCCTCTTTCAATTCATAGTTTCGATTTTCAGACGTTCCGATTCGACAATAAAACGGATCATAGTTCACATGATATTCTACCGTCTCTCATTCCATCTAAATACGTGTACTAGTTGTTAAGAAATACAGGACTTCTCTGATTTCCAATTCTGTCATCCTATTTGTCCCCCTTGTATGAGAGAAAATGTTTGTAACTCGGCTACAGTATAATCACGTCTATGATGTTATCTAGTTCTACATTCCTTCATGGATCTTAAGAATTTTATAGGCTTGTATTCTACAAACCTGTTTCAGAAGAATATGAGCTTAGCATCTTTTGGCAGAATTTACAATTAGCTTTACATAACTTCAGCTATGTCCCCTCCTAATTTTATTATTCATTATCATTCCAATTGAGCCCCATTTATTTAACTTCTCCACTTGGCCTTGCTTACGTATTATGTAACGATATGTTATTATAAGCTTTTCCACAATAACCTTAAATATGTCTCCGAATATGTATTCACTTGCAAATCACCATTTCCTTCAAATACGTGTGGTGTGATGGATATTATTAATTAGCATCTCGCTGAACACAATACGTAATCCGGTGGGGTACCTAGGATATTTGGTACCCGGTACGGAGCTCAGATTTGTCATCTCCCCATAATGATACCTCCCTCGAAACCGCCAAACTTTATCATTTAAATGGTACTCAGATTTTAGTAAGCTAATAACAGAATAAAACGTCTTTATTTTCAACATTATTTAGCTTTTCTTTCAACAATGCAAGTGCAATATTTAATAATACAGTAACTACACAAACACAATATTAACTATAGTCGTGGTAGCCTATGTATATTTTCTTACATATTAAACTTTACTAGCACATGCCTTTTGCAGATATTGAAACTACACTTTAAACTGCGCTAAAATTGGTATCAGGATCCATCCTCTGTTGCTGACTATTACTAAAATTATAAAAATATATAGGATCTTCATCAATCAAAATACACATTTTTATTTTAAAATACTTTAATATCTTAGTAATTTGAGATTCGGTTAATGCATATTTAATTGCAAATACATATATCTTAACAATATTTATCTATTTCTCTATTTAGAAACTTTACACTTTCTTGTCTTCGTACTTTGATTTCAGCAAATTTACTAATTACATCATCAAAATTAATGTTATCAGTTGTTTTGTGGTCGATTAAAATAATAGCCAAATTTGAAAGTCTCGACTGGCTCATCGTAGAACGGAGATTACTTTTAATCAACTTAAGTTTAGAAAAACGTCGTTCACACGAAGCAATCGATACCCAAGTTGTCAAATAGAGTCTTACTGCTAAAGCTAAGTTTGGAACAGAGTCAGAAAATTCCATTTCAGTTATGAATTCCAAAAATTTCAACGATGACCACTCCTTATAATCTTCTTGGTCGATTTCAGCCGCTCCCTAATGTCTTCTCAACCGCTCGATTTGAACGATGATGTCTTCTTTGCATAATTCATCGAAATTAAAATACAGCTTCAGAGACCGCATTTTGATCACAGATTTTTCGAAGCTTACTCTCTATATTTGCAAATATTTTTGGGTATGATTAACTTCGTCCAGTACATCACGCCAGAGAGAAAGAAAACATAAGATTGAAAAGTCGCAGACAGCATTCAATGACCTGTGATCAGCCCCTCCTTTCAATATTTTCTAGTACATATAGTACTATAAGAAAATTGAAAAGTAAAAAAAAATCATTATTTATTCTAAACTGAAAAACAAAATTCATATTTGAAAATGGCACCCGGTGTGGACCGCACCCCCGCACCCGCCTAGGTACACCACTGACGTAATCATAATAAAATGAAAAACTTTTATATGTATCGCGTACACACACACATGACTAATCAAATGTACGTGGTTAGTCATTATAATCTAAATAATTCGAAAATCTAATAACATTTGTATCCGATTCCACACTTTGATATTACAAAAGTGAGAAAGTGTATATTGTACGTCTTTATGAAGTAGGTAACTGATATTCACCATTCAATAGCAGGGTTACTCAATACTTTATCCTCAGGTGTCTTATCATGACCCACATTTATTCTTAGTGTAATGATAATAACACTCTGAAAACTTTAATATAAACTTTACACTCTATTCACTGAACTAATAGCAGTACTATATAATACTTGAAGTAGAGTGTTGAAACGCAAATTCAATAGAACAAACTTTTCTAGTTATTATACAGACGTAATTAGCGTCCCAAACCAGCAAATATTTCGTATAGGTGAATAAAATTTCAGTTCAATGTCGGGTATCTTGCTACAAGTACTACAGACTATGCCGTTTCTGTCACCCTTGATATAATTAGAAACAGTATGGGGCCGACAACGTACTATTGAGCACACAAACTAATATTTCGTTTAATCTTGTAAATTTATTAATATTTTAATATTAATATCTTTAAATTAGGGATGGGTCGATACCAGTTTTTCTCGATACTCGATACTCGATACTGGATACATGATTCTTTCTCGATACTCGATACCGTCAACATTTCTAGGTTCAATAAATAGATTAAAAATTAAAAATAAAAAGTTGAGAGATCTGTATAATATCAATTAAATTAATTAAGTGTACATATTTAATGAGACAAAATGTAATATCATCAGTATAATTATTTAAATTATTTATAAGCTTTACATTAAAATTAAAATGAGTTTTTGAAACAGTCCACTTTTACAAGTTTTTGTTCAAAAATACTAGCATTCTCACTCTTTCGGGGTCAAGTCTACTTCTTTTTCTGTCACATATGAGACCTGCTGTTCTAAATAATCTTTCAGAGAAAACTGTTGCTGGTGGTATACACAAATATTTTATAGCTAATTTTTTTAGTTTTGAAAATTTTGAATTTGTTTTCCAGTAATTTAATGCACTAGAAAGAGGAGGTGACAAATCGTCTTTGAGATATGCAGTGATTTCTTCCTGGGAACTGTTAACTGGCAGTGAATTTGACACATCATTATATTCTTGCGTAATGTTACTGTACAGATACCACATTCCTGGCAATTTATCGGGCTTTGAAGTATGTGACATTTAAAATAAAAGAAAAAGTTCGTGAATGATCGATTTTTACGAGTACGTCAGTATTACATGACTATTCCCACATATCTGAAAATCTGGAATAAAAAATTAAAAATCTTACCTCATCATTCTTGGATGCAGGACATTCCTGTTGGTTAGCAAGGTCCACCAATCGGTCTTTAGCAGAATTGAGAGCACTGGGACTGCGAAAAACTCGTCCTTTTAAGCGGGGGTCCAACAGCGTTTGCAATGGAACATATTTCATTGTCTTCAATGGATTTATACCTCACGTTCATTTCATCCAGCAACGATTGTCGAACAATCCCAATTCCCGATCCACCTTCTGACGGCTTTTCCAGTTCAGAAATAACACTGTTCACAATGGGGATTATTTCGGACACTGACACTGAGGATGAACTTACGGCGAGTGTTGCTTGATCGAAAATATTTAATGTGTCAATCAGTAAATTAATAAGATCCCATTGCGATACTGTAAGATACACTGGTAAGGAGAGATCAGAGGATGCAAAAACTATGGCTCTCTTTTGCTGTTGAAGTCTTTGTAGCATATGTAGAGTTGGATTCCATCGCGTAGGTTCATCCTGAATCAAGCGATGTTGTGGTAGAGAAAGATGCTTCTGTGCGGCTTTGAGAATCTTGGCGGATTTTGAGGAGTGTTTGAAACTCCCAACTAGTTTCCTGCACGACGAAATGAGACTTTGAATCATTTTTGAAATGAAAAGTCCATGCTTCAAAACAAGTTGGAATGTATGAGCTAGACACGACAGGTAGGGAAAGTTTCCTAACGTCATAGCATTTACAACATTGCGACCATTATCATGAATCACGGCCATTAATTTATCAATTAAACCCGAAGCTTCTAAAGTTTTCTTTAAAAAATTTGCAATATTTACACCAGTGTGGCACACTTCTTCAAATGGTATCACTTCAATGCAAATATGTTTAAGATTATAGTCCAGGTCCACAAAATGAACGGTGACACTTAAATAATCGTCGCAGGCTGTTGATGTCCACATATCCGTCGTAACAGCTACGCTATTAGCATTTTGTAGCTCATTTTTTACTCTTCTTTCTACTTCTTCGTACAGTTCTGGAGTGATTTGATTAGATATGTGCTTACGAGTAGGCATAGTATATCTAGGTTCAAGGTACTTAATCAACTCCTTAAATCCTTCATCCTCAACAATGCTGAATGGTTGGTTATCTTTGCATACCATTGTTGCAATTTTTCTGGTAACTGTCTTCGACCGATTATTACCTGGTTCAAATGCAGATTTATTGTCCATAAATGATTGAAGTGTAGGTTGAGTGAATGATGATGATGATGATGATGATGATGATATCGATGCCGTCGATAATGAGGATGACTGTGAAAGAAGAGTCGCAGGCTCATCTACTGTTACTTCTTCAGGAGTTAAATTTCCACTTCCGCAGAATTTTTTATTAAGAGGTTCTGAAAAAGCAATTGTATGCGCTGATGTGACATGTTTTTTTAGGTTACTAGTGTTGTGAGATTTTCCACCACGCGAAAAACTCTTTTTACAAATGCGGCAAATGGCGCGATTATCACAATGAGGGTCTATTTGAAAATAGTTCCACACTTCACTCATATTGAATGAAAAAAAATATATAAATTATAAATATAATATGGTGCCACAAAACACAAAGTCTTCTGTCACGTGGAGGTAGCAACTGACTGCCGGCATGCAAACTTATTTTAAAAACATACCAAAATAGATTGCTTATGATTGAAAGCTCTAATTTGATTTGTCAAAAATTTCTTGTAGGCGGAGTTTCATTTTTCCCACAACTCAACATGCAATTAGTCACGTACTATTGGACTAGTACGTAGGGATGGCAACATTGATTCGTATATCGGTCTTCCGATATATCGTAACAGCTATATCGATATATCCGATATATTGCTTGAAATATATCGATATATTACGATATATCGGTAAATTTAGAACTCTTCTTGGATCTTATGACTTTCAATGCTCCAGTGTTGATTTGTGTACCTTTTCATAACTTCATGTTCATCATTCTTTTATGGAGACGTTTATGTGAAGTATGAGAGTATGGGAGTATGAGATTCATTTTAGGTAAACTGGTTAAATGAACCCTAAAATCGTGATTTCTAAATAAACGGTTTGCAGTTTCGTAAGAATGTATGACTTGTGAACTTCATACATACGTAGTACTGTAACTAATGTTTAGTCTTGTTTTGTAGGCCTACACTAAACATGAACACAACACTTGCCATTGTTTTGTAATTTTGTAACCAGCGACTTATCGAGTTGTATCTGTTGCAATATTTCTCCAAAGTCCAGCCTAGACATCAACAATCGTATATTTTGGAATGTATACACTTTGTGTACATGTTACGATTCACGAAAAAGCGTAGTAGTATGGCTTGCATTGAGGTAGTTAGATGCTCGGGTGTACGGTGAATAAGCAGGAATTGAAAGAAGGTTCTTCCTGACCATATCTCCGTCTTTATTTCTACTGTTTACGATTCGATCACATATAGGGCAATACAGTGAAACCTCGTTAACACGTTCCTCATTAGTACGTTTTATCGCTTATCACGTCGTAATTTTCAAGGCCAACGGGCGGGCGAGGGTTGCGACATAACAGGTAGCGCAACTTCGCTCGTCAAGCTGGTAAATACTGTACTGCATTTTTCAGTAGTACGTTTTCCCGCTTTTGACGTCCAAAATTTTCAGTCCCTTCAAAAACGTACTAACGAGGTTCCACTAGTCAACATCTTTCTATAAGCAAACTGCTACTGATATTGCAGATTTTTTGTATGAAATTTCTCAAAAATTTCTAATTACAATTTATGTAGAAACATAAATAGAAACATAAGTATCGAGCGAGTTTTCTGAAGTATCGCTCGCTGTCCATACCATGCAAGTATCGAGAGTATCGAGGTATCGAAAGTATCGAGGACCCATCCCTACTTTAAATATTTTAAATATTGTAAACCTAATATTTTAGTATTTTTAATATTGTAAATTTAACTGATGGCGTCTAACACTCAACGGATTAATTTAAAGTTCTGCGAGAATCTGCATAGTAATACGCAAATCAATTTTAAGTAGTATCTATGTACCCAATGAACTTTAAAATCACTTATTTAAAACTTAAAAGATGACAGAATTTAGTTTTATGGAAATACATGAACTTATCCAGGAGTTGTGTACTAGAGCATTTTTCATTCATACCGGTAGGTATGTTAATTGAGTTCAGTCAACAATATTTTCTTCATGTTGTTAAGGGTCAAGCAGGTATACTTTCAAGTTTAAAAATGCAGTATTATAAACGCTGTATTATTACGGAATCACGCCAATAAATTAGGTTACTTTATTAAATATGTTTCTTCTATTAACACAGAAGCTCTTACACGGAAAACATAATAGTCGAACATTACACTGCAAACGTTATTATAATTTGTGGTACTAGAAGCAAAGTTGAGACTAGAATATTTCAATTAGACGAAATTATCCTATCGTTGGAGTTATTTGTCAGCGAGCATTGGGAACATAAAATTTTATTGTTGACTAATATTAAAGTATTTTTAGTTACGAATTAAAACGGGAAATATCCAATAATTAAAAACAATAAAAAATACCCATCAAATTCAAGACGCCGTAAAATATACGGAGACTTTATTATTAATACTGTTGAAGTTTTATGTATTTATTAGAAATGAATTAATAACGCTTTCAGAGTAACGTTCAAATTTATAATAAAATTTACATACGTCATCAACTAGAATGACAGCGTTCAGTTCGCCGGTTCAGCAGTAAACCTGTCAGCAATAAAGTGAATCGTAAAATGTGTCGTATCCCTGTCTTAGTGAATTCCAGTAATTAAATCTCGTAAAAACAATACATTGTACCGGAGGCTTAATGGTACATGAAGATTATATGATCGATCGTAATACACGGACGCTGTAATGTCTAAATTTTTAAACTGGTACACTGCGGACTCGCTTGCATTGTTGGCCGGACATGTTGGCCATTAAACAGTTGTTTAATGCTACAACTAGTTCGATTGTAAATTCACGTTATTAAACGTTTAAGCCTACCCTTAGATTGTACGTTATGCCGAGTGTACAGATAAACATTCGCGTTGGTACTACGAACACTGATATGAAAACAACTTAAAATAAAATTAAAAGTGATATGTCGCCGCTTTCGTTATACTGAAAGGTTTGAATGTTATACGCATTAAAGGTACAAATAAATACTGCGTCTTCATATTTAAGTAAACCTTTTTATATATCTGCAAGCCGACACAACTGTTTTATTCTGTAGCTATTTTACTTGTAATCATGAATCTCTGTTACAGATTTACGAAGTTCCAGCAAGATCTATGTATTTGTAATTGAAATCACAATACCTACCGTGAAGCGTTTACTATCGTTGTAAACGTCGCTAATTTACACGCAGAATCAATACTTAGCAACTAGTAGTAATTACTGATTGAAAAATATTGTGCTACGAAGCGACTGAATAACTAGAAACATATGAAAATTTTTCTTAAATCCGCAACACTTAGGGGTCTGAGACGGTATTTTTAATAGAAATTAATGGATGTTCAAGAATCAGTGGAATACGAAAATAAGATATTTGGCAGCGCTTCAACGTACATAGGAAAGATAACAGACTAAAAAATTATGAGGAAACATAAAGAGCCCACACCGAAAGTATTACAGAAAACAGAGCAGCTAAAGTGTAACTACCTGATGAGAAGAAGTATGGTGAAAGACAACACGAGAAGACAAACAAATATTAGTTGAAAACTTTAAAGATGAACAAGGCATTTAGCCTAAACGCTGAAGATTAGAAATTGAATATCACTGTTATTCACTGAACGAAGTTAATGTGCACTGAATCATTGAGAAGCAGTTAAATACGAATATTGAAATACGTCTTTATCAACCCGATACCAATAGGCTGTAATGTAATGTGTTTTGTTTTAGAGACTAGTTAATATTTTGACAAGTTATATATAAAAATTTAGGCCTACTGACACCAGTGACAGAAAAGTCACTATCGAATCGTGACAGAAGTAAACATTAGGTATAAAGTGTTTATTTAAGGGTAAGTAGGATCTTCTTTTGTTGGACAATTTCTATAAATTTTACAATTACGTTTTATATCACAAGCGGGGTTATTGAGATCAAAGCGAACGCATCTACATATTTACAATTGGAATTAATCTTCGATACAATACTTAAAAGCACTGGGTAAAAAATATAACTGACTATGAAATTGAATTTTAAGAGGAGGCAGGAAATACATGAATTGTATTTACAAAATATGATATTTTTATCTGATTATAAATTTAGTTATTGTTTTTTATTAACCCCCTTTTGAGTCTTCACTCCGACAAGAGACTGTGTGTAGTAGACTATATAGCCTACGTATACACTCTGCCAAAACTTTCCGCTCTCCAGCTTTTTCCTTCGGCCATCCCTGTTGTCTACTGCCCTTCCCTATTGTTTGTGTTCAGGATTTTCGTGTTTGTCGTCGGTTTCTTCTGTTCAGAGGTTTTTATTTCCTTTCAGACGGGTACTAAGGCAGGTTAATGTTGTAAAACATTTCTGTAACATGGTCGTTCCAAATAAGTTTCCTTACTTTCATGTTCACTAGCCTATTCCTTTTATAATCCTATTTGTTCTTTGACACGTTTGTGTAGGATAAAGTACACATATTATATGAGCAGATGCTAGTGAGATATGGAAGAGAAAATTAACAATTTCTATTTCCTTATCATACAATAAGAACTCCAACTTATGCGTGCTAAGCCAAAATACTAATCACTAGGCTATGATTTCATTAAGTTATATAAAACAGCTCAAAAGAAAGACAATAATTAACATTTAGCTAAATAATAGTTTTTATAGCCTTAAGATTCGCATAAACTTTGTTACTACAACGTAATTAAATAACAAATTCAACTAAACTATCTCCATTAGCCGGCAAGCCTTTGTTATCGGTAGTGACGTTGCTTGTTCTTATTAGTAAAGTTATAAAACTGTATGTCCAGGAAATTAAGTTTTAACAGACACCATTCAAAGGCTAACAGGGCAATCTGTAAACTGTGTTTAGGGTAAGTAAATTATGACAATGCTTGATAGAGCTTGTTTACAAATAAACAAGTTCAAGTGTAATACATCAAGTTTAATACGCGGTCATAAATTCTAACATTCAGTTTGTTTACACTTTCATTTTATGGTACTGCTATTTGAAAAATAAATTATGTTACCATTAGTAAAATATTAACAGACTTAAGGGAAATCATCATAAAACCACTGGTTGTAAACTACTCTTAACGTCCACAGTACGACAGTAAAATTTGAATACCCGGACACTGTCGTTCCTACGCGAACTCAACTCGCCTTTTCCTGCTGTTCGTTACGACCATGTAACTGTTTCAATTCTTGCCCTTGTCACTTCCACTGTGCGCTTTATTGTCACGCAACTGCCTACACTAAGCTACTAACGTCAGTCTGTTTAAAAATTTGTTAAGAGTAAATAGTAAGGACAGAATATTTTCAGAATAACTTTATTCCGACTTTTCCATTCCCATTAAACAATGACTTATATTTAAGTCCATTCTTCGCTTGGACACTTTTGATAAATCTGAAAACACAATGAAAAACACATGTTATATAGCACGAACCACTTCCAGGCCGTGTGTTATACACCTAATTCTTGCTTTGTTTATAAGTCATCTATTATTCCAGTACCCGTGTATAACACTTAAGAATAACGTATATAATATAAATGTATATATATATATATATACATATACATATACATATATATTTATATATTCAAACACTTTTTGCTACAGTCTGTTTCTTGATGTATATACATTTAATATTTATAATCACTTTACCTTAAGATATTTTCTCCTTATAACTCCTTATAACTCCTATCTCCAAATAAGGAGAAAATATCTTGAGGTAAAGTGATTGTAAATATTAAATATATATTAATAAAATTTATAAAAGAATATACGAAATTATACTACTTGCAGAAGAAACAAATTGTATAACATCACAAATTTATATAATTACTGCAAGAAACGTCGAGTTACTTATATAGAAAATGATGGATATATATAGGCTATATATATATATATATAACGTAATATCTATAAAATTCATAAGAATAACGTGTATGAGATATAATATTTGTAAATAAACTGATAATGACTACAATTCTTTAGTAACTAGCTTTTCATGACATTTTTTCTCTCTTTTAAAAAATCTGGTGTAATATTAAGCTACTTTTTCTCGACTCAGTAATGTCAAATATGAAGAGACATTTAGATGTTTTAAACTAGAGTTAAGTACTCAGGGCAGCTTGTGTGTATAGGCCTATTTGTTTCAAAAATTATAAGGCAATTTTATGTTTATTTTAAATTAGTAACTTGTAATGAACTTAGAACATAAATACGGTTACATTTGGTTTTTCGTTAATTGGTTACGTGAACGTTTGATTGGAGTCATATAATTATACCATCGCAAAGAAATATGCACCATTCTAGAGCATTTGGACCTACTGAAAAGAATTTTCCTCATACATATTATCCCCTCACATTTTTACTGATTTCTACAACAAAATATGAAAACGTATTAGGGTAATGTTTATATGAAGACTGATCCACTAAAAACACAACCATTCGCAACCCCTATTGTTTTGACGCATTTGAACAAGGAGAAACATATTTAATTACAGAATCTATGAACTAGAAAATTTCTTTATGTAAGCTACTTGTAAGTAATCACTTTTTCCATTTTCCGTTTCATCTAATGATTTATTTTGGTTCACATATAAAAATTACCGTTAGCTCACATGTTTTAACAATTATTCACTGCTGCGTAAGTTGTCAAGGAGTATATTTTGTGGTGAAACTGGAGTGGAAATTGTAGGCCTAAGATTAGAAGTGTTGAGAACAAAACGACAAAAAAAAAGATAACGTTAGTTACGCATCAGGCGTTCATATGTTAAATTACTTAATCATGTAATACTTTCAAGCTTAGTAACTCACATAAATAATAATTATTAATATTGCAATAGGGTGGGGGGGAAATAAGTTCAACCTTATTAGGCGAACCCTTAAGTCAACAAATAAAGGAACACGCCTAATATTCTACAAGGTGATGACTCTTCCCACACTTCTTTATGGGTCTGAGAATTGGACTTCAACGAAAGGCCAGGCCCAGTCGCATGCAAGCGGCTGAAATGAGATTTCTCAGGCACGTAGTAAGATATACTCTCCATGATCATAGAAGAAACACAGTTATACGGCAAGAACTGAATATTATGGGTATACTCGACAGGATCGCCCAGTATCGGCTGAATTGGTGGGAACATCTTTGCCGAATGGATGACTGCCACATCCCCAAACAACTATGGAATTATAAGCTGAGGGGACGGAGAAGTATGGGACGTCCGAGGAAGCGCTGGAGTGACCAGCTCTAATCTTTCCCTATTTGAGGCCGGAACAAACTATCCTCGGTTTGAACCTTGAAGAGGAAGATGATGATGAGAAAAATAAGGAAACAAATCATGATTTCAATACATTGCAATGTTTTGAAAAAAGGAAACAATTCGCTACTAAAATGACTTCCTAAAAACTATACAGAGGCATTAAGGAAAATAATAGTAGACAATGAGTTTGATCTTAAATATGTGGTTATTATAAAAGAGCCAATATGCGTGTCAGAAAATTAAGGAAAATCGCTCTGTCAATCAGAATGCGAAACATGTTAGTTTTGAAAACAAGGTCACCGGAGAAAATCACTTTGCTTGTTTAATTTTATATTCACATAGTCTAACAGTTGGAGTAGAACACAGTAAGTTCCATGTGAAACTTCAGCTTTCTCATTTCTAAAGTGTTTCTTGGCACGCGAACTGTCTTCGCAAAACGCGATCGTTCTAGTTAAATTAGTCTTCAGTTACCTTTAGTAAACTCTAGCATTACACCAACACTCTTTAGTTGAAATTTAATTCCACCATTACTACTTACCTTCCTCTGTTGTTTTACGTCTGTTATTAAAAGACAGTGCAGACTTTATCTGTACTAACAGTTTGCGAGTTAAATGTAATATGACTTCCAACCAGAGGATAACATATGTATCAGGTTTGTCTACACATGTGTATATATATATATATATATATATATATATTTCCCGAACGTCCTTGACGACCTATTATTCAAAGTTTTAAACTACAAAGGAGTCGTCTGTATGACATAGCCTATAATGTGCATGTCATAGAAACCTAAGAAAAAGTATACTCAAAAGTATGACAGTAAGTACTAGGAACAAATTTTTAAATTACGTTCATGACGGAAATTTTAGGTAGCCGGTTAAAACAATGCATTTCAAAACAATGAGGCGTTTATAATCGCCATTTTCCTTTAATATAAAGCAAATGTCATTAGACCATACCAATCTATACAAATCCGACTCGCATCGTCATTGCACAAGATCTTCATAAAGGTCCTCACTTAAGAACGCTTTCTTATGTAGTGTCAAAAGGGAGCTGATAAAACCTACAAAGACTTTCAACACAATATCGAGTATGAATGCAAAGCAAACAGAGCTCGGATTCAGTATAGGCATTAGATGAGTGTCATGAGCCTTCCACAATTATTAGGCCTATTATTACACCTTATACTGCGTTTCTTGGTTACAAGATATCTTGGTATATGGTTACAGAAAACAGGATGTAATGCAGTGTTAAAAAAATAAGGCAAGTAATAATTGTAGATTCTTGCAAAAATTTTAGCTTCTAGTTAAAAAAAATAGGGGAACATAGGCCAGAAGATATAACGTGTATACTATTCATTTCGAATAGTACAGGGAGTTTGTTTTAACGAACAGAATAGAAAACCAAGGGAATTCAAGAGGACGGTTTATATCTTAAAAATCTGCGATTTGCGGATGAAAAGGTGTCGATATTGAGAAGCTGTATTCTAATAAGTAAATAATTAATACGAGTTGTATTTTATTTATATGAAACGATTGTATATACGTATATAAAGACAAGTATTCTTTTACACATGCATTTTCTCTATTATTTTCTCTATACATATATAAAATACAAGTATAGAGAAAATAAGATAATTTTACAATTATGCACTTTAATTTAGCATTTACATTTTTTTTACGCGTTATGTCCCGCTATATATTATTTTATTTATACCGTGGGCAGTCGAAGGTCATGTGTTCTGAGCGTGTGTTCACAAATTGTGTAGTCAGCAGTTCGCTCCATAAACCAGTTAAATGGTAAAACTAGAGTAAATTAAAAAATACTATATTACACAGGTCTTGATAACATCAGTCAATATCTACCTCATTTTTCGTTTCAGCTTACGTTTGAATTTTTTCTTTTTTATTTAGTACTGCGATATGAGCGTGATTGAATTACTTTCATACCATCATTTTTTTCCGTAAATTACTGTACGCCTGCTTAAAACATTACTTACTATATGCTATGGATAATTGCACGTTCTATATGCCAACTGCACGTACACGGAGCTATGACGCATTGTGTAACACGCGTTGGGCTTAGATACGCATATCCAAACACAAGTGCAATAACGGAGAAGCGCGTGCGAAATGGGGATTTAGAAATAGATCAACGTTATTAGGTAATCACGCAGTCCACGAGAGACGTATTAATGATAATTCAACAGGGCAGCAGCTATTGATTGATACAGTAGGCACGTAGTAACTGTTATGGATGGCCCTCGTAATTGAATATGCTAAGGTTAATACGTACGTACGTACATAGGCTAACATGTGTACTTGTCCGCGCAGATGTCAAGATCACTTAAACAATACAAGGGATGGAGATCGATGGTAACGATATAAAAACCTCGTCTACAGAACATCATAACATAAACTGTGCTAATGAGTTACCAACACTCCGGGACGTGGACTACTGGCTGACGTCAATCAGTACACTCAAACGTTTAGTGAGAATACAAGTTTACGCCACTGACGAAAATTACGACTTCTTTGCATTATTTTTGATATGTGTTAAAAATAAATGTTATTATTATTCCTTGTATTAACACAGTTATACTTGTATTAATTTATAAAGGAAATTTGGACATACAGGTAAAAATGTTGCAGAATTCTGTCGTTCAATTTCTTTTCCTACAGTAGCCAATATATCCCTCCTACTAAAAATTAAACTGCAATTTGAAATTATCCTTACGGTTTACTTTCAAATTATTCTTAGACGTCATTACTATATTTCACCATCTTTATTACATATGTAAACAACATCTTTTGTATAAAAAGATACGTTTTTTAATGTCTGTAAATCTGTTTTTTTTTTAATTATAAGACTAATGAAAGACGTGTACCCCTTATGTGTGTGTGCGTGTGCAAACAATCGTTCTCTCTCTCTCTCTCTCTCTCTCTCTCTCTCTCTCTCTCTATTATCTCTATATTTTGGCTATATCAAGAATCGTCAGCGTTAGAATTGTTACCTAGAAGAACTTAATGATATCGGTATCAATAACTAACTGTACATGTATACTTGTTTTATAATTTTGTTAGATTTACGTTATTTTTTAATTCAAAATTATACAAACTATTTTTAATTAAAAATAACCGCTAATTACAGAAAATTTGTTCTTCAGATCTGTGTAGCCTTTACAGTTTAACACGGATATGAACTGCAAGATATGGTGGTTTCTGTTTTTAGACATTTAATTTATAAAACGAATCTGTAACAAATACGAAAGTTTATATTATTTTTCTCTCACGTTTGACTTAAACTTGGTTCAGGACCAGTGTTGAAACGCATAAAATAATATTGATCATATTAATAAATTTATATTTACCTATTTCATATTTAATCAGTTTGTTGGGAATTTCTGGATACAGATACAACTATGAAGTTGTGTTCGCAAACAGGAATGTTTTATTAAAATATCGACTGTAATTGGTAGTGTGAGCTGAAGAAAAATCACAAAAATGATAAAAGTATGTTGTCCTATTCTGCCTGTAATTAACAAAAGGGAAAAATTAATGTGTTCTGTATTTGTCGAGTCGACGTAATTAAAAAACAAAAGACTTCATCTAGCGTCTCTAGTCCCTGTTGAACGTTCATCTGAGTGATACAAACACGGGTCTCGGTGGGATGTTTTCTGTGTAATATATTGTTCTGCTGATCTTTTTACGTTAGTTAACGAACACGCTTACTGACACAGTTATTTGAGATGCAAAATGATATAAGTTATCTGCTGCAGGGACATTCAATTATCCTCTAATAAACTCACTATGACAGTGTCCAATACAATGGAACCCTTACAGACCCCAGAAATTGAATTTGCTGTCATTACCGATACGTATTCTCTATACGCCGCTAATATAAAATTGATGAAACATCTAGACATCTTTCAAATGTACAATCTGAATATCTTCTGAAGAAGGTCGTTTTTCGATTCCAAAAACTGCATTCCAATACGGTTGTCAGAAAAGTTTGTAGTCTAGGAAGAGACTGGATACGGAAAGACAGAAGTAGCCTAATGCGTAACAGTGTGTGTGTTAATGCGCAACAGTAAATGTGAAATGTGTGTGAAGTGAATTAAACACACACACACACACACACACACACACACACACACACACACACACACACACACACACACACACACACACACACACACACACACACACACACACACACACACACACACACACACACACACACACACACACACACACACACACACACGCACGCACGCACGCACGCACGCACGCACGCACGCACGCACGCACGCACGCACGCACGCACGCACGCACACACACACACACACACACACACACACACACACACACACACACACACACACACACCTTTGACCGTGTTATTTTTATTTTAGTAACATCATTTAATCCTATCCCGTTTAATCTTATTTGACTTTTTAAAGTGATATAATTTATTATGGAGTTTATCTAAAACTATACGTATATCATACATGTGCTCAGATGATGAAAAATTGAATGAACTTCAAGAAATTGTTCGATTTGAACGAGTCCTTTTCATAGGCAATCGGAAATGAAAAATGAAATGGGGCTTTGAGTAGAATGAAATCTCTTTTCATAGCTCACTGCAACTCTTACAGCTGTCTTTCCTATAGTTACTTTGTTGCCATGATTCTGTATGTCACTTGCATATTGGCAGCAGAATGACGACAAAACGACGGGTTGGGTTCATTGAAGATGATAAGTTGCAGTTGATGAATACTAAATGCGGCAACAAGGCTATGAGTCTATGTGGAGTCAATGCGTCATTTTACTAAATGGACAATCTGAGTGTTCCAGTTGTAATAATACATTATTACACTAAAACATACCGACTGTTAACCTTTTGGTAGTGGGAGTTGGACACTCTTAATAACCTATGAGCAAACGTTGGTTAATAACATAACATAGGCTTCCGATTAAACTCCAATAAAGTGTGAGTCTAAGACAGGAATATTTATAAACGGAAACCGTAAAGTTCAGAGGAGAGGTTAATCAGCAGGTGTAATTTTTTGTAAGAAACAATTTTCATAGTCTGTTAAAGAATGCACTATGGCTCACATTCATTAACTTCCACAAAATTAGGGCAAATAAAACTAAAAATATCTGAATAATTACAAATCCATCACAACAAAAATTTAATTTGAAATTAACTAATATTTTCCTACATTATAATAATCTTTATAGCAACCATTCTTAGATCCTAATTTTCTGTTTCAGAGATCACCTATTCTCCTGGTATTACCAGACATCACTACACTAAGACAACGAATAATGGTAAAAATCAAGATTTGAATGTACGTTTGAACGTACGTTCAACACTGTTGGCTAGTAAATGTAAGAGGGTTTTGATAATTTTCTATATTAGTATAAGAGGACAGCGTAATATTTAAAACAATCTCTTTCGCATCATCAAAGTAGCTTAGATTTCATCATAGAGGGTATTCTGTCAGTTTCGGCCACATGGTACAGAACTACATGTTGATTAGTGTTGTCGTATCTACGCTTCAGCTGCTTTTGTTACCCTAGGAGAAGTTACTGCTTAGGCCAAAATAATGACAGTTGGGAGCTTTTGATGTAACAGTGTGTTTAGATTCGCGATAAAAAGTTATTACGACTGACCAGATTTGCTTTGATGCCGAGGGGTATCGGTTTACAAGCGGGATCTCTACCCATGTTCCATAAGCTGCATCGACCTGGAAGATGAAAACTGCAACTTAATTTTATGGTGCAGAAAGAGACTCGACTCCTGGAACTCTAGATTAATAGAATGGCACTGGCTACAAAGCCTGGAGAACTAAGAATCCTCTCTAAATTATTGTATGCGTTTCTTTAAAGGTGAAACAGAGATTAGAGATTTTGAATAGTAGACCTAGTTAAATTTAAAAACAGAAAGCAGCAGAACTTCATGACGTGCTTGACAAGTTGATTTAGTTCTCAATAGTATGAATATGTAAGTCACAGATAGAGAAACGATTAAATCTAGACATTGTGACCTGTGGACTATGAATAATAGATTTATTCATAGTCCTATGAACTGTCTTAGTTCTGACAGTTCATACTGTCACTGATTTAGTTTTAAATCTTACGACTGACGGAGATTTTTGGTTCATTTTGCATTTCGTAACAATTGCATACAGTATTTTGTAGCCTATAAATACGGAAGACATAAAACCATTCCATACTACATTTGCATTCCTTTCACATTATTACCCACATTTCTGACAGTACAAATTGTATGTTAATGAGAACTTTGGAAACATTGCCTCTGTTTAGGGCACTGTAACATATTCGAAAGCATTTTGGATATATACCCTACTCTGACGTAACAGACGATAATAATTCTTGCACTATGCAGTGCCAACAGAATAACAAAGGCAATCAGAAAAAAAGCTGATACTAGAGGAAGTGATTTTTTATTTTTCAAAATTCATGTTAAAGGGAAAGTTTTAGCTTGGTAATGAAATTCACTGAAATGGCAAAATCGTTCGCAGCAAAATTAACTGACCCGTAACGCTAAAAATATTCTCTACCTTTATCTCATAATGTCACCACCCTGGCTCAGACAAGCGTTGCCCCCTTTCAGACGCCACCGAGCTCGCACACATATACCAGCACAGATAGACGTTCATGCAAAAAATTTATTTCCTGAGGCGCTCAATAATCACATTCACCACACTACTTTATCTACAGTTTAATTTCACATTCTTAACACACACGCGTGTATTAAAATAAATAAACGTTCCAAATTAACTTCTTTCACAGATAAACATCTTGGTAGTTTAGATCTGACGTATGGGTTGATTGGTTTAGCATCATTCAATACCATCTTCAAAAACTTCCCTGCTTCAGTTTGCCTACGCCTGCATATTGGTACGTTGCAAACGAGTTAATTATTTTCACTTTACAGTTTTTTCACTTTATTACATTCAATTCATTAAATCTTCAATTCGTGATATACTGTTGGTAACAAAATATAATTACAATAATCCTTCACTGATTCCTCTTATGTATTTTGACTACAAGTATTCAAAACCTAATGAAAACACAGGAATATATTATCCACAAATGGAAATCGTATAATTAAGAGCGTGTTAATATCACGTATACATAAGTGTGTGTCTGGTACATAAAATAAAATAACGAGAACATTCCATATTATCATTTATAGTTCTTCTTATAAGTCCTGTTGTGTCTGAGCACAGGCCTTCCTCGTGCATCGCTATATCCTGAGGCCTTCGATTTCCTATATCCTGTGCAGTTCTATATCGATCTTAACACTGCCACTGTTCCAATATCATTACACTAGCGCGTTATCAGTCTTCTCTCTCCTTTCATAATCTTCTGTGGTCTCTATTTTATGATTCTACTACTTCATCCAGTAGCTTCAATTCTGGTAACAGACCAG
This sequence comes from Magicicada septendecula, assembly GCA_034769895.1. Lineage (NCBI taxonomy): Eukaryota > Metazoa > Arthropoda > Insecta > Hemiptera > Cicadidae > Magicicada > Magicicada septendecula. The sequence goes on from CM068371.1 coordinate 266,798,953, forward strand.
CGTATTCATACTTAAAGTAAGGTTACTCTGTCTGCATCGGTGTCTAATATATTCATACCGTTTTGTGCTCTTTAAGCAACCATCTAAAATTGATCTTTCTACTGCGTTGTATTTAATTTTCAAATTGTTTATATCGTAAACGCGCCCCACGCTTATGCTCCCATTCATTGTAATAATATGTAATACGCACTAATCTAATAGTTTTGCTTTTTTTTAAACGCATAGTGTAATTGCACATTGAAAAATTTTTTATTAGTTTTGATAGAATTTCTGGTACTTTAACAAAGGTTCGTTGTTCCGTGAATGTTTCCGTGTTCGTTGTTTCGTTGGTCGTAGAAAATACATCTACATTTGTATATGAGCATACAAAAGATTTTAACTTCTTAGAAGGAATAATTATTTGTTGTATGTCATCGTTTCCCCATAATCAGAAATAGTACCATTACCATTAATTCTGCTACCCAATTAATCTCTACCCATTATCTTTTAGACAATCCTTATTCAGTTTAGAAAGCAGAAACAACGTACAGCATTAACAGACGCACACCTGGTGCATAAGTATCAAGAATAACACGCCAATATACGTAGCTCAGCCTGATTTTTTTACGCGCCCACATCTGTAAGTGCACTCCAGTTTATTACTGACGGATTTCTTCTACATTATTTCTCTTAGACTGAATAAAAAAAATTATCTAGTAAACCTTCCGTTTAAACTTTTCAAACAAGTACTTTTCACTTTTCAACATTTTTAATATAATGCAGACAATAATAAAGACTTGCGGATTACAAGCGGAAAATATTTAATACTGTTTTCATAAAAAATGATTTCGTATAGTTTGATCCAATTCAGGCGTGAGAAAGACGGCGACAAAAGCTCCCCGTCAAGGATTCCATTGTCTTAGACTGCTTTTGTAGTCAACCGTTAATTGCGTTTCCACGCCCTCTTGTAAATATTAAAAGAAAAGAACGCCAATTTATGCCTCGCACAGGGACAGAAAAATTACTGCAGACATCCATTGTCATCTTAAAACTGCGTAATAATTTAAAGTTGTATTGTGTAAAATCATTTCTTTTGCGTCGTTGCATTCTCATCCAAACACTTTGAGAAAATATGTTATTAAAAGAAATTATAAAGTACCATTTAAAAATTATATGTATTTACTGGGACTCAAAACTTGCAAGTATTTTCCTTAATAATTCTGTCGGGGGGAGAATACATCATGCAAGCGATATGGTGGCACAATAAGAATATTTTACTAACAAAATTATGAAAGATGCTAAGGTAAAAGACAACACATAACATTTCATATCATTTCAATTGTTTCGTGTTTGTAACCACAAACAAACATCTAAGACTAGGTATTCCATCATGACGTAAAAAGTGTCTAAGTCAACACTGACACAACAATGAGGTAACTAAGTGTAAAATTCATGGTTATTCTCTACTACAAAAAATAGGAAGGAACATGTAATCGGCACTTTCGAAAAAAGTTCGTTAATCCTGGGAGGCCAAATCCGACCGAGTATCGATGTTGTGGTAAATTGCTAAAAGTCAATAGAAAACATGGTCTTCTGCGGGAAGAAGGGCATGCCATAGCCCGCGGTTGTGCCGCGTTCCGAGCTTACTAGATTCCTAGATGTGGCCTGATACCGACTGTGGGGAATCAATTAAACAAGTCTAATTGAGCACGAGAGTTCGCTGAGGCTGGGTCCAAGATTCAGGTGGCACAGATGGGTTTTGACCGAGGGCGCTAATTAGCGGATTGCCCTCAAAGGGGGCAGCGGCGTTAAAACTTTGCGGAAAGTGTCCGTATGTTGGCGTTCAGGGAACAGGTAGGCCTATGCAGAGACTCTTGTATGGTCTTATTTGAAGTTAGATAGTGGGCTTTGCATTCCCAGCGCAGTTCTCGGTCCAGGAGAGATTGAAGATTACGGTTTTGGGTTTTGGCAAAGTAGCCCCATACACGGACCGCGTAGGTTACCACCGGCGCCACACAAGTGGTGACGATGAGAGTCCCTGGGTCATAGAATTTCCGCAGTGTAAGTGTCGGAGCTTGGTACAGACGATTGGCAGTTTTGCGGGCTACTTGTTCAGAGTGTGTCCGCCAGGTGAGTCGGCAATCCAGGTGAAGCTCGAGGTACTTGACACCAGGAGACCAGGACAGGGGAATATCGCCTAAGTTTATGTAGAGTTTATCCGGGAGCCTTCTGCGTCTGGAGAAGACTAAAGCCTTAACAGCGGCCATCCACAAGGGGGGGGGGTTACTGGGCGGTACATTGCGTTATGTTATTGCCCCATTGCATTATGTTTTGAAAAAGGTCTTACAAAAAAAAAAACCAGGCAGGCAGTACCAGCTTGCTAGTGTATAACATAGATACAACATACACAGTGTAGGCTACTCTTAACTAACGAAATCTCTACTGCCACCAACTCTCCTGCTATACCTTCACGCACGAATTAATCCTGGCTATGGTGTTGTACATTATGTACATTTCCATTTAAATAAACTCTTGGAAGGCAACATACAATCATACAAAAAGAGTGGAGGAAATTCGTTATAATGTACTATCCTTACACAATGATAAACGAAAGCAAAAAATATCGTTCACAAAGCATTTCGTGCCCACCTTCAGATTTGAGATTAAGATTAGGATTGTATCCCCTTAAAAAAGACAATTCCCTTAAAAAAGAGGCATGATAACTTCTTGCACTCAGTGGACCGTTGGAGAAAAACATTGGGTTTTTATGAGCTGCTTCCTATTCCCTTCCCAACTAGAGTGTCTGAATGTTAACCGGACAGAAAAATTGTATTCACCGTCGCAGAGTGACTAATGTTACGGAAATTATATATAGTTAAGTAAATTCACAGCTTTCCGCTTTTCGTTTCATTTCTGTTTTCTCGAACCTGTAGGATACCCTTCATATTTTCTTCAACCCATCATCTCCATTTTCTTACCCATCATCTATCTTGAACGTATTCTAATATAGGCCCATAGATAATTCTGTGACTGTTAATAGATTTGCCTTACATTTACTCCAAATTATCAAAGATCGTATTTTTTTTGAAGAGCTACATTTTACAGTCATTTTTATAGAGGCCTTATTCAGCTTCATAGCGTAAAAACCATACGCCTAACGTGTAAGTACTTTCCGTACAATTATCAGAAACCACGACCTATTCGCAATTAGAATAAAATTATACAATCAAACCTCAGTAGGATTTTATTCTTTTAGTCAATTTCAAATAGAATAAAATTATTCAATCAAGCTCAGTAGGATATTACCGTTATAGTAAATTTGTAGTTACACAATTATCTGATTTGACCTAACTTATTGGAATTTAAGTTGAACAAAAATTTATATTTTTGTTTTGGTTGTCAGCATTGAGAACTGAGAACTTAGACTTACAAATAAAAGTTAGCAAAAACTATGAAAGCACGTCTCGTTTAAAAAATGCATCATGTAATCATCTCAGACTCTACACAAAAAGAATGATTAAATATATTAGCAGATAATTACGTACACATTCCATTCACATGGACTTTTAAATTGTTTGTTGGAAACATTTAAAATTTGTTATGTGCAAAACTAAATTAACATAAATGCAGTTAAAGATTAAAATCATTAAAACTTGTAAAATTTAATTTAACTTGTTTTGACTTTAGATTCTCTAAACTCAGCAAGTTGATATTTATGGTAACATTTTATAAAGGAGACACTACATAATTATTGATATAAAAATTTGCAGTCGTACGTAATGAATTGTAGACTATGTAATATTAAATAATCGTAATTTTAGTTGGTTGTATAATCTCTTAAAAATACAGGTAATTACTAGCAATTTGTTAAGATTATGAAGAGGTTCAAGTTCGTCCATGTATTCCTAACAAACGACAGAGTTTTACAAAATAGGATACGTCCGTAACGGAAATCTAGACAGCTCGTTTTACAGACTATTTAAAAAACGGACTTGGATTTCTGCATTAATAGTTAATAGCTAAGAAGTCTAGATTTCACAGGTCGGCAGCTTCATTCCAATAAATACCTCATTACACAGAAACTTAAAATCTACGTGTTTTATACTGTGGTTTAAAAATAACTTAACGTAAACCGAGACCATATAAATATAGTTGAGATAGAAATGAAACGGAATACCGTACGATTAAGTAAGTTTTCTTCTATAGCTGAGCAGAAGAATTAATGAATTATTCAGGATAGATATTTTGAACAATCATCAGTGCCTTCTCGGAATATTAGCGGTTATTGGTGGCGTGATTACTGACATACATGAGCAGGGTATATTAGTTTACTGCGTTTATAATAGTGCTCCTTTTAACACGTGTCTCCACAAATCTGGTCTGCGATTACTTTTAAAATTTGCGAAAGTTCAAGTGTAGTTTATGTGATTGCAACTCTCGACATCTAGAGTCCAGACACTGTAAATTTCAATTACTTGGGCTTTAATCGAGTAAATTGACACTTGTTAATTACAGCAATTATCAATGTAACAATAGCATAATTATGGGCAGTTTATTCAAAATAGTAGCATATGTGTAATTAGACGGTACAGTGGCTGCATAAAATCCAGATTAATGTTATCTGGTTCTGCCGAAATTGAGCTACGACGAGTGTGTTGAGACTCGACACACTAACCACTTCATCAATCTCCCGCATCACAGCCTCATCGGACAAAATTTAACTTATGGTTAACACAAATTACAGGCACTAATTTTTGCGTTTATTGTAGTAAATACATTCAACGCTTAGGGATTAGGCATGACGGATTCAACTTCTATAAAACTGGACAAGAGTCGTATCTTTCACGACGCTACGTCACCCAAAACAAAATAACGGATACATAAAATCATCGCTACAGAATTATACAGTATATGTGAGGGCTGAAATTTTAATTCCGTAATTGTTACAAACGAAGTATACTCGAGCGCGCACCCTATCTTATATAAATACAGATCTTAATGACTCTATTAAATATGTATACAAACGGTAGCGTCCTCGATATTTCATTGTTAACCGAAAAAATATTTATATGCATAACTCAACCCTTAAATAGTCTTACGAATTGCTATTTATTAATAAGCCTACTATTAAGCGAATATAGATGAAGTAAAAATATAACAGGTTGTAATATTATTAAAACATACTCTGTAGACAAAAATACTCCTACCGTGTACAATATGCGTAGACATTAAATTATGCGTGAAAAGTACGTTATTTTATTCAGGAGTTTACGTCACATCTTTCGCAACGTGGCGTTGTAATGAGCAATAATCACAATAATTATATACTTATTACTGTGAGATCTTTCATTATGGAATGGCTATAACACAATGGGCCATATCAATGTAGTTAATCAATCGACAAACAATCTAAAATTTGAAAACCTGTATAATACTTTCTGGCATCACTTCAAGTGATTAACATTAAAATAGAAATTAACAATCGTGAAATTTTACACTACATGCCCAAAAGTCGCAAACTCAACACCGCAGAACAATACGAAATATACAAACACAACAAAACACAACCAAACACCATACTCAATGAACAATTACAATTTAAATCCAACACATTATTCGATACAATAATACACAACGGACACAATTCAGAATCTCGCGCCAACCCCCTTCCATCTACACACACCTCCACACACAACCAATCCCCCAAAAACAGTTACAGATTACCAACGCCTTGACGCTTGCTGCATTTATACCTCACTGATGAAGGAGCAAACTACTCCAAAACGTGCGTATGAGGATATAACAAAAAGTAAGTTTTTTCACAAGTGAAAGTGCATTAAATTATTAATTACTAAAATAGAGTACGAAGAAATGACTATTATACGAGTATAATACGATACATGCAGACAGGCATGTTTCCCACTGTTTATTAGTTCACATCACCTGTATCACTTAACTAGTAGGAGGAAGTTGTATAAAAGTTGTACGCAATCAGAGTCTAAAGATTTATGATACTCAGATTTAGGTTAATATGATTCATCCGAGGAGGAACAGGGTTGACATGGTTACGGTGGCCGCTGGGAGGCGGAGGGTTATAGGGGCGGCGACTCAACACGAGATGTTACATCCAAAGCGCAGTTAGTTGTTTTCAAGTAACCTAATTTCTCTGATTACTGTGTCTTCCGTCAGCAGTTTACATTTACTTTGCTCTAACCCACACCTTAATTTCCACCTACTGTTTCTTGGAAATTATTTATCATTCTCAATTAAGTAATTCAATTGAAATTGATTTCACCACTTCCAATCGACTTCCATTAATTCTTTTGTACACGCTGCCCCAAGTCAGTCTTCAGTCAATTAGTCTTTGAAGTCCTACACAAATATTCGACAACCGTAAAATGTTGAGCCTTACGTATTGTCAAACAAATGTGTTAATTAGGGTGAAATATGATAGCAACGTAGAGATTAATAACTTATATTTTTTGACAGTGCCTGATGTAATTCAGAAAGATTTATAAAAATGAATTATTAAATGATATAACAAATCAAATATTAATTACTTAACTGTTTACTACTTTTACTCATATTTTCTCCACATACTAAATTAAACCGATGAATTCATGCCACATAGAGTGATTTGTAAGAAGACATACGTGGTCGTGAAGAAGTGAACACTACGTACCCGATTACGCTGGGGCCGGATTATCCTATTTGCACATTAATCTGTCAGATTAGAAGAAGATAAAAAAATTCAAGGAAATATAATTAAAATATTATGGCACTATTAAGCACTATAACCAACAACAACGAAGATTATTTGTTACAAGTTTTACAGGTCCCAGAATACTACAAAATAGGCATGTTTCAAGTTATGAATGTCCGATATATGTTGAATATTTGGTCGAGTATATAGTAGGAAATGAGAACAGCAAATTAATCGACCATTAATTTTGAAAAATTGTTTAGATCAATAAGAAAATTTTACACACACACACGCGCGCGCGCGCGCGCGCGCGTGTGCGCACACGTTGGCTTGTGTACGCTTGCGTCAGCGTCGTGCACAAAGACGCGTTTCCTCTTCCGTTTAGAACGAATACAGCTGTAGTCCAGGCTACAGTATTCCGAAAATTTATAGTCGTTAGTAGTATACATTTAAAAAAAAAATGCTGTGACCTCCTTTTCCAGTGCAAACAATACAGTTTCGTGTGCCATATAATCAAGACTGAAAATAACAACACAATAGAAAAACAGAAATAGAAAAACATATTTACATTGTGATGTCGAAAAGGAAAAAAAATAATTTAGTTTTGTGTTTATGAAATGTGTTACTGTTACTGAGACGTCGTACTGAACCGAAATATTTTATTATTGTCAAGAGTAATACTAATAACGAATGTTCGGATTCTCTTCATACGTGAAGTAATAAACGGGTAGCATATAGAAAACAAATACGGTTATTGTTAACATTAATTTCGATACTCAAACTCATTAGTAAAAACAAAGAAGCATAGTTATGAAGTTGAGCTTGTAGAAATTATTTCCTTACTTACTTTTGCAGCGTAATATGAAAGTAATAAGAAGTTGATAAAAAACGTACTAGTCTCCCCAATATAAATATCCCTGTTCCAAATATATTATTTGTTTATATGAGCCTGCTACTTCCCTTTACGGACTGTGGATTTCATAAGAAAATGGTCTTCCATGTCTTACCTTCCAATCCTAGAAATCGTGTATGACACTCATTTTTGCGAATATACACAGTATACTTAAAACTATACATGGAAATTTAAAACAGCATCTTTTCCTTTATTCATTATCCTTTTATCCTGTTTAATAATTTCTCAGTTTATATTTTCATAACTTATGTTAACACCCAATAAAAATAACCTAAGTTGAATTTAATATTCGCCCTTAAGTTATTAAAAGTAGTTACAACCTAATTATATGAATAATTTGTTTACCTGTTACAACAGGCTAAAGGATGGATTTAGTTGTAAAAACCGACTTCTAAATGTCGCAAACAGCTGTAGGCAAATGTCCGAATAATAAGAAATCGATACACTTTTTTCATCACAGCGTGCCTTTTGTTTGCTTTGAGACAACTAATGTCGATCGCCCGGCTACGTTCTATTATTTATTCTTCCCTCTCCTGCCAACCCTTCTTTACAAGTTGAACTGTTGTTCTGCGGAAAGCGGATATAATAATCATTAAAAGTATTTCCAAATATTGAGGTACAAACTTTGTGTGAGAATTTCAGCAAATATTTAAGGGGATAGGAACTGTAACGATTGAGCAAACAGAAGTAGGCCTATGTCGATACCTTCTTCGTGACAGTAGGTTTTCAGTTTATTTAATACTGAAACCGTAAACCAGATTTGCTTTTAAACTGTACAGTAGTGTAATCGACACTTTAAGTTAATTATAATTTTATACACAAGACGATTATCCAATTTTGTTAATCTCGTTACATAACAATTAATACAATAAAATTTCTTCTCCAAATGTACATATTTTGTTTTGCATACATTTTGTATGTTGAGTAAACATCAAAGTGGCTTGAAAAATATTGGAACACATAACCTATTTTGTATTTCGATATTAATTTTTTTTATAAAACAAGTCAAAAATATAAAAAAGAGCCTAAGGCCTATTTAAAAAAAAAACATTTACCGGATGTCAAAATAACCAAGTTCATAACAAGTACATAAGCAAGTTCGTATAAACTTGAAGCGTTCGTATCGCACAAGGAGTGTTGTGACTCCTTACGATAATAAAAAACACGTATCTCGGTTCGTTGTACTTGAATGAAGACAATTTTCGGGATATTTTAGGGTAGACAGTTCATGTAAGAACATTTTAGACATTGTTCCACAAACCAGCGAAAGGTTTCATTTTATTTAGCTCAAACATCAGATTCGGCTGCAAAGCCATCATCATGAGAACCAACAGGTGCTGAGATTCTCCACGTAGCTTTCAATTTGTCTCTGTCTTGGCGATTTTTCTTAAACGTTTCTACTATGTTCCACCCTCTGGCGCGAGGTTTTGAACCCCCTTTCCACTTACTACTTTCTCCTCGCGTACACGATTCTACAGTTTGTCTTCTGTTCCGTCTGCTTTCCAAATGCTATCATCGCATGTTTCACCCCTATCCGCCTGGACTACAATGTTTTTAATATCTGTGTGTGTGTGTGTGTGTGTGTGTGTGTGTGTGTGTGTTGGCAATCTATGTACGGTCGTAAGGAAACGATGCTGAACGAACGTGTTCGGTGAACCGAAACAATATTCAATTTAGTGGTATTTTTTTGTATATCGTTTACAGAGATGCATCACAACTTTACAGTAGTAACCTAGTTGGAAACTCTAATAGCTATTTACATGATATACGTAATTTAACGGTTTTCCTGGTTCGTGTATTAACAAATATAAAATATTCTTCCTCCGTTATCTGAAGTTTAAATATGTTGGTATAGGCCTACTACAAACCTATTTAATCGAAAACGTCATATTTTCTATTACTCCCCAAAATCATATTTTATCAGCATAATGTGGGCCTGCATAAAAATAACCCGATATGACTGCATACGTAAATACACTTATAGACACACATGCATAGTAATAATTAACAAACAATATCCTTTTGCAAGAATTAAATTTAATGAAGAAATTTGTGTTAGTGGTTGAAATCACAATCAGAATGATCAATATTGCACACCACTATATAAAAATTATTCCGATTAGCGCTTTCAAGCTTCACAGCTCATCGTCAGATCGGGAATAGCTATTCCCGATCTGACGATGAGCTGTGAAGCTTGAAAGCGCTAATCGGAATGATTTTTATATAGTGGTGTGCAATATGGATCATTCTGATTAAGAATTAAATTGTCTATATCCTGATGCACATTTTGTAGAATCGATTTCTGCATCATCGGGAGCTCCATACATTCAAATTATCTATAAGTCTATAATTCTATCTATGTATACAGAGTGTGTTGTTATAAGTAGATAATTCCATTTCATAAAATGATATTATGTTATATACTATAATATGTAGGTATATTTATCCTTTATATTTATAGTATATAATAAAATACATTTACAGTTTATAAACGTGTAGGCCTATAGGTATAATACAAATAATTTTTATGCGACTGTAAAATTGAAAGTATTCGTTCGTTTTTAACCTAATTAAATACGTATTATTATTATCATTATTATTAATATTATTATTAGTGTATTAATTAATGTCATTTTAAAATACTGACAAATATATATATTATCTCACTTAAGACTTTCTCGCGCATTACGTTCTATGCTCATTGTCAGTAGCCGTGTACATACTGAGTGCACAACGGATAGACCTAATTTAAAAACGGATCAATACGCCTGACGATGGTCATAAAGTGCAATGGTCGAAACACGTCTCACACCTGACAATACATCTTAACAATAGTTTTAAATATAATTAATTGGGTGATGTATCAAGAAAACGAAATGTATCAATTTGAACCCACCCCACACACACAAACATTTACGCGAAGAGTGTGTGTAATTTTGTGCATGCCCGGTGGAGTTAAGGAACCATTCGAACATATCATTTACACCAGCGGGTACGATTTCACTATTTTCACTATTACATAAAAGATAGCGTGCCACTCTAGGTTCGCAACTGCTCCAGAACGACCGTTCAGTTAATTCTATATTTTGTGGGACTCTTGTAAGTTAGGTTTGTGTTTAACTAGCACGAGCTCATCGGTAGGGCAAAATAACCGAAACATTTTATTTACGATTCACAAATAAACACATCAACACAGCGACGACAGCGAAGTGAACATAATGAAGCAACTTTCTACGTCGTTTGGAATTTCTGTTATTTCTTAACAAGTCAATTGTTATTCTATTTAGATTACGGATATTTATTTTTAATCAATTTACGTGACTCGAGAAAAGCCGTCAGCCACACAATTTGCGAAATACTGATTAAACTTCATTCGCCTTGTTCTGAAACAATTAAAATTTTGATGAGTGTGAGTTTGTGATTGTGTGCAAGTATTTATGTCAACACGTGATCGAGACTTAAGGAACATTAGTAGTTGATTCACTTAGATAAGAGGTTGCAATTTCTTAGTCACGTTCCAAATTATAATTTTTAAATACACGTTATATTGCTCTCATTCATAAGTGTTCATGAGTGTGAGTTTAGAAGAAACTAACCATAATCTGACGTTTCAACTCTGTGTGTAGATGTTTACCTTTTGTATATTTTATATAAAATAGAAAACAAAGACGCCATACAACATAGTGGTAGTTTTAAATAATATAATTTTTAGAACTGAATGCAAAGATTCCGACAAGAAATGTATATCGACCAGCCAAGAAAGAACATTAAAAAATGTTAATTTAAACAAATACTGTAAGCCAAACATTTAAATATGTAATTTAACAACACATACCGGGAATACAGGATGTGAATTATTTCATGACTCGGCTCCAGCAAAATATGTATCATGCAAAGGCATTAAAATCAGCATTTTCAAGCACACACACACACACACACACACACACACACACACACACTTATATATATAAATGTAAAGTACAAAAAGTTAATACCTGTATAAATGCGTGTCAGTACAAAACGTTTTTAAAACACTAAATATTGACAATATTAAACAAAGTTAATCACCAAAACCAATCACAACAATTCAACAAAAATACCTATCAATACCAATAGTCATAAAAAAAAATAAAAGACATGCAAATGTACTTCATTACGTAACGAATCAGCATTGGTGTCGATGTGGATACTGCATTATGCCCGGAAAACGTATCATAAAAAGGCAGTACGTTCATACGATATTAATACATTAATTTATTAAAACGCTAAGAAAAGGAATTTACCAAAACACACAGACACACGCACACAAAATATTACATCTTTTTTCTACTTTATCCCTTTATATTAGACATACTTTCAGAGATACTCGACGTGTTACTAACAGTGTCTGAAGAAAGTTGATAAGTTGTCTTACTGGACTTCTGAAACTACTTTGACAATAAGTCATTCTATAAGTCCATCCTTTCCATCCGATTAAGTCTAAGTTGGACATTTTGAAACTTTGTTTATTAAAACATTACTGACAAGTTTACGAATGAGAAAGAAAAGTAGAAAAGCTATAAAGAACAACGGGTTTAATAAATCTGTCATCAATAGAACTTGCAGTATTAATTATTCATGTTTCTGTAAATCTTGCTGCGAGTTCTTCAAATTACCTTACTGAATGATCTGATGTGTTCCACCTCATCATGCGTTCCTACTCATCACGTCTGTACCGGAAAAATGGCTTAATTTTATTATAAAGTGAAACGCAGTCTTCTATCGAACAAACCGATGTTTTTTTTTTTACTTGATACTTTCGGCTTCAGCCGATGTCTAAAGTTTCCAATGTTACCAACTAGTACAGAATTGTAATAATCGTCATTCCGTGTTCTAATGCAACCTCACAGTGCAGACGACCCTAATTATACGATGACTGAAAAATATATAATTAAAAAAAATGAATAACTAAAATGTGATTCATTACTTTTATGAAAACCGTCCGGGTTCGCTTAGTAAAATGTACAACCAGTAAACCGTAAACAGTGCCAAAAATACTGAGAGTTTGGTTAGGTAAGAAATAACACGCATAATACTTTTTTTAGGTCCCATGTAATTTGGAATAGTGTTAATCTGAATAAATGCTTAGTATTATGCCAACAGTTGGTTTTTTAAATTGAGAAAAATCGATTTGTCATCCAATAAGTATATAGTTACCTACGACTTACTCTAAACGGTTTTGATTGTAGCTGTAACATTTTTGGGAGAACTCTATAAACTCGTGGAATTGTAGTTTCTGAAACATTGTTTTCGATTCAATACTTACGCTGAATATTGACATACATATTAAACATGAAGAGATCATGTGATTAAACATTAAATATTACACATAAAATATTCTAAACATGAAAGTCATGTACTTATCAGAAATCTTGCCTACTTCAGTTTTCTATACACATTATATTAACATGTGTGTACATAATATTATGCAATTTATTTGGTCGCAAGTCTTCTGCAGCTGTGTCTATTGCCAGTAAAAAATTTTTTTTTTGTACTGAAATACACACTGTAAATGCTACTAACTTCTTCTACGAAACATCGGCAATTCAGTTCACCGAGTTCAAAAGAATGCAAAATTGAAACTAAATAGCTTACGGCATATTGCGTCTTTAATTTACATCATACAGTCGAGGCTAATTTAGATGATAAGCTATTGCCTATTTTAATGGTAATACACTACCACCTTTAACAGCAAAATTTCCTAGCCGAAAGCACAACACAAGTATTCCAACACGAAATAGAGGAAAAAGAGGGTACAACAAATATTTAGCACAATTTTAGTAACGAGGAATTAGTTAGTGTAGGCATACAATTGAGCAGTTGGTCATACGTAGCCCTATATTACAAACAGTTACATAGTAGTACGTATATTGCATACTATAAATATTTATGAATAATTATGAGGGAATTTAAACACCGTTGTAGCCTTAAAAATCAAGTATTTAAAATAGTCTCTAATATGTTAGGATTTGAAGGACACAATTCTTTAAAAACGGCTTCAGTAGTGTATGTCAGTTCGTCCCGTCACTGAAGAGAGTGTTAGTAGAGAACCGAGTGACGCTTAACGGAAACTGTTCTAATACATACAATAATGTTATAATTGAGCAACGTTTAATTTCCGTCTGCCTTGCCTTCACAGGAATTCACCCTAAATTTATGGAAGCGTTCCTTTTATGTTCCTACGTACGTTTAAGTCGTTGTTCATTTCCCTTGTGGCAGATAATAAAATTATTCCTATCAACGCAACGAAGAGTAAATTATTAATTAAACTCAACTCACACTAAAATTGTTAATTTTTCTCTTTTATTCTCCGTCTGGCGTTTACTTTTTATTAACGAACCAATTCTGCCAGTGCTAACATGTTACGGTAACGACAATAAAAGATATATGCAATACAGTTTTTACATTATTCAATTTTACTGCTAAATAAAAATACGAATAGTCTCATATATCGTCGACGGTATTCGTATAACTAAAAACCTGCATCACATTAAACACGAAGTTTTAACAATAAAGTGAAATAAAAATCTACTGGATTACGTTAGCGCTAAGAGCAGTGAACATATGAAAGAGACGAAGCATGTATACAAATCAATATATTTAGTAAAATAAATTGCAGACTGTTTTAAAGGTTGAGAAGCTGATAGTTACAGACTGATCGTGCAAAAGCTCAGCCTTAAGCATAGATGGAGTTTGAACTTTTTTTGCAGACGTTCTTTAATATCGTTTTTACATTTAAAAAATTTTATAAATTAATTTATTTCTTTTTATTACAGTTTGTACTTAAAATTTATGTCGCTTACTTTCAATATTTAAAAATAACAGGTGTAAATCGATTTAGGCCTTCGGTTCCCAGTCTAATTTCTATCGGTTTGTCAGTTAGCTGATTGAAAATGTCACTCGATCAGGCTGTTTTCGTCCACGTTACTTGTGGTCAGGCCCTGTTCTGCAGTGATTTCTCCAGTTTCTTCTTAGGAGTGAGTTGTTCTGTCAAGCATACCAACGTAATCTCTTATGTTCTGTCTTCCAATTACGATAAATTCGACATGTAGACCTATTATTATTTCCATTGTTTACTGGTTTTTTTTACTTTGTCATTCATAATCTTACTGATCTCTGTGAAAAACCAATTACTAGCAAACGTTCTCTTACAATTTCGTGAGGAACTAATTTTTACATTCCCCGTACTTTTACTATTTTTACTATTATACGAGTGTTGAGCAAATAATAATTATAACAATAATAATTCGTGTATTGTTATAATAATAATGGGCGCCCTTTCCTGGCTGTATCCTTTTTGAACAGTAAAGAGAATATGTATTAGTGACGAATTTTAAGTCTCCGTTATTCAATAACAATATTAATTTTAAGTTCTCCTGTATGTACCTTCTTGTCTGTTTTTGTGCTTGTTATTGTCTGTGTTATTGTTATTGTGCCATGCTTGTTTACACGGTAACTATAAATTTCAATTTTGAAATCTGCTTGAGGTACCAAATTCAAATTGAAATATATGTTTTCTAAATGGTTAATAGAAGATACGTTTCAGAACGAATTCCTCAAATGAATGTAGAACTTCATTCTTTCAATTCTGGTTTTAAAGTTTTAAGGAACTGTAAAATGAACGTGAATTAACTGTATTTACCCGTGGCTTTGGATATAATTTTAGCACGTGTTACGCCTTAAACAACGTTTTGTCTGTTCCGTCAAAAGAGAGGTTGCTTTTAATATAAACAGTTATAGTCTCTGCAATTTTCAAAATGTTTGACGTTCATACAAAATTCGAGTAACATAAGATATCAATGCAAGAGATAATTCATATTATGTTATCCACCTACACTCGCAGGGTACATTATTAGGACGGAAAGAGTGTATACGCGTATGATAATTAAACCATTAATTTAATAGCGAAGTGAAAACTTGCTGCTATTTTGACACTATACTATTAGGAAAACACAGCATAAAAATAAATAGCATATCCGGCCGCACTGACTATACCAGTTTCAGAATTCTCAGAAGCGGTTAAATTTGGAAATAAATCATAGTACAGTATTTCTAATAAATTGAACAGCGACAATTCAGGATTCGATGTTTATTATATCGCCACGCCAGCATGTTGTAACGACGTGCATTTGTCATAAGTTATTAAATATACATCTCGATGGCTTTTGGTTATTACTGTCTTAGGTATTAACATAATGGTGTAGAATTCCGTTTGTGAAATACACGCTTTTTCTCATAAAACTGTAAAAAATTAGGAAAAGAGAAACGGATACGATGATCGTAGTGAAAAGTGAAGTAAAGAATCCCACTTGCTCGACTAAATTAGTCAGCCGACTTGAGAAAGTAATAAAATTTGTAAGCTACAACACTTCGGATCATTACAGTCTCCTCTCTACGTTACACAGAGCTTATTGAAGTCACTTTCGTTTGGATCGAACGGGCCCGACTTCGTCAACTTTGTTTTAAGAAAGTTTGAAAAGTGTTATTAGGTTTTATGTCTTTTCAAAGGAAATGAGTTCCGTTTCTCATTTCGATATACGGGTATAACAGTTTTGACAAATATTTAATGCATACTCAGATCGTTCTGTTATTTAAATGAATTAATTAATTACGTATATTGGTTGCGTAAGTTTGTTATCACTCTCAGGGGGGAACTCAAAAGGTTATTCGAATCGTTGGTTTCTCTGACAAGTTGTAAACTACTTCCTCGATAATAGGCATCTTTAGCATATCAGTGCAGTAATAAACCAGCACTAGCTTTGTGTGCTGAAAACGTACAAGAAAAAAATTAATATGAGCATAAAAGTTTATCATACGTAGTTATTTTACTGAAAAGTGGAAAAATCGTCTAAGACTAGCTTAAGAATAGACTAATACAGCCTAAGTATAAAAATAGCAATTAACTTGGGAAAAATCAGATTCATCTGCTTTCTTTTGTTTCCCAATCCGTAAAAGGTTATCAGAGAACGGTAACTGTTTCCCTCTGAAAGTAGTTCATTCTTCCCTTTATTTCCTCAACGTAGACAATGACAAAATAAACTGCGAAGAAGTTAAAACATTCATTGATGATGACAATTCTTTATTATTACGATTCGACATATTGGTGTATAAATTCGTTATGTCAATTACAAATGTATAGTTCTGCTACCACGAGCCATTATAGTGTGCAGCATACCATGAAGGAAATATCTGTAATGTAAATCTGATTAAGGAGATAGGAATACGGATTTAAATAAAACAATTTTACGACCCTCGTAATAAAGTTTAATGAAGTTTCAACCTTTCCATTTGTCTCAGCCTGTTGTTATAGTAGTGTATTTTACGTTAGTTACCAGCCCGACATATGTTACAATTATTCAAAATAATTTGAATTATAAATATACATAGGCCTACTATTGGAACAAATGAAGGCTGAAAATGAGTACATAAACATAGCAAATTAACTTTAATAATGCATTTCAGAAAACAATTACGATTACAAACCCAATAAATTAACTAAAAGATTAATTAACAATTAAAAGATTTTAATGTTAATGCACAAAGTTAGCCTCGAGTACGGCAGAAAAGTTTTGTCATTCATGAGCTGAAGATTTACAAGAGTACTTGTAATGAGATGTCAGTACCTAAAAGCAGCAAGTCGATTCCTGCTATTGACATGGGTTGAGTGTATTACTAGGTTACTTGCTTCCTGGTAGTGTGTTTATTTAGGGCGTTAAATGTCGACAATTTACGGGTATTTCTCTTCTCGTTATCTGCTTTTGTGCATTTCGTAAACGCCAGTAAGTGCCGTTTCCACCAATCGCGCTTCCACGCTCTGCTTAATTACAAATTTATTGCACCTTTACTTTAGCTTGCTGGCAAATTCTTTGTTTTTCTAAATTTCTGAAACAGAAGTTCAAGTGTAGGAGACATTTTAGTGCCAACAGTAGATTATTATTCAGATTATTCTCCTTCCTTTATTATATAATCAAGTCTCAACATTGATAAAAGAGGAAATAAAAATGTATAATAAAATAAAAAGAATCAAGAAAATTGTATTAAATACATCAATCATGAATTTACTTTTCTTTTAAAGAGAATCCTAAACTGCTGATATAACAGAGTTTACTTGGTGCTTTGAAATCCGTTTGTAGCGTTAGTATTCAAGCGTTAAACGGCGAATGGCTAAGTCGCGAGCAACGATATCAACAACGGGCTCGTCTTAAAAACAGGAGCCTTCCTGTGGGACAATTCTGCAAACGGCGGGTACACAACATTTAGGTTTACTGCTATTGTGGTTTCTACACACAAGCTGTGCTAAACATAAACTTTTATAGTACACGCTATACAACGTAACGAATCTCAACACTTCACGCGCTATGATAATCCGGGCGGGCACTGGTTCAAGCTATCCACTAAGAACTCAGTCCTACCATTACAATTCTAGGCGACTCGAAAGGAACGTGAATAGGTTTTGAATATTGTAACTGGTTTAACTGATTACAAAACACTAAAAATATACAAAATGGCACGTATTATACATTTTGGTAAATAATATGTAGTCTCAATACTATATATTTTGTTTGTACTGTAACACTATCATAGCTGATAGCCATAAAATTATGAAGATTATATTTTCTTTGGTCTGTGATGGTACGCATTACAGTGTTTCGTTTATTTGTTACAAACAACAAGAGACACTTCTGAGATCATTCAACGTTCTTTCTACAATCTCCGCATGATTCTTCATTTATTTAGTTGTAAACAAGTTTCTTAAATTGAATAAGCACCATATGAATAGCCGCCTATTTCTGGAATATGTGGTTAGAATTTAATTACGAATACTACAGTGTAACGTAGAGTGAAAATATAAATATTATTAGACTAAGTTATTTTTTATAATATTGTTCCAAAACCAGAACAATGAATTTTATTTATTATTGTTTACTGAGTACAAGAAGCAGCTAATTTTTCAGCTTTTCCTCGATAAAGGAAGTGAGTCTTATTGAATATTATGCCCTCAATGATCCTTCTGTCACCTACTATCCTCGATGGCTAGGCCAACTTAAAACTTGATTTTACGAATTTTGGTTAGAAGATCTTTGGCATACAGCAACAGAATTTACTAATATTAATTGTATCCGTATATCCGTATGCATAATATACTATGTTCAGGAATGCGAATAGATGTTGATGATTATTGTCTATTAACCCAGTTGTTGTTGAAAATAAAGTTATTATTCCAAACTGTGAAGAAGATATCAACTACATGCTACAAAAGACACACATTTTAAAATTGGGGAATGAAAATGAATATTCTAAAAACAAAATATATACACTCAGGAGAGGAAGAGAAGGGGGATCTTACTTATAAATGAGAGAGATGACGATATACGGAAAATAACGCCCGTAACAGATACTACGAAAAATACCTTAGAAGTATAATATCAGTGGATGGTAGGCCTACATAGGATAAGAAACTCTCATATAGGTTTCAGAAAGGTAAGAAGTGTGTACGGTTATTTAACTCGTTAAATTGATCGAATCAATTTACATTTAGTGATAAGATGATGATTTAGAGTACAATTGTAGAGACGATATTGACATGTGGAGCAGTTTTCGGTCAGAGGAGCAAGTATAGTGTCCACGTTGAAGCGTATATACCTAATGACGAAATCAAGGGACGCACGAAAAGAATTTCGCCACTATGGACACAGTAGAAATGAGACAACTTGTATGGTACGAACAAGTCGCATCGAGAGGATTACAAAGAATAAATGGCTTAAATAGGCGCAAAATTATGTAACACTAACAAGAAGAGACAGACTTGCTCTGAAAATTATGAAGGGAGTAGCAAAGATAATGAAAGGCAGATCTATTGTAAAATATTGGAGATATAAGAGAGGATGGTGATCGAAATGTGGGATGCGGCAACGGAAGTAATAGAAAACATCGTATTTGAAAACACTAATTCTGCCTTAATCTATATTCTCAATTTAAAGACTTCGGCGACTAGATACAATCAAGATCAACGTCATATTTTGTTTTGTCTGTCCCTACGTGTAACTGACTGCAAATTTTCCAGTGGTTTAGAAAATTCAAAGGAAAGGTATTACATCGTACTTTGCTATATATATATATTTCAATCACTTTCTGCTACAGTCCGTTTCTTGATGTATATAATACTATAATACTTATAACTAATTTACCTCAAGATATATTTTTTCCTTTAGGAACATGTTTCGGGAGATCCTGTTCTCCCATCTTCAGCCTTCGCCATCTTGCTTCTGGTGCAGTATTTGTGTGTTGGCTTCAACCAGAAGCAAGATGGCGAAGGCTGAAGATGGGAGAACAGGATCTCCCGAAACATGTTCCTAAAGGAAAAAATATATCTTGAGGTAAATTAGTTATAAGTATTATAGTAATATATATATATATATATATATATATATAAAATTTACTTATTTATCAGGTTGCTGCCAACAGCATCGGCCAATAGCGACAACAAAAATTATTAAAATGAATTTATAAATCATACATAAATTCTCATACAGATGCAGTAAAATGTATTAAACTAGAAGATGCTTAGTGAAGACAAACATTGCAACAAAATACACAAGAACTTGTACGATTTATAAACTAGATTAGATATGCTGCGTAGATTCCTACAATTGCTTTTGACAATCGTTTCATCACTTTCAATCGTTACAACCACAATAAACCTAATTATTATGAATCTTACTAAAGTATTATATATTGGTCTCCACCTTAGAGAGTTGAAGACGATGTGCCTGACTTTAGGTTGCAAGTGTGTTCCAACTGTAAAATTAAAATCTTGATTTAAGATAGTGTTAGCACGTATGTTGTATTAGCCTACATCAACAGTAGCTAATATTTTAGAATGATATTAATATAATTATATATATAGAATATTTTATAATTCGCGCCACGTGACAAACGAAGATAAAAAAGAGAAAGAACGTCATTGGGATCTGTCATTAATTTGCACAGTTAATTTCTATACAGTGAGTACAATAATATTACCCGTTTTCTTCTTTTCGACTGTTATAAAGCCTTCCAGAAATCTTGACACCTATTTAGCACTTAAGGGGACTCTTAAGGTTTGACTTAAAACTTGATATCATAAACATAGCAACATTAAAATATCAAGAAACAAAAACGGTTACGTCATTTTTAGTGTTTACGTTTTAAAATCGACTTTAGCACCACCGATTTAATTAAAATAAATATTTCTTAGTACATATTAGTAAATAATATTAGGAAATATTTCTTTGTAGTAAAGTCTAATACAAAGTGTGGATATCCTTAGTAACAGTTTAACACATTTTTGCATGCAGATTGTAGGGAATTTAGCAACTATAATAATTAAATAATTTAATAGTTTCGGGTACTCATTTAAATAAGAGAAATTTAATGAAGTAGTACTAAAAGGCATCATATTGACTTTATTTATATACCCATAATCCTATAAAGTTTTCAGTAATTATGTTCCTGGCTTGCGTATAAAATCATATTTGTTGGGTTTTAAGATATATCAAATTGACGTTTTTAGTACCCTAATACTCATGAAAGCGTAATACGTAATGATAAAAACATACTATAATTAAGAGAAGAATATAAATTTTGTCTAGATGTATAGGATTACATCCCCACATATAATATGTTAGGGATCGCGGTAACGGAGGGCGGTGGGGTTGAAATCCAAGGAATAATTAGTGACGCAGTGTTCTGAACCTAGATTTTTTCTCGGCCACAACACTGCTGGTTTGGTCTCCCCGTGGTTTTTTTGCCTGGATGGAAATTAAATGGAAGCCTCCCTGCATGCAACCGGATAATTCAATTTCATTCCCATGCATCTAAAAATACTGCCATTTCTGTTGCCGCTAGTCTGTTGCTGTGAAAGCAGTTTTGTCACCAAACAATAAATTTCTTTTTATGTATTCGTAGAGAAAGCGCCTCGATCTACTAATTTTATTTAACCGTAGTTTACACGACTGGAAAATGTAACATATGTCACTCACTAAAGCACACAAACGCGCCACACACAATATAAGTAAACAAGTACGCGTGTGTGTTACGTGTATCAGCAAAAAAGTGCCTTTTTCGTATTGTGGTACAAACATCACAAAAATGAAAAATATTAATGGGAACGTTACACACTAATGTTATTTTGAGTAGGCTGTTTATTTTAAGTGATACTGTGTAATTATGAAAATTATCTAGTACGTAGTATTGTAGTTAGCATATTAAAAGCATAAACGATAGAAGATGTTTATAAACATATAACTTAGTATAATAAATTGTTTACATTTCTACAAACAGAAGGTAAATATCCTCGTAATTATGTACATCACGTACGCAGCCGATCTGTATGTACGCACTCAATGGAAAAAATAAGTAATATCGACAGTAAATCGCATTTGTACGGTGTATTCAGTTTCCGCTGATAATGTTTGTAATGCAAACTAAAACATGCGCGCGCGCGTACACACATGTACATGTTATCTCATAATCTGATGTAAACGTTCATAGGTATGCGTTCTATTTATGGGTGTATAAACATGGCGGATAAACCGTGTACACGATTGTATATGAGTATTTGTACTGAATAAATAAAAACTTGATTACAATATGAGTCTGTACAGGATGCGTTTACGTATTCAAGTACGAAAGTAAACACAGCACACGCACACACACACACACACACACACACATTAACTGTGCACATTAACTAATAAATAAACTCGTTAATGCTTTCATCCACGCTATAAAACCGGGAAATTAAAAATTATGTCCATAACATTGACTATAACCCTACCATCAACTGGAAAATCACTTTTCAAAATCAACAAAAAGTCACTTATGTGTCCTAAGAACAATTATTTTCGAAATCGGCCCTTATTTTCAAAATAAAATAATCTCATGTCATTAAAATAAATACAGGTAAGTAGGACTGGGTCCTAAAAAAAAAAAAAAAAACCGATACAGCAAGTCAATAACATAATTAGTAGAATTAAAAGCATGAGAAAGACAAAATATCGGTATGGAGAACCATACATGACTTCCATGTTCTAAGATTTATATTTAAAATTATATTCGAAATGAAATATTTCCATAAAAACTACGTCTTTCTACTTATTGCTTCAACATTAACCACAGTACTGTGGTCACTAACCTATACCACCTCACGTTTTCGCACTCGATTTTCACCGATGATGGCAGTCGATGGCACTGCCGAAAACTCTGGTTTTGCAGAAAACATTGGACTACGGCTAAAGAGCCCGGGAAGCAATTTTAACACAAAACTACTTCTTTGTTGCCGATAACGTAGTACACATATAAAAATTCATCGTTTACCATAGAAAATATCGGTATGGAGAACCATACATGACTTCCATGTTCTAAGATTTATATTTAAAATCATATTCGAAATGAAATATTTCCATAGAAACTACGTCTTTCTACTTATTGCTTCAGCATTAACCACAGTACTGTGGTCACTAAAGTATACCACCTCACGTTTTCGCACTCGATTTTCACCGATGATGGCAGTCGATGGCACTGCCGAAAAGTCTGGTTTTGCAGAAAACATTGAACTACGGCTAAAGAGCCCGGGAAGAAATTTTAACAAAAAACTACTTCTTTGTTGCCGATAACGTAGTACACATAAAAAATTCTGCCCTCCACCTTCAACTATAATTTTTAATAATAGAAAATTACCCCCACCCCGTTCACCTAACCTCTTCATTTATAGATATTTCATCTACGTTTCTACAGTGGATTACTATGAGCTTCTTATCAGGATACTTTATTTATAAAAATTAAGTACTTTACTCTTGTTAAATCATAAAATGTTTCAGGTAAACTACCCCTTTCTCTTAACCGAACTACTCCAAAATCAACAGACCTTCCGTCCTCTACAATTCAGGGAAGCATGCAAAAAAATATTTGATTCTGTTTGAATGTGCGGCAGTTATCGTTCATCATGGAAACATTTCTCTTGTTACAACATAAAATGTTGCAGGTAAACTACCCCTTTCCCTTAATTGATCTTCACCAAAATCAAAAGACCTTGAGCTCTCTGCAACTCAGGAAAGTGTGCAAAAAATTATTTGATTCTCATTGAATTTTCGGCAGTTATCGTTCGTCATAAAAAAACTACCCTTTTAAAACATAAAACGTTGCTGATAAACTACCCCTTCCCTTAACCGATCTTCAACAAAATCAACAGACCTTGAGTTCTCTTTAGTTCAAAAAGGTATGCAAAAACCTAGTTGATTCTGTTTGAATTTACGGCAGTTATCGTTCGTCATATAAAAAATAACCCTTGTTAAAACATAAAATGTTGGTGGTAAACTACCCCTTCCCTTAACCGATCTTCGCCAACACCAATAGGTATTGAGAACTCTACAATACAAAGCTGTATCCAAAACATCATTTGATTCTTTTTGAATTTGCGGCTGTTATCGTTTACTATGGAAAAAAATTACCCTTGAAAAAAAAAACCGTTACTGGTAAACTACCCCTTTCCCTTAACCGATCTCCACCAAAAAAGACAGGTCTTGGGTACTCTACAATTCAAGCTTGTATGCAAACAATTATTTGATTCTGTTTGAATTTGCGGCTGTTATCGTTTGCCATAGAAAACACCCTTGATAAAACATAAAACGTTGCTGGTAAACTACCCTATTCCATTAACTGATCTTCACCAATAACAATAGGTCTTGAGAACTCTACAATTCAGGGCTGTATGCAAAACATTAGTTGATTCTCTTTGAATTTACGGCAGTTATCGTTCGTCACAGAAAAAATACCCTTGTTAAAACATAAAACGTTGCTGGTAAACTACCCCTTTCCCTTAACCGATCTTCACCATAAACAATGTGTCTTTAGTACTCAACAAAACAGGGCTGTATGCAAAAACGTATTTGATTCTGTTTGAATTTGCGGCTCTTATCGTTTGCCATAGAAAATACCCTTTTAAAACATAAAACGTTGCAGGTAAACTACCCCTTTCCCTTAACCGATCTTCACCAACACCAATAGGTATTGAGAACTCTACAATACAGGGCTGTATGCAAAACATCATTTGATTCTGTTTGAATTTGCGGCTGTTATCGTTTACCAAACAAACAAAATTACCCTTGATAAAAAAAAACCGTTGCAGGTAAACTACCCCTTTCCCTCAACCGATCTTCACCAAAAACAATAGGTCTTGAGAACTCTGCAATCCAGGGCTGTATGCAAAACATTATATGATTTTGTTTGATTTTGCGGCTGTTATCGTTTGACATACAAAATACCCTTGATAAAACAAAAAACGTGGGGGTAAACTACCCCTTTCCCTTAAACGATCTTCACCAAAAACAATAGGTCTTTAGTACTCAAGAAATCAGGGCTGTATGCAAAAACGTATTTGATTATGTTTGAATTTGCGGCTGTTATCGTTTGCCATATAAAATACCCTTGTTAAAACATAAAAGTTGCTGGTAAACTACCCTTTTCCCTTAACCGATCTTTACAAAAAACGACAGGTCTTGAGAACTCTGCAATTCAGGGCTGTATGCGGAACATTATTTGATTCTGTTTGAATTTTCGGCTGTTATCGTTTGCCAAACAAACAAAATTACCCTTGATAAAAAAAAAACCGTTGCAGGTAAACTACCCCTTTCCCTCAACCGATCTTCACCAAAAACAATAGGTCGCGAGTACTCTACAAATCAGGGCTGTTTGCAAAAAATTATTTGATTCTGTTCGAATTTGCGGCTGTTATCGTTTGCCATAGAAAAAAATCTACAGACAGATAGACACACAGACACACAGACACACACACAGACACTTTTCGAAAACGACTTTTTTCATGTTTTGAGTGTAGTACAATCATATTCTGCAATAATCTCGAACACGGTTTTTTTTGCCATCACCATTCTTCCATTTCCTTAAGGAACATGGAAGTAAAAATATCGGTATGGAGAACCATACATGACTTCCATGTTCTAAGATTTATATTTAAAATCATTTTCGAAATGAAATATTTCCATAGAAACTATGTCTTTCTACTTATTGCTTCAGCATTAACCACAGTACTGTGGTCACTAACGTATACCATCTCACGTTTTCGCACTCGATTTTCACCGATGATGGCAGTCGATGGCACTGCCGAAAAGTCTGGTTTTGCAGAAAACATTGGACTACGGTCAAACATCCCGGGAAGCAATTTTAACAAAAAACTACTTCTTTGTTGCCGATAACGTAGTACACATATAAAAAATTCTCCACTCCACATTCAACTATAATTTTTAATAATAGAAAATTACCCCCACCCCGTTCACCTAACTTCTTCATTTATAGATATTTCATCTACGTTTCTACAGTGGATTACTATGAGCTTCTTATCAGGATACTTTATTTATAAAAATTAAGTACTTTACTCTTGTTAAAATTATAAAATGTTTCAGATAAACTACCCCTTTCTCTTAACCGATCTTCTCCAAAATCAACAGACCTTCCGTCCTCTACAATTCAGCGAAGCATGCAAAAAAATATTTGATTCTGTTTGAATGTGCGGCAGTTATCGTTCGTCATGGATACATTTCTCTTGTTACAACATAAAATGTTGCAGGTAAACTACCCCTTTCCCTTAACCGATCTTCACCAAAATCAATAGACCTTGAGCTCTCTGCAACTCAGTGGGTGCAAAAAATTATTTGATTCTCATTGAATTTTCGGCAGTTATCGTTCGTCATAAAAAAATTACCCTTTTTAAAACATAAAACGTTGCTGGTAAACTACCCCTTTCCCTTAACCGATCTTCACCAACACCAATACGTATTGAGAACTCTACAATACAGGGCTTCATGCAAAACATCACTTCATTCTACTTGAATTTGCGGCTGTTATCGTTTACTATAGAAAAAATTACCCTTGATAAAAAACCGTTGCAAGTAAACTACCCCTTTCCCTTAACCGATCTTCACCAAAAACGACAGGTCTTATGTAGTCTACAATTCAGGCCTGTATGCAAACAATTATTTGATTCTGTTTGAATTTGCGGTTGTTATCGTTTGCCATAGAAAACACCCTTGATAAAACATAAAACGTTGCAGGTAAACTACCCCTTTCCCTTAACCGATCTTCACCAACAGCAATAGGTACTGAGAACTCTACAATACAGGGCTGTATGCAAAACATCATTTGATTCTGTTTGAATTTGCGGCTGTTATCGTTTACCATAGAAAATACTTCCATTCCTTAAGGAATATGGAAGTAAAAATTACCCTTGATAAAAAACCGTTGCGGGTAAACTACCCCTTCCCATAACCGATCTTCACCAAAAACGATAGGTCTTGAGAAGTCTACAATTAAGGGCAGTATGCAAGACATTATTTGATTTTGTTTGAATTTGCGGCTGTTATCGTTTGCCATACAAAATACCCTTGATAAAACAAAAAACGTGGCCGGTAAACTACCCCTTTCCCTCAATCGATCTTCACCAAAAACAATAGGTCTTTAGTACTCAAGAAATCAGGGCTGTAAGCAAAAACTTATTTGATTCTGTTTGAATTTGCAGCTCTTATCGTTTGCCATAGGAAATACCCTTTTAAAACATAAAACGTTGCAGGTAAACTACCCCTTTCCCGTAACCGATCTTCACCAAAACCGAAAGGTCTTGAGAACTCTACAATTAAGGGCAGTATGCAACACATTATTTGATTATGTTTGAATTTGCGGCTGTTATCGTTTGTCATAGGAAATACCCTTGTTAAAACATAAAACGTTGCCGGTAAACTACCCCTTTCCCTTAACCGATCTGTACCAAAATCAACAGATCTTGAGAACTCTACAATTCAGGGCTGTATGCGAAACATTATTTGATTCTGTTTGAATTTACGGCTGTTATCGTTTGCCAAACAAACAAAATTACCCTTGATAAAAAAAAAACGTTGCAGGTAAACTACCCCTTTCCCTCAACCGATCTTCACCAAAAACAACAGGTCGCGAGTACTCTATAAGTCAGGGCTGTATGCAAACAAGTATTTGATTCTGTGCTAATTTGCGGCTGTTATCGTTTGCCATAGAAAAAAATCTACAGACACACAGACAGACACACACAGACAGACAGACACACACACAGACACACACACAGACACTTTTCGAAAACGACTTTTTTCATGTTTTGAGTGTAGTACAATCATATTCTGCAATAATCTCGAACACGATTTTTTTTGCCATCACCATACTTCCATTTCCTTAAGGAACATGGAAGTAAAATTACCCTTTATAAAAACGTTGCTGGTAAACTACCCCTCTCCCTTAACCGATCTTCACCAAAAACGATAGGTCTTGAGAACTCTACAATTCAGGGCTGTATGCAAAATATTATGTGATTCTGTTTGAATTTACGGCTGTTATCGTTTGCCATACAAAATACCCTTGATAAAACAAAAAACGTGGACGGTAAACTACCCCTTTCCCTTAACCGATCTTCACCAAAAACAATAGGTCTTTAGTACTCAAGAAATCAGGGCTGTATGCAAAAAATTATTTGATTCTGTTTGAATTTGCGGCTCTTATCGTTTGCCATAGAAAATACCCTTTTAAAACATAAAACGTTGCTGGTAAACTACCCCTTGCCCTTAACCGATCTTCACAAACACCAATAGGTATTGAGAACTCTACAATACAGGGCTGTATGCACAACATCATTTGATTCTGTTTGAATTTGCGGCTGTTATCGTTTACCATAGACAGAAATTACCCTTGATAAAAAAAACCGTTGCCGGTAAACTACCCCTTTGCCTTAACCGATCTTCACCAAAAACGATAGGTCTTGAGAAGTCTACAATTCAGGGTTGTATGTAAAATATTATATGATTTTGTTTGAATTTGCGGCTGTTATCGTTTGCCATACAAAATACCCTTGATAAAACAAAAAACGTGGCCGGTAAACTACCCCTTTCCCTCAAACGATCTTCACCAAAAACAATAGGTCTTTAGTACTCAAGAAATCAGGGCTGTAAGCAAAAACTTATTTGATTCTGTTTGAATTTGCAGCTCTTATCGTTTGCCATAGGAAATACCCTTTTAAAACATAAAACGTTGCAGGTAAACTACCCGTTTCCCCTAACCGATCTTCACCAAAACCGAAAGGTCTTGAGAACTCTACAATTAAGTGCAGTATGCAAGACATTATTTGATTATGTTTGAATTTGCGGCTGTTATCGTTTGTCATAGGAAATACCCTTGTTAAAACATAAAACGTTGCCGGTAAACTACCCCTTTCCCTTAACCGATCTGTACCAAAATCAACAGATCTTGAGAACTCTACAATTCAGGGCTGTATGCGAAACATTATTTGATTCTGTTTGAATTTACGGCTGTTATCGTTTGCCAAACAAACAAAATTACCCTTGATAAAAAAAAACCGTTGCAGGTAAACTACCCCTTTCCCTCAACCGATCTTCACCAAAAACAATAGGTCGCGAGTACTCTATAAGTCAGGGCTGTATGCAAACAAGTATTTGATTCTGTGCGAATTTGCGGCTGTTATCGTTTGCCATAGAAAAAAATCTACAGACACAGACAGACACACACACAGACACACACACAGACACTTTTCGAAAACGACTTTTTTTCATGTTTTGAGTGTAGTACAATCATATTCTGCAATAATCTCGAACACGATTTTTTTTGCCATCACCATACTTCCATTTCCTTAAGGAACATGGAAGTAAAATTACCCTTGATAAAAACGTTGCAGGTAAACTACCCCTTTCCCTTAACCGATCTTCACCAAAAACGACAGGTCTTGAGAACTCTACAATTCAGGACTGTATGCAAAATATTATGTGATTCTGTTTGAATTTACGGCTGTTATCGTTTGCCATACAAAATACCCTTGATAAAACAAAAAACGTGGACGGTAAACTACCCCTTTCCCTTAACCGATCTTCACCAAAAACAACAGGTCTTTAGTACTCAACAAATCAGGGCTGTATGCAAAAAATTATTTGGTTCTGTTTGAATTTGCGGCTCTTATCGTTTGCCATAGAAAATACCCTTTTAAAACATAAAACGTTGCTGGTAAACTACCCCTTTCCCTTAACCGATTTTCACAAACACCAATAGGTATTGAGAACTCTACAATACAGGGCTGTATGCACAACATCATTTGATTCTGTTTGAATTTGCGGCTGTTATCGTTTACCATAGACAAATATCGGTATGGAGAACCATACATGACTTCCATATTCTAAGATTTATATTTAAAATCATTTTCAGCCAAACAGCCAGGCTGTGTCTTACCTGCCTTTTTATTGCTGTATTAAATGAAAAATATTATATTACATTAAAATGAAAATTTATAATTTTATTGCCTGGCAACAAAATTATTTTATTTTTAACAATTACCATTGTTTCAACAAGTTTAAATAAATTTTCAAGTACTTTACTCTTGTTAAAACGTATAAGGTTGCTGGTAAACTACCCCTTCCCCTTAACCGATCTTCACCAAAATCGAAAGTCATTGAGACCTCTACAATTCAGGGACGTATGCAAAAAATTATTTGATTCTGTTTGAATTTGCGGCTGTTATCGTTTGCCATAGAAAATACGCTTGATAAAAAAACGTTGCAGGTAAACTACCCCTTCCCCTTAACCGATCTTCACCAAAAACAATAGGTCTTGAGTACTCTACAAATCAGGACTGTATGCAAAACATTATTTGATTCTGTTTGAATTTGCGGCTGTTATCGTTTGCCATAGAAAATACCCTTGTTAAAAAAACGTTGCAGGTAAACTACCCCTTTCCCTCAACCGATCTTCACCAAAAACAATAGGTCTTGAGAAATCTACAATTCATGGCTGTATGCGAAACATTATTTGATTCTGTTTGAATTTGCGGCTATCGTTTGCCAAAAAAAAAAAATTTCCCTTGATAAAAAAAACCGTAGCAGGTAAACTACCCCTTCCCCTCAACCGATCTTCACCAAAAACAATATGTCGCGAGTACTCTACAAACCAGAGCTGTATGCAAAAAATTATTTGATTCTGTTTGAATTTGCGGCAGTTGTCGTTTGCCATAGAAAATACGCATGATAAAAAACGTTGCTGGTAAACTACCCCTTCCCCTCAACCGATCTTCACCAAAAACAATAGGTCTTGAGTACTCTACAAATCAGGGCTGTATGCAGAAAATTATTTGATTCTGTTTGAATTTGCGGCTGTTATCGTTTGCCATAGAAAATACCCTTGTTAAAAAAACGTTGTAGGTAAACTACCCCTTTCCCTTAACCGATCTTCACCAAAAACAAAAGGTATTGAGAACTCTACAATTTAGGGCTGTATGCAAATAATCTTTTCATTCTGTTTGAATTTGCGGCTGTTATCGTTTGCCATAGGAAATACCCTTGTTAAAACATAAAACGTTACAGGTAAACTACCCCTTTCCCTTAACCGATCTTCACCAAAAACAATAGGTCTTGAGAACTCTACAATTCAGGGCTGTATGCGAAACATTATTTGATTCTGTTTGAATTTGCGGCTGTTATCGTTTGCCAAACAAACAAAATTACCCTTGCTAAAAAAAAACCGTTGCAGGTAAACTACCCCTTTCCCTCAACCGATCTTCACCAAAAACAATAGGTCGCGAGAACTCTGCAAAACCGGGCTGTATGCAAAAAATTATTTGATTCTGTTTGAATTTGCGGCAGTTATCGTTTGCCATAGAAAAAAAATCTATAGACAGACAGACAGACAGACAGACAGACACACAGACACACAGACAGACAGACAGACACACAGACACTTTTCGGAAAACGACTTTTTTTCATGTTTTGAGTGTAGTAGAATAAGAATCTGCAATAATCTCGAACACGATTTTTTTTGCCATCACCATACTTCCATTTCCTTAAGGAACATGGAAATAAAACTGTTACGCCATTTTAGTATTTACATTAATTTAAAAAAACGATTTGGTACCCCGATTTAATTAAAATTAATATTTCTTAGTAGTTTACATACTGGAGTTCTCACAAGTCACATCTAACCAGGATCAAGTAATCAGAGTGGAAAAAAACAAAAAAAAACAAGTAAAAATTACCCTTGATAAAAAAACCGTTGCCGGTAAACTACCCCTTTGCCTTAACCGATCTTCACCAAAAACGATAGGTCTTGAGAAGTCTACAATTCAGGGTTGTATGTAAAATATTATATCATTTTGTTTGAATTTGCGGCTGTTATCGTTTGCCATACAAAATACCCTTGATAAAACAAAAAACGTGGCCGGTAAACTACCCCTTTCCCTCAAACGATCTTCACCAAAAACAATAGGTCTTTAGTACTCAAGAAATCAGGGCTGTATGCAAAAACTTATTTGATTCTGTTTGAACTTGCGGCTCTTATCGTTTGCCATAGAAAATACCCTTTTAAAACATAAAACGTTGCTGGTAAACTACCCCTTTCCCTTAACCGATCTTCACTAAAATCAAAAGATCTTGCGAACTCTACAACTCAGGGCAGTATGCGAGACATTATTTGATTCTGTTTGAATTTGCGGCTGTTATCGTTTGCCAAACAAACAAAATTACACTTGATAAAAAAAAACCGTTGCAGGTAAACTACCCCTTTCCCTCAACCGATCTTCACCAAAAACAATAGGTCGCGAGTACTCTGCAAATCAGGGCTCTATGCAAAAAATTATTTGATTCTGTTTGAATTTGCGGCTGTTATCGTTTGCCATAGAAAAAAAATCTATAGATTGACAGACAGACAGACAGACACACACACAGACACTTTTCTAAAAACGACTTTTTTTCATGTTTTGAGTGTAGTACAATCAGAATCTGCAATAATCTCGAACACGATTTTTTTTTGCCATCACCATACTTCCATTTCCTTAAGGAACATGGAAATAAAACTGTTACGCCATTTTAGTATTTACATTAATTTAAAAAAACGATTTGGTACCCCGATTTAATTAAAATTAATATTTCTTAGTAGTTTACATACTGGAGTTCTCACAAGTCACATCTAACCAGGATCAAGTAATCAGAGTGGAAAAAAACAAAAAAAAACAGGCAAAGTAACAAACGCATAAAACGGAACGCGTGGCTTGAAATGGGTATTTATTATTATCCTTCAAATATTGAAATGAAGGTAAAACCCAGAAATTACAGTCACATGAAACTTATCAAAAGGATTTGATTGCACTACTACCATCGTTCAAATTTACATACGCAACTTTTCAGCCATTAAAATATCTGTGGTCGTTTTCAGGTGTATTTGTAATTTGAACTAAAACGCTAAAGTTTAATTAAGAAAGTTGTGTTAGTGGTTATACTCACAAACAGAAGTATCACTGTTGCACACCACTATAGAAAAATTATTCCGATTAGCGCTTTCAAGCTTCTCAGCTCATCGTCAGATCGGAAATAACCTATCCGATCTGACGATGGGTTACTGCCGATCTGACGATGAGCTGAGAAGTTTGAAAGCGCTAATCGGAATAATTTTTCTATAGTGGTGTGCAACAGTGATATTCTGTTTAAAACGCTAAATATTAAGTTAGGCATACCTGAGATTCAATCACTAACAAACGCGAACCGCAAAAAGAATAAATGTTGTTAAAGGTCGCGCCAACCTACAAAGTTAATCATAACTTTAAACAAGTACTTTACTCTTGTTAAAACGTAAATGGTTGCAGGTAAACTACCCCTTCCCCTTAACCGATCTTCACCAAAATCGAAAGTCATTGAGACCTCTACAATTCAGGGACGTATGCAAAAAATTATTTGATTCTGTTTGAATTTGCGGCTGTTATCGTTTGCCATAGAAAATACGCTTGATAAAAAAACTTTGCAGGTAAACTACCCCTTTCCCTCAACCGATCTTCACCAAAAACAATAGGTCTTGAGTACTCTACAATTCAGGGACGTATGCAAAATATTATGTGATTCTGTTTGAATTTGCGGCTGTTATCGTTTGCCATAGAAAATACCCTTGTTAAAAAAACGTTGCAGGTAAACTACCCCTTTCCCTCAACCGAACTTCACCAAAAACAATAGGTCTTGAGAACCCTACAATTTAGGGCTGTATGCAAATAATCTTTTGATTCTGTTTGAATTTGCGGCTGTTATCGTTTGCCATAGGAAATACCCTTGTTAAAACATAAAACGTTACAGGTAAACTACCCCTTTCCCTTAACCGATCTTCACCAAAATCAACAGATCTTGAGAACTCTACAATTCAGGGCTGTATGCGAAACATTATTTGATTCTGTTTGAATTTGCGGCTGTTATCGTTTGCCAAACAAACAAAATTAACCTTGCTAAAAAAAAACCGTTGCAGGTAAACTACCCCTTTTCCTCAACCGATCTTCACCAAAAACAATAGGTCGCGAGTACTCTGCAAATCAGGGCTGCATGCAAAAAATTATTTGATTCTGTTTGAATTTGCGGCAGTTATCGTTTGCCATAGAAAAAAAATCTACAGACAGACAGACAGACAGACAGACAGACAGACAGACACACACACACACACACACACACACACACTTTTCGGAAAACGACTTTTTTTCATGTTTTGAGTGTAGTAGAATCAGAATCTGCAATAATCTCGAACACGATTTTTTTTGCCATCACCATACTTCCATTCCTTAAGGAATATGGAAGTAAAATAGGCTACAAATCTATAGAAAAATGTATCTACTTTACCTGCAAAACCGCTGGGCAGAACCGAGAAGCACAACACTGATACAAGTTCACACAACGTACAAACCGACAATGTGCGAACTTGTGTTAGTGTTGTTGAGCTTTCTTATTTCAGGGTAAGTAGCGTTTCTCTTTGTATGTTTGTCTACAGTTGTGATGTTTGTCTTTATATGACGGCTATGGTTTTTAACAACATTTATACTTTGACGGTTCACGACTGTTACTGGATGAATCTTGGAGAGGCCTAACTTACTATTTTATGTATTGGTTAAATTTATAGGTGCACTTGAAGATAACCACATACTGTTAGAGGCCGAAATCTTGTATAAATAAATTTGAACGACGGTAATAGTCCTATCAAACCTCTCTGATAATGTTCATATACCATTGAAAGTTGTCAAGATGTCATATGAAACTTGTTTAACACAAAATATGAATAGGTGACACACCACGGACCATAGTCGGAGAGAGACTTTTATAGGCTATTTGTACGGGTGGACAGAAGGTAAAGGTATTCTTAACTTTTTAGAACTTTCATAATTTTAATTACTGAAAAACTGTTTAACGCCTTGATAATATAAATTTAAATCCTGATTATTAAATAAGCAGTGTCTCGGAAATTTCTAAAATTTAAAGAAGTTTCAGAAGCTCTCTAAACGTTCGGAAGGAATGAAAACGACAAGAATTTTCCAAACGAAAAATATATTGTTTGCTACTCAGTAAAATAAATTGAAAGATATCAAGACGATTGGAGACAGCGTTCGACGTATGCCCACGAGATTACTGCAATGTGCCCTTGACTATAAACCATACGAAAAGCTGGACCTTGGGTCTAGATAGATGGACAGATCGATATGTTAACTCTCGCGTTGGGTCATGATTCCACACAAATAAGAATTAAACCATAAAATTGATTTAATCGATTTACGCCTACTTGTTAGATTTTCATTAATTTTAAAATGCCGATTACAAATTAAATATTACTTAGTAACTATTTGTATTTATTACTTATGACCATAAAAAATATATTTCTCAAGGTGGAGCTTAAATTTCAGCAACGTGAATTATCCCTTTTTTATTTTGCATAGTAAAATACACTACAAACAAACAAATAATTAATGTATTTTAATGATTTCAAAACCATCAGCAGATTTAACATATTCAGGTACGGTAAGAATGTGTTTAAAATGCTCCGACAGATGGAACGTTTCATCTGCAAGAATAGTTTATAAAGGCACGCCTATGTTTTCTAAAGGTAAGTTTCTTCAATTCCTGTAGGTAGACTGTTTAATTTTCCATACTTTGATATACTATTTTCGTTTTTCAAAAATAGGGAATGAGTAGCAAATAAAATAACTTATAAAGATTTTATTTTCAGCCTTTATACACCTAGACACACGCAGAATTTAGAGCAGCTCTGCGGTACATAATAGGGAGTGTTTCGGAAACGTTCTAAAGGCAGAATACCATAGCTTTAATGATGCGTAACGAACGGTACTAGTTTGCCGAGTTTAATGAGCACAGTAGAGACATATAATTCATGTTTGCACAACAAAATCGTCCTGTAGTTGTATTAATTCGGTAATGACTCAAGGAATTGAAAACACTAGACTTAAAGGTGAAAAATGACAGGAACAATGTCGTGACTGTTCGGATCTGACCTGGTAGGATTTCAAATCTGAAAATCGCCATTTTCATAAAACTTTCAACAATTAACACTTATTTTTTGGTATGATTTTCATTAAACTTTTTCTAAACCCGAGATTTTATTCAGATACTTAATAACACCGGAGCTTAACAACTATCAAAAACAGTGTATTTCTCTGGAGTCCAATAGGGAAGAGCTCTGGACGATCACTGTACGATAAGATCTGTACATTAATTTCAAAGTGGGGCAAAGGTATATAAATTCATTGTCCTGCATACGGTAAAACACAGGAGGGACAGTTGAGTATAGTAACAGTTTTGTTAGTGCCCTCTCCAGAGTTTACTCGAGCGCTGGCTAGGTTCCAACTTAGCGTCAAAGCACCAAATCAAAGAGCAGTAACAAACTTTGTTGTTGTTTTTTCATGCACATGTAAAACACCCCTTGCACGCCGAGTTAGTTAATTTTTCCGCGTGTTAATTTTAGCTTAATTTTAAACCGGTAACAAAGCCTTAATGTACGTATGCTACACGAAGGATACAGCAAACAGGTAATTGCTGTCAGTTTGTACAAATTGGGATGATGATCACTTTCGGTTTTATCTATTACTATAATGAATATTCAGCACAGATATAGTCAAGTATAGACAAGTTAAATAGGGCTACTATCTGGTAAAATTACATTTTTGAAACCATTTGTTTAAATGGTATCCACAATTCTACTGTAAATTTAGACGATCAACACGGATTTTAAAAAATTACGCTTTAAAAGGCCTTCAGTTATATTGTTCTCTACAATACATCCTACAGTTGTTTGAACCCTAGTTGTCTGACCCTAAACTAATATCTCTGTAATCAAGGTTAAATTACTATATCAACTAATATAACGTGTGTAAACTAATAAAACGATTTTAACAACATTTTCGTTATATGTACTTAGAATGTATTTTTATTTTCTAAATTATTTTCATGTAGTATAACAAAGATTAATGCCTAATTTTTTAAAAATTTATAAGGGAAACATTTTTATTACTTTTTTTTTTTAATGTTACTTGTAGTACTAATTCGTTATGTATTCTATCACGTTATTAAAAAATTTTCTATGTGAATATACAGTAGACTGTACTATCCTAATTCCGCTCTCAATTTTAATATAGACAGTGTTTGCACTTTCAAAAAGTAGAATAAGTAGCCTAGTATTTAAATTTTGGTTACGAAATAACTGACCACAAAAATAAATAGTTCCATTCTACCAGCTGTCATGGATATTTAAATTATTACAACATTCTGTTTATTCACTGAAATACTTATGTTGTATACTTAAGTTGTATAATGTTTCACACAAAGATGTAGACTCCAATTCATTAGAAATTGGAAATGCGATTGTTGCAGTTAGAGACATATAAAATTTTTATTTGTGTGAAAGCAGGGACTCGTTTAGTCTATAGAAAGCAAAGTGATTAAGAAAACTACATGTTTTGGAGTGAATTAGATAATACCAGTTGTAAAGCTTTTGGTATCGATATTAAAAGCAACATTTTTTGTTGGGATTGAATTCACCGGCATCTTCAGAGACTCTGACGAGTCACTGAGAATGCCTGATTTTAGCATGGGCGACACGTTTAGTAAAAATAAAAACCACGTGTATAACCGAAAAATAATGTTGTTATCATCTAACCGTACACTGCCGTACAGCCATAACTAATAATGAATAAAGTCGGAATGTGCCTATTGAAGAACTCTGAGTTTTACATATATGCTGTTTAAATGTGCACAAGTTGTACGCTGAAATTATTTACAGACCACATAACGTAAAGGAAGTACACTTTTTAGAAATGATGTGAAACGTGTCATACCTATAACGAACTTAACAATGCTTACTTTACTTAACAATAAACCCTACAATGAGGAATCCTCAAAATCGTAGTTAAGGCACTTTCATCAACGCAGAGTAGTGATAAGGTTAAATAATATAAAACATAAAATTAACCCAAAACAGTGTTACTTTAATAGGATGAAAAACAGCGTTAAATTTGCGGATGAGGATATCAAATATCCTTAAACAGTTGTTTAAGGGAAACTATCCTGTGTATAGAATAAATGATTCACTGTTTTAAAACTTCAGATGCCTTTTTGAGTTTTCTGTGAGTTGACGACAACGTGCGCGGTTCCGTGTGTGTGTGTGAAATACTGCGTAACACAAATTATTTAGTGCGAGTGTTCTAATAAATTTACACATTGTATAGAAAAGATCAGCAGCTACAGGGAAAGAGACGGATCTTTAATTTGTCAAAATAAAAAATTGAATTTTAGATATTTATTCAAATTAGATTACACTGGGTTTAAGACACCCGTCAGAAGAGCTCTGAACGCGTGCCACGGAACACTTACTTGAAAGAGAAGAGGGCTTTTAACAAAATAAACAACTTTTGTTAGAATCTAATTTTTCTATCTTCTTTTCGCAGTGACACCACTTTAAGTAGGACACTGCTCAAGCTGTCTTATGTCGTTTTACTTTTGTGACATACTTCCTTTGTTAATAAAATTATATGGAAAACGTTAGCGTTATATTTTGTACTTAATGTGTAAAATACATGAGAGGGAAAATTATATCTTGTGACGAGTCAATGTTTAACTACAGAAGCTTTTTCTAGTCGGAGCTTTGCAATCTACTGTAAATATTAAAGCCATGACGAAGGAAAAGAATGGCCATGTTACTACAAAATTACTCTGACGGGTAGAATATATTTTCTTTTCGAGTATAATTTTTCATTATACTTTTGTACTCACTAATCTTTTTCATAAAACATTCTTACTACTGATTATTGACCAAGAAGCCGCAATTTTTAAAAGTAAATTTGAAAATTAAAAAGGTTTATAATGTCATTCTCCATGCAAAAAGAAATTCCAGTTAATGTATACTTAGAATACAAGGGAAATATACAAAATTTAATAATTTATAATCATATTTTATAATAAAAAATATTCCAATTGAACAGGATATTGTAATTAAATTTATTAATATACAGAAGACATTATTTAATTTCTTACGAATTACTGAGCAAAGATTTGAAAAGGTAGATTTTTAT
This sequence comes from Magicicada septendecula, assembly GCA_034769895.1. Taxonomy (NCBI): domain Eukaryota; kingdom Metazoa; phylum Arthropoda; class Insecta; order Hemiptera; family Cicadidae; genus Magicicada; species Magicicada septendecula. The sequence goes on from CM068371.1 coordinate 266,838,028, forward strand.
TTCAGTTAGAAAACAGATTTTAAAAACAAACTGTAAAATGTCGACAAAATGTATCATAATATCCTAATTTCCTGACAGTATACATTAAAATAATTTATTTATGAAAAATATGGGCATTCAGTATGATAAAAATTGTGAATAAAACTAACTCATTCATTTCAGACAGAAGTCACAATGGGTAAATTAAAAAAAAAAATAGATATTCAGATACAGGAGCAAATGAAACAAACTTACTAATTGTGATGTATGTTCACGAAGATACATTCTAGAGAACAGAGAACACAGTTACACTGTTAAACAAACTTTCTCTATGTAACAGAAATATGGTATTAAATAATCATATTATGGCGAGGGGAACGTGAATGGCAATCTTTATTAAAGCGAAACATGTTGGAAACTACAAGGGAATTGAATAATCATAGTTGTTATTAACACTATAACAGAATGCATATTTATAAAACAATAATTCTCCTACATAAGTACGACTATCCAAGTAGAACAATTTAGAAAAAATAGTAACAGTTACTTACTACAAAAAAAAAAAAAAAAAAACAGTAAGTTAAAGGATTTATGAGATCGTCATTATATTACCTAAACACATCAGTAATATTTGTTAAGACTGTATAATAGTATGCACTAGTAAAGTTATTAATCATTCTTATGTCAATAAGAATGTCATCAGTAATAATACTCCGAAATCGTAAAAATTACACGAAAACTTGAGATCTACGTTATACATTTTAGCTAAAGCCACTCTGATGTAAATGAAGATTGAAAACTATTGGACATAATTACATTAATTGGGTCGTTTCTCTACATGATGGTGCATTCTAGTCAGTTACTGGACGTTGCTTGACTTTCCTGCCTTTTATTAATGTTTACACACAACTCGTTAACTGATAAATAACCGAAAATTTTACTGTCAGCAACACTGTCAGTAAATAATTGGCTACCTTTATTATTCTGCCGTTTTCTTTGGAGACTGTTTATAATAATTTTTAACTAATTTCTGTTGAGGATTTTCCAAATAAAAGATCTGTTTTAGTAAACAAGGATAAACCCCAGCTAGAAACATAGAAAATAGAGAAGGTTAACGAAACCAAGTCGGATGGAAAGGAATTAATGTTGGATGTTCAGAAGCAATTTTGAAATAATAAACTATAATATGAACTGTTAATTCAGTAACATTAAACTGTTTTGAGTGTGATCGGAGGTAATACGTTAACTATAATAATTACTGAATATAGGTGTAGGATGTCTTGGAAGGCTGTAATACATGCAGATATTTAGTAGGCAGTGCAAACTTGAATGTACCACACACTGGAATAGTCGAGATTGCAGTTGCCTAGGGAATATAGGGGTTGACTTGTAAATTAATAGGCAGATATCTTTCAAACTCTCTTATACAAAATTAATAATAATAAAAACATTAATAAAATAATAATCATTAATAAAATAACAAGTGTATTAATAATAACATTAATAATATACGAAAGGAATGACGGAACTTGAAACAAGCAGCACACGACTAATACAAACATGCACTATGTCCAACACCAATTACGTTCATTACGATACTTTGTGGACACATAATATCACTGTAGACACAGACGTATTAGTGTTGAACACATAACGGTAACATAATTTACAAACAAATAATACGACTCGCAAAATTCTGTAACATAAGTTTTTATCGATTTGTTTGTTCGCTAAAGAAAGAATTATTTGCTGAGTACTGTGCTAGAAGTTTTAAATTGCGTTAATGTCAAAAGAATGAAATTTCCGAAAACGAAATGGTGACAGTTCTAACGGTTCTACATGCAGAATTTTAGTTCCTCAAAACTAGGAATTACATTTTTAAATTTTTCAGTAGATATTTTCAGGCCTTTCGACGGCCGTTAAGAGATTACGACGGCCGTATTTCAGACGCACTAAAATAAAATGTCTGCCCTTTAACTAAAACTATGTTTCGACACTTTGGTAATCTTCACACGTAACGCGAGTCAACATTCTAATGTTAAGGTTATCCGTTTAAAAGGACATAGTTTGTGAAGTACGCTAACAATAAGCTATATCGATTGTCTGTGATTCAAGTAACTACTCGTATTCAGTTTTACTAAATGGTATCCGTTTTATAAGAGTGTCAATATAGTCTGTGGTGTGTGTGTGTGTGTGTGTGTTACGTGGAGAATCAATTTCAATCTACCGCCACGACTAAGTGTAGTAGTCCGTATCTTCTGTCCCTCGTTGAACGTACCCGCGGAGACCGTAAATTAAGTTTTAAGTTCTCAAGAAGAGATACGTGAGACTGTAAAAGTCAGCGCAAACTGTTGTTAAATGAAAACTATCACTACCATGGCTGCACCAATCAATAAGCCACCAGTAAAACGTAATATGCTGTTAAATTAGTATTACCTAACAGTTAGTAGGTGAGATAGAACCAGCCATAAAACTTTCAATACTCTATTATCGGCTCTAATAATATTAAGTTCTTTCAAAATGCAGTGAGATGTAAACTTGTGTTAGATTAAAAATTAATTTTGAATCTCTAACGCTTAATACTATTGTGATAATACTCACATCCATCATTGATTGCAATAAATATGAATGCGTGAGAAACACACGTTTGGGATTGTGACAAACACAAACATACGTAGAAGACGTGATTGTGTGTGTGTGTGTGTGTGTGTGTGTGTGTGTGTGTGTGTGTGTGTGTGTGTGTGTGTGTGTGTGTGTGTGTGTGTGTGTGTGTGTGTGTGTGTGTGTGTGTGTGTGTGTGTGTGTGTGTGGAGAGAGAGATAGAGAGAGAGACGTAAATTAAATTGTTACGTCCGTACTGAATTAGAACATCCTTCTGGTCTGAAAGTCATGTCGCCGAATGTACTTGGATATTCAAGTTTCTATAATTGCCCAAAATAATAATTCTTGGCGTCATAAAAAATATTAAATTTGACGTGGGACAAGTATAAACTTTATTAATTTTTCTACCTTTTATGACGGTGGAACTGAAGGGCATTTTTTAAATAGGAGTTACAATTCATGTAAAACGGTTTGGAATGTTGTGATTTGCTGATTATATTAATTTTGGTAGAAAATGAGAGGATCTGAGAGAAATATTGCATGGTATGGATAGGATATTGTAGGATCGGTTAGTATAGGATAAGGATAAGATAGGATATGGATAGGATAGGTTGAGAATTAGTAAAGATAAAATGGGGTGAAGATATACAGCAGGTTTGATGCATGTACTGAACTCACTATTAAAATTGGAAATGAAAAAGTGCAAGAGCTGGCTAAATTCTGCTGCTTTGGTAGGGAAATAAAAATAAACATCCTTAGTAGTATACTTAGTAGTATACTATAACCAAAGAGACTATTTTTATGAAGAAACTCTTCCCTATATGGTTTTAATGTTAAGAAAAAAATGTTGATGCTACATGTATGGAGTATGGACATAACCGAGAGACAAGGAATGTAGGAAATCCAGATTGACTGGGAAGTAATGCTACAAAATGAGATGAAATGAGATGTTACATTAACGGATGTTGATGATTAAGTGTTAAATAAAATGTTTTGGTGAGAAAAGAGGTTTATTGAAGACTCCTGTCATTAGAGAGAGAGGCTGATGGGACGTATTCTGAGCGTACGTCAATTTATTTAATGGGATGCTGAACAGGAAAAGTGTAAACGGAAAATCAGAAATACCATTGGTTGGCATACGTGAATCAGACTGTTGCTGACGTCAGTTACTAGAAGTGACTTTGTTTATGTTGAGGTGAAGAGATTTGCCAGAGATAGGGGTGGCTTGAATATTATATCAAAGAAGAAGAAGAAGAAGAAGAAGAAGAAGAAGAAGAAGAAGAAGAAGAAGAAGAAGAAGAAGAAGAAGAAGAAGAAGAAGAAGAAGAAGAAGAAGAAGAAGAAGAAGAAGAAGAAGAAGAGAATACGCACATTCACACTATCCTCTCTCACCCCCACCACACACACCCATAAATTAATTTATATTGTCATAATTTTCGCTGATTGAGCATACAACGTAACCAAATATATCCCATGTAAGTTAGTGCAACTCGATCATATGTAGCCTAATTAAAAAAAACTCGTATTAATGAATTCACGCATCAGGAAAAGGAAAGTATACATATAGTCTATCCTGTATTGCATGGCAGCAGACACATAAGCAGATAGACGCTCACACTCAAACAATATTGTTCAAAACGGATTTTAGGGAAACAGTGAAAGAAGAGATGAAGAAAAGGAGGATAGCTGAAGCTCCTTGGTAGAACACAATGTGGGGATGTGGAGAATTGAAATAGTGGTGGTGTCTGGGAACTGTCAAACGGCCGAATCTCGTTCGAAGATGATACGATATGCGAAAATATATAATTCTCTGAAATTTTCGTTAGGCAAAACGATTTTTCCTAGAAAAGTTTATAAGTCCGATTTCACACCCATGCATAAGTCCGAGTTAGGTGAGACTCCTAATACATTAATGTTTTCCTATTTGGCTTAATTTGGTACTAACGAATGCCATCATATGCTTGACCAATTGCCAAAGAACCTCCGCCAAAATAGCCTGCGTGTCTTTGTTAAGATAGTTGAATGCCTATTTTTAATTCAGTGTTTTAGGCCTGTTGTTTGTTCTTCTCCAAGTATTGCTTATACTAAAGACGGTAATGGAGTCATTCATTAGGAGAAATGTTCTGTTCACCCACCAACGATTTTTATAGATAAATCCATTTCATCACGTTTCATAAAGCAGATGATAACGTTTATTTAGTGTATTACGTTAATTTTAAAATCTAATGTGATAATATTATTAATGGCAATGCATCACTGCGTAGTTCATAATACCATACAAATTAAACAGTACAATCGCATAACTAACATGAACGCAACGCAGGATGTACTATTGTGCAAAATAAGAACATAAGAATTCCTGTCCGACGACAATTTACTCGGCTTACATTATTTGACTTTTTCACGAGGCGTGGGCAGATCAGTCCAATAACGTAAGCGAAGTGGGTAGGAAAACTAATCCAGTTCAGAAATACTGAGAAGTAATAGTTTTCTTACTGCCATGCTGTAACTCTAAATCTCTTTTATTGCTTCGGGAAATGTTGACTGAGGGTTAACTTGTTGTTCACTTTTTCCAGCAGCTTAAATTTCAATTCTGTAGCAGTAAGCAGTGTATATCGAACGCGCGGTCAAAAGGAAAAAGGTAGCTACTAAATTTCTGTATTGTCACACCCTTGCCTATTTAGATGGTGCCGCGATATTTTTCGACCGAAAACAACAAACTACAACAATTAATTCACGGTTTTCATTGTTACGTATTTCCTGTTTGTTAACACTGCTGGCTGGAATTATACGTTGAATAAATAAAGGTGAGTAATGACAATGTATTTGCACTGTAAGTGGTTCCAGTTCGACACACCACAGCTGTCAATCGGGTTTCACTGAGCACAATCCCCGGTTCACTGACGTCACTGCATTATTGTCTGTCAACATTGCTATTATAAATGAGCATCAGACACAATACACAGAATAACGCTCTGAAACGGCAAAAACAGTTACTATTTACTTAAGAGTTTTCAGTGCCTTAAGGAACTTAAAATAACAAAGAATTAACTGAAGTTACTTGAAACAATCTAGTCGTAAGTACTACATTTACATTTAAGATCAGGATACAAATTATCACATGGATTATTGTTCACTGTCACTTCTACTCAAGCTTCTATGTGCGTTCCACGTAACAGACTTCAATCAACCTGGAATATCAAATCGTTTATCCTTTTTGTGCCTAGTTCGATTCCCTTGAAAACCATCCAGCTAACTGTGAAAATTCTGAGTATTACACAACAATCCATAATACAGTACACAAATGAATAGGCAAATGATGGGAGTGACATCTTAAGATCTCCTGCCACGCCCGATTTTACTCTCCTAGGTCAACTTAGAGCCTATCCCTTGATTTCATGTTACCGTTACGTTTCTAAGACTATCGAGTAAGAGATCGGAAATACACGAGACGTGATAAACAACCGTTGAGAGTATAAAAAAGATATGAGGGTAGAACTATTTTTTCTGTGAATATTAACACAGAACAAATAAAACAACAGTGGATGGAGTATGATTACAGAATGGAGGATTAGTGAGCTGTTAAGCTCATAACATAGTCCGAGTGGAAAATGGATCGCCTCCTATCCATGGAACGAAGATGGCGACGGCAGTCATTTATATGTTTAAGGCAGACGTTTTCGCTCACCTGTCTTTATTGTCACACGATATTGTTTTACAGAGGATGTTTCAGGAAATAACAGTAAAACATGTTATACGAGTTAAAATAATATTGTATATTTGTATAGAAACGTATTTCTGCACACGCCTTGTTTTCTTGTTACGGCCTGTAAAGTCTAAATGCGTAACTTTGGATTCAATTTTGGACATATATATTAATTTTACAGAAAATTTGAGATATCAGATTTAGCTAGGTAATTCAGATGAAACAGTTCATAAATCCAGAATGTAATAATCTATTAAACATCGTACTTCTTTAATAATGGAACTTAAAAGCACCTCTTTTAATGATTCAAATCTGATAATTCGAAACTGTCCCAAAATGTATGAAATTATCTCCCACTGAATAATGAAAAGACTTAAGTTTTGTTCTTCTTTGTACATATACATTAAACGAAACGAGAATATAACAGCAAGAATGTAATTTTAATTTGAAACAAACATTATATTTTTTAAACTTCATACACCTGAAGATGACATAATAAATGAGACCTGACCAAATATTGTAATATGTTATAATTAAATATAAAATATATTCTTACAAAAAATATATTCCTCAATATTCATAAAAATGAATGATTTTTGAATATAAACAAATAAACATATAAAAAGTTGAAGAGCTATACAATATTTAAGGCATTAGGAAAACAGATGCCCCCCAAAAATTAATCATTAAACTGTAGTAGAGTATAAAACCACCAGTTTTATGGAATAATTCTTATACATATGTAAACTTTCAGACGCAAGTTACGTTTTTACATTGAAACTACATAGAAGCATAAATTAAAAACAATTTAATATAGGCCTAGGAATAGGTGAGTTAACAGAGTAATGTTTGTAGGAGCTATTTTCTTTATGTTCACCTGTAGAAGTGATCTTGGAAGTTCTTTTGCTACTTAAAAAAACACTACGTATAGGACTATACTGAATTTTCTTAAAAATTAAGGACAATATGTATAAACACAGGTATCCAATCTACAGGACAGTATTTTACATACAAGTCCTCTATACTACAAAAAATGTTTCATGTATATTTATATCCAATATGTTAGGTTTTTCAGAATCGGTTATCAAAACTGTGATACCGAAATTTTGGAGAACCTTCTAAATTAATTACATACTTGAAGAAACACATGCGCACATCATACGCGCGCGCTCAACTAAGCTAACCTACGTATATGTTCTTAAGATACTGAATGTGTGTTGTGGTATAACGAAAAAGTCATTTGGTCTCTCAGTTTGTACGATACATCTATAGCGGATTACAGCGAAGTTGGGAGTATACGACTTTCAGACTTTAAATAATATTAAGTAGTTTTAGCAAACTTAGAACTTTACTGGTACTATGTTATTATTATTTAAGATCGGTAAACACTGTAGACATGCATTTGTGTTTGTTATTTATTTATTTTGAGAAACGTTTTGAAAACAGAGATTTTATTAAAAAATATGAACATCATGTCTAATTAAGACACGTAATAATCAAAGTGAATAAGCAAATAGGTTTAAAAAAGAAGGAAATTTTCGTGAAGTAGTCTTTGGTTTATCATTCACCCACATCTGTCTCAGTTTTCAGCTTTTTTGTTGCGTTCTGAACTTTCTATTTGTTGTGTCCTACACAACCTGTTTACCGTGGGTCATCTATTTATTTTATTATATTCTTCCATGTTCTAACGAAATTTTCAAATACCCATTTAGTAATTATTACGGTCAAATCATTATAACACTAGAGTTATAATTTTAGGGTTATAAAATCTTGTATATGTTTTCCTGATCGCTTTAAATTTTTACAATTTTACGCTTTTATTATTTTTCATAGATCCCCTTAAAATTATAATTTTAATTTGGTATAAGTAAGATCGTTTTCCTTCTAGACCGGTGTATTCAAAATCTTATTTTTCGGGAAAATTTTAATAAACGTAATTACGTTTTTTGTTTTTTCTGTAGACACGCGTAATGCTCGTTGGCTACTGAGTTATTGACAAGCGAATTGTTATTGAATTGCTACGTTAATTCATACATAATACTAAGGAATTTTATTTACCTACGACATTTTTATTTAAATATATGCGTACAAATCAAAACGTTTAAACAATCTAACTCAGAATGTTGGAATTTATTATTAAAATATAAATAGGTGATTGGAATTTGTAATACGAATGCTGTGAATGTCCACTGAATGTTTTGACGACATAAGCAATTTTAAGTAAAATGGAGTAAGTTTCGTTCTTGTCATTACACGCAACTTGCAAGGTAAATGATTTAAACAGGAAACTCTCCAAACCTGGTGATGTACAGAGTTTTATACACACAAATTGATAATTATACATTTATGTGTATAAGTAAATAAATAAATTACAAATAAATAAGAAACAGAAGGGTACTTTTTATACAGTACCGTATAGCCATTATTCATTATCACAAAAGATAATTCTGCACTTTCAAAAGAGTGTTTTATGACAGAAACACGAGTTTTACTGAATTGAAATATAAATTTAACTGTTATGCATAATTTTTGTTAATGTCTTACTACTTCAGTTTTCTAGTCAGTTTAAGACTGCAGTTAAGGCAACAGAATAAAACTTGTTACTTATGCTGTTATGAAATGGTTACTTTCAAGAAGGTTATTATGTCTGTCATTAAATACTGAATAGAACAAAACGAAATTGTATGCGGTAAGCTAGATTTTTTCAGTATATTTACTGTTGTTTAAAGTTTACAGACGGAAGGCTACTTTTAATGAACTATTGTTCTGTGTTTGCAATCTGTTCACCAGTTAATTGTGCACACGTTACTATTAAATTTTTGTAGTCGCATTGAGGCCAGAGTTAATTACTAATTCATTTTAATTAATTTCATAATAATATGTAAATAAAATACGTCGAAATTGCTTTTCAAATACAACTGTGTAATGCATTTTAATTAACAAATTTATATTATGCAGGCGCAAAGTGTGATTTGTGTGCAGTTAAATAAACTGTGCGGTAGTCAGTTTTATGTCTTTACTTTAAATAAAAGTAAAGTACCATTGACATAAACAGATAAGACAGAAACAATAACCCCCCTGAATTGTGTCTGAAACGTATGTTTTTGTTTTTTAATAATTTCAAGTGGGTATCTGACTTTCGTCTATCAAAAAACGTGTCGGTATCACTTTCAAGCATAGAAAAATTTGACATATGCATCTTAAGCCTTTATGTTTGTAATTATATTCTGTCCCACGTCCAGTGATGCTAGGTTAGGATCTCTTATGTATTTATATGCCATTTAGTGGAGAACTCGAGCAAAATTATAGGAAAACTGAGATTGAAGTCGCTAACGGCACAGACTGCAAGGTGAAGTTAGTAGGAAAACCGCGACTTTTCACCAAAAACGCATCCAGTTAATACAATCAACCAATTTTTGGGATGTAGTTAGTTTTTTATACCATAATTCCATTTAATCCTCTTGTTGCCAATTTGTTGTGCTATGACTTCCGGTATGACGCAGCCGATCTTTTTCCTACTCTTTGGAGGTCCTAGCAGTCGGGCCGCCGGTTGTCCGTCTGTTCAAATTGTAGCTATATTTTTGGATGTTGCTTTGCAAGTGCAGCTTCAGTGCTTCAACCCCACTACAGCCACCAAGTCTTAGCAGTTTAAAGACAATATATTCTTCAAAACTACAAATGTCAAACGCTGTTTAAAAACTCAAGAGTTTTAGTTTACGGTGAGCACATAAAGGCCTATTAAATATCTGATTTATGAGTGGTGAACAAGCCGTGCGACGTTTATAATGTTGGGGACAGAAAAACTGATATTGTAGAATATCATTGAGAATAGGTTTTCTATTCGCCCACACAGTTAGAAATGTCCATTACTACTAACACTTTCAAGCAGATAGTTCATGATCCATAAGGTTTGAAGCCGTTAAAAAATTGTATATAAGATTCATAAACATCACACCGTGATTTCTTTTGTTTGTTTTGTACTATTAGTAATCTGTCTGTTTGCTACAAAACGAATGAAACTGTTTTACAGCACAGCGCTTTTTACACTGCAATATATACAACTTTAAATCAGTAGTGTACAAACAGAACTTTGATGTGCAAATATATAGACGCTCCAAAATCTGTTTAGATTGTTCAGAAACAGTCAACAGATGACCATAAGTGCAGAGAAGGTACTGAGAGTTCCACGCATTGTATTCATATTAGTGGGTCCCAGAAGTCTCATCTCTGCTTGTAATGCTCTCTATTTAACGGTATTACCTGTTTACTCCTGTTTCCCGCCTCATATTTATTCCGACTCTACGGTAATGAGCTTTTAAGATCCGAGGTGTTGTTAAAAGTTCACCTGTTACAGATATCATTAGGATAACTTTGGTAGTTTAATCTAAAGCGTGTTTCTACAAACGTACCAGTTCACATTTTACATCAAACATACTTAACAGGTTGATAGTTTCTGTAGATATCAAGGGATTGTGAACATTAAAAATATTTAATACATAAATAACAGAAATTATCTGACCTCTCCGATTTGTTATATAAAGTTCTGAGTTTCTTTGAGTTTCTTTTCATGTCTCGTGAACAGAGTTCCAGTCTGTTCGCATCAGAGTAAGTCTTCCGAAGACGTCATGTTATGTCTAAACAAGAATAATAAACAATAAGCGGTTGAAAGTAGGCCTAATAGGGAAACCACTGATAAGTGAAGAACACCCGTATTGATAAAATCTTTATGCTGAAGAAGAGGATTTAACTTAGAAACACATATGCCTATAGCAGTTGTTGGCTTTGAGATGACGTTTCAAAGTCTGAATAGAATTATTTTGTGGAAATTATTGTATGAAAAGGGGCACCTTAGACACTCAAATTAAGGTTATAAAATGTATCAACATCGATAATAATAAACACTGGCCATGGGAAAGCAAGCATTGTTGCCACAAATCGAAATCTTCGACAAGATTATAGCCCACATCAGTGGTTAACTGCGGGGGGGGGGGGGGTCAGGGATAAAGCCTCCAAGAGCTATTAAAAATTTCCGCTAAATTACTTAAAATAGGCCTACACCTATTTATAAGGCAGTTGCGTGAGTTAAAATAAGGCTTATAAATAAAATAATTATAGAAATACTGTAGAAGAAATTACGGTACGTAGTTGTAAGTTATTAAAATAACATTAGAGTTTTATTAATAATGACATCACTCAACATTTGGCAAATAACGTACGTATTTGCAACACTTTCCGTCGGTTTACTAAAAAATTTTAAGGCCCAAAGAATTTATAAAGATACATGGGAAGAATCCTAAATTTCGCACTTATTCTGAGGAAAACAGGAAGTTTAAACTTCAAGCTAGCGTCATAACCCCCCCCCCACATTCAAGGAAACTATTAGTCTCGTCCCATTAGGAGCAGGAGCAGCTCGTAGTTGTGTCACGGTCCACACTAAGACATACATGTATTTATATTGATGATGTTATTAAACAACGAAAGAAGACAGTCAGCTCTGAAATATTAGTAGAGAAAGACAATTATTGAATGTTGCTGCAGTGTGCCGACGATTTGTCAAGAAAACGGTACATGCAGTTAACGCTACACAAGTTTATCTGATTAGCAAAATCTTGCGTCCAAATATATCATGCTCTAAGACAAGACTGATGGCTTTTATAGGAGAGACACTGTACGATCGATTGTGAGGGCGTTAGCATAATTAACTGAACAATTGTCACACTTTAATTATTAGGTTCGGATGTGCCTTGTGCCAAAAATGGGCATATAGATAGGAAGATGATCAAATTTCAGGTAATTTGTGGTGCAGTACACAGAACATTAAGGACCAGACTAAGAAGAGACACAAAATTAAAAATTAATTTTATGAAATAATGGACATAGCGACGCCTGTTCCGAATTTTGGACACCAACAAAGAAGGCAGATTGAGAATTCAAGCAGGAGAGATGACATTTTTTTGGAGTCTTGACATTGCGCTAGATGAGACAGAATACACAATGAGAAAATAATAGGACACCTCGGAGATTATGACATAGATAGAATGAACCCGTAAGACTATACCAAAGATTATAAAGTAGTACTGAAACGTTGGACGAACAAGAGAAAGGTGGAACAGGCAGTGTGCCTAATTCCTGAAATAAAAAGAAAAAATGACAAAAAAATATTAATACTAAGGTCAGTTTTAATAGGAAATTTAGATTTTACAGTCAGAATCGTTTAATTCTAGGCACTCCAGTAAGTTTTATATAATAATTCTTTATTTTTTTCTTATGGTGCTATAGCTGTTCGAACCTTGGCCTCTTTCAGTCCACATCATGATCAATTCCCATCCATTCCTGTCCTAATTCTAAAATAATTCGTACATAATAATTCATGAAGATAATAGTAATAGTACCTGTCCGGGCTTATAGCATCGTGGCTCAACTTGCAAAAGCGAGCACGCATGAGGACAGAAAACTGGAAACAAGGTAACCACACTGCGCCCCGAGGGCCGTGGGTTACGCTCAAAATAGTAAACTAAGAGCAACTATTAATTAATAAAATAATAAGAATGGTAACTAATGGAATAATGGAGGTCAATTTTTAACGTTTTCTTGTTCAAATTATACGTACTTTGTTGTGTTCACTATCAGCTATATAAAGGAAAGGTTTTTCAAATTATTAACCTTTAGCGTCTAAAGATTGTAAATATTTTAATTTGTTATCATCTTTCCCCATATTTTACCGTTTTTTAATAAAGATTGCTTACATAAACGCATAATTGTTGAAAAATGGGACACGAGATTTGTGAAGAATCGTGAATATAATGCAGTTTCCTGAAGACATTTCTTTACTTGTCAATATACCTAATTACCATATTAAAATGGCGTACGCGTGATTCAGTTGAAACGGTTTATTCATATTGTGAAACTTAAAATGTTTTTAAATAAAATATATTTTCATAGTCTACCTGTTTAAATACACATTTTCCAATACCCATGAATCTACAGTATTTTCAAATATATTTTATATTATATATTTTATTTTCTCTTGTTTGTAGATTTCATAAAACTCAAAAATATCGGCAATTGAGATATACTATAATTTTATATATTAACTGTTATGTAAGAAAAAATGTATTTATAAATATGTCAAGAACTTTAAAGTAAAACTTGTTTGCTTTTATTATTAATCTAGTTCTGCAGTAATACTATTTGTTACACCGCTGTAAAGTAAACATTTTGACTGCTCATAAATCAACTTGATCGATTTAAGTGATTTAAATTTATTCGTTTATCCTGAACAAACATAAATAGTTTTGATAGGCTCACTATTGAGTTAGCTAAGTTAGTTGAGTAAGTTACATCAGTATTTTCTCATGTTTGTTTCCTCTAGTGTTAATAATTTTATTATAAAAGAAATGACGGGTCGACCAACTTTGGATACACTATTACGATCCGTCTACATTTGTCGTACAACAATAGTGCACTTAAAAGTTGTATCCCCGTTTGTATATTTCTCATGAAATGTCATTATTATTACTGTCATGAAAAGCGCGGCCAACATGTACTAAGAAAACACAGACATCGCTTTTCATTGCAGGTAATGTACCAACAAATAACTGTTGATTTCAACGTAAGCTACATAAAACATTTTGAAAAAAAAAAGAATTAAAACACCTTCAAAGAGAAACATACTATAACACCCCTGAAATTATTTTGTAAAAAGCTCTGAAAAGTAAAAAAAACTTTTTACTTTTAATGTTATGCAATATAGAAAGTATGAAATTTTGTAAAAAAAGCTGTACCGCAATGTGTATTATGACTATGTTCTTAGTATTTTATGCTACGTGGCTGCAAAAGCTAGTCTTCACATAACATTATTTACCAATACACTTTTTGAAGTGAGAACTTCATATATGGAACTATACTGCAGGGGTCACTCCCGTATACCTCGCATTCGGCAGTAAAGTGATACAACATGTAACGAAATGGATGAAACGAAATGCAGTGTTGCTAATTGATGACTGAGTGCTACAATATTTCACCCTCATAAAAATAACGTTAAACATAAGACGAATGTAAACTTTGAACGTCGTCCCGTACGGATCTTGTATCCAACGGTTTAGACGACTTGTGTAATGTGGTGGTATACAATTGTTGCTTTTTCAATATAAAGACACTAAAGTTCCTTCTCAAGCGTTTTGAAGTAAAATGTACGTCATGCCTGTACCGCCAGAATTGAATAATTTATCGGATATAGAGCAACATGAGGAAGCAAAAATAATTCTATTCTTAAAGATCATGACGGTACAGAATAGATTTAGCTAAATATTGTGTAAATTACAATTACTTTTTTTTTCTCAGTACATCGTAGAAGTTGCTGAACAACTGCCATTACCTTTGCGTAGTGCAGGGTTAGTAATTATGGCAGAAAGTCGCGAAAATCTGCAGCAGCACAGAGAATTCCACATAATTATTAAACGACTAAGAATTGGACTCATTGGTTACTAAACGCAGACTCAAGAGCTCCAACAAAGTAATTTCAAAGCACCGATTGATGAGTTAAATAAATCTGTAACTATAAACGATAGCATGTCCATTTTACGTGGTTTATTTAATCAAAATGATGAACGGTTCAACATCGATTCACGTGGTAAACAGTGTACTATCATAACAGCAATTGCCTATATAGCGTTTGTCTTATTAGATCCAAATATTCGACTACGTGACTAAAGAGTACATAGGTATAGGTGATAGGTATTATACAGAATGCATATGCATATCGTTCCGAGCAAATCCTAATACACAAGAGCAAACTAGGGAGTATTTATCGATGACGGATTTTAAGTCACGGTTATATTATAATAATCGTTGGATAAACTTAAATGTACGTTTGACATATCTATTGATGGTCATATTGATTAAGATCAAAGTAACGAAAAATTTCCAGTTGTCAAGAATGGTTTGATGGCTTTTATAGCTTTTTCCGAAAATCACAAGTGTGGCATTCATTACTGCTAATTACTGCTAATTCATTTTCTGCAGCTATGGCGTGTAGAGAACAGAGAGACATCTAATACTTTTGGTTGCTTGATTCACATGCTATAGATCCAAAGGGTCATAGATTAACATCCAGAGGCGTGTCGTGTAATATACTACTCGCCTTTTGTAAGTACTGAAGAAGTCCATTAGTTTACATCGTAATTTGAGAATAACAAAAGCTAATGATACAAACGTAACCCCATAAACGTAGTAATCTCAGTCTATTATTGAATTTCCAAAGCACGAGGGTAAGTATAAAATAGTTTTCTGCTGGTACTGGCTCAGCACTGGTCCAATACCAATCTTAAATAATATGGGACCACTGCGGAAACAAAACCTTTCAAATAAAAAAACATTCACTAAAGTCACTCCAGCCGTTCTCTAATAATCGGGGAACATACACAAAGAACCTCCTTCTTTTTAAAGTCGGTTAATAAATACATTTTTTGACGAGAAGTGAACAAGATACAATAACAATTGGAGTCACAAAATTGCCGCAGCCATAGTGCAGACGTAAGGCAGGTATCAGGTAGTATCATAGTATCAGGTATAGCTTACGTCAACTAAAAATGGTAGGCCTACAATACTTACACAGTAATATATATAATATTAGTATAACCATATTGTATATATAACTATATACATTGCAACGAGTGGAAATTTTAATTATTTTACGGGATAATAATAAAAAATATATTAAATTACATAACTTTTGTTATAAGTTGAGTTTTGAGATGAGACTTGTACCAGAATGGGCCTAATAAAAAGATCCATCGAATGTCAGTATTTATTTACTGAATTCAAAGAAGTGAATATATGAGTTTTTTTACCAGAGAATGTTTTATAAGTTAGATAAGTCGTAACTTTTTAATAAAGAGTCTGGGTATTAGTTACTCTCAAGCTTAGTGTGCCAACACAGATTATCTGTAGGTGGCTATTTAGAAGAAAAAACTGTTTGCCTAAACAGTTTATTAACGAAAGTTAAAATACGGTTACATCAGTATATTATTTAGTACGATTAGCGTGTCTGTATACAACAAATTATTTATGGAGGAACAAATTGAATGTGACATAATATACATTTATTAATTTATATTAAATTTTTCTCAAAAATTTAAATTGCCAAAATAGTTAACGATATCTTGATAACTTTTTAACTAAATAGATAATAAAAATTACGACTTAATATACTGAGTCGATATATCGATAGAGACGTCGAAAGTAACATCAACAGATTTTGAATGATATGCGGAACTAGGCACAGGAGTCTAAAGCATAAGGTTTGGGAGAATACAGAGCTAAATTTTATAAGCAAATGGCCAAACCCATCCTATGTATGGATGTGAAAGTTGGACATCTACAGCAAAGCAAGAAAGATCAATTAATCCGTCGGAGAGGTCCGTTTGTCTAGGGTTAAGGGCTGTAATCTATTTTATTAATTGAGGGACGTGGTTACATAAAGAAGACTTGAGAGTCAGGAATATTATGGAAGTGGAGGCAACAGATGCAGAGAATATTCCTAGGGTGAATACCAAAAGTAGGGCTAGAATATGAACCTACAGGAAGACCTCAGAGTAAAAGAAAAAATAGCTTTTAAATCAAAATAGCCTTAGTAGTTAAAACTAATTCCTGGTGGTATTGAAGAAAAATGATGGTTAACTCGAGAGGTGTACAGCATCGACTAGCAGCTGAGAATCGGTTCACAGTTTGGGTACTACTAGCACAGCAGACCAGAAGATACTTATGGCAGTGGGAAAGAATTGAAGCATGTCGTGACACTTATAAAGAATGATCGTTGGCACATGTTCTTACCAACACGTAGTACAGGGAGAGACAAAAATAACTTAAAGAAGACACTGTCCTGACTGATGTGTTCAGTTTCAAGACGTTTTGTGGGCATTACCTTGGAATCTCGAGATTATTTAGGAGAGTGAGGGTATATAGAAGATGCTTGTATCAAAAGGTGACGAATAAGGAGATGTGTTCTTTTATTAGGAGATGTTTGAACCATATACAAGAAATGCAGCATGATCAGAAGTACGCATCAGTCAACTGTTATTACCATATTCGTTACTCAAGGTACCCATTTCCACATAGTGAGATGACCTGAAGCTGGTACCGCCCGGGGATCGAAACCGGGACATGTAGATTAGTAGGTATCCGTCACACCAACTGGTTCACTAAACCCCTAGTTAGTAAAGCTCGTATTCATCAATTAACTTATTTATTTAGATAATTAATTTAATTTATGCTTTTAAAATATTTAGTTTCATACTGAACAAATTACAGAATTACTGTATATTATTTTCATACATGTTATGTAGCTACTTATAATGGAAACGTTTATATCACGAGTAAAATATTTGATGTATTTTTTTATACCGCGAACGTGATATTACATGGAACAGGTTGGGTATACACGGTGTTAGCGTTCATGTTAATACTCCATTAAATCCTGCTAAAAAAAACAGAAACAGCAGCCCAATGTGGGAAAGCGTAATACAAAATTTATTGTTATCAATTGTGTCTTAGTTAACAGCGCCACTGTATGAGGTTGTACACAATAATATTTCACGCAGTTAATGTGGCACAAGGGTAGTGATATTTTACAGTCTATAAATCTGCGAAAGGGCAACTGTTCTTACTGGCTGGCCTGTTTGTTTCGCACGGCATTATTTTTGATTTGTTAGCAGCGACTGCGCACTGAAAAAAAAAAAAAAAATACATTCCGTACACGTAACGTTTTTAATTTTTATGTTCCAATATAAACGGAATCGGCGAGGTTGAAGTAACGTATAAAACACACGTATCAACTCAGAAAACGCAGGCGCAAATTTTTAACGCGTACGTGAACTCAAAGATATAAAATGAAACACACAGAGACCTAACATAGTGTGTATACATTTTATAAATTTACGAAGATATAAACTTAGTTTTAAAATTTGACAAAAGGCAATCAATGCAACAAAATTCCATGATAAATCAAATACAAAAGTTATGTAATTACAACCTTGTAAATAATCTCTCTCTCTCTCTCTGTGTGTGCGCGCGCGCGCGTGTGTGTGTGATAATGAAAGTGAATTCACGATTTGCTAAAAAGTGTTATAAAAACCTCTTGATAAAAGCCAGATAAAAGAAATATTTTCAAATTAATTTACGTAGCGCCTACACTTATGTATGCACATAAGAAAATAAATTGTTATTTACTCTTTAATTTATCGTAGTCTATTATTTACGTATTTTCAGTTAATAATACACTTTTTGTTAACGACTCACTAGTCTGACTACTGCTGAGTTAACGCAGTCAGTCACTATCAAAGTAATTTGGAACAGTTAAATATACTTTATAAAATAAATAAGAATATACGGTTCGTACTAAGAATGTGTAGTATCTATTTATACAAAATACAATTAAGAAACTTGTCGATACAATAATAATGCATTAGATAGGCTTACTTGGAATTGGGCCTACAGTTTTCCATGATGCCGTCCTACTGTACAAAGCTGAAGAAATACTGAAAACGACTTCTATTATTCTTAACGTATGTACAACGTAATATGCGACACACACACACACACACACACACACACACACACACACACACACACACACACACACACACACACACACACACACACACACACACACACACACACACACACACACACACACACACACACACACACACACACACACACACACACACACACACACACACACACACACACACACACACACACACACACACACACACACACACACACACACACACACACAACGCATGCACAGAAAAGTATTAAGTTATTAAGTTTTATATTTATTATTAAAATTTTATTAAATTTATTATTAAGTTTTCAATAATTACATGCAGAATAATTGTGTACCGTATATTGTTTAAATTACGCCAGAAACTTTAAACGTAGAACGGCTTCGGGTAGCATAATTAAATTTTATTTATACAAAATTGCAAAATGACACATGCTTGTGACATAACTTGCAATTCTGTGGCTCCAATGTGCGCGCGCGCGAGGACACACACACACACACTTACAGGAAATGGAACGTAGTAATATGTTCATAAAGTTTTATAGACAACGTAACGGTTTCCACTGAAAGCAAACTGATTTTGTCTATTTGTTACGACGGCACTACCTACGTTTTCAGTAAAGGATAATATAAAATCTATAACTCTAATATAGACTTATAATAAATATTTTACATTATATTCTTTTAATATCATTTTCTGTACGCTCTCTGTAAAACCAGTTATAAATACACCAGCGCAGTATAATATTTATTTATGTATTATGTGTGCGTCATTATTATTTTCCAGTTTGTACGCACTTGCCTGTTGGACTGAAAACGCTCTTGAGAACAATCAATGAGTTCCCTTAGTAGGTTTATACAATGCGAATATATTTCTGTGCCCTGCCCTAGATTGCTGTTTCAGTCATTGGAATAATGAGAAGTCATTAAGTGTGTAACAAAACAAGTATCAAATTACCGTAATCGAGTTCTCTAAATTCACCCTGTCATTTACAGGTCACTCAGAGCTATTATTGGAAAGTAATTTAAGAACGTTTCACTAATTTTTATTTAAAGCGTCCGCTCGGTAGTAACGTCAAGTGCTACCGGAACGCCGCCATGGTAATTTGCTATGACACGACATATACTTGTTTCGTAGTTGTTTTAATGGCTGTCTCACTACCGCTACCGAACCGAAGTTTAATGACTTGTTTATATACGCACGCTCGCCTGGGCGTATCGACATTCGTGCGCCAAGCGAGCGAGCGAGCGAGCGTGTGTGTGTGTGTGTGTGTGTGTCTGTCTGTCTGCTTGTCTGTCTATCTATCTATAATAATGCACGTTAATACGCATTTATTATCGCAGTATATGCAATGAGAAATTTTCGAGACTGAACAAAAATAGCTTCTAATAGCTAACACAATAAAGAAAATTCTAAGAAATCTTTTACAATGGAGAATTCGTGAAATACATTCATTATGTATTAATAGAAGTAAGGAGGGGTTGGCCCAGAAACGATGGATGGATGATCTTGAGGACGACCTACGCAGGCTCGGTGTAAGAAGATGGAGACTGAGAGCAGAGGATCTAGACGTCTGGAGGCGAACTGCCCAGGAGGCCAAGGCTCCAAGAGCTGTAGCGCCAATTAAAACAAAAAATTAATAGAAATGTATTAGTTCACAATAATACACTATTAAACTAATGACCACGTTTCCTGTTCTTAGGGAAGGAGTTTTCCTGTGGAAGTGCCAATCGAATCGACAGTAAACTGTTTAAATTTGAACTCGTTATCAAAACAGCTTTATGATATTTTATGAAAATCATGACTTTAAACTAAACCATACATTTCTGACAAGTTTCTGAATGTTGTTTTGGTAAGGAGTGAAGTGATGCTCGACGTAAGAAAAAACGGAAAACAATTTCAAATATTTTACGAGGATTTCATTTATCCTATATGCGCTTAGAAAAATAGATAATAATAAAGTCATAAAGTCAAATAAAGACTACCAGAATACATTCCCTTAAAAATAATATTCTGATTCGTGCTTAAAAACGGGGTTCATTTAGAGAAAAATGTAGACACTGACTAATTAATGGTGAAAGGGAGAAATAGTCGGAAGTATTATTTAGGCCTAAGCGTAGTGTAAAGTTTTCACCAACAGCTCACAAAATTACAAGTGATATATCGCAGACAAATATCTGGTTACATCCAAAAAGTCAGTTCAGTAGTGTTGGACTTTCAAGTGACGTCGCGTGTGATAAATGGGTTATTATTAGTAGGCTTTCCACGTGTAAACGCATTTATAAATTAAGGAATACTGGGAAAAACTAAAGGTAATATAAGGATTAAAAACCAAACGAAATAGTATATTCCCAAAACTTATGTAATAATATTATGTTACATGAGATAGCCTATATATATTTGGGGCTTCATTTTGTGTAAATGGAATTATTGTGCTTCAATCTTGCGAGCGTCGTATTAAGAAATTCATGAACATGCTTAATATGCTTAAACTGAAAGATTTCATTGTTCACAAAAAAAGCTGAACGAACCGTTACATGTACAGATGTTTATCGTTATTATTTACGTACTTATTAGTTAATGGGTGTCTCAAATGGAATTATTATCTGTCAGTAGTAAGTGTACTGTATCTGGATGTATCTTATCAAGATCAAATAAATTATGAATTATAGCCTATGAATCAATAATTTACTTTCTTATACTAAAGACTAAAATATAAATGAGCATTATATATATCCTAAAGAACGCGCATTATGTAACGTATGAAATATTCCCTTCACGTTTGGTCTGTACCATCTGTTGTCTCAGTGCTGAATTACTAACAACAGACGAGTTACTGGACGAGGCATATCATTGTTTCCACCAATAATTCTGAGCGATCACCTCGGTCAATGCCAAGGAATTAGCGAATGGCCAGGGACGGTAACGTTGAAATTTAGAGACCCCGAATTTAAAAATCTGTTGTTATAAATAAATAATTCAATTTATGCATATATCGACCTGAATCTAACTAACTCAACTTATGTACATGTGTGTGTGTTTATATAATATATATTTTTTTATTTTTCAAAATAAAATGGATATTCTTAGCAAATTAAACAAGGTATATAGACGTATGAGACATCTCCAGAGATCTAGACATTATAAATATTAAATAAAAAAACATTTTTAAATAATGAAACGTAGCTATTAGTTTAAATTTATAGCGAATAAATAGGCACAATATATGTATGTCCTAAAATAGGAAAATTAAGATTAAACCAGAAGAAAAATGTACTCCTGTGGAACATTACTAACTTCTTTACAGAGAAAAAGAATAAAGATGTGCTCAGTGATGAACGATTTTCACTTTTATATAATTATTACTGTTATGATTATAGTAATTTTTACAGGTCTGTTCACTATTAGCGATGAATGGTGCCCAGAAGATGGACAAATTAGTGATTCGGGGAACATCCGATAGTGTAAGAAGTGAACGCAGTAGTTCATGTATGTATACAGTCTGCTAAATTTCTTTTGTTATTACGCTGAAAACTATACGGCTGTGTCATCACTAGTACAAAATACAGTGACAATAACAAAACAACAACAACAACAACAACTACTACTACTACTACTACTGCTACTACTACTACTGCTGCTACTACTGCAAAAAAACAGCTGCTAACATTTCTGTAAATGCTAGTAGCCTATAATTTACTAGCCTACTGCAGTAATAGTAATGGCCGGACTCTCTTTCAATGGATTCAATGGTATAAAGACCAGTCTATCATAATTAATCTCCTCTAGCATTATTATCAATAATATGACTGTAGCAGCTTACTTTACGTCGCAATATCTGTAGGATCGATTTCGAACGTTCAAAGAAGCCGTAAGACTATATCGATCTCAGTTGGTATTTACCCACATCCGTCTGAACTTGTCAAAGAGACTTGTATGCTGTTCACTAAATGGTGAGTACCGGGTTGGAATGTCGAAATTTTAACACAATTTCAAGTAAGTGAAAGAAACACATTTGGAACAAATTGAAAAGTTTTTCCTGTTATGCTTCAGCTACAATTTTTGACAAACTGTTATGATTAAAAGGAATACGAAAATAAATTCTTAGGGATCAACAGTACATACCTTGCACATAGCACATAGGTCTATATAAAATTTACCTATATTTCATTGTCATAAGAAGGTATTAATTTTTTTGTTTTAATTCGTAAAACAAACAAGTTTTAGACCTACTATAATGAAAATACTTTGTAATCCTAACACACAGGAAATGAAACAAGTAATAAATTAACAGTATTAAATTAAATTGTTTGGTGAGGTTTATATGATAATTATGAAATTGTATTATCAGAGTAATTTTTTACTTAAAGGTTATAATAGTGACGTTACTTTTAATTTCCAGTACGCTCTAACATATGCAGCAAAATAAGTATTATTAATACTTTAGTTTAAAATGTTACAATACAATAGGTGTAAGATTCATGTAACAATTATAATTAGTAGTTACTACTATTATAATATTATTGGCAATGATATGATATTGATAGCTACTCTTAATAATATTTACCAACATATTAATTATTTAGTAACAGAAAAATTATTGGAAAAATTTCTTTTAATTAAAAAACTGTACTTATTTTTTAGGAAGAGATTCTGCATTATTACCACTTATAAGAGCAAGCATGCATAGCTCTGGTATATGTGCAACTGGTAATGGTCTCATAGCAAAATTTGAGATGTGGCGACGTCTTTGTTTTGCTGTTAAATGTGTGCTGAATCGTCTTTGTTAATACTGTACTCTATTTATAAACGAAAGAATACTTAGGTCTGTCCACGTTAAATATTTTAATTGAATTTAGCATTTATGATAAAACAATCACCAAATTAAAAAAGATATTTCAAAAGTGTCAATCATATTGTTAAAATTAAATCTTACTTTGGGCGAGTACAGGTTCTTTGTACCAATACGTGGGTCAAAATGGAGCATTGCGAAATGGCGTTTGAGGCCGTTTGTGCGACTTTCTCGTGACTAAATATTTAGTAACTGACAAGTGTATGCTTGGACGCATGATATTTACGTTATCCGATACACAGTAACAGGATGTTGATTAGAAATAAAATGATAACGATTTCGTTTACGACCTCCCGTAAGTGACTGTCGTTGTAAGGTACCAAAATACATGGAATCTGTAAAGGTCGCCTAACTGAGTAGGTTACCTCACCTACCTACCCTAGATAATTATGTAGGTACCTATGTATCACTTTGTGCATATAGAATGTTCTAACAGTTAAGTCAATTCCCTGTCGCCTGATAGTCACGAAATTTTCAAGAATCGCAATTTTCATATTTCTACGTATTTTTAATAGGTCTAAGGATGTACGTTATTCATTGTTTTATTATTTTGAAAATTAATAAAATAATTTTATTTTATTAACAGGATTACTGTCAAAAACTATTATGAGATAGTACTGAATCGCTGATTGGCTCAAATTTCCAACAAAATCTTCCAGCAAAAATATCTTGGAACGTTCTTTTATTACATTTCGTTGCGTCAGAAACAATAGGATGTCATTGTTTTACTTGCACGTCGCGAAACGTATATGCATACAGCGAGTTTTAAAAAAAAACGCAAAAGAGGTGTTATACAGAGTTCCGAACATTCCGATTTCGTGGAAACTGTAAAAACAGTCTTTTAGAAACTAATTCAACATTTATTACAAGTAACTAAACTGAACTTACAGAGCCTGCTACTTTTTGTACACATTTGTTTTTTTTTTAAAATTACTGTTTTCCTGTAAAATGTACCTGAAGCACCTAAAAAACTAGGCATACCAAATCTTATTTAAAATCTTACTTTGGACTAATATTTTCTCTCTTTCTAAAATATTTTCAATAAACTGTTTATTTTTAAGTATAACATCTGAAATGACGTTGCCATATCTTATCTTTTTTGTACACATTATTATATATTTTCTTTTGGGAACCATAGCAAAAAAACTATTAATCTGGACCTATAATATTAAATTCTGTTGATGTACATCGACTTTTGATAATTTAATATAATTATTTGGTCGTTTTGCTGTAGGCCTAATATAACGCTGTGTTGGTACATGTATGCATGAAATTCATGCAGTTTTTCTCGCATCTACAAAAAAAAAAAAAGAATTTGTCGTTACAACAACTTATATGTAACAACCTGCAGTCGTTACAACCTGTCGTTACAGCCTGCAGTACATGTAAATAACATTTGTACTGTATAGTTTGCAAAATTCTAGGGCGCCAGTCGCCAGGTAGTGGCACAGAACTGTTTCCTGTCTCTAAGTATTTTTTTTTCTTTTAATTTAGAGATATTCCGTAAGAGATATATAATTTTCGTATAGTTTGGTAAAATACTGTAATTTCCGCATTCTTGTAACTTTGAATGCGGGATTACTGTCAGAAACTATTATGAGATGGTACTGAATCGCTGATTGCCTAAAATTTCCAACAAAATCTTCCAGCAAAAATATCTTGGAACGTTCTTTTATTACATTTCGTTGCGTTAGAAACAGTAGGATTCAAAATATTTGAGAACGTATTTTCCCGTTTATTTTATATTTCGTGCAAGAAAATAATGTTGCTATTAAATCTGTTCTATTTGCTTATTATTTACCTACGTAAGTTGTAATATATAATTTAGAATAAATAACTACGTGTGCTGTACTAGGCGGTATATTATCAAGGAAATAATAAGTGAATACTCAGCACAGGCCCGAACGTACAGCTACTATTAAGCATTCCTACTATTTATGCACAACGAAAACACACTAAACTATAGATTTTTGTATTGATTATTTCTTATGGTGGTAATTAATTTAATTATATAAACTTCTTGAAACTTGAATTACTTCGTACACTGTACTTAAACATTATCCAGACAGGCATGTCTTAATAAGACTTGCTGTTATTAAAGTAATTTCGTTTAACACAAAAACCTTACGCACGCGCCTCTTTTCATTTATAGAGACACATAATCAAGAGGGTGTAGTTGTGTGGTAATCTAATATCGAATTATGTGAAACGATAAAATTCTTTTAATATGTATAATTTAAGTACTGTTGAGAAAAGTGTCAGCTTGTTAGTTCAGGTTAAGTTTAAGTCTGCACTTCAATAAAACAGCATTTTTATATTCTACACGTTTATTGTTTTAATAATATTTATATTTCCATGCCGCTGCCAATACAAAACTGCGTACGCTTTCACGGTCCGGGTAATTCTGATCAGTATATAAAATTTCTGGGCTTAATGGCCGTGGTCTAAAATTAATTCGATAGTGTTATTCCTTGCTGACGTTTCGGCAGCTTGCACAACAGCCATCTTCATGGCGGGGAATATATGAAACATTGTCCGAACACTGGCAACAATGATTTTTTCAAGCTATTTTAAAGTATGAAGGACATATTAAATTATTGTAGCCGTGGCTAATGAAAATGTGCCAGACATTTCGACTTCCGCAGTGAACGCCAATGAAAAAGTACCAGAAATTTCTAAATCCAAAGAGAAGCCGGCCGGTGCTTGGTAGGCAATTCTTTCGACGGGCGACGGCAAGAGAGGCTGGCAAGTATAATATAAAAATATATTTGTTTTGTATTATTTAGGATTTTATTGATCTACATTTAAATAAATAATGTACCAATAAAGTTTATTACAACACAATAAGCTTTGGTGTAATATCTTTAAACGCAGAAATTGTTTTGTATGAAAAACTATTATTACAGATAGATAACACATAATTAAATTAAACGTGTGGCTTTGCGAAAATGTTAATCACCAATAATCACATATACTGTAACTGTATGAAAGTTTATTATTATGATATTAACACCAAAAAGTGGATACCACATTATATGTCATAATAACTAGTTCACGTTTAACAAATTTTCGATGGCAGAGTGCATTTGTTGATACGAGAGGTAGCCTACGTGGTTTTATTCTAATCTGACTAATCAAATCCGAATTGTAGGGTTCATGTTTTTAGGAATACTTTGAAAAATACTAGAAAGTTTCTAATGAAAATAAATACAAATCAAACAATACAGAAATGTTAAAAAAATAACACAAAAATTGTCCATAAGATATTTATTGGCAAACACATACGGTGTGTGTGTGTCTTTGAAAGTTATAAGTAGACGAAAAGAAATTATTTTCTCATATGTAGAGATGTATTTGCCTTTTTAAAAAGTACAAGTAGTGAAAATATAGCACAATGTACTAATGCAACAAACCAAAAACACACAGACACACTACATATCTGTCATTCGAAACTCCAATTTTTACGTTTTGTATGGTGGTAGAATAAGAATCAATTGTACTATTGATACGAGTTTCTATTTATGTTTTTGATGTCTCACATCAAACATTTAAAGTCAAATAAGGTATGTAAAGTCAAAACACGCTTCAATTTTTTGTTTTACATCTTCAAACAAACAGTTTTGTTTTACTAGTGTTTGTCACCGCGGTACTTAACAGAGAGTTCATAAATTCTATTTTATTTTCTGGATCCAATTTTAAAATATTTTCTTACGTAAGTTAAGGCATAAGTAAGATGCTATAGAGTAGAAGTAGCCTGGAAATTTAATAGACATAAACAGAAAGATTTGCACGTCCTTAGTCCGAAGAATTGCATACAATTCCAATATTAGGTGAAAAACTAAGTTAAAACATAAATGAACAATCCATGCTAACATATATATTCCTTAGCATGGTTTTGATGAAAATAGATCAGTCTGGTTTAGTTAGTATGTTTAAATTTTTTAAATAAGATTTTGTGAAAAACTTTATAAAATTGTGAATCGTTATATTTCGATATCTCTCAGCAGTTACCTCGGCTTAATTTATTTAACTGTTGTATTGTAGACGTTAAATTAGTCCAGGCATAGTAGTAGTTTCAGGAATACATAGTTTCTGCATTAACATGAGTTGAATGAATGTTTAACGTGAATCCGCAGAAATAACGGCTGTACTGTGCGAGGCATTGGAAAATATAAACACTACTTAACTTTACTTACTAGCAGCAGACGCTCTTTGTACTATCGAAATAGTTGGGATAGCACATTAGACTACCAAGCTTAAGCAGTGTGTGACAAGAAAAAGACAGCACCAGCACTTTACTGTCTATATGTAGTCTAGTTGTTACACCATGTGAAAAATTTACACCTATTGAATGTATCTTGGAGGCTGAAAACGCACCCCGATTCTTACAGTGCGATTCTCAGAAACCGAACTCGGGACCTCTAGATTAGTAGCCAAATACCATATATGCTTGTCTACTAAGTCCCAAGTATGCTATAATTAAGTTACGAATAATATTTACACAGAAAGAAAAATTTTGATTTGTCGGAAAAAATATTAGTTAGGCCATGTCGAGATCAAATAACGACTGTTTACAGTAATATTCAGGCGTAAATAATGTTTACATGACGTCTTGGACTGTTTTGTAGTCTCCATGGCAACCGGAATTTCGTGAACTAAATTATTACCTAGTTAATATAAATTAATTTGTAGTACTAAATAAGGAATATACTTTGATTTAAAATTTCATAATTAATTTTTGGGAATAATAATTAAACCCAACACATTTAATTTAAGACACATCTAATTAAATGTTTTGGGGTGTGTTTTAGTAATACATTTAATTAAGAAAGCTGAGAAGAATATTTTAACGAAAACAGTAGTCCTACTAATTTTGAAAGCACGACTTACACGTCTTGTACCTACCATTAGAACATAGAAATTGTCATTGCACATTATAAGCCTACTGTTATTGCACGCACAGTGAATAATCGAAAAGGTTTACGTCGTTAAATTAGAGAGAAACAATGTCTTATAAGATGCGTTAAATTGTGCATGTTTGGTCTGTTTGTTAAAAATTGCCTACATGAACAGTTAAAATTATAAAACGGTATTTCCAGTTGACGATCTGTGTGACAAATTACACCCAGAGACATCTACTGTAGAAGGAAAGTAAATATGAAGTGGCTGATACCGAGCTAGTCACAATATGTTAAATTTGTTTTCTTTTTTTTTTTGAGATATCACTTTATGCAGAGTCATGGAGTCAGCGATAGGCGGACGTACATAAACCACCGCGGCAGAAATGAAGTTTTTAAGAATGGCCAAAGACAGTGCTTCGAAATGAGGGTACACGGAATGAGTTTAAGGTGTCCTTATTGTTTGCCAAATTTGATGAATATAAGAGTACATGGAGAGACATGTTCCTCGAATGGGAAAGAACTCAATACTAAAACCCAAATATTTTATTCTCCACAGGGTCGTAATGTAGGAACGCCCGGAAACGATGGTCTGATTTTTAGTTCAACTTATAATATTTTTAAATAATAACAACTTAAATTCATAAAGTATATAAGGCTTCTGAAACCGACAAGGATATTTATAATTACTCCAAGATGGAAGAAGAAGAAGACGACGATCACTTACATTTCTGACCAAGAAGCTATTTCTGACCTAAGTGTAATTTTGTTAACACTTATTAATCAAATAGTACTAAGTGAAGCAATTTCAAATAATCAATGCTTAAAATAAAACTTGTGACGTATGTGTATAAAACCAACTACATTCACAAAAGCTTCAAGGAAATACGTGAAAAAATAACAAAAGGAAAGTTGAAATTACGTCAGGCTGATTTTAATAAAACAAAAACTTTCTCGTCCGTCAAAACAGAATAACTAAACAAAAACTATCCAACCGAAATGGTCAAGTTATTTACTCTTTAGTACTATTTTTTGCAAGTTACGATCTACGGTGTACACATAAAAATCACACACACACAATACAGATGATTTCAGGAGTCGACTACGAGAGATAAGTATTTTTACCGTCAAATATGGTATACAGGTATCGGACCAATGCCAAAAAGTTCCCTGTTTTATACATTAGACTTACAAATATTGGCGAATACTGTTAGAAGTAACTTAGGCGTAGTCGGCTTGACAAATCAGTAGATCTGAAGTAGGATAATATATTGTCTATTTTACATAGACATTTATTATTTTACAATAAGTTATTATTACATAAAAAAAATTTTCATAAAAAGATAAAACATTTAGTGTATGATTTAAATGAATTATAAAATGCAATATAGCACACATTAATAAATATTTATTGTTCTCTATATAAAAACAATATCAAGTGAGAAACGATTTTGACCTTCTGTAATCTCGTTCTGTATCACTAAATCCGTGGCTCAAGTGACTGCTTCACACACATATCAAACCGTACAAATATCTTATCGAATAAGACTAGTTGGTTAAAAATTAATGAAGAACGAAACAAACACTTAGAAACAACGTAGTGTACAATAATAATGCAGTACATTTTTAATACGTTTGGTAGCACTGAACATGGTGTTACATAAATATTATGAAGCAACGAAAACGGAATTAACTTATCGTAAGAACAAACACGAGTATGAACTGAAAGAACGACAAAACTAAAGTTGACAACGATCTACCAATTACAAATGTATAAGAGAATAACTTGGTGACAAATAATTACGGGACATTTGTCATTTATGTAAATTTAGAGTGTTTTCTTTCTCTTAAACAGGTTTTGGATGTGTTTTTGGATACACAGACGCGCTGTTTCTGTATTGTTTTTTTGTGAATTTTCTAAGGCATTTTTCAAATTTTGTAGGCAATAGGATTTCTCATTGGTGGGCTTTATGTCCGGCTACAGATCAGTGCTGAATGGATTGGGATCAGGTGCGACCGCGGTAACTGTGGCTGGAATTGCGACTCACAGATAGCAACTTAAACGAAATCGTTGTTTCAACTTTATCTGTACATTGTCATTCAACTTTTTGCAGTGTAGATAACGGTAGTCAGAAAATTACGAATTTAGGAAAAATAATTTCGTTGCCTAATCAATTATTTCATCTTTTAAATTGGAAGATATTCATTTCTAAAGTATGCCGATTTAATGTTTTGTCATGGCGTTCCAATTGAGGATCCATTGTGCACGTATGCGCTTCACGTTTCTCAATTCAAAATTAATTTTGATTGTGATCTCCAACTATGATTACTTCTGGTTTCTACTATTTATCTCGTGCCATCTAGAAATCTAAATTAATAAGGGCGCCATATTATTTTTTGTAATTAGCGGTTACGCGATATATGCACAAGTTTAATCGACTATCATAAACCGAACTGAAACCCATATTACGCACATTTTCATGTATCGCATTTAGGCCTATCTAAATATTAGAACTGTAAATATTTACTCTTGTACGCTAAAGGATGTCGATCGCTTATCATTTAAATAATATAAGTCTGGAGAAAGGACAGATACATTCTTATAGGAAGTCAAATTATACCGGAAAATTTTTATTTGTTAGTGCCTCTTGGACAAACAACGCGCGCTGAAATAATTTCTGATACAATATTATTTATCTTACGATGATGCATCCTTTGAACGATGGATAAATTTTATAAAATTAACGTTCTGTACTTAAGTATACGAAATATTCCTATAAAACACACACAGATACACGCACGTGTGCACATTAACCTTATATTTTCCATACGTATATACTTGGCTCTTGAGCATACGAAAATAAAAGGAAGAGACAGAAAGAAGAGACAGAGTGAGAGGGGGAAGTGCTTAAAGACTTAAAAGTGCTGGAGAATTCAAACTCTACAAGTTGTTTCCGTGAATAGAAAGGAACAGAACGCCAGAATTGAATCAAAACTGTAATAGCGTAGGCACCGTAAAACAACAGGAAAACCAAGCAGATGTTGGGACACACTTTTCGCCAATTGGACACCTCCGTGAACGCCATTGTCGTTTGCTCAAAAAAATAGGAAAAAACGGCACAAACAGCTGAGTGTTCATCCACAAAATGAGAATAATGATCATATCTGATGTAGGGACAGATCTACAAGACACTTAGGCGGAGGGGAAAATTTCCTTCGTTTCCACTGCGTACTGAAAAAACCTGAGGGCATCAGAGTGCTCGTGTCCGAATACGTTGTTTATTTTTCTGAGATTTTTCGCTTTCGCAAGACTCAAAAGCTAGGAATATTCCGTTTCGACTGCCAGAAATTTATTTTGACTGTAACAATTCAAATGGTTAACACATGAATGTTTTTTGCTATAGCAGCTTATTGTAGGCCTATTACTATCTGTCTCCCATCGAAATTTAAAAGTACATTTCAATGTATAGTATAAGCGCTGTTCGCACTGTAATAGTCAGGGTTTCCCGCTATAAGGTACGTAAAGTTTAATTTTTATTAGCTTTAAGCCTTCTCTCCAATGTTCTGTTATCCGTTTTATAATTAAACCCTTAAACCGAGTTAGTGAATAGTTTACAACCAATTATTCAGCGGTAATTAGAACGTAACGTAATTTACTTTCTTATGACAAACAATAGTGAGGTTTCTTATCTCTAGTACAAACCAAAAACTAGACATTTTGAAGAGGTTTCATCAATGTAATATTATTTTCCATGCTCCAAAATTAAGTTCTTCCTCCTTTTGTTTTGAAAATAAGACGTTACAATTGCTTAACTAATGAAAAGAAATATTACAGTATCAGTAGTCCCGGTCAAAGAATTATCGTACATCTGGATTATAGATAGACCCTACATACAAAATAAAGAAACCCGACGCAATGAAATTATGTTTGGTGACATTATGTTTCATTTCTTGCAAACTACTTATGATTCTAAATGACGTTAAATAAATTAATTCACTAATAAAGTATCTCATTAATTTTGTAAAAATAAGGTTATCCAGGATTATAATTTTAATGTGAATAGCACAAGTGTACTGTGAGTGTGTGTGTGTGTGTGTGTGTGTGTGTGAGTGAGTGAGAGAGAGAGAGAGAGAGAGAGAGAGAGAGAGAGAGAGAGAGAGAGAGAGAGAGAGAGAGAGAGAGAGAGAGCATGCAAACGAACGCAATTATGTTTAGAACTATTTAATTTATCTGTCTGATGTTTTGTTTATAAGATAGTATATTTTAACATTTTTGACGTGATTGTATGTACACGCAAATCAAAATTGTTACTATGTATTACTATGTACACGCAAATGGATACTATATAAAAACAAAATAAAACGCAAATCAGGTTACACAAATAGGACGAATAGGCCTATATCGATTGCAGAACAATCATTTTACGTATCTACATAAGGTTCTGCTTGACCCTTTCAGACGAAGAGAAAATTCAGTAGCATTAAAAAAAAAAAAAAAAAAAAAAAAAAAAAAAAAAAAAAAAAAAAAAAAAAAACTGACACTTCTCATATTACTGATACATAGTGCATTTCCCTGAAAATACTGGTTGATGTTTCTGGAAAACATGCGGCACGGGATGTCTTAATACGGACTAGGAATCTGCATATGGCCGCTTTCCGGAAGGGAGAAGATATGACGTTTTTCATCCGTTGTATTAATACGATATTCCCATTTTTCTTTTAATAATAACTCTTATAGAATGTTACTGTGTCATAAACACACGATAAAAAATTCGTCTCTGCATTTACACCTTACATCTAAAGACGTCATGACAGTCTTCATTTTTGGTGACAATGAAAGCGAGTCAATTTCAGAAAAACAAACACGTGAGCCTTAAAAGGCACAAGAAAATCACCTATAGTTGCTTATATGTAAGTGTACAGGTTTGGTCACATTTGGATACGTCAAGTTTAAAATGAACTAAGTTATTACCCTAATTCACCCCTAATTTTTAAGACATGTCTTCTCTTTCTTCCTCTTACCCTTTCGCCTCTTTCCATTTTATTTTACTCATAATACGCGCGCGCACTCACTCACTCACTCACTCACTCACTCACATTCACACAATGTATGTACGTGCATCATAAATTGGGTTTACAAAAATATCTACGAAATTTTTAGTTTAATTTTGTAAATATGTAGATTTGTAGCAAACAGGAATTACATTCGTTTCGGGAAGTGATGTTGCGCTTTTATTCAATTGGTCAGTAACGAGGGATTATAGAAACGAGAAGTTCTGATGTAACGTGGATTACTTATTTATTAGCCTATACGTACGCCGAAAATGTTTTTATATTGAATATATTTTTCTTTTCAACTGAAAAAATGTAGCGCACTTCAGTTGTGCGTAGGTCTTGAAAAAGATTTTACTGTTAGTAAAAGGTAAGAGAACATTTAAAACTATATTTTTATAGTACAATAGTTTTTCTTACAACAAGAAAATGACTGTAAGGCACTTCATAATATCTACCTTGAACTCTATGAGATCCTAGTGATAAGGCGAGGATATGTATGATAACGGCCGTCTTCAAGCACATTTCGCTGACTGGCTAACCCTCAGAGTGCAGAAAGTAATATTCTTGTATTGTTGAATTATGTGTACTTTACTAAATTAACTTTTCTCACTTGAAACTCATATAGAACACACTGAATACAAAACACCTTTTAAATGTAAGGCTCCCTTATATTGGATTTCTAAAGCCCTTAACAACTAAGTTTGTTTACAAATAAACTGTGTGAACACACACTATCACTGCCAGCGTACACTTCTCGAGTCCAAATTGATATTTTGTCAATTTTCTACGTAGAAACTGGATTGTTTTCAACCATTTATGTAAACAGTTGCACACTTTTTACTAATTAAAACTATTGCTATTTCGAAAATTTTGTTGTTCCTTTTACACGCAGATTCAGAAATACATATCAAGTGTCATTAATCAAAAAGCTAGTAGACTAGTATTATAAGACTCATAAACGAAAAACTCGCACCAGTTGGTACAACGTGTAACATGGACCACGTGTGAACACTTCTGGTTACGAAGCCGTACTGACAAGCGGTAACGCGCGGACCTTACCAGCTTATGATTGGTGCGCATGCCCATAGGCTGCGCTACAGGCACACCAACCTGTCGAATACATTACCTTATTCTCTATGTCCCTGTTTCAATCTCTCACTCTTTTCTAACTCACCAATTCCTCCCTCCCCCTCTGTCTTCCCATTAAAAAAGTAATAACTACCTTCTACCATAATACTTACTCTTCTCTATTATTTGCCTTCCTTATTTTCATTCCGTGTGTCTCCAACCTAATGCTCAAATCCAAAGGAATTATTCATTTACAAAAAAAAAAGTAGATATAAAAAGAAAATTATCTCTGAAGAATACTGTGATAAATTATTAACTAAGACGTCAACTTTTAAAAACGACGCCGCGACGCCCTGAATTAACCAACTTCCGTTTTAGTGCTATTAAAAACTACCTTGCTTTCAAAGTAACTTGACAACTCTTAATCAATTGACTAACTGAATATGCATTTGAAAAGCCAAGTTTCTATCTCTATCGATTTTTTCGTAAAAATAATGTCTTCAACTCTAAGACAAAAAAGGTTTTACTTATAAAAATTAATTGCTTTTAGTTTTATTAAAAATACAATGACATAATTCGGGAAGAGATTAATCGATTTTTTTTAAACTAGTAAAACGGAAATTTTATTTTGACACCATCATATAATTTTAATTAATGACAGTAAAAAAATATCACTAAGTTATGGGTAAAGAAACCGACAATTGGCCCAGTTACTAACATATTTGAATACGAGCTCCACACATACACACACACGCACACATACGGACACGCGCGCACCGTGTATTTTCAACTTTTCGAAAGTTGCAAAGGAAGAAAGTCCAAATTAAAGGAAGACAATTTATTTGAAGCTTTCTACGCATGAGTTGTAGATTATACACTTCATTAGCCACAATTCTAATGTTCATTAGCCATAAAATGTGGTTTCATTTTTTAATATGGCGTACATAAGATGTTAAATTTCGAAGTTAAATTTCCCTTGATTTTCTTATTGATCCAAAATATTTTTCACGTTGCAGGCCCTCTATGTTAATACTTACAAGTGCATTCAAACTCCTACTTACTTACATTGTCTTGAGCGATCTGCACGCACGGGTTAATTTATGACCTAATTAAGTGTGCGTTTAGGATATAATATTTTTATTTTTTATGTAACGATTTTAAATCTTACACTGACGTGGATCGAATTCCTGAACCTTGTTGTTTCCGTATAAAATGATACGGCTATTATTTTTAGGGTTTACAGAACAGTACACTTCCTCCAAAAACGTTACCGGTACCTTATAAAGTCAGGTGATTGAAAAGGTTGTGTCTTAACGCCTGCTATCACGCCTAACTGTGTACTATCCACGCAGATAGAGTTACTGCGTCCGCAGTCCACAGTTACTGTTAGGGAATTCGCCCTTGTTTACCCACGCACGGGATGCAAAGGTATGCATTCAAGATGACATAAAAGTTTCGTCTCGTTTCCCTCATCTCTCGTTTGCTCGTCGAGCTTGCCGTCGAAGGGACTGGATACGCACACACTGGGGTAGTAGTCCCGAAGAGACTTTATTGGAATTTTATGGAATAACAGCAGACCTTGAGCTGCTATATTGTAATGATGACCTGGTCACTAAATAAAACGGATTCTAAATATATCTATGGTGTATATTAAGAGATTACGAGAGTAACGATGAAATCAGGAAGAAACTGAACATATTTTCAATAGGCTAAATAGCATATAAGATGAACAACATTTTACTGGAATGAACATTTCCCTTTTAAACCTTATGATGACATTGCTAAGAGAGCTTTACAATATACAGTAACGGGTCAAGAGTTATCTTCTTAGACGTCCTATAGTAGGAAGGGCACGGCAAACGTGAGGGCGGAACATGCATAATAATTACGTAATCTCTGAAATTGGACGATGATGTTTTAATATGATTTTAATTAGTTGTGTACGTAAGTTTACTGTTTAGATACGTCATCCATTAATATTTTAAGTAAATATGGTTCACTGAAATATTGTTTATTTAACATTTCCTGTATGTCTAGGACTCTCGGAGTGTTGACAAATACGGGCCTATTGAAGGATCGTTCCTTAGTTACGCTACACATGTTTAGCCTACATCGGTTTGCAGTGTAATGATAGAATAAAAATGATAAGATTTGCACGGATTTACCACAAACGCCGATCCACAGTACACCGTTGGTATTTTATAGGAAGTAATGCTCACTCCAACGGTTGCTTAAGTAAAGCTGCACACAAGGGCGGATATGTTCAAATTGGCTTTGAATAAGTAATCAGCTGGTGTTTTGCTCGCACAAAGTCACGCTATGCTCAATAACCAAAACATAGTAATGGAAAACATGTTGCGTTTAACGATACAGGCCACTGAATCGATGAAATTTTTTCCCTACGACTATTATGTATCGTTTTCTTATGAAAGGGTGTATTAATAGAAACATCCTGAATAACCGGAATAAAACCTACTCGTAACCAAAACGTTTTATTAATACAAAACGTCTATTCACGTACGCGCATACACACACCAGTGGGTGCGCGCGCGCGTGTGTCTGTCTGTGATATCCTCATTATATTACAAGAAAGATCGTCATTTCTTTTTATTTATGTATCTACTTTGAATTATAGGCCTGCTAGTATTATTTAAACCCATAAATATCACACAAGGACTAAAACAAGGAGATGGGTTAGCCCCAACACTATTTAATATTGCATTGGAATATGTAATTAGAGCCTTATCAATAAATAGCTCCAATCTGTTCAACAAATAAAACTGTACTGATAGCCGGATATGCAGATGACATTAACATCATGTCAAGACGGATCGCGGCAGCTAAAGAAATATTTATGGAGCTTAAAAACAAAGCCAAGGAAGTTGGGCTAGCCATAAATATAGATAAAACAAAAATGCTTATCCAAACAAGAAGGGACCAGGTTCATAACAACATTGAGATAAAGGAGGACACAATAGAAGTGGTGGACAATTTCACATATCTCGGACTGAACCTAGTAAAGACTGGATCAGAGGAGCCGGAGATCAAAAGACGGACCACCATGGCTAACAAGGCATACTTCGCATTGCAGCCATCATTTAGGTCTGGGGATGTGCACAGAGAAACAAAAATGAAAATATATAGGAGTGGCATCAGACCGGTGTTATGCTACGGGTGTGAGGCATGGACAATCACACAGAAATCAGCCGACATTGTAGACACCTTTGAAAGGAAAATTCTCAGAGGCATTATAGTCCCAATACAAGAAAATGGCTCATGGAGACTGAGATACAACAATGAACTGTATCAAATATATAAAGAGATACCAGTCTCAAAATTTATAAGAATACAAAGATTGCGTTGGGCCGGATATATTATGAGAATGGAGGATGGCAGGAACCTCAACAGGGCTTTGCTGGATACATGGGAGGGAACGAGACCTAGAGGCAGACCGAGGAAGAGGTGGGAAGATGGCGTTACAGAGGACGCGAGGGACATGGGGATAAGAAACTGGAGGAGGGTTGCAATGGATAGAGTGGTTTGGAGGCGGAGATTGGTGGAGGCCAGGGCCCGACTTGGGCTGTAGCGCCATATGAGGAGGAGGAGTATTATTTAAAGAATATTTCTGATAGCCTTCGATGGGTGTGATTCCACATCATATCGCTACGTTGCCAAACTTACAAAACTTAACTTACAAACACGTGTTGTCGATATTTGTCATCTCGCTCACTCTCTCATTCTCTCTCTCTTTCACACACACACACGCGCGCGCGCAAAATTATAACGATGTATAAATGATTTGTCAGCTGGTAAGCTAGAATTCCCTAGACATATCGCATTCATTGGAAGCACGGATTATTTACGAGCACGGGATGTTGATAAATAACGGTAATTAGGCATAATTTTTTCCGAACTCGGCACAATCACATAACACTAATTTTTTTCATATTATGGGTTTCTCTGGAATGAGTCTGACGCTCCTCCATATCAACGTTAAGTTCATAAAAACTGTAGCTGTACGGTGACATACCACTAACGTCGAGTTGCTATGACAACAGTGTTATGATTGTTACCAGTATTCTGTTCCTTCACGCCTCTAGAAATGTCGAAACAATACTCTCGCGTACCCTACAGACTTATTATCACATGTATAGTAGGTGACGTAATAATTTGTTGACACTGCATTCGCACATGATTTTAAACGAATTTGTAATTATTTTATAACGACAATAACATGATACTGATAACGAAGAATAACAAAAACACAAAAATGATAACAAAAATAAGATTGATAGTATCTTGCTTCTATGAAATTCTGAACTTTATTTCTCTAACGTAGCTGTACAGGCGATCGATTGTTAATAAAGTAGGTGTGTTTAAAACTACAAACAATTTTCACACCACTTTTGGATTATCTATTTTTTACAGACAGATTATAGATTTAGATTTTTTAATACCGATTTAATTATACGTACACGGGTAACTAAAATAATTAGACATGAAACGGGTCTCTAAAAGATCTACAGTTTAAAAAGATCTCATTCCGCGAGCGCGAAGGTTCGGCGCGTTGTTTTCCGTCCAATCATTTTATGTTCAGAAGCTGCATGCTTGGTATGTCACATGGTTGTGTGTCATGGTTGATCACCTTATACTTCACTTCCTGCACTGCCGTCCCTGCCCTACTGCGATCTGCGCGAACCGTTTCATGGCTAACTATTCCAGGTGTAGTAGATAGTATGAATTTTAAACTCCATATTTATAATCCTTTAAAAACAAAACGATTTTGCTAAATGTGTTAATTCATTGATGCTATATGTATGTACTCTCGACCTTACGTTATACTTTAATTACATAATAGTAAACCTTTCATTCTGAATATTTGTTGTTAGTTATATTAGTTACGAATTATGAGAGAAAATTGTACCGCACAGGCTTTTGTGATTATAAGTATTTTGATACTTATTTTGATACTTATATAAATATCATTAATTATATTACGTGTCATTTGTAGGTTATCTAATCTATAGTAACGCTAAAGTAAATTTCAAAAAAAATTTTTAAAGAGTTTTAATATTTTCCTTAATAAAATTCTTGGATAAAATTCAACGTTGGACGAAATCATGGCGCATCCTGATCAATGAAACAAAATCTGTCCATGTCACTTTCACTAAGTGCAGAGGAGCGTCACCTCAAGTCTCTTTTAATGGCCATTACCTACCACAAGCGGACAATGTTAAATATCTGGGCATTCATTTGGATAAAGGCTTGACATGGAAGACGCATATTTTCAACAAAAGAAAACAAATTGGCCATAAACTCAGCATATACTATTGGCTGATTGGACGTAAATCAACTCTGTCCCTTAGCAACAAATTACTACTCTACAAAGTGGCATTCAAACCAATCTGGACCTACGGCATACAGCTGTGGGGGTCGGCATCAACGTCTAATATAGAGATACTAGAACGATTCCAGACAAAAGTTCTACGGATTATAACAAATGCACCCTGGTTTATACCAAATAGAGAAATCCTCTGTGACTTAAAAGTGTCATCTGTTACAGACGAAGTGAGTAAGTGCAGTGAAAAGTATTTAAGTAAACTAGAACTACACCCTAATATTCTTGCAATCAATTTGCTAGACAATAGATAAGACACTCATAGACTAAAGAGACAAAAAATACTAGACCTACCATCTAGATTTAAGCAACCACAATCTTTGTGACTGTTGTTTCTTTTTGCAACTTACTTTTAAGTAATAACTGAGTTTGTTATCACAGGATAACAGCTCCACATGGTCAACATCTATTTTTTCTCATACAAAAGATTTGCTTATAGTATGTTATTTTTATGTTGTACTGATTGCAAATAGTTAAATAAATTTAAAAAAAAAGTTATATTTCTTTCCTGAATTTAAGTGTTTCTGAATTCTATTTTTATACTTGGCCTTTTCGATGTTACATAGATTTATGCGAACGTTTATGTGTTTAACCATTCGTAGGTAGCCGAAGCCTATACGTTCCAAAAAGCTAATTATGCACACCGTGTTTCCATGCGCGCCTATGCGAATGTATCGTGTATCGTGTCTCAGACAGTGTGCTTTAGTGCTAAAGGGTACTTCACAGTTAATGGCTGTTAGCGTTCACCCTAAGTGCTAGTGGCGGTAAGTCGTAAGTGACGAGTTGTCTAAGTGACGGCAAACGAAACAACGAAAACGGGAATAAGGAAGATTGAAAAAAAGCCCTTATTCATTTTCTCAGTTACAGGCTTAATGATAAAATTTCAACCATTCGCAAAATAGCGGTAAGTTGAACTTAATTATTCCATCTGTTAACCCAAAATTCTCACAAAAACACCAGGTAAGAGTTGGTTATACCGGAAGAGAAACAGGTTAATTGAATTTAATTCTGCAATCCGCTGAACATTTAGATAAATAATTTTCTC
The DNA here is from genome assembly GCA_034769895.1 of Magicicada septendecula. Classification (NCBI taxonomy): domain Eukaryota; kingdom Metazoa; phylum Arthropoda; class Insecta; order Hemiptera; family Cicadidae; genus Magicicada; species Magicicada septendecula. The sequence continues at coordinate 266,879,199 of CM068371.1, forward strand.
CATATATTCCGGACACTTCAGCATATATCTGGCATTCTATTTGTCTTTTGTGTTGTATTCAAATACAACTAAACTAGATCGGTAGTATGGCGGGAGATACTCTTATTGCCTATATTCCAACACGTAGGCCTAACTGCCACACTTTCACATATATAAATATGAACAACGCAATGAGTCACTACAGTATGAGTTGAAGCTGCAAGTATGTAACTGAAAGGATCTTGAACACAAACAAAACGTGCGGTATTAAATTAATCTCATCAGATACGTTTTAAAGAACACATTTAAAACAGTAAAGACACAATTAACTGAACACAGTAGATAAATTCAAATAAAAGTTTAAGCTTTTTTAGAAAAAAAAATTGACTACACAAGTTGTTAACCAGCTACTCGAATTTATCAAAGCATTATTTACAAAAAATCTGTTACATTAATGGAACCATCTTTAGGACCTGCGAACTTTCCGTTGGAATTTCCTATAGAAGCTTTATTAGAACCATTCTAAGAACCTTTTCTACACTAAAAATTTCCAAGTAAAGTTGCCTTAAAACGAATTCTCTAAATGGCGAACGTTCTTAGGGCGTCATATAATTTCATAAGCAGTAACTCTTGGATTGAACCATGATGATAGGCAGATGTTGATAGTTACCTACAACAGCCAGTTGCTTAACATTGTATCGCTGAGTCTTATCAACCAATCGTTACCTATTAAGTCATTATGTGATTTCTTATAAATCCCAACTAAGCAACACTCGTTTCATAGCAACTGCCTGTTTCTGTAAATTAGTGCTGCTTAGATTGGCAAATGCATAACAGAGACGTCGGAGCAGTGGCTTAAATGTAGATTTATTACGAGGATTGTTCAACAGAAACATGTTTAGAAGCTGTAAAGCATTTTTTTATTCAACGATTTTAAAAGAAGTCTTCATTTACTATAAGGCATGAGTCCCACAGTTCCACTGATCTGTAGATTCCCTGGTGAACAATTCGCTAACAGCAAACTCTACCTCAGCGTCTGATGTGAACCGCCGTCCATTTAGTGATTTTTTTAATGGGCCAAGAACATGATAATCGCTCAGGGACAACTCGGGACTGTAAGGTGGATGTTGTAAGACTTCCCACTTCATACGACCAAGCAGATCTTGAATCGTCTGGAATACATGGGTCGAGCATTATCATGTAGAAGAATGAAACCATTTGTGAACTTCTCGGGACGTTTATTCTCGATGTGACCCGTAAGCGTTTTAAGCTGTCTGCATATCGCCTAGTGTTGATGTTGACACCAGGTTCTTTAAAATCTAAGAGCAGCACACCCTGATAATCAAAGAATACGGTCACCATTACTTTTCCTGCAGAAGGTTGAGACCGAAATTTTTTCGCCTTCGGAGATTATGAATGCTTCCACTGCATACTCTGACGTTTGGATTCTGGTTCGTAGTGATAACACCAAGACGCATCACCGGCAACAATTTGGTGTAGAAAGGCATTACCTTGTTGTTGATAGCGCATCAAATGCTGTAATGATAAGGCCGAACGCAAATGTTTCTGCTCATCAGTAAGCAGTCGTGGAATCCACTGAGCAGCAACTTTGTGATAGCCAAGACTATGAATGATGGAATGAACAGTTCCCACGCTGATGCTCAACATTTGAGAAAGTTCTCTAACTTTGATGAGCCTATTTGCGCGTAAAGCAGTTTCCAGTTGTCTCACATTTTCATCTGATTCTGCAACACGTGCAGGTCCGGGACGGAACAAATCTTAAGTGGGATTCTCTTTGGAATCTTAAGTGGAATCTTTGCCGAAATTTATTGCACCATTCAACCACTGCTGTATGAGAATAACTATAGTCACCATATACACCTTTCATTCTCGTATAAATTTCCATTGGCTGACGCTCCTCAGGTGCCAAAAACTGAATATCGGCACGCAGATTATCTTTGGCCATCAACCCAGTCACAACGCTTAGAAAAGAGCAAACTACAAATATTTTTGACAGACGCGTCATTAGTCCTAAAACAGACAATATAAACAAATGAATTTCGTTGGCGACAAAGTCACGGCTGCGCAGATCAAACGTGTTTCTATTGAACAATCCTCGTATACATGATGTTACTTGTAAGATGAAAAACTATGCTAATCAGAATCAACAGAAGAGGCGTTAAGTAGGGAAATATCGGTATGGAGAACCATACATGACTTCCATATTCTAAGATTTATATTTAAATCTTAATATCGCCTGCCAAGCGCGATATATTTTCTCTTATACATTATTTACATTAAAATGAAAAAATTTTAATTTTATTGCTTGGCAATAAACCAACCATTGTTTGAAAAAGTTTAAATAAATTTTCAAGTACTTTACTCTTGTTAAAACGTAAAAGGTTGCAGGTAAACTACCCCTTCCCCTTAACCGATCTTCACCAAACTCGAAAGTCCTTGAGACCTCTACAATTGAGGGACGTATGCAAAAAAGTATTTGATTCTGTTTGAATTTGCGGCTGTTATCGTTTGCCATAGAAAATACGCTTGATAAAAAAATGTTGCAGGTAAACTACCCCTTCCCCTTAACCGATCTTCACCAAAAACAATAAGTCTTGAGTACTCTACAAATCAGGCCTGTATGCAAAACATTATTTGATTCTGTTTGAATTTGCGGCTGTTATCGTTTGCCATAGAAAATACCCTTGTCAAAAAAATGTTGCAGGTAAACTACCCCTTTCCCTCAACCGATCTTCACCAAAAACAACAGGTCTTGAGAACTCTACAATTTAGGGCTGTATACAAATAATCTTTTGATTCTGTTTGAATTTGCGGCTGTTATCGTTTGCCATAGGAAATACCCTTGTTAAAACATAAAACGTTACAGGTAAACTACCCCTTTCCCTTAACCGATCTTCACCAAAAACAATAGGTCTTGAGAACTCTACAATTCAGGGCTGTATGCGGAACATTATTTGATTCTGTTTGAATTTGCGGCTGTTATCGTTTGCCAAAAAAAAAATTTCCCTTGATAAAAAAAACCGTTGCAGGTAAACTACCCCTTTCCCTCAACCGATCTTCACCAAAAAAAATAGGTCGCGAGTACTCTACAAATCAGGGCTGTATGCAAAAAATTATTTGATTCTGTTTGAATTTGCGGCAGTTATCGTTTGCCATAGAAAAAAAATCTACAGACAGACACACACACAGACAGACACACAGACACACACACACAGAGACACTTTTCGGAAAACGACTTTTTTTCATGTTTTGAGTGTAGTAGAATCAGAATCTGCAATAATCTCGAACACGATTTTTTTTGCCATCACCATACTTCCATTCCTTAAGGAATATGGAAGTAAAAAGGCAATTGGACTTGTGATTGGGATGGGAGAAGCTATTTCCACACTCAGTTTAGATAAAGTATTCGGCAAAGACTACATTTATAAAATTATAGGAACAAGAATGTAAGAACGTAGTTTGAATTTGGTTAATCCTAACCAAATAACGAATTTGATTTTGAATATGTTGGTTCAAATAACACCGTAATACACACTATTGGGCAATATGACAGTCTGGATGAGATAGGCGGGCCTTAGTCAGTATCATCTCGACATTTACACGAGAACACCCAAAACAACACCAGCCCCCAGCGTGTAGTTCGTTACTGAAGATTAGTTTCTCTCAGGTGATTTTGTGGAGTGATCTGTACCGTGGCTTGAGGTCACAACACACCATGAACTAAACGCTTGAGCGAAGGTGAGATGAAATGATCGTGTATGTCATAGTAGTGATAACTATATTTCGAATTAAAGTGCTTCCAATATGACATATATAAAGAAATTTAAAATATTCATTACAGCCGATGACCAAACGGTTATAAAAAAAATTGTTCGTAACAGCATGCAAGTCAGCATAAATGTTTGTCTACTAAACACAATCAAAGGTCAATTGTCATTAGGTCACAAATTTCATTACAACACGATTTATTATTTGATAATGTCATTTCTTCAAGAAAAAGTAGAGGGAGAAAAAATAGTATTCTTTCATCGAAAACGACGTAGTATTAAGATTTGATCGACATATTGTTATTGAAAGATGATACGTATTTCTTTAGAGTCTTCAGTGTCACATCGTGGATTGAGTGTAGAGTGTGGAAACAATTTTGTTAAAAAGTGCTTTTTGACTAAAGAATAATGAATTTTCGACTACTCAAATTTAAATCTTACGCACAAATCGGAGGAAAAGGAATCTATTGAACATTTGATTACAAGGAGCCGGGTAGTTAGTAGAATTCCATGAATTATTATGTTACTTTCTATTAAATATCTAACGGACATTTTCTTGCATTGATTTATTGTATTATCTTTCTTGAAAGTTTGAAACATGCAGACGTAACTTTTCATTTTATTAATCTTGTGATACAAATTTAATTCAGTTCTTGTTATGTCGTCATTAGAAGTGTAATAAAGCCATAGAAATTGTTCTTACATTCCTCTTACATTCCATTCCTTGCAATTTTGTTTTTGTAATCCTTGTTGAAAGAATGTCTACTCAGTTTAAGCATTGCAGAGACATTGAGAAAATTGAATTTAAAGTCATATTAACTACTATATTTTGATGTCATTGTTCTTCACATGTGTTTTTTATACAAAACAAATCTTTGTTCTTTGCCCTTTTAGTGTTCGATAAACTATAGAGGCCTATGTAGAAACGTTTAGGATACATTATAGCAATCAGTAGCCAATACCCAAGTCATGTTCATTTCATGTACAGTACAGTTACTTTGTCAGATGTAAAGTAGCGACGGTAGGACAAACTGTTTTTTGAAATGGCCGGTGAGTTATATAAGTAGATTTTGGAGAGAGATTAAGAGAAGAATAGCTCTAGAAAAGCGGACGTTTCAGAACAAAAGGAATTTACTTACAAATAATTACTCAAGTATGGAGGTAAGGAAAAGGTTCGAAAAAAATTTGTGTGGAGTGTCTTAACTTATCGTTGTAAGGCGTGGACTCTCTGCAAAATAGAAAGGAGGAAGGGAGGAAGCTGGAAGGAATGGAAATGTGGGTCTGGAGGAGAAGGACGAGGCGAGTTGGATGTATAAGAAAAGTAATGAGCAAGTTTTCGAAGAAGTGAACGAAGATAGATCACTTTTAAAACTGATTGGAAAAATTTGAAAACTGATTGGCACTATTGATCGGGCACGTGTTACTACACAATCAATTCTTAATTAATATTTTTGATGGAAAGGTGTTGGGCGAAACCAAGAGGGCAGCCAAGAGCAGCATTCTTCAGAGAAATGGAAAAGGAGATGAACTTCCAATCGTACTGCGATTAAAAAAGACCACACTATTGGTGAGGAAGAGGAGGCTAACTTGACAAGGCATGGTCTTCAGATGATGATGATGATGGTGTCTTTATATTCGCAAATGGGCAGGATACGCAAATAAATTATTAGAACAAATTTAACGCAATGTTAGAATTTTTTAAATTATAAATAAATTTTATTTTTATTATCTTTATCAATGCACTAGTTAAATCTCATTTGCCTTTATTAACGAATGAATGTAAGAGAAATATAAAAAAACACCTAGGAGAAAGAATAACAGTAAAATCAGTGTCATGTGTACAAAGTTTTAAAACTCGGAAAAACGTAGACCTTTAATTAATTGAAATTTTTCAGTATTTACCATTTCTGCTGTATCTTGATGGTCAGGACAAGAATATTCACCTCAAGTACTACTTCTATTATTCTAGGTTAACTTTTCATCGAGATTAGAATCTCACCTTGAGCAATATTGTTTCATTCATCGTTACACATTACCGCCTAAGTATTTAATGTTAGCAGGTTTATGTTGTTGAACACGATTTTAAGTATATTCTAAACATGCTCAATAGGTTTCACAGCTTGCCTTCTTGGTGGCCAATTCAATTCTGTTGATGCCAAGTTCATTAAGATATATTATAACACCTCTAACAATACGAGAACATGTAGGGTCGTACATAAGAAGGCTGACAGTGACTTACGTAAGGATCTACGGTTCTAAGAAACACCGTCCTAAACGACTATCGATCATACTCCTCCAAACAGAAGTTTACTTGTAACATTGCAGCTGAAAAACGTTAACAGAAATTGATATTAGTTGCACGATGGTTAATTGAAAATGCTCATGAACAAAGCGAAGCTTTTGGTAACCTGTGCTGCACAGTGAGTAGCGGTTCTTTGTAGTTATTCAGCCACTTCGGTAGGTATTCGGCCTATCTTCTCGTCAGATATACCCACAACTGTTTATTTAGTTTTAATTTTCCGCTTTTACAGCTACGACTTATACGACACGGATGATTTTGTCCTCGTCTTTTCGAATGAGAATCAGTCTCTTCCGACCGTTATATCATTCGACTGATTGTCAAAAGATGGTATGAGTGATAATGCGCGTGGCTGACGACATACACACAGTTTAATGTCTAAAATAGATCCAGATAAAGTAAATATATCTCGAGCGTACATGTTATATAACTATATTAATAAAATTCGTAAAGAAAAGGAATAGGATGTCCATTATTGGGGCGGCTATTCCCTGAATATCAGTTACCTGAGTGCTAGGAAATTTATTTTACTTGAAATCGAAGTGATATGATGTTTAAAATCAAAATGTTCTATACACAGATTGCTGATATGATGTTTAAAATAAAAATGTTCTACACACAGATTGCTAAAAATATGTAATCTCAATTTCTTTACTTTGTAATATAACATAAAATAAAGTATATTGTTTGTTATTCGTATGTCGTTTATTAAAAACAAAACGGTAGAATACGTACTTTCGTTGTGTAGTACGTAACGTATATACGTCTATAAACATGTGTCGTCTGCTGTTACAGAGTGTGCATTTCCTATTGAATACGTATTCTACATTAACAGTTTTAGTTTTAAGATGGCAAAAACCATGCAGTTTTCTCTCTCCCTAAAATGATTCATATTCCTAACTAAACCTATCCTTATTCTCTCTTCCTAACTAAAAATTTTCATAAGTATAAAGCGACTAAAAAAATATCATAACAGATTCTTCATATGTAATCGAGAACAATAAAACTGTTTACATTATTACATATCGGACGTTCAAAAATATAGTCAATACTGAAATGTGTGACGTGCCTTTATAGTGTTGAAAGCTGAGCCTAAAAAATCTAAACAGCATGGGCCATGAAACATTAGTAAATAAAAGTCAAGAAAAGGCGAAGGCAACCAATCAGTAGACCATTATTAAGTAAAGACGTAATTGGCCGAGAATTTACAAGGGATTACAGATTTTACAGCTACGGCAGTTTTTGTTAAAAACCTTTAACAAATGTTTTAAAGTTGTTTTGACCTTTTTGTAAACAAAAATCTAAGAAAATTACATTTATGAAAATCAGGTATTAAAGTGGGTATCTATAATCAACTGATTCATATATTTCAGGCATATCTAATAAATAATTTTAGTTAATTAATGAATACGGAAATGTGTTTCACATTTTGTATAACTGTAACGAAATCTAGTTATTCTTGAAAGTGTTAAGCAGTAAAATTTAAATGTCTCAACATAAGGAAACGCTCAAGATCTTATAGCCTATATTATGTTACGCTAATTAAGGCCTTTAGTATTGTTATGGGGTATTGTAACTAATTTGCAAAAATTGCTTTTCTTGAAGTAATCGAGAAAACAAAGAAATAGAAGTGTCAAAGGTGTCATCGTACTTCCTTTTAACTATCCGAATCCTTCTTGTACTGAAACAAATATCTTAATAGAGTGACATGGCGACATCTGTCCCTTAAGTAAAATTTTAGTAAAAGAAATAAAGAAAATCAAAAAAATGAAAGAATGTCCCTGTCCAACATCTTTCGGAAGAGTGGGCAGTCTGTATAAATATATTTTTTTCTCCACCAAATCTGACGCCTAGTTTACAACTCTGGACGACTTAGGCATCTGGATATCATTCTCCAAAATTTAAATAGTAAAATCACTTAGACGGCTGTTACTTGGTGAAAATGAAAATAATTTATGAAACGTATCAAGGATACTGATTTAGAAGATTTAATTTGTTTGGTATCAGCTGCGCGGATTAGAGTTTCGAGTCGACAATGGTAAATATTATTTGGGAAAACTGCTCTAACAGGGTACCATAGAAGATAATTACAACCACATTAATTGCCAAAAGGGAGCGATCTTTGAAGTGGGACCATTTATGTATCAGGTAGGAGAATTGAAAAGTAGGAAAGCTTCAAGCTTTGCTTACTATTGCTGTCACGAAGACGGAGAGATCAAAGGAATGCTGAGGTAAAATAGGCAAACACTCACGTAAGACGAAAAGATGCTAGTCGAAGGACAGAATCAAATCGTAGTATAAAAGCAAGTAGTATAAAAGCAAGTTTGTTAACCCAAGAAATTCTACTACTGTGGAGAGCTGAAGACACGTTTCAGCTCTCCCTGATAAACTCTGCCAGGCACAGACAGGACAACACCGTCATATTGACAGTCATTATACTAAAATATCTGTATATTAACAAAAAATTCTAACCTATTTTATTGGATCAGTACAACGACTCTTTGTATCTCAATTGACAAATCTCGGATTCTACAGCCACAGTAAGGGTAAACAAACAAGCACCCTTGTTTATAGAATATCGCGTTTCATTACCTGTTGATGGGTGAGTGATACCAGATTATCACATAGTACGTGACGTCAGAGTAATGGCTGACTGTCACAAACTCATACCGATTTAAACATGTTTGGAAACAGATTCGGTGATATCTGAAAATCTACAAGTTATTGGATATCCTGGGCCAGCATACGTTATAATCAGACGTGGAAAGCAGAGGTCATCTTCTTCCAATACATCTGTGAAACGTTCTTAATATTAATGAGTTTCAAACATTTTTAGAATAGAGAATCATGTTATGATTATGACTATAGATGGGAGGCCGGATAAAAATGCACTATAGGTCTATCAGGAAGTGGTGTTTTCGCTGTGTGGCTCTTCAACACTTAGATTTTTAGAAATTTTCTTCGCTTCAAATGACCAGGACGAAGTGGTTTGAATAAATCTGATCATAGATTGGTAATGTTAAGCCGGGAGTTAAACCGCCTAACGTCTTTGATGTTTAATTCATTGTCCAATGCTACTTCCTGTTAAAATCTACAGACTCCTATTCAAAACCTACACTTAATTAAAAGATTTTTGAAAATAATTTGGTAAAAATATAATAAAATTAAGGAAATTTTTCGTAAACACAATAATGTGGGGTCCGACGACTGTTTATTTTTGCTTCCATTTGGTGAGAGGCGGTATAAAATGACTAAAAATATGGCTACGTAATATGTCAACAATCCCAATGATAAAAGCTAATTGAAGATTTAAAAAGGGCAAACGATTTTAAAAGATGGTACTGATTGACTGCCACGAAGTGATATCGGCTTTCGGGTTATATCGGATAACTATATTATGATTAAAATTTAATTGGCATTTTAAAAAAAATCAGAGATAAATTCGATGAGAACGAAGAAAACAACAACCCTTCTATGCATCAACAATGTTATTGTCAAAATAACAATGCATTTTACTTATTTGATAACAATTCCAATTGTAGAACAACATAAAAAAATGTGTCAATTTCAGTCATAATTATAAAACTACATCGTGTTTGGTGACTACCAAGTCGCATTACTTAGGCGAAGGAAATTTTGTGATATTTTCTTATGAGTTTCTAAGTGCAGTTAATCGTGTTATTTTCTACATTAAAAATTCAAACTTTGCTACTTTTTTGTTGGAATGCAGGTTTAAAAAATAAGCTATATACCCAAGCTATATGGATAGAGAACTTGGGTAGGTTATTGTACCCTATACCCCTTAGAAAAAGTTCAGGCTAGGAAAAACTTATTAAAGATACGTTTGCTCCACATTTCATGCTATATGGTGCGACCAGCGCGCCTTATTATGTTGTTGTTGTTATTTGCGAATAGAGGACTAACTATTGCTGTTCGATACACTTTGACAATACAGGAATAATGATAGAGTTAAATACATCTGAGGAAAATTAATGTTGAATCGATAAGCATTATAGCGAGCACAGGTTTCTCACGATAGCTTAAAAAACCTTTAAGACAGATTTGTGTAAGATTTGTAAGAAAATGTTATTTTGTTAATTTAATATTAACGTCTTACTTCCTAACAACTGTTTGTAGTAAAATAGGTTTATGAGGGCCCTGTAATAACATGCATCAGGAAATCGCCAGAATCACCTCTTCAATTAGAAGAGTGAAAAGACGTGGACATGAGATTAACAAATCTGTAACACAGCATGTAACATTTACTTTACGAAAACAGCAATGTCAAATATGTATTATAAATAATATGGAAATTCTTAGACCATCTTTAGTTAAGAGCTTAGGAGTTTATCTTGAATAAACTTATTCGGAGGGAATGTATCAAAAAAAGCGTAAGCAGACTGACTTAAAGATGGAAGAATAATGTTGACTACTTGGTAGAAAATCTAAACACTTGTTAGGAAACAAACTCCTTCTATTCAAAGGTGCAATAAGGACTATTCGGTACAGAATTATGGAGTTGCGCGAATAAAACTAGCATTGCCATTTTTCAATGTGCACAATCGAAAATCCTTCGTACAGTAATCGTTGCGCCAAGGTATATCGCTAACCATAGTCTACATCTAGATGTCTGAATACCAATCGCCCAAAGAAGCATTTAACGAAGCAGTAAACATCATACAAAGTTAGAAACGCACGGCTGTCCTCTAATCCAACCACTTGTGCAAGAGGATCATATCATAAGATTAAAAAGAAATTGGCAATTGGGTAATAGACTCGAAATAGGGTAGGCCTAAAAGAGGTCTCCTTACTGGAGAAGTCTCTTCACGCCAGAAGATGCACTTTTAATGCAGTTCCTAAACCAGCAAAGTAGCTTATACGATTTATTGCAATTTCTTATTACAATTATAAATGGCGTATTTATGTAAATAAATAAACAGTGGTTAATATTTAGTAATTTTAATTTTGTTTAATAATTAACGTTGCCACTTTCATAAATATGCCAATAAGTAAAAGGAAATTAATTCACTAATACACAAAACAAATTATGACTTACGTAAAATACCTAAATATTCAATGTGCAAGACTTGTGAAAGCAAATTTTTAAATGTTCGAACAGGAAAATGGAGACAAAACCTAAGAACATAAAAAATCTAAACGGATTTTCAAAAGAAAAAAGTAAAATGCGTATGCCTAAACCATTCATAGAAATGGAAAACGTAATCATAGGAATAGATAGCTGTGGATTACCGCCAGATTATAGGATTCAGAAAATTGTTATAAATGCCGTTGGTACGTTTGTGTTTGTTTAATCAAAAAGAAGGCACTGGGCTGTTCCAAAATTATTTGAATTATATTACAAGAAGCAACTTAAATTAAATTTGGAATAAATTATACTGCTGTGAACTATCTGTGTTATGACTGCTGTAAGATGTCATGAGCTTTTTTATGTATCGATATTTATGTTTTTAAGTGTGCGGATAACAATCATTAGACGCCTTGCGTAGTACACAAGTCAATTAAAAAATGCGCACTACGCAAATCTGTGTCTTGTCGTTTAACATAGCTTACTAACATCACACTTCATTTTTACGTATGTGCTATCGATTGGTTTTAGTGTCAGAATTAAATTTTGCTTTGGTAAAATAAAACTTAATAACAATGTATATGTATACTTCAGTAAGATAATGGAGATATTTATTTCCACTGTAGGCAGTAGTGATTATATAGCCCATGGGTCTTTGGAATAATCTTTTGATATTTTTCTTTTAGTTTTACATATAATATGACGTTAAATTTGTCGCAACAACCATTTTTTTAAATTTTATCAGATTATTAATTACATAAATTTATTTATAAAGAATAATTTTCCGTATTTTACTAAAGTAAATTATACAACTCAAGCTTTCACTCTTTTGTTTTTACATTTTAAATATCTTATATATTTACATTTTCTAAATGCACCCTAACTGCTTTCACCAAGCTCATCGATTACATAACATATTTGTTAAGTGAGTCTAAATTCGTCTTGCGATGTTTTTATTTAGGATTGCATGTATTGTGTACCCATAATTATACGTGTTTCTCTTATAAGCTAAAGGAATTACAGTAGTTCTTACACAATGTAAATTATGTGAGTGAATTTTTTGTTGACAGAAGAATCTTTCAGTTATTTAATTTTAGATAATTGACGTAACTTCTGGTGGATCAGGGGGACCAATTGCCTCCCAGAGCCATTAAACTTTTCAGTGAAATTCCATGAACTCTTAATTTCTAAGGCGTGTTTAAAATAAGGCTTATAAATAATTGTATAACTAATTATGTGGGGAGAATCAGAAATATCTCTTTTATCCTGAGGAGAACGGGGAGTCCAACCTTCAAGCTTGTCCTATGTCTACCCAGATTCTAGTCTAATCCCCCCTCCCCAGGAGCAGTTCCTAGTTACTCTACCGATTAACTTATAATTCTGTGAAATGTACGTAAGGTAGAAATACAATAACATAATTTAATAAAATTTTATTTGCAGAAACATTTATTATTTGAATACATGTTTATTATATAAAAAACCTGCAAGAAATATTGCAAGTATATAGTTACCTAGAAAACACATACACACACAATTGTGACAAAAAATCCAATTTCTCCACATATGCAATAAAGACAGCACATGAATTCCCATACATAGACATAACCAACATGACACTAATAAAACACATAACACACAAAGGCGCAATAATATACATATGGGAAAATTTATAAATGTACAAACACAAAACACAAAAATAACTAATACCTGAACAAATACAAATCAACACAAAACACGAAACAATTTTCAGAATACTCAACATTGAAAACACCCAAAAAACAAATATATACAACACAATCACACACAATAGTAACAATTTAAAATAACAAAAACTAACAGGAAACCATAGCAACAACCTACTGGAACACAAGTAGACCTACTCAATAAGATCCAAAGGTAGCTGAGGATGATAAAAATAGGATTCCTGAAACATGTTACAAATAAGGCATCAAGATTTTTCGATCTTGAGATTGAAAAAGACGCAAATATTAAGTATATAACACACACACACACACACACACACACACACACACACACATCATTTCTTTATATGTAACTCGACGAATTTCTTGAATTATTATTATATAATACTATACAGGGTGATTCAAAATTGCACGCAATCTCTCGGGTCCTGATTCTATAGCTAAAAATAGGAAAAAATTCATATAAACATAGGTCCGAAAACGATTCTTTAGCGAATTACGGCTCGCGATCCAGTTCGTCCTGATTTCTGCTCCCACGGTAAAATGACGCCATACTGAAATTCTTGGGATATAAAGTGAAGGATAAATTTGATGGTTTCTTATTGTTTCTGATCTGAGAAACTGAATAAAAGTAGCCCCAGAGCTCTACTTTATTAGTTTTTAAGACAAACTGTGTAAAATACAGAAAATTGGTGTCGAAAAAACGCGCATTTTTAGATTTGGGATAAAGTAACATCGTTAATTTGTCTACAAACAAATACAAATTTCTAACTAACTTTGTAGAGAATTTAATTCTGAGAAAAGTGATGTGTATAAAGTCTATTAAAAGTAAATACAAATTTGAAAAATTCGCCATAATGTTTCTTTACAAACGTAATTCATTACACATATTTAAGACAATATATATTGTTTTAACTCTTTATATCGATCAAATTAGTTTGTGTCCTTCACAAGCGATTGTTCTATAGTGTTTGTGATATGTAGTTTCACTGTTTCTGTTCTTTTTAAGTTTATAATCTTTAAATATGGGAAGCTTGTGTTTGGCCTAAACAAAATTGCATGTATAGGAAAGGTCTCACCAAACTGGTCGTTGATTCTTTCAATGTTAGTTCGTTATCTTCTTTAAGTACTCTTCAATATAATCAGTTTGTATAATATCAATTACTATTCTTGCTATTTTGATTTTTTCTCAGCTTATTCAAATATAATATATTATTTCCATTATAAACTGTTACAGTCAATTAACATGATCTTGCTTTTCATTAATTCTAATAATGGACTCCCTTCTTCTCTATATTTGCTTTTACAGATTTACTTCATAAAGCTCTTGGCTTTACTATGTATACGAGTGGGTCTCAGGGTCGTTTTACCCCTTTATAATAAATATAATTTATTATAATCTTGCATTTTCTTGTTACTTTTTCACATAATTAATCTTTATAGACCAAACCCACTAATTTAAAATATTATAAGTGTTGCTTAAGTTTATTTTGATGTTCAAATTATAACTTTATACAATTTATGTGTCACTCACAGTTAATGCTATAAAAGGTCTATATTCCTTCATAATTTTTTTACATCACTAAAACTGGATCACTTTGCACTGTTTAGTAATTAATCACTGTTATTTTATGTATTTCACGTTACGTTGTTTATAATTATTACATTAAAAACATTGGTCTATTTTTTATAATAACACTAATCACTGATTAATTACAATGCCTGTCTTAGGTGCGCAGACCTCTACATATTTCTTTATATTAATACATTAACAGTTGTTCTCTTATTAACTACTAACACATTAAAACTTCCCAATACAAGTTTCCCATTTACAATGTATTCTATCTACACAGTAAATCTATGTGATCTCTTCTACTGGGTAGTGTATGTCATAGCGGTTAAATCTTGTCATTGTGACTTATTCAGTTAGTTAATGAGTTATATATCATTTCTTTTCATGTACCTAATATAATGTTTCCTATTCATGATACTCTATTCTTTAAACTATTATGTTCTCCTAAATAATTATGTTTTATTATCTTCACCTGATTTTCAGAATATTATTCAGTTTTTCAACATTTTTTTTTAACACGATGCTAAAATTTTGTTACTTATAAAATTTTGTATTTATAAGAATTATTGCGTTACAAGAATGTGGACGTAAACTTGTGCTTAGGCAGAAAAATAACGAAAGAAGTAGGCTTAGTAATGAATAAATTTATTGATATATACCGGTTTCCTATTCATGATTCTCTATTCTTTAAACTATTATGTTTTCCTAAATAATTATGTTTTATTATCTTCACCTGATTTTCAGAATTTTATTCAGCTTTTCAACATTTTTTTTTAACACGATGCTAAAATTTTGTTACTTATAAAATTTTGTATTTATAAGAATTATTGCGTTACAAGAATGTGGACGTAAACTTGTGCTTAGGCAGAAAAATAACGAAAGAAGTAGGCTTAGTAATGAATAAATTTATTGATATATACCGGTTTCCTATTCATGATTCTCTATTCTTTAAACTATTATGTTTTCCTAAATAATTATGTTTTATTATCTTCACCTGATTTTCAGAATTTTATTCAGCTTTTCAACATTTTTTTTTAACACGATGCTAAAATTTTGTTACTTATAAAATTTTGTATTTATAAGAATGATTGCGTTATAAGAATGTGGACGTAAACTTGTGCTTAGGCAGAAACATAACGAAAGAAGTAGGCTTAGTAATGAATAAATTTATTGATATATACCGGTAGTTTATAGGATTGTTTTAGGTGATGCAAAATTTGCATGTGGATACACGAGTGGACCCACTAACTATTGGTACTTAGCC
This sequence comes from Magicicada septendecula, assembly GCA_034769895.1. NCBI lineage: Eukaryota > Metazoa > Arthropoda > Insecta > Hemiptera > Cicadidae > Magicicada > Magicicada septendecula. The sequence continues at coordinate 266,894,891 of CM068371.1, forward strand.
ATTAATTTCCAATTTAATTATTCTAAATAAACATCATTATAACTGAACAGACCAATTATTTCCAAACAAGTTCTCCTGTGCAGTATTAATTAGAATATTTATTAATAATTAACAACGAGGGCGGTAAGCCGTGAACGAGGCAGACATAAAAGGAAACATAAACCTGAGTCCGATAATGGAATGTCCAGCTATGCAAATTCTACTAAATTATCCTATATCACAATAATTTATACAAGTATTAGTGAATATGGAAATTGTTTTTATTATTTATTATTTATATTTTTTATTATTATTAGTTTTTACTAAAACAATTAGAAAATTCGTGTGACGCATGGGCGCTGTCATTGTATTAAGCTACGTCAACGCTTTGAAATGTTTCCATTTTTATTTTGGTTCAAAATAAAAAGAGCTGTATTCTCAAACAATGTAATGGTAATCAACTGTTTAGTGATTATTATGTATTTTATTGTATTAAAAAGTAACTATAAGTTGTTTTTTTATAAAAAATATGTACAGGCTAGTAAAGTCATCAGTAATCTTTCTCTAAAAACGAAAAAAGGAAAAAAATTGGCATCACTTACGTAATTTGGGAAAAATAAGTACTACTAAACATTGAAACAGATTTGATCCTAAATTATAAGAACTTCTAGACCTTGATTCTCTTCTACTTTTGTTTTTTGTCCGGGTCATGCAGGTATTGAAGGTGACGAACAAGATGACGCTGCGGACAGCCTGCGAGTCGATGCGATTGCCATGCGATTCGATGACGTGCTAGCTACCAAAAATATCATTATTAATATGTGGTAACAGACGTGGATCGCACGGCAGATCAAACTTTCTGCCGTGAAACAGAGCTTCCGTAAATGGTAAATAGTAGGTAATTGTAGTTGTCGTCAAGAAGGTTGCGTCACCAGACTGCGCATTGGGCACACGAACTTGAAGTCTTCGTACCTCCTACAAGAACAAGGACGACTTTAGCTGCTGAACCCTCTAAACTTAGAAAAGAAAAAACAAAGCAGGAAGCCGAGCTTGCGAAAGCTAGCTTCTGTACACAATGCTGGGGCCCGTTGTGCACAGATACTAGCCCGGTACAAATCTTATACTGTGAAGCAGGAATGACGTCATTACATCTCCGACGTCAATTAATGTTGTTGAGATATGAGCTAAACGTTCAGCACTACCGAGAATACGTGAACCACGTGTTGATTGCGGTCTATACTCTGATGGTTCGAAGACGGAGAACGGAGTGGGTAGTGCGTAGTGCGTTTGTCATCGAAGGCGCCTCCGACTCCTGAACAATGCCCAAACCGGAGAGCGGTGTGGTGTGGGAAGATCTTCGTTACTGTGAATACCGAGGTGAGAGAAAATTGTTAATTGTACGGATTCACTTATATCTAACTGCCTTAGACCACCCGGGCACCGTGGATCCCTTATTACAACAGCTAATAGCACTATGCCATGCGTTAACGACCTTGGTCCATCACTTAATTTTGTTTGCTGCCCGGGTTATGTGGGTATTGAAGGTAATGAAGAAGCTGACGCTGCGACGATACACGCAGCAGACACCCCACCAGTTGATGCAATTCCCATACGACCTGACGACGGAAAAGTAGTTGCTATAACTGACCCTTATTACTGTGTGGCAGCAGATGTGGAACGAACGGCAGAGTGAACTTTCTGCCAGAGAACAGAGCGTCTGTAATTGGCATGTGATCGCAAACAAGTCTGCATCACCACACTGCGCATTGGGCACACTAATTTGATGTCTTCGTACCTCCTACTGGGGCAAGAACGACCCGTCAGTACTTATGGCGGAGCACTTACAGTGAAACATATAATAAAAGACTGTAGTGCTCTTGCTGACGTGTGACGAAGATGGAGAGTAAAAGAACAAAGGTGAACTAGGAAAAGAACAATTAGCGATGGACAGAGAGCAACAGCGTTACTGTATCGACTCTGAAAACTTTGTTTTACGTCTTAGTATTTACGAATTTCCATTTTCATTGAGTAACTAGAATACATGTGGGAACCGAACATACAGTCGAGAAACACTTCTGGTCGACGTCATTGGGCTAAATGTCTTATCTGTCAAGCCCTCACAACATAAAAACTTACAAAAACAACAAAAACAACAATAACAATAATAACAATAATAATAATAATAGCTTCCTTTTGTACCATAGAAACAGATCAGGGCACCCATTGTAACTCCAGGATATTATTCCAGGTACTCACTTTCACAGGCTGAGTCGACCTGTAGAATTATAATTTGTATGCTTTAGTTTCTGTTAGTTGCAAATAAACAGTTTATGTTAGCTTGAAATATAGCAATTATTTACAAAAATTACATTTTACCTAAATAAACTACATTGTTTATACAAAAATTTACATTAGATACAATTAACACTGAATTTTGTTCCAGATTCGTGAGAATCTTATCTTCCTTCTGAAATTAAATATACCAAAACGTTTTCGCGCATAATGTGAAACTTGTTCACTTTTTATGTCACTTGTAAATTATACCTAATTCTGACAAAAATTTATAGTCAGCCAGCTAACTTTGAAAAACAGAAACGTATGTACACATATTGAAAAGAAAATGCTTATGATAACTTTTTCCTGCAATAATATATTGTTAATTACACAATGTGGCAAGTTGACTAATATTTGCGTTAAGTTTGTGAAACCTTGAAGTTTGGGTCAAATTTGCAGTTTAGGAAACCTTTTTGTTAAAAATTAAAATACTTAAGTGTGACAAGGATGAAAGAAAAGATTTAGTTGCTTCGTAAAACATACCCTGTATTTCTCCACTACATACATATATGTGTGACATAATAGTACAGAAAGTTGTAGAACTTTTGAACTGTACAAACATATTAACCTCTATGTGCGTGTGGAGGGGGCGCTCGGGCGTGCGCGTAAATCCACAACGTCTACACCAGGTATCATTGGAACATTGCAATGACAATTTTACCAGTTAAAGAACTTGTAGCATATTACTAGATTTTGGCCCCCGAGGGTGGGAGCCTGGGGATTTCGACACCCCGACGAGGGTGCAGAACGAGTCTATACCGCCATTCCTGGTGGCGTTGGTCTCTGCCCTCCCCACCTAACACCCGCCGCATCGGCTGGATCGGAACCGATTTACGGCGGCCTAAGGTGGGAAACCACCCCTCCCCAGTGGTCCTAGCCAAGATCATGTGCAGTGAAGCTTAGTAGCAAGTGAGGCCACCACGCGGGACGCCCCTAATTTGGTGGGAGAGGGTCGTGCAGGGTAACGACGGGTGGCTGGCTGAGCCCCACCAGGTGGGCTCTGGGCTTCGACTCAGGGGTGGTTGTGGGATGGGCTATATCGCTGATTACCGGTGGCCTTTTTCTCCTTCCGAGAACCTTACCCTTGTGCACGCTGTCTTACGAGGCGCGGGGCTATCCGATTTTCGTTGAAATCAGGACTTATATTCGGGGCAAAGCGTGCGTCCAGCGTTGGGATGCGCGGCTCGCGAGTTCGACTCGCTTGTCTGGGTAACAAAACGGCGCCTCCTCGAGGCCCCCCGGTGGGCAACGTTGTGTTTCGTGCGGAAATTCGTGTCTTCACATAATACAGCGGCTACGTCCGTTAGTCTCCTCGTGTAGAGAAGAGGGCTTCAGACCCGCTCGCAAACGTATCCGGCGGACGGAGAGCGGGGATTTTTCCCAGTTCTTGTCCCTGGTTGTTGTTCACGGGTAGTGGGTTAACGGGGATCTGGTATGGGGGCTTGCCTTCGGGGAACGGTTGAGTCGATACAATACATTACTATACTATGGATTCCGTGAAGACATCAGGTTTTTTCAGCTCGTCCTGTGACACCCTATAAGCACTTCTGATCATCATAAAATCGGGTACAGAGCCATGTGAAATGACATCTTTCAGTCAGACGGCTAAATTAATATTATGTTATCAGTTCTGTGACTTATCAAATAGACCTGATGGTAAACTATTTGGAAGCTGTTATCGCGACTTCTGGACTAGTGGAAAGTGGCAAATAAATTCAACAAAAGACAAATTTCGTCGCTTAGAAAGATTAAAAGTTTCAAAATAATCTCATTCTCAGTACTAAACTGCTGGTGTTATACTATTTCCTCGCTCGTAAATTTCCGTTGTTTTAGTTAAAAACAACACTGCTCTTTAGTTTAACACAAGCGTTTTATTTATATGAAAACCAAACGATTCGCCCATTCTACGATGAGGCACGCTCAGTGGCTCGACTGTGACCTACTCAGTTGGACCACTGAGGATGCCGCATCGTGGAATGGGCGAAACGTTTGAAGGAGTTGTGCTCGTTATTTTACGTGTTCGTTCTAGCTGCGTTCATTCACATCTTGTAACAGAATCAATGACATCTGTTATTCCCTAAGACTACTACAGACATTAGCTAAGGACAGGATCACCCGCTATAAAACATGTGGAGAAATGTACATTTTAGCAAGACAGCTGATTGATAGACACAGGGTACAGGATCGCTTTGATACCAACAGGTTGTACTTTTGTACTTCCTGGGTTTACTCGTTGAATTACTATGAACCTGTCTTTACCAAAGGCTTAAAACCTGTCGGTAAAATGTTTTAAAAACTGTTAGTTCCTAAAACAATATACGTACAAACTTTCATCTTTCCCTTGCAACCACTTCAGGTAATCTCTATTTTTCTTCCTCACTAAATTTCACAACTTCGTCATTATCACTATATATCTAAATATGTGCAAGCAAGCTATACACAGACACGTTTTACAAGCGTAAACACAGACACAAAGGCGCTCATTTACAAACTAGCTTTTTTACTTCAAAAATGTGTCGTATAATTATAGAACATGTCGCATTCAACTCAACTTACAATTTTGTAATTAATGTGTTCCGCATGGATATGAACGCGGCAGGACACCGAGCTTGTTACTAAAGTTGGCATTTTCATTTACGTTTAAATGCATTATGCTTTTTCCATTTCAAAATATTTGTTACGATACATATAAGGAAGTTTGTTCAGTGATATGGAAACATTTTTCATTAAAATTTTCAGCAAAAGCAGTGACTAAACAAACTTTAATTAAATTCTGTATGTTTTTTTAAAGTTTGAAATTCAACGTTCCTACATTAAGCGAAAACTTTTTTTAAATACAAAGCAAAGGAAATAAATAAAAAAAATGTATTTCTCATTTATACTTTACATTTAATGAGGGTAGTATGCAAAACAAACATGGTGTGCTGGATTCATTTAAATGCAAACAAGAGTTTCAATTGTTATCGAATGTAGTAAACATGGTTAGACTTTTTTTTTTGTAGTTTTCTCTCAATATTACAGTTGCAATTTTTTGATACCGATGGTTTAAAATATCATTTTATAAACTATTACAGCTAGCGTAGAAATCTCCAAAACATAGTCAGCTACTAATTTATTAAATTCAGCAAATGAAATGATTAAATATTAAACAAATCGAATTTCAGTTAATACGGTGTCAGTAGGCAGTGGAATTGATTGTTATTGTTATTAACGAAACGTGCCGTTCGTTTATTGGTATTAAGTTATCATGGATGTAGTCTAGAACCGTGAAATAACATTGCAGATAACAAATCATAATTTCTTGTTCATAGATTTAGTTATACCGTGAAAGTGAATAAATGAAAGCTTTTCAAGGATATTTTACTCTTATACACTCAAATTGAGGGAAGATTTTTAGGCTTAGTGAAAACGTATCTTTATTCCCATTTATAAAAAATGTTCTAATACACGTTACTAACATCTAAAAATACAGGAAACGTATCTTGTCTACAACTTTAGGAAATTATGTCACCAGGTTCTTCACGAAAAATGAGACCTACTTCATCGTCAGTTTAAAGCCACGCGAAGCAAGTTTGCTGGTTGTTGTGAAGCGTAAAGACACGCAAGAGAAAATCATGAATATGAGACAAACTACTTAAAAACAAACTATAAAATTTAACATTGTACTACGTTATTGCTTCGTGAATTACTAGTGTGTTGAGACCCTGATTTGTTTCACGTACTACAAAAAAAAACTAAAATTTTCACACCTCTCTAGGGAGGTTGTAAAGTTACTCTGCCCCTCAATTCTCTCCTGTATTTTTATTTCCAATTTACAATTGAAGAGCTTAGAGTCGAAGGAGATGATCTCGGTTGTTCTTGATGGTACCTATGGCCTTCCTTTATCTCATCATCCTTTGTAGCCTTCCAGTCACCGTTCTAGGTTACTACTTCATTGTATACTACTTTCGTTAGTATAGCATGTGTAAATTAATATTTTTGGACAATAAGCACTTCTAAAATTGTGTCTTTAAATTTCACATAGGTACTCTAAAACTCCACTTATCATTCATATTCGATTTTATATCTCCTACAATATTATTTACGTTTTCTATCTCATATTTTATCTCTTCACCTTCCTCAATTTCTTTTTGTACGCTTTGATATTTGTTTCAATAGCAAGTTTCTATATGTTAACTCCTAATTTCAGTACACGCACCAATTAATTCGCTCATTGAGAAAGGATTAAATTTCTTACTCCCTTCTTTTCCAGATGCTTCTCGCAGTGCAGTATTTGTCAGTTGCAATATTACTCCAAATAGTGATACACGGCAATTACTGTTTTTAAATATTCTCGTTTATTTTTTGAACGCCACATAAACTTTTCATTAAAAAAATGTATATTATGTGTCCGCAGCATTGAATCATTTATTAACAATAGCTTTACTAGGTAAATTCTTAACCTATATCACAAGTAATATAGTAGCGAAATAACACACACACACACACACACACACACACACACACACACACACACACACACACACACACACACACACACACACACACACACACACACACACACACACACACACACACACACACACACACACACACACACACACACACACACACACACACACACACACACACACACACACACACACACACACACACACACACACACACACACACACACACACACACACACACACACGCACACACATGATGGTACCTGTTCATGTTACAATAAATTTGTATTTGTATTTGTTTACGTTAACTGTAAATGTAAATAGAAAAGTTAACATCTGTTTATATTTAGTGATTCTGAAAACAATAGCTTCATCACAAAAAATTGGTTGGTGTTCATTTGATAACAGTTGAAAAAAGATTTGACAATGAGCAATTAAGTTTGATGAATGTATCTGAAAATATGTCGTACTCAGCTACATAAATATATTAAAATGTCTGCAATCCAAAGTCGCCTTAAACAAGGAAAAATATCTAAAAATGTAATCGACAATAAATTATGAATGGACTGCCAGAAACAGATTACTTCTATTTGCCTGACTGCTAATTAGATGGATGTCACATAAAAGGAATTTACTAATTTTACAATTCACAGGTTTTTTTTTGTAGGACGGATGAGTATGTAAGTACCTACAAATTGTAACCAAACGGTAATAGGTGATCATTAGTGGCACAAGAATTGGAAGTACGTAAGGCCGTAAAATTTTTTTGTCTTACTATAAAAATATTTGTTCCAATGTTATTCACATTTGGGGAAAGCTGCTAAGGGTGTATATAAAAAAATATTAATATAAGTATACAAATCCCATGTACAATACCATACTAACATAAGGATTCACTGGTTAGTAGGTAGTTACATCACTGCGACGAAATGGTGTAATATAAGTATGAAACTAAGAGAAGCAAAGACCAATTCAACAACTTACGATTCATAATTTTTTAACACCTCTCTGACTCTGAATGACCGTAGAATTAAAATTCGTTTCTATTAATTGGACAATTTATTGGTGTTTATCATAATATGTAGGAACACTCATATTACGTTAAAAAATTAGCATTTAACTTGAGACTATGTAAAAATATGTGGGTTTATGTGTGTGTGTGCTTACTCTGATTTTATAAGAACACAGTTTGTTTAATTCGTTCACGTTACTTCTTATATACTGAAGTTCTACCATGCATTTATATATATATATTAGTCACTACTTAGTTTGCCTAGTAGCATAGTGCATTCATCGTCTGTTTTCTTCTTGTTTCTTTCTTAGTTATTTCAGCTATTCCTAATATCTACAAAATACCTAAAGTATATAATGTCTTAGCTTTCAATATAAAAAAAGGGCTCCATCTGTTGTCAACCTTCGAAAAAAGTGATTTACGATATGACAGAGATTATACAAACGACACGGTACTGTAGATATTTTAGTCTATATATGCTAAAAGGGGATCTTATTTCAGACGAAATTTATACAGTTTTTACTCACAATTTTATGAATTATTTTTCAGGGGTTTTAAAGTTTAATTCTAATGGAATATGTACTACAAACAGATTTTGCATTGTCATTTTAAAGTAAAATCTATACTTCTCGTGCTTTGTACAGTGCGTTTGTAAATTGTACGTTAATAATGAACATTTTTGGAACCGTATTTCTCCTCCAAAATTTGCTGGGTTTCCGTCTGTTAAATGTTGGAGTAATCGGTATCAAATATTAAACATTTCCCAATTTGTACCCGGTACGAGCTAAATTACCGACTACTTAACAGTTAATTAAAAGCAACCTTTCGCAGTGGAAAGTAATTTAATTATACGCGTTCCTTTTCTTTAACAGACTTTAATACGAATTAAAGGGTTTTGGCACGCGTATATTTGCGAATTCACGTTACTGCTTGAACCACTTGCCGAAGATTGTAAATGATTTGTTTCTTCCGCGTTCCTTGACACCGTTTATATTCACAATAATTCCTGTTTTTGTTCAGCTTAACCCTTCGCACTCTGTTAATTAGAGAATATTTCGTGAACATACATGATTTGTTTCTAGCACCTGATATACAGCACATGTTCAAGTCTGTAATTGCTGTTTTTTAGAGCTTCATAAAAAATTACGTAAAATTTAAAAGCTATAACAATATGCCATATAGCGACGATAACTGTGTTATTCTCAGAAGTTTTTGGTCTATTGGCGAAAAACAATTTTTTTACACAAACCTACACCTGCATTCGTGCATACATTACGACGCTCTCACAGATCATTATGTTTGAACAGTGGAAACAGTACAACTGAACTCAGCGAAATTCCCATTAGAAATTTAATTTACAGTTTAGATAAAGAAAGACAAAAATAAACATTCGCACGCGAACTATTCTTCAAGCTTAATATAACAGCACATAATACGTCCAGCACGTACTTATATAACAGAAAATAAACATCACCTATTTACAATGCCGCACTAAATAATGCAAGCAAGACACCAATTACAGATGTCCGTACACAGTAATTAACAAGTGACAGCGTATTCCTTACGGAAGTTCGAGATGAACCTACCGCTTTTTGGATGTTGCATCGAGAATAATCGCATCGTTGTGGACGCTTAGAAAATAATGGAAACTATATTATTACCGGTCTTGTAGACGCCACCCAGGTTGCTTATCTCATAGGTGTAGGAATATTATATCTTAGAAAGTCTTTAAGCAAGACTAGTTCGTATTCCCTTCTGAATGGTCATCGTCGATAGGTTTCTTTTACTCATATTCAACCATTTGGAAATATCAATTTGAAAGTTTTCTTGAGGAATATGTTTTTTTCGATCGTCATACGAGATACGTTGTTTTCTCATTACATCTTGTACTACAGAATTTCGACACCCATGAATTTTACTTCCACATTTACTAAAAAAGACTTTAAATAAATACATAGGTATTTATTTACCTATGTGAAACAGAATATAATTTAGAAGTAGTAGGTCAATTCCTGCTTTGACACAAAGTAGCGACGAAGAAATGTAATGTGACAGAAAGAAGAAATTTTTTAGAATATCATTTTCAATTCTTAAAAATGGAACAGATTTACTTTCTGCTGAAAACGAGTAGGAAATTAATTGGTAAATACCAAAGAAAATTTTTGTGATTAGTAATGTGAAAGTGCGAAAGCGAAGTTACGGCCAGTAGAAACAGTCAAAAGTCAAACCTCCGCTCAACAGTCCCTGAAAGGACCAAGGCGTACCGCGCGGCTGTTGTGTGCAATGTGACGGTTGCATGGCTAGTACAACGCGCCAGCCGCTCAGTAGAAACAGTAGTAAGTCAAAAATGGTCTACAAGCGTCTAGATTCTTCTAATTATAAACACAGAAACTAACACTTCTGTTCTATAATTTTAACTGCTAGTATATAAAATATAAGCCTATATTATATTTTCAGTCAGTAGAGTTCACGTAGGATTGCAGTGTCAGTAAACATGATTAGGTTTTAATTACACAAGGCATTTTTAAATTGTGTATTTTGAATTTTGCAAGTACAGTACCATCCGAAATTTCACATTCATCTAGAATTCATAATATTTTAGTAACTTTTATTGTTGTTGTAAGGTAGTTGTGGATATTATTTGTAACAAGCAGTATTAAATAAACATCTGTTGTTGTTTTATACAGATAAGTAACTGAGTACATAAATGTTGTTAAAAGATGAAAGTTCATAGTATTTCTCTCCTCCACTTTTCGTTGAACCTCCACCATGCTTTCATTTTATTAATGATATTACTACTCAATTTGTATGCCAATTCAATTTCGTGACATGTTTTTATTGTCTTTAAAACTGCATTTGCTGCTGTTTGTTGATTATTTTTGTGGAATTATATTGTTAAGAGATAATGCGCTCGCGCGCTTTCCATACTTCTGTGCATGGTGTAAGTAAATTAAATATTATTGCAACATTCTTGTATAGGCCTATTTACCTGAATGTTGTTAGAATGTGTATTAAAGAAAACATCACGCCAATTATTTTTTAGTTACGGATATTTTTAGTACACACATTTGATGTCATTCCGAACAGTATACGATCATTTATTATTAAAACATAAATAAAGCAAATATTACAATTTTACCTCAGTCTCCTTCAAAGTAGTCCTCTTTGGACCTCACGCATTTATGTCAACGTCTCTCCAATTTTTTTAATAGGAATCTGGAAAGTTCGCTTTTGGGATCACCATCAGATGCCTTGTTGCATTTTCCTTAATTTCGTCAACGGCTGAAATACAGTTCCTTTTAAAGGTAATTTTATTAGCTTTAGAAAAAGGAAAAACTAACAGGAAGCCAAATCTAGGCTGTACAAGGTTGCGATATCTGAGATGCGATGTCTCGCCAAAAAATACGTGAAGATGGGCTGGCGCGTTGTCATTATGAAACAGCCAGTCCCCCAACTGCAGCCGTTTTCTGCGTACTCCATCTCTCAACCGGGAAGAACTGAGATATAGTAATTGTTATTTACTGTTTGTCCTGAAAGGAGCAACTAGTGATGGACAAAACATTGATTACCAAGAAACGGCGTTAATATGACCTTCAACGTGCCTTCTTCGGATGTGTTGATTCAAGCATATTCCATTGGGAAATTTGGGTTTTCTTTTCGGGGTCATAGCCGGAAACCCAAAACTCAACTCCAGTTATACAAGTTTTGAAAAAATCTGGGTCAGTTTGACAACTTCCGTCAAAATTTCCGCAACATTGGTTTGCGGAATCTCCAGATCTTCTAATAATTCTCAAATTGGCAGCCGTCGATTTCCGTTTATTGGATCCCGCACGCGTTCAACATTTTGGGGTGTTCGTCTTGTTGAAATCCACTGAGAACATAGATCACTTTAAGCAGATTCCCGGCAACGTTTAAAGCTTTTGTACCACAATGAATTCTTTCTGTGCATCATTCATTGCATTTCCAAAAACTTTCCTCTATCTCAGGTTAAACCCTTCGCGGAGGAGAGGGAAAATAACGTTTTTCTACTGAAAAAGATCTCCGGTGTGTGGCCGAAACGTTACACAATGACAGAAGAAAGCAATTGACAATGGACAAACAGCCCGGATATAAATTCTTTTATCAGTGCCTCCGGCCGTGATAGCCTACGTAATAAACCTATTGGATAATGTCTTTATTAATACAGACAAATAAGACAATACATGATGATATACACCTACAATACAGGCTGAAGACTGCTTACATTTTCAGGAACAAAACAATTTTGTTCAGTTTTTGCCTTACACTTAACTTTTATTTGTTTAATAATATAGTTTTTTTTAATTTTTCATATGCATGACAAACTCTCTTATAATATAAAGCACCAATAATCTGAATAAGTTTGAGCTCACAGCTGTCATTAGCCGTGTTGAAATATGGCCTTTAAACAAACTCCTTTTAAAATATCTTCACAAGCTAAAATAATATAGTATATTCATTAGTACTGAATCTCAGTGACTCAATTTTTGACAGTGAAAGACTATACAAAAAACTTTTTAATTTGTGAACAATTAGCAATATACATCATAAGGTTGTAATAATTTATAAAAAAAACGAAGTCAAAGGTTTTGCCTAATAGTATACTGTATAATAATCCATTTCTTTGTTTTACAAAACCTTTCTTTAAAATACTGATGGGTTAATTAACCAAAACGTAATTCACACACACAGAGACTTTACTTTCTTATGTACAAATTAAAATTCTTAGGGGTTAAATATTACAAAGTTCAAGTGTCTTATGATAGTGTGGAGTGTTAACACAAGATGATACGTATTAAAAGAAAGAACTTTTGCTTTGACAGGAAACGGATTATTTCAATAATTTTCAAACTGTAACTGCAAGAAGTGTAAATACAGCTTAAGAGTACACAGGCACAAACAAATGGACTAACAAACGCGGACGAGTAAACGCACTCATCCGCGCGCGCGCGCGCGCACACACACACACACACACAAAACTTTATATAAAATAGAGCATAATGGGAGTATATAAAACTAATTAAACGTTAATATATCATCCCCGTTTGTAGTTAAACAAAGCTTCTGTTAGAAACGTTTTCCATATAAATTGTGTTTTGATTATTGTATTTGATCGTAATATATATTTTATGTGCGTCCTATGTAATAAACTGTTATGATAATATTTTAATTCCCTTATGTAGATATAACAGTTAATTTCAGATACAACTGTGGCCAGATGACACAGGCGAATGTAGGTCAACCATGAAAAATTGTAGTGTAATACGAGGACCTGTGGATAACACACACACACACACACACACACACACACACACACACACCTGCTGCTCCTTCTGCATCTCCTCTCCACCTCTCGCGTGACTCTCTCTTTCACACTCTTTCCATCTCTCATCCTCTGTCTGTCTGTCTCTCTCTCTCTCTCTCTCTCTCTCTCTCTCTCTCTCTCTCTCTCTCTCTCTCTCTCTCTCTCTCTCTTTTCCCATCATTTATGCATGTTTTGTCAGTTATATCCTATAATCTTGTTTTAGTTATTCCTGTATCGTTTAAATGACTGAACAGCTCCTACCTCACTTAAAACCCAAATTTTGCATACTGTAAGGAAACATTTAACAGTATATGATAGAGTAATTCGATTATTGCAAGACTCAATTTAGAATCTATTGAGTTACGTATTTTCTGTAATTAATTTCATTGCAATTTACTGAAAGTTTCATGTCATAATTTTTCATTTGTAGTACTTTGTTGAAGAAGATACTACGACTTTATAAGGCATAAAATTCAAATAGTTTTGAAAAAACAAAGCTTTCTGTTATTAAGAAAAAAATGTGTATTCCATTTTTTAACATTTAAATTTTACTATGCTTAAAATTTATCTCCGTGTCTTATTCACACCGTACGTGTGTCTTTAATAACAAATCTATAGCGTATTTCGTAAAGTTTCGCCATACTTCATAAAATTATTCCTCTCATAAAAAAAACAAAGAAAATAGTTTATAGAAACATAAATCTGAAAACTCAGAAATAATTTTGTCTACAGATTTAAAAAAACATGGGTTTAAAGACAATGAATCGCATGCCTCTTAAAAAGCCGTATGAACATTTATAAAAAACTAAAAATTGTAAAAATTTACATTCGTATAAATTGGATTTTTACATCTTTAGATAAAGCTTTATTTTAAATTGTTTAAAATAAACAATCTTTCTCTAAACTTCATAGAGAATTTAATTCTGCACAATTTGGAGTAAACAAGATTGAGAAAAATAGTTACAAGGAGAAATATCTTTTATTGAAAAGATTACACAAAGATAATGGTGATTATTTGTATTTGTAAACTTTTAATCAACCAATTTCAAACCAAATTTCAAAAATCTTTAGATGTATCTGAAGTTATCTATTTTGTGTTGTTAATTTTATCTATGTAAATGTATTATTTCAGTATTTTGACTTTGATTTCAAAAAAAGGGAAAATCCGATGTAGAATATAATTTGAAACAAAGCATCTCCAGACCTGTACTTATAGGCGTATAACCGTTTCTCATTATTTCGATGTCTATAAATTATAGCAAAAGTTACTGAATTATTCTGTGTAATTAGAAATTTGTGGAATGTAAAGTTATGAAGTCAAAAAGTCATGAAACGAAAGAGGAGTCGTTGAAGTGAATCGCAACGACTTAGTGTTTAGTGTTAAGTCGCAACGACTTAAACTTAGTGTTTAAAGTAGACATTCTATAATACAACGTTCGTGTCAGTTCAGATCACTTTATGTAATTTAACTACCGCACAGAAAATTAAATATCGAGAATGCATGACAAAAGGCTACTAAAAAAGCAAGAGATAGCGAACCTAATACCAAGGAAGAAGCCAAGGAAAAGGTGGAGAGACAGCATGTAGGACCGTTATCATAGAACAGGACAGAGTCCTAACAAGGAAGTTAAAGGAGAAGAAGAAGAGACAAAAATAAATACCTACATTATTTACATAACAAATTAATTTTATGGTAATAAAAGATCAGATAAAATACATTATCAAAATTATTTTCATTTAATGTAGGTCTAATTGTTGCCTGTTAGGCAGCCTGTTAAGTAAACCAATATGAGATTAATAAACAGAGCATGTAGAATCAGGCGTACATTACGGACATAAACACAAGCAATCACATAGCGGTCTGGTGGTATAGGTTACAGTGTATTGTACGTTTCGTGTCTATTTGAGATGTGATTGCGTGTGGAGTTCTGGTTCGCCTGACTGCTGGCAAACATGTTGACAGATAATCATAGAGAAGAATAAAGTGTTTATGTAAACAAATAGAATATAAAACATATTAGGTTGCAAGGTTGCATGTACAGCCTAATATATGAAACAATAAATTTATCTTGAGTAACAAACGCGCGCACAGATTTGTTTATGTATTTCTACACATACGTGAATATAAGTGTGGTGTTTTCTTATTAGAATTTTAAAGAGTTTATGTTTCCTGTTTGGAATACAGCTTGAGGCAAATTGTGATAACCAAAGGAATTTTTATACTGTAGATTAAAGTCAAATTACGATAGTCAGTACACCTTAAAGGGCTAACTACTGAGTGGTTGCCTGTTAGCTAGGAAACCACATGTAAGTCCGTGGAGATGGAATACTCGTGTATTATGTGCTTAATAATAATTATATCTGCGTACTGAAAGCTACGTCCTGCCGCCGTAATCTTGTGAGTGTATTATTCTAACGGCTCCATACCTGAACAACGTTCAGAAGGTATTACGTTGAACATTTAATGACTTTTCGTAAGTAATCTAGAAGTTTATTTCAGGAATGCTATCGTCAATAATAGCGTCGGACTCTGTGTGTTCAATGTGCTATGTACGCTTTGTTAAATAACACTGTTTTGGGGATTTAATAGAGCATTCAATTGCTGAGCAAGCTGGACAGCCCATTTCTTCAGATGAATTGTCATAAATTATTCGAAGGTAGGAATGTCACTACTGTCGCGTATAAGATTGTGTAATACCTTTTGTGTATAGATGTGTATATTAAAAACGAACATGGAATTAGATATGTACTGAAAAGCCGGAAGTTTCACAGTTAGTCATACAGAGAGGTCAACAAGAGGACAATTGCTACAAATTGGCATGAATATATTTCGGGAACTACAGTTTTATGTAGTTTCTAAACTGCCTGGATTACCCAGTCAAGAAAAAGTTTTGGTAAATTCCTATTAAATTAATTTATTCTCCAAATTCAAAATTATATGATCAACATTTCCTTGAATTTAAGTGGTATAAACTATTTTGAATATTGTATTTAATATATGCTTCTATATTTTAATGTGATGCAATAAACGTCTTTGCATTTTTCTAACACTTCAGATTTTGCTACAGTTGTCTGTTAAATATTCTGTATTAAATGTTTTTATTAGTTAAAAAATTCTTCATTTGTGCCAAAACTGAGACTTGTTAATTGTGAAATACTCTTTTTGGTAGTATCAGTTTATTATTTAATGTTACCCAGATACTTAATATTGATACAGGTACTTTAATGTTGATACAGGTAACCCAAAACAACGAATTTACGTCTTACATCAGTTGTCTAACTGGTTTTCAATATCGGCGAGGGGAGGGATTTGAACATTCCTTTCCCACTGTGAAACAGCAGACATCCCTTTATATTTAGGTTCTGCTCATCCTGTATCTATACACCTTTTCACCTGATACTTCTTTACTGAGGTATGCTGTACAACCATGTATTCATGGTAGCATGGGTCTCTGAAAAAAATATCTGACTGAAGAAATAAATGGGTCAAAGATGTCTGACTGAAGAAAATACATTTCTACATTTTAACGTCTTGAAATATTGCAGCATGATTTCACCAGTCCCTTTGGCAAAATTTGTAATGCTGTCAAACCATGTGGTCAGATTTCATCAACATCGTTCGAATACTGTATGTCATACTTCATCAATGTTTTAAATTGGGGTCTAACAAATGTTTCTTCTTCCAAACTTTCATAGAATACTGCTGGAGACATTGTTGTGAGATAATAGAAATTGTCAATGTTTTTGGAATTAGATTGCTTTATCAATGGCACCTTAATATGCAAAGGAGGAAGCAGAAAAATAAAGATCCGTGATGGGTCTTTTGGCTGGCGGTAAATTTACCAAATATAATTACATCACTACCGACTCGGAACACAAAGCTTTTGTTGGTAAAAATGTAAAATTTTACCTTATTGCCTGAACCAGTTTTCGCTTATTATAAGCTTCGTCAGAGACTGCCATTGGGAGCGCTGTCCGTCTTGTTCTTGGCGACGGCGCACTTTCTTTTGAAGGATCGATGTTGTGTGTGTGGGGTGTGATATGTTCGAATAATATGTGTGATTTGAGGTGTGTCTGTTCGTTTAGGATGTCGTTTTTATGTGTTTTTGTTTTTCTATATTTCTAGTTGTTCAAGAGTGTCTAGTTTTCGGCCTTTTGTGTGTACGTGTAGAATATCCATGTTGTGTTCGATGTTTGTGTATGTGTGGTTTGCTTCAATGAGGTGGTTAAATTTACCCTTTCGGATGTGTTTTTTAGCATCAGAAGTTGTTTTGTGGGACAAATATTACACTTAAAAGTAGAAGATATTTTAACTAAAAATAAACGTAAAGAATAGAAATTTAACAGAGTAAAACGATGTTCGGATAGCACTTCGATAACTTTCACCATCACAGTGGCCTGGCCACGAATGTTTATGGTAGTTTGCAATTTTCAAAACCACTTTTAGGTTGTCATAAAACACCTTTAACAGGTTACTTCGCTTTCTGTTGCTTTGTGAAAGTCAGCTGTTTTTTAAGTAGAACGGAAGTATCTTAGTTTGTAAGTAACAAGCTTATTTTAGTAATGTGTACAAAATTTGTACATTATGGCAAATAAATTGTAAACTTGAGATCGTTACAAAAAGAAGTTAAAAATTTACAAATGTATTAAAACATTAAAAAATATGTATTTCGTTGATATTAATTGAAGAATGGGGACGTGAATTTTGGTTTTGGATGGAAGGTAAGCGCAACTCGCTACAGAACCTGTCCACAGAACGAATGACTACACGTTGCTATCATTTTGATACACACTAATACGTTCAAATATATATATATATATATATATATATATATTGTAATATAATAAATAAATAAATCAGATCGTGTTATGATGAATGTTAAATAAGCTCCACGTTGGAAACGCCAATTTGTAATATAATTAATAAGTATCTGGCCACTATTTCTTATTTTGTGCCGTTTTGTATTACTATTTATTATTTTAATATTCAGTTTTATTAAATTGTATTATATTTCTTATTAAATTCTTTATTTTTCTGGTTAATTATTATTAATTACTTAGTATTTATCATTATTTGTTCTTATTCAACCTTCATCGGTTTGGTACACATTAATTCAAAATAATGTTTTGGTGAAGACCCAGTTCGACGTGGTTGTCGACTCGGCTCATATAGGTTATCACCTCTTTTGGTTCTTTCCGACGATATTCAGCAATTAACTCCCCTTTCTCCATCTGAAATTCCTTAACTAAGTAATTTTTTATAAATAAAGCTCTGGTTTAATTCAATTAATAAATTGTTTATTAATTTTTTCTTTATTCTTTATAAATCGTATTACGACTCACTGGGCGACTGAGTCGTTTGGCCCACATTCGACTCTGATTCAGTTCGTTAGTTACAGATTTCGGTTTTACAATTTATGTTAATTTTCTCAAGGGTCCTTTTATACTGCTATTGAAAAGTTAGAAATGCTTAAGAAGTAAAATACCTCACAAATATTAATAAAGGATGTTACTTACTATTACAAATAATGTCAAACGGTTTGAATACAAATTATAATTTTTATTTGAAAACCGAAGGCTTCACACAAAACTGGCGTCGCTCTGAACTAGTAATGTCAAACAAAATGGAAGCTTTCTCGCCACGTCAAATATATGAAATTAATCCTTTCCAGTTTTCTTTTAAAATATTTAAGTTTATTGATAGTGTTCACTGAAATTATGCCGGATTCTGTGTTTTCCTTCACCGTTTTGGTGTGTTCACGTGTTCGTGCAGTTTCCTTGGTGTTTGTGAATTCGTAAATTATGTGTGTAGTTTGGTTAAAACTTACCAACTTCAAGCAGAGATTTTTTCGTTTATCTTGCGTTTATTAGTGTATGGAGTGCCTCTTACGTGTATTTTCGGTTCTTGATAGGATATTTTCTGTTAATTTGTATTTATTTCCTCTTGGTTTAAAAATTTTTCTTGTTAAAAATATTTGGTTTGCTTTTGGTCAACTCAGAATTGATTTCAAATATATTTTATCACTCGGTTATACGGAGTTAATCTTTCACTTTTAGATGTAACAACTTAGTAGTTCGTTCCTCTTCTCCCTTCAACGAATTTTTTACCAATTTTTCTAATTCCTGATTGGTTGATTGTTCTACACTTGGGATTATGGGATTTTGTATTATTTCAAATAACTGATGTCTTACCTCCCAGTACAAGTTACGCCCTAATTATTAACTAATTTCGCTTAATTTGATTTACATAATTGTATTCCTTACTTAATTACAAACAATTTGATATCCCTTTTGCCATATTTATATTAATTAATAGGTAAACTCCTTCATTTACAAAAACTCGGTTTATAGACCCTTCAGGTATCTGATTTTCACAAAATCATGTCAAACTTCTTGAAGTTTCTTATTACATTGTATCATTACTAAAAAAGAACATCCACTTAATAATCATGACTTGTTTTTGTTAATTAACATTGATTTGTTTTTTGTCAATTGACTTTACTAGGTACTATTTTTAATATTCAAACCTTCTGCCTAGGGCATGCTTCTTGTTCAGTTTAACATTTTCTGAAACATTGTTTAGCGCCTTCTGATATTCCAAAAAATATGTTTACTGTCCTGAAAGATAGCTTATTTGTTAAATCTGTTGTTTGATACTAATTTACATTATTTGGTTTTTCTATTAGGCTATTAATTTTGACAATAGTTGGTTGAATGTAACAGTGGCCTATGTCATGGTTTCACATTAATTACAATGTTACATTTTAGTTCATTAATCTCTTTTTTTTTTGTTAGGACCCTTGTTACATACTACTAATGCTTAACTGTTTGATTACATTTGAATTATATCTTTTCTCATCTTCTTATTACTCTAAGACAAATTATAAACATTTTAACTTGGAATCATTGTTCCATGACTTATATACTACTTAATACCTAACATAAAATTCAACTTTTAAACTAACTTTGCATTAGTTAACCCACAACATTGGGAACTCTATATAATTAATTAACATAATAACAAAACAAACACCTTTCAACTCTTTCTACCTTTCTAATGTTTAGTTATTTCGAACTAGGTTCATTTATCATTCTTTTATGAATGTTTTTATTCACTTTTGTGATTACCATGAAATGACAATTGTCCTTCACTTTCATAGTAATATTGTAATGTGTTCAGGGGTGTGGGGAAAAATTAATTATCAATGTTAAAGTTTAGTTCTATTATACTTTCATTACCACTTAATTTGTGATGGTAGGTTTTGAATACATTTGTGTTATCATGTGCTTTGTCCATGTTTATGCATGTCACACATACACTGGTATTGTTAACCTGATTATTGTTGATTATATTTTGGTTTGTTTACTCACCATTTCACTTTTATAATTCATCTCACAATTATTCCATTTTAATGTAATTGTTTACTATCGATTACATTCGTTTGAATACACTACACATTGTAGTGCCTCTTCACATGTCACTTCCACTAATTTTTACACTGTTTGTTGTCATGAGAAGAATATAACTAGACCATCTAGTTGTTCTTGTCTGACTATTGACAATTACCCTTCCGTCATCACATCACTTTTACAACTTAATTTTATTAACAATGTTTACTTAAAACTATTGTACACTGGTTTTTTAGTTTTGTTTCTGTATTGTACTTCAGGGGTTCTAGATTGTAATGTAATTATATTTATTTTGGCTTTTATGTACTAAAGGTTCCTATTTTGTGGGTCCCCTTGATTTGTTGCATTACAATATATATATATCGTTACGACACCAAAAGCAGCCCCAATACCAGAGAAGAAGTATAAAGAATTAACTATAATAAATCAAGGAAAATAAAATGACTATGACGAGACAAATGACCATCACCCAACCCAAGTGATTGACCCAATAAAGACAATAAAATGAGAAAGTGTAAACTAACCTAAGGATAAAAAGCACAAATAAATAATAAATATCTAGTAACGAGCATTAAATAAAATAATCCATAAGGAAGTACGCTAACCATAATAAGTAAGTGAAACCATTATTAATAGATTATGTATGTTGTTAATAAACTTATTATGATAAGAAAACCAAAACATAAAATGTTGACAGACTAACTATAAATTTGTGTATAAAAAAATAAAAACCCAAGAGTGAGAGATAGGTAGGAAGTGACAGTGATAAACAGTGTAAGTGGTACAAGTGATAATATAAACAATTCATAACTATAAGAACAAAGAACCAAAGGTAATAAACCAACAACAGAAGGTTGATAGACCATAGTGTTAAATAATAAGAAACATAAGTTATGAGTGCAATGAAAATAAAACATCCTATGTTAATAAAAATATTAAAAGGGATGATTATCAAGATATAATAAATGGTGTTATAATATTATAATATTATCCAAAATTGTTATTTCTTTTTATTTAAAAGAGTTGTATTTGTAAGAAGGAATATGGCTGAAAAATGAACAGACCATAAACCTATTTTTGTGTTATGTTTTTATAATAGTATTAAGTGCTAAACAAGTTGTAAGAAATGGCAATAGATATAAGTAGGAGATAAATTTTACAAACATCATATTAATCATTAGTGTAAAGACAGAAAAAGAAAAAAGAGAATAACAGACAAGCAATGATTTTGTAAATTAATAATAATATTCAATTATTGTAAAACAGCCCAAAGTAATTCAAAAGGTAAATAAGTCATAAGTGACAGCAAGCAAAACATACGTAAAGGAAAAATAATTTTTAATTTGTGTAAAATAATAAGTTATAGACAATTACTGCTTAGGCCTATAAAATGCGTAACTGTATGAATTCAAAATAAATAAGTTGTAAGAAATTAACTATTGTATTAGAAAATTAAGGGCAAGTAACTCATTAATTACTATTAGTTAACAATAATAAGATGTCAGAATTAGAATAAAAACATAAAATAAGGAAAATATGTAATAACATAATATCAGCAATTTTGTCAAAACTTTAATACATGAACAAACCCAGCTTTGTGGGATGTCAAAATAATCTTTGAAAGAAAATAGAGACAGTTATGTTAATATCTAATACATTGGTAAGAAGACCAAAGAATAATAGCCATATAAAAATATTTATTCATTTTGAACTAAAATTCAAATATTATAACAATAGAAACAAATGTATACAACCAATGAGAGCATGGGTGGTTGCCATAATAATGGAACGTTATTATATTTAAAGCCGTTATAAAACATTAGTCCATCATTGACGATCAAGAGAGACGGAAGCCATACCATATTCGACTCAATTATTAATTAAAATAGTAATAAATACTTCCAAATTTAATGAGATGTGGACTCAAGAAGTCGAACGAAGACCTATTTAAATCAAGAGAGCTAATAAACCAGATTTTAATAGTTAAAAATAATTAAAAAATCCAAATTAATTGAAAAGGAAGCCAGATGATACAGAAGACCAAAATGATGGAAGAATAACGATTGTATTAACCCAACCTATATAATATCAGTGACTCATCACCAGAAATCGACAAGATTTTGTTAAGTATATCTGAATTACCCGAATTTGCGAACTAAATTAATTAACTTTTCTCACAACACAAAAACTCTCACCCGAACTTGGTAACTAAATTTCTTTCAAGGATTGATTGATAATAAATATTAAACTTGCATGTAAACATAAATTAACCTATGTACGAAGTATGAAATATTAGCAAACACTTTTTAACATTCAGAAACGAACTGTATTTAAAACTTAATAGTATATAAGTGCCATTGATGTAAGGTGGTGTACTTTATTAACATCTTGTTTCTATTTTTACGTAATCAAAAGAACTAGTTGACTGAATGAACTGTACAAAATAAACATTAACGGCAGCCATGTCGAAATAGAAACTCTTCAGACAACATAGCCAACCTTGAGATATAGTCTGTTTATTGCCGGAGCAACATTATATTGTAATATTATATTTTGTATCTAAATGATTAATTATTAACTGTTTCAACGTTAATAAACTAGTACTGATTAGTAATAACCGTCCTTTATTTCATTTAAATTGTATTATAAAGTTTGTGCACTTTAGCGATGTGTAAAATTATCTGTCAGATTTAGACGTTGGAAACACGACGAACCACAAGCGAGATTCGAATGCCCGCCAGTTTGCGAGGGTAATTCGAATTGGTTATCACCGCACAGAAAGACAACGCAGTTTGAACTGTTTAATTGTTTTCAAAAACAATTTGACGCCTATCGGGAAATAAATAATAACATCAAAGGACAGGTAAGGTTTCACCCAGGAAGATTTCGGTACTGGTAATTCTTTTACAGGACGATAAAGAATTCATCGTTTAAAATTGACGCTCCATCGCGGGGCTTAAACGAGGAGGACGTCCCATCGTTACAATATACATATATATATATATATATATATATATATTATAACGATTCATAAAGTCGACCTATCAGATCGTTATATGAAAGTGTCAAACTGTGCTAGTCTAGCGGCGTAAGCAAGAGAGAGAGGGTATAATCACAGCCATCTCTGTCTTACCTCGTCACTGCTACTACTGACGCGTGCACAGTCATGAAATTTTATTCAATTAATTTTATTTATTAAAACTGCAATATCTTCAAAACTAATAAATATACGGCAATTCTGAAACCTGCATAGTGTTCAGCAATTAAAGCTCTATAAGTAGCCAAAATATCAACTAATATAATTAACATTTAAAGAAGTTATACGGAAGAACGCCAAGAGATATAACTAGAGAATTAGGCTAGGTACGAATTAGGTGTTTTCACACACATACAGAGAAAGACCAAAGCAATAATATTCTGTGGTCAGATCTTTGAAAACACGTTTGAAAATACCTGTAATCAAACGATTTGCAAACAGCGGAAGTATGAAATTAGCCAGAAATTCTCTACCATGTCAAACTTGTTAAGGAGAGTTTGACCGATCTGTTCGATATTGTTTCAAATGGAAAACACATGATTTATTTGGAATAACCAATCACAACCCTGTATTAAGAGTAGACGCTAACTCAGAATGAAGGAATTGATCACTCTTCGTTCGGGCATTAAATAAGCAAGACGTGTGTTAAATACGATCTCCATTGCACAAACAACGCAAAGTATTTATTTAAATAAACAGTTCGCGAAGTGGTCCGCAGTAGTAGAGGAACTAGTAAAGTTCAATAAATAATCTCGCTGCGTAATAACTAATTAATTAATTAAATAATAAATAAATAAATAATTAATTAACAGTGAAGTGACCTGTGCACCAGAGTCGCTACAGCATCTGTAATTGTCCAGGATCATCAGTCAACGTTATTGGCCAACATCATTTCTTCTGAGCCGAACCATCAAAACGAGTATCTCTACTGATTACTATGTACGGTCGACGCATCAATCAGATAAGAAATATATTCATTGATCAATGAACATAAAATAACAAAATAAATAATTAAATCAATAAACATTTTTAAAAGACACTATATAAATTCAAATTTTGTATTTAATTATTAAGATTACATATAAAGTAATATACGAGTGTTGAATGGAGAGTGAGTGTAGTATTGAACGTGCAAATTATTGCAGACCGGTTCTTTAGCACTGGTTTGGGTGATATATAAATCCCTCAATCAACCAGATAAGAGCAATTGGTCGTTTGGACGTTTTAATCTTCACTTTTCAAGCACACTCATTAACCAATAAGACTTATGTTAGCAATAAGTCATTAAATTAACTTTCAAAGAAATTAATTCAATACAAAGTCATTAATTAAACAAATTTCAACATTATTTAAGAGTTATTTGTAACGATTCCCCTTAAATATTCCACTCACTGAACGAATCCTGAGATAGTGTATCTCTGTGCTCTGAGCTAAGCTGAATCCGTGTCATTTGTATCTGGGATTTGTTCTGGCGCCCAGGTAAAGTAAAAAGTCACGGGTAAGTAAGATTAGTTCTATCATTATATACAGAAAATAGATAGATAGACAAAAGGTCTTTATTATATAGATATATATAATACTCTATACTATATATAGAAGTTTTACTACTCTGCAAAACTGAAGATATTAGAAATACTGCTGTCAGATTATCGAAACTACCCTTAAAAGGCGAAATCGTAACAAAAACGTAAACCAACAAATCGCACACACACACACACACACACACACACACACACACACACACACACACACACACACACATACAACTGCGGTATTGGAAGAAGCTTGAGGATGTATCCAGAAATGGAAGCTAGGATTTGAGACACGCCAGACGGTGTGTTCAATTCGCTTTAATACGGATAAGAAGATTAATATTATATTAATGTAAGTGTTTATATATTACTCCAATAGTCAGTCGCTTTAAAACGTTATTCATCTAGAGATAACTGGTTTTATTCGTCAAATATTGGAAGCATCTTTTGAAGATAGAAAAGATACATATATGTTTGTCAACACAAATATAAGTTAGTTCACACGTGTTTATGTGTGTGTTTGCGCGCGCGCGCCCATTGGAATATAGTGTGTTATTCAAAGTTTAAATTGTATAACGAACAGTAATAATTTCTCTCCTTTCTCTGTAATAATTGTTTCCAAAGTTTACTTGACTGTTCAGTCCTTTCGTTTTGTATGAAGCTGTATCAATAGTTGCACGAGTCTCTCATGAGTTGTGTTCATTTAAGTTTTCTCGCCCAATATTTTCCATCTTTAGTCTATAGTTTGAGCTGATTATATTTCAGCAGTGTATCCAATTACTTCAACCTCAACGCTTTACATAAAATATTATTACCCACTCCTGTGTAATTAAATAATTTTCATCGTTGTGATCTTCGCTTTCATAAGTTACCTGCTACTAAATGAGAGTACGTTTAAAATGTGCACCTGGAAACCATACCGTCCTCTACAAGTCATACAATAAGTTATTCAAAAGTACAGATAACATATATAGACCTATGTCGGATACGACGATTTACGTTTTATACCGATTCCATTTAATGTTTTGAATAGTAACCCGTATGAAAAGTTACTGACTTGTAAAATCTTGTCTTACTCGTAGTAAAAATATTACCATTTTCATTTTGTTCAGTTATTAACGTTTGTATAACGATTAAGTTAGAAGAAGTCTCAGATTCATCACAATATATTCTAGTGCCAAATACTTGTAGGGCTATATCTAGACGTGTTTGAATTTGAATCCAGTTATGCTTGGTTTAGTTGATAGTAAGCCATACCTCATACTGATTAGATACCTCGTACTTCCCAAAAACGCAGTGATGCCCATCCACCTCCTTTTTGCTTCTCTTATATTTTTACTATCATTTATTTTTTAATAGAGTTGTCGTAACAAATTTATTTTGTGTACCTTAAAATTTTGAACTTTAATCAGTGATTTAAAGAAGATGATTCATCCACTGTAGGAAAGCCCATTTTGGTAGATATTACGTGGGGCAAAGGACATTATGCTGTACGTTACTATTGTACAAGGAGCTTAAGAGACATTAGCGAAGTATAAGATAATGACCTCTCCAAGCTCCGGAATAGTTTTCTTTTTCAATTCACTGATTCAATTACATACAGATTCGAGAGTGCAAGTACAAGGAAAAATGTTTCATTACCTCGGAGCTAGATTTGAGCTATTGACCGTGACTTTGTCTGGGTTATTAGATTCAGACACATTCATAATGGTATAGAAATTATACGTATATTTTAAAACACGTAAGGATGACAATATATAAAATTGAAAGAGGGGTCACGATGCCAGGAGCCCTAAGAATCTTGTTACGCTACTTCTAATACAACCATATAATTATCATTACAATTATTGATTATTATCTTACTTAAAGACAATCTTTATCATTTCAATAAGAGGAACACAATTTCAAAATACGATTTTGACAAATGACAAATCTAGAGCGCAATGTGACTTATGCAAATAAATAGGTTAGATTACAGACAATCAATAAAATTTGAATGTTGCTTGGGAAGAGAAGTTTAAATAAGTTTCGAGGAATCGTATCACAGGAATCGAAGACTACCACTTACTAGTAACTGAAAACATTTAGATATATTTACATGAAATCTGTCACATCACTGAAGACGGAGTGTTTATGTAAAGATAACATACCTAGGTAGACTGTCTGATTACTTTAGAATTCCTAAGCTAACTATACGCCTATAATTATTTAATACTCTTGTCTATACATTTACACAAGTTTAGAGCATACCTCTACGACTACAACATACGACCGTTATATATTAAATTAGCAATATATCTTAACTGATAGGGTAATCGCAAACTAACTGCTAGAAATATGAAAAGTCAGAAGTATATAAAATATTACTTGTTAAATTAAAACGTATTCAGTGTTAGCCAGAAACAAAGTATATTCCATATTTTGCGTCAACAGTTTTATCATTCAAATTAACTACATTTAACACTGAAAGTCTACACTACAGATGTTAAATATTAAACAAATGAAACAAGTTTTAAAATATATAAAATAAGTTGAGTATATTTTAAATAAAACTAATTAACTTAATTAGTAAATTTAGGAATCAATATAATGTAAATAGGTCTTTAAATACCTCTCTGTCGAAGTGAACAAA
Source organism: Magicicada septendecula (assembly GCA_034769895.1). Lineage (NCBI taxonomy): Eukaryota > Metazoa > Arthropoda > Insecta > Hemiptera > Cicadidae > Magicicada > Magicicada septendecula. Next base: position 266,922,601 of record CM068371.1, read on the forward strand.
TTTATTTGTAATATAAAAGAGGATCCTATCATGTCTAAAGATATTTCAAAGACTGTTTATATTCTATCAAATCTTGTCATTGGAAACATTAATGAAATATATTTTGAAAATGAATGATAGTTTCAAATATACGTAAAATATTGTATAATAATATTTTTACATGATAAGAAATATATCAACGTCCTATTCCACCGAAGTAAGCCATGAATATGGGGTTTAATTTTCCTACATGTAAGATAAGGGATTTTGTGAAAAAGACACACATGCACATTTGGCCTGGATGGAGTGTTAATAATTAATTGAGGAAATGTCAATAAACATATGGAAGTTAAAACATTCAATCGTCAAAAGTTAGGATTATCACTCAGTCTCCTAACCGAAGGCTCTCGTATAAAGTGTACCTCGATTATCCGGTGGTAAAACTGCTTTCGCGCATAAAATGCCTAGTGGTAAACTTAGAATAACGGAACAGGTACTATTCTCTTCGTTTCAACGTCCCCTACAATATTCAATCGTCAAAAGGTAGGATTGTCAATTTTGCTTTGAACCCGATAAAATGAACCTCGATTATCCGGTGATAAAACTGCTTTCTATTTCCTACTTGCTACTATTTCTGTTTGCTATTTCGTACGGAACAAGGAACTACAGTAAATGTAGAATTAGATTTTCAATGGATATACTGCCGCAGAATATTTTAATTTATATTGAATAAACTATAACCACTAAATTATATCTTTTCAGAAATATAGACTCTTTAATAGATTTTAGTATTTGATTTTTGGCTGTCGAACCTGTACACAAAAACATACTCTACCACGTAGTACACTCAAAAAATTATTTTGTCTTATACAGAGTCTTATTATGTCTTATTCACTTAAAAAACCAAACTTATACAGCCATTCTTATGTAACGATAGGTTATACTATAGGCTACAGTGAAACATTATTGGTTTTTATTCTGCGCTATCATAGTTTAATGACGTTATTAAGCAATGAGTTCATAACATTGAGAACTTACTACAAGTAATACTTTTGAAAATAAGAACAAATAAAAGTCGCAAAAAATTTTGTAAGGGGAAAGTCAGCGACAGCGAGTTTTGAGGATTCACATTGATTTACATGTATTGATTGCGTCGTTGTGGCGAGACTCTTCAGACGGACAGAACACATAAAACCGTCTCCAGACTATGGAAAGTTATGTCTTTCTCTACTAAGAACTCTCAACTTATTGTCTGCACGCACAATAAATTAATAAGGTTTATTATTATTTAAATTATTTCTTACTTTCTATGTCTTGACGTATCCCTGTCAGTGCAATTGACAGAAAATCAACTACAGAGAAGTATGATTAACTTAATGTACCTGATAATATTTGTTTAAGAATGTTACTTCCCTTAATTTAAAATACATTTTAAATGTTTTTATACTATTCGGAGTGTAGTTGTAGGCTTTGCACTGTATGAATTTAGTGAAGGTAACTGACAAGAGTCTGTTCTTACAATAAATTAAAAAGATTTGTTCACAAGGTCACCGACTTGGAAAAATGCTCATTAAAAAAGGATGTATAACTTCACAAAATCTGCTTACAATGTGTGTAGATGGCTTGATAAAGAAAATTAGGTTAGAAATAAATATTAGGCCTACTGTTAAAACATCGATCTTACTATTACGTATATGTTGGCAATCAGATAATTATTTAGAAAAATGGAAGGGTATGTGGAAACCGGTCAGCGGATTATAAGAACTCGTAAAGTAGGACTATTTTATTGTTTTCAAAAGAAAACAAATGAAAGGAGTAAATGGGACCCAATAGAGAAGTATTCTGGAAAGAAGACAGCCTAAGATTTAGCAATCTGTAATTATTTATAAGGGGTATTAGAATAAGGAGCTGTCGAAATGAGATTTCTCAGGACGTGGCAGGATATACTCTTCAGGATTGCAAAAGAAATGTAGATATACGACAGGCGTTGAATATTATCAGTATACTTGATAGAACTGCCCAATATCGAGTAAAATGGTTGAAACATGTTAACAGAATGGAAGACTGCCGTATTCCAAAACAACTATGAAATTACATTATGTTTATACATTATTACATTATTATGTGTATTGTTATTACATTATATAATTGTACATTATTACAATTATGTATAAGCTGAAAGGACGGAGAAGCGTATGGCGCCCGAAGAAGCGTTGGAGTGACCGGTTTTAGTTTATCTGCTGGGACCGGAACAAAACCATTTTTGGTTTAATCCTTGCTGTATATGATGATGATGATTAGATCCAGGAAGTAGGAGGAGCATGTTAGAGGAAAAATGGATGATTAAAAATAGAAGTACTTGTTATTTTCAAAAAAGTCAGTGAACACATCTCAAAGTGGAGACTTAATGCAATAACTAGTATCAGGAAAGTACTCAAGAAAACACATGCATTTTATAGGTACTAGTATAAATTTCAGTGAGCACATATACATATAGCTGTTAGAAATATTTTATACTCAATGAAAGCAAGCTGTGTAGCATAATAGCATGTAGTGTACTTATTCATGTAGTCAAGTAGTATTTGGTGTCGAATAGAATTTTCCTCTAAGTAGGCCTACCCCTGTACTGTCGCAGGTTTATTCATTGCTGAGATATTGCGACAATACAAGCATAGGCTGTAATGCGCATATATAATATAAAATAAATATTTAATTTAATTTTAATAATATATAATAGACGAGCAGGTGTGAAATTGGAAGCTGGCTTGCAAACAGGAGTCAACACGCAGGATCACGCGATTACCGCTGCATGCGTGTACACAAGTAAATAGTGTGTGTGTGTGTGTGAAGCCTGTTTGAGCCTGAAAGTTTGCAACCTCACCCCAAGGCAATGCTAAAGTAAGAATATATTTAATGTTAAGCGAGAAGGTAAAAACTTCTAAAAATGTGTAAAAATCAGACACAAGTGCAGTGCGAATATTACGTAATTCGGACAATCAGTGCGAATTCTGTGCGATTTTTAAAGCATTATAATTACACTAGTAGTGCGAGCATCATGATAATTGCACATCACATAGGTCATTAAATTAGACAATATTTTATCGCCGTGAAATCCGCGTTAAACAGTGCGATTGGCGAAAAAGTGCAAAAATGTGAAATAGGACGAGAGTGGGGCTATCACGCCATGGTTCAACTGTCGACAGGCTAATTCCTGAATCGACAGCTGCAGTTTTCTTGGTGAACATAAATACAAGCCCAGGAGAGCTAATCTATCTCTTATAACAGTCTTCATTCGTGGCGGAACGCTATGTCCGTCAGAGCCGCGAAATTTTAATTACTTTGGACAGAGTTAGACAATATGTCTAACACCAATAAGACTTTTTGTTAAGCATAACTTACAAAGTATTACGATAAATATTTCAATTTAAAATAGTAATGGAAAACAGTAATTAAAAATTACCGTAACAAAGAAATCGTCAGATGTCTACAAGTGATCTACATCTAAGAGCATTACTCCAGACAGAGAACGAGAGCACTACATGGCATAAATTCCAGACGTAAAGGACGAGTCATCTGACTTCCGAGAGGACCCGGAGAACGAGGAAAGGATCCAGGACTTCACGACTATGCAGGATACACAACATCAAGGACTCAGGACCAGGAGAGGGTATGCTGAGGAACCGCTACAATTAAGGTGAAAGAAAGCCATGTATTCCTCATAACAAAAGACTTAATCAAAGATTGATAAACATTGTCAAAAGGAAGACAATAATTTCAAAAAATAGTGTAACTTATAAATATAAATGACTTATATAAATATCGGTATGGCGAACCATACATGACTTCCATGTTCTAAGATTTGTATTTAAAATTATTTTCGAAATGAAATATTTTCATAGAAACTACTTCTTTCTACTTACTGCTTCAGCCTTAATCACAGTTCTGTGGTCACTAACGTATACCACCTCACGTTTTCGCACTCGATTTTCACTGATGATAGCAGTCGATGGCACTGCCGAAAAGTCTGGATTTACAGAAATCATTGATCTACGGCCAAACAGGCCGGGAAGGAATTTTAACAACAAACTACTTCCTTGTTGTCGATAACGTAGTACATATATAAAAAACCGGTATGGAGAACCATACATGACTTCCATGTTCTAAGATTTATATTTAAAATCATATTTTAAATATGATTTTATTGAAATGAAATATTTCCATAGAAACTACGTCTTTCTACTTATTGCTTCAGCATTAACCACAGTACTGTGGTCACTAACGTATACCACCTCACGTTTTCGCACTCGATTTTCACTGATGATGGCAGTCGATGGCACTGCCGAAAAGTCTGGATTTACAGAAAACATTGGACTACGGATAAACAGCCCGGGAAGCAATTTTAACAAAAAAACTACTTATTTGTTGCCGATAACGTAGTACACGTATAACAAATTCTCCCCTCCACCTTCAACTATAATTTTTAATAATAGAAAATTACCCCCACCCCGTTCACCTAACCTCTTCATTTATAGATATTTCATCAACGTTTCTACAGTGGATTATTATGAGCTTCTTATCAGGATACTTTATTTATAAAAATTATGTACTTTACTATTGTTCAATCATAAAATGTTTCAGGTAAACTACCCATTTCTCTTAACCGATCTTCTCCAAAATCAAAAATCAATTGACCTTCAATCTTCAACAAAATCAACAAACCTTGAGAACTCTTCAATTTAGGGCTGTATCCAAATAATCATTTGATTCTGTTTGAATTTGCGGCTGTTATCGTTTGCCATAGAAAATACCCTTGTTAGAACATATAACGTTGCCGGTAAACTACCCCTTTCCCTTAACCGATCTTCAACAAAATCAACAGACCTTGAGTTCTGTATAATTCAAAAAGGTATGGAGAAGAGTAGTTGATTCTGTTTTAATGTACGATAGTTATCGTTCGTCATAAAAAAATTTACCCTTGTTAAAACATAAAATGTTGCTAGTAAACTACCCTATTCCCTTCACCGATCTTCACCAAAACCAACAGATCTTGAGAACTCTACAATTCAGGGCTGTATGCAAAATATTATTTGATTATGTTTGAGTTTGCGGCTGTTATCGTTTGCCATAAAAAATACCCTTGTTAAAACAAAAAACGTGTCTGGTAAACTACCCCTTTCCCTTAACCGATCTTCACCAAAAACAATAGGTCTTGAGTACTCTGCAAATCAGGACTGTATGCAAAAAAATTATTTGATTCTGTTTTAATTTGCGGCTGTTATCGTTTGCCATAGAAAAAAAATCTAAGACAGACAGGCACACACACAGACACTTTTCGAAAAATGACTTTTTCTCATGTTTTGAGTGTAGTACAATCAGAATCTGCAATAATCTCGAACACGATTTTTTTGCCATCACCATACTTCCATTTCCTTAAGGAACATGGAAGTAAAAATTATGGCATAATTTTTGAATTAATAATTTATTGAAAATATTTTAAATTTAAATTTTAGAGTAATTATGAAAGCATAATTTCGAATTATTAATTTATTGAAAATACATTAATTTAAATTGTAGAGTAATTATGAAAGCATAATTTTTGAATTGATAATTTATTGAAAATATTTTAATGTACATTTGAAAGAATCAATTAGATTTGTTCAAAGAATGAACAAATAGTTAACTTAGTTAAATATTTTTATATTGAAAGCACACATTCAGACTGAGTAGTCCAGACAGTATAACATAATGAAGAAAAGTGTTTAATTAAAAGTAATAATATTAGATCTATGATATAAGCTTTATGTTGGTGATGAGATTACAGCAAACACAGAAACTTTGAAACCATGCATAATGAGTATCGTATGATGAAGTAATCATTATTTGTATATTATTATTTCTTGATATGTTTGTTTAAATTAATAAATGGGAACATTTTGAATTTCCTAAAAAGGCTACCATTATTATAATTACACCTGAACCCCTAATTACACGTACACGTTGTTAGAAATGTTATTTACCGTTGTATAATTTGGTCGCACATGAGCGTGCGCCCGACACACATTTAATAACGTTGTATCGTTGTAATATATTCATGGGGTAGCAAAATTCCTAAGTTGGAGATATATACTATTGTACCAAAATGATAGTGTTATAATGAACTTACACAGTACCTAAGCAACATACGTTATGAAGGCGAAGGAAAATATAAAAGCCACGTACTTTTCGTATTAATGAATTTAGTTTCCTGATAACTAATAAATGTGTTAATAAAGTGTTTAGTAATGTTATAAGATATATACTTATGTAAAGCTTTTGGGGTAATGTGACGATGTTTGCCTTATTACTCTCATTGTTTAAAAACTATTTCTGTACATTGTAGATAAATAAATATCTAATCTAAAAACAAATAAATCACGGAGAAACGATAATAATTAAGTTATATTACACGTTAATTTACATAGACACGAATTAATGGTACAAACGGTAATTTGTTTTGAGACTATGTTTACAATTTAATACATCTTGGTTTTGGAATAAGTTATTTCACTTCTGTTAAGTTTCATTCTAATCTTTTACTCTAGAAAGCGTGTCATTCCACATTTTTCTTTTAAATGTAGCCTACTTACTTTTATTTTACCATTATATATCATATATTAGATACAGTGACTGGTCAAACTTTGAACCTGTGTGAACTTTGTATTGTCTCCCGGACAACTCGTCCTTATTCTTGATGCAGTCCCCCCCCCCACTGCAGTGGAAACGCGGGGTAGTCAGGAACGTCTATTCGGGTCAGGATTCAATAGTGCGCGTCGCGGATGTTCGCACCGCTAATGGTATCCTACGTCGACCCATTCATAAATTATGCCCACTTCCGGTGGCATTAGACTTGCCGCATGAGCATCATGCGACACGTATCAGTAATGTGAACTTTATCGCATTATCGTGCTTCACGCCCGGGACATTCCCGGGGCTATAACATGATTTACATTGTTATGATTATTACATTATTATTATGTATATTGCATTATTGTGTATCACTATCATGTTTTTGGGTATTTTTGATTTTTCGGGGATTATTATTATAATGTTATGCATATCAATTATTATGTTTTCATTATTATATTATTCTATGGTTATGTATTTTTGACTTTTTGGGGAATATGATTCTAATATTATTGTATCAATTATTATGTTTTTCACTATTGTATTTACTCTATGGTTATGTATTTTTGGATTTTTTTGGGGATTGTTATTACAATATCATACATGTAAATTGTTGTGTCCTTGTCATTGTATTATTACCTGTTACATATTATTGAATTTTTTGGGATCATTATCCTATTATTATGTTTGCCTGATTGTTGTGTTATCATGTATCATTACCAAGCTATTATGTATTATGGAATTTTATTATTATTGTTCTATTACTATGTAACGTAAATCATTATGTATTATGTATCCTTACATGAAATTGGTATGTTAATCATATGTTACTATTAATTTTTTTTGGGTGTCATTGACCTATTGTTATACATGTCAATTGTTATGTCGTTGTTGTTGTATTAACAGTTGTTATTTATTATTGAATTTGTTATCATGTAATGTCGATTATCATGTACTATTCACAATTACTTATGTTGCAAAATCGCCCCGATTTTGTGCGGGCAGTATGGTCAAACTTTGAACCTATGTGAACTTTGTATTCTAAAATGCTGCATTGCGGTGCGTGTAGTGACGTCACGTTTTTCCCTGCTATCTGCTGCCGGTCTTGAGACAGGCTGACAGCAGTCAAATTTAAATCATTTCCTTGCAAGACTCCGTACAGGCAACACGCCTTGTTCTCCAGCCGCGGCTACATAAAGTTTTTCAATATTTTAATACTAATAGCATGATCACCATGCTACAATTTACTTAGACGATCTCGGCTTATACATATTGTCATGTACGCCAATATTTTATTTCTATCTTAATTCTCCGGCACTTATGCCGCGTTAAACACTGCACGCGCCAGCAATTACGTCTCTTTAACTTTCAATAAACAATCATTTCTAGTTAATTTTCAATAAAACATTATTTCAAGAATATACAGTCCGCTTCATCATTTCATTCACACCAGCACCTCAATAAGCGTTCCTAAGACTAACTCAAGATTACATCGAGAGCGTCTAAGACGCAACAGTCACTATTAAAAACTAAATTTAATATTACATAAAGTTACGTGTGGGATTGACGTTAGAGTAATCACTTACAATTAAATTTTATTATACAAAATGATAGCAAGTTCATCCTTGACAGAAGGTAATTAATTAACTGGTCTCCGTTTCAATTAGTTGAATTTTAGATATTTCATATTTAAGTCCCTTAACTATTCTTTAACAATTGATTATATTTTCTGTTAAAACTGCATGAAGTATGTAATTCTACCGTTTGGAAAAAACATGTTCTTTATTTGGTTATTGTGATAGTAATAATTATTAGGCCTATTACTACTTTACTTCTATTATAACTTTTCACAGAGTTAATATATTTATGTATCACTTTAAAAAATATTGTTTTATTACTGATTTTCGTTGTAATTCTTCTTCTTGTTCTTCCCTTCTATGAATAGTGACCTACAGGCAAGTTAAAATTTCCTTACCTCCAGGGCTCTATAGGTCTACCAACAGAAGGTCAACTCCTTGTTTTATAGATGGTAGATAACATTGGAAATAATGTTGTTCTCCATTCTGTCCTCTCTTCTTTCTAATCCTTAGAAAAAATGTTTAGTTCATTTCTGATCTTTCCATTTCTACTTCTATTTCGAGTATACCCTTTACGCAAGTAAGAGATTTCACTTACTTGCTTTATACGAGTTTGAAACCCTTCTTAGTCAGTTACTTGCTCACGTATACAACACTGGGACAGAGGCGTGACATTCAATTTATGCTGATATAACAATATCATGACATAGATAACTAATTGTGATCATGTTGAATTCGGCTATTATTGATTGAAAGTTTTGTTAGTGCCGGATAGAAATGGAATGAACTTTAAAAAAAAATTGACAGACTGCATCTTTGTCTCTGCTAAAGCTCCTAAATTATTATTTGAACTTCATCATATAAACATATTAGGCACTAAAATGTGATAAGAATGTCCCAAGGCTTTTACCGATATGCTATATGAAAAGCGTAAATAATATCAGTTTTGGCTCTACGGGTTTCCGAACCAATTTTCAGTGTTGTTTCTAATGCTAAAGATGTGTCTGTATATGAGTGTCCGTTCCGCAGTCCATTCTGTTCTCCTCCCGAACAATGTCTCACTCACTGCTCTCAATCTGTTTTTCAAGATTTTATTTATAATACACAATGAAACCCTACTCAAACACGAATATCTCTGTAATTCTCTGTGTTAGTTCAAATTCATTTTTTAAATATCCAGTTATGGGCTTACTTGGAACTTTCCACGTTTTAGATATCCTTTCTTGATTCCAACAATTGTTTAGGAGATGCAGGTAATTGCATTTTCATATTAGGCCTCTATACACTATACTTGAAATTAGACCTCTATATTAATTCCCTTCGCACCAGAAGCTCTCCTGTTCTTTGATTTGTAAGGGAAACATCCGTTTTGTCAATAGATGTGGGATCTATGCTTACCCTTCTTTTTATGTTTCTTACCCTTTTGTCTGTTTATGAGAGTTATAACAGACCTGAAGATAGTGTTCTCTCTATTTCGTTTCGCTAATAACACGTCAGTATTCTTTTTTTTCTTACTATTTAATTGTTTTAATACTTTAAGAGAGAAAAACGTCTCTTTTATTGACGTCATTCTCAACTGCACTAACAAATTTGTTTCAGCTTTCTATGTGTGCTGCCATTTACACGTAATTCTTTCGCGTTTGCTTTTAACTAGTAATATATTCCTTCTTCTTCGTAAGTAGGTAAAATAGCTAAATAAGTAGGTACGGTAAGTCAAAGTAGCAAGCTGGCATTGTTTATAAACGGACAAAAGTTAATAGGCCTATAAGCATAGATCCCACACTATTCAGAAACTACATGTTGTGTTTACAAAATCAAAGAACAGAAAAGCTCATGGAACAGAGGGAATTAATATGGATGCCTAACATCAAGTACAGAGAACAGAGGCCTAATATTAAAATACAATTACTTGCACTCTTGAAAAATTGTTGGTTTCAAGGAGGGATATCTAAAACTTGGTAAGTGGCTACTTTCCTCCTCAATATTCGTAGTGCACAATGTATGTTGTTATCATTTTACGTCCACCAGAATGTCCACTTCAACGCAAGCTTTCTGCTCTATTTCTACACTACTATAAATTAATGTACCTATAGTCTGTAAGGTTTTGTGAAATCAAAAGTTTATTTTTGGTTTCGTTAGTACTTCAATATTTATTTACCTTTCTTTTAACTTGTTAGTTAATTCCAACAGTATACTCCGTAATTCCCACATATGCCTAGACTTAGTCTACCGGTTTCCCTAATCATTCATCCTTTCTCTTGGCAAGTTGTTCACCGATATACCCGTCTTTAATTATTTTCCTTTGAAAGCTTCCAAGGATTATATCCCTAAAGGCGTTACAGCATCTTGTGAGGTGAGTCCCAATGTTGAGGCTGTCACCTTAGGGCATTGAAGTTCGTTGTACTTCTTCTTCTGTTAATTGCTGATATCATAATTTATGCTATCTTTATTTTATTTATTTTAATTGACATGCACCATTTGTTTGTAATGCATGGTGCATGCTGCAAACTGAATGCGCCCACTGAGGAGGTGTATAACGAGGCAAGTCAATCTGCTATACATTATCATGTTTACCTCTGTGTTAACAATAACATTAATGAACCGCGGTTGTGAACCGAAAAGTATTCTTATTAAAAGTTCTACATGTCTACGGGTGAAAATACTTAATCTTATTATATATAATTCAACATCAAGTCATTGAGTAACATGATGTTATTTGTTATTATTTACATTTTATTAGCAACACTTTTAACTAATTTTTTAACAGACCTCAATCTAACTAAACGTTTGATTCATACCGATAATTATGGTTAATCAGAATATGCAAAATTTAATATGAACAATATTCAAAATAATTAACACAATGGTGATTTTGAAGATAAATGTTCGTGATTAAGAATTATGTATTGAAATGTTCGTGTTTACGGAGCTCCTTACTGTATTGCGCAATTTGTAGTATTCATGTATTTACCGTGGCAATGGAAATGTTTTATTTGTTCACCTGTCTTCTTACAAATTCAGACGCTTTGTTTCAAAGACGTTTAGAAATTCTATTGTGAAACGACTGAACCGTGAAATTAACCCTTTCCAACTCTTAAATGTCTTATAACTTCATATTTTTCTTTTAACAAGTATCAGTTGGTTTCTTTCATCTTCTTGAATTGCGTCGGAGTATCGAATACATCTCATTTTCTTCTTTACATTAAGGAGGGTTTGAGTTTCGATTGATTTATATATTTAGACGTGTTCTCCGATTTCATAATAACTTATCTTTGAACATCCTTATTGACCAAAATCAATTGAATCAACAATCCTCTTAGGTTTTCTGTGAAGAATTAACCGTTCTAATGGAAGCAGAATCTTTCATTACTAGTGAATTCACCTGCGTATGGCATATTCTTACGTTCAGAGAATGATATTTCAAATTAGAAAAATATATATTCTGCCCAACGTGACAAATATGTTGAAATCGGTTCAGACATTTATTATTCTCATAATGATGGCAAAACACTGATGTTTACCCTTAGAAGATTATTTGTAGTTATTTGATTTTCTTAGATACTATCCGCTGTATAAATGGATATGTAAGTACAATTTTCATTTAAAAACATTAACGTATCAAATGTAAACAAATATTTGCCGTAAGATATGCTTGTCCTTTAACACACTTGATGTTAAAGATGTTCATTAAAAATGAAGTAAAACAGAAAACATTCAGACTTATGTTTTTGTGATCAAAAACACGTAGTTATCTTAAACTTCATTATTTTTTAAAAATCTATTTTATCCTAATTTTTTTATTTAATTTTTGTATAGATTTTGGCAAGGAATCTTTACAGATTACAATCCTCAAATATTTAATTAGGAACATGTTGATGGGAAGTAGGCCTCTGTATGGTTGTATGGATGCGTATAAGCTAGAGTTTAACGGTAACGGTATATTGAGGAGCTAGACGAACAGTTAGAGATTTAAATCAGGGCGACAGTGTATTGACAATATTTTTATTTTAAACCTGTAATGGGAAAATAACTGGCACAGTAAAGAGCAATTCATATTCTGCCCGTTGATTAAAAAAAAAAGTTAAAAGTACGGTAGCGTACTACTAGGGAAGATGTTGAAAGGTATGGAGGAAAGTGGTGTCAGTTGATATCGGATTGATATAGTGGTTGAAATGTATTAAAAATTGAATGTCCAGTAAAAATACAAAATAGATTATGAAAGTCCCTGAAAGTGGGCAAAAGTCTTAAAGAACTTCGAAAATAATGAATGAACGTTGTTTATCCCGTAATTTGCGTAACTTAAAATTTGTATCAAGTCGGTGTGACTGACCTGGTAAGAAAATGCTATAATGGTCTACATAAGAACACCCATTTTTTGCGAATGACAAAGTGTTTATTGCAGCACATCGTCAGAACACGTGGTGTATTGTAAGCAATTAATAAAAACCAGTGGCTTTTAGAACTCAACACCCAGAAATCGCAGTACAGGGATAATGCCTGAATATCGGCGAAGATATAGTCAAGATAATAAGTGAGTTCAAATATATAGCAATAATATTAACATCAGACGGGATGGTTTAATTCCTTGTTATGGAGTAACCAAAGGAGACGAAAAATATTGTGTACTGCCAGTTGAAAGTTATGTCTTTTATAGGGAACTGGAATAAAACAATACCCCGAACCAGGTATTGGATGTGACAGAAATGAGTTATTGATGAATATATAAGCATATACAATTATACGGGATCAGAAATACAGAACCAAGACGTAGAATGCGAGTAGCATCTACGATCACAGATAAATATATAGAAAAGTTCATTTTTACGGGTAGGTGAGACTCATACTGAAAGAAATATAGTCATAAAAATAGCCTATAAATGCATACACCTTGAAAGAGGAGGATTAACTAAATGGAACGATTCGATAGATGTTAAAATATAAATAAGAAGTATCAGTATGGGTATTATAATAGAAAGAGGTTGGTGAAAATTGGCAGAACAAAGTGTAAAATACTGGTTAAACCCCCCGCCCGCCGCATGCTAACACAGACTTAATAAATATATTATTACAAAACTTTGGACACAAGTCCAAATTTTAAGACGCAGCGTTTTAGTGTTAATGCTTACAAATTCAAACGATACTAGTTAACTTCTGAAACGGTATTTTAGTTTATCATTATTTGTATCAACAGTCCTCTATCCAACAGATGTTCTGTCACATATTTCCTGATTCATGTGAAAAATGCTCAAAACTCTACGGGACTGGTTTCAAATCTAAGGTAAATGTATATCAAGATGAAGAGACACATTTTAGTACTCTATTTATTTATGAATCATGAGAGTTACGTGAATTTTTTAATACACGTAAATTTATCCTACCGAAGCTGGGCTGAAAGGACTCGTTAGACGAGGTAAAGCCATATCTCTAGGGGAAGAACACCCTAGCCTGAAGTTGTGCAGCAGACTGGTAACCTGCTTATGTAAAAGAGAACTCTAATCCTAAACTCATGAGAAGTCTCGGAATAGGACTGCTTTTTTCGTATTACGACCTGGTAAGGATAAGGAAAAGATTCACAGAATCGCTGGAAAACAGAATTGCTATGTTGAATGTACTGGGTCTGGGTTCAAATGACCTGAATGAGGGAGGCCCTTAAAGCTTATAGAATCAATATAGCCGTGAGAACTGAGATTAGGAAGAAACTAAAGTACATTATGGAGTTAAAGGACTGTGTAATGTTACACAGTGGCCTACAACGGAAAAAGCATGCAGGTTATGCTATCCTTGTGGATGGAAAATGGCGTGAGAGAATTAGTGGAGTATACGTTTGACAGTGAAGCACTTAATCGGGGGACTCTGACCACGTTTGGCGCATATGGACCGGAGGAGAACAGACAGAAAGAGGAAGAATCTAATAAACTTTATAATGAAGTGCAATTTTTTAGGAACAGACGCGTACATAAATACTAATGGTTAGCTAGAGAGTATAGATGTATTATAGATTATATGACTGTTAATACAAAGTTAGCCGAGAGATTAATGCACACTAGTGCTTACAGAGGCTGTAATTTGTGTACAGATCAATTTGTGGACATAACTGATATTCAGCTACGGGTGCCATGGAAAAAATGGATGGGAAAAGCAAAAAGACGTGAAATGAAAGTATATTTAAAACTTACTTATTGGAAAAGGAGAATATTCGCAATCTATACCACAACGGCTGGATAGGCAACTGGAAATTATACCAACTTCCAATGAAATTAACAATAAGTGCGAAACTATAAAGGGTGGAATAAGAAAGTAAGGAATACAGTATTAGTGAAAGGAAATACAAATAAATGTTGTAAAGGGCTAAGGGTTTGGATTGATGAAACAACAGTGATCGTACAACATAAAGATAAGGCTTACAGAGAAGAGATAAGTCCAAAAGAGAACAGTGAGGCAACAAATATACTATGTAGCTTGAAATCATAGTAGAGAATAGTTCAGAAAGTTCGTCAGATGGTGTCGTAGACGTTCATCAGTAAAGAAGGGTATGGTCTATATTTACGACAAAAAGTAGCATTTAAACTCGTGAACCATTTGAATCAAAATGATAGGTATACTGCACAGACGAACATTTCATTAAAGAATGAGTAGGTAACCCACTATAGGAATTTATGGTTTGACCCGCAAGAGGAGTCATAAAGGATGGGAAATAGAGACAGTTGAGATGTGACAGTGGAGACGCTGGAATTAGTAGAGCTGGAAAGCTGCTTTGGTTTAGACAAAAAACAGGAAGGACTCGGGATTGAATGATTCTGAGCTTCTTAAGTGTGGCAGATGTTTAATTAGTGTTGTATTAATACATCTATGTAATATGTGGTTGCATGCATGTGACATAGAGAGCTGGAAAGCTGCAAACGTTTTGCCACCCTGTTTAAAAATAGGTCATGAAGTAATCCAAATAATTACAGAACAATAAGTTTGTTAAATACAGCATATAAAGTGCATAGTAAAATGACTAACAAGAGGTTCGGGACTATACTAGATGTCATACTGTTGGAGGAACAAGCCGATTTCAGGAAAAGCAAATACTGCATTGCCGATGCATCTGTGTTAAAGCATTTGCTCCGTAAAAGGAGAAAATTAAATTTGGAGGCTCATTTAACCTTCGTAGAATCTGAGAAGGCATTTGATAAAGTAAATAGGTGTAAGGTCTTCGAAATCATGGTGAATAGGGAATATCCCACACACGTAGGAAATGTTATTGAAAGTCATTACCGCATCACGGAAATTGTTATAGGTACGCTACAACATCTGAGATTTCAATACATTAAAGAATACGACAAGTGTGTAATACATCACCCATATTATTTAATGTATATATTGATGACATCATTCGAGAATGGATGAGGGAAGTTCCTCACGTGAAAAAATTAGTGCTCATCAGTGACTTTATCACTTTATTTGCTGACAATCATGCTATTTTTTATTGTTGTATTGGAGTGTTAGTAGATTATATTTATATAAAACTTACTAGTAGAAATCATGCTATTATTCAATACAGTGAAGACAAGTTACAGGTAGCAGCTCATAAGTTGCATGTCCTAAGCAAAACGTACACATACGACCTGCAATAGATATTGAAGAGCTGATGACCACACTCATCGTGTTCTACACATGTCTCCAGATAAAATACCGAAGACAGTAGTAGTATGCTCCACGTGGAATAAGAAATGTGTGTCGGCCGAACTTGAGATTGTGAAGTTCGGAACAGGCAGGAATGTTTAAACTGGTACAGACAGATGACGACGACAACGATAAATACGAATTATGCCGTATACACTCGTATTGACCCACGGATGCGGGTCCTTTAAATATCATAACTATCATTTACTGTATACGTTTGCCTATATGTTTGGGATATTATTAGCTAATCATTAAAACATAACAATTAGCTTATTTACCATAACATTTCTTCTTTATTGGAAAGATGTGTAGAGTTAAGTGATTATCACGTACTGTCAATATGAGAGTTTGTAACTATTAGTTATAAATTTAGTTATAATCCGACTGTCAGTCACAAAATTACTACCATTGGACACTACGTATCAATTGCATGCTTGTGTTGTACAGACTCCTGTAGAGACTGTATCCACCGATCGTATCCACCAACGAAATAATGGATTTCATCTGTAAATACGAATTATAAAGGGGCTAGTTGATGATAGACTGTGGCGAATTAGCACGGACAGCGAAACCTATGAGAGGAACGAATAACTATATAGCAGCTGCGTCAACACTAAAGATCAAAGAAACGGGTTTGGTTGACGCCTAGCCACTCGCGGATACATGCAAACCCGCGAGGCTTTTATATGGTCTGTTAAAGACTGTATGTTTGTATTGTCAAGATTTAAAGCATTTTCGTCTAACGTTACACATCGTTTTTGTATTTATTTGCTAGTTCAATGTGTGATAGCAAATCGAAATTTAATAATTATTAATGTAGGAATATATTATTATAGCTGAAATAATTAATATAGTCCTTTGTAGTTGCCAATTAATATTTGTTAGTATTGATTTATATCACTGATATATTGTCACTGATTTTTGAATCATAATATGTCTCATGAGAATTTTGAAAACACTACAGTCTTACTAACACTTAAGTTTACTTCGTCAAAAATGATTAGGAATTAAAAAGAGTGTTATTCGTTGCGTCTGTAAATTTGCATTGTCTAATATACGTACCAATGTGCCAGAAGGATAGGTGAAAATAAATTTGATTAAAAAAAAATAAAGTATGGAAAACACTCATAAATGAATCGTTTCTCGTGTAAATCTTGTACTTCAACATACCATAATTAATTGGTCTAAATTAGTTAGACATTAATTAGAAGTAAATTGCCCCTAACGTTAGTTAGAAGTGATTGGACTCTTTTCTGATTTATGGATTCATTTAGGCTATTTTAACATCATGACAATGTATTAGATAACACTGTCAAAAAGAACGTATGATTCTAAAGTACGACAATAACACATGCCATACCTAAAAGAACTAAAAAACTGACTGATTTAACAATGAATTTTAGTGTTACATAAATCATGAATGGACTATAGAATTGAATGTATTACACAGACAGTTACTCTTCAGCTAACAGTATTATTTCCTACATTTATTCTGCAGGGCAGTAAATTTAGTCAGTGAGTGTAGGGTTGGCAGTAAACGTACATTTTAAGATAAGTAGATTTACAGGCTTTCAGTAATATTTTATCAGTTGAAATAACAAACAAATCACAGTTTTCTAATAGTTCAACGTATTATAAACTTGTAATAACGTTCAACGTTTTCTGTTCACTTGTAAATCCACAAGGTAGCAACAACAATAGTGCTACACCACCGTGCGCGCAAACACACATTAATAGGTTTAGCTATACCACGAGTTTTGGTATAGATTCCCACCACCACCATCGTAATACCTGGATTTCACACTACCACTCTTCCTTGCAAAGCGATGAAAAAACTGAAATCTCTGCCTTCCGAAACCTTTCCAATTATCTGATCGAACCCACCATTAAACAGAATGTTCTTCATACCTGTGAGAAAATCCGTAAACACGCGCCTTCCCCCAGACACACACACACACATAGAAAGGAGGAAGGATTCATCTTATCTTACTATCTTATCTTATCAATAAATTTAGTCATCTGTGAAACGTCCCGTAAAACTGACTTTCCTGTTGAATCAGACAATAGTCTTCCACGCAGACAGTTTGATGACTTTTACATAAATCACTGACCAAAAAAACGTGTAGGATATCTAATATATTTGTATAGTGTGTGTGTATATATATATATATATATATATATATATATATATATTACAACGCTACTTTTTATCTAACACTCTTATCTAATATTTTGAATGATAGATAAAACGTTACTTACCCGTGATATTACTTTACCTGGGCGACAGAAACAAATCCCAGATACTTATAACACGGTTCCAGCTTAGCTCAGAGCATAGAGACGCAAATTCTCAGGATTCGTTCAGTGATTGTGGATTCAAGGGGAATCGTTACAAATAACACTTTTAAAATTTATCTTGAGTATGTTTAATTAACGTTTTAATTATTTTAAACTTCATGAAAATGTTAATTGTAGGACTTATTGCTACCCTAACTCTTATAATTAACGAGTGTGAGTGAAAAGTAAAGAGTAAGACGTTCAAACGACCTATTGCTCTTATCTGGTTTAATTAAGAGATTGATGTATCCCAAACCAGTGCTAAAGAACAGGTCTGCAATAATTTGCATGTCCAATACCTACACCTCACTTTCCATTCTACACTCCTCTACTATGTTAGAGCTAATCTTACACATTAAATACAAAGTGTGCAATTCTTAGTGTCTTTTAAAAATTGTTTATTGCTTTTTATTATTGGTTTAGTACTTATTTCATTGATCAATGAATCTATTTCTTACTGTTTGATGCGTCGACCGAAGATAGGAATCCGTAGAGGTCCTCCTTTTGATGGTTTAGCACAGAAGAAATGATGTTGATCAATCCTGTAGAAAGATGCTCTGGCAATTACAGATGCTGTAGCTCTCTGTTGCTCAGGTCACTTCACGGTTGATTATTAATTAATTATTAAGTAATTTAATTAATTAATTGGTTGTTTTTACACAGCGAGTGTTGTTGAACGGTACTAGTTCCTCTACTGCGGACTACTTCTCGAATTTCTACTTAAATACAACTTTGCGTGATTGAAAAATTTCTGCACGTAATTTATACACGACTAGCGCATTGAACATTCGAACGAAGAGTAACGCTACCCCTCTGTTTGAGTTGGCGTCTGTTTTAAATACGGGATTCTGATTGGTTGTTCAAATAAATCATACGTTTTTCCAGTCTCGACAATCTCGAACAGGTAGAGCAAACAGCCCATGACAGGTTTGAAACGGCAGAGAATTTCTAGTCAAGATCGTACTTCCTGTGTTTGCAAATTGATTGATTACAGGTATTTGCAAATGTGTTTTCAAAGATGTGACCACAGAATATTGTTGCTTAGGTCTTTATCTGTGTGTGTGTGTGTGAAAACACCTAATTCCTATGTAATTCACTTAACATAATTCTCTTGTTATTCCTTTTGATGTTCGTCTTCCGTCTTCCGTATAACTTCTTCAATTGTTAATTATATTAACTGAGATTGCGGTTACTTATAACGCTTTGCTTGCTGAACACAATGCTGTTTTCAAAATTGCCGTATATTTATTAGTTTTGAAGTTATTGCAGGTTGAACTGATAATTTGAATTGAGTAAAGTTTCATGTTCATACCAGTAGCGGACGTCGCTGTGACGAGGTTAGAGTGAGATGGCTGCGATTATACGCTCTCTCTCTTGCTTACGGCGCTATATTCGTACAGTCTAACACTTTCATATAACGCTCAGATAGGACGCTAATATGAATCGTTATAATATATATATTCAAACTCTTTTTGCTACAGTCCGTTTCTTGATTTACATAATATATTTATTATTTATACTCAAATTACCTCAAGATATTTTATTTTCCTAACTTGAAACATGTTTCGAGAGTTATTGTGCTCTCATCCTCAGCCTTCGCGATTCTGCGTCTAGTGAAGTACTTATGTGTTGGTCTCTCGCCATTGTGGTCTTCTGTTGGTTTTTGGTATCTCGAAGTGGTATTTTTGTGTGTGATTGTGGTGTATGTATTAGTATTTTGTGTATTTTCGAAGTTGAGTGCTTTGAAGATTGTGTCTTGTTTTGTATTGAGATAAATAAATAAAATAAATAAATAAATAAAATATTTCTTAATATCAATTACCCAGGCTTAGCACGTTAACCCTCAGCGGTTGGTCCTATTGAAACTCCTAATCATATAATAGGTTATTCGTTACGCTATGTAAATATAACCTCGTGTTTTCTTTTAGACTACAATAATTATAGCGAATATGTCTTTAGTAAACATCACAGTTTAAAATTAGAATATAATACAACAAAATAAATTCTTATAACTATAGTAACGAAGCCGAACAGTGTCCTTTTTAGGTTAAAGAAGATTTACACTCCTTTGAAAATTAAACTCAAAGAAATAATTATTTAACTCCTAAAAAATTACAAAAGTGTTAGTGTTTTATAGTTCAGTGGTGGTGGAAAAATAGTTCACTAGTGTATATAGTTTTACAGGTTGGATTACAATAACTTGTTAATAAGTCGTTTTAAAGTTGAGTTACAATCGCTATACTTTCCTTTTCTTATGAACACACTTTCTTAATCAACTTTAGTTATATGCACAATATAATTCCTTTATTGTTATTTAAACGATTCACAATGTTGATTTATCACTCGATGGTCATTTAACTATGGTTCACTATTCACCTAACCTGTCTTGTGTTCGAGTCTGATTGTACTTTCTTGTATAAAGGTGTAGCGGAGGATCTGTTTTTTACAGCTCGAAGTTTAACAATCAACTAAATCGCTTGGTTTCAATTTTGGGGCTTCCTGGTGCAAAATATGCAAAATTCCCATTATCTGAAACATCAAGCATTGTCAGCTCTTGGCGTCACTTTTTGTGATCAAAGTTACCAAAAATATTAATTTTAACATAACTCCCTTATACTGGAGACAATCGTAATAACATTGTTACCAATGAAATTTTCTTTTCCTACTGATCATTTTGAGATCTCACAATATATAATATACTGTTTATTTAACATAACCAGTGGTTTGTTACAAAACCAGAAATATATAAATCTAATTTGGCTGCACATGCAATAAACACTGGACATGAATTCCCAGACATAACCAATATGACACTAATAAAACTTATACCACACAAAGGGACCATAATGAAAATTTGGGAAAATTTACAAATATACAAACATAAAACACAAACAAACTAATACCTGCACAAATACAAATCAATAAAAAACATGACACAATTTTCAAAGCACTCAACAAAGGAAATACACAAAATACTAATATATATACACCACAATCACACACAGTAATACCAATTTAAAGAACCAGATATCAACAGGAAACCAAAGCAAAAACCAGCCAACACACCTCACACCTCACAAGGCTTAAAATTAGGAAGGCTGAAGATGGAAACACAAGGCTTCCCGAAACATATTCCAAATAAGCAGAAAACATCTTGAGGTAAAGTCATTATAAAATATTATACATATATATATATATATATATATATATATATATATATATAATAACGATTCATAAAGCCGACCCATCGGATCGTTATATGAAAGTGTCATACTGTGCGAGTATAGAGGCGTAAGCAAGAGAGAGAGGGTATAATCACAGCTATCTCTGTCTAACATCGCCACTGCTACGAATGTTGCCGGCACAGACATGAATTTTTATTCAATTATTTTTATTAGTTAATACTGCAATATCTTCAGAACTAATAAATATACAGCAATTCTGAAACGTGCATAGTATTCAGCAATTAAAGCTCTATAAGTAGCCAAAATATCAACCAATATAATTAACATTTACAGAAGTTATACAGAAGAAGAACGCCAAGAGAAATAACTAGAGAATTAGGCTAGGTACGAATTAGGTGTTTTCACACACTTACAGAGAAAGACCTAAGCAATAATATTCTGTGGTCAGATCTGTGAAATCACGTTTGCAAATACCCATAATCAAACGATTTGCAAACAGAGGAAGTATGAAATTAGCCAGTAATTCTCTACCATCTCAAACCTGTTAAGGGGCGTTTGTTCGACTTGTTCGATATTGTTTCAAATGGAAAACGCATGATTTATTTGGAACAACCAATCACAAAGCTGTATTCAGAAGAGACGCCAACTCAGACTTGGGGAACCAACACTCTTTGTTCGAATCTTAAATGAGCAAGACGTGTGTTAAATACGTGCTAACTTTCACAAACCACGCAAAGTCTTATTTAAATAAACCGTTCGGGAAGTAGTCCGCAGTTGCAGAGGAACTAGTAAAGTTCGATAACAACTCTCGCTGTGTAACAACGCATTAATTAATTAAAAAATTAATTAATTAATTAATAATTATTTTAATTGTGAAGTGACCTGTGCAACAGAGAGCTACAGCATCTGTAATTGCCCAGTATCATCGGTCAACGTTTTGGTTAACATCATTTCTTCTGTGCCGAACCATCAAAAGAAGGATCACTACGGATTTCTATCTACGGTCGACGCATCAATCAGTAAGAAATAGATTCATTGATCAATGAAATTAAGAAACAAAATAAATAATAAAAAGCAATAAACAATTTTTTAAAAGACACTAAGTAAATTCATAATTTGTATTCAATTAGTAAGATTAGTTATAAATTAATATAGGAGTTTTATTCTTCGTATTGTTTAAATTAGCAGCCATCCTTACTTTTCTTTTATAAAATTGCTAAACTGCTATAATTGTTTTTATTATTTAGACAAAGCTTTTCGTCATTACTGACATCTTCAGGTCTTAAACAACCTAGGTTGTTTAAGACCTGAAGATGTCAGTAATGACGAAAAGCTTTGTCTAAATAATAAAAACAATTATAGCAGTTTAGCAATTTTATAAAAGAAAAGTAATATAGGAGTATTGAATGGAAGGTGAGGTGTAGTATTGAACGTGCAAATTATTGCAGACCTGTTCTTTAGCACTGGTTTGGGAGATATAAATTTTCCTAATTAAACCAGATAAGAACAATTGGTCGTTTGGCGTTTTAATCTTCACTTTTCACGCACACTCATTAATAATAAGAGTTAGGTTAGCAATTAGTCCTTAACTTAGCTTTGAAAGAACATTAATAAAATAACATTTAATCGTTAATGAAACAAACTCAAGCAAATTTTAACGGTTATTTGTAACGATTCCCCTTGAATTCCACATTCACTGAACGAATCCTGAGATTGTGTGTCTCTATGCTCTGAGCTAAGCTGAATCCGTGTCATTTGTATCTGGGATTTGTTCTGGCGCCCAGGTTAAGTAAAAGTCACGGGTAAGTAACATTTTATCTATCATTAATTATATACTATATGTGTGTTAGATAAAAAGGCCGTTATTGAAATTTGGCACCGCAACTTGATGGGCACGATTAAACTCACAAATTTATATATAAAAATAAAATATATATAAATTTGGCGCCGCAACGTAATGGGCCCGATTAAACTCACAAAGTTATGTATAGGTAATTAAGTTATCTATAAATTTGGTGTGCAACTATTAACCCAAATGACTAGTTTGAATTGTAATAATATTTAATTTGTAAAGAAGTGGAATTTAAGGTTACAAATAACTGTTGAAGTGTTATATATTAAAATAAAATTTGTTAAATAATGAGAAAATTAAAAGATGGCTAAATCACCAGCAGTAGATATGGCAGCAATTGAACAGATGTTTAAGCAGTTGACCACTAAAATGGATGAAAATAATAGTCAATTAAATAGTAAAATAGATGAAAATAATCAAAATTTAGAAGAAAGTAATAAAAAATTAATAAATGATGTTAATAATAAAATCGAGCAAACTAATAAATACTTGTCTAGCGAAATGAAACAAATAAATGAGAATTTAACTAGTCAAATAGAACAAAGTAGTAAAGAAGCTACATTTAAAATAGATGAAGAAATAGCAAATTTAGCGATTAATTTAGCTAGTAAAATAGATGAGAGTAATCTTAAGTTTGATAAGCGTATCGAAGAGGTTAAAACTACATTAGAGGAATTTAGGAAACAAGTAAACACTAATTCTCGCCGTCAAGACGGAAAACTAAATAAATTTAGAAACGAATTTCATGAACGGTTAGAACAGAAAGTAACTCTTATTAACAAACAATTCAGCGAAGTAACTGCTGAATTAAAAACCCAAACGCTTCTAAATAAAGAAGAAATCCAGAGTACTAGGGAAGAGTTTACCCAACTGGGTGAAAATATTAAGGAGGTTAAGAAACAAATAGAGAGTAAGGCGGACCGAGACGAAATACATCAAAAGGTAGAACAGCAATTAAAGGTAATGCGGGAAGATCTGACTAAGGCAATGAAGTCACAACAAACCAGAGTCGTGAGGTGTGGCGGATATAAGGAAGAACCGGAAAACCTTGGATTCTCAGGAAACCCACATGAGAATCCTGTAGAGTTTCTACGGCTGTTTGAGGCTTATGTATCTCGCGTAAACCCACTGATGGACGACGAGGACAAGAACGACATGTTAGGCCGATTTCTCAAGAATTGGGCAGGTACATGGTGGAAAGTCATCTCGGACAGAGTCCAAACCTACGCCGACTTCAGAGAAAAATTCCTTGCTCAATACTGGAACATTCAGATCCAAAGAAGGGTACGCGATCATCTGGAATTTGGTAATTATCACCTGTCCTTGAATATGACAACCACCAACTATGTGCTAAACGTAATGGCACAAGTAAAGCATCTAACACCACCAATAGAGGAGAGAGACCTAGTGTACAAGCTAGCGCGTCATTTCTCGGAACGCACTAGAGTAGCAACCACTACTAGAGGAGTGGATACTCTAGAAAATTTATAATGGTCGTGGATGAATATCAAGACGTAGAGAGGGAACTGAAGCGTGTAAATAATCAGCTGAGTAACCACTCTAAAGGCGATCATCAGGAACCAACTTTCTGCTCAACGAAAAGAAGAGACAATGAACGCCCAAAAGAAAAAAGGTTTACCCCATATCCGGGTAACAAACCCCAAAATCGGCAGGAATTGGAAGAAAAGGGTAGAAATAGGAGTGTTGAAAACCGACCAAATAAAGGGTTTAAGGTATGTAAAACAGCCATAACATCTACCGAGCCACAACTGTCTACTAGTAAAATGAATACGGGAAACGGGAAGCCACTGCATGTAGAAAAGAAACAAAACTAAATCTACCATTACCTGCAGTGAAACAACCCAAGTAAACAGGAAAAAAGAAGGTAACAAATAATATAAAACAAGTGAGCGATAGGGAGTTCTTGTTAAAAGAAGAGCAAGAGGTGGGTAGAAGCCATTATCCTGAATGTCCGGAAATAATTTGTAAAATCAGTAATCTACTAGTACGAGCGTTAATTGACACCGGCAGTGAGGTAACCTGTGTCAGCTCAAAGTTTGTAGAAAATAATAGTCAGTTGCGTAATTGTCCCAGACTACCCGTAAAAAATTGTAATGTACAGGGAGCCACTGGAGCCAAAATGCAAAAGATCACTGAACAAATTTATTTACCTGTCAATTTAAGTGGTAACCAAACCCAAATTGTAGCTCTTATAGTCCCGAAACTCGTTCATGATTGTATTATTGGGGTAGATACGTTACTTGAGTGTGGAAGGCAGAAATAAATTTCAAAAGAAATACCATCACTATGGAAATTGATACAAAGGAAATCAATGTAAACTTTAAAGAATTTAAGCATTGGAAGTCGGTAAGTGTCATAAAAGGGTATAGAGAGAAACCGGTAGTTGACGTTAGGAGTGACCAGCACTGTATTGATGATACTCCAGAAATCAACATCGGGACTGAGTTGAGCAACGAGCAACAGAACCAAATTCAGCAACTCGTCTGTGAGTATAAGGATTTTTTAAGAACAGAGCCTGGAAGAGCTAAGTTCTATGAACATCAGTTAACATTTACTGAAAACGCATCATTTGTGCAAAGGACTTATCCAATCCCTTTACACTATAGAGAAGAAGTGGAAAAAGATGTCCAACAGATGTTAGCGAATGGAGTTATAGAGAGGGCAAGTAGTCCCTATATTAACCCTTTAGTAGTTGTCACCAAGCCGAACGGGAGTGTCCGCTTATGCCTTGATGCCAGGAAATTAAATTCTTTATTAGTACCTGATTACGAGTGCGCAAGGAGTGTGGAAGAATTGTTCCAAAAATGTAATGGAGTTAAGTACATGACCAGACTGGACTTAACATCAGGATTTTGGCAAATTCCAATCCGCAAATGTGATAGACAATATACGGCATTTTTGTATAAAAACAAGTGCTACCAATTTAAAGTGGTACCTTTTGGCCTGAGCACCAGCTTAGCTGCAATGGTAAGGTGTTTAGACAGTGCCTTAGGTAATGAGGTAGAGAAGTATACACTAGTGTTCATAGATGATATTCTATGTGTGTCACAAACATTCGAGGAGCACTTACAACATTTAAGAAATATTTTTGCAAAATTAAGATCAGCAAACATGACGCTGAATCTACGGAAATCAGAGTTTGGTAAGGAGGAAATTAAGTTTTAGGTCACCGAATCTCAGTGGAAGGAATAACCACGCACCCAGAGAAGGTAAAAGCCATACAAGAATTTCCAACTCCAAAGAACTGCAAGCAGCTAAAGTCATTTCTAGGTTTAGCTAACTACTACCAGAGGTTTACAAGTAAATACGCGGAAAGTACTGTTCCATTGTTGAAGTTGTTAAACAAAGGGATTAAATGGAGGTGGACACGGGACCACGATGAAGCGCTACAACAAGTGAAAAATCTTTTTATAAAAACTGTTGTATTACATCATCCAAGGGTAGGAGAAAGATTTTATTTGCAAACAGACGCCAGCAATATTGCTATAGGAGCACACTTGAATCAGATAGATGAGAAGGGCCAAAAAACGGTATTAGGATTTGTAAGTCGCACACTTAAAGGGGCGGAATTATCCTATTTTACGACAGAAAAAGAGCTATTAGCGATATTGCATAGCCTGTAAAAGTTTAGAAGTTATATTCTGGGTGCTAAACTTACTATAATCACCGACAATAAGGCGTTAGTATTTTTATTAAAGTGTAAGTTGCCAGGTGCTCCTCTGACTCGTTGGATCTTGGCTATACAAGAGTACCAGTTTGAAATACAGTATTGTAAAGCGAAAGACAACTTGGTAGCAGATGTACTCAGTAGAAATCCACCATCAGAAAACAACATGGATACAGTTAACAGTAAAAGTAGTAGCTCCGATATAGGTATTTACGCGGTAAAGCATGTAACAAAACCTGAAGTAGTTAGACGACTTAAGGAAATAGGGACCCATCAACAACAAAACCCTAGGATTAGTGTAGCTTGGAGAAGTGTGGTTACCAACACCAAACCAGGATTTTCCATATATGAATGGATGCTATATAAGCTATGTTCCCATAAGTGGAAATTATTATTACCAAGCTGTATGATGGAGGAACTTATTTGGGAATGCCACTTGTCGTTGGGCCACGCTGGATTTAAGAAATGCCATCGAGCCTTAACAGAAAGCTTCATTGGAAAGGGGTTGGCAAAACGCATGAAAAGATTATTGTCTACTTGTGACCTGTGCCAGAAGTGTAAACACCCGAACTTATCGACCAGAGTAGAAATGCAAACAATCCAAGCAAAAGAGAAAGGAGAGTTATTAGCTATGGATTATTACGGGCCTCTACCAAAAGCAAAAGGAGGAGTAAAGCACATTCTAGTAACAGTAGATTTCTTTTCTAAATTTGTCAAATTATACCCAGTCCAAAGAGCCACGACAAAAGCAACACTTAGAGCGTTAACGAAGTTCTATATCCCACAGTATGGTAAACCTAGGAAAATATTGTCCGACCAAGGAAAACAGTTCACCCATAACCTATGGAGAGAAACCTTGGAGGAACTCAATATAAAACCAATTCTTACATGAATACGTCACCCTCAAGCGAATTTAGCTGAGCGAATAAATAGAGAAATATGTAGATATTTTAGGATATTGTGCCATCAGAACCATTCTGCATGGATAGATTACTTGAGTTTTATTTCGGATTGTATTAATAATACATGTAATGAAACAACAGGGTACACACCTTCAGAATTATTTATCAACAAAGAACCAGTACATGTATGGACCAAAACCATAAAATGTCCACCCAACTACAATCTACCTATTCCATATGAGGTAAAAACCAGAATAGCAGAAGAAAGAATACAGAGAGAAGGCCAAAAGAGGGTAGAACGATATAATCGCACTCACAAGTTGGTAAGGTTTGTGGAAGGAGAGGAAGTGCTAGTGAAAGCGAATCCTGTATCCTCTGCCATAGATAATACCACGGCCAAGTTCTTTCCGATATTCATGGGACCTTATAGAATAGAAAAGCAGGTTGCAAGGTACACATACATATTAAAAGATGTTGAAAAAAACAAAATTTTAGGAAAGTACCATGGGGATAGTTTGAGGAAATATAGACAAAATATAGAGCAATAAAGAAAAAATGGTTTGAGCCAATGAGGCATGTGAATCAAACGTAGTCAAACAAATATTTATAAATGTCTTTAAAGCAATGTCAATGTTAATAAGTAGTACTTAAATAAATGTTAGTATTGTCGTTTTGATCATTGCCATCAATTAAATCAAACTTGTGATTAAAGCATTAATGTTCATATAAATCTCTAATATGTGTATGCCATGTTAGGTTTAGTAACATATTGTAATAATTAGTTATAAGGTAGAAGTAAGCAACATTGTAATAGTGCAAAATGTGTGCGAGCAAAACCAACAGTGCAAGTTATAAAATTTAAAGAACGTGCGTAATTTTACAATAAAAAAAAATTAATGTATTTCTTAAATAATCAACTTTTTTATAACAAGTGGGGGTATATATAAAGATTCTTAAAGCCAACCCATCGGATCGTTATATGAAAGTGTCATACTGTGCGAGTATAGAGACGTAAGCAAGAGAGAGAGGGTATAATCACAGCTATCTCTGTCTAACATCGCCACTGCTACGAATGGTGCCGGCACAGACATGAATTTTTATTCAATTATTTTTATTAGTTAATACTGCAATATCTTCAAAACTAATAAATATACAGCAATTCTGAAACGTGCATAGTATTCAGCAATTAAAGCTCTATAAGTAGCCAAAATATCAACCAATATAATTAACATTTACAGAAGTTATACAGAAGAAGAACGCCAAGAGAAATAACTAGAGAATTAGGCTAGGTACGAATTAGGTGTTTTCACACACTTACAGAGAAAGACCTAAGCAATAATATTCTGTGGT
The DNA here is from genome assembly GCA_034769895.1 of Magicicada septendecula. Classification (NCBI taxonomy): domain Eukaryota; kingdom Metazoa; phylum Arthropoda; class Insecta; order Hemiptera; family Cicadidae; genus Magicicada; species Magicicada septendecula. Next base: position 266,951,802 of record CM068371.1, read on the forward strand.
CAGATCTGTGAAATCACGTTTGCAAATACCCATAATCAAACGATTTGCAAACAGAGGAAGTATGAAATTAGCCAGTAATTCTCTACCATCTCAAACCTGTTAAGGGGCGTTTGTTCGACTTGTTCGATATTGTTTCAAATGGAAAACGCATGATTTATTTGGAACAGCCAATCACAAAGCTTTATTCAGAAGAGACGCCAACTCAGACTTGGGGAATCGACACTCTTCGTTCGAATCTTAAATGAGCAAGACGTGTGTTAAATACGTGCTAACTTTCACAAACCACGCAAAGTCTTATTTAAATAAACCGTTCGGGAAGTAGTCCGCAGTCGCAGAGGAACTAGTAAAGTTCGATAACAACTCTCGCTGTGTAACAACGCATTAATTAATTAAAAAATTAATTAATTAATTAATAATTAATTTATTTGTGAAGTGACCTGTGCAACAGAGAGCTACAGCATCTGTAATTGCCCAGTATCATCGGTCAACGTTTTGGTCAACATCATTTCTTCTGTGCCGAACCATCAAAAGAAGGATCACTACGGATTTCTATCTACGGTCGACGCATCAATCAGTAAGAAATAGATTCATTGATCAATGAAATTAAGAAACAAAATAAATAGTAAAAAGCAATAAACAATTTTTTAAAAGACACTAAGTGAATTCATAATTTGTATTTAATTAGTAAGATTAGCTATAAATTAATATAGGAGTATTGAATGGAAGGTGAGGTGTAGTATTGAACGTGCAAATTATTGCAGACCTGTTCTTTAGCACTGGTTTGGGAGATATAAATTTTCCTAATTAAACCAGGTAAGAACAATTGGTCGTTTGGACGTTTTAATCTTCACTTTTCACTCACACTCATTAATAATAAGAGTTAGGTTAGCAATTAGTCCTTAACTTAGCTTTGAAAGAACATTAATAAAATAACATTTAATCGTTCATTAAACAAACTCAAGCAAATTTTAAAGTGTTATTTGTAACGATTCCCCTTGAATTCCACATTCACTGAACGAATCCTGAGATTGTGTGTCTCTATGCTCTGAGCTAAGCTGAATCCGTGTCATTTGTATCTGGGATTTGTTCTGGCGCCCAGGTAAAGTAAAAGTCACGGGTAAGTAACATTTTATTTATCATTAATTATATAATATAAGTGTGTTAGATAAAAAGGCCGTTAGAATATACATATATATATATTGTAATGGTACATATCTTCACCTAACCATAATGAAAAAGACATGACCAGATAAATTATTTAGTCATTAACACTAGAATAAAAAGAGATGAATTAGAATAGAAGAATGGGTGAATCAGAATAATAAAACGATCAGACATATCAAGGTAGTCAGAACAGTAACTTATATTAATAATGTAGTAACAAACAAACAAACCAAAATGGTAAATACAGAAATAAGGCGATTTAACCCGAATAGCCCAATAGATGGTAAGTGAGAGAGTAGAACTAGCCCCAAAGGACCAAGAATAACCTAATAGTGACAACTGCAAATGGACTAGAAATAGCCACCGCACCAACATAAGTGTAAATAAGAAGAATAATGACTAAAAGACAATTAACATATAAGTGTAATGAAAAAATCAGCCACAACACTAAGAAAGTGACGTATAATGTATGACAAAAGAAAGTGAACTAAGAAGGAACACCAAACTTTTATTAAACCAAAGAAATAGAATCACTAATGAAAATTGTATATAATGTTAATAATTGTAAGGACAGACAAGTTAGAGATACTAATCATTAAGTACTTAAGATATAGAAGGGCACAATAACCCCAAACAAATAGAGTAAACTAAGACAAATCACATTAGCACGATACTAACATATTAGTGATACAATAAAACGACATGAACTTGTTAATATTATAATTAAACCTTGTAAAGTGAGAGGTAGAGGTTTAGAGAAATAGTGAACATAGTAAAGTGAGAAAGAGAATTTAAAGTTAGGTAATACCCATTAGTAACACTTAAATTAAACATATGAAGTGCAAAGTGATAGTGTGAAAACCCCAAATTAAATAGAACCCTATTGATAGTGATATACACCAAATAATCAGTGAAAAAAAAACTAAAGAGTTAAGAGTGATCAAAAACCATCAGTGAGTGGTAAAAAATAAGTAAAGGCTGATAATGGCTAATCATAGAAAGGACTGTGGCACTTAATAGCAATTATCCAGTGAACACAAGTGTATTAATGACAAAATGAAACAAAGTGTAACAGACTAGATAATAAGTAGGTTTTAGATAATAGTAGTACTTACTACTTGTCATATTTTAGTTTGCAAATCTTAATGTTAGGTAATAATTTGTTAATTAGTATTGTTACTCATGTATTCAAGAACGAATGACTATCAGTGTGTTAATACACCAGAATATATGATTTTATTCACAGAAATAAGAATCCAATATCATTAATTTAAAATGATACATTAAAGAATATTTTTCATGACAAACTGATAACAATAAGAAAAGATGTTAATATTAGATAGTAAACAGTTGTTGAAGATTCAGTTATGGCTGAATGTCATTTAGAGGTAGTCATAACAATATACCATTGTATTAATATAATTAATTCATGTTTATGTCTTTATTTTTTATGTCAAGTAATAATTATAATTCATCAAAGAGTATGGGGAGATGAAGAGTATGAGTGGATAATATGTTTAAATGAATAAGAATTATGTTTTAATGACTAAGGTTTATGTTCCAATAATTATGTTTAAATGATAAGAATTATAGCTATGAGAATTGTTAAAACCATTAGATGTTATTTTATATGTTGTAAGAAATAAGATTTTAAAACCAACAGAAACCGGTAAACAAGAAACAAACCATACATTCAAATACAATGACATTAAAATTAGTTATCACAGTAGACAAATTAATATAGGGAAACAATAAAATTACACACAATTACAAGAACCGACTTAAACATTGAACAAATGAACAGAATCTTGTATTAAAACAATCAGGACCCATTACAAGGAGAATAAAATGTAATATCAGTAATCAAAGAAAAATAGTCAATTGCTGTTTAAGCCTATGCAAATTCCCAACTGTCAACTACAAAAACTTCAATTTATAGAATTAAACACTGACATTAGGAAGACTAAACCACATAAACTATGAAATACAAATAGACAATCATGTTAAGGCAGAAATATTATGATATTAATGTAAATTGAGAAAACAAAACTGTCAAAATGTTGATACCTAAGTGAACACTATAATATTGGATGTCAAATTAATCCTTGAGCAAAAATATGAACAGTGGTGATAATATTTACTACTAAAAAGGGAGTACTGAAGATTAATTACATTTAGAAGAACTGTAACCAGTTTAAATAAAAATTCAAATACCCTAACAATACTCTTTAGCCAATTTCAGACAATCAAAAACTTTGAGTAACCATGACAACAACCGAATATTGACTAATTTCAGTTAGGAACAATACTTTATGTAGTGACGCTAAACTGGAGAGACGTCACGCCGTGGAGGGCCCAAATTTTCCACAGAAAAACAGTATAAGTGCCCACAATTTTGAGAAGGAGTAGCAGTACAACCGATGAGAGGCCATTACAACTAATTTACACCAAGGACCAGCTCGGAAATAATCCAGATGACCGGAAAATACCTGTAATTCAACTTGAAGAAGATGACAACCAATTTTTGAGCCCAAGATCAGAAGTAGGAAGAATAAACACCGGCCCATTACTTCACATGGACGACTGACAATACCCATCATATCTACTAACGTTGAGTATTGCTGAATTTATTTGAATATTATAAAAAAATTCTCTTTCAAAAATTCTAACTATAAAATAGAACTCTCACTATCACTGAATATTTTCGAGGATTAATAAAATAAAGAAATAACTTTGTAAACATTGAAAGAACACATGATAACCTATGTTACACAACGACACTGTCACACTTCAGCACCACAATATTTAGTTTATAGCAAACCTTGTGTAATTTTAATGATCACAAACTTTTAATGGTATTTCTAATTTTGTTATCTTGTTATGTAAACCTCTGTTTCGTACTTAAAAGAACCCAATTGGCAGATTTATTTTGTAAAATAATAACCAGAGTCAATTGTAAACATTGCACTGCCAACCTAGCGCTCCGCAGAGCGAGAGATTATATTGCCGAGGCTAAACTTTTATTATAACAGTTATTATTTTTATGAAGCGTTAATGATAATTAACAAGCAAAAGCCTAATAAAAAAGTGCGTACTGATAACAAACTGTCCTGTATTTATTTGTAGAAAATATTATGTATGTTTGTTTACTAGCAGTGGGTCGACATAACCAACATTAATTCAAGTTGGCAACACGTGTTCCCCCACTCACACGAGAATCAGTTACAAGCCAGACGGCGAACTATTCGAATTTTCGATAACAAATCACCATACTATACCAATAAAAACTTTTAATTGTTTTCAAGAAAAACAATTTGGCGCCTACCCGGAATTACTAAGAGTGCGAGAAGGGACAGGTAAGGCACGCAGGCTACCAGACGCTTCCGAACGACAAGTTACGTTCTATAACATCTTAACTTGTGTTATAACATAGGGAACCCGCATTAATTGGTTCTGCCAATTATACAGGCTGCCTTCGTTGTGACGAGCTGAAAATTAATCACAACACCAAAACAATTAATATGAAAGGAAACTGGGAAGGGGAGACTGTTGATTTATGCACTCAGTTTAGTCTGTACTAAAGATGACATCTCTTTATTACATAATGAGATTAAGTGCTCTACTCAAAGTTCTCAACATATATGTTTCAACAGCTTACAGTTTACAAGATGATTATATATTTTATTCTTTCACAAAGGATTCTCAAAACAAAGATGTACATCAATTTAATTTATTCCACGGATCCGGGATTGAATATAGTATGTTAATAATGGTCACCTCCCCATATACAATTTTGAAAATTGTGCCATTTGAAGAATGGACTTTATTAACCTTTTTAAAACAATAAAGCTTTCAGTTTAAACTTTTACTCTTTTACTACAAACAGTTTTATTAGATTACAGACTACATCGTACATATAATGTGTGTTTTTAAAAGTCTTATAGTGGTTAGTTAAATTGTCTTTTGTTGGTTATAATTTTAGTATCTCATAACCATGGAAGACAAGCCTCCATGTCACCTGTGGTTTCCTGTAGTAGATGCAGATTTGGCTCTTCGGTCCTCGGTGTGTTTCCTGAAGGTCTGTCGTTACCTTAGTATCCGGTGACGGTGAAGTTCCTGACGTATGTTAAAATCATTCTGGGTGTGGTACTCTCTTCTTAGATGACTGTAGTAATTCTTGTTGTTAGAATAAATAAAGCGAAAGTTTGTTTCACTGGTATTCACTTCACATGATTATTTATTAGTTGAATTTCACCTCATGGTTCTAGTATTGTATTAATCACATACTTTCTTATGTAAGATTTGATAGAGATGTCATCGGCGCACAATTTAGTTATTAAGATATTCTTTAGCGAACTTTCACATATTTATCTCTGCGTCGCGAAACAACGCTGTGCGCATCTTACGGCGTGAGCGCTCCATTGCAAGTGGTTTAATAGTTAAGGGGTGAGAGTAGTAATCTCGCGTCATTTACTATTCAGCATAAAAGTAGTTCCATGTTCCTTCTTTATTTAAAGGATTAAAGTTTGACTATTTAATTAAGCAGAGATATTCTTAATTACAGACGTTATTAAAGTACATTACAGTGGTCTTGTTTAATTATTTAAATAATGTCAAATTTACAAGTATATTTAGTTTGTTTAGGGGTCGGAATTCAAGTTAATTCCGGTTAGCGCATGTCTATGCAGGATTAATTAACAAGGTTTACCCTTTCTGTACACTCGTGTTCCTTTTTATTTTATTATTACAACTTTTTATTAAATATTATTATTATTTAATGATAGCAATAAGATTTAGTTTAAATGTGCGATTTTATTAAAAGTTTAAAATTTCTCAGCCTTCACATTACCTATTTATTAATTAGCATATTTTTATTAATGAAATCGTCACAGTTCGACAAAACTAACAACTACACAAACATTAATTAATTAAATAATTTTAACACACGTCCAAAAGGCAACTTTTAACAAAGTGGCGCACCAACTAGTGAGGCTAGATTGACGAGAAATATTAACGTCTAGCGGCAAGTACGAGAGAAGGTCAACAAGATGAAGAGAGCATCATCATTAAGGCGGACGAAGGAGGCCGAAAAGGGAGTTCGAGCGGAAGTGAAGGAAGTGACTTCGGTAGAAGACGCCGAACAAATGTTAACCCCAATGGAACCAGTCAAACCTGTGCAGCCAGAAAATCAACCGGAGAAACCCGCACAACCAGAGGACGGGAGTTTACTGGGAATGATGAGGATACTGATGGAAGATATCAAAGGAGAATTAAATAAAACGAACAAAAATATAACGTCATTAAAATAAAAAATTGGACAAAAATAAAGAGGAAATTAATGAGAAATTTGACCAGAACAGCCAACAAATGGCCGAAAATAATAAGACCATGGAAGAAAAAATAGACAAGAACAGTAAGACCATGGAGGAGAAAATGGACGAACTGAAGCGAGACAGCCAGAAAAATATGGAGGTCTTAAACGAGAAGATAGCTGAGAATAATGAGCGGATTAATAAGAAGATCGAGGAGGAGATGTCCGAAATACACGGGAAATGGGAAGACACGAGCCGTGAAATACAACGAGCGAAGGAAGACTTCGACGAACGAATGACCAACATGGAAGAAGACAGCCAGATCCGAATAGAATCTATAAAAACCGCAACCGACCAAAATATTACACAGGTACGGACAGATTTTGGAGAGAAATGCCGAGAGATCGACACCGCCGTAAACGAAGTTCGCGGACAAGGTCAACAAAACAAAAACAGAATTGAAGAAATCCAGCAACGAGAGATTGCCAAATCAGGGAGGAGCTGGAAGTAATTAACAACAGACCGCCAGTTATGACACAGTACCAGCACATGGACAACCGGGAAGTAATTAACTTCAAACAATACCGGCGAAACCAGATGGAATTCTTGGAGAGAGTGGACGAACAACTGGCCAAGACTGGGGAGAATAGATGGACCATTATCCGAGGGTACCTGGACGAGTATTTTCGTGATATAAACGATAATTGGTGGACGGCCACGAGACACGATCTCACGAATTACGAAGAACTTAAAGACGTGTTCAAAAGGAAATACTGGTCGGAAGCAACACAAAACATCGTGCGAGACAGTATATGTATCGATATGTGATTACAGGTTAATTTCTTAAAAAAGGTTCTTTCAACGATTATTTTATATAGTCAGAGAAGGGCAGGCCTAGAAAGTATAACATATACAAAAAATAATCTTAATAATTAATAATTAACAAATGGTAAATAATATATAATGTTTAGTATATTTGATTTTTAAAACCAAAGCTGCAGGCTATGAGATCAGTCTAGAAGGTTGTAGTGCATCACGGAACCATCATGGCGGCTGGCTGAATTGATGAGGTTAACACATAACTGGTCGATGGAAATTCTCACAATAAATTCACCTTTAAAATTGTTTTATGGATCTCCGTAATCGTGTATACTGTCTATTATGTTGTTTGAGGTATCCTGGATGAGTATTCAGTGTTCACTGGTGTTAATTGTTTTCTGTTAGAGGTGTTCACTTTATGTCTGTTCGTGGCTAAGAATCGTAAATATGTTGTATAGTGAAATATTAATATTAGGTAGTTTTAATGGTTTAAATCACTTGTATTATGTGGTGTATTGTTCGTTTTCACCGTTGTCGTAGAATATTTCATAGTTTTTAAATCGAAAAGTGTTAATTTATGTAACTCCCGTTTTTCCACTGATTTTAGGCTTTACCCATTACACTCCGTTATACGGTTTTAGAACGCGATTCTGCATCGACCGTTCCGTTTGAATGTTAACAAAGAACTAACTTACTTCCTTCATCTTAGGAAATATCTTGCCAAGTTAATATTGAAAAAGTATTGTTAAAATAATTTTCACTTCCCATGTACATAATTCCAAGGTACATTACATATGGAATATTTTTAGTTTATTGTTCGCTTTCATGAACTATTAACCATATAATTGGTTTATTTATCTCATTCTGTTTAATTTGATATGTCATAGTCCATATTTGTTGAGAATTTTTGTTAAAATTACCATATTTCTGTCTTTTTGAAAATCTAGGCCCAAAAAACCTGTTTCCGTTCTTGTACACAATTACTGCCATTTTAAGTGTTATTAATATAATTATAATAAACTTCAAATGGTCACAAATCCTTTGCTTTCCTTAATGCTTTATAAATTTAACATTTGAACTGTGTTTTAGTGATAATTTATTAATTTACTATTTCTCCTCTGAAATATTTAATTATTACATTTCGAAAATTTTCAATAATTTAAGATATTTTTCTACATTACTCTTTTAAATCATAGGATCATTTACAGTAGTTGTTCATTGACCTACCTTACATAAATCTTGTTAGTTTACATGGTTCATTGGTGAATTAACTGGTTTATATTAATTTTTGTAAATTCATTATTTGGCCTAGAATTTAGTATTTTACATATATGGTTTTTTTTCAATAAATTTAATTCTACACCTCCTCTGACTCTTAAAAGTTAACATGACATGAAATAAAATTGTTTACATAATTATTGATATGTGTAGCATCTAATTCATGCTACTGTTACAAAAAATATTTAACATTAATCAGCAGTCTTTAAAGTTAGACATGTTTGCTTAAACTGTTTTGAACATACATTTAACACATTTTATAAATTAATACAGCATCCATACTTAAACATTTTAATTTGTATGCATGCTCTTATATAACTAATACATCTTACTCTAAATATAGACCTTATTCTATTGGAACTCTTTTAAAAAATGGAGTTCATGGCTTTGAACAATATCAGCCATTTAAACTTCTTAACTTTATTAAAACTTAATCTATTTTCAGTCCTTTCTGATTATACTATTATTATCTAACATCCCCTTGTACAGTAAACATTTCCCTCACATACTTTCTTTATTATTGGCATTCCTATGAATGTCTTGAGATAACAAAGTGACCTTATTTAATGAAATATTGGAAATATTTTCCATTTTAATATTTCATTACTTGTTAATTATAAAATGTAAAAGTTATTTTATAGCACTTTGTTTAAGTTATAGATACACTACAACTTGAAGTTTATTACATTTAAAACACTTCCACTGTACACATTCACTGTTGGTTCTGACTTATATTTGAGTTTTATTATTCTCAGACCAGACCTTTAGTCATAATGGACTGTGAAGATTTTTTTAATTTTTTATCATATAATAACTTTAGTTGGTGCACTTCTTATCATACTACACAATACTTTCGTTTATAAATAATTACAATTTCATAAGGTTTTGGGGTGTTATACTTTCTTTAATGGTATCATTTGGTTTGGGGTTAATGGTAGTTAATAATAGGTTTTTATTGTGGTTCTTCCCTCCTATTTCTTCCTTTCTTCTCGTCTTCCTTCTTGTGTTCATTCTTGGGTAAACCAAGGTACTCAGTGTTATCTTGTCTGATGGTTGGTTCGGAGTATCTTCTTTATTATCTGCTTTTAAATTTCTTCTTCCTTCTTGGGTTTGGAGTATCTTCTTTATCATCTGATTCTAACTTTACTCTTCTTTCTTGTTTCGGGATATCTTTTTGATCACCTGATACTAAACTTCCTCTTCTTGTTTCTTCTTGTGCTTGGGGTATTATATTTATCACCTGCTCCTAATCTCCTGGGTAATCTCCTGATTTTTTAATATGAGTTTCCTTTAATTTATTATCTTTGAGTTTTATGGTTGCATTTTTATTATTTAATTATTGTTTTTCTTTTATAGTGGTGTTTTCTTTTGAAGTGTAATTGAATTTCATTTGACATTCTTTGAGTATATGTAATTTAATTATTTTTATGATCTTAAATGAATTAATTATAGGTGGAATATCTGTCATGCTACTATATATATATATATATATATATAATAATATACTATTATAGATTATATATTTAGATTGGTTGATATTTTATTATTAGATTTGAACTGTTCTTTTTGTTGTCGTTGACTCTCACGTCGTCGTACGATTATAAAAATACTGTGCCGAACTGGCTTCGGCAACGTATTAGATTATTAGTATTTTAAAAACGAGCGCCGCTGACGTCACGCACTGCCACTCTGTTAAGATTGTTTGTTGCCGGTCAGTTATACACACAAAAGGTTGTGTGGCTACGCAATACTGCTGGCACTGCCGGCCAGCTGTGTGTCTGTACATTCCTGTTTGGAGGTTACTTGGCTGGAGCGAAACGTTGATTCGCTCTCATTTCTGTTTCATCCTCCAAGCTGTTCATCTGGTCTCGGCTGGCGGCGAACTTCTAACCAGGACTTCCGTACCTATCACTATGATAGGCTAGATAAAGCGTGCTCCAGGTACGTGCAAGTCTGTGGGTTCTGAAAATATTCTAACCCCAAATATATTTTGCGTTTCAGCTTTCATTATGAGTTATGCCTGTGTGTGTGTGCGTATAGAGCAGTTTTTTAATCTGGGCATTAACGCCGTTACAAAATCAAATTAAATTATATTTAATTAAATTATGAATGTGAGAGTCGTGGGTCAAGTTAATTTCAATAGGGAATATGTTAATGTATCTTGCACTCAGCTGTTTTGATGTAATTAATAACAACGATAGACACAGCAAATCAATTTGAATATCTCAATGAAACATTTAAGAAAGTAATGGCTAGACGAGCTTAGTACTGTTTAATCTGAATTAGTGGCGATGTGTGTATGCGCTGTAGCTACTTAAAGTTAGTGTTGGTATTTAATGTGGACGGCCGAAGTGGCGTGATTTTCTTTATGACACCTCCTACAAGTATTGTATGTCCAGGTGCTCGACCAAGGACGAGATGGGTGTCAGGGGCGAACGAACATCTGTTCCCCCTAATAGCAGAGACGATCTTTAGCCACAATGCCGTCAGTCGAGGACTTTTCGATGCTAAGCTGAACCAAGAACTTTTCCAACGCTAAGCTGCACCAGGGACGGGTGATATGACTGTGACATCACTGATCCTCGCCTATACGAACTAAGTGCACCGGACTATCCAGGTGGGAAAATTCTGTTTATCTATTTCTCTCTCTCTACAACATGTGAATGCACAGAAGCCGCCAGAAGCTCACTCGTTAAGTTCTGAAAATTAGACTCTAGCACAAACTCTCATGTTCAATTATGTGTGATCATCATGTTATTGCATGTGTGAACATTACCACAGTACACCTAATGAAGTATCTTATAACTGTATAATGTGTAAGAAGTTACACACATACACACACATCCGCAGTTTACTGTAAGATCTAACTTTCATCTAATTAAGACCATTAGGGAGTTAATTATCTCGTGCTATCAAGTCATCTGGTCATGGCTGAGTTTTAATAACGAAGCTGGGGTTGTCTGATGCTGTTGATGAGAAACGATTTTCTTTCACACACATACTTAACGCTTAATGATTAAGCTAAGGGTTCGTTTGGCTGTTTGAGTTTCGGGGCGGTAACTTACATTCTCTGGTGTGAACTATGCTTGTGAATATACTGGCAAATCTATGCTTAGGAGCTGTGACATTCCATTTTACGTTGTTATTTATATTTGTACCTAGCTATACATATTAGGCTTCATTTATTTCCTGTAGTGGGAATCGGTTTATGTGGAGGTTAGTGTTGAAATGAGGGATGTTTTGTTATTCATGTCGTATATGTGTTTGTGTGTGTAATTTTACTATCTATATACATAGATATATTTTTGGGGAATATGTAACTGATTTAAAACAAGAGTATCATAATAATATATATCAAATAACCATAAATGTGCTCGCTGAGACAACAGGCTAGCCTAATTGATATTATACAACACTGATAGATTAGTATTGCTTAATGAATGAGATTATTACCAACTTTGACTCATACATGATCAGGCAGAAATTTTGCAATTAGTAATATCAATTCATTTACTTGGTGACATTATGAATTAATGGAAATACATAGATATATATATAAGTCTGCCTTTAATGGTGTGCTCACACAATTACAAACTTGTTATGTAAAATCTTACAGGTCGAATAAAGCACACGCTTGTTGGTTAAAAGAGTTTTTCATTTGCAAGTCCTGTCATTCACCTGGGGGGACATGTCTGTAATTGTAATTGGGCCTTGCACACTTTTGCTTCCTCTAGGTTTCTCTTTACCTAGTTCTAAATATGATGTCTCTCCCCTTTTACAAAAAAAAAACTTAATAAAAATAAAATTAAATAAAATTCAAAAAAAAAATTACAAAACTTAGAAAAATAAAAGGGCTGCGCTCAATACTAACAAAGACGCAGACACATACACCAAAACAGGTGTTTATAAATTAAACTGCAGTGATTGTAACCAGTTCTACATCGGCCAGACGGGAAGATCTTTTTCCTCAAGATACTCTGAACATTTAAAAATTTGAAAGCCCTCACCACAAACTACATACACTCCACATTCGCCACACATTTACAAAATGAAAACCACGGTTACAAAAACATAGAACACAACATGGAAATACTACACTACTTACCTAAAAGTAGAAAACTAAACACAGCAAAACAATATGAAATATACAGACATCACACACTACAACCAAACAACATATTAAATGACCAATTACACTATAGATGACATATACGTTTTGATACACTTGTTCAAACACACACTTTGAATCTCAGCGCCAATTTCCTCCCACCAACAACCCCCACCACACACACCTACAACCCATAACGGTTACTTTGTACTGACACTCTGTATTTCAAATCCCACTGAGGAAGACGGACACCACGTCAAAACGTTTGGGACATAAACCAAAAGTAAGTGTTCACTAGTGAAAGTTTGTATATATTGTAACTAGACGGGTGGTTACAAATAATTATTTTTGTTCTGTACAAAAATAAAAAAAAAATTTTAATTTAATTTTAAAAATTTTCAAAAAAAATTTTTATTGTTTCGTTTTAATGTTTAATAATTTAAATAATAATTCTTGTAATGTTGTTTCGTCGGAAATTTAAAATTCTGTAAGTTATTCGTGTCAATAAATTCGCTTCTGATTCACTGTAAATAAATCTGGAGTTAATAAGATTGTCTCACTTCACTAATCGATTGGCGATTTTCTTCTTTCTCAAGTATATTACTCCCCTTGAATAATAGTCGCCTTTCTGTTAGTCCTGTGGTTAATTAGAACTCTTATATTAACGTGTGAAATAAAATTAAAACCAGATAGTTGAATTATTATTATTTATTGACAATTATTTGTTAGAATATCGATTTAAAATCGATTATTAGATAAAGCTCGACTCTTTCACAGGGGTAATCTATTATCAATACAGGTTATATTATATAAATATTTTCGAATGGTTCTTTGAACGGTTATAATCATAATAGTCAGAGAAGGGACAAGTATAGAAAGTATAACATTCACAAAATAAACCTTAATAATTAATAATTACAAAATTATTTTATTATATATAATGTTTATAAAATTGAAAAGTCAAACCAACGTAGTGACGACAGATCTCCTTCCTTGTGGACACTTTACATGATGGGATTTCTCAAAATGGCGGCTTGCTCCCTGTTCGGTAAAACTGGAATCGACGTAGTGAAATTTTCTTATAATAAAGATGCCTTCACAACTGCTTCATCGTTTCCGCAATATTGAATAATGTCTATTGTGTTGTTAGAGGTGTCCTGGTTAAGTGTTCTGTGTTCACTGACTTTAAATGTTTTGTATTAAGTGTGTTCACGTTGTCTACGTGTTTGTTGAAAAATGTGAAGTTCGTTTGGTTATGTTATATTTCGTGTTTTATAGTTTTATTAGTTTATTTCACTTATGTTCTGTTCCGTATTAAGTGTTTTCACTGTTTGTGGTGGTTGTGTTCATTGATTTTAAGTTTAATATACAAATTTCTGTAACTCTCGGTTTTTCACTGCTTGATAGGCTTAACTTGTATACGCCATTAAAGTATTCGCTATATAGGTTCTTAGCGCGAGCTTAAATCAACCGTTCGCTTCGAATGTTAATTAAGAACTGTTTTGCTTCCTTCGTCTTCTGAAATATCTTGCCAAGTTAATATTAGAAAAGTATTTTTTCAATTATTATTCACTTCCTATGCATGTGATTAAATTACATTATATTCAGAATATATTTTGGTTATTGATTACTTTCATGAACTAGTAGATACATAATCGGTTTCTTTAACTCCTTCTGTTTAATTTGACATATAATAGTCCATCTTTATAAAGTTTTTTGTCAAAATTGCTATATTTCTGTCATATTGGAAATATATGCTCAATATCTGCTTCCTGTTCTTGTCCAAAATTTTAGCCATCTTATGTGTTATAAATATGATTATAATAAATCTCAGATTGTTATAAACCTTTAACTTTCCTTAATTTCTTAAAAATTTATCATTTGATCATTCTTTTAGTTGTAATTCATGAATTTACTATTCCTCCTCTGAAATTGTTAGATTTTACATTTGCAAAATTTTTAATAATTTTATACATCTTTTTATATTATTCTTTTAAAGTATAGTTTTAGTTATAGTAGTTGGTTATTGTTTCACCTTATATAAATCTCATTAGTTTACTTGGTTTATTTAACTTCCTTACTCAATTATAATGCTATTGGAATTTCCTATTTGGCCTAGATTTTATGGTTTTACATTTATTGTTTCTTGAATAATACTATTTCTATACCCCTTCTGACTTTCTAAAGTTAACACAATATTAAATAAAATCTTCTTATATAACTATTGGAACATGTAGCATTGTATTCATGCTCATAATACTAAAACAATATTGAAAAGTAATTACTAGTCTTTAAAGTTAGACATTATAGTTTTAACTATTTTTAGAAATACATTACTAATATTTTATAAACTAGTATGGTATACATACAGAGACATTTTAGTCTGTATGAATACTGTTATACATAATAAACATTCTTATATTAATTATAATTCTTATTCTATACCCCACCTTGAAATGTGGAGTTCATAGGCTTTAAACACAAACATAATTAGCCATTTAATTTTTATTTTTCCTTAAACTTAATTTGATTGCTGTCCTTTCTGTTTATATGGTGTATTACATTTTAATCCCTGTCACAGTAACTATCCCCTACCTGCTCTTTTTATCATTTTCATTTCAAAGAATTTTTTTTTGATAACGGGTCGCCTCTTCTATGAAACATTAGAAATACTTTCATAATAATATTTCATGATATGTCATCTCTGTATTTATATAAAACATTAAAGTTATTTAATAGTACATAGTTAAAGTAACAGTTACACCTTTACTTGAAGTTTATTATACTTAAATCACTTGCACTGGTTCACTTACACTGTTGGGTCTGATTTATATTTGAGTTTTACAATATTCTAAGACCAAACTTTTAGTTATAATGGACTGTGAAGATTTGTTTATTTTATTATATAATAACTTTAGTTGGTGCACTTCCATTTACACTACTAAACACTTTTGTTTATAATTATTTTACATTTCTATGAGGTTTAGGGGTGTTATACTTTCTTGGGTGACATTAACATTTGGTTCGGGGTTTGTTATGGTTAGTAATAGGTTTTTGATGGGTATTGCTCGTAGTTCTCCCCTCCTACATCTTCTTTTGTTCACTTGTTCCTTCTTGGGTTTTCCAAGGTAAGTTGGTTTTATTATGTCCGTTGGTTGGTTCGGGGTATCTTCTTTATTACCTGCTCCTATCCTACCTGGGTATTATCCTGATTTTATTTTAGTTTCTTCGGATTTAATTTTCTTGATACTTTTTGTTGCGTTTTTATGATTTAGTTTTACTTTTTCCTTTATGGTGGTATTTTCCTTTGATATTTAATTATTTTTCTTTGAATTTTCTTTTCAGTTAATGTAATTTAAATTTATTTATGATCAGAATGGAATTATTACTTAGTGGATTATCTGTCATGCTACAATATATATAATATTTAAAAAATTGAATGAAGAGGATGTATCAACAAGACATTTATTGTCTCCTTTTTTTACAGTAATTTGTATTTAAATGTTTTTTTTTTACTTAAACAATTACAATTTTAAATGTTCAAATCCCCTTTCAAAATGTAATTTAAATAAGTGTTCTCTTTTGTTTAAAACAGTGATATAACTTTAAATGTTCAAAATATTCTTTTTTATATAATTTAAATAAATGTCTTCTTTTACTTAAACAATGATATAATTTTAAATTTCAACAAGTTCTTTTTTCTTTTGAAAGCTTTATATTCTTGAAAACAAATTTCGTTTAAATTTTGCTTTCCTGTTTTGTCGTCTTCGTTGTCGTCCCGATCGATGATCTCGGTCCCGGTCTCCAGCGATTCTTCGTCCGTGTTCCACGTTCCAGCCACAGCCTCCAGGAACTTCCTCGCTCTAGGTGTCCATTTCAGCCGCCACGATCAGCACATGAAGTTCAGGAACGGTAGTAGAAGATCTCTTACTCCGTGGTTGTTCCCTGCCGACACTCGCTGCTTCCTCGACTCCACGGGCCCCAAGGACTGCCTGGAATGGATGTTGGACTGAACGATGACTACTGCGACTGCTCTCTCGCTGAGTCTATGAAGACTACTTTGAAGACTGCTGTAATATGAAGCTGCAACGATGTAGTGTGACTTACAATATCCACTACCTGCGCACAGGCGCATTTCCAATACATTCCATGCTATATTAGAGAACCTTCTGGACAAGCCACGTGCAGCAAATTGTACATACGTCTTCTCGATTTTTCTAGAACACGTTTCACTATATATGAATAAATTACTTTAACCTTCTTTTAGGTATGCCCACAACACAACACTTCGCTAAAATATAAAATTAAAGCTTCACAGTATTTATAACGTCCTATTACTAATTTATACAATTATTCTTAATTTTTAGCAATATTCTTACTTTCAAACATACCACAATTGTCCTGGACACTCGTTACAGCTGGTCATAAATATGTTCTACACATTCACATATAGTGTGACTGCCTGTCACATTGCAATATATATAATAGAGACCTCACTTTCTTTTGCTGTTGCAGTGTACCATTATTCCCAAAATATTGAATACTAAAGTAAACTATGAATCTGTAAGCAATTAGTTGTTTCCTTTAGTTTTTCACTGTGTGTGGTGCATGCACTTCTTTGCGTTTGTGTCGTTTCTAGCTTGCTTTTTCTTCGAGATTTGCTCTAGCCAGTTTGATATAGAAACGTCTTAAGACATACACTTTTCACGATATTAATTAAAACCTCGTTGGGCACTTGGTGAGACATATATTACTACAAAGGTTTTAAAAATTACAAACACTTGGTTGTTTCACTAATGGTTGAAACAGTGTTTTCACACTTGGTTGTTACATCTGTAACGAACTACACACACACACACACATGCGCGCGCGCACACACTGAAGGAAAGTTGTAAGACGAGCAATGAAAACAAGGTCAGATATTTAAGATACAAAGGTCTAAACCATGTAGCGAAAATGATGATTAATGACTTATAAATATTGCTAAGTACTATTTGCATTTATTTAAAGGAATTTAAAGTGTTTAAATCGGTCAAGAGTTTTTGTAAATATGAGACAGGAAGTTCGTGTTTCCGTAGAATATATTTTCTTTATTCAGCTATTTATAACCACTTAACTAGATTAAACAATATACAGACCGAAAAACGGTTTGTCGCTTTTTGGCACGTATTAGGAGCCAATGAATGACTAGTTTTATTTCAATGGCGTATACCCAATGGTGTTGTAAAGTTATACCCTGTTTCAAATGTTTGTATAAAATTGTGTTTTGAATAATATACGAAAAATGGATATATTACAAGATCTCGTGAATGGTATAATACAGGAAATGAACAAACTTCTACAAACAAAGTACTGATAATGATGCAGAACTGTCATTGACAGTCTATTATCAGAACTACTGACTGTCTGTTATTAATATGCAGAATTCAATGTAATATAAATCGTATATTAAAAAATTGCAGAAGGCAATAAGGTAAAAAGTTAATAGTTCTCCTCGTTAAAAATATAAAAAGTTATTCACTAATAATACTTAATGAAAGTACTAATTAGATATTTTATTAATTAGATAATCTGTAAAGGGAAAATCCACATCAAAAAGCGTTGTGTGCTGTGTGGTGGCAACCGCAGAAAAGAGGAGTAATTACCAAGTTTGAACTGATTTCTGAGTTTGCTGAAGTTTGTATATTTGAAAGGAGTTATTTAACACTGCATCTCATGTATATTATCTAGAGACTGCGAAATAGCGACTGATCATTTTCGTTGGGTAAACTCAATTAAAGTATTTGTTTTCATTGCAGTTTTACTTCGTATAGTATATAAATTATATAATTAAAATGAAGTTTTTCACTACTAACTTAAGATAGAATGTAGGTACGCCTGTATAATTAATATTTCAGTTCGTACTTGCATACAGCACACACCTATCAACTGACAGTTAACATGAAGTGTATTAGTAGCTGCTGCTAACTGCTCTGTTCAAATTGGTATATCCAGAAGATTGGTGTATATATCGTTGGGTTCCTGTAAGTGTTTTGGAAAAATGTTTAAATAAGAATTATACTGCACTTGTGAGTTTAACAAATCACAAAAGAAATTAATGTTTAGAATTGGTTGGATTGTACTGAGATAATGATTTTTAATGTACTGACCAGTGGTTGATATAAATTAGAGATAGAGCAAACTCAGATATTTGTAGTAATGTTATTTTTATAGTAAATATTACCTTTGTAAATATAAAATAAATACGTGTTTATAAATGAATTAGTTGATTGTAAATTAAATTTGTAATTTAAATTCCACCATGATGTCAGATACTATGTATTTTAGCACATTTTTGCATAGTGGAAATAAGAGTTTTTAAAATACCGGTACGGGAGATGTATTTTGGTAGTAGTGTGCGGTTTGAGATAACAACAATTAGAAATAGAATAATTGGAATGAACACAGGTAATATTAAATTTTTTTGAATGAATTATTTGGTCATACGAGTAATTAAATATTAAATTGTTAAACGTTTTAAAATACGCTTAACAGTGTCATGGGGACGGTATAAAGAACATTAAATATTTTCGAGGCACAAGAGAATAAAAGAGGATACTTCATAGGTTGATTTCACAATATTGAAATAATCGTAATCGAATAGGCTAATCGTAAAATTGTGTAACTGTATATTATTACTGTGTAACAGTAAATTATTATTTAATAAAGTTTTAATACTTTTAATACCGTTTCCAAGAATATCGTAATAAAAAAATATCACAATAATAACCAAAATATTTTGATTTGGCATGGCGTAGGCATTTCAGCAGTTATCATAGTCGATGAGAGTAGGAAAAACATTTAGTTTCAACGTACTCGTTACCTGTTGGGTATAAAAATAATATTCTGCTACAGGAAATTTCAATTACGAAAATTTATTATTACGAAAACTTTTCGAAAAGACGAGAGTGTCGTTCTGTACGCTTCTCGATTAGCACAGCGTGTGGCTTCACGTCACGTAATACTCCAGACTGTTCAAGAGCACTTGTAACTACGCTAATTATTGGCTAGCCGCCAAAAGTATGGAAAATTATTCTGGAAACTTTCGGAACATATATAAGCAACTGCGCCCGGCTTAGAAGTTAGTTACAGTGAGCGATTTCTTTAGTGCGGATCAAGTCATTGTTGTGGATTAGTGGAAAGTGATTATTGTGTAATAATTAGAGGAAAATAATTATTATTTGCTTAAAACGTAGATATAATAGTCGTATATTAATAGGCCTATGGTATTAAATTTGAATTATCTAAAAAATCACTATCCAAGATTCTGTAACATTGTACTGTGATTATTATGTTGATTCCCAGCGATTTCAAAATTATTTGTTGAATCCTCCTTGTAAAGAAAAATTTATTATTTTTTCAGAGCGGCTCCTCTGAATTGCTCTAATCAACTCGAGTCGCCTGGATTGTGCTGTCGTCCTTGTCACGGGAAATCGCGAGTTATCCAAGTATCTCCTTGTAAGAGCCATCCTTTCGAGTGTGGCAGATTATCTTCCGGCTAACGACTTATGGTAACCACGCCATCCCCAACCACGGAGTTGTACCTCAGACATGGTACCGGGTCAGTGCACCAATACAAACTCAATAAATCTCACCACGTCATAGCTTTAACAGCAGCCTGGGCTGAACTGTGATCCCAGGTATACGAAATAGCCAGCTCTGCAAATTCTTCCTTGCGGAGCCATCTGTTTGGGAGTGGGAATTCACGACCCAGGCGACGCCATCCACGCCATTGGTGCTCTACAGGCGAACAAACGTTAAGGAAGCCACAAAGCCGCACCCTAGGCATGGAATCGGGACGATGTAATCTAAAACACTAAATCCTTACTGCACGCCTATCGTGCAACGGGGAGACACAACGTATCATCCGTGAGGTGCAAACGCGCATCGCGATTCACCGGGTGGGTTACATATGTTATATATGTGACTCGGACAAGGACCAGAAACCAAGGAGCTAAGACAGCCCACGCACTTCTGTCTGTTTGTCAGCCATGCTACAAGAAAGGAGTATGCATCACTTTATAGAATTTCATCTTCCGCCTTCTTTTGCACGATATTTCGGAGTATAAAAGTGTCACCACCTTAATTTTAAATGAGGTGACTGTGTGTGCTTCTGTCTTATTTTTACACACAGAAATAGTTAATATTCGTAGCCTACTCTGGAAAGGGCTTTTATGAACAACGTGCTTACCTAAAGCTTGTTCCAACCTCAGGAAAATCTACTCGCAGAGTCGTATGCTACGTAATATATTTGTATATACATACTCTTCAATAAACGTTTTCTACTAACTAATCAAATCGCGCTCAATCTTTTAGAATTCATTTATAATAATGTACGTATGTTTAACTGTTTAAAACGTCTGTAAACTAATTAAAACTCGCACTTCTTAGCATTTTACATATCTCCTAACTGAATTCACATTGCGCACCCGACAAATTTACTCCCTCTGACATTTATTTTCAATATGACATTCGTTCAAATTCTACATATAATCGTAAGTTCTTAATAATATTACAAATTAGGTCCTTATAAACTCATAACTTACTATAGTACTTAGTATGGCGCCAAAGCTTGTTCCACACCTCAAAACATGTTTATATGCCATATGCTCATGTGTCATATTACAATACATAAAGTATATACTTGAATAAGTAAATGTAATATAAAATTGCTACTTCGATTCAGGAGAGAACCGTTGCGCAGCAAGAGCATTTAATCCTCCTCCCCCAGAAATGGAGAAAAAGGAATTTAAAAAATAAAGAAAAAGTTTCCCGATAAAATGGTAGATATAGGCTATACTATAGTCGTAATTGTAAATATAATCGCAGTCATAACTGAAGTACGCTATAGTAATAAGGTACTGTATAGGTCTTGCTATTTAGAAATCGCTTCGTCTAAATATTGTTAGTTGGCTGGTGGAACTGCCAACTTATAAATTTATAAATTTGTATGCCAACTTTTGAGATCCCTCTTTGCAGGCTGGGAGAAGCAGTCTTCGAATGGTAATTCAGCCCGCAGTGCATCAAGCTCGGTTCATGATATTTAGATTTCACTAACTTATTCCATAGAAAATTGAAAAATTGTCTTTAGCAACTTCGAAAAATTCGTATGAAACAAATTTTTACTTGCTATCGAATCTGCCTAACAGTGGACACACTTTTTCAATACGTATTTAGTAAGAGTTAATATTTTTAAAATTTAGTGCTTGTTAGTATTTCGAAAACAAATCGATAATTAATGTAATATAATATGTCCATTATTCCCTTCATACCTGAACCTAAGCCCGAAACCGGCGTTTGGAACTTTGGAAAGTGGTTCCAAATCTCTAAAACCCGGCCAAAAGTAAAAAAATTAAGTTTTAACATAACGGATTTAAACTGTTGGGTCATACAGAATGAAGATTGAATTGCCATGAACCGGAAAGAGAAAGTGAGAATTTTTTATTCTAGCTGGTAAAAACGTGACGTTCCAAAGAGTAAAAGTGTTTAGAAGTACATTGAAACTTGTACGTTTCATAGATTTAAATTTCGTAAAATTGATCTTTCAGATAAAGTTAAGAGAAAAGTACCATGTATTTCAATTATCATATTATTAACATGCAAATTACATCATACAAAATATTTTATTTAAATTTTAGAAAATTTATCGGTAACATTAAAAATTATAAGAAATGTTACAAGTTTTGGGGAGTTTTGCTAAAACACATATTGTACATTGTAGTTTATGCTTTTATTATAAAATAAATACATACCAACTGCTCCTAACTGCCCCTCCAGGGTTTTAGAAGGTTACGTGATGAAAATACTAATACTAGAATTAAATATATTTAAAAACGTTATAATATTTAAGAAATTTATTATTATTATTATTATTAATATTATTATTAAAAAAATAATTAAACGAGCAAAGCAAGTTCTTAGTTTTAACTTGATCGTCTGTATGTTTACATATCTATCTCACTATAACATTGAATACTTCAACAAATTTTCATGTAACAGGGATGCGTGGCCACACTTTTAACCTCCATCGTTTTTCAAGTAACCTCGTGAATAGGGGGCGGGAGCAAAAATGTGCGGGGAGCAAAAATTCGATGAAACCGTATAAATTCATGTGATGAATCACATTAAAAATAGTTTTAACTAAAATCTGATTATTATTTCATTATTAAATTAAACAGTTTTGAAAGCCCCAAAAGTGGGTCAATATGATGATAAATCTTCTCAAAACTCCAAAGCAAATATCAAATTAAAGGGAAGTTTAACTACAACCTGATTGTTTATCTGAATAACATTTAAGGTAAGGCATCACCTTTATTGTTTCGTGATTTTCTATAACTTTAGATACCACACAAAATACATTACGTTACCACATTTATCTCCTTCATTATTACAAAGATAAAAGCAAATAACTTTGCTATTAGTTTTGCAAATAATTTTATTTTTAATTTATGTAGTTTTATTCCAAAGAATCTAGAAGCCCCCCCCCCCACCACCAGAAGTAGCAAGGAAACTCCATAGAGAGAAATCCTGGGCGTGTCCCTGCAGAGAACAATAATTTTTTTAAAACATTTCTGCCTTCTTACACGTTTAACACATGTGTAACATATCCAAAGTTAAAACAACTACCCCAGGAAAAAGTTGAATCTAAGTCACAATAAGTTTACATACAAAGCCTTATACATGAATAACGGTACAATATTGGAGTTTTCTTTTAAGAACAATCACACAAATTACTGTTTTTAATAAACTATATAAGAACATTGTTTTTCAAAACTAACATTCAAAGGCCCCTTTTTAGGTAACTCTTTTCATAACATTCAATTTGAGGTGGCTTTTACAAATCTTAGATCACTTTTTTAGAGAATTCAGTTTATACACAGAATAACTGAATTTAATTTTCTGTTATGTCCGCACCAACTTTAATAATATATGAAAATGACAGTTTATTTGGAGTTTACGAACAATCCATCTGATACTAAGGGAAAAGAAACGTTTTTCGTAAACAATTTATGAGGTAAAATTTTTAAAAATAGATATCTTACATTAAAAAGTACCTTTGCGAGCCATCTAGTAAAGAATATTATATCTGTTAGGTTAAACGTTGATGTTAAAAGAATTAATTATTACAAATTTAAAAACAAACCAGCCATTTAGACCTGAATAGTATTTCATGTTAACCAGTACTTCACGTTGATCATTTTTGTGCTGAATGTTTTCCACTGAATATTAACAATTTTTGGAAAGTATCTTGGTGACTGTGACTGTGTTAACAGAGAGATACATAAAGTGCATATGTTTAAACTAAGCGAAAAATATTACCTATGTTTTTATATATCTCAGCTTCTGTAGAAAGACATCAATCACAATTAATAAAACAAGTGACTTATGGTATAATGCTATGCTCTAGAACAAAACCTATTCGGCTTGAGTTTTCAGTATGCTTTGAGGCAGATTAAAATCTACCTATCCTAATTTTGACTTGTATAAGTAACGAGTTATCAGAGGTATAAGACACAGCACTGTATAAAAAGAACTCAAGCTGTTCCCTTGCATGCGTAACGACTTATTTTACGCTCAGGTAAACAAAACGGACGCTAGGGTCCACACGAAAACAGACTGGCAACACGTAATACGAATAAAATCTGTTGTAATCAAGATAACTCAGCGCCAGTGCGCACGCAACCCCATGTTATCAGCCATGTGAACTGTACGCATTTATTAATTAGCGCACTGTACGTGTCAGTCTCTATTTTTATAATTAAATTTTCCACGTGGATTTACTGAAACATGGAAAATGCCTATGATAACGGCGACGTTTGTGATTTATAACAGTACGAAGACACATTATTTGTATTCTGTTTAGAATGGTTTCAGTAAACACTGTTGTATTAAATCCTTAAAATCGTAGTGACCGTCAATAAATGAATTTTTCAGTGAAGGGTTAGTGAGGATCGGTCAAAAATAACACAAATTTTTAACTTATTTGTGTCGACGTTTCGTAAATTTTTATTGTCATAACCAGGACCTGTGTACGAAATACAAAAGAAATGTCAAACACAACAGAACAATTAAATATTTGGGTGAACGTTTTCGTGTATGTGAGTGTGTGCGCGTGCTTATGTATGTATCGTTGTATATGTAAAGACTTGAGATAGTTTGTTTACATCTTCCAATATTATCTTTAAGAAAACGAGAAAATTATAGTATGACAGAACTTAATTTATACACTATTACAATTTAAATTACTATATGTAATGATATTTAAATTAATTAAGCAAACAGTAATCAACAATTGGATATTAGATTGATATACAAAACGTTTATACATACAGCAGTCAACATATAGCATAGTAAAATATATTACCTATAACAAAAAACAGATTAGGGGATGTTCAACTATGTAATGATTAAATGTTATTTTTAACATGTTTAACTCACTACTAGTATTAAAAAACAATCATAATTTATAAATATATAAATTACACAATAACTGTAGAACTTTACGACCTTACATCAGATATTTGACATAAGGTTACAAACAAAAGTTTATGGTAAATTTATCTAACAAGTAAACTTGGGTAATAATTGTTATCATATTATAAATTATAGTCAAGAGTACAATAGAATATGGTAAATTTACGTATATGTCCACAATCACAGCTTCTCTCTCACCCTACCACTCCTTCTCTAAGCCTCTCACTCTAACCTGAAATCGCTCTCACACTCACTATCCCTCCCACTCACTCTCTCTCTCTTACTACCTCTCATTCACTGTCTCCCTTCCACCCTCTCTCACTCTTCCAACCTTCTCTCACTCTCTCGCTCTCCCTCTCATTATCTCTCTCTCATTCTCACTCTCTCTCTCTCTCTCTCTCCCCCTCTCTCTCTCATTCTCTCTCTCTCTCTCTCTCTCTCTCTCTCTCTCTCTCTCTCTCTCTCTCTCTCTCTCTCTCTCTCTCTCACTCTCTCTCACTCACTCACTCACTTGTCTTTGTCCACAATTGGCACTCTAAAACACTCCCCATTTTAATTACACTATCGTCCTCACATAAAATAGACAATTATGTACACGATAACAGTACAGATTTAACAACTTGCATTGAAGGGTTACAAACTATATGACACTACATTATAGATAACAGATCTATTATATGAAAATGGTTATTACTTAATATTTACATTATGTACAATGTTATTTACCTGGAACTTGGTCTATACAGAGTATAATAGTCTCATGTAGTTCATATGTATGTCGGTCATAATCTCTCTCCCTCATGCACTCGCTCTCTCTCTCTCTCTCTCACTTTCTCTCTCTTTCTCTGTCTCTGTCTGTCTGTCTCTCTCTCACTCTCTCTCTCACTCGCAATCTAAACAGATATATAACCTCAATCTAACACGCAGACGTGTACGTACATACACGCTAGACAACACACAACAGCACACACACACACACACACACACACACACACACACACACAAGACACAAGCACACTACACATTCGAGCATCAATACTTAAGAATAACACTATTTTATTCTCTTCTTTTTGTCTCTGAATCGTGAACTACGGAAAGACGGGGCAAGAACGACTTGAGGATCTTGAGACATGTTGATGCAGGAGAACAGAGTTCATGCCATTCAAATAATCAAGATGGCTGATAATAGGCATAGAGTTTAATTCTGAAAAGTAAAGAAGCAGATGGGATGTACTTCCCTTAAATTAGATAACCTGAATAAACTTATCTGACAAAGTTTATCTAACGAAGTTGACATATTTCTTTACTACAGGAAATACAATATAAAGGGGTATCTGTACAGTTACATTAAATGCTACGTTAGATCCATAGGTTTCTGTATTTGTATTTGTTATTTTCATTAATTTATCTATTCAATAATTTTGCGAAAAACCTTTTGTTGTTAGCAAAAAGTATAGGTAGTTTTTTTAAATTTATTTGATGTATGTTCGAAAACGTTGGTAAACGGTAAAGAAGTCAGATATTGAACACTGTTACACATATTACCAACATCTTGTGTTACATTATTCGTAATAATGTTGTATACACTACAACGTGAATGTAGAATTCTGTGAGACGCTTACATGCCTCTCAGCGGCACTATGCATTAATATAGTCTGTAAATATGATTGATGAAATATGTTAACATTTTTATTACGTTATTAGTATTTGTTTATGTGTAAATTAATCAAATAGGGAAACAATATCATTTGACTGATAACGCGAACCCATTTTGTCATCATTTTCTATTACAATATAAAATCGAAATCAAATTTACACAGCAATTGTTTCGTAATCTAAATGCAGGTAATAGACAACAAATATATTTATGTTCATTTGACTTATTTGGATTCACGTTATAATCAACAACTAATGTGAATGTTTCACACAAGCTGCTGTTGCATTAAATTTTCCCAGATGCTGAAAATTTGGTCCCCACTCTTGCAGAGTACGTTTACTCAGCTTAAGCCTTACAGTGTGGGGAGTGGCCTCAGCTAAGCGTTAATTTCACCCACTTATTTTCACGGCGTTTTGTTTTCTCTTAGCGGGCTCAGTTACCTGTAGAATAGGTTTTTAAAAAGGAGGTAAATTCTTGAGCTTCCTTAAAAGCATTTTCTTGCATACCCATTTTGCCGCTATCTTTTATCACTATAATTTTAAATAAGGCTAACAAAACTCAACATTACATCCATAAAAACAAGACAACAATGCGTGCTTCCTGAGTTTTCAAACATTAGTTTTAAAAAATTATTTACAGTATGAAATTTTGAAAATTAATGCTATAATTTTAATGTGGTATTATTATCAAAATCAACATTTCGGTGCTATAAAGAATTACGAAGACATAACGCGGCTGTGCCACGGCATCTGTCGCAGATGATGACGTTATAATATTAAGTAAATCAAGTTAAAGTATTCTTTAATGAATCTAAAACAGCTACTTGACATCGATGATACAGTTTCATTCTGTAGCATAATTGTTTTGGAAATTTATTATAAATAATAATTAACTGACATTTATTGGGATGCAAACAGAGAATTAACCAGAAGCAAAGTTATAAAAAAAACATTCATAAAGTTCTGTTAATAAGCGAGTATGCGGAGTGTAAAATAATATCTGATTTAGTGTTACTCTGCAATAAACAGTATATTGATTTGTAGCGGCGACCATTGGATTAGATCGATTATCGCTGTCTATTTGTTATGCAATCAGCAACATTCATTAAACAGAATTCAAACAAACGACAAAAAAATTGTTACTAATTTTTACTACAAAGCACTGAAATAAAATTTATAAGTCACTTTACTTAACGTGCGGAAAATTTTAAGTAATTCACGATTACTTTCTTTCTTTGTAAAAAGGGATTGATTCCGTGGCAATAATAAGTAAGAGAAGAAATTTCTTAACACCGTTAAATTTTATGTTTTCACTATTCTCTAAATATTCTTCCTTAAACATCTATAATGTGTGTATAATATTAAAAAACTACATATAACTAACGATATTACCTTACTTTAAAAGACAGAATTCTGTTTCAAAGACAGAACCTGACTTAATTATGGTAATTATCTTTGATGTGACAAATGCTAACAATGATAATGTGTATATTCCCTAAAATTTGAAACATTAGATTTAAAAAAAAAAACAAAAAAAAAAAAACAGAAAATCAACTAACATTTAAAGCGGGAGTAACAGTGTGGTACCACTGGTTTATAATAGTAATTATGTATGTATTTACAATGTTTGATTAAACGCAATTAATTGAATTAACATATTATATATATATATTGCAACAGAACACAGGATGATAAGATATGCTGTTTATATCAGAGTACATGAATGACAAGCATTTTCTGGTTTAAATTTGTTTTGTGTAATATTTTGTTTTTTAGTCATAAGTTTTGTATTTAAAAAATTATAAGCATATATGTTACACCAAACTCTTCATAAAAATTTGTACTATATTGTCATGTATTTTTTGTATGAATTGGTGCGCGTGTGCGGGTGTGATAATCTGCGATCGATATAGCGGCAGTGGTAGTTAACCGATTTACATGAAAATTTGACAAGGAATTATTTAAGTAAATAGCTTCGATTTGTGTATACTCTGAGGTTTGTAATTATTTTAGAAATATGATTTTTTAAGTAAAGCAAAACTCAAGTGTAACTCTTACCAATGATAGGGTAATAATAATTGTAGATAATTTCCATGCAGGACTGAAACCCCTACTTCATTTTGAGTAGTTAAAACAAAAAGAATATTTCTTTTTGTAAAGAGGGGCTACAAGTTATTTAAAACTAGGCTAAGGCCTAGAGAAGCTAAAAATTGCGCTGGATCCAGTAAGACGGGACTTGCAATAAAAACTCAAGAATTAAATAATTAACAATCCCATTTTATTATTCTATCTCATAATAAAAATATAATGAACAAATAAATACAACAGTCATTTATAATTTCCCTTCAAATGGTTAAATAAAGAAGTATACCCTCTCAACAAGGCCACCTGAAAAATATTAACTGAGTCCACGAAAATAATTGCTATGTCACCATCAATGAATTGAAAATTTAAAATAATCATTAACCTCAAAATAAAACTCCCATTAAACTATTTATTAAAATATAAAATTTATATCATGTGTTCCTTTTAAAATGCAGTATATAAATTAATGAAGATAAATGATTTCATTCCCAGTTACTATTAATAATTAAAATAATTACTCATCCAATTAAATGAACTTTAAAGGTGACACTTACTATACTTGTTAAATAAAATAATTAATTTCCTTAAAGAAATGATCAGCCACGATTATTGAGATAGAATACTCGTCTACTGGTGTATATAAATTCTAATCATAAATCCCTATATCCCACCAAAAGTACAGTAATGCATAATATTTATATATATATATATATATATATATCCCCCAAAATGTACACAGAAATATACAGACATAACATGTTCCACAAGACGAATTACATTATACAATAGTATAGAAATACATAAAGGTCTCTTGCCACGCCCTTTTTTATATTACCCTTCTGGTGTATATAAATTCTAAACTTCTTCTTTATAGGAATCCCAATTAGGATTAAAGATTTATTTCTATAAATGTACCCCCATGGTGTGGGTTAATTGCACGTCATGTGTATCATAATGTATTGCATACAAATGTCCCCAGGACCTAATAAAAATTCAAAAGAAGTGCCTAAGTGGCTAAGTGCTAAAATACTTAAGTAAGGTGAGAAATAAAAATTGTTTAAAATAATTAACGCCCCCCCAGTTACCATGATTAATATAAAGAATTTATATAGACTAAAATAGGGCCAATTAATGAAAAGAGAAAATTGCACAATATTAGCACCTTATATAAAAAAAAATACATTTGTGTGTCAGAGACGGACATGTTTCTTCAACTTATAACCAGTCTCAACAAATTTGTCTCAACAACCTTGTTTCGACAAACAAGTTGAAAAGTGTTTTGACATGCACAGCTTGGTTGAAACTAATTAAAAAAAAACACCTACCTCCCCAGTAATCTTTTTATACAAATGACATAACCTGATTTTAAAAATAAGAGAAAATATATGTTTTTATGCCAAGTAAATTAAACTTGAGAAAATTACTAATAACAAAACTGACTTTAAATCTGTAGCGATAGCCCTATAAAGAAATGAGTGGAAATCTAAGTTGGATGCTGTGTTGTAGACATGTCAGTCTCTGAACTGACAATTTACTATACATATATTGAAATTTTACAAATTTTACACACTAAACTGTCCCATCAATTGGGGATCCAAATGAATGTATACTTGAACGGTAAAAACTGATGATTATGTATAACTGGTGCCATGTTGATTCTACGTGTGAATTATAAATGGTTATTTTTCACCTGCTTATGTGCCCAGAAGGATGATCTCTTATTTGTAGCGTGGCGATCTCATGATTGGCATGTTGTTGTGGTCTTATTCTCTTCGGTGTCGAGTGTGGAGCTTTTAAGATGTCATTCTTTCAGTCGTGTAGCAGGACTTGTCTCTATTCGGTGAACCCTGTTCACACATTACATTTTTAGTGAGAGACCACACACAAATGCCCCCACTGTTTGGACACCCTCCAAAATCATATATAAAAACAACACCTAGTTATGTTGTACATAATAAAACTTGGTAACATTATTTTGGCCAACATGCCTTACTTAAAAAAAGTTCTCTAACAATGATTCTTTATAACGCTTTATAACTTGAACCTCACTGAATGTGAGTTGCTTTTGCAATACAATAATTTATCTTGTCTCTGTAACATCTTATGAACTCATTACTTTGAGTGAAATTGAGGTTACCACGTGGTACAGAATTTATTTAAAACACATAGTTTTTTACTCCATAGAATCTGAGAATACTATTACTTTGAATGAGACATGATTTACGTTTAACACGTGCCTGAGTAAGTTCCCAATTATATATGTATAAAGTTTTACAGTCATTGTAGCAAAACTTTATACCACTTAATGACGAGCCATTGTGCAATAGGTTAAGTGAACAACACAATCTCGTTACATCGGTGTTAATGAAAGTTCAATATTAATTATATTGTGGTTATTGTACTTTAGATATTAAGGCCGAGATTCTGACACTCCAATAATCAAGTTTTATTGGTTTATAAAAACTTTACGAACAATTACGTATCTCACAATGCATGCTTCGACAAGTGGGTGCTTACTCAAGCTTACTAAAAAAAAACGTTTTCTCCCGTGAAATTAAGTATATAATTAATATAATGAAATCAAAACTCACCGCAGTCGTTTAAGAAACTTATCTCATAGTTATAAGATGTAGATGCTAGATTTTCACACTTCTCTCCACCGAAGAAATTTTCCACGAGGCCATGAGTTAGGCTTCCATGTTGAGACAAGGCCTTAACAGCATTTTCCGTTCGTTGTTCGTTTGTAAGGAAAATCTCACCAGGCTGCAGCACTGTTTTAAAACTGCTGCAAAAACTCAGCAGATGGCAACACCGACCGAACAGTGAAAAATCGAAAACGGTAGTTTCTCCTATCCGCGGGTAAAGAGCAGCACTCATTATTACTTTAATTCTTGTACTGTCCTTACCGTCAAAACTACCAATAAAATTACTGAACTCGCGCTGAATCTTTTGACTCAGCACAGGACTATGGAAAATTTTCAAAGTTTATACAATTTTGTGTATCTGGTTGTTCCATCAATCATGTGACTTGGGCTTGGCCTATCAAATTACACCAAATTCAGTGAGATTCATACGTTGCAGAGCTAGGTTGAACACAGTCTGTCTGTCGACGTTGCTAGGGGAAGTTGTGCCCCGGGTAAGAGAGTTATTCTCTTACAAACGTAAAAAGATCTAATATAAAATAAACCATAAACCTTAAAATTCTTAACTAAGTTTTGCGGTAAGAACCAAGAAGAAATAGAGGAATATTTCATATAAAGTAAACTATAAACCTTGTAATTCTTAACGAAGTTTTGCGGTAAGAACCAAGAGGATAAATAATTAAGTAAAATTTAAAATAAAATTCAGTGCTGTGTCGTGTAAGTTAAGATATCCCCATAGGGAACTTAAAGACACTACAAAATATCATGGAAGCAGTTAAACATAACTACGAGACTCTGAAATAATATCGCCGCTGGAGCTGCTTGCTGTACAAGGACGACGAGACGAAGAGGACACCAGGAAGGAGTGAAGCTGTAGAAGAGGACGACGAGACGAGAGGAGGACGTCGCAGCAAACAAGTAAAAGCGATTTATATTAATCGAACAATACAAACAATTTAATATACTATCAATACATGACAATTTAAAAAACATTATACATCTTTATAAACAATATTTGTATGTAATAAATAATATTTCATCTCCTCCATAATAGACTTTTATCGATTTCTACACACTCACAATATCCTTACTAGAATAATAAAGTTTGATCTGTTGCAATATATATATATATATATTGTAGCGTGACAGATAATCCACACAAATACATTACTCAATGATCATTAATAAAGCTCTAATATATGGAGTATCCAGATGAGAATCGATTAAAATGCACTATTTAATAATATATTCACAAGAAAGGTTAAATAAAGAAAAATTCTGCAAATAATATAATATAATACAAATTTAAAAACCCAGAAGACTAAAAATGATAATAACAAAATTACCCAGGTAAGATAGAAGCAGGCAATTAATATACCCCGACAAGGAAACCAGACCAGAAGAAACAAAGGCATACACAGCGAAAAACTACAGAAGAAAGAAGAATAATCAAAGCTAAAGAAGAAAGAAGAATAACCAAACTCAAAGAAGAAAGAAGAATAATCCAAAACTAAAGAAGAAAGAAGAACCACCAAATCTACTGAAGAGAGAAGAAGGAAGAATAATCAAAACTAAAGCTACTGAAGAAAGAAGAAAGAAGACTAATCAAAACCACTGAAGAAAGAAGAATAATCAAAACCAAAACTAAGGAAGAAAGAAGAACAATTAAAAGTATTGAAGAAAGAAGAAAGAAGAATAATCAAAACCAAAACTACGGAAGAAAGAAGAACAATTAAAACTACTGAAGAAAGAAGAAAGAAGAATAATTAAAATTACTGAAGAAAGAAGAATAACCTAAACTACTGAAGAAAGAAGAATAATCAAAGCTACTGAAGAAAGAAGAAAGAAGAATTAAAATCACAGAAGAAAGAAGAAAGAAGAAAGAAGAATAACCCAAAACAAAAACTATTGAACAAGAAGAAAGAAGAAGGAAGAAGAACGAAAATTACTGAAGAAAGAAGAAAGAAGAATAATCAAAACCAAAACTACGGAAGAAAGAAGAACAATTAAAATTACTGAAGAAAGAAGAAAGAAGAATAATCAAAACCAAAACTACGGAAGAAAGAAGAACAATTAAAATTACTGAAGAATGAAGAAAGAAGGATAATCAAAACCAAAACTACAGAAGAAGGAAGAATAACCAAAACTACTACTACTGAACAAAGAAGAAAGAAGACTAATTAACACTACAGAAGAAAGAAGACTAATTAAAACTAAAGAAGAAAGAAGAATAACTAAAATCACTGAAGAAAGAAGAAAGAAGAATAATCAAAATTACAGAAGGAAGAAGAATAATCAAAACCAAAACCACTGAAGAAAGAAGAATAATCAAAACTAAAACTACTGAAGAGAGAAGAAGGAAGAATAACCAAACTCAAAGAAGAAAGAAGAATAATCCAAAACTAAAGAAGAAAGAAGAACAACCAAATCTACTCAAGAGAGAAGAAGGAAGAATAATCACTACTGAAGAAAGAAGAAAGAAGAATAATTAAAACTACAGAAGAAGGAAGAATAGCCAAAACCAAAACTACAGAAGAAGGAAGAAAGAAGAATAATTAAAACCACTGAAGAAAGAAGAAAGAAGAATAACCCAAAACTACAACTACTGAAGAAAGAAGAAAGAAGAATAAACCAAAACTACTACTACTGAAGAAAGAAGAAGGAAGAATAAACAAAATAAAAACTACAGAAGAAAGAAGAAAGAAGAAAAATCAAAAACTAAAGCTACTGAAGAAAGAAGAAGGAAGAATAACCAAATCTAAAGAAGAAAGAAGAAAGAAGTGAGACGACCCATATAAAACAAAAACCCCATAGGGAAGGAACCCCAAAAAACCCCAAAATCAATGAATGTCCAAAGAGAAAGTATAACACCCCAAAAAACCATATCACTGTAAAACTGACAAAAAACTAAAAGTGTTAGTAGTATTAAATATTAGTGCATTCAAAAGTTATTGTTTAGTTTGTATAAACAAATCTTCACAGTTCCCCCCATGGTTGAATATTTCATGTTAAAAACTAGAAAAAGACTAGTAAATATATTAATAATTCACCATAGACAAGTGTAAGTGATCAAATTATAACTAATAAACTTTAAAAAGGTGCATGAGTTACAGTACAAAGTAATAAATTTTAAGTTTTGTGAACAGTGCCTACTTTGATAATGAAATAGTAATATTACTAATAAAAAGCTACTAAAGCTGGATGAACATTCCATAGAATGGAATATAACTTAGATAGCCAGGGTTATACTTAAAGAGGGGGCATAAATCTTGTAAAATGGGGAATTACAAAACAAACTGTTAATGTTGAAGTGGTAAAAGATGTTAACCATTATATGTAACCAGGATGTTAGGTTCCTATTACATATAGTAATTAGATAAGTAAGGATTATTCATAAGAAATATTAGTGTTATAATTTGTTATTGTTGTTCATTTTAATTTAGGAATGCCCTATCTAAAAATAGATATCATTCCGATGTTATAGAATATTTTTTATTTATGTTATTAGGTGATATACAAAACAATGTTATTTAGAACACCAGTTTTGATATAGAGAGGTGTTATATGTTATTTATATGATCAATAATTACTGTCATACCAGTCAAAGAACTAATTTTTAATCAAATATAAAAGAATCAGAAGTCAGAGAAGGATATAAAATAACTACATTAATAAAACATTTTTGCAAATAGCCACACATCAAATCTAGGCAATATAATGAATTTAAACTGCAGAATAATTAACAAACCTAGTCTTATAAGCCAGATAAACTGACAATATTTAGGCAAGATAAACTCAACATATTAAATACTATGTAAATAAGGCTTTCGAAAGATATGGTCATTATATGAGTAAAATTATTTATTGGTCTAATAAAATACCAGTTAAAACTGAAATAGATTCACTGACATTATCATAGGGGGAGTCACATACAAATGAATTGTATTAAAAAACCATTATTAATATACTAAATTGCAATAAAATAAGTGAGAATTGATAATTATATCAATTTCAGATTTAATAGAATAATAATTATATTAGGGAAAATGGCTATTATTTACTTAGAAGACAGGAAGTATAATGTTAGGCCTACCTCCCAAAAAATTATAAGAAATATAATTTTCAGATAAAACTTTGTAATACTAACTTAATTACTATCAAAATACGTAGAATAGAATAGTGAAAACGAATATGTATTTAATATTTCAAACAGTTAACCAATAACGAAATTACTTTATGAGCATAATGTACGGTTTTAAAATGTGTCGGAAGTTAAGATGATTTGAAACAATGTATGAGATATATTATATAGGCTAAGATTTTCATGAGACGAAGGAAATCCAGACAGTTCATTATTATACCTCGAAGAGAGCACTTCATGTGAATATTTGATAGAACCAACCTTTAATGGCTGTTACGTTATAACAGAGTTCGGAATCATTTTATGTAAAATTAAATTTTTAACTATTTTAATTATTGTGAAGTGGTGAAGTTGACATATGAACTACATAACACCAATAAACGGAATCACATGTAACTAATTAAATGAAATAACACTGAAATCGCACCAAATACCAAGTGAAAATTAGAGGTTAACTGACACACATAAACACCAGTAGGTATACCCATTTAACAACATTTTTACACCAAGTGAACTATTCCCTCATACACCAGTGACAATAAACTATACCCCAGAAGATCATATACAATTGCGAAGAACATTTAACCGAAGAAAGGACATATTAATTCCAACAAGTACTTCGTCAACATTAGAAGCTATCAACGCGCATGCGTCAGGCGGCCATTTTGACCCAATATCATCACCGCTATAAGATCCGACTGTGGACTGCATTCTGGTTCGAATAAAATTATATATAAACTTTTATTATTAATAACTACCATTGTATAGTTTAAATTTAAGACATTTTTTGAATTGTAAGTGTTATACTTTCATGTCCCTGACCTTCTCTGGCTTTTTAAATTAATAACCGTTCAAAGAACCTACTTTTATAATATGAATATAAACTTCTGATATCGACCGGCCCTGAGCGAGTCGATACGGCATTGTAACCTCGATTAATTAATCGACCAACTTTATTATTTTTGTTTAATAAACGTTGTGTTTGTTTTTTGGTAACTTGGAGTTGGTTTTTTATTGTAA
The DNA here is from genome assembly GCA_034769895.1 of Magicicada septendecula. Classification (NCBI taxonomy): domain Eukaryota; kingdom Metazoa; phylum Arthropoda; class Insecta; order Hemiptera; family Cicadidae; genus Magicicada; species Magicicada septendecula. The sequence continues at coordinate 266,988,540 of CM068371.1, forward strand.
AAGGACATAACAGTTAATTACTCAAGAAAACTAAATAACCTTTAAAGGCAGTATAGGTGAACCTATCACCTTTCAAGAGTAAGAAGAAGAGAGCCGTTTTCGCCTAAACTTGAAGTTAACTGAATTGTCTGTTTAACAAATTTACAGAACGGAAAATTATTACCAGAATAAACACAATACCAACATAATTATAATTACAATCAACAACCTCGATTTATTCCTAAATTTCAAGAACATAAATACACCGAAAACATTTTTTCAAAATTTATTTTTTTTTATAAATATAAATTTTAAATTTATATTTTATTTCAAATTGCTACCACAGCAGTATACACCGAGTTTATTTGATAACAACAAAGACCAGGAACATTACCAAATCGACGTTTCCCAGAGCGGAACGTCACTACTACACACATTCTTACATTGAAATAATCATTATATTACAAAATTGGCTAGCCCAATCAGTGGGCTTACAGGAGAGCATACATCTACATCTACATTTATTTATTTATTCAATTTGTGTGTTTTATTACAAAATTGGAGCCCAACAGTGAGGGCTTAACGAAGACCAGGAAACATTAGCAAAGTGGAACATTAGCTACATTACTACACACATTTATTTATTTTTATATTTGTAATTTCGTGCACTATTACAAATTTGGCGTCCAACTAAAGGGCTGTAATTAGGGGTTGAAATTTCTGTAATTACTTACCCAATTCCTAATTCAGCTTGGCAGCGGTTAGCCAGCCAGAGAAAAGGGAACAACAACAAGCAAAATGGCAGAATTTACACCAAAAGAAATGGAGATGATGGAGAAGATGTTGGAAATGATGAAGAAAATGGAAGAAAACAGCAAGAAGATGGTGGAAAGAATGGAAGAAAGGAACAAAAAAATGGAGAAAATTTAAGCAAGAAAATGGATGAGGGCCACCAGTCGATAATGAAGAAACTGGATGATATAAGTAATGATAATAAACTGTTTAGGGAAAAATTAAGAGAAGACAGATTAAAAAGAGAAGAATTAAGAAATGAGAGTACCAAAGAAATAAAAAATGATAGCAAACTAAAACCGGAAGGAATACTAAACAATAAAACCATGGAACCAGTTGTAGTATTACTTGAAAGGAAAAATTACGGAAACAAAGGAAATACTAAAGATAAGGAAGTGGAACCAAGGAAGAGAAGAAGAACACATGCAAAGAAATTAACGAAAACAAAGGAAGAAATGGAGATGATGAACCAGGGTTTATTTGATGATGATAATATCCCTATTACCAACCATGAAGAAATCGTGAGTTCCAGGAATAATGGAAGTAGATTAAGAGTAATCTCAGAAACGGTTTACCAGCAGACAGTAGTTTACCACTGGGAAAGGACCAGAGGTAAACTGAATAAAACATGTGGACTAGATCAGTTTCAGCGCAGGACTGGACAGTGTATTCCAGAAAGATGGAAGTATGACATCTTACCAGACTGTGATGACGGCACAGATGAATCACCAGAATGTGTTCCATTAGAGTACCATCCAGGACAGTTCCAGTGTACAGGTACACTAAAATGTATTCCTTCAGGGTGGATGTGTGATGGTGAACCAGATTATGGGGCTTCAGATAAGCAAATAATTAATAATTCAGATGAAGATCCTCACAAATATTTTTCATGCAATACCACATATGGACCAGAGACGTACCGGCGTATAAAACACTATGATAGAGGGAGCCGAATAAGCTTAGCAGCCAACAAAGGAATAGCAGCTAGAAAAATGAAATACAAGACAAAGGCCAGAGATGTCACTAGTACCGGAACGATGATGAAAACTATGGTCATCCGGACAACGAGAGTAACTAAACTTACAGACGACGGTTAAACCAAAGACTACACTTCCACAAAAAGGAAATGGATGTCATGAGAACCGACGACGACCAAAAACCTATGTCAAAGAAAAGGAAATTATGAGGAACTGTCCAACCTAATAAAAATCTTCAACCTGGGTATATAAAAGAAAAACAATTATAAGAAGTACATTTGAAGTAAAGAAAAGAAGAGAGCTAATACCATATTTAGGGTAATAATATGATATGTTAACCATATTTATGAAAAAATATTATGAGTAATTGAAGGTATGGAAGAAATAATATTAAATATCTAAATTCAAAAAAGAAGTAAGAACAACTTACTACCTATTATTTAGGAAACCATTTGTGGATCAAGAAGAAAATGAATTTTGGATTAAATACTACAAAATTAAAAAGAAGTAAGAACAACTTACTACCTACCATTTAGGAAACAATTTATGGACAAAAGAAAATGAATTTTGAATTAAAAGTCAAAGTTCAAAAAACAAGTAAGAACAACTTACTTCCTTATCTTAAAAACAACTTTTAGAAATGAACAAGAAGAAAAAGAATTTGGATAACACATTACAAACAATTATATATGGGACCAATTCTGAAAAAACTTTCAAGAATAAAGAAATGGCAGTACAAACCACTGATACAATTTAAATGAATAAACTTATTGTGAAGTAAAATTAATGAGAATTTTATGTCAAATAAACAGAGATATTAAACATATGGAATTAATAATTAAGGAGTGCATTTGTATAAAAAGCAAGAGCAGAATAAAATTTTGAAAAAGAAAGGAAAAACTATATATAAATAAATCCATAAGAAAAAGATGATCATATAATAAATGTCATTTGTAAGAAAGACAATTAAAAGAGTAATTGAAAAAACATAATACTAGTGGAACGATTCATAAGAATTAAGAAAGGAACAAAAATATAATACAAAATATATGCTACCAATGACCAGAAAGAGATTGTAATAACAGTCAAAAAATGACAGAGAATTAAAAACTTTACACTGAATAATGAGTGATAATTATATTATACCAGCTTCCAACCACAAGGAGAAATAAAATGCCAGCAGAGCTAACCATTGAGAAAAATAACTGAGATAGAAATTGACTAAGATAGAAATATTAATAGATCTGTTCGTATACGAAGTGAAATATCCAAAGATATTTAATTTTTTTTTATAGTCATAAGGTGGACTATTCTTATATAATTTTTATTAATAACTGTCTGAGATAAGTCCAGCAGTATTATTATGTATTGATCAGAGATGATTTACCTCTGTAATCAATAAATGACGTAGTATGGCCAGCAGAGTGTGAAGCCTACAGAGCCCCTCTGGACACTGCCCCAGCTAACGTATTAGGGAATGTTAGGGAATAAATATCCCAAGGATAAAGAAACAAGTTAAGAAGAAAATGAAAAAATAAAAAAAATAACGAACCTCAGATGACTATTACTATCAGTAAGAATCCAGTTAATAATGAAATATAGATAAGCTCAAAAATATAGAAGAAAAAATTTTAGAAATGTGAAGGAAGTAAAGAAATATAATTTATAATATAATGTCATAAGCAATTACTTCAGACAAACTAAGTATGATCTGAACTAATCACTTCTGGAAGAGAGCTATCTGTAGCGTGACAGATAATCCACACAAATACATTACTCAGTGATCATTAATAAAGCTCTAATATATGGAATATCCAGATGAGAATCGATTAAAATGCACTATTTAATAATATATTCACAAGAAAGGTTAAATAAAGAAAAATTCTGCAAATAATATAATATAATACAAATTTAAAAACCCAGAAGACTAAAAATGATAATAACAAAATTACCCAGGTAAGATAGAAGCAGGCAATTAATATACCCCGACAAGGAAACCAGACCAGAAGAAACAAAGGCATACACAGCGAAAAACTACAGAAGAAAGAAGAATAATCAAAGCTAAAGAAGAAAGAAGAATAACCAAACTCAAAGAAGAAAGAAGAATAATCCAAAACTAAAGAAGAAAGAAGAACCACCAAATCTACTGAAGAGAGAAGAAGGAAGAATAATCAAAACTAAAGCTACTGAAGAAAGAAGAAAGAAGACTAATCAAAACCACTGAAGAAAGAAGAATAATCAAAACCAAAACTAAGGAAGAAAGAAGAACAATTAAAAGTATTGAAGAAAGAAGAAAGAAGAATAATCAAAACCAAAACTACGGAAGAAAGAAGAACAATTAAAACTACTGAAGAAAGAAGAAAGAAGAATAATTAAAATTACTGAAGAAAGAAGAATAACCTAAACTACTGAAGAAAGAAGAATAATCAAAGCTACTGAAGAAAGAAGAAAGAAGAATTAAAATCACAGAAGAAAGAAGAAAGAAGAAAGAAGAATAACCCAAAACAAAAACTATTGAACAAGAAGAAAGAAGAAGGAAGAAGAACGAAAATTACTGAAGAAAGAAGAAAGAAGAATAATCAAAACCAAAACTACGGAAGAAAGAAGAACAATTAAAATTACTGAAGAAAGAAGAAAGAAGAATAATCAAAACCAAAACTACGGAAGAAAGAAGAACAATTAAAATTACTGAAGAATGAAGAAAGAAGGATAATCAAAACCAAAACTACAGAAGAAGGAAGAATAACCAAAACTACTACTACTGAACAAAGAAGAAAGAAGACTAATTAACACTACAGAAGAAAGAAGACTAATTAAAACTAAAGAAGAAAGAAGAATAACTAAAATCACTGAAGAAAGAAGAAAGAAGAATAATCAAAATTACAGAAGGAAGAAGAATAATCAAAACCAAAACCACTGAAGAAAGAAGAATAATCAAAACTAAAACTACTGAAGAGAGAAGAAGGAAGAATAACCAAACTCAAAGAAGAAAGAAGAATAATCCAAAACTAAAGAAGAAAGAAGAACAACCAAATCTACTCAAGAGAGAAGAAGGAAGAATAATCACTACTGAAGAAAGAAGAAAGAAGAATAATTAAAACTACAGAAGAAGGAAGAATAGCCAAAACCAAAACTACAGAAGAAGGAAGAAAGAAGAATAATTAAAACCACTGAAGAAAGAAGAAAGAAGAATAACCCAAAACTACAACTACTGAAGAAAGAAGAAAGAAGAATAAACCAAAACTACTACTACTGAAGAAAGAAGAAGGAAGAATAAACAAAATAAAAACTACAGAAGAAAGAAGAAAGAAGAAAAATCAAAAACTAAAGCTACTGAAGAAAGAAGAAGGAAGAATAACCAAATCTAAAGAAGAAAGAAGAAAGAAGTGAGACGACCCATATAAAACAAAAACCCCATAGGGAAGGAACCCCAAAAAACCCCAAAATCAATGAATGTCCAAAGAGAAAGTATAACACCCCAAAAAACCATATCACTGTAAAACTGACAAAAAATTAAAAGTGTTAGTAGTATTAAATATTAGTGCATTCAAAAGTTATTGTTTAGTTTGTATAAACAAATCTTCACAGTTCCCCCCATGGTTGAATATTTCATGTTAAAAACTAGAAAAAGACTAGTAAATATATTAATAATTCACCATAGACAAGTGTAAGTGATCAAATTATAACTAATAAACTTTAAAAAGGTGCATGAGTTACAGTACAAAGTAATAAATTTTAAGTTTTGTGAACAGTGCCTACTTTGATAATGAAATAGTAATATTACTAATAAAAAGCTACTAAAGCTGGATGAACATTCCATAGAATGGAATATAACTTAGATAGCCAGGGTTATACTTAAAGAGGGGGCATAAATCTTGTAAAATGGGGAATTACAAAACAAACTGTTAATGTTGAAGTGGTAAAAGATGTTAACCATTATATGTAACCAGGATGTTAGGTTCCTATTACATATAGTAATTAGATAAGTAAGGATTATTCATAAGAAATATTAGTGTTATAATTTGTTATTGTTGTTCATTTTAATTTAGGAATGCCCTATCTAAAAATAGATATCATTCCGATGTTATAGAATATTTTTTATTTATGTTATTAGGTGATATACAAAACAATGTTATTTAGAACACCAGTTTTGATATAGAGAGGTGTTATATGTTATTTATATGATCAATAATTACTGTCATACCAGTCAAAGAACTAATTTTTAATCAAATATAAAAGAATCAGAAGTCAGAGAAGGATATAAAATAACTACATTAATAAAACATTTTTGCAAATAGCCACACATCAAATCTAGGCAATATAATGAATTTAAACTGCAGAATAATTAACAAACCTAGTCTTATAAGCCAGATAAACTGACAATATTTAGGCAAGATAAACTCAACATATTAAATACTATGTAAATAAGGCTTTCGAAAGATATGGTCATTATATGAGTAAAATTATTTATTGGTCTAATAAAATACCAGTTAAAACTGAAATAGATTCACTGACATTATCATAGGGGGAGTCACATACAAATGAATTGTATTAAAAAACCATTATTAATATACTAAATTGCAATAAAATAAGTGAGAATTGATAATTATATCAATTTCAGATTTAATAGAATAATAATTATATTAGGGAAAATGGCTATTATTTACTTAGAAGACAGGAAGTATAATGTTAGGCCTACCTCCCAAAAAATTATAAGAAATATAATTTTCAGATAAAACTTTGTAATACTAACTTAATTACTATCAAAATACGTAGAATAGAATAGTGAAAACGAATATGTATTTAATATTTCAAACAGTTAACCAATAACGAAATTACTTTATGAGCATAATGTACGGTTTTAAAATGTGTCGGAAGTTAAGATGATTTGAAACAATGTATGAGATATATTATATAGGCTAAGATTTTCATGAGACGAAGGAAATCCAGACAGTTCATTATTATACCTCGAAGAGAGCACTTCATGTGAATATTTGATAGAACCAACCTTTAATGGCTGTTACGTTATAACAGAGTTCGGAATCATTTTATGTAAAATTAAATTTTTAACTATTTTAATTATTGTGAAGTGGTGAAGTTGACATATGAACTACATAACACCAATAAACGGAATCACATGTAACTAATTAAATGAAATAACACTGAAATCGCACCAAATACCAAGTGAAAATTAGAGGTTAACTGACACACATAAACACCAGTAGGTATACCCATTTAACAACATTTTTACACCAAGTGAACTATTCCCTCATACACCAGTGACAATAAACTATACCCCAGAAGATCATATACAATTGCGAAGAACATTTAACCGAAGAAAGGACATATTAATTCCAACAAGTACTTCGTCAACATTAGAAGCTATCAACGCGCATGCGTCAGGCGGCCATTTTGACCCAATATCATCACCGCTATAAGATCCGACTGTGGACTGCATTCTGGTTCGAATAAAATTATATATAAACTTTTATTATTAATAACTACCATTGTATAGTTTAAATTTAAGACATTTTTTGAATTGTAAGTGTTATACTTTCATGTCCCTGACCTTCTCTGGCTTTTTAAATTAATAACCGTTCAAAGAACCTACTTTTATAATATGAATATAAACTTCTGATATCGACCGGCCCTGAGCGAGTCGATACGGCATTGTAACCTCGATTAATTAATCGACCAACTTTATTATTTTTGTTTAATAAACGTTGTGTTTGTTTTTTGGTAACTTGGAGTTGGTTTTTTATTGTAAAAGGACATAACAGTTAATTACTCAAGAAAACTAAATAACCTTTAAAGGCAGTATAGGTGAACCTATCACCTTTCAAGAGTAAGAAGAAGAGAGCCGTTTTCGCCTAAACTTGAAGTTAACTGAATTGTCTGTTTAACAAATTTACAGAACGGAAAATTATTACCAGAATAAACACAATACCAACATAATTATAATTACAATCAACAACCTCGATTTATTCCTAAATTTCAAGAACATAAATACACCGAAAACATTTTTTCAAAATTTATTTTTTTTTATAAATATAAATTTTAAATTTATATTTTATTTCAAATTGCTACCACAGCAGTATACACCGAGTTTATTTGATAACAACAAAGACCAGGAACATTACCAAATCGACGTTTCCCAGAGCGGAACGTCACTACTACACACATTCTTCCATTGAAATAATCATTATATTACAAAATTGGCTAGCCCAATCAGTGGGCTTACAGGAGAGCATACATCTACATCTACATTTATTTATTTATTCAATTTGTGTGTTTTATTACAAAATTGGAGCCCAACAGTGAGGGCTTAACGAAGACCAGGAAACATTAGCAAAGTGGAACATTAGCTACATTACTACACACATTTATTTATTTTTATATTTGTAATTTCGTGCACTATTACAATATATATATATATATATATATATATATATATATATATATATATATATATATTGGTGGGGATCCCACAGCTACTGCCACATCCCGCATCACAGTTTCCATATTAACTGAATTAACACGACTTATATTAACATAACATAACTTATAAAAAATTCATTCTCAGTGGTGTAACTAAGGTGTGTTACTGGGAGGGTTACAATCACCCCTTGGTTAGGCCGCCAATGAAGTCTAATAAATAAAGTCATTGCAGACATGCAATGGCAGCTCGCTAGTGGCCGTAATATAACGTAAACAGAGAGCTTTAACTGCAGTTTTTGCTCCTACCACTGACAACAACCCTCTCCTCGGATATCATCAATAACCTACCGCCATAGAAAAATACTGATCCCCATGGAAAAATAATGGTTAAGAAAACCACCGCTCACAAATTGAAAAATCCTGGCTACGATACTGTTAATCCTTTACGATGAATGACTGGCGACTCATTAGATAATGGTATGATGACTAAATAGTTATATAAACAGAACAATTGATTCCAGAAAGCTAGAATGAGCTCGCCCGAACACAAATTTTCTGAGTTTTTTTTTTTCATGTAGGACAATCTGCGACGTGATGACATCTTTGCTAACTTTTCTAGAATTACGAACAAGGACAGAGTTCGTTGATTCCTAGACGTGTTAACAAAATGTTTATTTGTTTATAACTGATTGCAGTAAATTTATCGACATAGTGACTACTATTATTTGTTACAAATTGTATGAAATAGATATTGTCATTTTAGGAGAACTGGTGTAGTAAAAGCAATTTCTGATTGAAATGTTTAAATAAAAATTGTATATTACTTTATACTATAATAATAGTGACATTCATTTCACTATAATAAACCAGAATCAAAGGAAACGTACTCCAAATCTTATTTAGTGAAACTGAGGATTTAAAATATTATAGTCTACACAATAGCTACCTTCGAAAATGATACTGAAAACAGTGTAAGAGAAATTTTCACTTACTGAGATCTGCTGTCTGATTCTTTGTTTATTCTGTATTAAGAACTCTATACAAAATATTATTTCTTTTTATTAACACGATCATAGTGTAATGATATTTATAAAATTCTGACTTAAGACAGACTTGATATTAATAAGAAGGATAATATTAAAATTAAATGTAAGTTGGTTCTTTTTACTTTAATAAGACGATTTTTCTTCTTTAATTACTTATTCACTTACTTAAAGTACATGCCCTCCAGCCGTGAGATGTAGGACAGTTACAGTATTACAATAGAGTGTGAATATCGCAAACACTTGTTACATACAAAAATACAGACAACATTACAAATCACACTCAAGAAGTAAAATAGCAAATGTATATAAATCTATATCTATATACATACTGTTACGACGGTCTACTTGATCGTCGTATGGTACAGTTGGAAACAAAAAAAGTACAAGACACCAATTAAGTCACTAATCACGAGCTTTAATATTTACAGTTAACGTAATTAACAACACAGTCTATTATAATAAATCAAAAAAAATTTTTCACACGCAAATAAATGTCAACTAATATTAAAACACAATTGTATTACAATATACCGTCCGATTATAAAACACAACACTTAGCTAATAACCACTTGTACGCGCACAGTAATATCGCCCGATATTAACTCGAACCGCACTGTAAATATATTGCCACTAGGCCTATACTGAAAACTAAGGCCGCTGCCGCCATGTATTTAAACCTCTGCTCACAGACCAGAACGTTCCTAATTGCGTCGTAGCGCCCGTGTGAACCACGTAATTAACACAGTCTGTGACTCTTGACACAGTCCGCGCGGCTGGCGGCTTCGAGAAAACTCTCGCGGATGCGTTGACGGTCACGTATGCCACACACATTAGAGCGAGATTCTTCTGGCACATTCGACGGACACGTAGATTTTTCTGTGATGTCGTAACAATACATACATATTCAAGTATGTGTGTGTATGTTTGTGTGCGCGTGTGTGCATAAAGTACAGAAATATGTAACAAATTGGATGTTACTTCTTTTATACCCACAGGCCTATAACCTATGAAACTTAATACACTACAGGACCAAACGCCAATACATGTTTATCACTTTCTTTTACCCATCTCCTTATACACCTTTCTACCGTGTGTCACCATTAGCCTATCTTATACATTGCTTCTTTGTTTCCTCTTTTATCACCTGTCCCAAGTTCTTCTTGCCCTTCTAGCTGTTTCTGAACTTTGGCTTTATAAAGATCTTCGTAATTCCATATTTTTTAATTATCTTAAATGTGAAAACAATCTCTACTGTCCTCCAAATAGTTTATCCGTTCTATCTTAAGCTGGCATCTAATTATTTCTTTCTTACTGTATCTTCATTTGTTGATTCTTCAAATTCTCTTAGGAAATTCACCTCCATTCACTTTATCGGTTTTTCGGCTTTACGTATAGTGCTGAATAATAACTAAAATTATTCACGAAATTTCTCCTTTTCTTCTTTTCAACATTCAATGCTGAAATGTTGCCACTTCCTCTTCAATACTTTGCCCAAAACACCATGTTTCATCTATCTTCCCGTGTTTTCTTCTGGAAACATTTGTCATATTTGTCTTCCATAATCTCCAAATTTTCATACGGCTTACATGATTTTCCAATTCTCCCTTCCTATTTTTAATACAAAGTTGTATGTGTTCTATTCATAAATCTTCCTTTATTTAGTCACCTTTTACCTGGCCACTTAATGTTTACTACGTATGGTTTTCAAAACTTTGATTTTACATGCTTCCGTGTTTCACTCGATTCAGTTGTTTTTGCTGTGTATGTGCAAGTTGATCTAATAGTTCATTTGTATATTCTTACTTTTGTATACAATATTTAATGTTTATTATGTCAAAATGTTACTCTGAGGAACAAACGTTTTAAGTAAATAAAACTTCATTGTTCCTGATTGATGAAATACAATAATACTGGATGCATACCGATAGCAACACACAAGCCACAGTATAATGTAATACAATAGAATACAACATAATATAATGCGAAAAAGTAATGTATCAGGGGATACAAAATGCGTTAGGTTATTGCTAGCGTGCAGGCAGAATTTTTATATATAAAGTGACTTTAAATCAGTAAAGAACTTTAAAACCAACTGCCTGAAAGAATTATAAATCTTATTGACTTGTTATTCGTTTATCTAATAGACTTTAACACCGAAGCAGAGCCATTTGTTTTTGGATTCCTAATAAACATTTGTACCCTTGCTATCTAGAACTCTTTTAATGTGTCACAAGAATAAAATTTTCATGAAGTACATATTTATTGCAAAACAACATGCTGCAGGTGTTTGCCAAGGCAGTCATGACAAGTAGAGAAACTTTGGTTATTACAGAATACTTCTTTTGTTTCTAGTAAAAATATAGATTTCAAATTTGTTATTACTCTAAAACTCAAACATAGTAAACTTTAAGCGTGTAGCGCGCGCGTGTGTGCGTATGTGTGCGTACTAAAAAGATTTTAGTATAAATAAAAAATTAATTTAAAGAACTTCGCATATTGGAGGGAAATACGAAATAATCGAATAACATGTGTTTGTGATAAATTAAACTTAAATATGTTTATTACAGTAGCAACATTTACGGAAAAGTTACTAAAAATTTAAACTGTAACTGTGCGGAGTCATTTCCATAGAATGAAGTCAAATTACTAACAAGAACAGTTCACTATTTGTAATTTTATTTACAAAAATTACAAACGTAATTAACTTTTTTCAGCAATTAGGTATGAACATAAAAATAAGGATTCTGATAATAATTACAGATTTTTTAAAACTTTTCATCTAAAATTTCTAAAACGAGGTGTATTGACACCCCACCTTTATAATGCAAAGCATCATGGGAGCATTTAGAAGTATTGTAGTTCTATTTCAACGAGTCAGATATGTAAAAGTGCTATTTAAGTAGTTCTAAATCAGTAACACTTCACGAGTCAGATATTTAAGCACTTCATATTTCTCCAATATAATACCCGAAGTTCCTCTAATTTTTCTGATTGTTGCTGTTGTATTTTTGGGAAAATTTTTTTGTCCTCCAATAACTCGGTAAACTTCTCATTTTTGCCGTGCAGTCTATAAGGGCTGTAGGTTCCTTTCGATTAAATTCCTTTCCAAAAGTTGTCACTTATAACCTTAACATTTGTAATTTCTGCGGATGTCGGTTGAAGGAAGAAATAAGGAAGGATTTCATAAAAGGACTCGAAGAATGGTGGCATGGAAGGCGAGTGGTATGTCTCAATCAAAAAAAGACTGAAATAAAAACCAAATCTTAACAGACGGGACAGTCAACATATTTATAGTAGTCTATTTCCTGTAGCCTATAATATTCACTACAGGTGTCACATATAGGGTCAGAGAGGTTTACGAATTTTGAATGAGTCTAATACAAAAATCACTACGATGTTCTAGTAGCACGCAAAAAGTCTATATGTACAGACCTACTTTTAGAAATATTAAGACATCAAGTAAAGGAAATGAATGTAACATACCAATAGGCTATAAGCAAAATGCGATTTTTAAGGAAAAATGTTGTTACTAAAATTCAGTAACACGCTAGTGTTGACTGTACAACGTTTCCTTAGTTGTTGCAGACAATGTAAGCGCTAGTGCTTCAATCTTGTTATATCATTATTACGTACCATTTACTGCTCAGAAACAGTACCGAAACTCTTGTTAAGTTTCACGTTATTTGATCTTGTTGACTAATTAAGTAAATTAACTATGTACTGCACATGCTTACATAAAGGAGCTCATACAGTCGTGCGCATAATCACTTACATAACACACACACACACACACACACACACACACACACACACACACACACACACACACACACACACACACACACACACACACACACACACACACACACACACACACACACACACACACACATTTTTGTTCATATGAAGATAATTTGATTACCTTTTATTAACAATTTACAACTATAAGTACTTACCAAATATCTGCGGCATACCTTAAATGTGTCATGTCCATCCAGGTGGTGTTTTTGTTTGTTGATGATGTGATTACGAAGTTTATATCTTAGTACATGTTTTCTTGTAAATTCATTTTGTGTCCCAGAAAGTTTCTCTAAATTCACGGTGTTAATAATATTCATGGTATCACTTATGCTGCCATGTTGTGGTATATTATATGTTGTGCATAGTCCGTTGTATCTACTACTTAAGGTTTCTGTGTGTTCACTACAGCGTTTCTGAATCTTCTTCCCTCTCTGGTTAACATAAATTTTCTTGCAAGTTTTGTATTTCACTGTATAAATTTAAGTGTATTTATGTCTATTTTAATTTTCAGTAAGAATTTCTGTTTTCTTTTTTGATATTGTTGTTTACTTTTATGATACCTTTCTTGAAGTCGTTTCTTCATTGGTAGCCTACATTTCTTTTACGAATATGTGAAAATTGCCCATGTAGATGAGTTGCCCATCTTCCGTATGTCTTTTATTTCTGAATTGTCAAATATTTCTGATAACTGAAAGTTTTAATCTACTTTTATAATTAGTTAAATTTTTTCTATTATATACTTTTGAGCTTTTGTATAGCTGACTATTAGTGTCATATTAATGATTTTATGACGGTTTAGTAATCCATTTTCTTGCACTATTAATTAGATATTATTTTATTGTGTTGAATATCTTTATGGTATCTTTCTTAGTTTAACTGTATTTTACTTAGTCCGTAAGCTACGCTACTAAACTCTGCATTATTTTGTGATTGTGATTGGTTGGAATGAAACTGTTTCAACATTTCTTTGTTAAATTTAAAACAATTTTGCAATTGTTTTCAATGCGTTTCTGACCTGTAATTTTGTTGTGTTCATAGTCATTTTTGTATTTCATATAATGATTACATTTGAGTAAAAATACTAATTATATATTATTACGTTGAGTTATTAATACATTTAATTAAAATATGAAATTATATTTTTTTAATTTTATACTTTCTAAATACCTAAATTTTGTGCTAGTTTACAGCAATTCCTAACATTATATAACTTTGAAAGTTTCAGTTATTTTATTAGAATTAGTGCTACTTCTTTTTATTACTCGGTATCCAGATGCAGTTTTGTAAATGACAGCTGGTATTAGGGAACGGTATTTTTATGAATTTTTCCTTAACTCATTTAATGTTGGACGTTTAGGGTTCATATTTTGTATTTTATTTTCCTTTCCTTTTTTACTTAACATAAGAGTTGCATGCAAATTTTTGTTACGTTTCTCATATGTTGTTACTTCCATGTTCCATAAGGAAATGGAAGTATGGTCATGGCGAAAAAAATCGTGTTCGAGGTAACGGCAGATTCTGATTGTACTACCCTCAAAACATGAAAAAAAGTAATTTTTCGAAATGTGTGTGTCTGTGTGTGTCTGCCTGTCTGTGTGTAGAATTTTTTTATGGCAAACGATAACTGCCGCAAATTCAAACAGAATCAAATAATTTTTTGCATACAGTTCTGAATTGTAGAGGACTCGAGGCCTATTGATTTTGATGAAGATCTGTTAAGGGGAAGGGGTAGTTTACCAGTAACATTTTACGTTTTAACAAGATTAAAGTGCTTAATTTTGATAAATAAAGTATCTTTAATAGAAGGTCGTAATAATCCACTGTAGAAAGGTAGATGAAATATCTATAAATAAAACGGGTAGTTGAAGGGGAAGGGGGTATTTTCTATAAATTAAAATGGTAGTTGATGAGGGACGAGGTAATTTTTTATAAGTTTTATATGCGTACTACGTTATTGACAACAAAGAAGTAGTTTCTATGGAAACATTTTATTTCACTTTAACAAAATTCTATATTTTTTTTAGGAATTATCGAACCGAATTCAAGTAAGTGATTGGAACTGTATGAGTACCCGCAATACATTTCGATGTTTTTAATATGCGATTGTATCGATATATTACGGTGTGGAAAAGAAGAAGTGTACTAATTGTAAATTGCCCTATTTCTTAATGTAAAGCAAAAATACGTGTTGTTTTCATTTGGTAGTTAGGTAATAATGGTTTTGGATTTTTAGTTTACTGCTAAAATAAATAAAAGCTGTGGTTGAGAAAACAACATTAAACGTGTAATACAGTGCGTATAACAGAGTAACACTTAAAATAAAGAACCTAACGTTTTTAAGTTTACAAATTGGAAAAAACAACAGCAAATACGAAATGAAAAATACAAATATTTATGGTTAATGAAAAAACAAAAATCACTGTATTAAGGAATGACAATATATGCCCTACATATTGTACATAATGGATGTTTGTTTTCTTGTTAGTCACAAGACGAGTACTTGTCGGAAAATGAATTTTACCCAAAAAACGTGTTCTGCCACAAAAAAGTGACATGTAGGCCAATAATAATAGGCAAATGGTGACCCTTGGGCCACTTCCGCCTTACGTCGAATTGGGTTTTTCGTAGTTTTAGAAAAAAAAATAATTTTACATTACACTCGTATTGGTTTCCATGTATAATTTCAGTTTTCATGTTAACCTAACATAATCAATTTTTGGTGTCACAGCCATCATCCGGTGATAAATTACTACTATAGTCATTTTCCATTACGAAATGACAAACGAAATCAATTGCAATCACAAGCCAACTATTTTGCAACATACAAAATTAAAATTATTTGTATAATTCTTTCACTACATAAAATTATGTGCGATATTCACTACATATCGAAGCCCAAAAGTCGCATTATCGAAATGACTGCGGGTACGCATAAAGGGAGTACCAAATGATTTTATATATAATCTGAGAACATGGAATGTATGGTTCTCCATACCGATTTTTTTTATCTTGGTTTCTAGTTCTTTACAATTATAATTATATATTGTAACGTGATGGTTTCCCTTACATAAAACCTAAAAATTTACCAATTTGAGAGTTTAGATTTGTGAATAAAAACTAATAACCTAACTACTTAGGAATCTAAGCCAACAGAAGTATAAAATAAAAAATAGAATATAAAAGGTTATGTTTTATTTGAACGATGTGTTACCAATACCATGTTGTTTCAATGTTGTAACCTGCTACATGACACTCTGAAGTTAATGAAAGAGATCTTTACAGTTTATTAATCAGTGTAAATACTTTATTTCATATTTTACTAAAGGTCTGTAAAATCAACATAAACTAATTTATAAATAAGTATATTTAATACATTTTTATATCTCAAACTAACCTTATTAATGTGACAAAGAATATATCTGTATTATAATTATTGTATAATGTAAAATACCAGTGTGTCTCAAAAACAAATAGTGTCAAATTTTACATAAAGAAGCTTATTGTGATTATGCTAAATTAAGTAGAAATTCAAGAAAAAGGATGGTAACTTATCTCATAACAAATACTACTATGTAAATTTGTTTAACCAACCATTTATATTTAAAATGTCTATCCAAATGTTTTGTAATGTCAAGTATTTTGGGAAAGACTCTTTAGGCATTAATACAGAGTTTGGGTTATAATCATAAACAAAACGTAATTAATACTTAACAAAAACCTAGCTTGTGAGGTGTCACATTAATCAGCATCAAACAAGGATTTCATATATGGTCATGGAATTGAGATTGTATTTAGTATAAAATACTAAGTTTTTAAGTTTTCTAGTTTTTTAACTAGGGATCAAGTATTTATTCTGACCATGAAGCCAATCATGTCGCCAAAGAATATAGGCCTAATACGATTTGAACCAATCGGAATTTAGTTAATTTTGTACCGAGACGCTAGCAAAATTCACCAAATCGAGGGAGTCTATTGTTTGTATTCAAGCTGAAAAGAACCCCTCTCTGTAACAGTTTGGATCACGAACTTAAGTCTGGAATCAGATCCTTGACAGATTATGTTCAACGAAGATACCTCAGTGAGAAATAATTAAATGTTAAACCAATACTAGTGTACCAAGAAGAACTAATTTGTCAATAAAGTGAAAATGTTATAGCACAAACCCGAAGATTATTTGCAACTGGGTGAGATTAATCCAAATTATTATTCCTTGAGTGCAACTCCAAACTGTGACACACGCAAATTAACTCACTAATTATTTGAATTAAAAAATAGAGCCTACTGCACACTATAAACTTATATAACCATATCACTGTTATTAGCTGTTTGTATTATAATTTATTTCTTGTGTGTAATAGGTAAGACATTTATTGTATTTTGTCAAAAACTGAGTATCAAAGTCATTTTGTCTAACATAAACATGTTGTTTAGTGCAGAAGAGTGTACAGGTTACGCAAGCACATTAAATTTCATTACTTCATAAAATAATTTGGCGTTGTAAATTAATATATTAAAAGATTTGTAATTATTTTGTACTTCCGAAAGGCATGATCGTAGATTTAATTGTCGTCAAAAGTCTCATGTAAATTTATTGACCTTGTAATTAATGCTAAACTTGTTATTTAAATCCCTGAGATAGACATTGTGTTACCAAAATTCCTACTGAGTAAATTTGTAAAGCCGGGGTATCTATTAATCATTATCATTAAATTATATAATGGTAAAAATAATACAGAAATAAATAAATAAAGAAGGTTTATTATTTAACTTTGAAAGGGAATTGTGTTCTTATTTCGACTGTCAACGATTTACAAACGTAACCACGTAAGGCCTAACCTTGTGAGATAATTGAGGCGACACCTTTTTATGAATTAAAATAATTGAACTGATTACCACCGACGAACTCTAATCAAACTTTTAAAAACAACATATACTAAAATAAACCTGAATTACAGTTAAAACCACAATTATTAAGTCATATTACAGATTTCTCTCCCAACAACCTGAGGCTTGTCAGCGTTTACTAATTATTACGATCAGTCTAAAAAAAAACAATTATTTACATAATTTTGTATTACATAATTTGGTCTAATAACGTGAGGCTAGTTCACGTTTTTCATAAAAACGTTGTTACTTAATAAAATTTATATTTCAAAATTATAGCAACATCGTAAGGCCAAATGAATTAATTTTAATACTTCATTAATTTTGTATTACAATATAAATCAAAAGATTTAGTAATATGTTCATCTGCGTCTATGGTTACAATTCTATTACCTTTGTCAACTTTAGTTATTATGGCGTTATGATTAAATTTGTCTCCGATAGTATTCATGGTTATGTTTTTTGGCTTTGTTTTTGACCTTGTAACTTATTATCCTCCATAGTAGTTATAGTATACACCTGATTTGTTCCCGACTCCCTGCTAAAACGTTTGTAGTGATTTTTAAATTTTAGGACTATATTGTTGATTGTTTTACTGTTGTTCAATGTAAAAATGCTATAGCTAATCCATTTTAATACAAATGTCTTTCTTCTTCATTAAATTTAATGTTTCTCAAAGTTTAGGTTTTTGTAAAAATACATGGTAATTCATGTTAGATGATTTTAAAATTCTATGTTGGTCTGTGATAACAATAGAATCTGAATATATTGTTTCATGATAACAATTTTTTAGTAATAATGAAATCAATTTAATAATTTCAAATAACATTAGTATTAAAAATTTTAGTGTTCTCTAATAGGTCGTAAATATTTGATTACCAAGAATTTTATAAATTTAGTGTACCTAATTTTTTAATTTTTTCATATTTATTTTATGGCAATATTTAAATTTTGTAGTTAATTAATTTATTGCCTTGAATATGTGAAGATGATTTGAATTTAACTAATTGTAGATGTATTCGTAGTTAAATAATATAGATAATTAATATTTCTGCTTGTTTCTTTAACTTTAGAGTGTCTACTCCTGTGTTTCTTACTTGGGTGTATTTTGGTTATGATGTTAAATTATGTATCTGATGTTTAATTGTATCTTTGCTATTGTTTAATATTGCTAGGCTGAGGAAATAGATAATACGAGTACCATATCGGGTGTGTGGCTACGTGACACTTTGTATGTACGCATCGTGAGCGCAACAGAATTACGCATCGCGATGTCCCTCCCGGACATTGCTCGACTATTCTATCGGCATCCAGACCCGCTGGATCACTACAATGGTAGACAGCCAGCGGCCGGCAGAGTTCAGTTTTTGACCAGCTACGTTACTGTGCAGTTCGGGGTTGACTGTTTTTGTGACTTGCGGTTTTAGTGTAACTGTTTTACTTATGCGAAATTTTAATAAGGTGTCATTTATTGTTGTGTACTGGACAAATTTAAATCAAATTTTTGTATAGGAGTCTCCCTGTAGATTTCTAACTGATTTGTTTCTAATTAAAGTTGTAATTAGTGACGTCATCTGTTGTCAGTTATTGTGTTCCCACTGTAGAACATAACGATCCGTGCAACGGTTGTAACAATATTATTCAGTTCTAAGATTATGAAATTTACAGTAGAATTTTTCCTCACTGATAGTCTAAATATTACTATTTTCCTGTGTACTCTGAGTGAAACAGAGTTAATGTATATGGTATGCTGCGGTATGTTATTGAAATATCAGTGTATAGGCCTAGACTAGGTCAGCAATGAAGAAGTTTTCCAGTCTCTTTTTTTCTGTACTCACTCAACATTTTCGGTATTTCCAGCGTCGATAGTATCGAAGCGCATTTTGTATATCGCGTATGCCCCCGCCCCAATAAACATCAATATATCCTGTGTAATAAACGTTTCCATGAATCGATGTACTAAATCACATTGCTATTTCTATTTAATTATTAAGCGAACAGTTTTGTCAATTGTAGTTAAGCCTGAGCTATTGAGAGTAAACCATAGTAAACCATTAGGTTAACATAGAAACAAAAATTGTTCACTAAGAATTGGTCTCTCCTTTACAAACCAATGCAAAACTCATGGTACGAGGACGACGAGGATCAAGGGCACATTTTATTTTTTTCTGTAAACAATTTGGTTTTCGTAAATTAGTTTTTTTTACGCCTGCCTAGAAACGTAGATTCTATTAGAATTATTTGGTTTACAGCGTGTTACAAAAAATTAATTGTATAAAAAACGATTTCTGTAAAAGGGTAAGATTCCAGCATATCAATCCACCTTGGTAGTTGCGTATTGTTTGTGCCTTCTAAAACTAAAAGTGAATACGGTTACTATGTTTACTTATAAACGAAGTAAATAACCGCTTTTGTAATATAATGTTAAACCATATAAAACGTAAACCGTATTATTTGATAGCATTACAGGCACGTTTTACAGTGAGAATCACTTATTTCAAATCTGTGTTTCAATTGTTAATATGTTAAAAATCGTGTCTTTTATGCGTTTTTAATGCTACTGTTTTATGACCATTAAATTTAATTATTTTAAACTTTTCATTTGTCATTAAATAAATTTTGATTTATGTACAATATGTGGTCTACATATTAAACAAAAAAACAGTTTTCCCTTACCTTATGTAACCAATTAAACGGAGGTATGAGTTGAAATCTTTTATTATTGATGCATTTTTTCTTCTTCGTACCGTAACATATCGATACTGTTGCGTAGTCAATATTTAGAAAAGCAATGTATGTACTGATAATTTGAAGGTACCAAAGTTTTGATAAAGAGTAATGTAGGAAAGTATGGAAAAATATGGAAGGTGAATGGAGAGGTATAGAAAAGTATTGAACAGCGAAGAAATGAATATATTAGCCACATTTTACGGCACAAGGCAATATTAAAAAAAAAGTTGAAGGATCTTACTGAGAAACAACTATAGCAAGATGGAATGAAGAAATGAAGAACGATACACAAAAGTGATTAATACAGAAACAGCTGGCAACAATTCTACAGACTGAGAACCAAGGAGGAGAGCAAAGTCATTTCTTTACTACACACTCGATACAATACACGTTTGTAGTATGTTCTTAATTAAAATAATGTCATTGCTCAGGACGTTCCAGAAACTTTAATTTCAACTTTATCTTATATTTGATAGCTATTGCTGTTAAAAAACGTCATTATATCTCTTCTTAAAAATTTGTACAAATAGTCTTTGATCTCTACTAATGTGTAGACCTATAGAAATTTGTGCTCAGTTGCTGTATTTTGTATTATTCTCTTTATTAATACACTTTCTAAAGATTCTGCAGAGACGGAGAGATTACAACTAGGAAGATATGGTAAACGGATTTCATTTCCGCGTTCATGTTTTAAACATGACTCAGCATATTCTCTGTATAACTATTTGTGTATAATTTTATAAATACTAAACACAGACACAGGCACAGACGGACAGAGAGAGAGAGACACACACACACGTACTCGCGCATCTATAAATAGCTTGTAATAATGCGGATTGTTTCCGCATAATGTACTTAAGTTGAACAAAATATGTTGATAGTAAGTTGTTTTTAACTTGCAGAATAACTAGGTATTATTTTGTTAATTTGGTATAATATTGTTGTAAAAAAGTGATAAAGCGTTGTACGTGCTCGTGCGCGCGCGCGCGCGCGTGTGTGTGTGTGTAAATGTGAAAATGTGTGTGTCCATGTGCACACACGAATGCGTATAGGCTACGCATGCATCAAGGCCTATGCATTACTTTTTCTCCATTGGAATAGTAGTACCAGCTAACGCGAGGAAATTCTCTCTCTCTCTCTCTCTCTCTCTCTCTCTCTCTCTCTCTCTCTCTCTCTCTCTCTCTCTCTCTCTCTCACACACACACACACACACACACACACAGAGAAACAAACAAACAATTGAACTAAGATGTTTTTAGTTACCATTAAGTTTATTACTGTGTATTCCAGATACTAACAATTAGTAAATATTTTTATATATGACTATTGATTCTCAATCCAGTAACTAATTATCAATTACAAATATTTATTCTATTACAAATTACTTATAATTTAACTTAAAACGTTGTAAATTACTTACCTAATTCGTGTAAAGTAGCGTGGCCAAAACTCGCGGTAAATATAGCTTTAACATATTTGAAGCAAATAACAACGTATAAAAGAAAATAAATAAAAAAATACTAAGCCACTTCCAACTCCATGTCAGCATACTATGTTCTTCTTCGCCTCTTTCTTCCTCTCATCCCTGCAATCTTCCTTTCTATTATATAATTTCTATAAACAATCCTTTCTCACTCTGTGACCAATGCGATTCACTTCCTGTTTTTAATAGCTCAAACTAATTTTTTCTTGTTTGTATTCTCCTTAATACCTCTCCATTTGTTATCTACTCTCTGTAGTTAATATATTCAATTCTTTTCCACAACTGGATTGTAGCAAACAAACTTGAACCAGCATGAAACACGCTACATTATCACACTATGCGTGTGTGTAAGAATGTGTGTGAACCTGTAACAGGAATGATGATGAGATGAGAGAGAGTTAGCAGTATTTATCAATAACTATTGTAATTCCAGTTTTAAACAGCTTTGTTTCATGATAACAATTTTTTAGTAATAATGAAATCAATTTAATAATTTCAAATAACATTATTATTAAAACTTTTAGTGTTTCCTAATAGGTCGTAAATATTTGATTACCAAGAATTTTACACATTTTCCCAATTTCCCACTTTGAAATAATATTTTTATTATTTATATGATTTTTTTATTAATAATATATTATTACTTATGTCGTTTAACAATGTAACGAAGCAACGATTAACTCTAAAAATGTTATAATTGTAATAGGAAAATATTTATAACTGTACACAGCAATAAATTGTTGCCCCGTTGCGATTAGGCAACTACCGTGGCTTACACAAGACTTGTCACTTATTGCAAGGTGAGCGTGACTACACAATCTGGAATTTTCTAGCGGTTTCTGTTCTTTCGATAGGCCCCTCAATTATTATTCCGGCGACTGGAACCTTCTCACAGACGACTACACAAGGTAATGAGTACATACATATTACATAATGAATACATTAATCAATGCATTATGAATACATTAATTTAGTTCTACTTGAAATGAAGTAAGAGATATATAAGAAAGAGACATTAAGGTGTTACTTGAAATGTGACGTTTGCCGCTCAGGTTATTCTTAGAGTCTTTTGTTCCACGATCACTCTGAAACACAAGGTAACGTAAACCGGAAGCATCGTATGAAAAATTAAAACTGAATTTCTAGTGTAATCTAGTGCAGAATTCTTATATTAAATTGAATTATATATTAGCCACTTTAATATTAACGAAACATATTTTTTTGATAACAGCTTACACTAGAACACACATTTGAGGTATGAAGGTAATTACTGTAGTTTTGTGTTGTGGATTATTTATTTATTTTTTTGATTTTTTGTTTAATGTGGATGCACAATATACATGAAGAATGTAATTTTTTATCTTGAATTGTACAGTTGTGTAAATGGTCAAATTACGCATGGCAGAGCTAACAAGTCGCTATGCGTTAAAGACGCATTATTAGGTCCTGCGACTACCACTGACGACCCTTCTCATGCCCGTCTTTGGCAGCCAGTACATCAGCGTGCGTCTGCGACGGCTTTGGACTTGTGCCAGAAGTCTGGTTCGCTACCGCGTGTGCCGTAGTTGTCGGACGGTACCTGGTGTTCCAACGTCTGGATTTTAGTGCGCGTACTTGGCCAAACCGAAGCCTAGTAGTGCAGTTCTGTGTTTGTGGAGTGTTGTGCTTGGACTTTCGTTGGGTTTTTGTTAAGCAACCTCTAACATACACATTAGATACCTTTAACTATATGTTTATAGTGGTTTAAGAGACCTATGTCTAAAAATCCGTAGTACTCTGCATTTAATACATATTTAGTAACCACTAATCTACAAACGGAAATAAAAGTTTTATTTTAGTTTTAGTCGCAATGAATATTAACAATAATAAATCAACAGTCAAACGTATTGTGGTATCAACAAAAAATTCGAAAAAGTCAATTCCTCGGACGTAACAGTATCCAATAAGTTAGTTTTAATAATGTGTAAAATTAATTGACCTAAGTAAGGACACCATGCGCAATATGCTAATAATGAATATAAACAGTTGACATGCTTGACAACGTGTGATTGCGTGTCCAGCGCTGCTGCGTTATCTTGATAACGACAGATTTTATGTGTATCACGTGTTGTCTGTCAGTTTTCGTGTGGACCCTAGTTTTCGTTTTGTTCAGTCGCTCGTAAACCACCGTCTTACACTTCCACAGAAACAGACTGAAGCGTGACTGAAATTACATCGTCCTTTATGCACCAAGTCGTCCTTGTTTGTGTGCGTACGAAAATGGTAATCGTTACTTTCCTCTTAACGATTATTCTTTGTATCTACAAAACAGGGAGCGCTGTGATAACTGTACGTGCGTCTGGAACGATACAACAAGTATTGACGGCCACTTTGCCGGACCCCTACCTGGAAGGCAAAGTGTGATTGATTTCGCTCCTGATCAAATTATTGTGTCAATACGACGTGCCCACATTATTAGATCTTAAACGCAAATCACTTTGTGAGCACTTCAGTCATGTTAGTAAATTATAGTGTACACACATAAGTAAATATTTATATGTTAAACTCGAAACAGTTTTCTTCCTTCATGCGGGTTTACTAATAAATGTACATTCGAATCACATAGACACACGCGCGCACGTTTTCTGTTGGAATTCTCACTTATGGCATATGTTATGACGTATATTATTGAAGGAAATAAATATTTAGTTACATTATAAAAATTTTATAATTACTTGAATAAAAATAAATTTTTACATCATAAACATATTGTATGGATGTGGATACTAATATGATCAAAGAATTCTATTACGAAGAAGGCGATTAAAAGTCTTCGGAATCTGTTATGTAGATGCTAGCAAAGTATGAATTCATATTCATCAGCATCATCATCAACCTCAAAAATTAGGCTCATCCTGAACCTGTTCCGGGATCTACTGCCCTCTCGGCGACCTACATCTCTCTTCCCCACAGGTCTACATTCCACTGCGAGCACTGGAATCCTGTCACCTTTACAATTGTTGACACCACTTTCTTCTGTTGCTTTTTAGCTCTTCCAACGACGAGTCGACTCCCAGTTCCGTCCTTGTAGAAACATTCTCCTTTCTATCGATATTGTTACAGCTGAGAGTACTCCTCATAAACTTCACCTCTGCTTTGTCTCTTTCTGCCATAACTCTGGCGTCTGAATTCATATTATAGTTATAAATTTACAAGTTCAATAATAACATATTTCATTTATATTGTGATGACCCAAGGAAAAAATAAATACACTGTATAAGGACTGCAAGTTTCTTGTTTCATTTTACAACATATGTAGGGGTATTTTATATATTGCGATGTACTAGGTCGCATATAATAAATAGTCGATATCTAGATATGGAAATGTTTGGCTTTAATTAACGATTTTCTTACTTTTAGAGTGCCAGAATTTACTACAGTTTATGTAAGTATAACAAAAGTTAATAGACAGTTTTTAATACAAATAAAATAAATTAATCGTTCTGTTTAAATAAATAAATTACTACTTCTCTGTAACTAAAAATAATGAACAGTTTCTGTTGACCTTCTGTTTATACTTAAAATAATTCCTACACTCTAATAAGATATATCTTAATTCCTATAAGTTTCTCGGTCATATTAGATTATAATTATTTTATTGCTTATTTAGTAATATTCACTTTCCTGATGTGATGAGTGATGCGGTGTTTCTCCTCGTTTCCTGATGAGTGTTGACAGATGCTCCTTTCAGGTAGTCGTCAAGATACCGCCTGCTCCTCCTGTAGTTCTTCTTCACGATCTCCTCCTGTGATTCAGCTCTCAGGGCCGTTGTACAGGTTGCGTACTTATATGAAAATGATTAGTTATTAATTATTATTTAATTATATTGCTCCGCCAACTTGATGTGTTCATAAAAACCTAATCGGGCAATCTTGAAACTGTTACAATTCAATCTTCTTCATCAACTGTTGTCAAATGTGAACTAGTGTTTCCTGTTCCGATGTAATTTATTACATAAGGATTAGAAAACTATATTCATTAATCTGTGTGCATGTGTGCAGTATGTGCATTAATAATAATCGTTATATGTAACACTGTAAATGGACTCCATATAAAGTAGTCCTACACGTATGTACAAGAATCTTTCTGCTTTCCAGCTTTTCCTATATTCAATTCTGTTTTCATACTTGGTTTCATTAATATTCCTTGATCCAAAGAAGCTGTCAAAACACCTTCAATCCAGAACGATCGCGATCTCTCTCGTTTTCTATAGGTGGTTACTTTGAAATTCTTACTTAGATTGTTAGTAACGTAGTCATACTAGTTGTCATCGTCCTACTTTTTCTAACACTACTTCACTTACTATCATCAGTTCTATGATCCTTTCATTATATATCTATTTTCAACGTTCTACATGATGTAATCAACACACATATCTCAAGAGCAGTGATTCATTTATCATCCGTTTCTGTTACTGACCATGTTTTAGCATCATACGAATTCTCTTCAAAGGCGTTGTTTACGCTATGAAGTGCTCATCATACGGCGTTGTACTCTTCACCACTGTTTCATAAATACTTAATTTCCTTTGTTTTGAAATAACTTATCCTTCCCTTTTGACTGCTTAGAACTTGTGTTTCTATTTAATTTTTTTACTTACCTTTTTTGGGTAAAGTCTTAAGTTTTTATGTTTGAGACAGTTTGAATTTAATTATAAACCATCTGCTGTTCCCTGAAACAGGAATGTTATTTTCTCATTATTTGTTAATTGTTCCAATTTTTCGTAACGTACAATTAAACAATATTCAAAATTAATTTTTACCAATTACTTAATTAAGTTAACAAAATTAGTAATTCTCCCTTGTTCAAAAATACGGTTAGTTTAATAAGGTGTGAATATTATAATATTAGTACCGTTAACAAGAATGTGTGTAATTATTTTTCTAAAATTTGGTTAACCGATGTTATCGATTTGAACGTGTGTTTTTACGGTTTTAGAAAATCCACTTTTAATTATATAATATAACTAAATATCTAATAACAGTTTCAGGAATATAAGCGTTGGGATCGCAGTAGACTGTACTGTAAAAGCATATGTTACGCTGAGGTGACACATACATATATGGGCTATGTGTACTTTGCACGTGCTGTTGAAGCGGCAAGATTACGTGATACTCGCGCTTCTTTTATCGACCATTCCAGACGGGCCTTCCAGATTGTGGTCGACTATTCTACCGGCGTCCATGTCATTTCTGTCACATATTATTCACACGGCCGGTGTATAAACACAGGATTGAAAAGCAGAGGTTAGTCAATTTTTGGACCCGCGATTATGCGTTATACGAATTGATGTGTGCTTTGTAGCAGTTCAGTATAAAGTGTTAGTTGTGAATTCTTGAGTCCAGACATCTTTGTTTAGGACTTGTAGTATTTAGTGTGACACTGTTAATTGGATGACAGTTATTGTTGTTTACATTAGCGTGTGTGGGCAACGTAATATTGAAAAAACTTTGTATACGACAGAATATTGGAGTTTTTATTTATTTAAACTGTCGTTAAATTTATTATCAGCAGATCATCTGGCATCCAGTTATTTGAGTTCTACTGTTTAAACACGACGATCAGTATGACTGTCGTAACGTTGGTGTCAGAATTGAGTATAGTATCTTTAAAAGAAGAAATCGGAGGGCAGTGGTATCATAAATGAAATTTTATTGTGCGATATTCATTTACTTATAGTAATTACAAGAGTCGAGGGATTTGAAAATAGATACAACTCAGATAATACGGATATTCCATACGTTATTATTGCAACCGGAGAAACAACTAAAAGAAAAACGAAAGCGGCAAGCAGAAAAAAAACAAGAAAAATGACTGCAGAAGAAGACGGAGGGACGACAGGAAGCTCTATTACAAATAACAGAAGAGCGATAAAAGACACTCTTACTTAAAACACAGCAGCAGCAGAAAGCACTTCTACTCCAATCAGAGGACGATGGATTTTAAATTTTATTAAAATCTATAAACATGTATTAGGCCTAAAATATCAATTAATTAAATATTTAGGTTCATATTACGGAAAAATATAAAAATGTACATCTGTACGATAAAACGTTTTATTAAAATCTATAATAAAGTAAAAAATATCAATTCATAAAATATTTAAGAACATGTTACTGAAAAAATTTAAACTACAAATCTATAGGCCTACGAGCAAACGCTAAAGCAGTAGCCTCGAAATGAAAATCTGCTCCAGGTACCTTTATTCTTTGTCTGTCACTGATCGAAACGTTGTTTTATTTTATTTATATATAGGCAGTTGTCCGAAGAAAGTATACTTAATAATAATATTCAGCCAGCGTTACGGCTTTACGAATCGTATGTTGATTTATCGATAAGTGCAGACTTACATTTACGAGAAAATCAAATGCTTCCTGAATCGACGTTCGATCTAATACATGTCGAACAATCCATTTTACAGTAAAGTCAGCAATCCTTAGAGACTGATATTAAAATCAGAATCAATACGAGAATGCTATACATGAAATCAGGTGGCCTCAATCGGGTGCAGTGATCGCTTATCCAACTACGTTTACACTGCGTATGATGTACGTTGGTTGGTTCATGACGAAAGTAGTTCCTGTACTATCCTATGACGTCAGATATTGTTTTTGTTGTGTTCTGCATATATGTGAATATAGTTTACCTATTTTTTAATTAATTTAGATCAATACATTCTTAAAAACTAATTAATCATATCCATTTATCCCAGTATTAGCCTATCGTTATAATCACACAAACAACAGTCGGTGACTAAGTTGATAACAATAAAATTCATCATCATATTATACTTCAATAGTTAGGTTTCAACGCCCGTTCCGGCCCCCACAAACCTGTTCGATGCACTATGTTCTTGGCCGTCACATACTACGCTGTCCTCTTGCAACTTAATGCAGCACACACCTCGCTGTAGGTGGGCTATCCATTTCTGTCTCTAAGGTAAATAGTTTTAATGTCTATAGTTTAGTGTCTACTAAACACTACAGGTTCACTGTAAGAATAAACTTACATTTGCTTCCAACATTGTTCTATGCAGTAGCCTACTGGTAAGATGTAAACAGTTTAAAGCATATTACTAATGATGATGGTAATAATAACGTAAAATCAACGATACTGTTGCACAAAAACATGCTATGTTAAATGACGTGTGCTGTACTTCGCTTGGGGTACGTACTACTCTGTATACATGATATTTACAGTGTGTAAAAACGGTATTTATCTTAATAATTTTACATCATTAGGTGTTTTCATGCTAGATCAAGTTGGATGAAAAATACCCAAGTCGCAGGTAAGCAAGATATATATATATATATAGTGACAGGACGAATAGTCACAATATGACAACCGTCACATATGCGTATAGCAAAATAGAAAATACAGTGCATAAAGCAATGCTCTGCTTAGTATAATAAGAAACAATGTATAAGATTAAGTAAATAGAGTTAAGAAAGTATAATAATAAGAATTGTGTAATTGTGTATCAATATTTCAAATGTAAAAACAGTTATAAGAATGAAAAAGTGTTGGAGTGCGATAGGAAGTGCGACGCGTAGGTGCGTAAGGATACAATACAAAACACAGAGCAAGTAACAAAAGTCAGATAGCTAACATTAGTGCACAAAAATAATCCCTAACCGCTTATTAACAGTTTAAAAAGAACCTATCAGAGCGTGACAACAACACGTGACATTTGATAAACCAATAAGGGTTAGAGTGTCATTAAACTAGCGGGAAAAATACAGGGCGACGTCGCTAACGCGCTCAAAGCACTTCAGTCTGCATTAAACCACCGGTTCGAGTAGTTTGCAGTATAACACTAGTACGGAACATCGGTTTTGAATTACTAGCCCGAGAAGTGCGTAGTGAGTAAAATCACGCGACAAGTTAAACTTAAAAACCTCGAACTTAACGTGAAAGCGACTCCGTTCAAATAAATCAACAATAGCGTAAAAATAGCATCTGAACGTAAAAATTCCACATCAGGGAGGCAGTACAATTCCACAACAGGGAGCTGAGGACATATCCACATCAGGGAGGCTGTTCACACCAGAATCCAGGGAAGCTGAGAACACTCCACGTCAGGGAAGTTGTACACATATCCACACCATGGAGACTGGATGAACAAGGAGAGGAACAATTGGAACATTCAAACCCAGAAACGCCCACGAGATAGACGCCGGAGCTACAGTAACAGGTAGAGTATTAAACATTTAACTTTGAATTCAAAAAGACAGTAAACAAGAAAGAGAACAATTTCAGAGACTATAAAAAACAAATTTATGTAATTAGAAAAGTAAGATAACAGAGCAAATTGAAGTAGAGTCATTAAAAGAGTTAAAGTAAAATAAAAAAAAAACATTAAACACAATTCTGATAATAACTAAAGAGTTAGAAGTAATTATTTCAAAAATAACACCCATCCATCACATTCTCACACACAGGTCTACAGAATATAAGTATAGCAGAGAAGTAAAAGTAAATTCAGTTAAGGTAAGTATAATTAAAATTGCATTAGTCTTTGTGTGTGTAAACTGAATAGTATTTTGGCGATACCAGTAAAACACACCAACAAACAAAGTCTAGTTGCAAAATGGCGCCCAACGTGGGGCGCGATTAATTAAATTTACAGAAAATAAATAAAATTAAAAATCTAATAATTGTCATAAAATAAATAGTTGGATAAAAATATTATATTTGTTTATGACTGGCGCCCAGATAAATAACAAACCCATATAAAGAAAAACCAAGAAAAAATAAAATTAAAATAAATTGTAATAATTATTTGAAGTAAAAAATATAAAAACCGTTAGAAGCCTTAACTGAATTATAAGAGTCAGACCAGTGTGAGAACGGATGAGAGGTGAAGTTTAAACCGGAAACAACATCCGGAGCAGTAATAATTTTAAAGGATACAAGTTAAGTATCAGTAGAACAGTACAGGGAATTAGATCTAAGAAAGTTCCGGTCTGAACATAGACCTATTGTTAATATTGTATAACCACTTTTAGTTGTAAGGGGAGGAAATTGTCAACGCTGAGAAAATATTTTATAGACTATTAGATGTGTAATTTTGAAATATTAGGTCAGTAATTACCGCGAAAATGGCAGAATCGCAAACACTTACCGACATAATGGCAGCAATACAGCAAATGCTACAACAACAACGAGAAGAAGAGAAAGCAGAAAAAGAAAAATGAAGAATATTTATTTTAATATATAATATATATATATATATTGTAATAAACTAATTATAAGATTAGATAGTGGTGATGTGACTCTGATGTAATCAAGCCCCACTGTTTGGGCTAGCCAATTTGTAATAAACTCCTAAGACGTCCTCGTTTTCGTTAAAGCCCCACGTTGCAAGCGGCAATTTGTAATAAACTAATTATAAGATTAGATAGTGGTGATGTGACTCTGATGTAATCAAGCCCCACTGTTTGGGCTAGCCAATTTGTAATAAACTAAATTCCAGTGATGAATGTTTTTATAAGCTCCACGTTGTGATGCGCCAATTTGTAATAAACTAAGTATGGTGAGTCCTTCTTTGATCAGTCCCCACGTAGGAGTCGTCAAATTGTGAAGAAATCTTGTCTATGGGTGTAATTAGTTATAAGAGACTCCTGTGTAACAAATGCCAAGTAATACGTTGTAGGTGGCGATTCGTAACAATTAAAATGCTGTTACCTGGTTTAATTAATATGTTATTAACTAATATACCTTTCGGTTGTGACCGGTGAAACCCTCAGAACATAGATTATTAAGTCAACGAAATTAGAATTATGTTCCTGAATTTATAATGGTATTATTCTATAGACTTAACTTAGTTCTCAGTGGTTGTTTAATATGAGCAATATATATGGAGTATTTACTGAATGTAAGTGGTATTTGTTTCAACCCTAGTCACTCAATGATAAAAATTTCATTCAAATTTATTATTAAAAAGCCAGTTAGTTCAGCAATCTCCCGTCCCACCAGCTGCAAATTTTAAGCGCTGTTACTAGAAATAAGTGTGTTACTTATAGGTTAGTTATTCGGAGTGTTTGTATCAATCTGTTTATAAATTATTACACCAACTACATATAGTATTTTCTCTGCAATGACTAAAACGTTATCTCATACAACAAATGTACTTTATTTATTTGTCTCTGATATTTAACGTTGTCTCAGACAAACAATAAGACGATCCAATCGACTCTCCCAACATATATCGATTCTTAATTATTCAAACTCTAAAAACATATACTCTTGAAAATAATGACAAATAATTCTTATCCCAGGGTTCGTACAGTTCTTTGAACCATTAGTAAGGCCAGGTAAAACGCATAATTAAGGTTGTTCAATTTACAAAATAATATTATTTACTTAAAATACAGTGGATTGAAAATAAGTTGTTTTTTACCAAACCGACGAAACTTCGGCTGGCGGTGAACGTTTGTCAACAGTGTATCTGGTCAAAATGCGGGTTATCTCGTCTTCCTCCAGTGGAACCGCTCTGATTTTCAATAAAATTGATGATGGTGTGTACTTGGTAAATCCTCAGGAGATCTTCTGGCTTCTATTCTTCTTTTGCGGTCTTCACAAGTCTTGGTCCCAGTGAATTGGAATTAGGATCTCAGCTTCTGCTGCCAATGAAGGTTATTTCGTCCAACCGAGTCTTCTGTATTTCCAACAATCCCGTTAATTCAGGTTTTAACTCTTTACTGGTCTTCGATTTATAGCATGAAATGGTTTAATACCAAATTCAGCGGAATTATTTAGTGAATGAGGTGAGACGCTTTCAATTCTCTTTTATTGTATTCATTGATAATTTAGAGGGTTATTTAATTTGTATGATTCATTAACATTCAAGTATAATTGTTTTGCAAAAATGCTTTTTCAATTTGGATATATATTTTCTTTATATTTATTCATATATTTTAAATATATCGGTCCATCTCAACCTAATAGCTTGTAACAATCAGAACGAATTAATCCAAAATCAACAACGTCTTATATATCAGTTGCCTTAACAACCACGTTTTCTATATATCCTTGAGCCGGCATTATAGAATATTACTACTCCTTTCCAATAAAATACTCCATGCTTGGATTAATCTTGAATCACATAAAATTCTCCCCTAACCTTCCTTACTAAACAGTAAATGTTTTACCAGAGTTTCTTTGGACTGGGTTTACTAAAAAGGTATTAATTTCCTTTCACTAATATGGAATTTAGGCCTATAGATTCATTTACAACCATTATAACATTATTTGTTTTTTTTTAACTTAATTTTCTTTTTTACCTGACCTACTGTACAATTAATTATTGGTTACATAGTTAATTACATGAATTTTAATTTACCGGTGGTTATTTGTTTTTATATTAATTAACTGGTTCTGGAACCCTTTATTAATTTATGACATAATTGTCAGAACTACTTGTTAGACTTGAAACACTGGTCACACTCCTGATCCAGTTTATAAACATTAATTAGAATAACAGTATTTTTCAATTTTATACAATACTGACAACTTAGTACAGTGCCTAACATTGGTAACTATACTGGGCTGTATAAAAACAAATCTAATATAAATATAAACATAATTATTGATTAAGTATTATTATCAAACAACATCATTTCATTTTTAACATATTCAACATACAATATAAATACTCTGTAGACCTTAACATGTCACCGTACAAAACAAACATTTCATTACATCCAATCATTCATTGGTCTGGCTCTTTTACATTTAATATTAGTCATTGACCCCTTTTTACTTGAGGTACTTCTCAAACACATGAACTATTGAACAACCTTAAGTCAGGGTATGGTCCTTGACCATATTTCAATCAATTTTTTATGTAACGTTGGGGAACCTCAACTATGTTACGTTACAATATATATATTGTAACGTTACGAGTTTTTTCGTCTATTTTATTCTTATCGTGGTTAAATATTTTCTTTAACGCTCCACGTTGTTGGACGTCAATCTGTAAAAAGGCTTATTTTGTGTATGTTGTTTGCGTTACTTTAATCAGAAGTAGTTTTGTTTCTTGGGTTGTTATTTTTAAATGAATGAAAATTAAAATTAAAATTATTATTCTCTAGTTCTTTGTGGTAGGCGCCAAATTATTTTATCAATAAAAACAATTAAAATTGTGTTAAACAAAAAAATGTTAATTACTTAGATTCTGGTTGTATAGGATATCTGAATTTTATTAATTCAGTTGAATTAATAATTACAAATATTGTTAATTCTTATGCTTTGGACTTATTAAATTCTTGATAAATTTCTTCTCACTGTAACAGTTTTAAATACTTACTTTTAGTAGTATTCAATTCGAATTTCGTTCCGAATGTTAGTGTTGCCAACCTCTTTTTGTTGATAAAAAAATAACTTTCAACTATATGAAAATTAAAGATACCATTACACCAAAATAAATTAATTAAGCAATTAAAAATCTTCAATACTGTTTTATTTCTATCAATCTCTTATTTTCTTCTTTTATAACAAATTTAAATAATTTTATAATCATTAAAATTGCACCGGCTATGTTTTCATATGTTCAGTTGGTTGCATTAACTCCCGTATGTGTCTAATAAAATACAGGTTTCATTTATTATTTCTTATTTCTCAGGTTATAAGTTCTTTTGACTACAGAAATGTCAAGAAAAACACCTTTTGTGAAGTACAAAATAACATATAAATGTAAATAAATATAAAGTGAATTAACAAAGATTAAAATTAATGTTACAACAGTTCGTATTCAACAACAGTCAGTTTTAGGTTAACCGTGCTTGTATGGTTATTACAATTCCAATAGTTATATCACAATAAAATAATAGTTTATCCTTGAAAGTAATCTACAATTATCAATTTATTTGCTGCGTGAAAGTTTAGATGTAATTTATAAATGTGTGGAAAGTTTATAAGTGAAGTGTAATTTCTAGTAATTTGAATGTTTTTACTATTTAATATTATTTACAATACTTTCCTTTAATTATTATTTCCACTTATTTATTCCACTTTTAATACTTATTCTTCATTTTAGATATTATATTACTTCGTTCTTCATTTATGTTAGGTCGCTATTAGGCTTAACCTCACTCCAGTTCAATGTGGGATCAGCTTTTTATATATCCGAGTTGTATGTAAACTTAATGTTAACTCTTCAAAATCTAATAATCAACTAATAATTTTTCATATAAATTTTGGGTTGTCAAGATACAAAGTGTAAAATTCCCATTGGTGGAAACCTTGTAACATTGTGTTGTCATGGTTTCTGTTTTTTGGTCTCAAAATGAAAACATTTCTTAAATTTAATACAATTTTCTTAAAATTTAAACAATTTTCTTATACTAGCTTCAATATTAAAGATACTAGTACCGTTGAATTACTTTTTTGATATAGATTATGTTGATATCTCATTTGATTAATCAACTAAACGCTATAACTCACCGTCTGTGGCTTAAGTAAATGTCTTTTGTTCTTTTTTTTGTTCTTATTTATTCCATTAACAATCATTTGATTAGTTTTTGTCCATTAGTTCCAAAGTTACTAGTTTGACAATTTTTATTACTTTTATAAATTTATTTAAAATTAATCTTTTTGTATACAATTTGCTTTCCTATTACTACAAAATACAATCTGTGATAATAACGTACAGTATAACACTGGTTACTGTTGTTTTTACATAAAATTTTTTCCAAGTTTCTTAATTTTTCTATGAGCCTAATATATTGTAGCATGACAGATAATCCACTAAGTAATAATTCCATTATGATCATAAATGCATTAAATTAGAAATGTAAATGATAAAGAGAGCAGGTGGGGAATAATTACTGTGACAGGGGATTAAAATATAATACATAATATAAACAGAAAGGACTGAAATTAAATTAAGTTTAACAAAATTAAAATTTTAAATGGCTGATTATGTTTGTATTTAAAGCCAATGAACTCCACATTTCAAGGTGGTATATAGAATAAGGAGTATGATTAAGATAAGAATGTTTATTAGTATAACAGTGTGCATACAGCTTAAAATGTTTATGTCTGTATACTATAATAGTTTATAAAATGTTTGTTATGTATTTTAAAAAATAGTTAAAACCAAAATGTCTAACATTAAAGACTAGAAATTAATTTTCAATATTGTTTTTATAGTATGAGCATGAATACATTGCTACATGTACCAATAGTTATATAAGGAAATTTTATTTAATATTGTATTAACTTTAGACAGTCAGAAGGGGTATAGAAATAACATAATTTGAAAAACAGTATATGTAAAAATATAAAATCTAGGCCAAATAATAAATTCCAAATAACATTATAATTGAGTAAGAAGGTTTAATGAACCAAGTAAACTAATGAGATTTATGTAAGGTGAATCAATCACCAACTACTATAACTGAAACTATACTTTAAAAGAATAATATAAAAAGATGTATTAAATTATTAAAAAATTTGTAAAATGTAACACCTAACAATTTCAAAGGAGGAATACATAACAAGAATTATTTATTAATTATTTAGACAATAAACAAACATAGAAATTTTTTTTTTAATTTTTTTTTATTAAATTAAAATTTTTTTTTTGTACAATACAGAAATATTTATTTGTAACCAGCGTATACAGGTCTTGTTACAATATTTATGTTCATAATACATTTATAATTACGGTTTCCTTCATTTTTGTGAACATTAAACCTTCTTAATACAATTACAATAAATAACATAAGTTAACACCAAACAATTAATTAACAATAAATATTTTAAACATATTATGACTCTTATTAGCCTTCTAGGTCAAAGCCAGTCTTCAAAACATAACATTCATTGCTTATCATACTTATAATTATTCACAAAGCAACTTTCTTTACCTACTAACTTTAACACAAATAACAATGATTATTACATCATCCATCATTACTTACACTAATTTATTTACATGGATTTCACCTATTTCTGTTACATAGGCTTTTTACTGTTCTACTCTTAGAGAGTACACATTTCCTTCTTTTAACTTGATTTTAATTTCTTTTGTTTACATTAATTAGTTCACACTACTATTTCTTTAGTTAGTACACTGGTTATTACATTTAATACCATTAACAATTCTTACATTACCTTATTAGTCTTTTAGGTATGTTTTTGTACTTCAACCTGGTTTATCATTATTATTTATTATGGGAGAATGTAAAAAAAAGGAAAGGGGAAGAAACATAATATTACAATATTCGGGTTAAAACGTCCTGCGACGTTGTTCGATGCCTAATTGCCAGTATTTCCTGTCGTTGCAGTTTTCTTCGGTTAGACCTCGTACACTCATTGATGTCCCTGTATCCATGCTACTTTTGGCGTTCCTCTTTTTCTGTTTTCCTGTGGTATCCACTTCATCACTCTCTTTGGCAATCTCTCCTCCCCTATTCTCTGCACGTGCCCATACCAAATTAATTGTTTTTCCTCGATGTGTTCTAAAACAGTTTCTTTTATATTGATTTGTTGCTTAATTGTTTCGTTTCTGACCAGATCTAATTTTGATGTTCCACATATTCTTCCTAAGGTGTCTTCTTCTGTGGTTTCTATCTTTCTTTTCAGATGTTGTTTCATTCTCCATGTCTCAGACCCATATACTAATGTGCTCTTAATCAATGTGTTGTATATTCTCATTTTCCTTTGTTTTCCTACTTCGGTGCTCCACAGTATTCCATTTAGAGACTTAATTATTGTTCTTGCTTTGTTTACTCTACACTTTATTTCTGTATCGTCTGTCCCTTCCTTATTAAAATTTATTCCCAGATATTTGTAATTCTCACATTTTGCTACAATTTCGCCGCTTTCCAATACTATGTCGGTCGTGTCCTCTCCTATACATAAATATTGTGTTTTTTCCACATTCATCTGCAGTCCCCATTTTCCGTATTCTTCCTTCAGTTTGCGTGCCATGTATTCTAAGTCATCTTTGTCATTCGCGCATATTACTTGATCATCTGAAAACTGAACACATACAAGGAATAACATACATAAATATCGCTACGACGCGACGGTCACATCAATCGTCGTGTTATTCACTGGAAACACCAATAAAGTCACTAATTACAAAATTTATTTAGAGGCAAACAACAGTTGGAAATCATCAAACACGTTCTTATACAATAATTCAATTAAATGTCTCCAACACATAATAATAAATATTACCTTATTACAGAAGCACACTAAACACAATAATCACCTTAACAATCACTCTAACATCGCGGGTCTATCAGTGAACTGGGCCGCTTCGAAATCCAGTATTTATGTCCCCTCCCCTTTACACTATAGTGAGATAGCGGGCCCCGATACCGGTAGGGTAGTCGAATGACGTCTAGAAGGGCCATCTCGCACGACTTAGAACGATTAACAGCATAACGTAATTCTGCCGGACAAATATATGTGCAAGGCGTTACGATTTTGGCTCTCATGGAGGATGGGTGTCTCCTCTTTTCAAGCCTCTTATCTGAAGTGGACTGTGGCTGTCTCTTCTTTTCATCACGTGGCCTGTGGACGCTCGCCAGTGTTGCGGTCAGCTGTTCTCCTCTAGCTTACACTGGCATCAAGGTTGTTAACCAGTCAGCTGCAGGTGTTAACCTACTCACCTATACGGCGGGTAACAACATCGAAGACAAGCTAGCTGCGAGAACGCATTATTATGCCGTGCGACTACCACTGACGACCCTTCTCATGCCCGTCTTTGGCAGCCAGTACATCAGCGTGTGTCTGCGACTGCTTTGGACTTGTGCCAGAGGTCTGTTTCACTACCGCGTGATCCGTGGTTGTCGGACGGTTGCCTGTTGTTCCAATTTCTGGATTTTATTGCGCATTCTTAGCCAAACCGAAGCATCGTAGTGCAGTTCTGTGTTTGTGCAGTATTGTGCTTGGACTTTCGTTGGGTTTTTGTTAAGCAACATCTAACATATACATTATATATTTTTAACTATATGTTTATAATGGCTTAAGGAACCTATGTCTAAAAATCCGTAGTACTGTGCATTTAATAGATGTTTAGTAGCCATTAATCTACAAACGGAAATACAATTTTTATTTTACGTTTTAGTCGTAATGAATACTATAACATGATGTTTATTGAAACCCCAAAAACCCCCCAAAAAACCCTCATAATACTAGTTTTGTAATACTAATATGAAGTACAAAACGATAGAGATATTAAGTAAGTAATGAACTAAAAATAAAAAAATAAAAATGTAACAGTAGTACCAGTAGGGAGTATGATAAGATTATTAAAATGTAAAGCCAGTTTTAAGAAACTCTTGGACAATGATTCAAACAAATCATATATGAATTAGTCATAATTAAGCAATAGCCTAATAATAGAAAACTAAATGGATTATTGATCACCAGAGAAATATTACAGGAATAAATATAATTCTATGTAAAACCATAGGGACCTAGATGTAAAATAAAAAATGATAATGACTATAATGTTAAAAGACTATAAACAAAATAGAACTATTACCTAATAAAGGTACGATGATTAATGGTGTAAAGAAAGATGTGTGACTAGTTTTGAAGAGAATAAAAGTAATGTGAACAATGATTACTTAAACTAAATAGTGTATAGAAACAATAAACGTTATGCTAACTAGAAGACAGTAGTATAAACAAACTATAGTAGTAAAAATAATTAATGCTCAATATAAAAGAAGTGATAATGTGTACTGTTAAAGACTAGAACAGTAAAAGCCTATACAAGAGAAATAGGTAAAACTGATGTATATAATTTAGAGTAAGCAATAATAGTTAAAGAAATAATCATAGCTGTTTGTTTTAAAAGTTGTATGTAAAGAAAAAAAAAAGCTTTATGAATAATTATTAGTATGATAAGGTATGACTGTTACCGGTATGTCTTGAAAACTGGTATTTTGCTATGTTTTGAAATATTTATAAATAATTTAATGTTTGTGTTAGCTAATTTTATTCATTATAAATGTGTTCAAAATGTTTAATGTTCACAAAACTAAAAGGATCTGTAATAATAGATGTACAATGATCATAAGGTACACTAAGCCTATAGTAAAAACAAGAAATTTGGAAAATTGGATGTAAAAACAATAGTAATTAATAGCATAATGTACGTTATCATCTTAGATTTGATTGTATAATATCAGAAAAACAAAATGTATGTAAAAGAATTAGTTTTAAATTAATTTAACGTAGAAAACAAAATTGTTAAATTAGTAACTTTGGAATTACTGGACAGAAACCATTCATGTAAGATTCCAAATTAATCTATGTCAAAAAAGCAATTCAATGGTGTTGTAATCTTTAATATCGGAGGTAGTACAAGAAAGTTATACTAATTTAAAGAAATTTGTTAAGTTTTGTATCAAAAACAGAAGCCATAAAACAACAATGTTACAAAATTTCCACCAATGGGAATTTTACACTTTTTGTGCTTCGACGACCAAATTTCATAGCGAGAGAGATAGTTCATTATTGGATTCTGAATAGAAAACGTTAATCCTCTGTACAACTCGATGGTATAAAAAGTGGCTACGGCATCGAACCGAAGTGAGGTTAGGCAATAGAGTGACTTAACAGAAAGGAAGAATGAAGATAAATTGTGTCTACATAGAAGAATAAATGTTTAAAGTGGAAAAAATAAGTGGAGACTAATACTTAAAGGAAAGTGTTGTGTGTAATATGGTAAAAGAAAAACTAATAAGTTCGATAAACTACAATTCACATTTACACTTTTCACTCACTTATAAACTATATTTAAACTTTCACATAGTGAATAAACGGATAATTATAGATTTATTTCACTGTTAAACTATTATTTTACTGTTATAAAATTATTGAAGGAGTAATAATTACTTGAACACGATTAGGCCTAAACTATAAGCTC
Organism: Magicicada septendecula; assembly: GCA_034769895.1. NCBI lineage: Eukaryota > Metazoa > Arthropoda > Insecta > Hemiptera > Cicadidae > Magicicada > Magicicada septendecula. The sequence continues at coordinate 267,029,607 of CM068371.1, forward strand.
GAACCGTTGTTAAAACGAACTTTTGTAACCTTAAGTTTAATTTGTTGATAATTCATATTAGATTTAATTGTATCTTGTGTGACGTTTTGTACTTCACAAGAGGTATTTTTGTTGACTTTTCTGTAGCCAAAAGGACCTAATAAATTGAATTTTTGTAACATAAATATGTGTAACGTATGCTCTACTCTGGAAACAGGAAGGTAATACCAACTACTAAGCAGTGAATCAGCATAGCCGGAACATTTATTATTATTATTATTATAAAATCATTTACTTTGTCCTAAAAGGAAGAAAATAAGAGTTAGAAAGAAATAAAAACAATATTGAAGATTTTAAATTGCATGTTTAATTTATTCTGATGTTAGATATCTTTATTTCTTCATTTAGTCGAATGTTAATTTTTTATCACAAAAAGGAATTCTTGGATTTCATTGTCCATGACGTGTCCGTTACTTAACTAAATATCACTATAGTATTGACGACTCGGAACACTAAGTTTTTCATAAGTAAAAACGTAAAGTTTTACCTTACAGCCTAAACCGGCTTTCACCTTTAGAAGGCTTCATCAGAGGCCTCTAATGGCCATGGATTTCGTTGTCCATGACGTGTCCGTTACTTAACTAAATATCACTATAGTATTGACGACTTGGAACACTAAGTTTTTCATAAGTAAAAACGCAAAGTTTTACCTTACAGCCTAAACCGGCTTTCACCTTTAGAAGGCTTCATCAGAGGCCTCTGATGAAGCCTTCTAAAGGTGAAAGCCGGTTTAGGCTGTAAGGTAAAACTTTACGTTTTTATTTATGAAAAACTTAGTGTTCCGAGTCGTCAATACTACAGTGATATTTACAAAAAGGAAGTTGGCAACACTTACTCTTGAAACGAAAATTTGAATTGAATAATCCAAATAGGTAAGTCATTTGGAACCAACAATGTGACAAAGAATTAAAAAGGATTTATGAATTTTTAACGCAACAAGATCATCAACATTTTATAAGTAATAATTAAATAGAATCATTAATATCCGAAATAAAGAAGAAAAAATTTTGTAATTTGTAATTATATTACAGATTGACAACAACTTGGGGCATACATTTTATTTTATATTTTATTTTCAACGACAGGTTATAATATTTACAATAATAACTCAACAGTCAAACATATTGTGGTACTAACAAAAAAATCGAAAAAGTCAATTCCTCGGACATAACAGTATTCAATAAGTTACTTTTAATACTGTTTAAAATTAATTGACCTAAGTAAGGATACCATGCGCAATATCATAATAATGAATATAAACAGTTAACATGGTTGACAACGTGTGTCTGCGTGTCCAGCGCTGCTGCGTTATCTTGATAACGGCAGATTTTATTTGTATCACGTGTTGTCTGTCAGTTTTTGTGTGGACCCTAGCTTTCGTTTTGTTCAGCCGCTCGTAAACCACGATCTTACACTTCCACAGAAACAGACTGAAGCGTGCCTAAAATTACATCGTCCTTATGCACCAAGTCGTCCTTGTTTGTGTGCGTACGAAAGTGGTAATCATTACTTTCCTCTACACGATTATTCTTTGTATCTACAAAACAGGGAACGCTGTGATAACTGTACGTGCGTCTGGAACGACACAAGTATTGACGGCCACTTTGCCGGACCCATACCTGGAAGGCAAATTGTGATTGATTTCGCTCCTGATCAAACTATTGTGTCAATACGACGTGCCACATTATTAGAACTTAAACGCAAATCACTTTGTGAGCTCTTCAGTTTTGTTAGCAAATTATAATGTACACACATAAGTAAATATTTATATCTTAAACTCTAAACAGTTTATACCTCCTTCCTTCATGCGGGTATAATAATAAATGTACATTCAAATCACACACATACACGCGCTTGTTGATGGCATTCTCGCGTTGTCATAACATTTCTTGTTTTATGATGACGTATATTATTGAACGAAATAAATATTTTTGTGGTATCAAAAGTTATACAATATTAAAGTTTTGAATATATTAAATCCTACATATATTGTGTTGAATATGGACACTAATATGATCAAAGAATTCTATTACGAAGAGGACGATTTAAAAGTCTTCGGAAACCGTTGTGTATGTGCTAGTAAAATATGAATTCATATTATAGTTATCAATTTCTGTTCAAGTATACTTGAACAAATTTGTTCAAGTATACTTGTATATATTTTTTATATTAGTAACAATAAATAAAACGTTTCTTACGAGAATATATTTTTTGTATCTTTTTAAAATTACAATGTTTTGATAGTATGAACTACCACCATCAGAAATATTTTGATTACGATAGTTTATACGATCGATACAATGCAATATTCAAAAAATATATTCTTGTTAAAAATGTTTTATTTTTAATAATGTTTATAAGTTCAATAATAAGATATTTTATCTATACTGTAATGACGCGAAGGCAAAATAAATATATTATATTATAACTATGAGTTTATTTTTTCATTTTAATATATTGTTACGTAATACGGAACGTTCTACAAGTTTATCGAATGATCCAGTGGAATCCGGCTGTAATGTGTGTGCGTACGTGATTCTCAACGCGTTAGCTAGACTGTGTCAGAATTCACGCGGCCGCGCGCACTTTGTCCAAGGCCGCAACCAATTACGTTCTGGTGTTTTCAAGTAGCGTTGTTAATGCGTAGTATGGATGTTTCTGGATTTTCGGAGGGGTATAAAGACAAGTACTCAGCGACCCTCAGTTCAGTTTGAGTCGCGACTTATTGGAGTGCGGTTCGTAATATTGTGGCGAAGTGATATGTGTGCAGGACAATTGTAATACAATTGTGATTTATATTAGTAGAAATTTTTATTGCGTGTGAACAATTTCTATTTGATTTGTTGTAACAGACTATCTTGTTGATTACAAACTGTTTAATTGTGATAATTAAAGCTGGTGATTAGTGACGTAATTGGTGTGTTGTATTTTGTTTTCTATCAGTAGACCATCGTAACAACATATAGGGGTTTTTTATATTATAATAAACGAAAACTACATTGTATATCAGTATAAACCTTTGACTCTCCCAAATGTGATTGACTCTCCAATCATATTTTGGCATGCAAACACAACACAAGAAGAATGCTACCTAAGAATAACACGTGACTAGCCTTAAAAACGTATATTAGACCTACTACATAACACAGTAAAATGAAATAACTACTCACACATTTTCGCAGTCTTTCTGCTTTCTGTTACGATTAAATTGTCTGCATATTAAGTGAAGTGCAGAACTGGGTGCAAGCAGGTTAAAGTGTACATATATAATGTACAAGCTAAGCAGTGCACGACACGTTTCTGGCGCATTGCCAGTTTAGGTGTCAGGAATGAAAACAATTCATTCTTCTTCATCAATTGTTGTCAAATGTGAACTGGTGATTCCTGTTCCGATGTAATTTATTACGTAAGCATTAGACAATTGTATTCATTATTCTGTGAACATGTGTGCAGTATGTAGGCTACATTCATAACAATTGTTATACGCAGTAAATGGAATTAATACAAATAAGGCCTACACATATTTACAAGAACTATAGCTTTCCGCTTTCCAGATTCTCCTACATAATTTCTATTCTCATACCAGATTTCATTAATATTCTTTGATCCAAAGCTGTCAAACACCTTCAGTGCCAGAAAATCGCTAGGTTTAGAAAATGGCTTAACTTAGCCATAGTTTAAGCTAGGTTAAGACCTCTGTGTTAGGACCCTCGCGGTAAGGGCAGCGGTTTTTACGTAAGTGTGGTACGATTACCAATTCCTGTGCTGAGCAGGTTTCCATGGATAGTGGTTAGATTTCTTCCCGACTATCTTAAACCAGTCGCAACGTGTAACCGTCACGTTGCGGCAGGGCAGAAGAAAGGCCCTTTGAAGGACTAACCAGTGGCTCCATCCGCGTCAGCTACTTCTGCTGAGGACGAACCTAGCCCGCCTACTGCCGCCTCCGAGCTCACGCCTGGGCCCGACTTAATCCCCTTAACATCTAAGAAGAAACGCTGAGAAAACTCCGCTTCCCGATACGGAGCCACGGGATGCTCCCGGGATGAACGCAAACTAGCCGCCCTACGTCTTTGTTTGTCAACGGCGTCTAGAATGTCGTTGAGACGGTCAGACGTTCCCACCGACGAGCGACCGTCTGTCGGCGGGAGCCTAGATATCCCTTCGTGAGAAGGACATCTTGGTATCTGTTTGGAACTGATGAAGAGTACCAGGCCGTGTTTCTAATCTTGCAAGCAAATGGCTTGCAATTTCCAACCTATTCCAACGAGAAGGAATCCTCGTAATCCGCGTCATTGACGTAGATACTGACCATGCCGAGGTGGCGGAAGAGCTCTACCTACTCATTACCCCTTTTAAATGAGTGCATTACCATTGATTGTATACGATTGTATACCGTTCAGGGTTCCAGGCATACATTTCCCCTTCTAAGGGTCAAATTTCTGAAGGGAGAACAGGCCTGCTACCTGCTTTTTGCTTCGCCTGACCAGCCTGTGCGGAGTTAAAATCAAAGTGAAACGCAGCCCGAAGCTGCTCAGGTCGTGCAGTGTCATAGGTGCCAACGGTTTAGCCATGGTTCTGGCAGCTGCCACATTGAAGTTTCCTGCTGGCACTCCTGGCTTGTTAGACTATCCGAAATAAGAAAAAGAGGCAGAAGAAATCCTGTGCTGCTCCGGCGTCCCTCAAACCCTACCCAAATCTTATAAGCAAGCACTACACTCAGACGCTGGAGTGGGCTGGCAGACAAAATCCACTAAGTCCACTCGTAATGAGGTTTCTATGTTCGAACGCCTCGCCCAGAAACCCGTTTCACGCGTCAAGCCTAATCGCAGCTTTGCTGCCGCCGCCCGCAGCCACCCTGTTTCAGCCTCTGCTTCTACTTTATCGTCCTCCTTTTTCCGAGGTCTTCGCAAGGCGACCCCTACTGAAAAGTTTCACCTTCTTGTGAAGAGCTGCAACCGCTGTAGCTCTTCTTTAAACGTTTCATGCCTATAAGACAACTTGCCTGCAGTGTGACCTCGCCATAGTGTTGTTGAATGCCAAAAGACTTCTGCGCTCTAGAGGAACTCCGTGAGTTCCTAGCCTGTCTCAAGTCCGACGTGCTTCACATTTCTTAGGGCCTACAACAACGTGAGGTTGCCCAACTATGTGTTCTACTGGGACGATAGACGTGGTCGCCATGCAGGGGAAGGTACGGCCACAGCGATCAATAATTGTGTTGGTCATCACTGCCAAACGCTCCAGTTCTAGACGTCGACGTGAATACTCTTTCGGAGAACATGGGAAGGTTACCCTAACAGGTGACCTGAACTGCAAACATCCCGACTGAGGTAATCGCTTGGCTACGACACCCGGGAGGGCGTTTCTCAAGGACGTTCATGGCCATCACCTTCGTGACTACGAACCTACGTGCCTGCAGTTACCAAGGGTGTTGGTTGCCAAATTGAGATATCCGTGTTGATGGAGCTGTTTTCCGATCATTGTCCTATAGAGATCGTGAGACACACGATCGTGAGAGGAGCTCGGCGAACAATCGAATGGAATCGTTGTGGGCCTGTTTATGTCTAAGGCTACCCGAGGTGGTTCCACTCGACTCTGTTCACAACATCGATAAGTTGCCTTATTCGATGTGGCCATAGTCTCTTTCGCCGAGTTGTGCTAGCAGATGAAACCTATTCTCACGTCCGACTACCGCAGGATCCTCGAAGAAGTCCATCTCATCGCTTTGAAGAAAAACACGCTATGGAGAACGCGTGGCAGCGAACGACTGACAAAGCCAGTTTCAATTGGGCGGCAGGCAAGAAACATCGTGACTTTCAGACCTTCCCACGTAGCTGCTGGCGGTTCACGGTCGCCCCCATGTCTGACTCTCTGCTGCAGATACCCTCCAAGTCGATCGGGAAGAAGCATAGTCGTCCCCTCCCGGTCATCGACGGAACTGGGGGGCATCCCCTTGTCAAGCCGGAGAAGAAATCTGAGTTTCTGGCTGAGCGTTTAGAATGACCTTTCGCTCCGAACCCATCCGGCGACCGAAAAGGGCATTTACAGGTTGTGTATCTCAGAGAAGGGTTTTAGGCCCCCTGATATTCTCTGTGTACATTAATGACGTACTCTAGTTGCCTGGAATACGGTTAGCCACGTTCGCCGACGACACGGTGGTTTATACCGTCGATCGTCGTGCTGAAACGGCCGTTATCTGACTCCAGGAACACCTAGACTCCTACGTTGAATGGACAGAGAAATGAAGGGTCGCTATTAACGCGGCCAAGAGCACAGCTTTATTCTACTTCAGACGCAGAAGGCTCCCCTACAGACTCGACGTAGACGATACTCCCTCGCCCTGATTTCCCGGTGTCAAATACCTCGGGCTTCACCTGGATCGTAGTCTCACTTCACTGACACATTCCGAGCAAGTAGCCCGCAAAACTGATAATCGTCTGTACCAGTTCCGACCCCTACTTTGCAGCAATTATATAACCCGCCGCCTAGGGAAATTCATCGTCACCACGTATGTGGCGCCAATGGTTACCTACGCCATCCCAGTAGGGAGCTACTTTCCCAAAACGCGTAAGTGTAATTCAGTCTCTCCTGGAAGGAGGATTGCGCTGGGGATGTAAAACACACTATCTAACTTCTAAGAAGACTACCGAGAATCCCTGCGTGTCCGTTTCTTGATCACAACATGAACGACACTTTCCAGAAAGTTTTACTTCCTCTAATCCGCTAATTAGCGCCCTCGGTTAAAACCCATCTGTGCGAGGTGAATCTTGGATCGGGCCTCGGGGAAGTCTTACGCTTAAAAAGCCCTGTCTAATTGATACCCCACGGCTGGTACCAGGCGACGCCTAGTGACCCAGTGAATTGGGATCCCCGCGGCCAGAGCATTACAGGAAGCTTGGAACTCGGCACAACAGCTGGGGACGGGTATGCCTTTCGTCCCGCACAACGTCACATCTTGCGTCACGTAGTCACTCAGCGATGGTTCATTGGTAGCAGGCGACGCCTACTAGTCCAGTGAATTGGGATCCCCGCGGCCGGAGCATTACAGGAAGCATGGAACTCGGCACAACAGCTCGCAAAAGTATGCCTTTCTTCCCGCACAACGTCACATCTTGCGTCACGTAGTCACTCAGAGATGCTTTACTATCTATTTCCTCAACGTAGCAATGTAATGTACTAGCCCAGTGAGGGAAGACCATATTTTAAAAGACGTCTGCTCGAAGTAAACGTAAGTCTTACTGAAACAGTACGTCTTGAGGAAAATAATTTGAGATCAATAAGGGAACAATAATATTGAAACAAATGGAAGAAATTGTGATGATAAGTACTTAAGAACTCGCTGAGTTTGGCTGTAATGCTGATTAAGAGAGGCAGGCTATCTGAAACTGTTCGTATACAGTTACAATTCCATGGTTTGTTCTATCTACTTTCTTACATTTCTGAAGTAGCTTTAATCATCATTGTCTGTAGAGTTGTTTACGAGAATGTATTAAATACCATATGATATTGGAGCAGTTAATACGACTTTTTCGGGCCGTATGAATCCAGCCATTGTAGGCGAGTTGAAATAATGCTATTTCTGACCACGTTCATATTATAAAAACGTTCGTAAAGAATATGTCACAGATACCTCTGTCTCTCTTTCTGCTCTGTCTTTCTCTGTCAGAGTCTTTTTGTCCGGACCTGACTGCGCTGGTTGTTAAAATCTTCTTTTGTTCCTTACGGTTTTCAAACACCTACAGTAGAATACACACACACGTACACGTACACACACACACACACACACACACACACACACACACACACACACACACACACACACACACACACACAGTACTTTGACATCGACCAGACGAGAAACATTGCGAGCTGCGCAGTCTCCAGTTTCATTCTGTCTTCTGTACTAGGAGGCGCTGCACTCCGCAGCTACTTATTTGGCTCATGATACTCAGAGGGGGCCATGTCTTTTATAGATATCTGATGCAATTAGAACTACTGGCTGGCACTGAAGGTGATTGTTTTGGGCACTAGCTACTTAATATTTTTAGTCGAACTTGAAACTTTTTATATTTTGTAATCTACAACATTTTAGCAACAAGAGAACAATTTTAGAATATAGAGTATGTTTTTATTTAAACGTTCCTTTTTAATGTCAAATGTTAGTTCCTTAGGTTTGTATCCTATTGGAATAGGATACAATTGTCGCATTTAATTTTTGTCAACAACTTGATAACCAGACGGTTTCGTAAAAGTGAGTTACACGCATGGTAGGAAAACGGCGCAAGTTTTCTTTAATTATGAATTACAACATATATTAATATGGAAACGCAGGGGCGTGGATTAAGTGACATTTTTCGTAAATTTTCCTATCTTCTTATGCTAATGTAAATTGCTTTAACTGCCCTGTTAAATAAGAATTATTCGTTGTTACAAATCGTAATAGTTTGTTTCAGATAAAAAACATTTTAGAAGGAAAATAATGTGCCGTCTGTGTATATTTTGAGAACACAGTTTGTAAATATTTTAGGTGACATTAAATATTCTAATTAATAAATGGCTGTTATGTTCAAAATTCTAACTGTTTATTACATGACTAATATCCCCAGCTACATTAACACTGACTTACAAACTATTGTTTACTATTTATATTTACTTAACAATTAATAAGGCGGAGAATGTTTGTACACCTCAAGTATACAGAGATTCATGGGAGAAAGCTTGTGGTTAAAATCTACATAATTGGAAACATTGGATGTTATGATATATGCTGATAGGTTGGCTGCTTCAGACATGTTTGAACATAAAATATGTTTTCGTATTTCTTGTTAAATGTACTACGTAGATGTACACATTGGCCACTCTGTTCTTGCTTGTTGATTGCTGAATTCTTTAACTTTAATGGTGATGTTAAACTTCCAGATTATTTAAACTTTTCTGTATTTAAAGACTATTTTCTTTAAAACACCATATTAAGATATTAGTTATTATAAGGTGTTAGGAATGCTATTCACTTAACAGTCTTGATCACAGTAAGTCTCATGCACTAAAAACTTTTTATTTGACCTCACGTAAATATTCGAATCATATACATCCTGTCCATTGTAAATATAAATAACTGCGTCCTTCATTAGGTCTATCTAGAAGGACGAGCAAACAATTTAGCCTTTTTTATTGACCTAATTTACAAATAAATTATGCTTTTACTCGGATGTGTTTTTACTCGAATTCACAGATTTAATTTGAAAAGAAATTGTATATTTTACTTAATTAGGTTTCAATTATAGAATAAAATTTATGGATATTATTTTGTCACGTGCAACCTTAGTCGAGAGATTGGTGAGTACCATAGACTAGTCGATGGCTTACAGTCGATGTATCCTTTCGAACCATCTTTTGCCACATGATCAAGTATTCACGTTCTTAAAAATCTTCTGAATATGTGCCAAGTTTCGATTGTTTTTGTACATGTGTCCTTAAGCGTTTTTTAAGTTTCTACAGTTTTCTGTTTACTTGGTGTCTATTTGCGCTTTTCTAGGCTAAAGTCGGTAACTTAACTGAATCTACGTGACGTGTACTGACAAGACATATACTTCATCTCTTCATGACCACCTGTAAGCTGGAAGGTAGGGATATTGCCGTGGCGGTTTTGTTCTTGTGCGGTTATTGTCATGTGCGTTTCTCTACCATTATCGCTACTCTTTTAATTATACTATTAATTATAAACATTAAGCTATGCTTATCTCGGATATGTCATCACTGCTCTTTATAAATCCTCTTGTATAACTTAGGATGTATGGGTTCCCGTTGCGTAAAGCTTTTTTTAGAAATTGACTTCTTCAATGGGTTTATGAATTTTCCCAGTACCATACAGAGGTTACTTTGGAGTACATATCAAATATTCGATGTGTCACTATGACGACCTTCCACCAATATGATTGGGGATAATATTCGTTAAATAACAAGAAAAGTAGTACGACTATTTTTAAAATATTGGTTCTCCAAAGTATATACACATAAGTGTACCTTCTTATGTCGAAAAATAATTGTGGCTTCATAGTACACTGTGGTCAGTAGTCTATGCCCGTTCTCATACATTAGTGTTTCCCCAGAGCTTCCTATCGTGTCGACACATCTTTTACCGACTTTAGAGATTAGATTCCTAGTTACGATTGACTCATATTGGTTAGGCGTGATCATTAAGATATCACAAAGTTTCTTGAAGACGTTTACAGATATATGGGTGACTAATGTTTACTAACTTATGCGCAATTATTATGTTTAACAGAAATTGAACTCAAACGGTTCTTAATTAAGAGTACTGGTACCCTACCGGTTAATTACGGTATTGTAGTAAGTTTGTATAGTCTTAATGAAATTTTAAATGTATTTTAGTAATAAACGTTATAAGACATGGTTAAACCTTTCAAAACAATCATTTAATTATCAATCAGCGTTTTCAAGAAGAAATATTTGCAGTCACTAATTGCAACTAATATATGAGATAAAAGTAACTAGGGTGACTAATATAATTTTTAAATACAAACGTTAACAAGGTACTTGACATAAAGCAAGAGATAAAACTCGAAAGGATTTCGACTAATACCTAATGTGATTAACAATAACCTATTAACAGTTAAACATGACGTTATTTGCTTTCCTTCATACTTTTAAGCTAATCAAAATAGAATTAGTGTGGCTGAAGGATTTAAAATCCGATGGCATGCATAATTCAAAAATATTTTTAATTTTACCTTTTGTTGATAATTATAACTAAAATTAAAAATTATATAACATTTTATTTATATTTAGTTAAACCTTCTAATATATTTTTTAAATATTCAACTATAGATTGTTATTCTAATTCAGCAATCTATTACGTTTCAAACAATGTATACTGTAGTTCTGTAAAACGCTGACTGAATATATAACCAGCGAGGGACTGCGCGGTTGTTGTGACCTACTTAAAGGAAACAAATTATCTAAAGGTGTGGAGTTTACGGTTTTCCCCAACAGAACTCGCGACTTTCCAGATATCGTTAACTCCAAAACTTCTGTCAACTTTTACTACCAGTTATTTATGAATTCCTATGTGGACCGTGCTAACGACATGCCATATCGTTTCCTGTGAGTCTCTGCTTCCAACCATCTATTCCTCATCCCACTTGAACAATATCATCATTTTATGCCCTAAAGAATAAACTATTTTTTTTGTAGACTTTCTTGAGAGACGTTTGACATGAATATTGTTTAATATGTTATGGATCTTGATTTAATAATTTATAATATGTGTGAACACAACTGGGCTTGTAAGGTAATTATGTAGGCGTTGAACATAACAGTGCATGTCTCTACACAGTTGGAAAGGCTATTATAATTTTATTAGTGACTTATGTCACGACAAAATAACTACTTCCTACTTAAAACCTACTTACTAAAAGTCGAATATTTATGCCTGCTGTGTCAATATTAAGGTATTTTAAATGACAAGTGCCTATTTGTAACTGGAAACTTGTTTATAACCACCATTTAATGTTAATTTACATAATTCTTCTAAGTACTACGAAGGCGTACTTAGAAGCCAAAGCAATGCATTTTTCTCAATTGTTATGAAATAATTAATACACATAATAAATTGGATAGAAGAAGTAGTCTACAACAAACATCAAAAATATGCTTTAAAGTATATTCAGAATAAACTCTGTATAAGGTGTATATACGAAAAGGTTATACGATTATATTCATCAAAGCGCATTGAATAATAATGTAGATCAAGAGTGTATTTAAGAATATATTTAAAACAGAATATTGATAAAAAACAGCTGTAGAGTACAGAACAAAACAGCATGAGAAAAATAATAATGGTATGAAGCGATATTTTAGCAAAATTAGTAGACGTTAAAAGATCTTCTTTGAATTAAGTGCACTCAAAATCTATAGATGATCAAATAGGTCTATTTAATAAACAGAATGTGCACTTGTAAAAAGATAGATATGGTGGATCTGGAAAAATTTGGTGACAAATATATTTCGGAGATAAAACATAAAGTTCGTGGAAGTCCAGAACACAGTGTATAGTTTTTAAAAATTTAAATAAGTATGAAAGGAAAAAAACAGAAATACAGAATATTAAAATTAAAGAATGGGAAGATATTTTTGACAACTTATGGAACACTTCAGAAACTATTGCTACTAATAATATTTGGTAGCCAAATTATGGATAGAAAGTGGATATCATCTATAAAGAATTTCAGGATTAAATAGTGCGAAGAATCGTAAGTTACCAGGGACTGATAGCTTAAATTTTAATCTTATCAGATATTCAAGTCAGAAAGTAAAACAGATATTACTAAACATATATAATTTGTGCTGGCATAATAAACGTATTCCTCAAGAATGGCTAGAAGCAGTGGAAATTAAAATTTTTAGGAAGGGAGATCGTTACAATTGTAACAGTTATACAGGAATAACTTTGTTAACATCAAACTATAAAATTTATTCTAAAATAATTACTAGAAAGACACGGAAAATTTAATAGGTCAACATATAAATTCAATGATTATGTAAAACGTTTTGACAGGGCTAAGGGGAGTAAGTTATAGGAAATTTAAAATAAAAAAGAGTTATCTTTAAATTTAGTAATTGTCATTAAAGTACTGTATACTGGCTACAGTATTAGAATCAAAGTGGATATTAAGATAGGTGAAAGAATTATTTGGACAACGCAAGGGGTCCGTCAAGACTGTTTAGCGTCTCTGTAGGTAGTTTTTAATCTTTAGTTGGACGATGCAATCAGAAGATGGAAGACGGGTAGTGATTGTGGATTTAAACTGACTTTAAACTGTCAAGTCTTTTATATGGAAGTGATCAGATTCTATTATCAGGTTTCGAAAATACTCTATACGAAGCGTTTATTTTCTTAACAAAATCACTAATTGTTATAAATTAAGTATGTCTACTAGAAAACTAAATGAATTGCTTTTTGTGGTAAACAACCAATGAGGGGAAAATAATAGTTTTTAATAATTGTGTTATAGAACTAATAAAAGTCTTTAAATATCCAGAACGTGATAAGAGTTATAGTTCTAATTACGTTCTAGAAAAGGAAATACCTATGTTTCAAAATATGTGTGGTACAATATTAAGAACACTCAAAACACAAGATCAAAAAAGTTTGGCAGTTTACGGTAAGAGGTAAAAGAGACCCAGAACACCCGAAAGCAAGATTGACACAAGAAGCCTGTGAGGCCTGAATAGACACAATCAATGCTTAATCCGTGAAGCAGATGATGATGATGCTGAGAAATTACATTTGTAAACAATACCAAACAATTTTAATTTTACATTCACAATTCCAAGCAATGAAATAATACATTGCTTACCACAACACGTCGAGTAGGAATGCTACTACCATATTTTACTACCGCGTATGAAAAAACAATCCTGTCTTTTATCGGATGATAGGATGATAATATACTTACAAACAAATCTGTATTTGTGTAAACCGGTTTCCGTTCACGTCTGAGCTATGCACCTTATTTGTAACATCTTCATATTTGAGATAGGCATTAATTACAATTATTAAGTCAATCTGACATCAAAATATTTTGGTATCTCGTGTTTAGTAAGAGTGTATAGTGTTAGGTTACATATACTTCTTCTAATTTGAAAAATATAATGGTCTTATGATTTTTTAGTAATATGCTTAGACTTGATAATTTTTTCGTAGTCTGAAATAAATATTTATTATTTACAACTCTTTAATGCAATCCAGTATGTAATGTGTTGTTTTATTTCAAGTTACTAACGTTGTAAACAATTTTTTTTTTTTGAATGTACGAAAAACAAATTATGAAGATCAAAAGAGCTAAAGTTGTTATATGCGAAATCATGTACATTATCAAAATTTCTGTAATTTGATTCATATTTATCACTAGTATATTTAATTTTTAAAGTACGCATCTTTTAGATTACTTGAAAATTTACTTCTTGAGTCTCACTTTTAGTATTCGGCATGCCAACTAAGGTCACAGAAAGTTTGAACGCGAAATATAAAAACTAAAGTCTCGAGTTTTGTTACACGGTGATGGTGCTCAACAGAGCGTTGAATAACTGACCACTTTCAAACTGTTCAAAATTATCAGCGCACTCTATTAAAATATTTTCATATTTTTTTTAACGTTCTATGTAAGTTTATTACTCATCAATCAATTATAATAATGTGTAATTGTGAATTTTTGGACTAATTAGTTTCAAAAAGAGAGGGTTCAGTATATGCAAGTACTAAGTGTTATAAAGTTCGTTTCTCAAAGCTTTTTAATATTTAGAGATATAAACAAGTGTTGGCCAAAAGCATAAAAGACCTAAGCATCTTGAAGAATAAAAAAGAGCCGCAAATAAGTATGGTAATTTATTTTCTGAAAAGATAAGGAAACATGTTTGTGAATGCAATGTGTTTATAAAAGTTAAATAATCGGTTTAAATAATTAGTTTATCAATCCGCTTGTGTTACCAAGACTAACAAATGTACAGCTTTCTCATCTAGATTTGGTCGGTTCAGCATTGAAATGGCCATCACCAATAATGCGCATTACCTGAACGTCTCCGACAAACGTGGAAAGGTTGTAGCAAACAATGCATGAGAAAAACAGAGCAAAACGTGTTAGGTCTGCGTATGTTTCAGTAAAGCATTTTTTAATTTTAGAATTTAAATTAGAACAAAATAAGTTAGTTGGTTCTCTAAATACTGAAGTCCTGTAAATGGTGTGAAAATTGTTTACTGAAATTTGGCACGTGATAAATATTTATTTGAATAGACGCCATAAATTTGTTATTAGCTTGTGTCTATATTAAAGTGTGTACAGGAATGAGTTCGTGTATGAGACTGGTGTATAACAGAAGACAGATATGTGGGTAAAGAGATAAGAAGAAAGAGATAGGGCTAAATGTCTATCCATAGGGGTGTGAATAGGATTCAACAGATATTATATTCAGTAAATAAATGCAAACCACATATCCGTAAAAGTGGTTTTGCACTAGCAGATACTTAACGAAAGCGATAGAGGTACTTATTCTGTTAATGCTAATGGTGAATGTAGCGCATTTCTTCTTTGACGCAAATAAGTTACTTATTAAGAGATATGAATAAAACACATTCATGGTTAAGGTACTCTGACATTAAACACGCACGTAGTACATTAAAATTTTTACAAAACTAAAACGATAACTTATTTAGTAAATCATTTATTTTCAGAGTAATTGTAAGTAAATAATTTCAAACTAATATGTTACGTACACATACCCATATAGCAGTTGGTGTTAATATTATTAATTAAAGCAGCTTTCCGAATTGAAACTAATTAAATCTGCCCCATTGATATCAAAGAGAAGCAATAAACTTATAATGAAATTTAGAACACTTCCTAACTTTGTGAAGTAGTGTTTGTATATACATGTGTGTGTGTAGTACATGTAGTTTTCTATATTATATTTGTTCTGTAAGAAGAGGAAGAAATGAATAATATTGTTCACTAATGCATGTGCCTTTTCGACAGGATAAAAATTTGTCTCTTCTTTGGGTATTCTATTCTGTTCAGTATCTGGGTTCTATTGTATATTTTGAAACAACATTCTTCTTATTCTATGAGTGTATTAATTTTAGCTCTCTATCTGTAATGTGAAGAACATACGTAAAAATCTCTGGTTATTAATAGAAGTAGATAAGTAAATAGACTCCAAGAATTTCAATGCCACGAATTCTTGAAGGAATTGTGGATAGTCGGTAGTACATTAGATAAAAGATCATGACATGAGGGAGTAACAAAAACCAAATTGACATACTTTGTTAAAGTATAAGTAAACTGTAGGTTTCAAAGGATTTAACTTTCGCCATTTACGTCCATAGTTTATTATTTTGTTGTGTACAACTTTCTGCAATGATTTTTGTATGTTTTTGTGAAAGTTCTTAGCCACAAGTGGTACTAAACTTCCCGCACGCATCGGTTCTGGAAGCGTGCATTTTATTTATTTTGCAAATGTAATCCAGAATGACAAAAGTATCATCTTCTCTATCATCTAGCACTACAGATCGAAGTAGAACTCGACCTAATCCACTGGTCCTTATCCACAACCAAATGTCCGCTTTTCTAATGTTCTTCTCAGCAGAACCGTCTGTTTCGTTCTATATCTTGCCAAACAGTGTCTCTTAATTACTTCTTCGCCTGTTTTTGTTTCCATTCTTTAACTTAATACGGGTTTAATGTAAAAATGTATAATTTAGTGGATTTTTTCCTAGTATGATTTAATGTAATATTATTTGAAAAGCCAAAATAGTGTATAGCTAAATTATATATATGAGCTGTATAAATATATTGCGACAGTACAAATAAGTGATGTACTGAGCATGGAATATAAATATTTAAATTTACTTAATAAACTGTAAATAATTAATAATATATTAGAAATAAGCATGTGAGGGATTGCAAGCTTGGCTCAGACAAAAATATGAACAGGTGTTTCGACCTGAATCAACGTGCACACACACACAAATGTAACTGAAAGTGTGTACACCAGTATTTTGCTAGTGTGTGTGAACGCAGGTCTCTGCAGGCGAGTTTGCCACCCCAAGATGAATAATTGCACAATTACTGTTTTTCCGTAATTATTCATAAACTAGAATTAAGAATTAAAATCCAAAAGCACCATAAAATGTAAATAAATTTACTAAATACTGTGTACGAAAACCACGCGAAAGTGACACACCGTACAAGTGCAATAGTGAAATAACTGTGTACAAATCGAAAGGGTTAAGTTGCAATGCCCAAAATTACAGTGAACATGTGTTATAAAATTAGTTATAAGATAAGTATAAGAGTATACTTACAGGACTCTGCAATTCGCAGAAATATAAAAAATAGCGAATTTGACAAAGAGTGGGGGAACTGAAGCCAAAGGCAGTTTCTAACATGTCGATTTCGGATCACTGCAGGGTGTCGACCAAGACATGGGTATAAATAGGACACGCAAGCTGCGGTGGTTCTCTTTCTTGAATCATCCACGGTGCAGCGGGAGCTTATGCCCGTCAGCACGGCATATTTATTTTTTTCATAAACAGTTTAAATTTGCCAGTTACGTACAAATACGTAACTAAGCTGTAAAGACAATCATTTTAATTAATAACAGCACTACTTAAGAAGACCCATTAATGATTCGACACTAGACAAGAGAAGAGTTCCAGAGAGAGAGAGATACGACGCTGGACAAGAGGAGAGTTCCAGAGAGCGATACGACGCTGGACAAGAGGAGAGTTCCAGAGAGAGATACGACGCTGGACAAGAGGAGAGTTCCAGAGAGAGATACGACGCTGGACAAGAGGAGAGTTCCACAGAGAGAGACAGCCGACGCTGGACAAGAGGAGAAGAGAGACAGCCGACGCTGGAGGCGAGACAAGGACGAACACCGATGGAACAAAAAAAATGATCGAGTATGATTGACGACAATAAGGTGATAGACAACTTATTCATATCTTAATCATACAAAGAATTCAAAGACAGTTAAAGACATTAATATTTTATTTAAAAATAAGAACAATGTTTCTTGTATAGTAGAGTTAAAATCATAGATGTTTTAGAAATACGATTAACGTAACAAGAGCTCAAATTAATATGATATAAAATGATTACAAAGCATTTAAATAAAAACAATTAGTATTTGAGAAAACAGTACTGAGAAACAATAACTATTAATATTTTGAGTACGTTACAATATAGAAAAAAAGATTTAAAATTTGATTTTGAAACATATTAATAGACTGAGTAGTCTGAAAATGAGATTTTTCTTTTATATAATAAGTAGTAGCATAGAATATTTAGTCAGTAAGGATGTATATATCTTAAGCCTTACGGCATAATAACAAATAATAAATAATGTTTTAAAATCGAAGTCAGTGCCATGTGCACATATTTTTTTATAGTATCAAATAAATTTTAATTACCGTTTCAAGTTACATAGAGTTCTTATTGCAGATACACCTGACACTCAATTTAAATTTTATATTGTTTAAAGAATTTGTCAATCTTGAACGTGAGATCATTCACGCCTATTTATGTGTATGTAACGTTGCATAAATTTGGTGCTCCAAGATCGTGGGGCTCCACAAATTTAAATCAAATTAAATTTGCAATTTGTTACGTTGCAATATATAACTATTTTGTATCAGAAACATTATATATTTCTCCATCAATATCTTAGGTTGATGGAATAATCATTCAAAACAAAAGAAATTGTTAGCCACAATTTTTATTAACACGCTTGTAAAAATTATCGCAATTCGTGTTACACTATTTTCTCCTATGGCTTACAGGTATACAACATCAACGAAACAAAACAAATAATAAACAGTCAGTCAGTACTGGAATACACAGTACTTTCAATTAGTCGAATGTATGTTGATATTCTCAGTGTTAAATTATTTATTTAGCACTGGACAGTTGAAATAGTAACGCTCTAATCCCCTGTATAACAATCAATCCTCAGCGGCGGGTCGTGTAGTTTAATGCAGACAAGACATTTCCAGAATTTTCAACTTTAATCGAAAGTCGTCAGTAATGTGCCAGCTTGTCTTTGTTATAGGTGTAAGGATGTGTCTAAATGTCTACCCAGCGATTCGTGTCGAACTACGGAATGCATTCGTTGCGTTACAGTAAAAACATTACTTTATTACAAAATAATAATGCAGGAAGTATATACAAAAACGTTATATATTTTTATCCAAAGACTTATACTCGTATATTATACAAATGGCAACTGATTATCCATCTTCAGTAACTTACAAAACAAAAAGCGACGAAAGAAATAACTTTAGTAAAATTTAATTGTTAAGATCTGTTTTATTTCTCCATTCTCTCGATTATTTGTAAAATACTCCAATCCTAGGAATGTCTATAAATAATTACAACTGAACCAAATGCAGATAATATATAAACTACCAAATTTTATTAGATTAATTACTTATTTCTACATTTGGCTACTTAACTTTATTGGGTGTCAGGAGTAGTAGACCTATCCACATATAAATACATAACACGTTATTAATATCACGTTATTAAACAACTTTATCAGAAATAAAAATATTTGTGAATTAAAACGAACAACGATATTATTCAACTAGTAACAATTTTAAAAAGTCATTAAGACGTTTGTGTTTTTGCATTGTCTTCATTCAGGAACGTGTTTGACGTGTGCGAAGTAAATTTATATTTAAACATTTTCATATATCTGAGTCCACGTTAACGTTATTAATTAAAAGACCGTCTCTCAATGAAAATTAATTAAACCTAGAACAGCTTACTTGGCTTCAAAGAGAAGTAATAACGTTTGTAATGAAGCGAACGAACCTTTGTACTTTATGCTCCATTATTGTGTGCGTATGTGAGTGGCAGTGTGTGTGTGCTTGGGTTACATTCGTTTTGATTTCCGAGAATCCTCAATAAAAACACTTTAATTATTAGGAATGAGAACACAGTCATGTAACTGTAATTACTTGAACACAGAATTCAGTCGATACAGGTCTTATACATATGTTCTACTTGGGCACATCATCATTACGACATGCTGCACTTGTACTTACATTCTGCACATGTAACTACTCAGAAAATAAATACAGATATAAGTATAAATATGTTGTAAGAAACCGTTTATGATCATTTACGGCTTATTAGGGTTTCGTTTTGTTTGTCAGATTGTAATGATGCAGCTCCAACATTATTTACCTCTAGCAAAAACTAGAACACATTGGTTTTCCTTTGTAACATACAGTACATATGTTCAACTTTTCAATCGTTAGGCTAGAAGTTTGGAAAATATTGCATATTTCATAAATTAAACAATATAACTAAAATATTTTTATACGCCTTTCTTACAAAACGCAAATCTTTGTTTTACATGACGCTTTGATATAACTTTGTTACTTTGTAGTTAACAAAAAATTATATCGAAGGAACGTGCTTCAAAACCACTTTTTGAATTGTGTGTGTGTGTGTGTGTGTGTGTGTGTGTGCGTGCGCGCGTGCGCTCTTTCGCTGACGTATAATGAAATCTCTAAATTAGCAATTAGTTAAGAATTTAATTTTTTTAAATAAATTAATAATTTTAATACTAAATGTTTCAGTGATAATATAAAATTGGAATTTTCTAAATAAATTATGTATTTTTTATGAGTTGTAATTAAAAAATGCTAAAAAATGTGTCATTTCCTCACATACTTAATTCATAAAATGTATACGCTTATATGTAATTTAAAGTATGCTCTGTTGGAATTAAAAAATATAATGTCACATTCCATAATGAAATGTTGCTATCAATAATTCTTCAGTCTCTTACGATTATGTGACTACAGTTTTTCAATATTGATGCCATCTACAGGATTCTGGGCCTAATGTGAGAGGTTTTTTCTCCTCAGTAATCTAGTACGTACGAGCGAGTGAAACGTAGAAAAATGCAAGTTTAGAAGAATGAAAAATAAAATATTAGCGAATTTACAGTAAATAATCAAGTTGGAGAAATATAATCAATATCATTAAATTGTTAAAATATAGTCCTGTCAACGTACACCCAAAAACATCATTTCGGTGAACAACTAGTTATAGGCCTAAGCTAAAATTACACTGCAATTATGCTAGAAACTGAAAAAGATTAATATTTGCCTGCTTTCCGATAAAGCAATTTACATTCTTTAAAGCTAGTTTTTTATGATTACTTAATCAAAACTTGCTAATTACAAATTTTTTGTTGTATTGCATTTATTTCTTAAAAGAAAACTTTTCTTCCTTTTTAAAAATATTTTTAACTAGTCAAATAAAATATTATTTTATAACGATATTTTACTACGAAAAAGTGTATATTCATTTTAGACAAAGTGGAACATTTTGGCAATGTATAAGTAAGAATAGCTACTTCCACGTAACGTGTGTACACTATTTTAATAACAATGAGTTACAACTATTTTACCTACCAGGTAGAATATTGTAGCATAACAGATAATCCACTTAAATAGATTACCATATGATCATTAATAAAAATCAAGTATATGAAATATCCAGAAGAATCCAAATGAGAACAAAATAAAAATCACAATAAATTACCACCATAACAAGAAAAAGTAAATATAAAGAAAAAACTCTGCAACAAAAATAAATGTACAACAAAATAAAACCCCAAAAAACTAAAATTAAATTAAGAATAATACCCAGGTAAGATAGGAGTAGGTAAGGAAGCTACCCAGACCAAATAAACAAACCATAATAAACAAGAATAAATAATAATCAAGAAACCAAGAACGAAAAAGGAAGATACCCAGAACAAAGAAAAACAATAATAACAAAATGGTACTGAAGAAACCAAGAATGAAGAAGGAAGATATCCAGAACAAATCAATATACCTAATGAATAGGGACAAGTTTGAAGATAACATGTAATAGAGGAAGTAGAACACGACCAATACCCAAAAGAAACCCAAATAGGGAGAAAACAAAAACCCCAAAAGAAAGTAAATGTCACTATAGAAAGTATAACACCCCAAAAAACCATAAACTCAAGTAAAACAAATAAAAACAAAAGTGTTTAAAGTGCTAAGTAGAAGTGCACCCAAGAAAGTTATTGTATAATTAATAAAGACAAATCTTAACAGTTCCCCCATGATTAAACATTTGATATTATAAAACTATGGAAAGGACTAGTGATAGTATCAAGAAATAACAAGGGACAAGTGCAAGTTAATAGATTATCATAAATAAACTTTGAGAAAGTACATTAAATACTGTACCTTTAAATAACTTTAAGTGTTTTAATATATTATCATGAGTGATATTTAATCAAATAGTATGGTGAAAGAGCAATGACTACTCTTTCTAATAAAATGCCACTGTTTATATGATAACATTCAATGGAGTGAATGATATAAATATAGAGCTTGAAGTTAATAAATAAAGTGACGATGGATACATCCCTAAAGTTAAGGAAAACAGATAAGACTGTACCCAAATAGAGATTAATTCTTATATTTATAAAATGTTATTGTGTTTAATAGTTTGAATTAGGAATGCAATGTCTGAATGTGGATATCATTCTTATATAATAAAATGTTTTTTAGGAGTTACTGTAAGTAATCAGTACAAAAAAGGGTATGAATTTAAATACCACATTTAATGTCAAATAATTGTTATGTTTTAATTGTTTAAAGTCAATGCTAAATGTTATAATAGTAAAAGAAGGAATTATTAATGAATATTATATTAGAATAGAAGGTCAGAAAAGGGTATAAACTAACTGTATTATTAAAAACTTTGTAGGTAATAACAGATAAAATCTTAGGCAAATAGTAAATCTAAACTACATTATAATTGACAAATCTAGTCCTATAAACCAACTAAACTGATGAAATTTATGCAAGATAAACCCATCACATAGTAATACCACGTAATTTATACTTTAAAAAGATATTGTCAGAAGATAGGTAAAATTATGAATAAAAATGCAAATGTATTAACTAAAATTTCAAAGGAGGAGTCATAGATAAATGAATTATATTTAAAAACAATAATTAATGGACAAAATTGCAAGAAATTAAGGAAAGATAAACAATTATATCAATCTGAGATTCAGTATAATAATAATTATATCAGATAAAATGGCTATTATTTGGACAAGGACAGGAAACAAAAATTTAAGCCTACTTTTCCAAAATGAAAGAAATATAACTTCTTTAAATTAAAACTTTGTAAAACTATATTAATTAGTATCAAAATAAGTAAAATAGATTAAAGAAACCGAATATGTATTTAGTATTTCATATAATTAATTAATAACGAAAATATTTTCAGTGATATAATGTATTAAATAAAAATGTATCGGAAGCCAAGATAATTTGAAACAATGTATGATGTATACTAAATTGGCTAAGAATTTCAGGAGACGAAGGAAATGAGAACAGTTAATTATATCCTTTGAATCCTTTGAAGCGAACACATGAACGAGGTTTTGCTCCGTGTAACCTATGTTAATGGCGTGCGATACATAAATCGAGTTCAGTGAAATTTTATAACTTTTTTAATTTTGACTTTTCACTTGAGAAGCAGTGAACACAAACAGTAAAACAATTAAAATACAGTAATACAGAACCACATACGCCTAAATTATTGAATTAACACCACTACAAATAATTATTACGGACGAAACAAAAAGCGTTACGTATGACATATTTAACCAAAGTGAAATAGACATAATCACCCACATTTAAACAAAGCGAACTATGAAACACTGCACCAGGAACACTCAATTAATTCCAGAACAAATATCCACAATTGCTGAGACGAGGAAACGGTGAAAAGACATCTTTATTGCAAGAAATATTCGTCGAGGTGACTGACGTTAACTTACGCAGACTTCAGTCGGCCATTTTGGTTTTCCCAGCATCCTATGCGAAGTGGAACAAATGAACATCGAGTCTTCACTGGTTCGAATATTATAATATATAAACTTTCAATATTGATTAATAACCTTGTAATTTTTAGTTTTAAGACTTTTAATTGTAAGTGTTATACTTTCATGGCCCTACCCTTCTCTGGCTATTCATAAAATAACCGTTAAAAGAACAAAATATTATATACATTATTCATGTAATTTTTTTATCGACCGGACCTGAGTAACGAGTCGATACTGTTGTCAAATATCGATTAACAATCGATCTTTCTAATAAATTGTTAATAAATAATATAATTCTGCAAATTGGTTGAATTTTAATTTAAATATAATTAAAAATTAAGTTAATTCAAGATCACGGACTAACAGAAAGGCGGTATTTACAAAAATAAGGAGCATATTGAAGAAGAATGACCGTCTATCGACTAGTACCAGAGTCAACTATATTAACGCAGGAGTTATTCAGAGAAAGTGACACAACAACACTAACAACCATAAAATAATTAACATTTTTTACACCATACAGTTACGAAAATTATTTATTAAATACATACTACAAAAAACACGAAACAAATATTTTTCAGCAAACAAAATTTTTCATTTGAAATACAATTTTTTTTTCAAATTTTAGTATTATTATTATTTTGTAACCCGAATAAAACGAAACGTTACAATATATATATATATATCCATATATATATATTACATTTAATATCTATAATTAAATTTACCTCAAGATGTTATTTTTCCTTATTTGGAACATGTTTCGAGAGCTCCCGTGCTCCCGTCCTCAGCTTTTGCTATCTTGTGTCTGGTGAAATATTTGTGTGTTGGCTGCTGGATGCTATTAAGGTTGTTTGTTGGTCTTTGGTATTTTAAAGTTGATTTATTGTGTGTGATTGTGGTATATGTATTTGTATTTTGTGTATTTTCGATGTTGAGTGCTTTGAATATTGTGTCATGTTTTGTATTGATTTGTATTTGTTCTGGTATTAGTTTGTTTTGTGTTTTATGTTTGTATATTTGTAAATTTTACCAAATGTTTATTATGGTGCCTTTGTGTGGTATATGTTTTATTAGTGACACATTGGTTATGTCTGGGAATTCATGTCCTGTGTTTATTGCATGTGTGGCTAAATTGGATTTATATATTTCTGGTTTTTGTATGCGTTCAGGTGGTCAAAATAACGTTTTTTCGGCTGTTTTTTTGTTTGTCCTATGTAACATTTATTGCAATCTTGGCATTCAATTTTGTATATACCTTTAGTTGTTGTATTATCTTTGTTGTGTGAGCTATTTAGATTTTGTAATTTATTTTTATTAGTTTTGTATGCTATTTTTATATCTGTGTTTTTAAATAGTTTTGTTAGTTTTATCATTTTATTATTTATGTATGTGAATGTGGCCCATTTTTTGTTGTTATTATTTATTTGTAGTTCATTTTGATTAATTCTTAATTGTTCAGTTTTTATTTTATATTTGATTTTATTTTCTATTTAGTTCATAGTATTTTTATTGTATCCATTTTCATAACCAATTTGATATATTATATTTCTTTCTTTGTCAGTTTCTTGTTTGTTCAGGGGAATTTTGTACATTCTGTTAAATAGCGAATAGAATGCTGCCATTTTATGTTGTGGTGGGTGGTCAGAATGGTCAGGTATAATGATGTTAGTGGAAGTTGGTTTTCTACATATTGCATATTGTATGTTGTTGTTGTATCTTGTGATGGTTAAGTCTAAATAGTTGATTTTGTTATGTTTTTCTTTTTCTTCTGTGAATTGTATTTTAGGATGTATGTTATTGATTTGTTTCAGTATGTTCTCTGCATTTGTGTTTGTTATTTGATACATATAGCCCATCATCTACATATCTTATCCATATGCCATTTGGGTCATGTGATTTTATAATATTTTGTATTTTGGTATCTATGTTTTGTAGGAATATTTCTGCTATTATGCTTGATAATGGTGATCCCATTGCTAAACCTTCTTGCTGTTGATAAATTTTGGTATTAAATTCAAAGTAATTTTGTTTTAGTATTAGTTGGAAGCTATTTTTTATTTCAGTTATATATTGTTTGTTTTCATTTTGTTTTTTAAGTTTGTTTATTATTATGTCTATTGTTTCTTCTACTGGGATGTTGGTGTACATGTTTGTGATGTCATATGATGTGAAAAATGTATTTTCATTTATGTTTATTATTTTTAGTTTGTCTATTAATTCGTATGTATTTTTATGTTATGATGGTTATATTTTAGTTTTTGTGCTATTATTTTTGCTATTTTGTATGTAGGAGCTTTTTTCAAGTTGATTAATGGACGTATTGGGTTGTTTAATTTGTGTATTTTTATTAGGCTATACATTTTAGGTGGTTCTGGATTATTATTTATATATATTGTAACGTAACAGATATATGCATAATATTGAATGGCATTTGATCATTAGAATAATAAAATTATAACATTTAAATCTGGAAGAAAGCATTAAGTTTAATATAAAAAATTAATTCATAGCAACTGTGGAAAGCAATCATTATTATTATTTAAAAAATACAAGTTCAAATAAAATGAGTTACTAGTGATGAGTCATCCAAAACCAGTCTAATAACCAAAGGTTTTCAAATTATAACCCAGGAAGGTAAAAAGTAAATAACAAAGCAACACAGAATATGACCAAACCCACAACGAGGAAATATAAATGGAAAAGAAACCCTGAATAAGCCAAGATCAACCAATACAGGTGATGTATTTCTAAAATGACGAAGAAGATGAAGAAATCCCAAGAAACCCGATGGCATCAAGAAGAAGATGGAGAAGATACCAGTCCCAGAAGACAGAAGAAAAAGAAGACAGAAGAAAGAAGAAGAAGGCAGCATCCTGAGGAAGATGTCATGCTCTTATAAAAGACACCCAAATCCCCATATCCCCAAAATAAAAAATAAAATTCCAATAAAAGTATAACGAAATAGTAACAACATGTACATAAAATTAAGAGAGAGAAGTGTGTAAAGTAAGAGTTGCCAGTGGACCAAGATGAAACAATAATATAGTACCCAAGGAACAAATCTCCATTGTAAAACACTAACCAATTTATTATGTTAATAAGACTACACGACCATTTAGAAATAACATAAAATAAAAGTGTAAAGTGAACCAGTGCTAGTTTTAGGTATTATAGAAAATAAACCTTGTGTTTCATTCTTGGCAATCACAAACATTGAATACAATGAAATATGCAACTTTCAGTGACTTAAAATGTGTACTATGTGAATATTTAATTATACTAATGACAGGGTACAATTCCCCAAATACAATATTTAAAAGACAGTGTAGAAAACTGTATAATCTAACTTAGTATAGTAGTTAGCAAATAAGAATATAGATATAAGGTTTTTGTAAATATAGGATAACGATGTTAAAAATGTATTAGATATAAGGTCATTTATTTAAATTTACAACTAACATCAGAACAGTAAACATAACTATTACTTGTGTTAATAGTAAGAAGTAATTAAGATGTTAGTTGGTAAAAAACCTTTTTTGTGAACCATATTTCAATGTTAGAAATAAGTATTTGATGGTAAAACAGGTCTGAAGTTTGAAGACAACCATTTATTTGAAAATATTCCTTATTTGTTTAACTATTCATGGTATTGTAACCAATACTAATTATTGTTCTGTTATTTGAAAAAATGTTTAGTTTATAATACCATATTTAAAAGTCAGAGAGGGTATCACACATCATTTATTGTTTGTAAAAATATTTTGTAAGGAAAAATTGTTAAAAAACCTAGGCCAAAGAATGAAAACCAAACTTCATCAAAACAGAGAAATTACTCATTTAAATGCAATTAAACAAAAGGGATTTAGACAAAATAAACCTGAGATGAAGCCATATAATTGCACATACCATTTAGAAAGATTTTATAAAATTATGTTCAGAATTATAAATAAAAATGAAAATGACTAAACTCAGAAATTTGGAGAGGGGAGTCATATATTCCAAAATAATATTTTAGAATTATACCAATTCAATTAATTACAAGAAAATAAGGGAATATAAATCTTTTAATACAATATAAGATTATTAATAATAAATATAACTGAAAAAATGGCTGAATTTGCATAATGACAGGAAGTTAGTTTATAATTTTTCACTGAATACAAAATGAAAGTAAAATTACTAATTTTGGACAGAAAACATTATAAAACGGCATTATTCAATCTTAAAATACGCCGAATGAACTGAAGGATTAATTTAAATGACATCTAGCAAATAAAATTGATAAATAACCAAAGTTTAGGCAGTTATATAGTGTATTTTGGAATATGCACAGGATGCAAAATTATATTTGAACAATGTTAAGAATAATATTATATTGGCTAAGAGTTTAGTCGAAACTGGAGGAAATAAGATAGTTGATTATTGGTAATTGTACTGTGAACTTGACAAGCGGTTTACAACCGAGCTAACCTAACTAGAAACGGTAATGGCGAGTAAGTGAACGGTACGTTTTTGTGAAATCGCGAGTGGCGTATAAAATCATTCTGGAACGTCCACATAGTAACAAAATCAATATATAAAGACTAAATAACACTGGACAGCACATAACTACACCGAAAAACACTATAAAACACAAGAAAACAGTATACCACATAACCATATATTAGTGTCGGAATCATAAATAGTGAACGTACTTATAACTACACAGATATACAAAAGACAACACGGAAACTTCACGTAAGACACTACACAACATCAGAAAGGAGATTTGCAGACACCAGGACGTAAATACTACCAGAAAATATCTTATTTGGAACATCGCAGATACAGAGGACATTTTGACCGACTTGACGGCAGCCATTTGCAGATTGTCGTTAGCAACGCCTCCTTGTTTCCTGTCAGCTGTGTTGGTGACAACAAATTATATTATTTCATTTTATTATTCAATGTGTGTATCTAGTATTAGTAATTAACTTGTTGTAACGTTATACTTTTTAAATATTGGCCCGATTTCTCTGACTTTGATAATAATTAGCTGTTTAAAGAACCTTGTTGAATTTTATATACCAAACCTTGTAATTGTTTCGATACCCTGAGAGTCGATATTATAATCGAAAAGAGTCTATATTTCAATTATTTAATAAAACATTAATACTTTTCACCACAAAATAGTTCTTTCTTTCATTTATATTGCAAATTACCATTAATATAATTTTAAATAATAAACTACTAGGATTTTACCACATACAAGGGAAGATAACCTACAAAACGAAAAAGTAAACAAGTATCGATTGTCCTGGAGAAAATCTTATGAGTGGTTGTAGTTTATTTGGAAAATACAAGAACATCAATAAAATTTCTTAGAGGCGTGATATACATTTTAAAACTTCACAGCACACTATTAATTAATTGATTTTATTTAATTAATTAATAAAAAGAAAATTTTTTTTAACACAATTTTTTTTATTTCTCTTCAACAAGCAACAATTTTTGTTTTAAAACTTTTGGTGAAACTACACATATATTTCTGCAACAGCATAACGCTATTTGACAGGTCTTGCTACATTTGGGACTCGATCAACTGGGAAACTTAAGGAAGCGTTTCAGACCAGTAAGACGTCGAGAGCCACACCAAATAAACACCATTCATCATCTGAGAGTAACAGAGTTTAGTTTCAAATTGGCGCACAACTGAGGGGCTTTAATTAGCGATTGATAGGCCACCACAATCTGCCCAATCACTGATTGGAGTTCGGCAACAGCAACGAAGCCAGAGAAATTAACGGAAAAATGCAACGACGGGCAACTTCCAAGAAACGGGCGGCGGAGGCCGAAAAAGAAATAGAGATCGACATTGACAATAAGGAATCGACGCCAGTAGAGGTGGAAGAGTTATTACCGCCGGTGTTGTCCAAACAAACTGAACAACCAGAGGAACAACCGGAGATACCCACACAGACAGGGGAAGTCAATGTCCAGGAGGAACTATTGGAAAATCCAAAACGGACGGAGGATGAGAGCTTACATGAAATGCTCAGGAGGATGATGAAAGAAATGGAATCCGACAAGGAAGATTTGAAGAAGCAAATGGACGAAAACAGTAAGAAAATAGGAAGTGATAACCACTCTTTGGGGGAACGGATAGGGGGAAACATCGAAGAAAACATCAGGAAGATGGAAGAGAGGATGGGAGAAAAGTTAGAAGAATTGAAGAAGGATAACCAATCCACAAAAGAAGAGTTGACTGGGATGGATAAGAATATGGAAGATTTGAAGGAAGACAACAAGAAGATGGAAGAAGAGATGGGGAAGAAGTTAGAAGAATTGAAGGAAGACAACCAATCGTTCAAGGAAGAATTCAAGGCGACTAAAGAAGAATTGATTAATAAAGTTGAAAACACCAATCGGAAAATCGATGAAACCAGGAAGAAGATAGAGAAGAACAACCAATCTTTGAAGGAAGAAATGAGGGAGAATAGCAAGAAGTTGGAAGACAAATTGGAAGAGAATAACAAGAAAATGGAATAGAAGATGGGGGAGAAATTGGAAGAATTAAGAGAGGACAATCAAATTTTAAGAGAAGAATTAAGGGAGGTCAATCAGGAGAATTTGGACAAACTGGACGAAAGAATGGAATTGTTGCGAGAAGAACTGAATAAGGAAATCAATGTTAACAAGAAAGCGATGAATAAGAAAATGGAAGAAGAAAACATAATGGTAAACCGACAAATTTGAGAGATTGACGGGAAGTGCAACCAGACCGCAAAGGAGGTGCAAGAGTTTAAAGAAGTGGTGAACATCAAGTTCACAAATATCGAAGAACATAGCCGCAGGAAAGTAGAAGAACAGAGGAAGGAAACTCAAGAAGAATTCGGCAGAGTACCCAACCAAGTCACGGAACGGTGTAATGATATGCAAGAGACCATGACCAATATCACCGGTCAGGTGCGACAAAGCCGAGAAGAGATGGAAGCGGTAAGAAACAGACCGACTCATTTCACCGGATTGCCCGTCAACGAAAGCCGAGAGTGGCTCAACTTCCGACAGTATAAGCGTAAGCCGATGGAGTTCCTGGCTAGAACAGAGGAATACTTCGCTAAGCATAAAATCACGCAATGGAGCCATAGCAGGGAAATCTTAGATGAGTCCTTCCGAGAAATAACGGATAATTGGTGGATGGCCAACCGGAGTGAAATTCCCGACTACCAGCAGTTCCGGAAAATGTTTAAGGCAAAGTACTGGTCTGAGACTACCCAGAACTTGATCCGTGACAATATATGTAACGACGATACAGGGCACAACTAGGCAACAGCATGACAGCATATTTCTTGGGGAAGGTGTGCATGGCAAAACACCTCGTGCCGGCAATACCAGAAGAGTGTCTAGTGAATAAAATATCATATCTCTAAGATGAAGACATTATCAGGGCCCGGAGAGGTAGCCAGATCAAGACGATCCAGGCGATGACCGAGTTGTTAGAGGGATATGAAAACGAGGAGTATTATCGGCAGAGCAGGAAGAGAAATGAGAGACCAGAGGCAAGGCCGAATACATACCCCAATAACGGCAATAACCATCCCAGTAACCGGAACCAGCCCAGTAATTACGTCGGCCCTAACAACCCGCCGCGTAATAACAATTTTAACGGCAATTTTAACGGTGTTAGGAATAACAACCCCTATCCGAATAATAGGAATAATTATTATCAGCCTAATAATAGTATCCCATACAGTCAGAGAAATCCATACCCCAGCAATAACGGTGACAGACCATACCCACCCAACCGAAATTACTATAATAATAATTATAGTAATAATAATAGTAATAATAATAATAAACGAGTGTCGCGCCCTAGGGTTAATTTTATAAGAGCGGAAGATCGCGGACCCAGGAGATATTATCAACCACGGAGGAACAGCTTCCATGGCGCCGACCGAAGATGGAGGAGTGCGGAACGGGACGGTCCAAGACACGAACAGGGAAGACGAAGTACAAGCCTGGAGGATCTTGGCCGACAACAGAACAGGGCGCTAAACCTCGCACAGGGTACAGAGCGTCAGGAAACGGATCAGAGTTTCCCGAACGATGCCTCGGTCAATACTAACACGAACGATGACCAAAATGCTTTAAACGGGAGGAGGCAGTAATCAACAACAATGACCCGTTACTGCTTATACTTCCTGGGTTAGAAAAGGATGAATTGCAACAAGCAAACAATCAAAAAACATCACTATAATAAGTAACCACTATCTAAAAGACATACGAACTGAACTTTTGGAAGAGAACGAGAAGAGTCTCAGCAACAATAATAATGAAATACTCTATATAACAGCGGAGGTGGAAGGAGTTCCCGCTAAAATAATGATAGACACAGGTGCCAATATTTCAATAATAAACGCAAATGAATTGGAGAGAATACAAAGTGCATGTGGAAAAACTTTGCCAATGTTACCAGTCAACAACATTGTGTTAATAGGTGCAACTGGCCGCCAGAATAAAACCATCAGGAAACAAGTTTCTTTAAGTGTCGTTAGCCGTGATATAGCTTTAGACATGGAATTTTTAATCACCACCGGATTACCATTTGACATATTAGTCGGTTGCGATATTCTTAGAAGATATTCTGCAGTAATCGATCTTAATTTAGATAAAGTATCACTTTTCCCAGACGGAGTAACATGGACAGCAGATCTGGTAGGAGGCACAACTATACTTCCCAGCCCTATACATCAACAACTTCGTAAAATTAATATTATTAGAAACAGCCCTCTTTCTAAACCCATTATATACAACCATGGAGGAGAGGATTTATGGTCAGTTAAAATCCAAGAAATACGGGATTTCCAGAGCGGAAGCGATAACAAGAAATTACCTATACATGTAGCTGATCGTCTAATCACAATATATGAGAAGTACAAGGCAGTGTTTTCAGATGAACCAGGGAAGGTAAAAAACTACCAGTGCCAACTTCGATTCAAAGAAAACGTAGAGTTTAACCGGAGGTCATATCCAATCGCGCAGTCGCTCAAAGAAGCCGTGAGAACAGAGATAAATAAGATGATAGAAAATGACATAATTGAGATTAGTCAATCACCTTACACTAGTCCAATTATTGCTGTTCCAAAGAAAGACGGACAAGTCCGGCTCTGTTTAGATGCGCGCGAGTTGAACAAGACGATTGTGAATGACAGAACCTCTCCCGGTGAAATAGAGGAGATCTTAAAACGTTTTCATGGCACTAAGTTTATTAGCACCTGGGATACTGTCTGTGGTTATTGGCAAGTAGAGCTGCATCCACAAAGCCGCCAGTACGTGGCGTTCATTTTCGAAGGGCGCAATTACCAGTTCAAGAGACTGCCCTTCGGACTTGTCAATTATGTCGCCATCTTTGTGGCACGCATGGACCAGATTCTTGGACAAGAAGCGCTCCAATTTACCACCGTCTATGTTGACGACTTACTCATCACATCCGAAACCTGGGAGGAGCACTGCTACAGAGTAGATTATGTACTAAGCAAGTTAGCGCAGAACAACATAACTCTGAAGTTGGAGAAATCCAAGTTCATAGCGCGCGAGGTACAATTCTTGGGTTTCAACCTAGACGACAGAGGTATTACCCCGTCAGCAGAGAAAGTGGAGGCAATTCAGAGGTTCCCGCAACCAAGAAACAGGAAACAATTACAATCTTTCCTCGGACTCTGTAACTATTACAGGAAGTTTCAGAGCCGATATTCCGAGTTGACCGCCAAGTTTCAACCACAGTTATCTGCTAAGAACAAATGGACTTGGGGTGAAGATCAAGATCTTACTTTCCGCTTGATAAAAGAGACGTTTCTGGAGAGTGTTATACTTCGTCACCCAGATTTCAAGAAACCCTTCTTTTTAAACTGTGACGCTAGCGACCTGAGCTTAGGAACAACGTTATACCAGGAAGATGAGGAGGGACAACATCTGGTAATAAGCTTCGCTAGTCGCACGCTGAATCAGTGCGAAAAGAACTACAGTGTGACAGAAAAGGAATTGCTGAGCGTGGTGTTCGCATGCAGCAAGTTCCGGACGTACATTCTCGGATATCAAGTCACGGTACGAACTGATCATAAATCCATCTCGTTCCTTCGTAGGTGCAAGTTGAGTCACGGCCTTTTGGCTAGGTGGGTACTCGCCCTACAAGAATATGATCTGAAATGGGAATACATTCCAGGAAAAAAGAACGTGGTAGCGGATGTGTTGTCACGTATAAATCTGGAAGATCAGACTTTCGAGGGAGAGAAGGAGAGCTTGGTCAAAATTTATAACATATTCAAGACCAGAGCCGATCTACAAGCTCTATTAATAAATATTCGAATCCATCAGCAGTCTGATCCTAAGCTGAAAACCATCATGAGTCGCTTGGAAGCCAATGATGATACCATTTCCATATATTACCATCTTAACAAAGGGATCTTAATCATAAAAACGGCCTTGGACGATGAGACATGGAAGGTGATAATCCCACACCAAATCGAAAAGGAGGGCATCATCGATTACCATGTCAGGTATGGTCACATGGGAGCATTAAAAGTGATACAGGCTCTAGAGGAAAACTGTAAGATCAAGAATATCAACCGCAAGGTGAGAACGTACATTAAGTCCTGTAAGATCTGCCAATGCGCCAAAATAAACAATGAAAAGACAGAGGGTATCATGATACCGATAACTTCAAACGCAAAACTGGAAAAAGTGTTTTTGGATATCTGCGGGCCATTTCCCCGTAGCGGTGATCGACACAGGTATAAATACCTGGTAATCATAATGGACCACTACACCAAATATGTAAAGCTATATCCGGTTAATCGGGCAACAACAGCAAAAGTTCTGGCGGTGATCATCGATTTGTATGTGCCAGAGATCGGTAGACCATCTTCCATTATTACCGACCACGGTACACAATTTAAGGGGAGGAGGTGGCGAGACACCTTATTAGCACTTGGGATGAAAACTTATAAGACGTCAGTCTACCACCCAAGTAGCAATCCGGCTGAGAGAGTACTGAGAGAAGTGGGTAGGATCTTGCGCACATACTGTCACAACCAACAGAAAAAGTGGCAAGAGTACCTAGCAGCGACAGAGACATTCCTAAATTTCGCCCACCATCCAGCT
Source organism: Magicicada septendecula (assembly GCA_034769895.1). NCBI lineage: Eukaryota > Metazoa > Arthropoda > Insecta > Hemiptera > Cicadidae > Magicicada > Magicicada septendecula. The sequence continues at coordinate 267,064,260 of CM068371.1, forward strand.
ATAGGAATTCCACCATACTCAGCCATGTATGAGAGGCCGACTCCCCGAGAAATTGAACAAATCATTGAATTTCCAACAAACAATAATCGGAAATTCAACCAGTTGGGGTTTTACAACAAGGTAGCAGAAGATCAAGAAAAACGGCAAGTCAAATACCAAATGGCGATAGGGCGTATTATAACATATAAAGAAGGTGAGAAAGTCCTCCTAAAAAATCGAGAGCTGCCCAGCACCTTAGAAGGCATAACCAAAAAATTATTATTACTTTATACCGGACGATATGTTGTGGTAAATGATAAGCATAACAATACCTATGAGTTGAGGGAAAAATCAAAGGTGTGTACAATCAAGCATCTATGAAAAAGTATTATGAAGAATGAGTTGGGAGTTTTGAATTTAGAGTTTATTAACATAAAAATCCTAAAATGATGTAAGAACAACTTACAACTAGATATTTCGGAGAAAACATTTTATGGCAATTTAATTAAAAAGAATTTTTGAATTTAAACTAAAAAAATTCTAAAAGAAGTAAGCATATCTTACTACCACTGATTTATGAGAAACAATTTTTTGGCTGAATAGAAAGAAAGAATTTTAAACTGAAAAAATTTAAAATTTATGTAAGAACATCTTACAACCTAATAATTTTGAACAAACTTTATGGAAGAAAAAGAAAGAATTTTGAATTTTAACATAAAAAAAATTCAAAAATTAGGTAAGAACAACTTACAACCTAATATTTTGGAGAAAAACTTTATGGAAGAAAATAGAAGAAAGGAATTTTGTGTTTAACCAACAAAATTTAAAAATATATGTAAGTACATCTTACTATCTATGATTTAGAAGAAACTTTATGGAAATGAAAAGAAAGAGTTTATTAACTAACAAAATTTAAAAACATATGTAAGCACAACTTACTACCAAATATTTAAGAAGAAACTTTATGGAAAAATAGAAGAAAGGAATGTTGAAGTTAATATACAAAAAATTTAAAAAAATGAAGTAAGACCAACTTACTATAACTAATTTTGTGAGAAAACTGTATGGTAAATAATTAAGAAGAATTTGAATTTAGAGAAATACCAAAACATTCAGAAATAATAGTAAGATCACATTACTATAAACAATTTTAAATGAAACAATTCTGGGAATAAATGAATTAAACAGAATTTGAATGTTGATAGAACGTCAGAACTTTGAAACAAGATAAGATCAACATATTACCATGATTTATGAGAAGTGTTTTGCCTTTAAATAAAAAGGAGAGTTTGAATTTTGAATAAAACTAACCCAGTTCCAAAAATAAATATGTTCCATTGATAATTGAATTTAGAAGAAAATAAAATGATTAATTCAGAAAAGAGAATTAACTTTAATCCAGAATAAATGCTAGATATTCACATTAGCATTTGAAGGAGTAGAGAAGAATAACAAAAAAGAGTGTAATATGCAAGAGAAGGAAAAAATTTGGAAGCAAAGAGACTAATTACTTATGAAACGATAATGAAAACAGTTAATTAAGAGCAAAGAAGAACAACTCATACCGAACATATGGAGAAGATGATTTTGAACAAATGATAATAATAAAACCTATATGAAAAGCAAAGAGAAGAAGTACCACATGAAATATAATATAAATGAATTAATGTTAATGGATGCGAAGGCGAATTAATAACTTTCTAAGAGAAAGGAATGAACCAAAATGTTTCAATAAAATGATCAAAATAACAACCTGTATATATCTAATAAAAAGATACAAATTTAAAAATTAAATATAGTATATTAAGACCATTCAAATAATGAATAAGAAAATGCTATATGTAAAGACCATGCTAACACTATGAGTAACCAGAAGAAAGTATAAAGAGAATTCAGATGTAGAAGAAAAAGAGTTACACTATGACCAGTAACAAGAATTATAAATAATAAAGGTTTTCAACCATAATTAAAACAAATATATCAGACAAGTTAAGAGTTTAGAAAAATATATATATAATGAGTATAATAATAATTATGAAGATTTATTAAGATAGAAAATGTGAGATAATCTGAGAAACTACGAAGTGAAGAATCCAAAGATATTTTTATTAGTCGAAAATGAGACTACTTTTTATTTATTTATTCGATGACTGACTGAAGATAATTCCAGCAGCATTATTTTTTTTTTGAGCATAGATGAATATGCCTCTGGACTCAATTTGTAGAAGTGGTGTATGGCCAGCAGAGATTGTGTAGCGTACAGTGCCCCTCTGATCTGCCCCAGCCCACGTGATAGGGAATTAATATCCCAAGGATGCAACACGAAGTTTATAAAGAAAGAAAATGTATTACAATAATAATAATATCTCAGAAGACACTAACTATCCGAAAAGGATCAGTAGTAAAATAAGTAACTATATATATAAAATTAATTAAACTCTAATATAAAAAGTCGATATAAAAATGGGGAAGAAAATGAAATATAAGAAATGATGAAATTATCATAAGAAATTATTTCATCCATAAACATGTCTGAAATAATTACTTCTGGAGGAGAGCAATCTGTAACGTGACAGATATATGCATAATAATGAATGGCATTTGATCATTAGAATAATAAAATTATAACATTTAAATCTGGAAGAAAGCATTAAGTTTAATATAAAAAATTAATTCATAGCAACTGTGGAAAGCAATCATTATTATTATTTAAAAAATACAAGTTCAAATAAAATGAGTTACTAGTGATGAGTCATCCAAAACCAGTCTAATAACCAAAGGTTTTCAAATTATAACCCAGGAAGGTAAAAAGTAAATAACAAAGCAACACAGAATATGACCAAACCCACAACGAGGAAATATAAATGGAAAATAAACCCTGAATAAGCCAAGATCAACCAATACAGGTGATGTATTTCTAAAATGACGAAGAAGATGAAGAAATCCCAAGAAACCCGATGGCATCAAGAAGAAGATGGAGAAGATACCAGTCCCAGAAGACAGAAGAAAAAGAAGACAGAAGAAAGAAGAAGAAGGCAGCATCCTGAGGAAGATGTCATGCTCTTATAAAAGACACCCAAATCCCCATATCCCCAAAATAAAAAATAAAATTCCAATAAAAGTATAACGAAATAGTAACAACATGTACATAAAATTAAGAGAGAGAAGTGTGTAAAGTAAGAGTTGCCAGTGAACCAAGATGAAACAATAATATAGTACCCAAGGAACAAATCTCCATTGTAAAACACTAACCAATTTATTATGTTAATAAGACTACACGACCATTTAGAAATAACATAAAATAAAAGTGTAAAGTGAACCAGTGCTAGTTTTAGGTATTATAGAAAATAAACCTTGTGTTTCATTCTTGGCAATCACAAACATTGAATACAATGAAATATGCAACTTTCAGTGACTTAAAATGTGTACTATGTGAATATTTAATTATACTAATGACAGGGTACAATTCCCCAAATACAATATTTAAAAGACAGTGTAGAAAACTGTATAATCTAACTTAGTATAGTAGTTAGCAAATAAGAATATAGATATAAGGTTTTTGTAAATATAGGATAACGATGTTAAAAATGTATTAGATATAAGGTCATTTATTTAAATTTACAACTAACATCAGAACAGTAAACATAACTATTACTTGTGTTAATAGTAAGAAGTAATTAAGATGTTAGTTGGTAAAAAACCTTTTTTGTGAACCATATTTCAATGTTAGAAATAAGTATTTGATGGTAAAACACGTCTGAAGTTTGAAGACAACCATTTATTTGAAAATATTCCTTATTTGTTTAACTATTCATGGTATTGTAACCAATACTAATTATTGTTCTGTTATTTGAAAAAATGTTTAGTTTATAATACCATATTTAAAAGTCAGAGAGGGTATCACACATCATTTATTGTTTGTAAAAATATTTTGTAAGGAAAAATTGTTAAAAAACCTAGGCCAAAGAATGAAAACCAAACTTCATCAAAACAGAGAAATTACTCATTTAAATGCAATTAAACAAAAGGGATTTAGACAAAATAAACCTGAGATGAAGCCATATAATTGCACATACCATTTAGAAAGATTTTATAAAATTATGTTCAGAATTATAAATAAAAATGAAAATGACTAAACTCAGAAATTTGGAGAGGGGAGTCATATATTCCAAAATAATATTTTAGAATTTTACCAATTCAATTAATTACAAGAAAATAAGGGAATATAAACCTTTTAATACAATATAAGATTATTAATAATAAATATAACTGAAAAAATGGCTGAATTTGCATAATGACAGGAAGTTAGTTTATAATTTTTCACTGAATACAAAATGAAAGTAAAATTATTAATTTTGGACAGAAAACATTATAAAACGGCATTATTCAATCTTAAAATACGCCGAATGGACTGAAGGATTAATTTAAATGACATCTAGCAAATAAAATTGATAAATAACCAAAGTTTAGGCAGTTATATAGTGTATTTTGGAATATGCACAGGATGCAAAATTATATTTGAACAATGTTGAGAATAATATTATATTGGCTAAGAGTTTAGTCGAAACTGGAGGAAATAAGATAGTTGATTATTGGTAATTGTACGGTGAACTTGACAAGCGGTTTATAACCGAGCTAACCTAACTAGAAACGGTAATGGCGAGAAAGTGAACGGTACGTTTTTGTGAAATCGCGAGTGGCGTATAAAATCATTCTGGAACGTCCACATAGTAACAAAATCAATATATAAAGACTAAATAACACTGGACAGCACATAACTACACCGAAAAACACTATAAAACACAAGAAAACAGTATACCACATAACCATATATTAGTGTCGGAATCATAAATAGTGAACGTACTTATAACTACACAGATATACAAAAGACAACACGGAAACTTCACGTAAGACACTACACAACATCAGAAAGGAGATTTGCAGACACCAGGACGTAAATACTACCAGAAAATATCTTATTTGGAACATCGCAGATACAGAGGACATTTTGACCGACTTGACGGCAGCCATTTGCAGATTGTCGTTAGCAACGCCTCCTTGTTTCCTGTCAGCTGTGTTGGTGACAACAAATTATATTATTTCATTTTATTATTCAATGTGTGTATCTAGTATTAGTAATTAACTTGTTGTAACGTTATACTTTTTAAATATTGGCCCGATTTCTCTGACTTTGATAATAATTAGCTGTTTAAAGAACCTTGTTGAATTTTATATACCAAACCTTGTAATTGTTTCGATACCCTGAGAGTCGATATTATAATCGAAAAGAGTCTATATTTCAATTATTTAATAAAACATTAATACTTTTCACCACAAAATAGTTCTTTCTTTCATTTATATTGCAAATTACCATTAATATAATTTTAAATAATAAACTACTAGGATTTTACCACATACAAGGGAAGATAACCTACAAAACGAAAAAGTAAACAAGTATCGATTGTCCTGGAGAAAATCTTATGAGTGGTTGTAGTTTATTTGGAAAATACAAGAACATCAATAAAATTTCTTAGAGGCGTGATATACATTTTAAAACTTCACAGCACACTATTAATTAATTGATTTTATTTAATTAATTAATAAAAAGAAAATTTTTTTTAACACAATTTTTTTTTATTTCTCTTCAACAAGCAACAATTTTTGTTTTAAAACTTTTGGTGAAACTACACATATATTTCTTCAACAGCATAACGCTATTTGACAGGTCTTGCTACATTTGGGACTCGATCAACTGGGAAACTTAAGGAAGCGTTTCAGACCAGTAAGACGTCGAGAGCCACACCAAATAAACACCATTCATCATCTGAGAGTAACAGAGTTTAGTTTCAAATTGGCGCACAACTGAGGGGCTTTAATTAGCGATTGATAGGCCACCACAATCTGCCCAATCACTGATTGGAGTTCGGCAACAGCAACGAAGCCAGAGAAATTAACGGAAAAATGCAACGACGGGCAACTTCCAAGAAACGGGCGGCGGAGGCCGAAAAAGAAATAGAGATCGACATTGACAATAAGGAATCGACGCCAGTAGAGGTGGAAGAGTTATTACCGCCGGTGTTGTCCAAACAAACTGAACAACCAGAGGAACAACCGGAGATACCCACACAGACAGGGGAAGTCAATGTCCAGGAGGAACTATTGGAAAATCCAAAACGGACGGAGGATGAGAGCTTACATGAAATGCTCAGGAGGATGATGAAAGAAATGGAATCCGACAAGGAAGATTTGAAGAAGCAAATGGACGAAAACAGTAAGAAAATAGGAAGTGATAACCACTCTTTGGGGGAACGGATAGGGGGAAACATCGAAGAAAACATCAGGAAGATGGAAGAGAGGATGGGAGAAAAGTTAGAAGAATTGAAGAAGGATAAACAATCCACAAAAGAAGAGTTGACTGGGATGGATAAGAATATGGAAGATTTGAAGGAAGACAACAAGAAGATGGAAGAAGAGATGGGGAAGAAGTTAGAAGAATTGAAGGAAGACAACCAATCGTTCAAGGAAGAATTCAAGGCGACTAAAGAAGAATTGATTAATAAAGTTGAAAACACCAATCGGAAAATCGATGAAACCAGGAAGAAGATAGAGAAGAACAACCAATCTTTGAAGGAAGAAATGAGGGAGAATAGCAAGAAGTTGGAAGACAAATTGGAAGAGAATAACAAGAAAATGGAATAGAAGATGGGGGAGAAATTGGAAGAATTAAGAGAGGACAATCAAATTTTAAGAGAAGAATTAAGGGAGGTCAATCAGGAGAATTTGGACAAACTGGACGAAAGAATGGAATTGTTGCGAGAAGAACTGAATAAGGAAATCAATGTTAACAAGAAAGCGATGAATAAGAAAATGGAAGAAGAAAACATAATGGTAAACCGACAAATTTGAGAGATTGACGGGAAGTGCAACCAGACCGCAAAGGAGGTGCAAGAGTTTAAAGAAGTGGTGAACATCAAGTTCACAAATATCGAAGAACATAGCCGCAGGAAAGTAGAAGAACAGAGGAAGGAAACTCAAGAAGAATTCGGCAGAGTACGCAACCAAGTCACGGAACGGTGTAATGATATGCAAGAGACCATGACCAATATCACCGGTCAGGTGCGACAAAGCCGAGAAGAGATGGAAGCGGTAAGAAACAGACCGACTCATTTCACCGGATTGCCCGTCAACGAAAGCCGAGAGTGGCTCAACTTCCGACAGTATAAGCGTAAGCCGATGGAGTTCCTGGCTAGAACAGAGGAATACTTCGCTAAGCATAAAATCACGCAATGGAGCCATAGCAGGGAAATCTTAGATGAGTCCTTCCGAGAAATAACGGATAATTGGTGGATGGCCAACCGGAGTGAAATTCCCGACTACCAGCAGTTCCGGAAAATGTTTAAGGCAAAGTACTGGTCTGAGACTACCCAGAACTTGATCCGTGACAATATATGTAACGACGATACAGGGCACAACTAGGCAACAGCATGACAGCATATTTCTTGGGGAAGGTGTGCATGGCAAAACACCTCGTGCCGGCAATACCAGAAGAGTGTCTAGTGAATAAAATATCATATCTCTAAGATGAAGACATTATCAGGGCCCGGAGAGGTAGCCAGATCAAGACGATCCAGGCGATGACCGAGTTGTTAGAGGGATATGAAAACGAGGAGTATTATCGGCAGAGCAGGAAGAGAAATGAGAGACCAGAGGCAAGGCCGAATACATACCCCAATAACGGCAATAACCATCCCAGTAACCGGAACCAGCCCAGTAATTACGTCGGCCCTAACAACCCGCCGCGTAATAACAATTTTAACGGCAATTTTAACGGTGTTAGGAATAACAACCCCTATCCGAATAATAGGAATAATTATTATCAGCCTAATAATAGTATCCCATACAGTCAGAGAAATCCATACCCCAGCAATAACGGTGACAGACCATACCCACCCAACCGAAATTACTATAATAATAATTATAGTAATAATAATAGTAATAATAATAATAAACGAGTGTCGCGCCCTAGGGTTAATTTTATAAGAGCGGAAGATCGCGGACCCAGGAGATATTATCAACCACGGAGGAACAGCTTCCATGGCGCCGACCGAAGATGGAGGAGTGCGGAACGGGACGGTCCAAGACACGAACAGGGAAGACGAAGTACAAGCCTGGAGGATCTTGGCCGACAACAGAACAGGGCGCTAAACCTCGCACAGGGTACAGAGCGTCAGGAAACGGATCAGAGTTTCCCGAACGATGCCTCGGTCAATACTAACACGAACGATGACCAAAATGCTTTAAACGGGAGGAGGCAGTAATCAACAACAATGACCCGTTACTGCTTATACTTCCTGGGTTAGAAAAGGATGAATTGCAACAAGCAAACAATCAAAAAACATCACTATAATAAGTAACCACTATCTAAAAGACATACGAACTGAACTTTTGGAAGAGAACGAGAAGAGTCTCAGCAACAATAATAATGAAATACTCTATATAACAGCGGAGGTGGAAGGAGTTCCCGCTAAAATAATGATAGACACAGGTGCCAATATTTCAATAATAAACGCAAATGAATTGGAGAGAATACAAAGTGCATGTGGAAAAACTTTGCCAATGTTACCAGTCAACAACATTGTGTTAATAGGTGCAACTGGCCGCCAGAATAAAACCATCAGGAAACAAGTTTCTTTAAGTGTCGTTAGCCGTGATATAGCTTTAGACATGGAATTTTTAATCACCACCGGATTACCATTTGACATATTAGTCGGTTGCGATATTCTTAGAAGATATTCTGCAGTAATCGATCTTAATTTAGATAAAGTATCACTTTTCCCAGACGGAGTAACATGGACCGCAGATCTGGTAGGAGGCACAACTATACTTCCCAGCCCTATACATCAACAACTTCGTAAAATTAATATTATTAGAAACAGCCCTCTTTCTAAACCCATTATATACAACCATGGAGGAGAGGATTTATGGTCAGTTAAAATCCAAGAAATACGGGATTTCCAGAGCGGAAGCGATAACAAGAAATTACCTATACATGTAGCTGATCGTCTAATCACAATATATGAGAAGTACAAGGCAGTGTTTTCAGATGAACCAGGGAAGGTAAAAAACTACCAGTGCCAACTTCGATTCAAAGAAAACGTAGAGTTTAACCGGAGGTCATATCCAATCGCGCAGTCGCTCAAAGAAGCCGTGAGAACAGAGATAAATAAGATGATAGAAAATGACATAATTGAGATTAGTCAATCACCTTACACTAGTCCAATTATTGCTGTTCCAAAGAAAGACGGACAAGTCCGGCTCTGTTTAGATGCGCGCGAGTTGAACAAGACGATTGTGAATGACAGAACCTCTCCCGGTGAAATAGAGGAGATCTTAAAACGTTTTCATGGCACTAAGTTTATTAGCACCTGGGATACTGTCTGTGGTTATTGGCAAGTAGAGCTGCATCCACAAAGCCGCCAGTACGTGGCGTTCATTTTCGAAGGGCGCAATTACCAGTTCAAGAGACTGCCCTTCGGACTTGTCAATTATGTCGCCATCTTTGTGGCACGCATGGACCAGATTCTTGGACAAGAAGCGCTCCAATTTACCACCGTCTATGTTGACGACTTACTCATCACATCCGAAACCTGGGAGGAGCACTGCTACAGAGTAGATTATGTACTAAGCAAGTTAGCGCAGAACAACATAACTCTGAAGTTGGAGAAATCCAAGTTCATAGCGCGCGAGGTACAATTCTTGGGTTTCAACCTAGACGACAGAGGTATTACCCCGTCAGCAGAGAAAGTGGAGGCAATTCAGAGGTTCCCGCAACCAAGAAACAGGAAACAATTACAATCTTTCCTCGGACTCTGTAACTATTACAGGAAGTTTCAGAGCCGATATTCCGAGTTGACCGCCAAGTTTCAACCACAGTTATCTGCTAAGAACAAATGGACTTGGGGTGAAGATCAAGATCTTACTTTCCGCTTGATAAAAGAGACGTTTCTGGAGAGTGTTATACTTCGTCACCCAGATTTCAAGAAACCCTTCTTTTTAAACTGTGACGCTAGCGACCTGAGCTTAGGAACAACGTTATACCAGGAAGATGAGGAGGGACAACATCTGGTAATAAGCTTCGCTAGTCGCACGCTGAATCAGTGCGAAAAGAACTACAGTGTGACAGAAAAGGAATTGCTGAGCGTGGTGTTCGCATGCAGCAAGTTCCGGACGTACATTCTCGGATATCAAGTCACGGTACGAACTGATCATAAATCCATCTCGTTCCTTCGTAGGTGCAAGTTGAGTCACGGCCTTTTGGCTAGGTGGGTACTCGCCCTACAAGAATATGATCTGAAATGGGAATACATTCCAGGAAAAAAGAACGTGGTAGCGGATGTGTTGTCACGTATAAATCTGGAAGATCAGACTTTCGAGGGAGAGAAGGAGAGCTTGGTCAAAATTTATAACATATTCAAGACCAGAGCCGATCTACAAGCTCTATTAATAAATATTCGAATCCATCAGCAGTCTGATCCTAAGCTGAAAACCATCATGAGTCGCTTGGAAGCCAATGATGATACCATTTCCATATATTACCATCTTAACAAAGGGATCTTATTCATAAAAACGGCCTTGGACGATGAGACATGGAAGGTGATAATCCCACACCAAATCGAAAAGGAGGGCATCATCGATTACCATGTCAGGTATGGTCACATGGGAGCATTAAAAGTGATACAGGCTCTAGAGGAAAACTGTAAGATCAAGAATATCAACCGCAAGGTGAGAACGTACATTAAGTCCTGTAAGATCTGCCAATGCGCCAAAATAAACAATGAAAAGACAGAGGGTATCATGATACCGATAACTTCAAACGCAAAACTGGAAAAAGTGTTTTTGGATATCTGCGGGCCATTTCCCCGTAGCGGTGATCGACACAGGTATAAATACCTGGTAATCATAATGGACCACTACACCAAATATGTAAAGCTATATCCGGTTAATCGGGCAACAACAGCAAAAGTTCTGGCGGTGATCATCGATTTGTATGTGCCAGAGATCGGTAGACCATCTTCCATTATTACCGACCACGGTACACAATTTAAGGGGAGGAGGTGGCGAGACACCTTATTAGCACTTGGGATGAAAACTTATAAGACGTCAGTCTACCACCCAAGTAGCAATCCGGCTGAGAGAGTACTGAGAGAAGTGGGTAGGATCTTGCGCACATACTGTCACAACCAACAGAAAAAGTGGCAAGAGTACCTAGCAGCGACAGAGACATTCCTAAATTTCGCCCACCATCCAGCTATAGGAATTCCACCATACTCAGCCATGTATGAGAGGCCGACTCCCCGAGAAATTGAACAAATCATTGAATTTCCAACAAACAATAATCGGAAATTCAACCAGTTGGGGTTTTACAACAAGGTAGCAGAAGATCAAGAAAAACGGCAAGTCAAATACCAAATGGCGATAGGGCGTATTATAACATATAAAGAAGGTGAGAAAGTCCTCCTAAAAAATCGAGAGCTGCCCAGCACCTTAGAAGGCATAACCAAAAAATTATTATTACTTTATACCGGACCATATGTTGTGGTAAATGATAAGCATAACAATACCTATGAGTTGAGGGAAAAATCAAAGGTGTGTACAATCAAGCATCTATGAAAAAGTATTATGAAGAATGAGTTGGGAGTTTTGAATTTAGAGTTTATTAACATAAAAATCCTAAAATGATGTAAGAACAACTTACAACTAGATATTTCGGAGAAAACATTTTATGGCAATTTAATTAAAAAGAATTTTTGAATTTAAACTAAAAAAATTCTAAAAGAAGTAAGCATATCTTACTACCACTGATTTATGAGAAACAATTTTTTGGCTGAATAGAAAGAAAGAATTTTAAACTGAAAAAATTTAAAATTTATGTAAGAACATCTTACAACCTAATAATTTTGAACAAACTTTATGGAAGAAAAAGAAAGAATTTTGAATTTTAACATAAAAAAAATTCAAAAATTAGGTAAGAACAACTTATAACCTAATATTTTGGAGAAAAACTTTATGGAAGAAAATAGAAGAAAGGAATTTTGTGTTTAACCAACAAAATTTAAAAATATATGTAAGTACATCTTACTATCTATGATTTAGAAGAAACTTTATGGAAATGAAAAGAAAGAGTTTATTAACTAACAAAATTTAAAAACATATGTAAGCACAACTTACTACCAAATATTTAAGAAGAAACTTTATGGAAAAATAGAAGAAAGGAATGTTGAAGTTAATATACAAAAAATTTAAAAAAATGAAGTAAGACCAACTTACTATAACTAATTTTGTGAGAAAACTGTATGGTAAATAATTAAGAAGAATTTGAATTTAGAGAAATACCAAAACATTCAGAAATAATAGTAAGATCACATTACTATAAACAATTTTAAATGAAACAATTCTGGGAATAAATGAATTAAACAGAATTTGAATGTTGATAGAACGTCAGAACTTTGAAACAAGATAAGATCAACATATTACCATGATTTATGAGAAGTGTTTTGCCTTTAAATAAAAAGGAGAGTTTGAATTTTGAATAAAACTAACCCAGTTCCAAAAATAAATATGTTCCATTGATAATTGAATTTAGAAGAAAATAAAATGATTAATTCAGAAAAGAGAATTAACTTTAATCCAGAATAAATGCTAGATATTCACATTAGCATTTGAAGGAGTAGAGAAGAATAACAAAAAAGAGTGTAATATGCAAGAGAAGGAAAAAATTTGGAAGCAAAGAGACTAATTACTTATGAAACGATAATGAAAACAGTTAATTAAGAGCAAAGAAGAACAACTCATACCGAACATATGGAGAAGATGATTTTGAACAAATGATAATAATAAAACCTATATGAAAAGCAAAGAGAAGAAGTACCACATGAAATATAATATAAATGAATTAATGTTAATGGATGCGAAGGCGAATTAATAACTTTCTAAGAGAAAGGAATGAACCAAAATGTTTCAATAAAATGATCAAAATAACAACCTGTATATATCTAATAAAAAGATACAAATTTAAAAATTAAATATAGTATATTAAGACCATTCAAATAATGAATAAGAAAATGCTATATGTAAAGACCATGCTAACACTATGAGTAACCAGAAGAAAGTATAAAGAGAATTCAGATGTAGAAGAAAAAGAGTTACACTATGACCAGTAACAAGAATTATAAATAATAAAGGTTTTCAACCATAATTAAAACAAATATATCAGACAAGTTAAGAGTTTAGAAAAATATATATATAATGAGTATAATAATAATTATGAAGATTTATTAAGATAGAAAATGTGAGATAATCTGAGAAACTACGAAGTGAAGAATCCAAAGATATTTTTATTAGTCGAAAATGAGACTACTTTTTATTTATTTATTCGATGACTGACTGAAGATAATTCCAGCAGCATTATTTTTTTTTTGAGCATAGATGAATATGCCTCTGGACTCAATTTGTAGAAGTGGTGTATGGCCAGCAGAGATTGTGTAGCGTACAGTGCCCCTCTGATCTGCCCCAGCCCACGTGATAGGGAATTAATATCCCAAGGATGCAACACGAAGTTTATAAAGAAAGAAAATGTATTACAATAATAATAATATCTCAGAAGACACTAACTATCCGAAAAGGATCAGTAGTAAAATAAGTAACTATATATATAAAATTAATTAAACTCTAATATAAAAAGTCGATATAAAAATGGGGAAGAAAATGAAATATAAGAAATGATGAAATTATCATAAGAAATTATTTCATCCATAAACATGTCTGAAATAATTACTTCTGGAGGAGAGCAATCTGTAACGTGACAGATATATGCATAATAATGAATGGCATTTGATCATTAGAATAATAAAATTATAACATTTAAATCTGGAAGAAAGCATTAAGTTTAATATAAAAAATTAATTCATAGCAACTGTGGAAAGCAATCATTATTATTATTTAAAAAATACAAGTTCAAATAAAATGAGTTACTAGTGATGAGTCATCCAAAACCAGTCTAATAACCAAAGGTTTTCAAATTATAACCCAGGAAGGTAAAAAGTAAATAACAAAGCAACACAGAATATGACCAAACCCACAACGAGGAAATATAAATGGAAAATAAACCCTGAATAAGCCAAGATCAACCAATACAGGTGATGTATTTCTAAAATGACGAAGAAGATGAAGAAATCCCAAGAAACCCGATGGCATCAAGAAGAAGATGGAGAAGATACCAGTCCCAGAAGACAGAAGAAAAAGAAGACAGAAGAAAGAAGAAGAAGGCAGCATCCTGAGGAAGATGTCATGCTCTTATAAAAGACACCCAAATCCCCATATCCCCAAAATAAAAAATAAAATTCCAATAAAAGTATAACGAAATAGTAACAACATGTACATAAAATTAAGAGAGAGAAGTGTGTAAAGTAAGAGTTGCCAGTGAACCAAGATGAAACAATAATATAGTACCCAAGGAACAAATCTCCATTGTAAAACACTAACCAATTTATTATGTTAATAAGACTACACGACCATTTAGAAATAACATAAAATAAAAGTGTAAAGTGAACCAGTGCTAGTTTTAGGTATTATAGAAAATAAACCTTGTGTTTCATTCTTGGCAATCACAAACATTGAATACAATGAAATATGCAACTTTCAGTGACTTAAAATGTGTACTATGTGAATATTTAATTATACTAATGACAGGGTACAATTCCCCAAATACAATATTTAAAAGACAGTGTAGAAAACTGTATAATCTAACTTAGTATAGTAGTTAGCAAATAAGAATATAGATATAAGGTTTTTGTAAATATAGGATAACGATGTTAAAAATGTATTAGATATAAGGTCATTTATTTAAATTTACAACTAACATCAGAACAGTAAACATAACTATTACTTGTGTTAATAGTAAGAAGTAATTAAGATGTTAGTTGGTAAAAAACCTTTTTTGTGAACCATATTTCAATGTTAGAAATAAGTATTTGATGGTAAAACAGGTCTGAAGTTTGAAGACAACCATTTATTTGAAAATATTCCTTATTTGTTTAACTATTCATGGTATTGTAACCAATACTAATTATTGTTCTGTTATTTGAAAAAATGTTTAGTTTATAATACCATATTTAAAAGTCAGAGAGGGTATCACACATCATTTATTGTTTGTAAAAATATTTTGTAAGGAAAAATTGTTAAAAAACCTAGGCCAAAGAATGAAAACCAAACTTCATCAAAACAGAGAAATTACTCATTTAAATGCAATTAAACAAAAGGGATTTAGACAAAATAAACCTGAGATGAAGCCATATAATTGCACATACCATTTAGAAAGATTTTATAAAATTATGTTCAGAATTATAAATAAAAATGAAAATGACTAAACTCAGAAATTTGGAGAGGGGAGTCATATATTCCAAAATAATATTTTAGAATTTTACCAATTCAATTAATTACAAGAAAATAAGGGAATATAAACCTTTTAATACAATATAAGATTATTAATAATAAATATAACTGAAAAAATGGCTGAATTTGCATAATGACAGGAAGTTAGTTTATAATTTTTCACTGAATACAAAATGAAAGTAAAATTATTAATTTTGGACAGAAAACATTATAAAACGGCATTATTCAATCTTAAAATACGCCGAATGGACTGAAGGATTAATTTAAATGACATCTAGCAAATAAAATTGATAAATAACCAAAGTTTAGGCAGTTATATAGTGTATTTTGGAATATGCACAGGATGCAAAATTATATTTGAACAATGTTGAGAATAATATTATATTGGCTAAGAGTTTAGTCGAAACTGGAGGAAATAAGATAGTTGATTATTGGTAATTGTACGGTGAACTTGACAAGCGGTTTATAACCGAGCTAACCTAACTAGAAACGGTAATGGCGAGAAAGTGAACGGTACGTTTTTGTGAAATCGCGAGTGGCGTATAAAATCATTCTGGAACGTCCACATAGTAACAAAATCAATATATAAAGACTAAATAACACTGGACAGCACATAACTACACCGAAAAACACTATAAAACACAAGAAAACAGTATACCACATAACCATATATTAGTGTCGGAATCATAAATAGTGAACGAACTTATAACTACACAGATATACAAAAGACAACACGGAAACTTCACGTAAGACACTACACAACATCAGAAAGGAGATTTGCAGACACCAGGACGTAAATACTACCAGAAAATATCTTATTTGGAACATCGCAGATACAGAGGACATTTTGACCGACTTGACGGCAGCCATTTGCAGATTGTCGTTAGCAACGCCTCCTTGTTTCCCGTCAGCTGTGTTGGTGACAACAAATTATATTATTTCATTTTATTATTCAATGTGTGTATCTAGTATTAGTAATTAACTTGTTGTAACGTTATACTTTTTAAATATTGGCCCGATTTCTCTGACTTTGATAATAATTAGCTGTTTAAAGAACCTTGTTGAATTTTATATACCAAACCTTGTAATTGTTTCGATACCCTGAGAGTCGATATTATAATCGAAAAGAGTCTATATTTCAATTATTTAATAAAACATTAATACTTTTCACCACAAAATAGTTCTTTCTTTCATTTATATTACAAATTACCATTAATATAATTTTAAATAATAAACTACTAGGATTTTACCACATACAAGGGAAGATAACCTACAAAACGAAAAAGTAAACAAGTATCGATTGTCCTGGAGAAAATCTTTTCTTTTCTGAGTGGTTGTAGTTTATTTGGAAAATACAAGAACATCAATAAAATTTCTTAGAGGAGTGATATACATTTTAAAACTTCACAGCACACTATTAATTAATTGATTTTAATTAATTAATTTATAAAAAGAAAAAAAAATTTTTAATTATAATTTTTTTTGAACACAATTTTTTTTTATTTCTCTTCAACAAGCAACAATTTTTGTTTTAAAACTTTTGGTGAAACTACACATATATTTCTTCAACAGCATAACGCTATTTGACAGGTCTTGCTACATTTGGGACTCGATCAACTGGGAAACTTAAGGAAGCGTTTCAGACCAGTAAGACGTCGAGAGCCACACCAAATAAACACCATTCATCATCTGAGAGTAACAGAGTTTAGTTACAATATACGTCTGTGTTTTTATTGCTGAAAATGTTTTTAGTTGTTTTTATTAATTTTAGTGTTTGTTTAAGATAGTTTTCTGTTGGGTTTTTATTTAGTTGTATGCATTTATTATTGTTGATGAAGTCTTCGGTTTTTTTTATGTAGTCTGCTTTATCAATGATTACTGTTGCTTGACTTTTGTCTGCTTTAGTTTTTATTAATTTATTGTTCTTTACTTTATTTTTAATTTCTTTTATTGTTTTATTGTCTTTCTTTTGTTTATCTTTGTTTTCCATTTCGCTAGTGATTATTTTTTTAATTATATGTGTTGTTTCTGTTCTTTTTTCTTCTTGTAAATTGTCTTTTATTAGGTTAATGGCAAATTCTGTTGCTACTATTAAATTTTCTAGATTTCTGTTTGCATTTTGACATATTGTTTAAATATTGTGTTTATTGTGTTTGTGTTTTTGTGTGTAATATTGTGTTTGGATGGATTACAAACGAACTTAAAATATTAAATTATCCTATTTTTCGAGACCTGGAGTAGAAATATACCATGGGATAGGATTCCGACTAGCAGAGGGTAATGTAAATAAAGTTACCAAGAGTCAAACGAGAAAAATTTATTTCATTTTTGTATACAGAATTTGAAAAAATACAATTATAAGTAACTTGAAAATAACTAACAAAACATTAAAGTAAATCTGTTAAACTACTGAGAACAGAAGTGTCCGAACCCTAGTGACGGTAAAGATCATGTTTTTTGGAATATGAAATGTCTTGAATATGAAAAGAAATGAGTTACACGCTCGTGCTCACACATAACAACACCGCTTTCTCTTTCCATGCACCGCGCGCTCTCTCTTTCTCTCTCGTGCACGCGCGCGCGCTAACACACACGCACATAAACACAAGTAGAAGACATGTTTTTGGCACCATAAGGAGGATACTAAAAGGGAAAGCTACCAGAGGAACTACCAGATGAGATTTTTCATAGTGTTGACGATTGTACGGTCGGAATGCTGTACACCAAGGGTTAAAATTTGAGGCTGATATAAAATTTTGAGATGACATTTTTGAGGTTTGTTAAGAGATGTACAAGGGCAGATAGAGTTACAAATAGTGCTGAACGAGAAGGATGTGCAAGGATGAGATAGGGAAGCCTGAAATAGTGCACAAGGCCTAAGCCTGATAGGACCTGAAAATAAGAGGGAAGTGAGTCGAAATATGATGACTGCTGCTCAGGTGAGTGTTGTCACGTGATTTGATCCCAATTCGCGATGAACACGATTTAAAAATATAAACTGTTGAAGTTGTATCTTAGAATGTAGTATGTGGGTGGATGGATGGGTGGTTTGGCGGAGTTGTTTATTGTAATGCACGTTACAACATTACCTTTATGTGTTTTGGATGATTTCAGTTGTTGTCCGTGGGAAGATATATTTTACACCACAAAGTAGGTTACGTATAGTCACTGCCGTTTATAAATAATGTACTCTTATTAAAGCAAGTAAGGAAATGTAAACCTTAATATCCTCACCATCGTATTACTAAAACTTAGTAAACGCAGCCTGTCTTTTCTCTTTCTCTCTTCAGCGCCCTCTCTCTTCTCCCCCTTTTCTTTTACACACGCGCGCGCGAGCACACTCACACACACACACACACACACACACACACACACACACACAAACAATATTATATGTTATTTTCGTATGCTCACTACACAACAAATTCTGTTCTTGTTCACTCTACACGTGAAAATCTGAAACTTTAAAAGTGAGGTTTGGCAATTGTCTATATTAAATTGTTACATACATTAAAGGTTATAAATTTAAGACTTAAAGTATACTTTTCCCATTACTTTGTAACATCAACATTTTTCTACCTTTATTGCAACATATTTTATCTGGAGCCTCAAATAAATTTGAAACCTACAATTTTTTATATGATTTTCTTATTAAAATCCGACTAAAATTATCGGTAATGCTTAAGTTATCATTTATTAACAAGACTTCAATTATGATAAAATACAAGTTTTAAATGCCGTTTTGAACATCTCGTCAGCAAAACTATAGATAATTTATCTGGTATTAATAGAGGAGAAGGTCCAAAATTTGGCTAGGATCTAAATTCAGGCTAGCAGGTTTTCGGGTACTGTAAGGTGCTGCAGTCTAGCGGAAACAACGTGAAACGTTGCTCAATGTCAAGCGAATTGCCGTCTATTTGTTTCAAGTTGGTGAGTGAGTAGATGACGCTGTGGAGCAGCAATTCTCATTTTTAGTGTTTACAAATCTTTTTCAGGTATGTATTCATTATCATCTTATGAGGCACACACGCATAACTGAGTAAAACAGTTTTATTATTTAAAAAATTAACTGTTTAAAAAAATTATTTGTTAATTAAAATGTTTTAAACTACTAATTTTATATTAAGAAGTGATAACTGAAATTTATAGCTTCTCGTTATTTTAATGATATTATTCACATTATCATTTAAAATGCGAACTATTATTTAACCAATTATTTAAAAATGCGAACTTTAACTGTGCTATTTTTATCAATAATTCGTACCAGTAAAATGCTGAAAACATTATATAAAAGTGTACGTTATATACACTCAAAAATCATCTGTATTTAAAGAGGAAGCACATTTTATGGATTGTAATCCCTAGCAAACATTTCGTATCGACTAACGAATTACATATAATATTTCATTTCATATGCTAATAAAGCAATTTAATTTATATGATTGTGTTCTGAGCGCACATATATGTCGAGCTTAAATGCTTCCTGATAATAATGTTTAATTAACATAATTACAATTGGAAATAGGCAGCGTGTTATCAAGGCAACAGAACATGTTACGCTGCCCTGCGTGAGTGTCTGCTTTTTGCTATTTCAAGGGATATTTATGAAAGTATTATTTATTAATATTAAAAAATTATTAACTAATGGATAGCCGCAACTACTGTGATCTGATAGGAAAATGATTTTGATACATGGCTAAAAATTGTATACACGCAGGCACTTGAATTTTCCTGCACGCGATACCAGGTCACCTGAGAACCCAGAACAGTGTGCGTGCCTAATTGTGCTTGCACACGTCTGGCTTTGAAAAGTTGACAGTGGTTGGGAATTTCGTAATTACCATAGTACAATACAGCACAGTTGCAGTTGCTGGATATTTTGAAATATGATTCACAAATTTTTCTTCGTAATGGCTTACAAATTTACATAAAAAAGTATATTCACGCGCCTTACCCTATATTATTGTGCCGAGAATATTGTATCTTTAAAACGTTTTTATGTTTTTCCTCATTAGCTTAGCCTCTGGTAATTCGCAGTCGTTTGTAGAAAAAAATAAATTTAGTAATTATTTTCTGTTCTTAGAAAACATTATTAATTGGTTTCATTAAGAAAGAAACAAATATGTCAGCATATCAAAATACTAAACACCACAGACTGCAGGTAAATAAAGGGTTGTGTCTTCTATGCTTACAGTACGCGACCGTTAATTGAAAAATGGCTCATCTAGGTCATATTTGATGTGAGTGTTGTAACAGGGGCGTTTGCAACTGACAAGATTTCATTTATTGTTATATAAAAATTATACTTGCTTATGCAAACAATACGTGAATTAAAAACCTATAAAGGAAATTTATATGACTGTAACACTTGTGCAATCTATTAAATGTGTAATTATTGACGCGGATCGTTGCAGTATCAGTTCGTTAGTTTTATCCATGTTAAAAAAAGTAAAATTTTAGGCTGCATGTAAAATTTAATTTTTGAATGATGCATTTTACAAAATTATTAAAAAAAATACCGTCGAAGTCTCCTTGGTCATATTTCACTTTCAGTTGTTCTTTTTTGTTGCTTTATTTGTAAAATCTCTAATGGCACTGCAGTAGTGCTTAGGTAAACGGCGGTGTAAACTATGCAACTTCAAATCTGTTCATACAAATGTTTGTCTGGTTTCCAAGTGAAAATAAAAATAATCAAGCTGTTTTAGCATAAGTCGATAACGAAGGCTACTGTTCGATCCTCAGTTAACACGATTAAATACCTGTAACCCTCTCTCATTCGTAGTTTGGGCATAGCCTTAAATATATTTGTATAAGTTTTATCTATGACAGAAAAATTGTTAAATTAGAGAACTGGTAATGTAGTTTACATGATTAACTTCCTGCATATTTTAGGACTTTTACAAAAGATACCTAATAGTATTACGACCTGATTTTGTAAATCAGGACATAAACCTACGAGTAATTCTAAGTGATATGTCATAAATAGTTATGACATGATCAATTGCAATTACAATTACACGATCTAACTCTTGTCGATATGACCTGTTTGTAACAAACATAAAGTGAGAGTTGTTCTATAATTTATAGAAAATCATTGCGTACCATAGAGCATCCGACTTAAACGATCAAAAATAAACTAAAATTATCATTTTATTTTACATAAAATTGCAGAGGAAAAGTTAATGGGCACGAAGGCTATTATCATTTAAAAACAAGTTAATTTTTATATTTTGTTTAAAACATTTTGTCAGAAGTAAAAATAATATTTCTGTTTTAGCATCATTGTTTAAATGTTCTTGAACAAGGAGTAGGCCTACTATATTGTACGTTATAAAAAAGATAAAAACCAGTAAGATGATAATGCTGGTCTACCTCTGGCCCTCTAAATTGTATATTCTTTGGCTGGCGAGAATGCTCTATAATAATTATAGCACAACACGCACTTTATATTTCTTATCAATGACGGGTCATATCTAGAAGCGTTCAACCATGTTACTCACTGATAATGATATTATACATAATTATTTAATTATTCTACATAAATATACTACTTATGTAGAATATTAGTGTAATTACCAATAGACTATTGGTAGTATTTAGTAGGTAGTACCAACAAAATTACGGTAGTAGTTAATTACCAATAAAATATAATATGTAAGTCACGTGGTGCCGAGAATAAACAATAAAGAAATGAAAGACAAAAGAGCCGTACTAGGGAAAAATAAAACTTCATCCGGTTTAAAACACCGTAAAATTACCGTAGTGTTTAACAATCACAAATTAGTAGATATAATTAGATTTAGTGCGGTAATGGCGACGTGAATTACATACACATCGCCATGAGGTCTGCAAGAAACCGAGGAAGGTTCAATGAAATTGTGGATTTTTTTTTATGGTTCATCAATACGCCATAGAAACATCTGTTAACCAGTGAAACTCTTTATGGTCCTCCTCGTAAATGTTAATTGTTTCTGTTTTTTCATAATAGCTGTCAAGTCGGAAAATTTTTCATCCCACCTAACCAATAAAAGTTTTGTTAAAAATGTAATCTTGTGTTATTAATTCAAGTTACTTGTTTCTAAAAAAATATGTAGGCGCTTTTAGTAATTTGTTCAGAATTCCATCAGTTTCATCATTAGTAACCGATGCAAATGAGAAAAGCAATGGTAAATGGAAATAAAGAGGTGTAGCTAGTAACTTCCTTTATTTTGTAAAATAAAAGTTCCTACATAATGTAAAACTACCAAAAAAAAGACAGAATTTTCTAGTAGTTTACATATAGTATATATTTACATAGAACTAAATAAAATTTATACATATTAAAGTAAATAAAATAAAATACTTTCATAATAGCCTACATTTTTTTTAAATTCAAAGGTATAAGGAGTAACTAAATCCTATTAATAACTTTTGATTTAATATGATATCATTATGGAACGTTTAGTCTTGAAATAACGGAACAGTATGATACATTGTTTCCCTAAATACGGTAATGCTGCAATGATTACGTGTACAGAGAGTGAATTAAAGAAACGGTTTGTCTCCATCTTCTGGCAGTTTCACCAATGGCATTACAGAGAGAGCAGGAGAGAGAGAGAGAAAGACAGAGAGAGAGAGAGAGAGAGAGAGAGAGAGAGAGAGAGAGAGAGAGAGAGAGAGAGAGAGAGAGAGAGAGAGAGAGAGAGAGAGAGAGACAGACAGAGAGAGCTACTAGTTTATAGTTTATCGATCTGTGAACACTAAATAGAAGATATCTCGTCTGTTTTATTATGTTCAATATTTCCCACATTATTATGATATACGCATTCGTAAATTTCAAATTAACTATTAATAAAATATAATAATTGTGAATAGTATATGAAGGTTAACGTAAACGTTCCTTTCCCAGACCATTACCCATCGTGTTATCTAAAGTCATTTCTATGTAACCATCAGTAGTTTCTGAAATCCAGTTGAAACTAATGAAAAAATTTTAAGTTTTTTAGTATAACATCACATCATTCAGAATTATAAATTTTAGGAGCATGAATTTTGTAGTTGTACTGTTTCGAAAACTTTAATATTATAATGAAGTTTCACTATACTCATTATAGTATACTTATATATAAATATCAGGGCTCGCGAAGCCCGATACGATGCACATCGTGTAGTGGTGTAATTGTATACACGCGGTGCTGTGACTTTATGTTCTGGAATGATGTGCGATTGAAAGTTTTTATTTATATTTTATTAAGTTGACGTACTCCATGTGAGTGATTTTCGTTTTTACCAACCTGATGATGGGACCATGAGTCCCGAAACGCGTAGTTGTTAAAAACAGTGAAGTTGCAAGGAGGAGCACCAGTGTACCCGGATACACGAGGTAATATTAACTATAATTAATGAAGTTTCAGTTAATAAAATTAGTATATTTCAGGAAATATATTTCTCAAAAAACTATAATTAGTTTTACCAGATTTTTACAAACATTTACAATATATTATGTTACATTAAATTTATTTTCTTGAGTCAAACGTATGAGCTTCCTTATAATTATAATTTAAAATTAGTTATGCAATACAGTTATTATATTGAGAGTCGACTTAAATCTAGAATTGTAGTTTCCATGACAACACATTTCTTGTATGCCGCTGGTACATATTATTACCACTGTTGTAGCCGGTAACAGTGTATTACAACTTCTTGTTTGTCTAAGTGCGTTACAGTCTTACTCCCGTTCGACTGCAAATAGTATCTCAGGAAAGCGGATTACTGTCCGTCTGTCTATCGACTGCCATCAATGCTGAAGTACTGAACGTGAACTTTAATTTGATGCAATTGTTACTATGTACGGATAT
Source organism: Magicicada septendecula (assembly GCA_034769895.1). Classification (NCBI taxonomy): domain Eukaryota; kingdom Metazoa; phylum Arthropoda; class Insecta; order Hemiptera; family Cicadidae; genus Magicicada; species Magicicada septendecula. Next base: position 267,088,526 of record CM068371.1, read on the forward strand.
CGCATCAATTGGTCTGTGTAATTGCGGCTCCCCTTCTATTAACTGACTCTATAAATTTAATTCTGTGCATTTAAGGTTTAATTTTAACCTATTTCATCAATTCAGAATATTTGGTATACACATTGATGAACTGTATTAGTCATTTTCGTTGATTAGGACAAAAGATAGTACACATCCGATATTAATTTATTAGAACCATCAAAGGTCTATATCTACTGAATATTATTCTTAATATCAGGTTGTGAGCCCTAATAAGTGGATACAAATTAATGCTCTAATCAACGGTGGAAGTCGAATACTTTCTATACAAGTCATTTTTCAATTTACTGTTGTCAACTGAACCGCTTCTAAAGTTAAAAAATTGAAACTACTAATCGTAAATTACTCTTACTAATCGTAAAAGTTACAATTTTTACGATTACTAACGGTAAATAATAATTTTCGACTACATGTAGATAGAATGCGTAGACAAGTTGTATGGATGCTGAAGATTAAACGTTCTTTAAGTAGTAATTTAATTGGGATGAAGACAGATGTTTACTGTAAGAATGTGTATGAACGCTTAGTTTACAACAGAAGGCGGCAAGGTCTTTCATAATTTATTTTTAATTAAGAAGTTTAACTCCAGCTAAAGGCATTTCTGCTAATATTCAAGTAGCTAATGTATTCATAATTTGGTACAATTAGACATTCCGCACATACACTCACTCTGAAAAAGAGAAACGCTCAAAGTCATTCTTAAAACTTGATTCATTTTATGTGTTTATTACAATATACACTAATTAAATAGCCAATTATCTAGTGTAAGTAATATTCAATTTAAATAAACTGTTTTGTAACATATAAGAAAGTAAACAATTATTTTATCTCAATATTACGACATTTAATATAATTACTAACTTGCTATGATTTGTAAAACAACTATAGGCTTCGCAAAAGTGAATTTAATTGGCCATTTTCGTTGATTAGGACGAAAGATAGTACACATCACATGAGAGAGTAATAAAAGAAAAAGTGCCATAATCTAGGCTTTGTAGAAGTGCAACTCTCCCTCGAGTGAGAGAATGTAGTAGCTCTTCTGCATTATGAATGCAGCTTTTAGGCGGTGACTGGGGAATGGCGAGGTACGGTAAGTGCAGTACTGAAAGTTGGACAATAACGGAAGGATTAGATGAGGTTACACGAAAATATAGGTTTATTAGTTAATGTGTTTATATTTGTAGAAAAATATTCTAATTTCACTCACTCGAATACGAATAGCCACTCCCCCCCCACACACACATATGCACACTCACATTCACGCGCACACACAAGCGTGACTGCACATATACAAACAAAATGTACTAAATAAATAATGTACTAATAATAATGTACTAAAAGCAGAGGAGTACTACACGAGGACTAAAGCAAGGAGATGGGTTAGCCCCAACACTATTTAATATTGCATTGGAATATGCAATTAGAGGCTTATCAATAAATAGCTCCAATCTGTTAATCAATAAAACTGTACAGATAGCCGCATATGCAGATGACATTAACATCATGTCAAGACGAATCACGGCAGCTAAAGAAATATTTATAGGGCTTAAAAACAAAGACAAGGAAGTTGGGCTAGTCATAAATATGGATAAAACAAAAATGCTTATCCAAACAAGAAGGGACCAGGTTCATAACAACATTGAGATAGAGGAGGACACAATTGAAGTGGTGGACAATTTCACGTATCTCGGAGTGGATTTAGCAAAGACTGGATCAGAGGAGCCGGAGATCAAAAGACGGACCACCATGGCTAACAAGGCATACTTCGGATTGCTGGCATCATTTAGGTCTGGGGATGTGCACAGGGAAACAAAAATGAAAATATATAGGACTGTCATCAGACCGGTGCTATGCTACGGGTGGGAAGCATGGACAATCACACAGAAAACAGTCGACATAGTAGACACCTTTGAAAGGAATATCCTCAGAAGAATTATAGGCCCAATACAAGAAAATGGCTCGTGGAGACTGAGATACAACAACGAACTGTATCAAATATTGTAGCATGACAGATAATCCACTAAATCATAATTCCAATCTGATCATAATTCAATATAAATTACATTAAATAAAAAGAAAATTCAAATGAAAATAAATAAATGTTGAAGTAAAATACCACCATAAAAGGAAAAAATAAAATTTAATTATCATAATGCAACAAAAATGTATCAAGAAAAATAAATCCTACAAAACTAAAATAAAATCAGGATAATACCCAGGTAGGATAGGAGCAGGTAAAGAAGATACCCCGAACAAACCAACGAACCATAAAATCAGATTACCTTGGAGAACCCAAGATGGAAGAATTGTGAAGAGAAGGAAATGTAGAATGGGAAGAACTACAAGATATACCCAAGGAAAACCTATTACAAAGAATAACAAACCCCAAAAAAGAGTAAATGTCACCCATGAAAGTATAACAACCCAAAACCTCATACAAAAATGTAAAATAGTTATAAACAAAAGTATTTAGGGTAGTAAATAGAAGTGAACCCACTAAAGTTATTATGTAATGAAATAAACAAATCTTCATTGTCCCTTATCTTTAAGATTTTGGTCTTGGAGTATTGTAAAACTCAAGTGTAAATAAGAACCAAAGTATAAGTGAACCAGTGCAAGTTATTTCAATATACTGAATAACATCAAGTATAAGTGTAACTGATATTTCAACTATGTACAATTAAACAACTTTAATGTTTGCTATAAAAACAAATATAAAATGTTAGGAAGTATTCTTATTAAAAACATTACTAATGTTTCAAAGAAGATGCCACTTTTATCAAAAAACATTCTTTAAAATGTGAATGATAAAGTGAGCAGGAGGGGAATTAATACATTGACAAGGGGATTAAAATGTAATAATAAAAAAAATAAACAGAAAGGACTGTAAACAAATTAAGTTTAAGTAAAATAAAATTAAATGGCTGATTATGTTTATGTTAAAGCCTATGAACACCATATTTCAAGGTGGTGTATAGAATAAGGATTTATTATTATTATAAAATGTTTATTAGGTCTTACAGTGTTAGTACAGACTAAAAGTATCAGTATGAATACCATACTATTTTATAAAATGTTTGTTATGTGTTATTAGTAATAATTGAAACTAAAATGTCTGACTTTAAAGACCAATAATTAATTTTAAATATTGTTTGTGTATTATGAGCATGAATGCAGTGCTGCATGTTCCAATAGTTATTTAAGGAGATTGTATTTAATATTATATTAACTTCAGAAAGTCAGAAGGGGTATAGACATAGTATTATTCAAAAAACAGTATATGTAAAACCATAAAATCTAGGCCAGATAGGAAATTTCAATAACATTATATTGGAGTAATTAAGTTAAAATAAACCAAGTAAATTGATGAGATTTATATAAGGTGAATCAATCACCAAATACTATAACTAAAGGTATACTTTACAGGAATAATATAAAAAGATGTATAAAATTATTCAAAAATTTGCAAATGTAATACCTAACAATTTCAGAGGGGTAATCAGAAATTCATTAATTATATTTAAAAGGATGATCAATTCATAAATTGACAAGAAATTGATGAACGATAAACATTTATATCAATCTGAGATTTATTATAATCATAATTATAACACATAAGATGGCTAAATTTTGGACAAGGACAGGAAACAGAATATTGAGCCTACTTTTCCAAAATGACAGAAATATAGCAATTTTGATAAAAAACTTTATCAAGATGGATTATTGTATATCAAATTAAGCAGAAGCAGTTAAAGAAACCGATTATGTATTTACCATTACATGAAATTAATTAATAACCAAAATATATTCTATGATATAATGTACTTTATTTGAATGCATCGGAAGTGAATAAAACTTAAACAATACTTTTCTAATATTAAATCGGCTAAGAGATTTCAGAAACGAAGGAAGTAAAACAGTTCCTAATTAACATTCGATGAGTACGGGTGAATTAAGCTCGTGCTAATAACAGTATACCGGAACGATTAATGGCGGATAACAGTTGAAACATAGCCTACTATAAATTTTGAGATTTTGGACAGAACACTTTTAAACGATAAATGCAGTGAAAAATAACAGCTACACACATAGAAACCAGTGAATACACAACATAAACTAGTGAAATAACAATTTGAACCACTAACACCGATAATTTCCAGACAACTGAAACGAACTTTTACAACACTAATATCTTAAAAATAAAACACACATTTTCTCGAGTAAACAACGGAACATTGAACGAGAGGTAATCCAACAACCCAAGAAACATTATTCACTATTGCGGAATCTAGGAAGCAGTTGTTAAGGCATCTTTATTGTAAGAAAATTTCACTACGACGGTTCCAGTTTTACAGAACAGCAAGCGAGCGGCCATGATGGTTCCCAGCATGCAAAGCGCCCACAAGGAATAAGATTCGTCGCCACAGCCAATTGGTCTGAATTTTTACTTAATAAACATTATATATCATAACTAAATTTGTAATTATTAACTATTAAGGTTTTTTTAATGTAATGTTATACTTTCGAGCCTTGCCCCTTCTCTGACTATATAACATAACCGTTTAAAGAACCCTGAAAATATTTATATCAAATAACATATGTATCAACACTCGATTCGCCATGTTAAGGAGTCGAACAAATTAACCTAATCGATTTTTAATCGATCTTTTTTCAATAATTGTTAATAAAACATAGTAATTCAACATTTTTGGTAATAAATTTATTTCTAAACAATAAATAGAATTTAGTGAACAACATCAGCTGCAAGAAGGGCAGCCCTTACTCCAGTGAAAGTAATATATTGGAGAAAGAAGAATAATCGCAAATCGATTAGTGAACGAGACAATCCAATTAACGCTGAATTTACTTACAGCAAACCACAAGTGATATAATTGACACAACTAACTTAAGGGAATTTAAAATTTCAACACGATCACATTACAAGAATTATTTCTTAAACATTGAACATTAAAAACCAAACATAATTTTTTTTTAATTTTTAAAAATTAAATTAAAATTTTTTTTAATTTTTGTACACGTACAAGAAAATAATTATTTGTAACCGCACGTCTAGTTACAAATTGCCGTCCAACTGAAGGGCTTCAATTAGCGATTGAAAGGCCACAGTAATTTGCCCAATTACTAATTAAGCTTGGCAGCGGTTATACAGTCAAGAAGGAAGCAACATGCAGCGTCGTGCGACTTCGAAGAAAAGGGCGTCAGAGGCCGAAAAGGAAGTCGATATGGGGGACAAGGAGGCAACACCCGTGGAAGATATAGAAGTATTATTACCTCCAGTGGAACCTAAACAACCCGCACCACTAGAAGAACAACCGGAAATACCAACACAACCAGGGGAGGTCAATCTCCAGGAAAAGGAAGTAGAGAAAGAAAAGGCAACCGAAGATAGTAAAATGGAAAAAGTGATAGAAATGTTCCTACAAATGAGTAAGCAAATGGAGGAAAACAGCAGGAAGATGAGAGAGGACATTGGAGGAACCAATAAGAAAATAGAGGAAAACAGCAAGAAAATGGATCAAGAATTCAATTCCACGAAGGAAGAATTAAGCAAGAAAATGGATGACAACAACCAAACCACAAAGGAAGAATTGGGCCGTAAGATTGAAAGTACCAATAAGAGAATTGAGGAAACCAGTAAGAAGATGGAAGAAAATAGTAGGAAGATGGAAAACGACGACCAACAATTGAAGGAAAAATTGGAGGAGAACAATAGGAAAATGGAGGTGAAAATGGATGAGATTAATCAACGATTAAGAGAAGAATTAAGGGAAGTCAACCAGGAAAACATGAACAAGGTAGATGAGAGAATAGAGTTAGCAAAGGAAGAGTTGAGCAGGAAGATCAATGACAATAAGAGATCTATAAATAAAAAATTGGAAGAAGAAACAATAATAATAAACCAACAGATCAGGGAAGTTGACGAAAGATGTCGCCAAACTGAGTGCAAAGTACAGGAAATCAAGGAAATAGTAAATACCAAGATGACCAAGATCGAAGGACAACATCAAAAGAAATTGGAAGAAAACCGGAAGGAAACACAGGAGGAACTAAGTAAGGTGCGTAACCAAGTTAAGGAGAGGTGTGATGGAATGGAGGTAGCCATGACGAATATCACCGGTCAAGTGCGGCAGAGCCAGGAAGAGATGGAAGTCATCCGAAACCGACCAAATAACTTCACACATTTCCCCATAAATGAGAATCGAGAGTGGTTAAACTTTCGGCAGTATAAAAGAAAGCCCATGGAGTTCTTGGCCCGAATAGAGGAGTACATGGCCAAACATAGGGGCAACAGATGGGTCAACAAGCGGGAGCTACTAGATGAATCATTCCGGGAAATGACAGATCATTGGTGGATGGCCAACCGGAGCGAAATCGAGGATTACTAGCAGTTCAAAAGCTTGTTTAAAGCAAAATACTGGTCTGAAGCTACCCAGAATTTAATACGTGACAACATATGTCACGGCCGATACAAACCACAGATCGGTAGCTCAATGACTGCATACTTCCTCGGCAAGATATGTATGGCTAAGCACTTAGAACCAGCCATACCAGAAGAATGCCTCATCAACAAATTATTGTATCATTACGATGAAGAGGTAATCCGAGCAAGGAGAGGCAGCCAAATTAAGATGATACAGGCAATGACCGAACTGCTCGAAAATTACGAGAATGAGGAATATTACAGACAAAGCCGGAGGAGGAATGATCGGCGAGAACCCAGGAACCAGCAATACAGCAACAACGGTAATAAAAACAACAGCAACGGTTACCAGGGAAACCGTACCAATCCACCAAATAACACCAACAACAACAATAATAGTAATAACAATAACAACATTCCTACTAACCAAAATAACAATCGAACGAATAACGGTTACCAGGGTAATAGAAACCAGTATTACCCAAACCCCAACGTTAATAGTCAGAGAAACCCCAATTATAATAACACGGAACGTTATTATAACCAAAATCGAGGGTATCCACCAAACCAGAATAATGGTAACAATAGGTTTTCCCGACCGCGGGTGAACTTCATGCAGGCTGAAGACGGTCGCCAAAGAAGATACTACCATCAGCGACGTAACAGCTACCACGAGTATGAGGATCGGCGGAGGAGCCGAGAACGAGACGATCCAAGGTATAGGCAGACTAGACGGAGTACCAGTCTAGACAATACAGAACGGCTAACAAGCCGAGATCAACCGTTGGATCATCGCACAGAGCAGCAAGGACCCACTCAAGGTCTCCCGACTGATGCATCAGTCAGTGCGACTAATACAAATAATGAAATCGAATATTTAAACGGGAGGAGGCAGTAATAAATCACCCTGACCCTTTACTGTTCCTATCTCCTGGGTATCTAAACGAGTTGCAAGGAGCAACTGATACAAATAGTATAACAATAATAGGTTGTAACTACTTGAAAAACATTCGACACGAGCTATTGGAGGAGGACGACACTAGCCTCAATAAAATAAACAATGATATTATACATATCAATGCGGAAGTAGAAGGAGTCCCCGCAAAATTAATGATCGATACTGGTTCGAATGTATCAATAATAAATACAACAGAGTTGGAGAGAATCCAAAGGGAATGTGGAAGAATATTGCCGACATTGCCGTTAAATAATATTGTTTTGCTAGGTGCCACCGGCCGTCAAGGCAAGACGATAAGAAGACAAGTTTCGATTAACGTGATTAGCTGTGGTATAGCAATCGACATGATATTCTTAGTGACGACCGGGTTACCTTTTAACATATTAGTGGGGTGCGATGTGCTCAGGCTTAACTCCGCCATAATTGATTTACGCACAGAGAAAATATCGCTATTTACAAACGGACAAACCTGGACGGCTGACTTGGTCGGTAGCGATACAGTAATTCCCAGCGATATCCACCAACAAATCCGTAAAATAAATCATGTCACCAATACTTCTATGATTACACAATTAACATACGATAATTCGAATGAGGATTTATGGTCCCAAAAGGTCCAGGAAATCAGGGATTTCCGGGGCGGAATTAATAAAGAAAGGTTGCCGATACATCAAGCGAATCAATTGATAAACATATATGAACGATACCGCTCAGTATTTTCTGACGAGCCTGGTAAGGTAAAAAACTACCAGTGTACGCTGCAATTTAGAGATACGGTGGATTTTAACCGGAAGTCATACCCCATTGCGCATTCACGAAAGGAAGCTGTAAGAGCTGAAATAAATAAAATGATTAACCGTGACATAATAGAGAGTAGCTAATCCCCATATACCAGTCCTATCGTGGCTATTCCTAAGAAAAACGGACAAGTCCGTCTTTGCCTAGATGCGCGAGAAATAAATAAGATAATCGTTAATGACAGGACATCGCCCGGTGAGATAGAAGAGATTTTAAAACGTTTCCACGGTACCAAGTACTTTAGTACCTGGGACACGGTGTGCGGCTACTGGCAGGTGGAATTACACCCACAGAGTCGCCAGTATCTGGCATTCATATTCGAAGGGCGTAATTACCAGTTTAAGAGACTGCCCTTCGGACTTGTGAATTCGGTCGCCGTCTTTGTGAACTGCATGGACCAGATACTTTGCCAGGAATCACTACAATTCACCACCGTGTATGTAGATGATTTGCTTGTGACCTCAGAAACATGGGAGGAACACTGCTACCGTATGGAACATGTACTGGAGAAATTGGCGGCAAATAACATCACGCTCAAACTGGAAAAATCTCATTTCATCGCCAAGGAAATTCAGTTCTTAGGATTTAACTTAATGACTAAGGGATCTCACCGTCGGCCGAAAAAGTAGAAGCGATCCAGAAATTTCCGGCACCAAAGAATAGAAGGCAATTACAGTCATTCCTGGGACCGCAAGTTCCAGGAAAAGTATTCTGAATTGACCGCCAGATTTCAACCGCAACTGTCATCTAAAAATAAATGGATCTGGGGTAAAGAGCAGAACGAGACCGTACAACTAATTAAGGACAAGTTTTGGAACCCATAAGACTTCGCCACCCAGATTTCAAAAAACCTTTCTTTCTAAATTGCGATGCCAGCGACATTAGCCTTGGAACGACGCTATATCAAGAAGATGAGGAGGGCGAACATCTAGTGATTTGCTTCGCAAATAGAGCTTTAAACCAGTGCGAAAGGAACTACCACGTCACTGAGAAGGAACTGTTAAGTGTCGTATTCGCGTGTGGCAAATTCCGCACCTACATCCTAGGTTACCCCGTTACCGTCCGGACAGACCATAAATCCATATCGTCCCTGAGGAGGTGCAAATTGAGTCACGTAAGGCTGACCAGGTGGATACTTGTACTCCAAGAATAAAACCTTAAGTGGGAGTACATCCCAGGAAAGAAGAATGTCGTTGCAGATGTCTTATCACGTATTGACGTGGAAAAGCAAACATTCGAGGGGGAGAAGGAAGGTGTACTCCAAATATAACACATTCTTAGCACCCGAGCCGATCTAGCCACATTACTAACCAACCTGAGCACCCACCAACAAGCCGACCCGAAATTAAGAAATATTAAGACTCGATTAGAAGCAGGAGACGTAACTATCGCCCAATATTATCAGCTAAATAAAGATATATTGTTCTTTAAGGAAGGAGACATGGAAGGTAATCATTCCAACCCATATCGAAAAGGATATAATAATTAATTATCATACACGATATGGGCATATGGACGCCTTAAAGGTGATAAAGGCTCTGGAGCTGCCACATGAAAAACGTCAACCGGAAGGTCCAAATGTATATCAGAAGTTGCCATATTTGCCAACTAGTTAAATCCAATAATGAGAAAAAGGAAGGCCAAATGATTCCTATAACATCACAGGCAAAGTTGTAAAAAGCATTTTTGGACATCTGCGGACCATTTCCCCGCAGTGGCGGTCGTCACAGATATAAGTACGATGTGTGTGTATGATAAGTATGGTGTGTATATGAATAAACTTGTATGGAAATAAAATAATAAAACTTTGAAGTAATACAAGGAGAAACAATGACCACATTAATATGATAATTAAAGAATTCATTGGAATACAAAATCAGAACGAAGTAATTTCTGAAAAAGAACAAAATATATAAATGTAATTAAATAAATCACTAATGAGTATGATCGTAAAATAAATGTCGAGTGTAGTAAAGACAATTAGAAGAAAAAATAAATGTCGAGTGTAATAAAGACAATTAGAAGAAAGTGCTAGAACATGGAACTAGTGGAATTAATGAGAACTGAGAAAGAAACAAAAAATATCATAAAATATATGCTGCCAATGACCAGAAACAGATTGCAATAACAACCAAAGAAGAATAGAGAAGTAATACCAAAGACGGTATATTTGATAAATAATGATAATTATATGAATAAAAGAGCTTCCCACCATAATAAGAAATGAGATAACAATAAAGCTAACAAGTCAGAAGAATAATTAAGATAGGAATATTAACAGATCTGAGCAATATACGAAGAGAAGTATCCAAAGATAGATTTTTATTTAAGTAGTCATAAAATGGACTATTCTTAAATAATTTTTATTAATAATTGTCTGTAGATAAGTCCAGCAGTATTAATATGTTTTTTGAGCAGAGATGATTTGCCTCTGTACTCAAATAGAAGTCATGTATGGCCAGCAGAGTATGTAGCCTACAGTGCCTCTCTGAACTGCCCCAGCTCACGTGTTAGGGAATGATAGGGAATAAATATCCTAGGGATAAAACCCCAAGTTAAGAAAATGAAAATAAAATAATTAATATCAAACTCAGATGACTATTACTATCAAAGAAGATCAATTAAGAATAAAATATATGTAAGCTCGAATATGTAGAAGAAAAAATTAGAAATGGAAGGAAGTCAAGAATAAAATAAAAATATAATAATTATCATAAGCAATTATTTCAGACAAACCAAGTATAGTCTGAACTAATCACTTCTGGAGGAGGGCAATCTGTAGCATGACAGATAATCCACTAAATCATAATTCCAATCTGATCATAATTCAATATAAATTACATTAAATAAAAAGAAAATTCAAATGAAAATAAATAAATGTCGAAGTAAAATACCACCATAAAAGGAAAAAATAAAACTTAATCATCATAATGCAACAAAAATGTATCAAGAAAAATAAATCCTACAAACTAAAATAAAATCAGGATAATACCCAGGTAGGATAGGAGCAGGTAAAGACGATACCCCGAACAAACCAACGAACCATAAAATCAGATTACCTTGGAGAACCCAAGATGGAAGAATTGTGAAGAGAAGGAAATGTAGAATGGGAAGAACTACAAGATATACCCAAGGAAAACCTATTACAAAGAATAACAAAAACCAAAAAAGAGTAAATGTCACCCATGAAAGTATAACAACCCAAAACCTCATATAAAAATGTAAAATAGTTATAAACAAAAGTATTTAGGGTAGTAAATAGAAGTGCACCCACTAAAGTTATTATGTAATGAAATAAACAAATCTTCATTGTCCCTTATCTTTAAGATTTTGGTCTTGGAGTATTGTAAAACTCAAGTGTAAATAAGAACCAAAAATATAAGCGAACCAGTGCAAGTTATTTCAATATTCTTAATAAACTTCAAGTATAAGTGTAACTGATATTTCAACTATGTACAATTAAACAACTTTAATGTTTGCTATAAATACAAATATAAAATGTTAGGAAGTATTCTTATTAAACACATTACTAATGTTTCAAAGAAGATGCCACTTTTTATCAAAAAACATTCTTTAAAATGTAAATGATAAAGAGAGCAGGAGGGGAATAATTACATTGACAAGGGGATTAAAATGTAATAATAAAAAAATAAACAGAAAGGACTGCAAACAAATTAAATTTAAGTAAAATAAAATTAAATGGCCGATTATGTTTATGTTAAAGCCTATGTACACCATATTTCAAGGTGGTGTATAGAATAAGGATTTATTATTATTATAAAATGTTTATTATGTCTTACAGTGTTAGTACAGACTAAAAGTCTCAGTATGAATACCATACTATTTTATAAAATGTTTGTTATGTGTTATTAGTAATAATTGAAACTAAAATGTCTGACTTTAAAGACCAATAATTAATTTTAAATATTGTTTGTGTATTATGAGCATGAATGCAGTGCTGCATGTTCCAATAGTTATTTAAGGAGATTGTATTTAATATTATATTAACTTCAGAAAGTCAGACGGGATATAGACATAGTATTATTCAAAAAACAGTATATGTAAAACCATAAAATCTAGGCCAGATAGGAAATTTCAGTAACATTATATTGGAGTAATTAAGTTAAAATAAACCAAGTAAATTGATGAAATTTATATAAGGTGAATCAATCACCAAATACTATAACTAAAGGTATACTTTAAAGGAATAATATAAAAAGATGTATAAAATTATTCAAAAATTTGCAAATGTAATACCTAACAATTTCAGAGGGGTAATCAGAAATTCATTAATTATATTTAAAAGGATGATCAATTCATAAATTGACAAGAAATTGATGAACGATAAACATTTAAATCAATCTGAGATTTATTATAATCATAATTATAACACATAAGATGGCTAAATTTTGGACAAGGACAGGAAACAGAATATTGAGCCTACTTTTCCAAAATGACAGAAATATAGCAATTTTGATAAAAAACTTTATCAAGATGGATTATTGTATATCAAATTAAGCAGAAGCAGTTAAAGAAACCGATTATGTATTTACTATTACATGAAATTAATTAATAACCAAAATATATTCTATGATATAATGTACTTTATTTGAATGCATCGGAAGTGAATAAAACTTAAACAATACTTTTCTAATATTAAATCGGCTAAGAGATTTCAGAAACGAAGGAAGTAAAACAGTTCTTAATTAACATTCGAAGAGTACGGGTGAATTAAGCTCGTGCTAATAACAGTATACCGGAACGATTAATGGCGGATAACAGTTGAAACATAGCCTACTATAAATTTTGAGATTTTGGACAGAACACTTTTAAACGATAAATGCAGTGAAAAATAACAGCTACACACATAGAAACCAGTGAATACACAACATAAACTAGTGAAATAACAATTTGAACCACTAACACCGATAATTTCCAGACAACTGAAACGAACTTTTACAACACTAATATCTTAAAAATAAAACACACATTTTCTCGAGTAAACAACGGAACATTGAACGAGAGGTAATCCAACAACCCAAGAAACATTATTCACTATTGCGGAATCTAGGAAGCAGTTGTTAAGGCATCTTTATTGTAAGAAGATTTCACTACGACGGTTCCAGTTTTACAGAACAGCAAGCGAGCGGCCATGATGGTTCCCAGCATGCAAAGCGCCCACAAGGAATAAGATTCGTCGCCACAGCCAATTGGTCTGAATTTTTACTTAATAAACATTATATATCATAACTAAATTTGTAATTATTAACTATTAAGATTTTTTAATGTAATGTTATACTTTCGAGCCTTGCCCCTTCTCTGACTATATAACATAACCGTTTAAAGAACCCTGAAAATATTTATATCAAATAACATATGTATCAACACTCGATTCGCCATGTTAAGGAGTCGAACAATATAACCTAATCGATTTTTAATCGATCTTTTTTCAATAATTGTTAATAAAACATAGTAATTCAACATTTTTGGTATTAAATTTATTTCTAAACAATAAATAGAGTTTAGTGAACAACATCAGCTGCAAGAAGGGCAGCCATTACTCCAGTGAAAGTAATATATTGGAGAAAGAAGAAAAATCGCAAATCGATTAGTGAACGAGACAATCCAATTAACGCTGAATTTACTTACAGCAAACCACAAGTGATATAATTGACACAACTAACTTAAGGGAATTTAAAATTTCAACACGATCACATTACAAGAATTATTTCTTAAACATTGAACATTAAAAACCAAACATAAATTTTTTTTTTGAAAATTTTTAAAAATTAAATTAAAAATTTTTTAAAATTTTTGTACACGTACAAGAAAATAATTATTTGTAACCACGTCTAGTTACAAAATATAAAGAGATACCAGTCTCAAAATTTATAAGAATACAAAGATTGCGTTGGGCCGGACATGTTATGAGAATGGAGGATGGCAGGAACCCCAAGAGGGTTTTGCTGGGTACATGGGAAGGAACGAGACCTAGAGGTAGACCGAGGAAGAGGTGGGAAGATGGCGTTGCAGAGGACGTGAGAGACATGGGGATAAGAAACTGGAGGACGGTTGCATTGGATAGAGTGGATTGGAGGCGGAGATTGCTGGAGGCCAGGGCCCGACTTGGGCTGTAGCGCGATAGGAGGAGGCGGAAAAGCAGAGGAGCAGTAATATGGACGAAAAACTACAACTAATGTTAGGTCGTTTCGAGACGTCTTGGTAACAAGAATATAATAAATATTAAAAGAAATAAATATTTTTGTAAAATTGATATTAAACCAGTAACGTAAAAAACTGGGTTCAATATTTTGTAATTGTCATATTAATATTTTATAAATCGGTGTACATTTATACAATTATTTATTGTTTTAAATGTAACTATTAAGTTTATGCTCCTGTGGGGGGGGGGTAGCGCTATGTATAGTTAAATTAATTATATTGCATATTGCTATAGTTTAACATTTACAATTACGTTGTAGAACATAGTTTGAGCTAGTAAAAACAGAGAAGAGAGGCTAGGTTATTGAGCAGTTGATTTCTACAAGGTTTCCTCATGGGTGACTACTGAAGTAAACGGAGTATATTTGATTTAGAAACGAACCTGATCCCGTTATATAAACGGCTATTTTTAGATCCGTATACTCCATCCACTAGTAAATAATTTTAGAGTTTATTTTTTTTAATGTTTAACTTTTTACTATTTATGACAATTTAGTTAACATGATTATTATGACAAACAGGTAATTTTACTCGTTTATTTCGAAATACTGCTTCTTCTGATATTTTTTAGGAATACACTTTTACTTAATGAGACATTAATATGGTCAATATGAGAAATCAATTTTATTTATCTAAACTCCTAGCGTTAGGCAACTGATGACAGTAAACGTTAAAGTATTAAACTACTTTTGCCTTTTCGATAATTGTAAAGGTGCTTTTACGAGTATTAAAATCATTTTTCCACATATTCAGAAGAAATGATTAATGACGTAAGGACGGTAACAAGATGATAGTATACTTAGATATTGTTACACATTTCACAAGTAGCGTCACTCCTTTAACTGACTATGTTTCTGGAAAGAAAAATTCCAATTACAGTTACGAATACAGTAAAAGCTATGAATAACAAAACTGTCTGTAACAAAAATTTTTCTATAACGAAAATTTTGGCGGTCCCTTCACAATTCTCTACAAATATTGTCCCCGCCAATGCGTATTAGGCCTTCTGTAACGAAAAATAATCTTCGTTACTGTATAACGACAGAAAAATAAGAACTCTTTATTAAATTGAAATAAGAATTTTTCAATTATAAGACCAGGTACCAAACGTTTATGAATAGAACGATGTTGCTGACAAGTACAATTACAAAATACATGTACATGTGCTCGCTGATTAGGCTACGAAAATTTCGATACGCGGAATCATACCTCCACATGGCGTCACGGTGCTCAGTACTGCAATTCTTATTTAGATAGCCCATGTAAATGACACAAAAAATTGTGTCAGTCGTATTTCAGGGTGCTGTCGTATGTAGTGTAAAGTGTTGTACTGTATTGTTATTCCATTCTTTTTTTATACTAACGCGAAGTAAACCGTTTCTATGTTATAGTGTACTTAGCCTACATTAGAGAGTAAGAACGAGTAGCCTAGCTTATTCTCGCTTAGTGGTTTAATATACTGTATTTTAATTGTGTATTGCGGTGCAAGTCTAACTTGATAGACGGCCAGTAAGAATAAAATTCTTTTTATTCAAGAAAAAGTTGAAATTATATGACTTCTGGAAAAGGGTTGTAAGCAAGTCGATATTTTCCGTGACTTAAAAGTAGCCCCGTCTACTGGAGCAACAATAGGAAGCAAAAAAAAAAAATTATTGAGTGCTCACAACGAAGGAAAAGCTGTAAAATAATTCGAGCATCGGTCTATGGAAAACTAGACGAAGCAGTGCTACTGTGTTTCCGAAATCAACGAAACTTGCAATTCCTAGTTAACGGTCCGGCACTGAAAACAAAAGCTACATTTCTATCAAATAAATTAGGAATAACAACTTTTAAAACTTCCGAGGGTAGGTTGCATAAATTTAAACAACGACGTCAACTGACGTTAGGTAAAATTTGCAGCGAAGACAAAAGGTGTTGACAAAAATGTTACAGTGACTGGATTCAATACAAATTGCCTAAAATAAGTGATGGCTAAATGACATCTTTATTGCTGATGAAACGGGATTTAAAAAAAAAAACGTTTCCAGAGAAGACTTTCAAATTTAAGGGTGATAACAGAGACGGTGGAGTGACTGTTTATGTTTGTGCTAATATGGCACTAACTGAAAAAATTATTTTAAGTCATAGGGAGATACAAAAACTAGAAAAAAAAATTGTTCTAAAAAAAGTCCTAAAAAAAATTGAATATCTCCCTGTGAATTATCGAAAAAATAAATCCGCATAGACGACTGCTATTATTAAGTTATCGAAGAAGTAACACGGAACAACATGAGACGCTGAATTAACGAAAAGAGTAGAAAGATCTTTTATTATTTTATAACTTTACAGAAAACTCGTGAATCTCAGGACTCAAATATATTACAATTTTTTTATTGTAATAAAAGACAGACCAGAGCGTCATCCTCCCTGAAACCTGAAAGTCTATTACAAAAAAAAAAGTGCTTCGACTTACTGAAGAGAAAGAAAAAGTGAAATTTAATTTAAGATATACGATGCAATGTGCCTTATTATCAAAGCATGGGATTTGGTTACTCCTTCCCCTATAAACCACGAGTTGATATGTGCCTATGTTGAGGTATTGTGGACTTGTGCTACAAAGGTATTTTTCTGACGAACGTTTTTTGATAAAGAAACTATCTACCTCTAAGTGAGCGGATAGAACAGTTCGACGTTTCACTGCCTCTTCAGTCTGTGAAGAGCTAATATCGACGAGTAACAAATGGCTGATGACGAGTTTACTACCGAAGAAGTACTTAGTGACGATCACAATGTTGAAAATTTCTTCCCCGCGATAACGAAGTGAGCGAAGAGGAAGGAAACGTAGAGCAAGAAATCCTACCCGCTACTTCAAATGTGCCTCTGGACGCAATAAACTGGTATCAACCTGTTTTAGATGCCACGATGTAGACATTTTATTGCAGAAAAAAGTAATAAATATATAAAATAAAATTCAACATGATTATTACAAAAGAAGACGCAAACAATTAAAAAATCATTCATTATTTTAAGAATGAGTAAACATTTCAAATAACAATTTGCGTAAAATTTAACTGACAATTTTATGAAAAAAGTATAAAATAACCTCTTGCAAATATAAAAATTATTATTGTAAGCTTTATTTTAGAGCATTATGAGTAAAAAGTGTTTATGAACGAGTGGAATTACGTAGAAGTGTATTTAATTCGCATTTGTTCTCTCCTAAAGACCTTCTAGACAGAACCGGTAAGTCTATTTATTTTTATTTTATGTTACCATTATTTCTATTATACAAAATTAGATAACAGTTTAAAGTACCGGTATTTGCTAAATTTTGTTTACTTTATTTTCATTATTTTCGAAGTATAGTTTTACAGCAGATACAGACAGTTACCAAAATACCGGTCAATTTGCTAACTTTATACCAGTAAATGCAGGTAAAATATTAAAACAACTCAACGACATACACACAAAAATTCAGTTCACAGAATAAAAAGAAAACACAACAAAATCAATTGTTAGGCATAACCATCGCAAGAAACAATAACTGACTACCGTATGCAATATACAGAAAGCCAACCTCCACTAACATCACCATAGCTAATGATTACAACCACCCACCACAACATAAAATAGCTTTCTGTTAGCTCTTCAACAGAATATATAAAATACCCCTAAAAATACAGGAAATAAAAAAGTAAGAAATATAATTCACCAAATTGCTGATGAAAATGAACAAACACATAAATAGGAACAACAACCACAATAAAAAATGGGCTACATTCACATACATACAGAAAAGTATTTAAAAATACCGACATTAAAATAGCTTACAAAGCAAAGAAAAATAACATGCAAAAACTAAATAACCCACACAACAAAGATAATATAATGAGCAATGTTGTACATAAAATTGAATGCTAAGAATTTTGCAATAGGTGTTACATAAGCCAAACAAAAAAACAACGGAGAAAATGTTATTTTGAACACATAAACCCATGCAAAAAAATCAGAATATATATAAATCTAATTTGGGCAAACATGCAATAAATACAGGACAATATTTCTCAGACATAACCAACATGACACTGATAAAACATACCACACAAAGGCACAATAATAAATATATGTGAAAATTTACAAATATACAGACACAAAACACAAGACAAACTAATACCTGAACATATACAAGTCAACACAAAACATGACACAATTTTCAAAATACTCAAAATTGGAAACATTCAAAATCCAAATATATATACTACAAGCTTCTCGACTAGCCCGGCGTGCCTCTTCTGTATCAAAGCCGTCCAATTACGTAGCACTGAAGTACTACCAAATACGTATTAGCTGGAACAACGCAGTAGGGATAGAAAATTTACTCTAGAACACTTGGGCGAAATATAAAAGCAATAACAGTTACGTTGTACCTTTGTTAATCAGTCAAGCTGAGCGTTTTTCCTTAGTGCGGATCGAGTGGTGGTTGTAGATTAATGGAAAGTGTTTACTATGTTATAATTAGTGTGGAAATCTATTACCTGACGTTATTATTGCGTGAGGACAAATTTGACTTGAATTATTGTACGAGTATAATTTTGTTGAATAATTTGTTAATTGAAAACTGTTGTTTGTGATTAATAAAAACTGGTGATTGGTGACTTCATTAGTGTCTGTATTATTTGTACCACACAACGATCAGTGAGACCGTCATTACAATATAGACCTCGTACTACACCCACACACAATTATAATAATTTGAACTCCTAAGAGCCAACAGGAAGCATAGCAATAACCAAAATGAGCATAAATACTCAACTAGATCAACCACCAAGATGGCTGAAGATGGGACCAATATTTAATTCCCAAAACATGCTCCAAGTAAGAAAACAATATATATTGATGGTAAAATAGTAATAAATATTAAATAATTTATGTATCAAAAAATTTACTCTAGCAATAAACGGTTGTGTGTGTGTGTGTATACCAATTTTAAACGTAGTATTATTAAGATGATTCCACAGAAAATCTTTATACATTTGCATATTTTTGTTAGACAGATACTGCGATGTTTTGAGAAAGTCGTATATGATCTGTGAAGTGGCAGTCTGTTAAAATAATATTAAAGGCAGTAGCTAACATAGTGCATTGTTAAAGACGAGGAGTTTAATATATCCCTTCCTGTACAGCCATAAAAGAGGACTGAATATGAAAATGTGGAACCATTGTTCTCATTATTAAATTTCCCTACATCCTTTCTGTGTTTTTATTAAAAGTTAATTAAAATTTTGCTCGTTTCTCAGAGAAAATATTGTTGTTTTATTATTTTTAGTACAAATTAATATAGAAGACGCAAGATTACAAGAAAATACGTAACAACCAGTGTTGATAAGTAGTATATAGTGTTTTTAATATTGTAAGTGAATATTAGAAAATAATATTCTTGACAACTATTGCCACTAATATTTATATAGTAAACTGTAACTGGGTTGCTATGTATTGTGTAAGTGACATTGTGACTTGATATATAAGGTGCAGGTGGAAAACCTAAATTGCCCCATGTAGTATCCTGATCATACTGACATTTCTTATCTTACAAAAACCAATCTGCCATCTACTTGTACTGGGTTGTCGGAAAATCTATTTTATTTATTACGTAGTGTACCTAAGTATTACTTAAGTTTAATAAATTGCTTGGATATACTACTTAAGTTATAGAGTTACTAGATTATATCTCTTTGTGTAGATTTTCTCGTCTATTACTGATCTCTTGTATGTAGCTTTTCCACTCTCTCTCAATGTAAGTGAGTGATTCTTTGAATGACATATAAATTTTAAGGGAAAATAGTTTTAAATGTTGTTTTTAGTTTCACTCATATCAAGGTTGTTAATTATTTGAAGTCACAGCCACATTTACAGTTGAACTTTCTCTAACAGAAAAGAGATCATTTATTTGTTTATTATTTATTTGTGATATACTGGTGTTGTGTGTTTGTTTGTTTAGTCATAACCTAAAGCAGTAATAGATGATATCTGTGCAGAATACGACATAGTGTTATGTTTTTCACATGTTACTGACACAGAAAATACCAGAACAATCTGAATGTCATTTTGCAAAACTCTTCGTGTCTTCAAAATTTCAACAAAAACACCACATACCGCTAGTAATTAAAATTGATGCCGAAATATTGTTGTAAGGTTTTCAAAAAAACGCAAAGAGTAATTAAAATCAAAGTTTTTATCTCATCCTCTACTTTCTGTGTGATAAAAGATAGTTGGAATTGTGTTCACTTGAAAAACAGTTGCCCATTGCAATGTACTTAAAGTATTAAAGTAACTAAGAAGGTTTAGAGCCAACTAAAAGTTCTACTCAGTAATGCCTGCAGCATACATACAACTTGTATATAGTTTTACTCATCATGCACATATCCACTCCTCCATTGTACGGTCTATATTATCCACGCATCTTTTACAGGTACCTGTGATCATAAGTGTATATGCACGAGGTATTATGTGATTTTCAACTTCGAATTCACTAAGTAGATTCAATGTAAGCGGTAATGTCCGGTTTACAAATATTGAAATGACTTTGGTAGAATGAAAACAAAATCCGAGTAAAAAAAAATATTTACTATTTACGTATTGCCTATTATGTAAACTTTAGTTAAAAATACGCAATAAAACTATTATGTGAAATGTAAAAGGATGATAAATTGAAGAAGCGAAACTCTTGGTTCAATGTTACTAATAAATGTGGAAAACTGACTAAGACTGCTCGGTTATTACCAGCAGAAATATGTAATATATTTGTTTTTGTAAGACACAATTCCAAACTATTTATTGTGTAGGTTCGAAATCTGTAATCATCAGGTATACGTTCAGTACAGAAATAATTAACACACATATAATGAATGTTTATGTTTATGGAATATTATAGTTATTCTTACTAGCCATAAGGACAATGATGTATGTGTAATGTTGTTACAACACACGCGCGCGCGCACACCCACACACAAATATTAGTGCTATATATGTTATCTCTGGATTACAAGATACAGACGTACAGATGCTGGGCGAAGACAATAAAGTTTGTCGAAACGTCGACATAAATACTTTTAAATTGTATAGTTTATGTCCGAACGGTAACAACTATTCTGATGACAGCTTCTAGTGTCAAGCGACTTATTGCCCATGCTGTGTTACATGCCTAATAATGAAAGGACTATAGTGAGTTTAAAAATTTTACTTATGTCTTATTAACAAATTTTTTAGCTACGAAAATAGTAATATCTGATAAGTTAATTTAGTGTCTTTAAATTTAATAAACAAATTTCCTATTGTCAAAGAACTGGCCTTTCATAAAAGTCTCAAATACACAAACACAGTTTTGTAATTGTGTTACTTGCTTTATTTTCTTAAAGCACACATCTAACACATCTGGTTAAAATTAAAACTACAGCTTACATTATATTATTGATATTAATAATAAAATTAAAAAATATTAAATATTGTTATACATTTTAGAGTAACATATAAATAACCATGTGAAAATTACACACAGGAATATATGCTTTGATACATATTTTATACATCAAGGGTAATATTTTTTTGTATGTACATAATATAGAAAATGCTAAAATGAAATAAGAGATCCACCGAAGACATGTGATGTAGAATACCACAGGTAGAAAAAAATTCTTACATAAAAGCCTGTTAATTCCAAAGAAAATAAATAGCTACAAAT
This sequence comes from Magicicada septendecula, assembly GCA_034769895.1. Lineage (NCBI taxonomy): Eukaryota > Metazoa > Arthropoda > Insecta > Hemiptera > Cicadidae > Magicicada > Magicicada septendecula. The sequence continues at coordinate 267,110,702 of CM068371.1, forward strand.
CTAATTTAATATGATTACTTGGTCTTTGTGTACCACTACTGTGTTTTGTTCTCCCCGGGTCCTCTCCTTTGCTTGTCTTATTGATCTAGTTTCTTGACGTCACCTCATTGACACTAAGTACTGTATAGCGAAGACTAAATTCTTACTGACTTACAGAAGTTCTTAATTTAAGTAGAGAAATAATTTATAAAAAATAAGTATGTACATTGCAATCGTGTAAATTAAACCAATAAAACTCAGATTCCAGACTTAGGTCCTCATTCAACCATAGAGTTCTATAAAATACAGAATTTTCAATATTATTTACATAAAATTATAAATTAATACTGAACCATATTAATTAAAGTTAGGTACTATAGTAATTTTAATTTAATATTTTAGACCAATTAATCGTATTGTTGATTTACCACAGGCCTACATATTTGAAAGAATCCACGAACAAACGTTCTTTACTGAAATCTATTGTCTCAAAGAAAACTTCATTCATCTTTTAAATACAAAATTACACTAAACTCAGTTATCTTATTAGACACTAACGCTGTCTGATATAACATTATCTTATAAAACTCAGTAATTCTAAAGTAACTTCTAATTCATCCAATACAGTCTGTTTAAAAGTAGTTTTATTTAAAAATTTCGTGGAGTATTTTTTTTTTTTTGAATTAACGTTCTGGGTATAAGAAAGCTATATTCTTCAAGATTTGTAATGGCAGTAAACATTTTATAATTTACATTTTTTAATCTTTAACAAACCCTCTCAACTTCCTGATGCGTATCAATGCTTGTGATGAAGTGGGAAGAGGCTATTCAAAAAGATCTGGCTCTTGGTTTTTGCCTGTAAAATCTTGACAAATCTTCTTATTCATCAACTGAGTAAATATTTTAGCACCCGTGAGCATCCGAGATGATATAATTTAAACGAATAAACACAGATTAGTCCTATATACTAAACCGACACTCATTTTACCTTGTGTATCTGTTAGTACAGAGTCAAAGTTCTGTATTTAAGGTAAGGTACCTTACAAAAATCTTGCATACAAGTATAATGAAAAATTGAGTTTTCTGTGTTTTTGAGCTTCCTTTCTGTTTCTAAAAAAAGATTCGTTCAAAATGATGATCGTTTAAAATTGTGTTTCTAATTCGGCTCGCTGTGAAAGTAGGAAAATAATTTTTTCTCCATAATATTTATTATAATTTAAATAATAATGGAATTAAAACGGGATTGTAAATGAAAAACAATTTCTAATGAAAATAGTGAGTAACGCTAATGAGTAATGCCGTGTGAACAGAGTACAGCTATTCGTTGGGAAGTAAACTAGCCTACAGTACAGCTTTAGATTATGGTACAAATTATCTAATTTTTATTGTGGCATTTTCTATTGTATTGTTCTGTTGACCATTTAAATAACTATAAATACTATGCTAACTAGAAATTAAATATTGAGTCATGGTTTGATTTATTCTTATGTAGTATTAATGCTATCGTCAAGTAAAAAAATAGAGTAAAATAATTTGTTACATCTTTCTTGCTGACCAAATATCACAAACCTAAAAATAAAACATCTTTCTCACAGTCACTTTTTGAAGTCACAATTTCATATATTAACTTATTCTAATTTATGTAATTCATTTTAATATAAAGAGGATTTATCTATACAATTTAAAAAATACTGTTATCATTTGGCTTTTGAGTTCCAAAAATTTGTAAAACTTTTAGAGCAATTCTAAGAGGGTGAAATCATGGTACATTCGAAGCGCGTACAGTTGAACGTTTCGCCTCTTCGTATCTGATATTTTAATTCTATGACTAACCAGTTTAGTGAATCCAACTTCACGACCTTTCACGTGATAGCTTCTACATTCAGACTTCCTACAACCTCGAAGACACAAACCAGGCAAGCAATACCTCTTCCCAAATTTTGGTTTATCGTCTTTTTATGTGCAACTAACGTTTCGGTTCTAAACTATTTCTCAGTTATCTGGTAACTTATTATGTCAACGATGTTGGATAGGCGACCAATTTGTAACATAATTACTGTATTACACAAGACATCCCCAAGAAGAAGAAGAAGAAGAAGAAGAAGAAGAAGAAGAAGAAGGAGAAGAAGAAGAAGAAGAAGAAGAAGAAGAAGAAGAAGAAGAAGAAGAAGAAGAAGAAGAAGAAGAAGAAGAAGAAGAAGAAGAAGAAGAAGATGGTTTCAAGGAGAAGACAAAATCTATACTTTAACGTTTTATGGGGCATACACATGGTATGAAATAAGACAAATATACTACAGTGACGAAGCTATGTTGTTTATGCTTTAATATTGGAAATAAATAGTTCTTGGTCGATTCCTTAGCTTTTTATAAAATGTCCTTCATGAAAAGGATATGAAAGTATAGTCTGATGGCCATTTCATTTGTACATTTACGAGAACATGGGTTGAAGGGTGTATCTATTTCACCTTTCGTTCACCTTCTCTTCTGGATAGCAAGAAACTTATGACATAGATGACATATGTAATCTCCGTAATTTGGACAACTCATGTTAAATGTTAGAATATGATGTTTTTAAACCATAATTTTGTTCTCGTTGTGCTATAATAGAAAGAATTGTACAATTCTTTCTTGGTATTCATAAACCGTACACAAGTGAGATTTCTGCTCATATTAAATGACAATGTTGTTACCTACTATAAAATGGTTTTCACCATTGTGTAACATAAATAAAACATTATGTGCTTATTACCTCAAAAATATAATTGTGTAACATAATTATCGTACATAGGCTCACAGCTTATATTCAAGTACAAGCGTGACCCGCAATCTGGGTCACGTTGTCGCCTGTTTTGTTGACGTCAGTGGGTAGGCGAGCAAATGTGTAAACACTTTAATCTTGTATGCATGTGTTACAAGGAACACGAAATTAGAGCTCGTAAGTTTCAGAGTTTACCTCTGCCCGGAAAAAATGTTTACCAGTCTCTCTCTTCATGCAAAAAATGATTTATAATTATATAATCCGTCACTGTTTTCGTATTACTTTATGAAAGATCCTAATATTTGAAAAACATTTTGTTACAATTATCTTCATGATGTGTAAATAACATTACACTTAGGAGTGTAAATCATTACATAATTGCATTGTAATCATTACAATTATTAATAATGTATATTGTTTGTTATTTTACAAAAGTGTGTGTATGTATTAAAATGTATAGGTGTCGCACAGAATAAATAGTTCAAATATATGTTACTTGAATGAAGTGTATTTATTAGCGATGCCATTATTTTCTGACAATCTACTGTGCTTTTTGAATGCAGTTTACAAAAAATAATTGTCTGTGCCTGTTGCTCTTTGTAACATAAACTAAAAGTTACTTTCTATACAATAAAATTAATTAATATTTAAAAGTTCTTTTTGTCTTATTTACTATAAAGACTTTACCGATGTGATAGAACTTAAAACCAAAAACTTAAAAGCTGCAGACATTAATGGCGAAATTTATGCAGTTTACCTCGAAAACATAACGACTGGTAGTGTTGTGAGATAATGGTGCCGGATGTCTTGAGGTGGACCGAATTATGTCTATGATGAGGAAAGACGTGACTGACCGTCTGTAGCATCGATATTTTTGTTAAAAAGGTGAATGAAAATGGTGACAAAACCCGATAATTTGGCGATTCACGATTACCGAGCTATCAAACTTCTTTTTATGACGAATATTTTTTGTACGAAGTGGTAACTGACACGCTATACAAACAAAATATTGTGCTCGTCTGGCTTCATAAACGTCTCTCTAACGACCATAAAATAAAAAGGATGGAATTTACGCTCACCTTCCTTCTTTATTATAACACTATAGGCAGGCCCGGACTTAGGTGTCCTGCCGCCCCTAGGCACTATTTTTAGCCCCCCCCCCAACAAGTAACTTCTTATATTCAATTCTCTTTGACTGCTGAAAAAAAGTTGCCGAAAATAGTCATTTCAACTATCTCTATTGCAGATATCTCATTTGATCTTAAATCTAAAAGGGAAAAGTGATGGAATTGTGAAAAAGATTACATTTTTTTAACTTTTATTAATATTTATTTACGTGTGCACTTTAGTAATACATAGATTAGTTTTATAACAAGTAATATACGTAGGCCTACTTTATTTTTATAGGTTTATTTAGGCCTATAGGCCTACATGGTTTGATTTTATCATCAAACATAGTAAAATCAATGAAAGTAATGTAAATTGGATAAATAGAACAAATAATTTAAGTGTGATTGAATAAGATCCCAAATTACACAAATGGGATCCCAAATTTATTTCACATTGGCTTTCGTCTTGCTTTTATCAGTGAAAATTCGTTAATAAGGCCTTTAAAGTTCATTTAATATAAACGTTATTGTTAGATTTCGTCCCGTAGGACCCTTAGATGTTAGGAAGAATGATGCTTGTAAAGTTATTGCCAGGATGCAGAATAATGACGATAGTGGACTGTATTTGATACATTTATTAAGTTTTGTAGTACACTTAAATCAGAGGCTAAGGTTGGCTATGTCTGAAAGACATTTAAATTTTGAATGAACCGAGTCGTTTACGAAAGCTACATGGCAAATGAGGCGCAAATGTGCAACACTCCAACTACATAAAAAATGTTAAAGCCTAAGGCATAGATAATTGTCGCGACAATAAGAAAAAATGAAAGATAGAACAAGGCCAGCAAACGTTCTGACGTCTGCCTCTCGCCAACGCTCGGTGAACTGTGTCGATGTATAAACCTGATAAACGCAATTTTAGAAAGTACAGATTAGCCAACCTTTGAATGCAAAAATTACCACATTACTGTCCATAACTGCCCGCAAAAAATCAAAAGATTTTTAATACATTTTAATAACTTATTGTACGAAAACACAGTGTGTTCTTAATAATAGAGGTCAACCTCAATAAATTGTATTGAACCTTGAGATTGAAATATTAGATAACAGTTATGACATTAACTGTTTAGAGATAAACTTGAGTGATGATGATAAGAGTTGAGCAGGCCATAGTTGGCTTGCAACCTGATTTATACATGAGTATAAATGCAAAAATTAGCAATAAATTGCCAATATATATTGTATGTATACAATATAAAACAATATAAGACATGAAAATACATAGTTTGACAATGTTTAATGATGAATAATCGGTGACTCATCACATGATGGGCCCGATACAAATTGTAATATTTATGCAAGTCATAATGGTTAGCTTGAACCAGTCAAGGCCAGTTGACCTATACAATAGTATTGAGTGTAAAATGAACAGACAAAATTATTATAAAATTATACATGTAAAGACATAGATTTAGCATGACGCTTTATAATTGAACGATGCATGCTATACCTGAAGTTTCCGGAATGTACAATAAATTTTTATGTGAAAACAAATTATACATTGTTGAATTATTGCAAGCACAAAGTGTAATGACATGTATAAATGACATAATTAAAGCATGAATAATAATTGTGCAATACGTGATCACAAAATACAAAATACACAATATAAAAATATAGGCGTGGCGTATGGTTATAGACAGTAGATGCGGGTAAAACAATGTGTTTTACATAGATACAAGTTATACATAATAAATACAATAGAAATCGGTTTAGATAATTACAAATACATGAATACAAGGCACAATAGGATAAGTGACAAGTACAACAAATGTGTTTATACAAAATGTAATACATGTGTTGAACAATTGCGAGAAATAAATTCATAGAGTAATAAAAAAAACACATATTGACAAAAATGTGCAAGAAAATGCATACATGGTTTGTATAGCTGCAGACCATGCGAATATTATATAACAAAATTTTTACATAAAAACAATACCACCAATGACATGACACATAACCCATTACCAATATCAAAATGTAAGTATGTAAAGGACATAGTATGTCTCACAAATTATTAATATATAAATACAAAAATAGTAAAGTATACCACCATAACAATATGATAAGCATAGATATAATAACATAGTGCATGGTTGTAAAATTACAAGTCACATGCGAATTTAGTATGAAAACACGTAATGATGCAAATTAACATAAAAACGTTGTGATGATACATATCACCAATTAAGTTGACCAAATTGTCAGAAAATAAGGTAATGAAAGCCAGTGGCCAAGTGAAATATAGCATTGTGCTAAGTAATTATATTGACCTTGTGTCTAAGCCTCGTCCCGCGCTGGCAACAAACATAGATTGTGAACTGGTCTGCGAAAAATACCAGTAGGCGTGCGAATGTCTACTACTCTAATTAAGTTGTCTGGGCCGGGAAATGTGGCGGTAATTACACCAAATTTCCACGCTAATGGAGGTAAGTTATTCTCAATCAGTAAAACCAGGTCACCAATGGAAACGTTGTCCTTGGCGAATTTCCATTTGTGACGTTGTTGTAATTTATGTAAGTAGTCGCGAGACCAAGCCTTCCAAATGACTTGGACAAACTTCTGGAGAAGTTGCCAACGTCCAAGACGAGAGATGGGAACGTGAGATAAGTCAGGATCAGGTATCGCCGTTAATGGTGCGCAAATTAAAAAATGCCCAGGTGTAAGTGGCACTGGATCATTTACATCCGATGAAACAGCAAATAATGGACTTGAGTTTAGACATGCCTCTATCTGAGACAAAACCGTCGTAAACTCCTCGAAGGTGAGTATAGACTTGCCGACCACGCGGCGCAAATGATACTTTAAACTCTTTATACCGCTCTCCCAAAGACCACAAAAATGAGGTGACGAGGGCGGAATAAATGACCATGTAATACCATGAGAGGTCGTAAAGGACTGGATTCATGAGGTGGTATCCTTATTATGCGAAAGATAGTAAAGGTCATGCAAAACGTTGCGGGGCTTCCTAAAGTTCGTGCCATTATCAGAATGTAACTGGCTGGGTATGCCCCTACGGGCCATGAAACGACGTAAGGCAGCTATAAACGCGTTGGCCGTAAGGTCGGAAACCAAATGCAAATGAATGGCCCTGGTCGCTAAGCAGATGAACAAAGACACATAGGATTTTGACAGAGTCCTAGATTTCTGCCCGCCATGACGAATCATGAAGGGACCACCATAATCAACTGCGCAGAATAGAAACGGCCGCGAAGGAGTGACTCTAGGAGATGGAAAAATACCAAGCCTTTGAACCTGATGTTTGGCACTAACCTGAGACACTTGACGCATCTACGAATGATGGAGCGAATGACTATCTTGGCGTTAATGATCCACCAACGTTGACGAAGTGAATGATGCACGAGTTGAGCACCAGCGTGGAGTAGACGAATGTGTTCGCGTTCAATAATAAGGCGAGTGATATGAGCCGATTGATGCAAGACAATAGGATGCTTATTGTCATAAGGTAGTTGCGACTGCTGTAAGCGTCCGCCGACGCGCATGACGCCAGACTCATCAAGAAACGGGTCCAGAGAAGACAATTTACTCCTGATAGAAATAGAAGACCCATTACGAAGACAATTAAGCTCAGCAGCGAAGTGGATTGACTGGGATTGTTTTATGAAGAAATTAAGAGTGGAATGAATTTCAACGGGGGTAAGAGCGCCCGAAATTTTCTCAGCCCTGGAGAGTCTAATATTTTTGATGAATCGAAAGCAATAAGCGTATACGCGAGTCAGACGGTGCAACGAAGAAAAGTCCTTTGAAAGATCAATAGATAGGGTAGATATTAGAGAAAGTTTGGGGGGTTGTTTCTTCTCCGCAGTGAATTCAGGAGACGACAGATTAGAAGGTAAAAAGGGTGGAAAAAGATTGGACTCGGAAGATTGAGACAAACAAGCGGGACCATGCCACCAGAGCGAACAATCGCGCAAAACGTCGGGGTGACATCCCCTAGAAATAATGTCAGCAGGATTATGTTGTGAATTGATGTGATGCCACGTGTAGGCTTCAGTAAGACGTTGAATCTCGGTGACACGATTAGCGACGTAGGTCTTCCACCTGGAAGACTGGGCATGAATCCAGTAAAGGGACACCATGGAGTCAGAATACAGGTGAACACTATTAATAAAGGAATGAAGAGCAGGGGTGACCTTGAATAAGAGTCGCGATAACAACAAGCAAGCGCAGAGTTCCATGGGCTACGTGCTCAGAGCGCCCGTGCTCTGAGCGCCAACGCTAAAATCGTGCTCTGAGCGCCAATATTGATAAGCCCGTGTTCTGTGCGCCGAGCTTATCTGTCCATAATTAGACGCGGTAACACGTGGTTGCATATCTGTCCGTTCTTCTTCAACTCCGTAGTCAACATTAGCGGTCCTATGTACAATTCATTGGTAAAACGAATTATTATACCACTAGCAAACTCCCGGAGCTGCAGAACTATCTAACTGTTCTGAACGAAATACGTTTATTATTAAGTTAGTTAAATTTCAATATTAGAAAGTTTCTTATATTATCAGGAAAATTATGAAAACGCAACTACGCTACTATTTTATTAGTAACATAACAATTTAAAGCAAACAATTATAAGATAAGTAATAAAATTGCCGAACTTCTGTATTAGATTTTTAGTTAAATTTTTAACCACAATACCTCAATGATAAATAATTTATGTATGTTTCTATAGATATCTGTAGGTCTACCTTTAACGTTATTCACAGATACTTGTAACTGATAACAAAATATGAGGTTTTTGAGACTTAGTTCACAAATCGTTTTGAAAGCGATTCAAAACGAGTGTTGAGACATGCTAATTCTGTCAAATTACTACACATTGAAAATACAGACTACAGATACAGATTTTGTATTTTAACCAAAATTCCTCATAACTTTAACCCCAAATAAACTTTTATAGTTTTTTAAACTTTGAATTCTATTTTCGGCCCTTGGTGCTTCTAAAATTAGTTTGTTGTTTTCATGTACCCGTGACACGCTCAGAATGTAATATACTCATTTGAACCCGGTACTGATATTCCTCGTGAAAAAGTAGACTCCATCTAGATCAAAATTCACGACTTTAATACTACTGTGTCACAACGATTGTCAAACCACAACTAAGGAAAGGTGCGAATAACAAGCTCATCTACGAATCGTATGGTCAGCGGATTTAAGGTATGCGGGTAGATAACCATACAAGTGAGTTTTGCCTTCCTTATCAATCCGCTTACATTGCACATCCTGTGTTTACGCATATATAAAGCTCAGCTCTCTGTCTCATAATTGTATTTTCAACTTCTTAATTACAGTTGTATTTAATCACTTTCTTTTATTGTCTCCTCAGATTTGTTCGTCCCAACCAAATGAGAAATCCTGAAATAATAAGTAGGATTATTCGCTAATGATCGATGTCCAAAGGCACCAATATATGAATAATAAAAATTTTCAAAATGGAAGTGTGTAAGGCACACTTACACCTTCTGAAAAATGTGTAAGGCAATATTCACCCTTTACCGTTAAACAGCAGTAGACCTGAAATACTCAACTTCGGCGGATGTAAGTTATTTTATTTCTCATTGACAGGTACTAAAACAAAACACACACACACACACACACACACACACACACACACACACACACACACACACACACACACACACACACACACACACACACATATCTCTGTAGTTAAGTGTGATTTATAATTATTAAATGATATTAAAAATACTAAAAAAAAATAACAATAAAATTCTTAATTTTAGTGGTGACCATCGGGCAATAAATTTTAACGATGAAAGGTGAGGATCGGTCAATAAATATTACACAAATTTTACATTGTTTGTATCGACGTTTCGACAGTAGTTATTGCCATCATCAGAACCTGTGTACGGACAATAGAGAAAAATCAAACACATAACATAACTACTAACCAGAACACCAGAACACCCTACTGCCTTCTAAACATATGTTCTTTTAATTACCTTTACAGGTCAAAAGGACACTGGTACAAATGTCTTCTGGTTTGCGTTTATAAATAGAGTGTATTGTAGGCACCTTACAGTTGTAGACAGTCATAATATTGTCTAGTATCAGTTAGTTTCAAAGTAGGTATGAGTAATTAATAATGACACATATTCGATTAGTTTTAAACTCATTGCAGTTGTCAATCAACGTCTTTCATTTTTTACGCTTACGCAGAGAGTTTATACCTGTGTGTGTGGGGGGGGGGGGGCTCAGACAGTTTTGTTTTACATCGGCAAAATAATAACACTTCTTACACATTATTTTACTTAAATAGATAGACATAATTACAATATTCGAAAACCTAATTAATATAGTATTACAATTTTAATTAATGATAATATAATAATCCCTTAATTACGTTTGTAAATAATTATAGATCCAGTAATCATTGAATGTTTATTGGAATTGGTGCAAATAGCAATACATGTCTAAAAATATGTTATAGCTGAATGCAGATTATAAGATGTTCAATAATGTATATTATTACTACTAGCACTGAATACACTTATCCATAAATTAGAGAATTATGTACAAAATAACAGAACTACTGATATTACAAACACAAAATTATGGTAAACAAATCAGTCATGTGACAATGGTTATTACTTATAATTTATATTGTTGTAAAATAATATTTACCGAGTACATCGTCTATACAGAGTAATATAGTCTATTGTTAAATTATGCAGACGTCGACATTCACACTCTTCCTCCCTCATACTCTCTCGCTCTCTCTCTCTCCCCCTATCAAAAACACATAAAGATTCCCCCCTCCAACACACTCAAATCACAATTACGCATATTCCACATATCGTAGGTACAGATAATATTCATGTAGAGTTCTTTACATTTCAACAGCCAGGTGGGCCTATACGAATACATCTGCTTCACGCATCTACACATACTAGAACCGACTCTATACTCGTATACACATGAGTTTGTGTGTGTGTGTGCCAGTCAAAGAGAAATAAAATAACTTATTTCCGCGGAAGTCTTAAAAGTAGTTGAATACTTGAGGCCTACTGCTGTTTAAAGGGAACGGATAAATATTATTATCTTATTCCTTTACTTTTTTCAGAAGTCTGCAAATTTCACTTTGAAATTTTTTATTATGCCTGTAATAGTGCCTCTGCACATGCATCTTTGGCGAATAATCCTCTTTATTATCTCAGAATTTCTTATTTGTTTGGGACAAAAACATTTGAGAAGGAATAAAAGAATCTGATTAAACACAACTCTAAATAAAGGAAAATACGATTATGAGACGGAGACCTGAGATGTATATATGCGTAAACACGGGATGTACAATGGAAGCGGGTTGATAAGAGCGCAAAACTTGCTAGTGTGGTCGTCTATACGGCTTAGATAGTCGCGTACCTTAAATCTGCTGACCATATGATTCGTAAATGAGCTTGTTACTTGCACCTTTCCTTAGTTGTAGTTTGACAATCGTTGTGACACTGTAGTATGACTGAATTATTTGTCATTTAGGTATTATGGTTGCAAATTTAACTAAAAAACTAACGCAGTAGTCCAAAACGTTTAGTATTTATTTTTTGATTGTCTGCTCTACAGTTATGTTACTAATAAAATGGTAGAATAGTTTAGTTGGGTTTTCGTAATTTTTCTGATAATATGAATAATTGTCCAATATTGGAATTATCTAACTAAATAATAAATGTATTTTGTTCTGGGACCTTACTAGTGCTGTGATAATGGTTTTAGTAATGACTTGTACAAATTTTCATTGGACCGCTAGTGTTGACTACGAAGTTGCCGAACAGCGGATATACAGATATGCAGACAGGTGTCTAATGATGCATAGATAAGGTCGGCGCACAGAACACGGGTTTATCAGTATCGGCGCTCAGAGCACGATTTCATCGTTGGCGCTCAGAGCACGGGCGCTCTGAGCACGCTACGGTTCCATGCGGGGTAATGACACCTGACGTAGGGGGGCCACGCGAGATTTGGAACACAGAAGGTGACAAGAGGTCGATGAATCTTGATAAATGACTCTAACGTAAACACAACACCCATAGCCCCTTTCAGAAGCATCCGCAAACCCAAGTAATTCAACTATCTTTGCCTTAGACTTGCAGCGAATAGAACGTGGGACAATAATTTTACCGATCAGACATAATTTATCGCATAATGAATGCCAATGCAAGTGTAATTGCCCGGAGATTGGCTCATCCCAACCAAGATTGCACAGCCAGAGTTGCTGCATAAACTGTTTGTAAAGGAAAACAATGAGACCGACGAGTTTAAGTGGGTCGTATATACCCGCGATAACCGATAGGATTTTCCTCTTAGAGATGCTTGATTCAACTGGGAATGATTTGATGTCAAACAAAAATGAATCTGTAGAGTTATTCCAAAGAATGCCCAACGTACGCACATTACCTTGTTTGTTTAACGGGAGTGATAAATTATTATGATCTGCGACCACATTGGGTTCATTTGATGCCCATTTATGCAGAGTGAGGCCGTATTGACTCAACAACGTACCTAAGTCAGATTTCAACTTGGTCAGATCAGAAATGGTGTCTGCACCGGTTAACAAATCATCGACATAGAAATCATTAATTATAGCTGACACAGCGTCAGGAAAAGAAGCTTCATGATCCTTACCAATCTGATTAAGATAGCGAGTAGCCAAAAACGAAGCACTAGCAGTACCGTATGTTACAGTTCGCAATACAAAATGTTTAAACTGTTCGAGGGGAGAGTTACGCCACAGAATACGTTGATAATGACAATCCTTATCAGATACCAGAATTTGTCGATACATCTTCTCGATGTCGGCGATAAGAACATAGTTGTGCATACGAAATGGCAAAAGAATAGAAAAAAGTTCTTGTTGTACGTTTGGGTCTACCACCAAAATATCATTGAGAGAAAAGCCATTGGTAGTTTCGGCCGAGCCATCAAAAACGACGCAAAGTTTTGTCGTAGAATTAGAATGTTTAAAGACGGCATGGTGAGGCAAATAGTAGGTATTTGAAACCCCGGAATTGGTAGAACAATCGTCGACAAGCGTCATGTGGCCAAGATCCTTATACTCCTGTATAAAGTTTGCGTATTCGCGCGCAAGCTTAGAATCTCGCATGAACCGGCGTTCTAAACTCAAGAATCTCGCTTCAGCGTTAGCATAGGACTCACCAAACTGGGGATTGTCAGACTTAAATGGTAGCGAAACAATGAACCTACCCTCATCATTGTGATGAGTGGACTTAACAAAATGCTCCTCACAAGCTGACTCGTTATTAATAGGTTCATTATCAGGGATAGTTTCGGTCTCCCAAAATTTCTCGAGAGCATCCAGAATTTGACTGTCGTTGTTCCTAGCCAGGAACGAAACAGCAGGACCCTTATAACGGCAGTGTTTGGGCAGATTGCCTGCTAGAATGTAGCCTAAATTTGTTTCTTGTATAATAGGAAAATGAGAACCGCGTACGTATTTGTTAGCTAAGATTAAATCTAAATAAAATTGCGCTCCTAAAAGTATGTCGATATCAGCTGATATGTTTAAATGTGGATCGGCGAGAAAAAACGTTATCTGGGACGTTAAACTGATTTATGTCGAAAGATTGTGCTGGCAGTTTATGGGTTAATGCAGATAAGACCGCACATGTTGCCTCGAAGCTAAATCTTTGATAGCGAGAAATAATGCGAATAGACGCCAAGTTAGTGGCACAACACGCCGCATTATTAATACCTGTAATCGGTATGTTAGATTTAGTAAAGTTAAACCGTAATTTCTTAGCAAATGATTCCGTACAAAAATTTACTTGTGACCCAGCATCCAATAGAACTCTTGCAAGTTGTCTGTTACCAGCCCGGTCGATGACAAACACAAGTGCTGTCGATAAGAGAACATTGTTTGTAGACTGTAACCTAAGTGAACAATAGTTGCTGCTGCTGGCAGAACCTGATTTTGACACATTATTTATGTGCAGCAATGTATGGTGTTGTTTTGAACAGATCTTACATGATTGTTTGACCTTACAATTAGATGAAAAATGATCTGGTCTTAAACAATTGGTACAGCATTTATGATTTAATATAAATTGCCCTCGTTCTGATGTGCTTAATGCACGAAATTTGTCACACATGTAAACTGGATGACTAGATTTGCAGCATGGGCATAAATAATTATTTGAAGCTGAGTGATAACTTTTAAATGCAGTGCTGCCAGCAGAGTTTCGTGATTTATGTTTGTCAGATTTATTATTGAACCTTAAAGTTAGCTCGTTGAGTTGCTGTCCGGCATCGATAGGTAATGTATTTTCTAACAATTGTCTACGTGCGTTTAAAAACTGAGTGAAGCTTTGAAAGTTAGGAAGATTATCGGGGTCTATGGACTCCTTCCATAATTTAAACGTGGTATGGTCCAGTTTTGCTGACAATAATTGTACAGTAATAAGCTCAAATGAATCCACTGACAGTTGCATGGCCGCCAGCGAATTAACTGAAGACGTTATTGTATTTATGATTTCTGCCAAACTTTGGACAGAGTCCTTAATTGTTGACCTTACTTCAAGCAAATTTTGAATATAATACTTCGCTAGTATGAATTTGTTGTCATATCTAGCGGACAGCAAACTCAACGCTATCGAATAGTTCTCATTACAAATAGGTAATGCCTTAATTAGATCTAGTGGCTCCTTTGTAAGAGATGAATACAAATAATGTAATATCTGCACTGACGTTAAATCAGATCTGGCGTGCACCCAGTCCAGAAATATTGAATAAAAGTGCTGCCATTCTAAGATATTGCCTGTGAAGCAGGGTAAACTTATAGGTTTTAATTGCATATTGCTCGTTAATACTGGAGATACAGTCTGAACGTTGAAAGTTTTTATTATTTGCAAGATATTGGCTTCTGTTGAATATAACAGCTCTTCAACCTCAACTCGGTCTTCTTGAGCAGCGTTTATGTCCTTAGAAATAAGTTCAATTTCGGACTGTACCTCATCGTATTTTGTTGCCAAACTTTTAGACGTTCGAGTTTAACCGTTAAAAAATGTTTTGTATTAGTGTTTTTATCAAAGTTAATTATAGCCGAATTAATTCGCACTATGGCAGACTTTAAGCCGCCTCTCTTTCTGACCAACACTTTGAGGCCTTCTTCAGCCATTGTACGCACCTGTTAATGATGTTAATGACGTCGTACCTGGTATGCGATGTTCTGGAGCGTCAAAGCCGTGGAGTAGATGGCAAACACGCACGGACTGGAGAGATGACTGCTCAATCTGGTGTGTAGACGCTAGCACATGGATGGTCTTGCAGTGGTGTCGTCACGAGGCCCAATGGCGACGAAAGAAATGCTGACTAAGTCCCGACACGGTCGGATCAGCGAATATGCTGAATCGCCCGTGATGGCCAGAAATTGGGGCAGAAAAAATGATGAAAACCGCTGTAATAAGTTGCAGAAAAGTAAGTGACGAATCCAGGCACGGAGCGACCAAAAAATGTTAGATTTCGTCCCGTAGGACCCTTAGATGTTAGGAAGAATGATGCTTGTGAAGTTATTGCCAGGATGCAGAATAATGACGATAGTGGACTGTATTTGATACATTTATTAAGTTTTGTAGTACACTTAAATCAGAGGCTAAGGTTGGCTATGTCTGAAAGACATTTAAATTTTGAATGAACCGAGTCGTTTACGAAAGCTACATGGCAAATGAGGCGCAAATGTGCAACACTCCAACTACATAAAAAATGTTAAAGCCTAAGGCATAGATAATTGTCGCGACAACAAGAAAAAATGAAAGACAGAACAAGGCCAGCAAACGTTCTGACGTCTGCCTCTCGCCAACGCTCGGTGAACTGTGTCGATGTATAAACCTGATAAACGCAATTTTAGAAAGTACAGATTAGCCAACCTTTGAATGCAAAAATTACCACATTACTGTCCAGTTATATTAATATAAAACTAAATTAAATTATTCAAGTTCTTTCCTTCATTTAAACAACATTCTCTATTATGACTTTGAATCGAGTTCGTTGATTATCGACTTCTAGATCTAGGCGCCCCAAGCGATATCAAAACAAACTATTTTAGTCGTCAAAAAAGCAGACAAGAATTTCAACGGAGTGTCCAGACCTGTATATACGACCGTGCTCCGTCCCGACCACCGCTATTGATAGGCCCAGTGTCAATTCCGTGTTATTCAATGATATAATTAAAGGTTATTTCAAAACAATTTTCTTCAATTTGGCCATAATGCAAGTGCCCAATACAAATACTGTAATTAAAAAACCGAAAACATGAATTTTAGCAAATAATTTTTCACCTCGTACCGCCCCCCTGAGCCTGCCGCCACTAGGCACGTCCGTAGTGTGTCTAGTGGAAAATCCGGGCCTGACTATAGGTGATGAGTTCTGATGAGTTTGTCATTCACATTATCACAGAATATGAGACAGGGGTTTCTTGTGTAAATGAGGGACACAAAATAAGTGTATGGAGTGGAGCTACAACAGCTGGTTACGAAAACCGTGAAGCGCTACCAAACATTTTATTCAAAAAAGCTTATAACAAGTCTCCTTCGGGGCAGTAGAGGTGTACTTCTGTTGAGTTCAAAGAAAGAGAACTACAATAAAATTTAATTACTGTATACAGAATCTTAGAATGCATATAATTAAAACATTTAAATGTATTATTATTTTTATAACACTCACATGGAAGTTACATTCCCAACAAATCTATAAATTTGTACTTTTTACCGTTTTTTTTACCTCTTAGTAACTAGTAGCAATTATTAGTTTTCTAAAAGCAGTTTTTAAAGTATTTACTAGTAGGTCATATAGTTACCGTCCTAAAGTAAAATTCTATGACTGGAGAGAGATATTAATATTTTCATTATTTATCATCTTCTTATGATTTGCTACTTAGCAATGATTTTAATTCTTATTTAAAATAGTTTGCTGAATATTGTGAAGCCACTTGTAAATTAATTAATGACAGCTTTAATAATACATATTAAAGTTGAAAAGAAAACTAAACAATAATTTACCTTATATTTATGCGTACACCTCGAAACATGAGTAGTATATTTGTCTTTATAGTTTTTACCATTTTTTCCTATATTGCGGAAATTCTTCTGAGTAATCTTATTTGTTCGTGAGACCCTGTTTGAAAGTAAATAGAACCAATCATTTGTCAAGTACGTTTTCGCTCACCACCTTGCACTATTTCAAACTTGATCTAATGGAGAAAACATATTGCAAATTCTGAAAATACTTTGTCATGTGATTACTTTAATATCTCATTTTATTGGTATCAAGAATGTTTACTGTTAATTTGGTGTTATTCTATTTTTAATAGCATCATTATGACTATTTACCAGTCCTCAAATGATATTTTAATACATTTTTAATAAATTTGCCTGAACGATTGCTTGTACGTAAAGTTTGTATGTTAAGGTAAAGAAACACCTACACGCGCATCCATAAAATAGGTCTCAAGTTACGTACGCACTTCTTAACTCTCTATATCATACATCCTTCCATTATTTAACTGTCAGATTAAATTAGGACATTACATATACCTGTTAAATACGTGTAATTATAATTCTTAAAACAAAATGTAGTAGGTTTTCGTGTGGAAAAGTTTCTTAACTAAATAATATAAAAAAATTTCTACATCTCTACTGGTACAAATCTGTTATTTAACATACCTAATAGGATTACTGTTGTTCTGTAAATTATTAGTGCCCACACTGCCAGTAGTGTGTTACAAATGATTGAGAGAGAAATGACCTAGGTGACCCAGATTTTGACATTAACGTTTCATAAAGTAAACGTATTGGGCAAAACAGCAAACCATTTATCTAGTCCTCGACTGTTATTGTTTGCAGTCCTATTAATGTTAACACATTTTTCTCCAGAACCCAGTTTACTTCCTTTTCAATGAACTCACTACATGTTCGCCGCGACTAGAAAGCGCTCGTTCTAATTAAAGTTTTTTTAACAACAACAGTGTGTATTACGTTCTTACATAAAATATAATGCACGTAAGAAAATGTTATTGATGAAAGTATCACTAAAACATTGACATTTACGGTTCCTTACAACTGTACTTTATGCAGATGTCTAACAAAATCACCATTATAGGATTTCCTATATATACAATGTGTAGTACAAAATCATATTTTTTATAATGTTTGTAGTAACCTAGCAATATAAAGTCAGACTGAGTAATAGAATTTTTCATGTCTGTAGCATGTCTCCCCTGATAATCCGACGCACTCCATCACGTTGCGTATTTTGACCTCCATTCCGTTATTTTGCTTTATATAATTTTCGCTTACCTATTATTAATCTAAAGCTCTACTGTCAATCGACGGATTCCTTTCTAATCGACGGAGAATTAATTCTACCATGTGTCATTATGCCAAACCTTTATATATCAGTGCTAACACAACTGAGTTATATAGTCCTGGTGAATACTGAGGCTTAAGCCACTTGCTACTCTAAATGTTGTTGTAACAAATGTGTAAGGACAGATAAGTCTTTCATCTATTTATAGTAACGTACTGAAAGTAACAGTTTAGCCATGATACCAAAGTAACAGTTTAGGAGACACAACTTTTCTTTGACTGAATAATCCTCTAATATTTATTTGTAAATATTGACTTCTGTCGACAAACATCTAATATCTTTAGCTGATTTGTAGCTACTATTTTAACTGAATGTCGTTTCAATAAGAAATAAAGGTATATTGTATAGTAATTACATTTTTGAAAATGTATTTATTGCAGTTACATTTAATGTTATTTTATAAAAACTTATGTATATTCACTCAGTTTGCCACATTCAACAGATTCTTCGGTTAGATTTTAATGTTAAGCCTACATCTCAAACAAATCCGAACACTTTACAGTGAGTTGAAGGTTATTTTGAGTATTACTTATTGAATACCTGCAATCTATAACACGATAGTAATATATTACTTTATTCATTGTGTAATGTCACATTAGGCACACCTGGTTAAAGTAGGTGTAGCTATATTTGTGTTTAGAAAAAAAAGCTATAGATAAGTAAACATCTGTCATTGAACATTATGCGGCAGTAGAGTCGTGTGGAGCACCGTTACTCGACTTACAAATTCAAACGTGACATGTAGGCTAAGAATCCGGAAACCTGGATAGATAGCCTCACGGCGCCTTGGTGGTCAGATGATTTACAAGGACAGACGGGGGAGACGATTAAATTTAGGTATACAGTTTGTTACAGGTTTTTGCTTCTGTGTATAGCAACTCACGATTCAGAAAAGTGTTTTTTCTATTTTTCCTAACCTCTTTCTTGAAAACAATTCATTATCACTGACTACTACTGGATATATGATCTGCTGATATAATATGAAAATATCGAAATTCCCTTTTATTTCCAAATAAAATTTTATTTTATAATAAGACTGTTTATACAAATTTGCATGGTATGTTCATATCGATATGTTACTTTATATATACAGTCCTGATTATCAGTTGATAATTTTCTTAGAAAATTAGAAATCGTTGAATTTTATCAATTAATCTTAATGCTTACTGACTTCAGATGTAAAATGTGGGTGTTTAACTTTAATACTATCTACGCACATCACATTACACTGTCATACCGCTAATCGAAATTACCAGTAAGACAAGTCGATTATAAGTGAGACGAGCAGTAATTGGAAATACTCTTTCATCCTAAACTTGTCAGTTATTCTACTCTAGTAGCTGTGGTACTATTTAATGTGTCAAAATAACATAGGTAACGCAAGATGAAACTAAAATATTCTTTTGACAATACCTAAAAATACTTTTAATTTAAGCCTATTTGCTGTATACTATTTTAACGTAATATAATCTACTATATATACTAGACTGAATGCTATTTGTGTTTTAGTATGTTTTGCAAGATATATAATATACTGTTGTGAATTTGTAAAACGTAATAATTAAAATAATTAATTAATGTGTGTAACTGAATACGAACGTGACTTATTAAGAAAAATATTGAACGAAGGAGCCAACATTGTGTTAATTGAAATTTACAAAGAAAAAACGGAAAAGAGGAAGCGTATATTGCTTGTAAATGGTACCCTACAATTAAGTACTACAGTTTGCCTGTATCATTATTGCCTATTAATTGCATACATTAGGGTGTAAAAATAGTAATACTTCTTTTCGGCTTGTAAAACTCAATAACCGAAAGGATTTGATTTTCTCGAAACACTAGGTGTCCGTAATTTTCTTAGGAAGCATTCGTTAGAACGGCCACAGGCATCTGGTACAAACACTTGGCGTCTATTATCCATATAGGCCAACTTGTATTTAGCGTAACTAGCGTTGACGTCGAAAATGTTTGCCCCGGCATGTTAACAAATATGCCCTTTGCATTGAGTGTTTAAATACCAGTTGGAATGGAATCTTGTGTCTCTAAACGTCTGGCTTTGTCGCTAAGTATGTGTGTACAAACTCTGTCTTATGTAAGAGGATTAATGTCTTCCAACTCTGTCGCCTCCTTCAACAGTGAGTGCTTTGAGATTCTCTAGTTTAAAGAGATACTTGTTGTTCTAGTTGAAGGATAACACATACACACCACAGCTCCTTTCCAAGCAGGTTTCAGTTGTATTTTATACAGCTTCGGGGAAAAAATATTATAAACTTTAATTTAATTTGTTTGTGTGTATAGCAGCACTCAACTTAATTTTTGAAAATGTACACCTTTTCAAAAAAACCTCTTAACTTCTCTATTGTCACGTTGTAAACCATCACATAACAAAAAATAAATAAATTGAACTTGAAAATTTCAATTTTATGTCAATTTAAGCTAACTTTTTACATACAAATTCAAGCTATATTAACAGTACATAATTTAAAATATACACTCAACGGATATTGTTACAGTTTCTGCACTTTATTTGCAGAAATGTAACAATTACTAAAACTTTAGTGGACAGAGTGACAAAATAACAAGATATATTATACTTAAAGTAAAAAATAAAAAGGAATGGCTACCTTTTTACTTTTAAGAACACTGTGACACATTGTAAGCTTACATTAGGCTTCTGCTGTCGAACAAGAAGTGCTATTCCAGTATTATGACTATCTATAAATGTATATCTTTAAAATTAATAGAAGAACATAAAAGATGGGGAACAGAGATTAGCATTACTAAACCTCCTACTTTTGCAATGGAGGAACGTATGAGATTTAGCGTTGCAAGTAGACAACCGTTTGAATCCTGAAAGAAATATAAGAATCTGGCAGGAAGCTCACGTAAAATGGCATGGGTCAAATGAAATCATAAGGGACATAAGCGTGTAAAGAAGAAAAGTTATGTCTGTGTTAATGGAATACAGAGCAATTACAGACACATAAATAAAGGATGAACATTATAATAAGAAAAAATAACTTAACTCATAGCTGTGAACTACGGTAACTGGAAAAGCAGAAAAATTGTAATAGTTATACAGAGGGATTTCTGGCCAAGATCCGTAGACAAATCTAGAAGAGAGCAAATTATCATCAGCGCAAGAACGATACAATTTAATCAATCGTGTCGTATGAGAATAATGAAATGTGCAGCACAAAAATATAAACAGAGTATGCGGTGCGCAAAGAATGCATAAAAACAGACTCTCAAAGCAGGTATTAACAGGTTGTCACTAGTCAGTCACAAGCAAGGTCGATCAAGAAAGAGATGGGGAAACAGATATTAAAGAGATATTACAGAGAAAAAGCTGCAACCGACAGAGATATATGGTGGTTCGGTATCAGCAGACAGAATAGAATTAAAAAAAATCGACTTGCAGATAGACAAGTTGTGTGCAGATAAATCGATTTACAGATTGTGTGCAGAAGATACCGACAAATTCCTTATTTCCTGCAACACCATTCGTCCAGTAGATGGAGATATCTAAATGCAATGCGCGCGCATGTGTGTTGATATAAGCATGTATATAGAATACAATAGAAAACAGACTATACAATATTCGTATTTAAAGTGGAACAACAATAAATGTTACTGATAGAAATCACGCTACTAAACTTCCGCGCGCTTGCCTGCGTATGGAATTCAGCAGTTATTATGTAACGTAATTGATATGTCACATTGTTAGTTTGTAAAACCTATTAGAGATACATAACAGTACTACATATCCACAAAAGGCTACAATAATTGCTTACACTAATCATTAATAAGGGTACAATTATTATTAATAATACACTAACAAATTATTATGCGTTCAATATTTATGCGACTCCGTTAAAATCTATATGATCGATTTCCTTTTCAAGGATTTGTTTAACATTCATTCCACCCTATATGGAAAAAATAATATTTTTCAGTATATTCCTTGCTCATTTTAATTATATTTTCAAACATCACAAAATTTTAGACTTTAATTACTTTGAACAGAAATTTAACATTGACCATCTCTATTGAGTTTTTTAGAAGAGAAATTATTAGAATTCAGTTTTAAACGTGTACATTTCTCTTCAATATTGTTTCTTAGTAAACTGTAATTTATTTTGCTATAATACGTTCGTTTTCCTTTAACATGTATGCAATTACATTATACTTCAGATTAGATCCCAATAAAGTAAAAAGGTCACGATTACATAACAATTTTAAAACCGTTAGGACTTATAAATAAATCAGCAACTGTTCACGCTAGCCGTAATAAAATGTTACAAATCTAGACAGACATTACGTCACTTAAGTGATACATTGTTTCAGATACGTAATGTGTTCGTGACTGTTAATTTTGCAAAGTGGGTCACACAGGTCATATGAAACATGCCACATGCAGCACGACTGTAAATATTTAATTTTTACTCTAAATGAAATAATCGTTTATTTACTACCCCTCTAATGGACCTACTTTATACAGCCGTAGGTCAGTTAACTTAACGGAAAGGAAAGACGCAGTGCCGATTGTTCGCTAGCTACGTAGACTAGCACGCAGACAAAAATTTGTCCTAAAAGTTATTCGTTCCCTTTATAGTAGTTCACTCTTTGTCCACTTAACATTATTAGCGTCTTTTCTGATAAATACCTTTGCTGCAAATTAATTTTGTACAACTAAACGTGTAAAATTACCTGGTCCGAATAGTATAAATACATAAATTTTGAAGTGTGGGAGCATTCTTTTGCATTTGCGTCTATTATACTTTCTGAATATGTGTTGGAAAAAACACACAATTCCTAAAGAATGGCCAATAGCGGTTGTCACTTCATTATTCAAAACAGGAGATTGGGGAAAGACGGATAATTATTGATGCATTTCTATTTTAGATACTACATATAAGATATACGATAGAATTGTAAATGGGAGACTGAAGAAAATAGCTGGTGCTTTAATATCAGAAAAACAAAATTGCTTCAGGAAGGGTAGATCATCCATAGATGCTATCTCTAAACTTAAGTTAATAATTGAAAAGAGAAGAGAATTTAACGTAAGAGAAGCATTTACCATTCATAGATGTGTCGAAAGCTTTTGATAATGTGAAACGTTCACTACTCTGGAGTATAATTGAACGAAGGGGTTTCCCTTTGCAATTAATTAAAGTTCTTAGGCGCTTATATTATAAGACAGCGGTTGTCGTGGATTTGAATGGTAAATTATCAGAACATATTCCTACAAATCGCACGCTGAATGCAAGAGGGCCATAAGTGCAAAAAATTTTGAAATTGAGTTACGGCACAATATTAACAGATTAAAGAGAGCTATATTAAATACAATAGAGCCATAAGTGAAATCATAAAAGATACAGTTGCTATAAAAATGTGTCCTTATGCTGTTGAAAATCTGGAACACATCTTTTAATACAATACAGCCACATGTTACTTGTGGCTGTATTGCATTAAAAGAACAAACTATGCTTAGGAAGGTTTTAAATGAAGACGGCCATTACTGCAATTGTGGCCATACATGAGAGTAGCATAGTTTTAGTTCCTTAAGCTGGCAGCACTTGTTCCCTTTCCTCCCTTTTTCTATAGCTTTCACGTTTCATTAATATAACAAATGCATACGTTAAAGATTATTTTGATGAATTGTGTTGTGTTTCACAGAATGTTTTCAAACAGAACATTGGTGATTCAGGTGAAGTTACATGAAAGAAATTAGGTAAATGTTATTTAATATTTCTGAAAAACCTTTGCTTCAAGTGTTATATAACGCAGTACAAGATGAAGAGAAGACAAGAGGACAAAAAACGAAAAGTAGGGGAACGTGAATGGATGAGTAATGCAGCCAAAGTGAAAAGGAATAAGGTGAGACACACATAGTAGACTCAAAGGGTAACCATGTACAAGAAATGGTAATGAGAAAAGATTGCCAGGGGAATTGCCATTATAAATGTAAGAAAATTCAAGATGACCAACATGCTCAGATTTTTAAGATGTTTTGGAAGCTTGTAGAGATTAACAAACAGTGATAATATATTGCTACCTGTATGAACAGATCGAGACCTCACCAAGAAGTGTTACAGAAGGCACTACAAGAAATATAAATAATGAGGACCACTTTAATGCAAATGGAGAAATATACCTTGTTTGTAAAAAAATTCTTCATAGATTCATTAAAAGTATGAGACGAAGTGATGCAGAATATTATCAAGAAGACAACAGATGGAATTGTTAAAAGATGAAATTGGCAAACACAACAGCCAAACTACACTAGAGTCCACAATCTTATTAGAGTTCGAAAACATAATAATTTTATACCATAAATTGAGTGTCATTACCTGCACAAACAAACAAGTAGAGATGATATGTTACTGGTGGAAACACATTAGGAGATCTACACAGAAATTATATAAAGGAGTAACAGGAACAATAAAAAATATATGGAAATTACTCAACCTGCAGCAACATTTTCTTGACAGAATTTAATATTAGCTTTTTGTCACTAGAAAAGAGCAGTGTTTATTCCGTGATAAATGTAAAAATTCATATGTATAAGAATTTGTACAATTTGAGTATAAAAATTATCGTAAAGAAGTTAAATTAAACAGAGAAGAAAAGGCCAAACATGCAGCGCTTTCAAAGGAAAAGAAGTGTATCTCAGCATGCTATGATTTACAGGCAGTCCCCCCAAATCCTTGTTATAACGTTTTTGTTGTTTATTATAAATGGCGGCTGTTAGTTCTGAATTTTACAGTTTACGATATTGGGAGAAGTACAGGACATGAGGGTACTGGCAAAAGCAGTTCGAATGAAATCGGTTCATGTGTTTTTCAGTTATTACAAAATGAATGCAAAGGAGAGATGGTTGCCTTTAACTCCGACAACTGTAGAGGACAACAAAGAAAAAACACATTATTGCTTTATACATGTATGTAGATTTGCTTGCAGTATTTCAAGCATTGCATATAAATTTTTTTGTAACTGGTCACAACCAGAATGAAAGAAACCGTTTGCATTAATGAAACAAAGAAAGCTGGTCCTAAAAAGTGGACCTATTTATGTACCTGGACAATGGGCAACCATAATCCAAAAGGCTGAAAAGAAAGACAGTCCCGAAAGTGACAGAAATACACCTTTTATAGTCTGGATACACCAGACTTCATGGATTTCAAAAATCTTCCAAATTCTTCGGAAAATTTTTACAGTAAGCAAAAATAATGAGAAAGTTTCTTGGCTTGACATAAGAGAAATCAGAGCAGAGAAAGAAAAGCCTATTCAATATACACAACACATTTTACACAACACATTTTAGTCAAAATTATAAGAAAATATATACACACAAAAAATACAAGAAACAAGCCTTCATTACCAAAATTGAATTGTGCAATTATAAAGAGCAATTATAACTCATTGTATGAAAATATAACCCTTATGCCATCAAATGAACAAAAACGATGTAGATTCAGATGAACGTGACCTGTAAGTTTATTCGACATTTTGTAAGGATTGAAATCATTTACATATTCAAAATAGATGTTTTGTGTATTGTTAACCTTATTATCATTATTAAAAGAATATAGACCTATTAGTAATAAAATTAACACTTTTGATTAATTTTATTATATTTTGTTCATTACTTTCAGTAGTTACTTAATTATACCTCTTGTAATAAATGCTGTTTACTATGTTTCAATTATTAAAAGAGGTTTAAAAATGACAATAAAAATTAATTTTTACAAATATAATTTAAAAAATTATGAAGAAAACAGGTAATGTTTACTATTTTGATATCACTTATGGTTGTTTTCAATAAAAATAAAATTCAGTTCTTGAATATATTTTTCGAAATTGTTGTAGATGGTCATAAGTACAAAAAACAATTATATAAATCATAGAAAACCAGGAAATTTTTATAACAGCATTTAGATCATTAAATTTTATTAAAAAGAATAAATAATGTTGACTGAATATGTGCTTATCAATTGTTAACAACCATTTGAAACTTAAAACTCGATTTCCCGCAAATGTGTCTTTTAGCACTTGGGGCCCTCTACGTTTCAAGGTGCGAAAACGACACAAGGGTGCCCTATTTCACTGACACTTTTTAATATGTACATGGACGACACATTTCGGCGATGGACAACTAAATTTGATTAGGAAATATCACTTCAGTGAAATATTCATGTGAATTCATTGCTTTATATGGAGGTGACAAGGTAATGATACAGAAAACAGAAGACCAGTTACAAAGGGCGATATTTACGTTCAATACTTCTTCTGATACTTCCTATCCGTTTCGGATGTTGGATATCATACAGGCTATTTTAACTTTCCGCACTGCTGCACGGAATAAGTCAGTTGTATTCATGCCAAACCAGGTCCTTAAATTTCTCAGCCATGAGATTCCCGGTAGCCCAACTTCTCTCATTCAAGTAAGTTACTTTTCCCTGTAGTATGGACTGCAATAAGTAAAATCTTCGTTTATTTCTCATGAGATGTCCCAGATACTGAAGCTTTCTTATCTTTACTGCGTTAATAACTTCCCTATCTTTCTTCATCTTTCCAAGAACTTCAACATAAATTATATGCTCTGTCCACGAAATGCTCAGTATTCTACGGTAGAGCCATATTTCGAAAATTTCCAATTTCTTAGTTGTGGCTTCAGTCAAAGTCCAAGATTCTACATTGTAGAAGAGGACCGAGAATACGTAGCAGCGTAGAAGTCTCATCTTTTTGTTTATTGTTAGGCTAAATCGTGACTTGTGAATAAACTGCTCATTCTAGTGTACACTGCTCTTGCCGTTTCAATTCTGATCTTTATTTCTTGAGAGTGGTCCCATTGTTGATTGACTATAGTACCAAGATATGTAAATTTCTTACACGTTCAACTGGCCTTTGGTTTATATTACGTTCAACTTACTTGGTTTATACACGTCCAACTGGCCTTACTTTCAATGCTACAAAATCTAATACGATGGCATTTAAGGAAAAGTATCCTACAAGAACTAAGTAGTGAATAAACAGATTTTTCATCAGGTTAGTCATTTTAATTACCTGAGTTGTGACATCTCATAAGGAACCGATATTGATTGGGATACTAAGCTAACAAACTTTTAGACGCATCTGTGGAACGATTCTTAGTTACCTGAAAAATAAAACACGGAAGGATACCCGACAAAATTTTACAAAACTGTGTCTATCCTCACATTCATGTAAGCTAGTGAGTCACGGACTCTTGGTAAAAGGGACGTACAGAGGATTCAGGCAGCTGAAATGAAATTTCTAAGAGGGACGCAAGGTTGTTCTCTCCTGGATCGAAAAACGAACGAGGATATTAGACGAGAATTAAACATTTTGTCGTCGCACCAGAGGATTGAAGACCACAGAAGGAGATGGTATGAACACTTGAACCGCACGCCTGATATCCGTCTACCCGTGCCTGCCTTGGCGTATCACTCTACTGGGAAGAGAGATGTCGGTAGACCGAGGAGGAGATGGGTTCCGGGTCTAGGGCCTAATACTTGGAGTGGTGGTGGTGGTGATGATGATGATGATGATGAAAACTAAGAAGTTAACATTTATTATTTTTTCATGTGGAACATAGCTTACACATTAATTGATGATTTTTTGCTTGTCTAAACTCCACTTCACAGACAGTAAAATACTTAAGCAATGTTAGTAATAAACTTGTCATCATAATCATCTTCGTCGTCGTCATTTTCTTGTCATCGCCATCCTCCTCGTTGTCGTGTAACTCAAGTTAAGTTTATGCGGTTCTAACAAACAACAAACCAGTTAGTTTTGCGCTAATCGGAACAAATTCATGCATGTGAACCTGATCTTAATATGAGTTAACTTTGGAACATTATTGGAGATAAGTTTTGTGTCACGATTTTGTGCTTCTAGTTATTACTAAGATTTGTTTATCTTTAAAAGTAGCCCTACAGTTAGATAGTTTTCCCAGCATGTGCAAAATAACAAGTATGATACAAGATCTTTGGGGTTCCCTACATCAACTTCCCTAAAAATAGCTGACATTATAAAACTAAGGGATGTTGGTCGACCGACGAGAAGGTGGGTTCCGGAATAGGCCAACTAGTGCCTATTTCGTAGAATGATGATGAAAAGAACAAGATGTAAAGCAATTCTAAAAATATGTCACTTTATTGGCTTGGATATTATTAAATTTTTATGTTAGTTAATTCTTAAACCCAGAGGTAAAGGACGTATACCAAAAGAAAATAGCTAAGAAATTAAATATTGTGGAGCCACAAATAACAGAGACAGATGCAAATAGAATCGAGGAACTTGGCGGAAAATAAAGGCCAAAATAATAGAAACGGCCAAGGAAGTTCTGGGAGAGAGATTTAAGAGAGAAATTAATCTCTGGTTCGATGATGAATGCATGGAATGCATTAAAAAACGAAATGATGCATATAAACGATATTTCAGCAGACAGACTAGACACGGAAGGGAGAAATATGAAGGAAAGTTAATAAAGTGTGCCAAAAAAAGAAAAGGACTGGTTTAATGGGGGAAATCAGTAGAATTAAACAGGAATTCACAGATGGTAATACCAAATTGGCCTACCAGAAAATCAGTAATATTAAAGACGGCTCTATAGCCAATACGAATCTTTGTTATGATGAAGAAGGTAATATAATAGGAGATGAATTATAAATAAAACACAGATGGTAGGAAGTCTTTGATAAACTGCTGAATCCAAAGGTATAAAGTACAAGGGAAGGAAACTGAAGAACCACAAATAAATGACGATCATGTGGAAGATTCCAGTCTGCAGGAAGTGGAAGATATTATACAACATTTGAAGGATTTCAAAGCCTCAGGAGTTGACTCAAGCTCAAACGAAATAATAAAATACGGTGGTATAGAAGGAGAGATGCTAATATTGATTCAAGAAATATGGAAGGAGGAATATGTGCCTGAGGAATGGAACATTAGCTTAATAGTACCTATTCATAAAAAAGAGAATAAATTAGACTGCAAAAATCATAGAGGTATCTCAATGTGGTGTACAGGATACAAAATATTCACTCGAATACTGCAGAAGAGATTGGAACCTTATGTTGAAAGAATATTGGGGGAATACCAAGGTGGCTTCCGAAGTGGAAGATCCACTATAGACCAAATCTTCACAGTCAAAATACTGATGGAGAAGATTTGGGAAAACAATCTGGACCTAACAGAAATCTTCGGAGATTTTAGGCAAGCGTATGACAGCATAGATAGGAATAAACTTTTTTAAATTGTGCTGTACCTTCAAATACCTATTAAATTAGTACAACTGACAAGACTGATGCAGACAACAGCCTAAGTCAAATTACATACGGGTACGACAGATCCTTTTAATGTCACGAGAGGATTAAAACAGGTCGATGGGCTGGCACCAACACTGTTCAACTTAGCACTTGAATATGTGATCAGGAAATTGTTAATTGATAGTAATTCAACATTAAAACATAAAATGGACCAGATCGTAGGGTATGCAGATGATATTAATATTATGGCAAGATCCCAAGGAAGAGCAAAAGAGACCTTCCAGGAACTCAAAGGTGAAGCAGAAGAGATAGGATTACAGATTAACGCAGATAAAACAAAGGTTATGATCACCACCCGAAAGAAAACCAGGAAACCTGAACAGTTTGAAATCGAACCACTAAACCTGTAAATAGTTAATCAGTTTAAATATTTGTGATGTGGGATGGCAGAAGACAATGAAGAAATAAATGAAATAAGGAAAATGATACAGGCCTCAAATAGAGCATATGTTTCGTTGCCATCTATGTTCAAGACAAGGAATATCCACTATCAGTCCAAGGTCACATTATACAAAGTTATGTTTACACCGGTGATGACATATGGCAGCGAGACTTGGACTTTGAAGAAACAAGCCGCTAACATAGTCTAACTTTTGAAAGGAGAATTTTGAGGAGAATAGGTGGGGACCAATCCAAGTCAATGGGGTATGGAGAATGCATCACATTGAGGAGCTATACAAGCTGTATAAAGACAATGATCTGGCCACCACCATCCGACTGCATAGATTGCAATGGGCAGGACACATCATTAGGATGGAAGGCAACCGAATACCCAATGAGTGTAGAAAGCCTGTCAGAAGACCCAAGACATGCTGGATTGACGCAGTGGCGAGGGATCCTGATAATTTACTTAAAACGGTGGACATCGATCGCCAAGGACAGGAAAAAATGTAGGCGGATTATTATGGAGGCTAAGGTTCGACTTCGAACTGTGACGCCATAGAAGAAGAAGATTTGCAAATATGAACAGAGCAGTTAAGGTCAACATGAGACCAGACAATAAAACTAAGTAACTTATATATATTTTAACGTAACAAAAAACACACCTCAAAAGAAAAACAAATGTACCATCAAAATTCACGGTAAATGTATGCATAAACGCAATCCTTCTGAGTAATAAAAGAATAATAAAAATAAAATGAACTTCATAAATTCAGAAATGAAGAGACAGTGTATCATTTAAGAATAATTAATAATTTTCAGGAATAAAAGATAATCTGAACAAAAAAGAGAAATAATAATAATAAATAAATAATTGGAAAATAGAGAATGAACTCAGGAAATAGATAATTTAATGACTGTAACAAACAATGACTGACTATGACCAAAATACTCAGAAGTTAAAGATCCCATGTCAATATATGTAAATAGTAATTTATAAATAGGAATATAATATATAAGTATGTTAAACTAGTATGTAAGGAATCCGATATTGTGAATAAACCTATTTATATATGAGGAGGTCTGCGCACCTCAGACCGTTATTTTATATATCAAAAAAAGAAAAAACTGTAGAAAGTGAATTATTTAAGTGTTACAAATATAATCATGTCAAACTGTAATTATAAAAGTTATTTTGTGTGACAGTGTTAAGAAGAGAAAATAACAGTGAAATACGTTAAAAAGAAAGAATCATGTATGAAGAGAGTGATTATATAAATAAAATATGAACGTTGAAGAAGTATAATATAATCTATATGAACCAGGTATATAACACATATAGTGAAACAAGACAAAGTAACTAATTGAAAAATATAAAATTTTACATTAAAAACTTAGAATAATATAGTGTAAGGAAGAAAAAATAAAGTTCAACCGAATATTATTAATTATAAATTGGGAAACCGAACCTGTGACCCATAAAATATAGCCAAGGCCTTACCTAAGAAATTAGTGTTTTTAGTAGAAGGAGGGGATTGTTGAAAATTTCTAATTGCAAGACAGAACGTGTAAAAATTACTGCTGAAATTGATACAAATTGAAGACCAATAAAAGATGAGATGAGCAGGAAAAACAACGCAAAACCTAGAAGAATGCTGTTTTAATCAAGAGACCAAAAAAAAGCAGATGTCCATGAGTAAAGAATCAACCAATAAATCCGTTAAGAAAACTGCTAGATTGGTGAGATCACTCCAAGACTAAATCAAATATTCGAACTAACATTACGACAGTAAATATTGAATTACAACAAAAACAATAACAAAAAAACAATATAAAAACATTATAATTGTGAATTATTTTTTTACACTAGTATACAATAGTCATTAGTAGTAAGAGTTTTTTGTTATAGTTTCTTGTATGATCCAAAGAACCCACAACCATTCAACACACATTCACAACACCATATTACCAAGTCTCATGCATAAATATTATATTGTATGTTCTATGTATAAATTACACCAGACTTTAACTATACTTTTATTTTAACTCTGCGATTCAGATAAATAATTCTCTATTTAAAAATAAAACACAGGTTTTTTACTTAATTACAAATTCGCTTCCATCGCGGGGCTTAAAGGGAGCGAGGTACTAACTAGTTATATTACAATATATATATATATATATATATATATATATATATATATATATATTGTTATAAGACCGGGTACTTCTCTCTGTCTATCCTCTCTTTGATTATTTTAATATAATTCAATTTCTTATATATCTGGGGTTGTGGGATATAGTAATCTCGTTAATTATGATTATCTTATCTCTCTATTTAAGATACCAGTGTTAGTGTGAATATAACTTAAATATGTAGTGTGTTATTCTAAAATTCCGCTCAGCCCTAGTCTGCCTTGCAGAGAATTATTGAAATTTTGTGTTTAACTCTATTCTCTTTGGTGTCAGAGAATTCCACAACAAGCGCTGCAGTTCCGGAACAAACGAAATTTATAGGTTAACCCACCGTGTACGGTGACTAGTTATTATACACTTAGTCTGTTAATTCTTATTCCCAATTCATTAAATAATACCCAAATAATAAGATCCTGAAATTATACAAGGTTCCTTTATTAATTCAACTTGTTAACATTCAATAAGATTGGTTTTAACTGACATACGAAAGGCTATATGTTGCGTTAATCGATTATTGTTCGGTCCAATATTTTATTTTAGATTCAGTTATATATTTTGTTTTTTATAATTAATTTAGTTCAGGGTGTGAAGGTTATTTTAACTGCGGGGAAGATTAAAAATACTTAGATAAGAATGCAAGATATTACAAATTTAAAGTGTTGTGGTGTTTAATATTATTTATACAATTGTAAATTACCAGACGTAGAACGAAGCGACTCTTGAAGGCGGTTGGTTTTTTAACCTCGTGAATTGATGCCTCGTGTCGAGCGGAAAGGAGATGGTTTTCTTTATTCTTTTCTTCAAATAAAATTCTAAATCTGGTTAAATTCTGGTTAAATTCAAAATACAGCTCCCTTGGTTTATTTACGGCCAAACTTGTGATTGTGTTCTTCGGCAAACTCTGGCTCCAAATACGTTTTTTCTATCGTATGAATTAAATGGTGATGTCCAATGTGGTTGAATGGTTATGATTTTCAGTTTGGTGTGTAGTATTAGTTCTTTACACAGTTAGTTCTTTATATTTTATTAATATTTTATTAAATTGTCATTATTTCTTGATCTGACATTGGACAATCCAAGTCATTCCTTTTGGAATTCTATTACTTATTATCGTTAGCTGATACACTTATACAACTTGGTTAAATGTTGCTGGCCTAATTAAGACAAATAATTATTCATATATGGTGATTTGTAACTGTATTGAAATAATTTAGAATATATTAGTTATATTAACCATTTCTCTGGTTTTTAATCTCATCACGTTCAGATCATAAATTGCAATAATACAAATCAACAAATTATGTTAATTTTTGTTGTCCCTAGCAACAAATTTATTTTTATTCTTTTTCAATGTTTTTTATATAGTGATAATTTCATATATTATTTTTCTATTCCTTATTAAATTTCCATTATATCGGAATATAACTTTATTTATAGCTTGTTTACTAATTTCTACATATATTCTGCTGGTTTTTCAATCTTAGTCTGTTTCTTTTCATAATTATTATTTTTCCGATATCAAACGTTGTCAATCGATATCATTGCACTATGGCGTTATCATAATTTGTTTATATTGAGTTGGTTTATTATATATTCTTAATTATCAAATGTTTTTTCTAACTCCTTGAACTATATTCATTAATTATTACTAACTTCTTTACTTAACCTTTATATTTTGAGTTGCTATATAGTGTTATTGGCTGTTAGGCCTTTTATTATATATGGACCTACCTTTGATTATAACTGGTTAACAACTATAGCCTTTTTACATAAGTTTATAAACATAATAAAACCTTAACTATGTACATTTACACAAATAATTATTCTTTTTATAACTAACAACAACTTTATCTTGATCTATGGATCACATATAAGAAAATTGAGATCAATTAATACTAATTAACTGCTTTCCTCCACCTTTCTACAACAGTAAACAAATAATACATATTGCTTCATTACTTGCTATTACATCAACAAGTAAGTTTCATAAGCTAACACAAACTTTAACATAACATTCATGGTAACAACATAACATCATTCAATTCAGAATCATTACTTTCGATTAACTAGTAATGTATATTATTGACTCCTTTTTATCTAATTTCACTGTCATTTACTTTAACATTTTCGATATTGGTTTCTTTTTTACAATTCTTATCAGTATATTTGATTTATTTACTTTTCACTGAACATTGATTTCTTACTATTGTCTATTTTACAGGTTTATTTTTTATTGTTATCACTACCTTGCATCCTTATTCATTTTTACACAATTATAAATGTATTTATTTGACCTTTGTATTAGTATGGGAGTTAAATATTTATTTACTTATTATATTTCTAATATCTCTATTTGTGGAACGTTGAGGACCGCATTTCTGTTGCGTTACAATATATAACTTATATAGTAACCCATCTTTACATATTTTATTTCATAGTAGTGGGCATGTATTATGACCACAAAAACTGAATTAAAATACAGTTTCTGAGATGAAACGCTTGCACGTGAATGATACACGAGCACATAGAAAGGATGAGAAAAAAATAGTCTCAACAACCTATTCAATACAAAGGAAGAGGAAAAGGCACTGTAGCAGGAGCTAAGAATGGATGGTCGGATAATTGAGGATTTAAACCACCTAGAGCACCTGATTAAAAACTCTTTGCAGGTCTAGTTAAAATTCCGAAAAACCATAACAATTTACAACCATAACAATGATTTTAATTTACTTTACAAAATAATGAAAAATTTACAACATCGTAATATAATAACGGTAATAACAAAAATAATGACGATATTTTGTTGAGAGAAGAAAATGCTTCATGCATCTTCATAGGAAACTGTCTGTCCGCTTGTGTGTGGGGCTCTCACCAACTAAAAACCCACATTTAATTCAGGAATAAGAACCTATGCTCGAACTACTTAACGTATTACTTCAGGATACAGCATATTGGTGCTCAAGCCATTCCTCAAGCCCGATGTGAGCCTTTCTGTGGCTACATATAGGATCCAAGAACTCGTTCGGCGCATTATTTGAGGCTGATTCAGATTCGTCGCATTACATTGTCAGTGTTCCGTGCTAGAATCTCTGCCGCGGTATTGTCAGCGTAACCATCAAGAAAATATCTGGTGGCATCTCCATCCATAAAATTCCATCGTAGGATATGACCCGGAGGTCACGACCCAAAATTGAGACCTGGACAGCCATGGCGTTAATTTTCTTCTTAATAATAATAATAATAATAATAATAATTATTATTATTATCATCGTTGTGGTTTGTAAATATACTAATAACAATGGATCCATTTTTATTGAGGGAGTAGTTCAGGAGTTAGGGAGGTGTAAGCTGTAAACTTATGTACATTTTGCAAGCTGTTCACAAGTGCTAGGAAAATATATATGAGAAGTCAAGCTGTCAGTAAATTAGGCCCATGTTTTTACTGACTGCATGTTACTCGTTGTATTTGATCTATACTGTTAAAGGTTATATACAGATACATTTATTTAAGAATCTCATTTCCGAGGCTAAATTCAATTCAAGTGTATCTTGTTTTCAGAGGCCTTTATTGTTTGGATATTGATCTTATAAACTTTTCAGAGTAAATAAATCATCTTTGCCTGTTGTGTAAACAAGTCATTCGCTTTTCAGCTAAAAACATATTTGTATAATAAAGTAAATAGTGAACCGGCTTCAAACAGATTTACAAGTTTAATAATATATTCAGGGCTTCACTGTTTGCTAATATTGTGTTTTTTCGTAGGTCGAAAGTGAGTTATGAGTGACCATTATGGAGTGAATAACATACGTAGAATATTTTGACAACTGATGTTATTAACGAGAAAGCTGAGAATATTAAATATTTATTAATTACTTATGGTTACGTACGTCTTAACATTTTGGACCGTACGTAAAACAGCGTCTGCGTAAAATTTTAAGATCCGTACAATGACACTAGTGTTAATTATATTAACAACAGCAGCAGCAACAATAGTAACAACAACAACCATAAAAATAATTATACCAAAAACAACAACAACAACAATAATAATAATCAAAAGTGCGCTGTGTACTTTTCAGCCAGGATGTCATGGTCATATCCTGTACAGACTACTGGGACACGCTTTGCAAGAGAGGCATTCCGCACTACTCCACTACTGAATCTCACGTCTTCTTAGATCTTACTAGGACAAGAAAAACCCTATGCATTTAAAACATATGACAGAAGACTCTAGTGTTTGTACTGAACTCAACGCCAAAACACGAAGTAAAAGGTAACCTGATAGAGGGTCTCGGAAATGGACAGTTAGAGATAGACAGAACTCTTAACTGTATTTCCTAAAAGCAGTATGTTTAATGTATTGGCTGTGACAAGGTTTGATTTTTCAAACACAACAAAACTATTTTCACACTTTCGTTTATATCGATCAAAGCAATAAGAATTTCGTTTTTCCTCTGCTGGTGTAGTCTTTCAAACACATGGGAGAGTATTAAAGGTTTATGTGTTATATTAAGCAGCATAGCGTATGTTATGCACTGCATAAACAAGACTTGATGGGGCAAAAATGATGCATGGCAAGTGATCGAGGAGGCTCTACCTTCTGCATGTTCGATAAAGTACTATTTGGTATCTGTATCTCGCTAGTAAGGCCAGTTGTGTAACCAAGGAAAAATTCATTAGAGGCCTAAATCCCGTTTATAGAATAAGAACAGACTGACGAAAGAAAAAACAGAAATTGACCACAGCACTTGGTTTTACTTTTCGTTGATACCACTATTAACAGTAAACATTGCGCATTTTGTGTGATTTAGTATCTTCAATGGTAAGCTAAGACTGAAAACAAATATTTAAATTTTCAAAGATTTAAATTTTGGTGTTACTACTACTACTACTACTACTACTACTACTACTACTACTACTACTACTACTACTACTACTACGAAACTAGTAGAATAATAACAACAACAACAATCAGAAGTACAACACCTTCAATAAAACTTGGTTAATATAATTATTACCCAAAATAAAGTTGTTAATAACATTCCAAAAACGAAATTCTATGAATTGGAAGGAGAAACTCACATATTATTGTTGTCGTTTATTTATAGCCAATGTATTTAACCATAATAATTCGCTGAAGATCCTGAGCATATTAAATTTTTTTAACTTTGCGCGCAAACACACAAACACACGCACACAATGAGTCATAAACATTATCACTCAGACAAATTATTTATGAAAATATGTAGACAGCTCATCATCATATCATATATTTAATTACATAAATGGAAATTGTAAAGATTTCTGCGGGTCACATGGATTTACATTGCTCAGTGATTAGATATTGTTAACCGGGTCGATTCTAAGTATCTAATTACGCTATTGTGTGACACAATGCTTATTGATAATAAATAAATACGATATAAAAAATAACATATGAATCTTTTGCTTAAAAATGGAAGTATAGTGTACAACACAAATTCAATACGTCGTGAACACAGATTTTTGTACCTGGTAATTTTGTTAAGTTGCTGTGTTGTGAATATACTTTATATTTTCCTTTATTGAAGATTCTTTCCTTACCTATGAATGTCATTTCCTTGGCGACCAGTAGCGTTTTCTATGGTATTCCAAGCGAGGACGTCCACTTTCTGACCCGTAGTGCTGGGAATCCTTCCGTCTTGTATATATTACATGACGATGTATTTTCAATAGAAAGTTGTATATTTCTAAAAAACGTTTATTAATATAAACAGAATTTTATTGTCCTATACTACATCAAAATTTGGGCATTAGAGTGTCCGAGACTTAAACGTGGCGACAATCGACTACACACTGTCTTCCCTAAAAACATCGAATTCATATAATTATTCACTTGACACGCGTATTACTAAAGAGATTGACATGTCATAGAATGTACAACTGTAAAGAACGTGTTGTACAGTATGAGAACTATTAAGGTTCTCTGCTGGACTCGGATATTTCTCCACTTTTTACTCACAATTATAATTTGTTCCAGATCACAGGTCACAAGTTTACACAGTATGATGACTGATCTCCATTTTAACCATGTTTACCTTGCAGTAAGTATATGCACTAATACAAAAAGAAAAATGGGTATAATAATTATTATTAAAAACATTTAAACAAAGTACCATGTTATATTTAAAGTTATAAATACATTACATAAATTGTAAACTAGCAATTGGCAATATATACTTTCGTAATATTTGACACATTTTATATGAATTTTTCACTTCCACTGAAAGACACTACAATGGTTAAATTTACACATTTACGAAACTAAGAACGAACTAATTTACTAATTATTTCGAATAAAAAGTTTGTTACACAGTGAAATGTTAATACATTGCATTATATTATTACTCACGTATTTCATCTTTAAATTTTATGAATGAATAATATATAATATCGTTTTTATTATCACCGTCGTTTTACTAAATAGAGACTTAGTCTGTATTTGGGTAAAAATATATGCACTCACGTCTGCAAATAATTTAATAAACTATGAGATTTATATAAAAAAACTCTTCATCTACACGTAACAAGTAAGCAGATTGAAAAATCTGTAAACAGATTACATCTGACACCTGACGAACGTGTACATAGTTATATAGCTAAGTAAGCTACTGAATATTTTATGGGCTACTATGCTGTTGTTGAAAAATGTAACACTCCGGGCAATGCGTGTAAATTTTCAACGAATTTGCAAGCTCTACTGAAACCAAATATAGTCCTATCTTAATTTTACTGAAAGTAAAATTTTTAAGTAACTTTTAATGCATTTTAAAACAGAAGTTGGTACTAGTTTTTGATTATCCCTTTCACGGTTAAAATTTGTGAGTTGCAATATTTGTTTGAAAACTTGGTTTCAGAACCTTAAAAATACTATTAATAACATGGAGTATATGACATAATTTTGCATTTTGTCTTTTGTCCAAAATAGAATTAGTGGGACATATATGTTCCACTGACCACGTCAATTACACAATTTTTTTTAAGTGTCGTATGTTATTGTGTATGTAATTTTTACAATAAAAGTTTGTTTTATTATATTTTAATAAAGTAAAACATTTGAGTAAAAAATTACTTTTAATAACACAAAGTCTATACATTTTACTTTTTGGAAAACTCACCTTTTATGAGATATGTTTTATGAAATAAAAATAGTCCGCACAATTTCTATAAAAACACTATAAACATAAACACTCAGTTTCACCAAAAAAAGAACATAAGATAAACACAAAATGTTAAATGTAAAAAATATGTATAGAGATCCATGAGTCTTTCACTTTTCATGAAATTTTGAGAAGCATGGTGTAACTCACAGTGGAACATTGCATGATGAACATATTATTTTGGTCCGTTTGTCTTCCCTCTTTGTACTGCAACATCTGCATCTCCTCCTAGTTTCAGATGACTTTGGGATGTGTCTTCCTACATTAGTACATCGGACCTCATCTGGAACTCCTGTGACACCCCTTTTTGCTGGCATGAAAACTGGAACGGGTCCTCTCTTTATTCTTGATAAAAAACTACCAATTAGCTGTCTTGCCAATCGAAGACGAAAAGATAGTTGGTCAGTTTTTCCACATACTAGTTTTTTTAACTGAAATGAATTAATTACTGCTAAATCAATAAAGAAATAGAACAGTCTGTGCCACCACTTTACAGATCTCCTCCCAATCGCATAGCGTTCTCGCAGTTGGTCGAACCTATCTACTCCACCCATAATATTATTATAGGTTCTTACAACTTCAGGGCAAGAAATGTCAATTCGAGACCCATCCTTTTGTTTTCTCTGGATAAAAAAAAGTCTTTTGGATTATGCAAAGTTGAAAGTAATGAAACGGCTTTATTATCTTGCCACTTCACAGCTGAAACACAGGATTTGACTAAAAATGTGAACTCACCACGATTTAGCTTAATTTTTGTATCAGATAAAATTGAAGGCAGAACTTTCCTATTTCCCCTTACTGTACCGCAGCTGTACAGACCATTTTTTCGTAGTGCCTTCATTAATTTATATGTGGTAAAGAAATTGTCAAATGCGACAAGCCTATTTGTTGAAAAGTATGGTTCACACAGATCGAGAACAACACGTTCACACATTTGAAAATTAGTAAAATTTCCAACAGAAACAGCAGTTTTTCCAGTGTACACTTGTAAATTTGTAATGTAACCAGTTGCAGAATCTGCTAAGCACCATATTTTGTACCCTCGTTTCACGGGTTTTAGCGGCATGTACTGTTTTAGTGTTGTGCGCCCTTTGAATGGCACCATAGATTCATCAACTGAAAGCGTATGTGACGGTACATAACATTTCTGGCATTTAGCATTCAGCATTGTAATTATCGGTCTTAATTTATAAAGTCTGTCATATTGTGGATGATTTTTGGATGGAAATTTAGAATTGTCATTACAGTGAAGATTTTCAACTATTTTTTGTACTGCGATACAGTCATAACATTTGATACAATGTGGACATTCAATATTGGATCTGAACTCCAGTAATTACAAGCTGCTGGTAATACATGTATTCCCATTATAATGTTAACCCCAAGAAATGCTTTTAGCTCACTAACTGTTATATCTTTCCAGTTCTTACTTTTGTTTTGAAAAGCATACAAATTTGTTTCATAGCATATTTTGCTAAGTATCTCTTCATCTAGAAACTATTCCAAGTATACTAATTCAGCATCAGTTTTAGAAAACTCGTATGTTGGTTTTGGTAGCATCTCATGAACACTACTACACAGTCCTTCAAATTCTGTTACATCATAATCCCAGTCCTCACTATCACTTTTTTCTTCTATCTGCACAGGATTTATATTGCTACCACCATTAGGGTACGATGTATCTTGTAATTGATTTTGAGGTAAAAACACATTTTCTGTATTATAATGATGATTACTAACAGACCCATTATTCAATGAATTGAGGAAATCAAAACTGTCATCTTGTTGTGGTGCACAAGAGGTTGTGCTGTCAAACTCCTCTAACGCATCGTCATCTCCTTCAATGTCCGATGTTTCTGGATCAATAGGAGTTGAGTAAATCAAATCTACAATTTCTTCTTCAGTCAAGAACTGGAATAGATATAATAATATGTTTCAGAAGCAAATAGAGGTAATATTATTATCACTAATATTCAGATAGGAGCTGCAAGTAGGTCTACGGGTTATATAATGTTATATAATAGCACTTGACAATGCACAAGTATAGGTTATAATACTAGAGATAAATATATGCTTTTAACCTAATTATAAATTACTATAAAAACTTTAAAAATATCAAAACTTTCAGTGAATATCAAGTTTTTATTTGACTGCTACTATATGAATCTGGTAGACGCCTAGGCTGTTGGGACACATGTCCAACACTAATTTATGTGCACCAGTAAATTTATATACTTATCTAAAACTCAAGAAATGGGTGTAGGTATGACCTAAATATAATAATAAAATAGCTAAAAACACGATCACTTACTTTACTTATTGTATATTGATGTAGTAGAAAAATAAACACAACATTACACAATTTGAAGAGGTTATGCCTCCAAAACGATGCACTTTGTCAACAAATATGGCCACTGCTACCAACATCGTAACTACACAACAGTACAATATTTTTTTGTATGTTTACTAGTCTTCTCACAAGATAGCACCACTAGCCAAAGGTGGGATAAACGTGCACAGTCAGCCAGGGATTTAAAACAATAAGTGGTACACATATGTCCCACCAACCACGAAAGGGTTATCTTACTAATACATAATTGCTTAAATGTAAAGAAAAATTATTTTATTGTCATATTAGTGAATATTTTTTATTTTATTTCAAGATTATATTTTTTATTCATTTATTTTTCACGCTGTTTCAACAGTCTTCTTAACTAATATGTTCACAAATATATAGGCCTACTGTATACACAGAAACAAATAATAATATTATTATTAAATTAATAAAAATTATATTATATCTTTGTGCCTTTATGTGGTATACATGTTTTATTACTCTCCTGTTACTGATGAATGGATAGTATCATTTGCATAGAAGTGCCATGTATTTGTTGCATGTGTGACTACATTGATTTATAAATATTTTTATACACTTATGTGTTCAAAGTAACGCTTTCCTAATTGTCTTTTCTTTTTATTTTACATTTATATCAGTATCTCTATTCCATTATGTATATCCAATTGATTAACGTTTATTTGTTTGGCATTTGTTTATTGTTTCTGTTGGTTTTGTAAGTTATTTTAATGTTTGCATTTGTAGGTTCTGTTATCGATTTGTTTATGTACGGGAACGTAGCCCTTTTTGTGTTATTATTGTTATTGTCATTTGTATTATTTATATTGTTATTGTATTATTGTTAATTGTCTATAATTCTTTATAATCAGTTCTTAAATGTGCCGTCTTTAGTGTATGTTTTATATTATTTCCTATTTCGCTTAAGCAATTTTTTGCAACCATCTTCTTTGGCAAATCTGGAATACCATATTTCTTTCTTTTTGTATTACCAAGTATTTAGATATACCAGTTAACCTTCAATATATCGAAAGTCAATATCCAGCCAAAACATTTGTTGTACAGAAGTCTTCGTTACACGGAAGTTAACCCCTCCACCAATATAAAATTGGTTTAGATGTGTGTTATGTTAAATTAATACGTTACAATATGGTTATTGCTCTTTATAATCAAAACGAACAAACTAATCTATTTAACGTATTATTTATCGTTTTATCGGACTAAACTAAATTGCGAATTATACAGTATTTCATGTATCCTACTTACCTGTATCTAGGAGAGCACATGGTAGACCGACATAGGCAAGTTAACAAGAAAAAGACCATCACAAAAATTCAAAATTCAAAATTTTAATTAAACCAAAAATTTTAAAACACATAAGAGAAAGTAATTATATGAACTTAAAAATAGGTTATATTTACGGTTCTTCTGTAATTTTTTTATACTGTTTCAATTAAGATATTGAGGCCTACTTAAAAAAACTATGTAGTTTTTGTTGAAAGTTTTGTTTGAATAAAGGATGATGTTAAACAACAGTTCACATTTACTGTGATGTGCAAAAATACTATAGGGTACGTTACCTTTGAGCGGTTATCCTTGACTAATGGTTTACATTCGTTATTTACATTCCCCGAATTTTTGAGGTAATTCCTTTGCGTTTCCAATTCATTTAATGTTAGTTCGTCTCGTTCATCCCACTCGATTGAGGCAGAGTTTAATCTGGGTTTGCAGAAACTATTGAAGCTTGTTGAATGTCGTACATCGTTCGTCAGGACTTTTGCTGAGTTGCCGATATATCCCTAAGATCAACAATATTATCGGGCACAGACTGATTGTTTTCAATAGTAGATACAATCATCTTTAAAAACGTTTTGTGGTAATGTAATTTTGAATTTTTTATTACCCCCTGATCCATCGGCTGGAGTACCGACTTCGAAAAGGAAATAGACTACTTTTATGTTGCTTAATTTTGTCAATGTATAACTAATGTCTTTAGGGTTTGCTGGAAAGTTGTCAATGGAAAGTACAATTTTTTTATTTTGTCTGAAAATCTTTCTACCTACCTTTGTTTTCCAGTCTGTAAAAATGTCGCTAGTCATTCAAGCTTTTTTGCTAAAACTGTCACAGACTTCTAGAAAATTAACTCCTTCAAAACACCGCGAAGTTTTACTTTTACCAATAACGGGCAATATCAGTCTTTCCGTACCTAACATGTTTGCAGCCATTAATACAGTTAGTCTCTGTTTCCTTTGTTTACCACTAAAATATGGTTCGTTTTTAAAGACTATGGTTTTATTTGGTAAGCACATAAAAAATAAACCGGCTTCATCCGCGTTAAAAATGTCTTTCGGTGCATATTCATTCAAAATTTCACTCAACACATTTTGTTTCTTATGTTCACAGTCACTAGTACTAACACTTGCACTCTCCCCTGAAACTACTTTTTGAACGATATTTTGACGCTTTTCTAAGAACTGTATGATTAAAACCTAGTTTATTGACGTACTTTGAGTGAAGTCTATTAATAATAATGAATTAGTATTTTGGGGAATTTTGATACAGTAC